>OY992539.1:126475637-128909227 GCA_963921195.1 Pegoplata infirma | reverse complement strand
ACATATCGTGAACCTATATTCAAAATATGCCAACTCAAATTTGACCGAAATGAGTTTCCGATGGAAAATAGCTCCCCTATGCAATACCCATCTGTGGTAAAAATTTCAGAGCAAAAAAATAATTTTTTGTCGTTTGACATCCATTTTTGTTATTCTGCTAACTCAAAGTACACAAAGTACATATTTTTTTGGTGAAAATAAATGCCAACTCCCATTGTAAATTTCCAAAAATTTTTCAAAATTTTTTTAAAAAAAAATTGACCACATATCTTATTGCTTTTGCCTTTCTGAACAAGAATCTGGTAAAGATTTTGATATATAATGCCTAGTTTTCGAGATATTGCCATTTTGAAAATATCGGTAAATAGTGTTTGCAAAAAAAAAAAATTGCTTATATATATGTAACTTTCAAACTATTTATCAGATTGAAACATTATGAGTGGGGCAAATAAAGTCAATGATATTAGCTTTCAAAATGGCTAGTTTGGAGTGAGCCTTCTACAATAAAGCGTGAGTTACAGAGTGCCAAAGTTGACCACCCTGAGATTAAAAGGCTTTCGGAGCTAGTAACTTTTAAAAATATGCAAAGATTTTTAATTTTTTTAGTTTTTTGCAATTACCGCACTAAGGAAAACAAAATCCAAAAAAAAAAAAAAAATTATAAAAATTTTCAAAAAAAATTTATTTTTAGTTTCCGACAAAATATGCCAACTCTTAAATATTTGTTTTTTGATATAGTAATAAATGCCATCTCAAAAAAAATACGCAAACCAGTGCAAAATATGAAATTTTTGGCATAGGTAAAAATTATTTAGAATATTTAAACCATCTTATGGAAGGTACATTGTTTATTTTACAATAATATGCAAAATAACTAGTTTTTTAGCTCTCCTGAAAAGGTAAGCTTTTTCGAGTTGGCATTTATTGAATATAGTTCGACGATATATTTTAAGTTTCATGCAATTTGGTTCATAAGGGTTGAGATACTTCGCTTAATAGAATCTGAGACTTTTTCTATAGAAATAATACATGAGTCTGAGACTTTTCCTTTAGAAAAAATGTGTCCGAATCTGAGAATTTTTTTGTACAAAAACTTTTTCAGAAATGGCTACTTTATCTGTATAAAAAATGTCTCAGAATCTGAGGCTTTTTCTATAAAGAAATTTCTTAGAATCTGAGACTCTTTGTCTAACTACTTTTCCATAGAAAATTACTCAGAATCTGAGGCTTTTACTATAGACAAAATGGCTTTGAATATTAACAGGAGATTCTTCTAACGAAATGTCTTAGAATCTGAACCTTTTCCCGAAGAAAAACGGTTCTTAGAGATAATGTCTCAAAATCTGAAATTATTCCTATAAAATGTGTTAGATTTTTAAAAACTTTCAGACTCTGAATTAGAAACCGTTTTAGAATCGGAGACATTTTTTAAAGAAAATCCTGATAAATGAGACATGTTTTCTGTGGAAAAACTTTAAGAATCTTAGACGTCTTTTCTAGAAAAAAGGTTTCAGATTCTGTTAAAGACATTCACAGTCTGATGTCTCAGAATGGGGGGGGGGGGGGGGGGGGGGGGTGAAATAAAGCCATATGCAGTAAGGCCATATGGCCTTATTTCCCAATGAGTTGAGAAATAAAGCCATATGGCGTTATTACCAACACTGTTGGAAATAAAGCCATATATGGCTTTGTTACTCATTTGAATATTTTTTAAAAATATTCATCATTATTTTGCGGAGTGTGTGGAAATATATTTCCAGGTAAATCCTGCTACAAAAAAAAAAATATTAAGCGAAGCCGCTAAATTAATTTATGGAGTTTGAAATGGCGTACGGACATAGCGATTTGTTTTTTTTTTTAATAAAGTTTTTCTGTATAGCCGCCTTCGGCCGGGCTTAGGGATTACATACTCCATGCATTAAACCCACCCTCTCTGCAAACCAAAGCTATTTTGGTTATCAGACCTTTTTGAGGCATAACACATTTGATAGCGCAAAGGCCTGCTACCCTAGAAAACTTTACTTGCGGAGAGGGTGGGTTTAATGCATGGATTTTGTAATCCCTAAGCCCGGTCGAAGCCGGCTATACAGAAAAACTTATTTTGTTAAACAATCTTTAAATTAAAAAACCCTGCAATAAAAAATTGGAGACTCTAGACCCCTCTAAGTTCCGAGGTTCCTGTGGTTTTTTAATTTAAAGATAGTCAATGCTGAGTAGCATTACAAACTCCATAAATTAATTTAGCGGCTTCGCTAAATATTTTTTTTTTTTTTTGGGTAGCAGGATTTACGGGGAAATATATTTTCACATTTTCAACTGATATGGCTTTATTTCCACTTTGGTTGCAAAATCAATATGACTTTATTGCTCAAACGTGTTGGTAATAAAGCCATATGGCCTTATTTCCCATTGAATTGAGAAATAAGGCCATATGGCCTTATTGTCTATGGCTTTTTTTTAACCCCCTCTCAGAATCTGATACTTTTTCTATACAATAAATGTCTCAGAATCTGAAACTATTCTATACGAAAAAGGCTTTAAATCTGAGACTTTTTCAATACGAAAAATGTCTCAGAATCTGATACTTTTTAACGAAAAATTTATACACGATAAATGTCTCAAAAATAAAACGGAATTTTTGTGTAAGCTAATCAATTGCCATTCCGAAGATTCTGTTAGGCCCGCCCTAATGGATAAAATCGTACTGTCTCAAAACAAAATATATCAATTTAAAACTTTTTAATTGATTTTCTACTTTACATTTTACGATGTAGATTACTTGTAAACTAAATACATCACACTGATTATACATTTCTTACTTATTCTTAAGTATTTCCCAATAGAAATTCTTTATTAAGCAATCAACACTTTAATTTGAATACTTTTTTCATTGTTTTTAACTTTTATATTGTACTATATATTATAGGGTGGCAGCGATATGTATGGATGAATTTATATTTTCATATAAGCAGAAAAAAAATATTTTTTTTTTATTTTTGTTTACACAGTGCAACAACCAAAATCTGATAGGGACAAAACCAAAAGCAAATGAAGGTTGACATTTTCCATAAAAAAACTCTCTAGGCTTTTTTTAGTTCAGTGCTAGCTCTTTTACACGTATTTGAACTTTGGTGAACTTTTATTATAAAATATAATAAGCGTATACTTAATTTTGTAATTGCCTTTAAATATCAATCATACGCAATGGTGAACAGTAGTTTATTTTTAACTAGCAGAGTACCCGGCGTTGCCCGAGGAATAAAAATTAGAAATTTTAATTAATAATTATGAAATTTAAGTTTAATTTTTTTTCTAAGAACATCATTTTATAATAAAAAAAAAATTAAGAAATCTATTTTGAATCCACGGTTAATATTTTTCAAAACAGAAAATATTTTTATTATTTTGAACATAAGAAGTAAAAATACAGTTCATAGTGTAAAAAGTCTCATAATTTTTCCAAAGGGAAAGTCTCAAATCCCTAAAATATTTCTATTATTAACCCAGCAAAATTCTCCCATAAGACCTTTAAGTTATCAAGAAGGGGAAAGTAAAAAACAAAATATTGTTATGTATTCATATCTGAATTTTTTTTTTTTGATGTTAATGCCTTTTAATTAAAACTCCATGATATTTAATTGTCCAAACCCAATAAAGTACAAAAAACGAATTGGAAACAAAACACAAATTCGATAATATCAAACTTTCGCTCGGTTTTTGAAACAAAAAGTCGGTTTTTTTTAAATTTCGTCGAATTTAAAAATCTATTTTTTAGCCAAATCGGACAAAATTTACCCGTGCCTTTGGGTGGTTAAAGATTTGGCCAAAAAATTTTTTTCGACTTTTTAATTTATTTTTTAATTATTACTTTACTTGATTAGCTTAATAATGACTAAAAATTTCATTTTGGTGGGATAACCCCTTCTGCTTTAAAATTGGCTCGAAAAAAACATTAGGGCCGTTGGGGTCCTACTCTAAGATTTTTTTTTTTTTTTTATTTTGACTTGAAAAGATTTTAGCTGAAATGTATCCACAAAAAAATATTATTCCTATCTGTGACATCTTTATCGTGTTCTTAAATGTATCAAACATCATGAAAAACGCGCTTTTGCACTTTTTTAAAATTTTATGTATTGTCAAAAAAAAAAAAAATAACTTTTGTAGATTGCCCGGCAAATTATCGTTGATTTTGGTGTAAAAGCTATATGTTGAAATTTTTAGCCAAATCGGAAAATTTTAACCCGTACCCCTGGATAGTTTAAATTTTTTGTGCAAATCAAAAAAAAATTTAGGGAAAAACTTTGACACTTCAGCGGCACAGGTTAAAAATGTCCGATTTGGCTAAAAACTTAAATATAGAGTTCTTAGACAAAAACCAATCATAATTTGCCCAGCATTCAAGGAAATTCGACAAAAGCCATTTTTTGTGATAATACATAAAATGTGAGAAAGTAAAAAGTGAATTTTCTGCTACATTTTAGTATGTACTTGATAAAGATGTTACAGATAGAAATAAGATTTTTTTGTTGATATGTATCATTAAGAGCAACATCTCAGAAAAAAATTGTTTCGAGTCAAAAGTTTTGACTCAAAACTAAATAAATTTTTTTTTAAAGATTATGTGGAGTATGACTGCAACGGCCCTAAATTTTGTTTTCGAAGTCAATTTTGAAGCGTTTATCCCACCAAAATTAAATTTTTAGTCGTTAATAAGCTAATCAAGTAAAATAATAATTAAACAAAATAAAAAATCGAAAAAAAATATTTTGTTTGGTTTGTATGGAAAAACAAATTTTGTGGGCAAAATTTTAACCTCCCAAAGGCACGGGCTAGTTTTGTCCGATTTGGCTAAAAATTTAAACATAGAGTTTTTAGACCAAAACAAACTAAAATTTGCCCGGCGATCGACATAATTCGAAAAAAGTCATTGTTCGTGCCACCCTAACATACACAAACGGAATATCGGTAGTCAAAATGGAATTCGATCGACATAACTGGTTTTGAACTGAAAACTTTTTTATTCACAACTTTTGGCTGACAAAACATCAATTTACAGTTAATTCTAAATCTTCTTCCAAAAAGATGTCCCTTACATTTGGTTTTTTTTGAAATGTAAATCAATTCTTTTGAACAGTGTTTTTTTATTTGAAATTGTAAGTTGTAAATAACGAACCGTGAGTTTTATCGTATATAAGGCACAGATTCCCGAACAGTGGTAAAATTAAATGGCCAAGGCGTGTTAATGGACTTATTTAAAAACTGAAAAGGCTTAGTTGTTTGTTAAAAAAAGAGCTTTCCAATGGTGCCATTCATATTAAAATCTGGCTTTTTGTGTCTTTTTAAAAGCGGAAAAACTGTTTTTTTTTCATATTTTGGCATTTTCGAAAGTCCGCCTTAACCAATATCAAAACATTCTATAGCCTATAATCTAAGTTGGAATAAAAGCTTTATTTTGGTTTTTATCTGATCAAAATCGGTTCAGTAGTCTCTTCAAACACCGGTGACAAAGAAAATGTTCGCGAAAAGTGCGTTTTATAATATAAGTATAGAAGTATAGAAGTATAGATATAGATATAGATATAGATAATTATAATTTGACTATTCAGTGTGTAATGGACCAACTGTTGCGAAATTCGTACCGGTTATAACTAATGTAATTTTGAGCATCAATTTAGACGCTGGACCCCACATATCCAATAATGGCAGCTCACGGCTACACTCAAAATAATACATTAGTAGATTTACTTTTTTGTTTGCTAATGACTTTAGCAATTTTTTAGTTGAGATAAGCATATTAGCAAAAATATCTTGTAAACACATTAGCAATTTTAAACAAAATTTAAACTAATTGTAAGTTTTTTTTTGGTAAATTTAAAATTGAGTTGATCAAATTTTTACAAGCTTTTTTGCTGATATTAGCAAAAATAAATTGTTTTTTTTAAGAAAACTTAAAAAGGCGCTATCTCGGAAACTAAGCCATATGGAGGAAAATGGAGGCCATTTTGGTATCGCCGGTCCTCTTCACATGTGTGAACCCTAATCTGTCATTACTTTGGATCCAAAAAAGTAAGCATTCCCGAAATTTTAAAGTGCTTATATCTCGGTAAATATTGCCGACACAACAAAAAATCAAAAGCATTTTTGTAGCTCTCAACACGTAGAACAAGACCGCAATATAACCAAAAGCTCTTCAGAGTAATACTTTTGAAGTTATTGAGTTTTTTAATTCTCAAAACCCCAGTGGTCCCCTAAATTTACGTATCTCAAGAACTAAGCAAGGTAGAGCGAAATGGACACAAATTTTGCATCAAAAACTATGACAATTTTTAAGGAACCCAACTAGCTCAAGGCCCATCGGGGTCTGGATCTATCGGGTCCGAACCCAATGGGGTCCTCAAATGTGTATAAACTAGGTTAAAATAAAACAAATAAAAAATTTAAATTCGGCCTTGCCGTATGTAGCGATACCCTCCACAATTTCAATATGATTATTGCAAACAACTTTTCTTTAAAATGAAATTACTTTTGAAAAAAAAGAAAAAAATTTTTAAAAAAAAATTTCAGCGAAAAAAAATTTTGTTGTTACAAAAAAATTCCGCGATTTTTTTTCTTTTCTTGTCCAAAAATATGTTCGTACTTGTTTAAATACCATTTGGTGTTCAATTATCTTCACATATGTCAACTAGCAGCCGAATTAAAGCATTTTGTATTTTTAGGTTATGTTGAATGTACTAAAATTTTTGAGGTGTCCTTACATTTTCGTTCATAACTTTTAAACCGCTGAACCGATATCGCTCAAATGCAACACCAAACTTCTCGGGAGAACTTCCAACAAATAAGTTAAGTTTCAGTCATCTCAGTGTAATATTTTGTCCGTGATCACCATTTCCACAGACAGACAGACGGACAGACGGACATCGCTAGAATGTCTTAAAATCGATTATGGATCATGAATATATACACTTTATGGGGTCGCATACCGATATTTCGATGAGTTACAAACGGAATGACACACTTATATATACCCTCTATCACTAAGTGGAGGGTATAAAAAATAAACAAGTAGAAAATTTAAATTCGACTTGGCCGAATCTATGAATACCCTCCACAATATTAACCAAGGCATACATAGAATAAAAATAATTAGGGTTTTCACAGTGACGATTAAATTTGCCTTTTTTAGTTGGGTATTTGCAAATTTGGCATTTTACTAAACGTCAAGCATTTGCCACCAATTTTTCTTTTCATATCGTGGGCGCACTTTTCGTAAATAATTTGCACAAAATAACTTTAATTAACTTTTTACATTCACAATTTTAAAATAAACACAAATAATTTGAATGCTTCTTTTTGTACAAATGTTTTTGTTGCCGCGTTCGAAATTTCAGCATAAACAATCACAACCATATAAAAGAAAATGAAACCACGTGTAAACAAACAAACATTTGGTAACTCATTTTTAGTTATAAGTTAAACAACAACAACCATCATCATCTTTACTGTATGACAAAAACTGCAACAACATCAACAATAAAATGGCGTTGTTTATATTGAAGTTAGGTTAGGTTAGGTTAGGTTAGGTTGTAAGTGGCTGCTGACGTTTTACGTCAACACACGTAGACTCTGAGGTCCATTGTGATACCACGGGATCGTAATAGGTTTCCCTACTAGTCCCTGTCGTTAAACCAGTTTGAGCTTCTTATGAAACTCCTTAGATGTTGAATTTTGACATCCGACAAATCTGAAAGATCGTACAGCTCCCTAGATCCCAGTGAAGCAAGTCGCTGACCAGAAAGTGCCGGGCAATGGCAAATAAAGTGTTCGATAGTTTCCAACTCCTCTTCATCCATGCAACTTCGGCAAAAGTCATTCGACGGCACATTTAACCGCTCTGCGTGCTTCCCTATAAGACAGTGTCCGGTAATTATAGAAACCACCGTTGAAATCTCTCCTCTTGGAAGCGATATCAGCTCACTTGTGCGCCCCTGATTAAGAGAAGGCCAAATCAGTCGTGTTGTCTCACACGTCCATCCATTTGCCCATCTTTGATTAGTCTCCGTCGCAGAACAAAGCCGTAGGTTTTGCTTGCAAGTTTCTAGAGGCGTACCAACACATTCCAATTCTGTTGGAACCTGTAAGGTAGTTCCTAGTCTTGCAAGCTCATCGGCTTTGCAATTCCCTGGAATGTCTCTGTGCCCTGGGACCCATATGAGTCGTATGTTAAACTGCTTGGCCATCTCATTTAAAGACGTGCGGCAGTTAAGGGCAGATCTTGTTTTCAGAAACATTGAATCCAGGGACTTGACCGCGGCTTGACTGTCAGTATAGATGTTGACTGCGGTTGTAGACAAGACATTGCAGCTCAACCAGTCAGCCACTTCTTTTATTGCCAGCATCTCTGCCTGGTAAACACTGCAATGATCTGGCAATCTACGAGCCAGGCTCAACCCAAGCTCTTCCGAATAGACTCCAAAGCCCACTTGTTCGTGCAGCCTCGATCCATCTGTGTAAAAATTTATGGTAGCTCCACTACCCGGAGTATCCCCCATCCAAGACTCCCTGGATGGTATCATAGTGGTAAAGTGGCGCTCAAAGAGGCTCAAAGAGGGAGCACAGTCCACATTTTGTGGTATTGTTATCTTTTTCAAGATTGCGCTATGGCCACAATCACTGCTCCTCCATTGCAGCGTGCTATTAAGTCGAATTGCCGATGCAGCCGCACACTGCCTACCCAATATGTCCAAGGGTATCAGGTGAAGGAGGATTTCTAATGCAGCCGTAGGTGTAGTACGAAGAGCACCAGTGATGCACATTGACGCCATTCTCTGTACCTTCGTGATAAAGACAAAGTTCGCTTTTGTTTCCAAAGCAGGCCACCAGACAATGATTCCATACAGCAAAATTGGACGCACCACTGCTGTATAGATCCAATGAACGACTTGAGGGCTAAAACCCCATCGTTTTCCAATGGCCCTTTTACAGGAATACAAAGCAATCGTTGCTTTTCTCACCCGTTCCTCAATATTACGCCTGAAATTCAGCTTCCTATCTAGAAATACTCCAAGATACTTGGCTCCATCTGAGAAGGTGATTTCAATACCGTCCAGAGAAATAGGATCAAAAGCAGGAATCTTATTTTTCCTTGTAAACAAAACAAGCTCTGTTTTACTAGGATTAACTCCTAGGCCACAGTCTCTTGCCCATTTAGACAGATCTTTCAGAGAACCCTGAAGAATGTCCCGCAATGTTGGCAGATGCTTCCCCTTTACCGCTATCGCGACATCGTCAGCATATGCGATAACATGACAACCACGTGCTTCTAGAGATAGTAGCATTGAATTCAGTGCCAGGTTCCAAAGAAGCGGCGAAAGAACACCTCCTTGTGGTGTGCCCCTATTGACAAATCGAGATATGACGGACGCTCCCAATTCAGACGTTATACGTCTATTGGCAAGTAGGTTTTCCACCATTAAAACGATTTCACGCTTTACTCCCAGACCAGACAATGCCAATATTATCGATTCTGGAATGACATTATTAAAAGCCCCCTCAATATCAAGAAAGGCCACCATAGTGTACTCCTTTACCGAAAGCGATCTCTCGATGGTACCAACGAGCTCATGAAGAGCTGTTTCCGTTGATCGTCCCTTGCTGTATGCATGTTGCTTTGTCGAAAGCAACCTCGGGTCAATCACTCTACGCAAATATGAGTCTATCATTCGTTCCATTGTCTTTAACAAAAAAGAAGACAGACTAATTGGTCTGAAATCCTTCGGAGCTGTGTGGGAACTTTTCCCAGCCTTCGGGATAAATACGACTCTGGTATCCCTCCAATTTAAAGGAATATACGACCAGTTGATGCATGCTGTGTATAGATTATACAGCAACGGGGCTATATAGTCCAACACTTGCTGCAACTCAGCCGGGATTATACCATCAGGTCCCGGAGATTTATAGGGCCTGAAGCTTTTTATCGCCCAGATTAATGTTGGCATATTTATTATTTCCGAAGCAATTTCAGATGCTTGGGCGTCAGAACGTTCCAAAGCTTGAAACGGCGTCATGGAATTGCCCGGAAAATGCGTGTTTAAAAGGAGATCCAGCGACTCTCCACTGGAGGAAGACCACACCCCATTAGGATCTTTCAGGTATCCTAGGGTGCAAGGAGAAGAAGCCAGAACCTTGCGCAGCCTGGATGCCTCAGAAACGTCTTCTATGTTTCCACAGAAGTTTTTCCAAGAATCACATTTGGCATTTCTGATCATCTTTTTATAACTCTTAAGTTGCAGCCTGTATGCAGACCAGTCCTCGTCCGCTCTTGAAAATTTAGCCTTATTAAAGAGCTTTCTGCAGGAATCTCTGCTCGTCTGCAACTCATTTGACCACCAAGGTGGCTTTTTTTTCCCTCTAGGCTTTGCAGAAGGGCAAGACGCATCCAGGCACCTATTACAAACATTTGTTATATGGTCAACCAGACAGTCAATTTCCGCTAAACTATGCGGTTCAGATAGGGGTACTTCATCCAAAAGCAAAGAAAAAGTCTCCCTATATTTCACCCAGTTTGTTCTTCTCAGATTTCTAGAGACTGTCTCAACCGGGGCACGCTCCCTGAGTAAAAACTCAATGTACCGATGATCTGAGAAAGAATGCTCTTCCAAAACTCTCCAGTCATCAATTCTATCAGACAATGTATCTGATACAAGTGTTACGTCAAGAACCTCTTGCCGCGTACTTGTAACGAAAGTTGGTTCACTACCCTTGTTACAAATATACAGGTTAGTGCTTAACAAAAACTCCAAAAGTGATTCGCCTCTATCATTTGTGTCTGTACTACCCCATATCGAATGATGTGCATTAGCATCACAGCACACTAGTAACTGGTGTCCCCTAGATTCAGACTCCCGAATCAGACCGCCAACCTTCTCCGGGGGTATTGGCCCCGGATTAGGAAAATACGCAGAGGCGAGCCAAATAGATTTCCCATGAAGCTCTAAGCTAGCCGCTGTAACATCCATATCACTAAAAGTTGATAAAAAGAATATATTTAAGCCATTTTTCGCCAAGATGCAGGCTCTTGGTGAGCCCTCACCTTTGGCAACCATCAACTTAAACCCAGGGGTCTTCAATCCGCAAACCCTGCCACCCCGCACCCAGGGCTCTTGGATAAAAACCAAGTCAACTGCTCCTGTCGTCAGGCGCAGCAATAGTGCAGCTGAGGCTGCCTTACAGTGATGGAGGTTTATTTGTAGGAACCGCAACATCTTGCTTTTTTTCCACCATCCTTTCCACCATCGTGTTATTGGCTTCATCCTCCGTGTTATCATAGAGGTCGCATTCGTCCCCAGATTCGGTTTCGAATAAGCCAGATATGTGTCCCATCTGTTCTGAATCGGAGGCAACAGAACTCTCCGAATTCCTCACTGCATGGGCCTCGTCCTGAATGTCACCCATAGTGGCATCAGCTTTATCCTCCGTGCCATCACAGAGGTCGCATTCGTTGCCAGATTCGGTTTCGAAAATGCCAGATGCATCTCCCATCAGCCTAGAATCGGTCAGCTGAATATCAACCTTTTCCAGATTCTCCTCCCCAGCCGACTCTGCCACTGGCTTGTCTGCTTCCAAAATAGGCTTCTGGTCGCCCTTGTAGACATTGACTCTTATATGAAAAAAGCCAAATCTAATAATGCCGTCAGTCCTGGCTAAAAGCGGAAGAGATTCCTCATTAACCAAGACCACTGCTTGACGACGAGCGCCCTCCATCTCACCCAATCTGGCAATTTGCCAATTCTGAGTTGGAAGGTCAGGATTGCAGACTTTTATCATCTTTAGAATCACCGCAGTGTCACTTGTAGCCATTGGGATCCATGCATGAGCTCTGGGTTGCGAGGGGATATCATGTTTTTCCACAACGTCCAGTCTGGCTCCAGGCCATAATTCTCCCACTTGGCTAATGGCAACCTTAAACACGGCTGCGGATCTTTCGTTTCCAAAAGCAACGAGTTTTACTCGCCCCTGATACCAACCTGCGTTGACAGTAGTAGGGAGAAAATCAGGCATACTCTCAAGAAGCCTATAGTAGATTTCATTTAGTTTAGTTTCAACTAAACTCCACTTGTCCCTTGGAATACTACAATCCCCATTTTGCCTGTTTATCACAGCCCTAACGAAGTTACCTTTCACCACTTCACTAAAAGACTGAGTCCAGACGTTGCCGGTCACCTTAGATCTTTTAGGTAAAGGTTTCTCGTCGGGCGAGCGCAACCTTTTACCAGACTTCGATGACGAGGCCGAAACAGCGCTCTGTTTGTCAGATGCGCGCATTGCCGAAAGTTTGTCCTGTTCTTCAATGACTCCTTTCGCCCATGATAGCGACGCCTTCTCACGTTCGGAGAGCTTCGTTCCATCGAGTTGGCTTAGTCTGTTAATTATTTTCAAACAAAGCCTTCTCTGGTTGTGCCTGACCTTTGATGGCTTAAGTTTCTTTTTCTTTTTACCACCAATATTAGGCTGAGCACCCCTACCAGAATCAAGGCCGGACTTCAAGGTCGCAACCCTAAGACCAGTGCTAGGACCAGCACCAGTCGGTGAGGCAGAGCCTCGAACTAAATCGGTATCATTTGTGTCCATATTTTCATTTTCCTTGATGTGGTAATGAAAATATCACAAAAATACCTATTACGAACAAACCTATTACGAACAATTTTAGTAATTCAATTTATAGCACGGAGTTAAAATAAAACACGTCCACACTCGTCAACAGTTGAACAAATATTTATATTGAAACTCACCTCAATATATTGACATACAAAAACAAAAAAAAAAAATAGCGGGTTTTTTTTTGACTACACTACAATAACAACGATAATACAAATGCAATCAAATAACAAAAAAATTAAGCCACGTGGAATTTATTAAAACTCATATAACTTCTTAACCTCTTGACCGATTTTGCCATATTTAATACCAAAATGATCAGAAAAACTTAGAGAACAATAAAATATGTACCAATATTAAATTTTGCTCAAATATATTTACTATTACTTGAGATAAAGCATTTTAAAAATTTTGGGCAACACTACAGGTGCCACGCCCCATTGTCCACTTCCGCCCACATTTTGTGTGTGGGTTAGAAATGACAAAATAACAACATATACCAAGTTTCGGTTATATTCATTGAACAGATGTCAAGTTATACCATTTTTGTTGTGTGAAATACCCAAAAAATTTAGAGGTACCCTTACCTTTTTACTCATAACTTTTGAACCACTGGACCGATTTGGCTGAAATGCAATACCAACCTGACCAGCCGAATGACAAACATATATGCCAAACTTCAGCAGCCTCTGTAAAGCCTTTCAAAAGTTAGCGTGTTTTCTACGGACGGACAGACAGACAGACAGACAGACAGACGGACGGACGGACGGACGGACGGACGGACATCGCTAGATCGACTTAAAATCGATCGAGGATCATGAATATATATACTTTATGGGGTCCTAGACCAATATTTCGATGTGTTACAAACGGAATGACAAACTTATATATACCCTCTATCACTAGAGTAGAGGGTATAAAAAAATAAAATTCAGTTAACTGATTTTTGGCAAAACATTTTGCTAACTTTTCCAAAAAAGTTGTGGGTTCAAAATCAGCAAATTTTCTTGTAGGTTTACAAGCCTTTTTTGCTAACATTACGGTTTTTTTTTACGGTAGACATAATTACCGATCTACCCACAGCTTTTTGCCCCGGTAGTAGAACAAAAATTTTGAGAAATCGGCTGTTAAACTTGTAAAGTCTCTGTTTTCCCTTTTAATTACATGAAATTTGGACGGTCTTTTCCGGTCTTTAGGACGGCACTTTTATGTGGTTGCTTTAAATGACTTTATATGGAACAAAGATTCTATAGAAATAATTGCCGATCTACCCACAGGTTTTTGTCCCAGTCGTAGAACAAAAATTTTGAAAAATCGGCTGTTAAACTCGCAAAATCTTAACTTTTCCATGTATTTACATGAAATTGGGACGGTCTTTTCCGGTCTTTAGGACGACACTTTTTTGTGGTTGCCTCAAATGACTCCATATGGAAGACATAATTTTGAGAAACCGATTGTTAAACTCATGAAGTCAAGTGTTTTCCATGTATTAACATGAAATTTGGCCGGTCTTTTCCGGTCTTTAGGACGACACTTTTATGTGGTTGCTTAAAATGACTCCATATGGAAGAAAGACACTCTAGACATCATTTCTGATCTACCCACGGCTTTGTGTCCCGGTCGTAGAACAAAAATTTTCAAAAATCTGCTGTTAAACACGGAAAGTAATAGGCTTTGGGGTCCTTAACAAAATTTAAAATAAAATAATTCAAAAACTTTTGATCTCAGGACTTTCGGGTATTTTGTGGTCAAGTTCTACAAGTAAAAAGCAACCAAAATGCCATTCAACTTTTTATCGTGTGGGCAATACTAACCGATATATTGGCTTTTTAAAATTTTCCGTAATGCGACCTCAAAGGGGCACGGTTTAAAGTTATCCGATTTGGCTCAAATTTTTTCTACATCAGTTTAAGCACATGGCCTTATAATAATAAATATCCCTCCCGGAAGATGGTTAAAATCCAAAATTTAAATTTCCCTGTTACCCTAATATATTGTACATTTTCCATTTTAATTTATATCCCTTTCACCATAAAAAAATAACTCTGTAGACAACAAAATGTCATCATCACAGTTGAACAGTTTTCTCTATGGACAACAAACGTACACATAAAAGAATAATATCAAATAATAAAACAAACCAGAGATAGAATAAATTGATTTGTTCACCATAACCATTATCTAAACAAACTGACTGGCTGGCTGACTGGCTGACCTGTAAATAAACATTCCCACTACTGTGGGCGATTAATGAATTATTTGACTTTGAAATATACTCTAAGGACATAAAGCGCTTTGTATGTATGTGATGATGTCTATGCTTTTGAATATTTTGCGATTTATTTTAATGTAGTTATAAGTAATTACCCAGGCAGAAAATTATTGACGTTTTTATTAAAAACGATTTTTCAAAGTCCAGCATTTTTTTTTTTTTTTAATGTTTGATTTGAGTATTGAAGCAAAAAAATGCATTAAAAATGCTTTTAGTTAAAAAATAATTTTTTAAAAATTTTTTCCGATTTTTTTTGAAAATTGTCTGAGTCACGGACACAACCATATTTGGATTTTTTTTTTTTTGCATTTAAAAAAAATCTTAAAATTGCTTAAAAAAAAAAAAATATTCTAAACCTGAAAAACATTTTGGTATTTTTTTTTTTAATTTTCGATTAAAAAAATCATTAAAATGCTTTTAGCAAATTTTTTACAAATTTTCAGAAAGTTCTCAAAAAAATTTGTGGTGTATTACGAAAATTTAATTTAAAATAACAAAAAAAAAACATTGACAAACCTCTTACAAAACGCTTTCAAAGCCTTTTTTTATACCATCCACTCTAGTGATAGAGGGTATATGAGGTATTCCACAACAATTGTCCAGCGAAAAAAAAAACATGTGTACCGTAAACTTCTGAAGAGGTTGTATGGATAGCCCTATATAGAACTTAGAAAATTGCATTTTTGGTTTTTCAATTTTTCAAAAACTGGGCTTAGGAGGCGTAGTCAAATATTGGAAAAATGGTCAAATTTGTGGCGAGTTGCCTTGATTAAATATTTATCACATTAAAACGGAATGCACCACAATCTCAAAAAATTATATTCTTATATAGTTTTGTATGGGCTATCGAGTAAATTTTTTTTTTTTTTTTTTGAAAATTTTCAGAACCCGTTCTGAAATTTTCCATTTTTAAAAAAAAGGCAATTTATCAAAAATTCGGCCACTTTTTTTTTAAAGTTTAGATGTTTGTCTATTCACACAAAAAAAAAAATCGAAACGCGTTCTTCGTTTTTTCGAGAAAATCGCATTTGAATTTTAAATTTCATAACAATTTTGTAATTTGCTTGTATTTTCTTGTTTTAACGTTGCGAATGAGTATTATTAATTTCATAAATATTGCTCATACGCTCTGTTAAAACAAGAAAATACAAGCAAATTACAACATTGTTATGAAATTTAAAATTCAAATGCGATTTTCTCGAAAAAAAAACTAAGAACGCGTTTCTGATTTTTTTTTGTGTGGATGGACAAACATCTAGACTTTCCAAAAAAAAAATTAAAAAAAAGTGGACGGATTTTTGATAAATTGACTTTTTTAAAAAATGAAAAATTTCAGAACGGGTTCTGAAAATTTTCCAAAAAAAAAAAAAATAATCGATAGCCCATACAAAACTATATAAGAATGTAAATTTTTGTGATTTTTGTGCATTCCGTTTTAATGTGATAAATATTTAATCAAGGCAACTCACCACAAATTTGACAACTTTTCCAATATTTAACCACGTCTCCTAAGCCCAGTTTTTGAAAATTTGAAAAACCAAAAACGCAATTTTCTTAGTTCCATATATGGCTATCAAAACAACCTATTCAGAAATTTAGGGGACACATGTTTTTCTGTAGCGGGACATTTGGTGTGGAATGCCTCATATGTATATAAATGTGTCATTCCGTTTGTAATTTATCGAAATATCGGCCTGGGACCCCATAAAGTATATATATTCATAATCCCCGATCGATTTTAAGACATTCCAGCGATGTCCGTCTGTCTGTCTGTCTGTGGAAATGGTGATCACGGCCAAAATATTACACGGAGATGACTGAAACTTAGCATGTTTATTGCAAGTTCTCCCGAGAAGTTTGATATTGCATTTGAGCGATATCGGTTCAGCTGTTCAAAAATTATAAACGAAAATGTAAGGACACCTCAAAAATTTTAGTACATTCAACATAACCTAAAAATACCAAATGCTTTAATTCGGCTTCTGGTTGACATATGTCAACATAATTGAACGGTGACATGACATAATCCCCACGGACTTAATCCCCATTTCCGTTGTGGGGATAATGACCAAATTCATTTCGGTCATAATCCCTATAATGGTAGTATAATTTGGACATAATCCCAAAAAAAGCGGACATAATTCCCAGATTTATGGGGATAATGACCAAATAACAAATGGTTATAATCCCCATTACAGGGAATATGTCCACTATACTAGTTAGTCATAAACCCAAAAATTTTATTTGTTTTGTCTTAAAAATTTTTCTGCGTAGCCGGCCTTCGGCCGGGCTTTGGGATTACAAACTCCATGCATTAAACCAACCCTCTCCGCAAAAAACGGGGATTATGACCGAAATTTCTTTGGACTTAGTCCCCATAATATGAATGGGGGTTATGACCGAATAATTTTCGGTCGTAATCCCAACAGGGAACGGACATAATCCCCATTGGGATTATGACCGTTTTAGAAACGGTCATAGTCCCCACAACTATTATGGGGGTTATGTCCGTGATGAATTCGGTCGTAATCCCCATTTCCGTTATGGGGGTAATGTCCATGGGGATTATGTCCTGTCACCTTATTGAACACTAAAAGGTATTTAAACAAGTACGACCATATTTTTTGACAAAAAAAGAAAAAAATCGCGGATTTTTTTTAACAATTTTTTTTCGCGGAAATTTATTTTTAATTTTTTTTTTTTTTTTCAAAAGTAATTTCTTTTTAAATAAAGTTTTTTGCAATAATCTTTTAGAAATTGTGGAAGGTATCACTACATTCGGCAAGGCCGAATTTAACTTTTTTACTTGTTAAATATAGTTTTATACTACTTTACACACAAAAAATAAAGTGCTTTGCCGTGACTATTTTTTTTTTGTACGGTTGACCGTTTCTGCATGGGAAGTTTTATTTTATGGCCGTTTTAACAAAATTTATTTGTTAATTTCATTTTAATGGATTGAAAATGAAAATTCATTTTAATAAATTCTGTTTTTTATGTCCCTACAAACACAGTATGGCGGTATACTCACATTGCTCGTCCGTATGAAACGCATCGA
The DNA here is from genome assembly GCA_963921195.1 of Pegoplata infirma. NCBI lineage: Eukaryota > Metazoa > Arthropoda > Insecta > Diptera > Anthomyiidae > Pegoplata > Pegoplata infirma. The sequence continues at coordinate 128,891,243 of OY992539.1, read as the reverse complement.
AATATCGTTCAATAACCCCCCAAAGATTTAGTATATTTCATCTCAAGTGAACACATTTTTAAAACTGATGTCATTGGCTAATGCTCTAACTTACACAATGATGAGATCAATTAAGTTACCACAACATATCTGAACGATATCGTTGAAAATTTCGTTGGGTTAGAGGGTGTCGAATTTTGAAGGTTCTAAATCTATGATATTTTGCAATTTGTGCTGACGTCATTTTTTTAGATAAACAAGTCTCATTACACCAGTGGACCCCATAAGTGTCATAGGAAAACCACAGGCTTTCAAAACATATATAAGTATATAAACAAGTGAGAGTGCTAAATTCGGCTGTGCCGAATCTTTGATACCCTCCAACATGTTAAAGTACATATAAAAAAATTTCAGAGGCGTTTTTGGGGAGGGGCTCTGTGGGGGTGCTGGGGGTCACCTTCCCCAACGCGATAAATATTTACTAAATTATTTATTATGCTTTTTGAACTTTAGTTATACCATTTTCTCATAATTTTTATGTTTTTTTTTTTTTAATCCATGCCCACAAAAGGGGGCGGGGCAAAAAAAAACAATATTTTGTAGCCCTCCGGGGTCTAACTGTATGACTCTAAACTCCTTCTGACATAAAAAGGTTTCATTTGTTTAACAAAAATGCAAAAAATCTGTAAAAAATTACGTTTAATAGAGGTTTTTTAGTTCTTTAAGGGGGAACTTTTTTGCCCCTTATCCGATTTTACCCATTTCCGAACTTAACCGGCCTATGACTATGAGACACATTCATGCCAATTTTCAGGAGTCTAGCTCTTTTATTTTAGACTTAATCGTGCTTACAGACGGACGGACAGAATGACTTATAATCGATCATAAATCAATAATATATACACTTTATGGGATCCCCGACCGATATTTCTATCCGTTACAAACGGAATGACAAAGTGAGTATACCCACATACTGTAGTTGGAGGGTATAAAAAGTAGTAATTTTTAATTTAGGTGAGCCGTATCTTTCAACATCTTCCAACAAGTAAAAAAATTAAAAAAATAAATTACAGGGGCGTTTTTTGTGGTGGAAATGGGGTTTGCCGAGGTTATTGGGGGTCACTGTCCCCCTCGCGGTTTATATTTACAAATTAATTTATTATGCTTTTTGCACTTAAGTAATACAATTTTATAATTATGAAAATATTTGTTTAGCATCCACAAAAGGGGACGGGCCGAAAAAACACAAATTATAATACCATGGGTCCAAGTGCAGAACTTAGAACTTCTTCCGACATAAAAATTTTTCAGTTGCGTAACAAAAGTATAAAAAAACATGAAAAACATTGCTTTTTTTTAGAAATGTTAGTTCCTTAAGGGGGAACTTTTTCCCCTGGTCCGATTTTGTATATCACCGAACTAAACCAGCCTATGAATATAACACCTATTTGAGGTTAGCTCTTTACATTTGGACTGTTTGTTTCATTCCATAGACAGACGGACAGGCGCGCCTAGGCGGACGGACATCGCTAGTATGAATATCAATAGCATATACACTTTTTATGTGGTCCTAGACTAATGTTTCGATGCGTTACACACGGAATGACAAATTTATACCGATTCTGTGGTTGGAGGGTGTTAAAAAGTTATTTTTCAAAAAAAAAGTCAAAAATTGTTGTGACTTTTTAAAATATAATTCTAATTTTGTGACATTTTGCGGAATAAAAAATATAATTTATATAATGATGAAATTTTATTTGTTTAGTGCAAAAATCACATTAAATTAATTTAACATTAACATTTAACATTAACATTTCTAACGCCTCACGCCGACCAACCCCAAAAACAAACGATTCTGGCAAAAATATTAATTTTTGAAAACTACTGGCTTAAGCTTAATTAAGCACACTCAGTTATTTTTAATTTAAATGTAATAAAAATTTATTAAATTATTACAACCAGCATAATTAAGTAGTATTATTTGTACAATGCCAAACCTCATTAGATGAAGCTGCAATGAATTGCTTTTTGTGGTGTAAAATATAGTGGGTATATTAAATATATGGTTGATTTTCAGATTATTGGACAATTTCGTCATCATTTTTAGCGTTCAATTTTTTTCATAGAATCAAGAATTTCAAATATTGTAAATTTCCAAATTGAAATTCTTAAAACAACCAGCAATGGTAGCAACTACTGTTGGACTGTAAATAGATATAAAATATCCATGTATTTTGCTCAATATAACACAATTTAATTAAAACTTTCTGATTGTAGGTCTATTCGATTACCTTACTACAATCTAATATTTTTTACTCATTTTACTACAGCTGGAAATTTTTAATACAAAAAGTAAACAAGATTTTCTAGTTGTAGTAAAAAATAGTAAGAAATTTGGGTAATCGAATAGACCTTGTATTTCTAAAGTATTTCTTTTACATAAAAATTTAATTTTTTAATGTCACAAAAAACAATATTTTCAGCCGTTTATTCCAAGTTGGTGTCGAATAATAATTTTTTCAAAATGGTGATTTTTTTAAAAAAAATAAGAAACTGAAATTTTCAATTAATTTTGACTAGTAAAAAATATTGATATCTTAAAAAAAGTTGGACAACAATTTTTTGGTATTTAAATGTAGTTTTAGATAAAAAAATATGAACAAATTATTCGAAGTAACAGTTACTTATTTTTTAACGTTAAAAAATTAAAATCGACTTTTTAAAAAAGTCCGGCATTTCTTTTTTTTTTAACTAGAAAAATTGTACTCTAAATTACGCAATTTTTAAGCCATATTTCGAGATGTGATCACAATTCCTTTTATTTGTTTTCAAATTTTGAAAATTGCACCTTTTTTTTGACTCTGATTTATTTTATATGGAGCTCCGAAAAAAATAAATTGGTAGATATTGACCTTAACTTACCATAGTTATTTGGGTGTAAAAATACGTCTGTCTGACAAAAATTTAGGATAATCGGACATGGGTAAGGCGTGCCACATCGGCCTTGAATTTTAAAAAACAGATTACATGGGAAAACATGATTTTTTTTCTGTTTTCTCAATTTTTATTTTTATTTTAAGTTAAGTTTAAACTCAAGTGGTTACAGAATTATGACTAGGAGTAAAATGCCCCTCTTATGAGGTACTAAAAACTAAAATCGGTTGAAAATTAGCCAAGTTATTACAACTTCCCCAGGCATATAACGTGTGGCTGACCACTCGATTAAGGAATACGAGTCTGATTTTAGAAGTTTATTGAAAATTTCTGATGTAATAACAAGTTTTTATTCTTCAAGTTCAAATATAATTAGAAGACAAGTATTTTTCATATTGTGTTTTACTACTTAATATGTTTTAAATTAATGCTAAATATGCCAGCATTTTTAAACACTGTTTTGAAATCTCCAAGTTTAAATTTTTATTTAAAAAAAAAAATGGAAAATTCAAAAAAATATTACACTGAAACATGAAATATAAAAAATATTAATACAGTAGACAATTTTAATAAATTTCAAAAATTGGACTGGTATTCCTTAATCAAGAGACATGACACACGTCAGATGCCTGGGTAATTTGTATACACTTGGCTAATTTTCAACCGATTTAAGTTTTTAGTATCTAACTAGAGAGACATGTTGTTATGTTATTCCAATTCTTAATTCTGTAAATATTTGAGTTCAAACTTAACTCAAAATATTGAAAAAAATAAGAAAATTAATAAAAAGACATGTAATTCGTTTTTAAACTTCATGGCCGATGCGGCATACCCCAGTTGGCAACGTCCTCGAGCCATCCTCGGTGACGGAGCAGTGACATTTCAGAGTCACTGCTGACAGCCACAAGACATCTCTATGTACTGGGTTGAGGACAGTTTCATACAAATTTTCAAAATGTCCTCACTCAAAGTCAGCAGTGGTCAGGGCTGACCTTCTGGGGACATGTCACCTAAGACTTCTTTGGGGAAATGTCTGACGTAGGTCATGCGAAAATACAAAAAATTTTCGTATTTCCTTTAGTTTTCACTTTTATCCATTTTCCTTTATAAATTATCTTTCTCATATTTAGAAAAAACTTTTTGCCTTTTTTAGTCCCAACTGGATTTGAACCTGGAACCTCCAGTTTATTAGTCCCACACCTAACTACTTGTCCCAAACTTTATTTTGAAAATTGTTTGTCTATTTATTACTTTTATTCTACTTGTTAGATTTTAATTTTATTTTAAATAAATCGATAATATTGCCATCTTTTTCATGGAAATTGAAGAGTTGCCCAGATTTAAAATTCTAATTTAATATACTGCTATTCTGAAGACATTTCCTTGTAGACGTCTTAGAGGAATTGTCCACACTCTTAAAGCAAACATTCTGTGCTGACAATGTTAGGACATGTCATGAAGGATTACCTATGATTTGTCAGAACCTGAAGACATTTCCTCAAGGAATCACTGTGGAAATTTCCTCAGTGACACATTTTCCAACTGGGACCTTACCCATGTCCGATTATCCTGAAATTTTGTGAGACGTATTTCTACATCCAAATAAATATATCTAAGTAGACTTGCGGTCAATATGTAACTACTTAATTTTTTTGGGCACCATACTAAATAAATAATAGTAAAAAAAAGTACAATTTTTGAAATTTAAAAAAAAAATAGAACGATGTGTGATCACATCTCGAAAAATGGGTTAAAAGTTGAGTACTTAAGAGTAGAATTTTTTAAGATTAAAAAAAAAAAATCTAAAGTTTCGGACTTTTTAAAAAAATTGATTTTAATTTTTAAACGTTAAAAAATAAGTGATAGTTACTTCGAATAATTTTTTTTATTTTTTTTTCTAAAACTACATTTAAATACAAAGAAAATGTTGTCCAACTTTTTTTAAGATATCGGTATTTTTACTGGTCAAAACTAATTAAAAATTTCAATTTCTTAAATTTTTGAAAATAATCGCCATTTTGGTGTGCAAAATGACGATTATTTTCTAAAAAGGGGTCGGTTCCGAAAGTGTGCGATTTGGCATGGAATGTCTCATATATTTTTTTTACTTAAATACACAACGACCACAAATTAGCCGGTAATATCAGTAACAACCACATACTTGTTTTTATACTATTTTATAATGTAATAACACAGTGTTACAAAAATGAATGAAACAGAAAAACCTGGGATGCGATACTTTTTTTCTAGTAGGTGCTGTTGAGTACAACAAGATTCTGTTCTTGAAATTTGCGAAACACCTCCAAAATCTTGAGTTACGGGTAAAAACCCGGTTTTTTCGAACTTTTTACACTTATAAGCCAGTAACTTTGTTGAATATTAACCGATTTTGAATTTCTCGACGGTTTTAGAAAGAATAAACTAATATCTTTGTAAACATGAAATTTAAGTAATATTAAAAAAACTGTGCGTATTTTTCCAGCAAACTCAATTTTTCAAAAAAAAAATCACTATTTTCTAAGTTTGAAGATGTTTTATCATATTATTTTATTTAGGAACCGTACCATTTATGCATTTATTAATAAAGTATATTTATTTAAGAGTAAATTACAACCTTGGTTTTTAAAATCGGCTAAAAATTGACTGAGTTATTAAACTTTTAATAAAAACAAAATTATGTAATAAATGCCTGCACAATGTTTTTCTACCATCCAACCATAATATGCGGGGTATACTCACTTTGTCATTCTGTGTGAAACACATCGAATTATCGATCTAGGGTCCCATAAAGAATATATTTTTGATCAGTGATCGATTTTACGACATTCTAGCTTTGTCCGTCTGTCTGACCGTCCGTTTGTCCATCTGTGGAAGAAACTGCACCGAAAAAATTTCCCAGTCGTATAGTTAAAGAATTTCCCAGTTAAAACCCAGTTCTGTTCAAATAACTAATGTAGTAATAAATAACTGGGATTTCAGTAAATTATAACAGAGTTTTAGTTGCCCTGTGTTTCAATTTACTTCATTTTGTCAAAATTATTAAAAAAAAAAAATAAATAAATACAAACCAAAAAAATAAACAAATAAATAAATATTGGAAAATTTGGACTTTAAAATATTTTGTTTTGATAAGGTAAGACTGATCTTTTTGATTAAGCGAAATATTTTACAAAAATAAGCTAAATCTTATCATTATTTTCAGACAGAGACCAAGAAAACTATGGAATGGAAAAACAGTCATAAGGCGATGCTCCTTTCAAAAATTAAACAAGAAAAAAATATGTATGATGTGCAAGTGAAAATACAATGTTAAGATAAAATCAATAAAGGGCATTCGAAATAAAAATATTCAATGTTGGTGTTTCTTTATTTATTTTTTGACTTTTAAAATGATTATAAATAACAATGAAAAATAACGTAAATGTTGGTTCCCGTTGACTGGACAATAGTTGTTTTCTATATTTAAAAATATTAGTTATTGTCAACCAATTTGAATAACTGGGTCTCAGTTAGGTGTATTTTAACTGGGACTCAGTTAAAAAAATAGTAGCTAGTAACTGGGAAATTTTTTGGGTGTGTCTAAAATAAAAGAGCTAGACTCCTGAAGTTTTGACACGAATATGTGTTATGTTTATAGGACAGTAAAGTTTGTAAATGGGCTAAACCGGACCAGGGGAAAAAAGTTTCCCCTTGTAGAACTAATGGAACCCCAGAAATACACTATTTTATTTTAAAGTTTTTTTGTCTATTTGTTCAACAAATAAAACATTTTTGCGTCATATGAAGTATATTGACCCGCTGTTGAACCAAGGGGATTAAACAATGCCATTTTTTTGGTCCGCTTTCCTTTTAGGTTAAACGAAAAATAAAAAAAATATAAAATTTTATTATTTGAGTGTAAATATTATAATATATAAATTTGTAAACATTAATCGCTAGGGCAAGGTGTTCCCAGATAGCATCACCCACAACCCCCCCCCCCCCCCCCACAAACCCACGAAACGTCCTTGTAGTTTTTTATTTTCATTTATCGCAAGGGAAAGGTGGAAAGGTGTCCCAGGCAGGCCATACATCCGCGCCGCTGAGTTCCCCTTCTCAACAACAGTTTAGAACAAGAGCTTTTGCAAAACTTTTTTGCTTTAGAGCAGCGGTTACCAACCTTTTTGGCTCGCGTACCCCTAATTTAAAATTTTTTCAGCCGCGTACCCCCTAACGAGTTTTTTGTTTTCGTAAAAAAACTTCACATGTAAATATTAGAGTTCATTTTGATTTTTGATCTGCGGGTATTATAATTTTTTCGAAAAATTTAGGCGAGATCAATAAAATGGAGATATTTTTTGGGAAAAATCAGCAGAGCAAAAACGGCTGAAAATATTGCAAATCTGATTTTACCATTCGACTCTACACCAAAAATTAAGACAACGGACGTTTTTTGAACTCTTAAAAAAGTTCCAAAAGCCCATGACAAGGGTCGGAAATATAAAGATTTTAATTTTTTTTAAATTTTTTTTTTTTTTTTTTAATACAAAGTCAGATCAATAATTCCATGACTTTTCAAATGAAACACCCTCGTGTATACAATGAAAGGGCATTTTGTGCTTAACAAAATGCCCAAAAACACGTTTTTTGATAACTTTGACACAAATTTTCTTAAAAACCTGACATCATAGAAAAATTTGAGAACCATTTTCGGAATCAGCATCGAAAAGTTAATCGAAAACAAGTGGTCAGATCTCAAAATATTATCCAAAAATATTGCAAAAAATGCTCTCTAAATTGCATAAAAACAAGTTTTTTGTGAACTTTGACCTCATCTTTCTTAAAAACCTGACGTTATGGAAAACCTTGAAAGCCAGACGCGGAACCAGCATTAAACGGTTAATCTAAAACGAATGTCCAACTTTCTAAAATTTTGCGTACCCCTGCGGACAGTTTCGCGTACCCCTTAGTGGTACGCGTACCATAGGTTGGTAACCGCTGCTTTAGAGTTCCATTGTAATTTATACAAGATTTACATTCCACTAAATTATCATGTTTTCTACAAGCGGACGTCCGCACAATGTCTTAGAATCGATGAATGATAAAAAAAATATATACTTTATGGGACTCTAGACCGATATTTCGCCATCTCTATAATGTCTTAGAATCGATCACTGATCAAAAAATTATATTCGATGTGAGACTCTAGACCGATATTATGATGCGTTTCGCACCGACTGACAAAGTGAATATACCCCGTACTACGGTTAGAGTGTATAAAAACATTGTGCAGGCATTTATTACAAAATTTTGTTTTTATTAAAAGTTTAATAACTCGGTCAATTTTTTACCGATTTTAAAAACCAAAGTTGAGTTTTTCTCACAAATAAATATCCTTTTTTAATAAATTCATAAACAATACGGTTCCTTAACAAAAAAATGTGTAAAAACATCTCCAAAGTTGAAAAATAGAGAAATTTTTTAAAAAAATTGAGTTTGCTGGAGAAATACGCATAGTTGTTTCAATATTACTTAAATATTATGTTCAGATCTTCGGAAGGTCTCACTTTCTTCTTTCTAAAACCGTGGATAAATTTAAAATCGGTTGGTTTTCAACAAAGTTACTGGCTTAAAAGTGTAAAAAGTTCGAAAAAACGTTTTTTTACCCGTAACTCAAGATTTTGGAGGTGTTTCGCAAATTTCAAGTACAGGGTCTTATTGTACTCGACAACACCTACTAGAAAAAAAGTATCGCATCCCAGGTTTTTTTTCGCTGTCACACAGTGTAATCAATCATACTTATAATTAATTTCAATGTTTTCATGTACATTAGGGAAACAACTTTTGAATATTCTTTTCGATAACCTATACTTACAAGGAAGGTCTTTTACAGGGCACCCACCGATTGTCCTGAAACTTGAATGTGGTAATGAGGGGGAAAAAAATAAGAGTTACCTGTTTATTTTTAGCTGCTTCTCTCCTATATGCAAGTTTCAGGACCATTGGCGTAGGAAGCCAACATTTCTGGGGGGGCTAAGCCCCCCCTAGATTTTTTTTAATTTTTTGGTATTTTTTTTTTTTTAATAGAAAAATCCAGACCTATTCCTAAAGCGTTCCCTTTAACATGCGTATAATTGTCCTAGAAACGAATGCCCCCCGAAAGCGGTTAAAAATTCATATTTTTTTTTTAATTTTGATTCTGTAGATTTTTCGGAAATTCAGAAGTCCTAGATATGTTTTGAGAATGAAAGATTTTTAATGTTTTTCCTATAGTAAACTCATTAGATTACTATGATTTTTTTCAAGAAAAAGTTCTAATGATTGCAAAAGTTGATGATTATTAGTCAAAATTCTCAGATTCTTTCTTTCAATAACTTTTGTCTATAAAAAACACCTTAGAATTTAGAAACTTTTTTAATTCAAAGAAGTTAAAATATTATCCTGAAGGTAAAACCCTAAGATTCGGTAAAGTTTTTATTACTGACAAAAACATCAGATTCATATAAAAACTTTTTTCAATAATTCAGACTATTTTTCAATTGGAAAAACTATTAGATCTTAGTAGTATATAATAATCATTACGAGTCCTTAAGACTCATTGAATAATCATAACGAGTCCTAAAGAATCATTACATATTATTATTATTTAGTGTTGCAAAAATTAATGAAATCATTAAATTATTAAAAAAAAAAAATTGTGAATGATTAAAATTACAGGGCTATCTACGCATATGTTCAGGACAATCGGTGGGAGCCCTGTGAAAGACCTTCCTTGTTAGTGATAAAAGTGCACAAAGTAATTTCAAACGAAAATGTAATTGTCAAATTCTGTTACAAGGGGTGTGGAAGTTGTGGGGTTAGGGAAAAGCAGAAATTTACCCGCCTCCTCAAACCAAGCTTAAGAAATAAAAAAGAAATTAAAAAAAAAAACAAACTTTTAAGAGGAAAAAAACTGTCGAAACTCTAATATGTTTACATTGAAAATCTGAAAATTTTTATTGGAAAAATGTGATGAAATCTAAAAATTTTCTATGTCAATCTGGAATTTTCTATTAAAAAGAAAAAAATTTTTAAAAAAAAAATACAGTAGTTTACAACGAAAAAACAAAAAATTCATCCAAAAAAATTGTTCATGTATAAATTGTTTTAAATAATTTTTTTAGGTATTTCCATTATTTTTCTTATATCTTTTGTTGTGTACTTCCGATGTGCTCGCGATAAAAACCAAATTAAAGTTAATAAAATTAAAAAAACAACTACCGAACCGACCCCCTTCCCCAAAAAAAAACACTCTTTACAATTTTTTTAAATTTTTTTTTTTTCATTTTGGGGTTATAAAATATTTGACACAGTCGAATTTAACAATCTTACTTGTTTTTGTTTAAACTACATTTAAATACCATAAAAATGTGGCCCAAGCATTCTAAATATTGGTGATATCTTTGAAATCGCATGAGTAGTTTTGTAGATTTTTAAATTTTACGTTTTTGTACCAAAAGTGCTATGCTATGTCTATGTCTTGTCTTCCCTGGAGGACCATTCTTAATATTGGAGAAAAATTTTTTTTAAATTGGATAAGGTTTTTCGGAGATATTTAAAGATTAAGTTTTTTTAGCCAAAAGTGGTCGTACAAGTGCGAGAGGTTCTTAATATACAGGGTGATTCAGTCACGACCCGCCGAATTTTACCAGCGTATTCCTTGGCTCATTTCATGAAAATATGTCCATTACGACCATCCCCAAAAAATGCAAGTGTGCGAAATGGCAGCGGTTTGAAAATTTTCGGATTGGTGGTTGGAGGGTAGTAGTGTAAAATTGATAACTTCTGAACCTGTGGTCCGATTTTTTGTTTTTGGGCTTGTAAGAATGTTTATTAGGAGAACTTTCAGAATCAATAACAAAATAATTAAAATAAAGTGAAATCGTCGAGATACAGAGCTTTTAAAAATAAAATTTGAAAAAAAAGACATACAAATTTGCACATAACCTCAATTTATTCAGCCAAATGGCAGGTAACTTATATTTTTTTCTCTTTTAAAAGATAGCCCTACTTCTTACTTTTCCAAAATGACCTAAATGAAGCCCAGAGGTCTTTCTGTTTTAAAGTTATGACCATTTGACTGAAATGCAAACACATTCATTTGTTTTTGTCAATTAACAAGTTTAAGATTTTATTTTATTAAAATTTTTGGAAGGCAAATGGTCATAACTTTGGAACGGTAATACCTCTGGGCTTCTTTTAGGGCAATTTGAAAAGGTAAGACGTAGGGCTTTCTTTTAAGAGGATAAAGAGCATAAGTTACCTGCCATCTGGCTGAGCAAATTGAGGTTATGTACAAATTCGTATGTCTTCTTTTTCAAATTTTATTTTTAAAAGCTCTGTATCTCGACGATTTCACTTTATTTTATTTTTTTTGTTATTGATTCTGAAAGTTCTCCTAATAAACATTCTTACAAGCCCAAAAACAAAAAATCGGACCATAGGTTCAGAAGTTATCAATTTTACCCTACTACCCTCCAACCACCAATCCGAAAATTTTCAAACCGCTGCCATTTCGCACACTTGCATTTTTTGGGGATGGTCGTAATGGACATATTTTCATGAAATGAGCCAAGGAATACGCTGGTAAAATTCGGCGGGTCGTGACTGAATCACCCTGTATATTGGTGAAAAAAAATTTAAATCGAATGAGTAGTTTCATCGTATTTAAATTTTAATTTTTCCCCAAAAGTGGGCTTAGAAATGGTCGAGGTCGATGAAACCCAGCATATTTCTATTCCGAAGGGTCATTCCATGTATTGGTAAAAAAGTGGGCGTGGTCAATGAATCTTAGACTATGTCCATCATGGAGGAACACTCTAAATATTGGTAAAAACATTTTTGAAATCGGAGGAGTAGATTCCTAGATATTTAAATTTTAAGCTTTTTTATCAAAGTGGGCGTAGAAATGGGCGTGATCGATGAAACCCAGCATATGTCCACCCTGAAGGACCATTCCAAGTATGTATTGGTGCAAAATTTTTGAAATATCATTAGTAGTTTTGACAATTTTAAAATTTTACGTCGGCGTAAATTTTATGTTGAAGTGGGCGTGGTCGATAAAACCTATCCTATGTCCATAATGTAGAAACACAAAAAAATATTGCTAAAAACTTTTTTGAAATCGGATAAGTAAAAACAAACAATACCTCTTTATAATATTAGTATAGAATAGAAGTATCACATCAAAAATTTATCGAAATCGAAGGAGGTTGCGTCCGCAATTGTGCGATTTGGCATGGAATGCCCCATATAAAGGATAACATTTTAAGGTTGGGGTATCTCGGCTGATCGATCATTAGGTGTTTAAAAATTTTATTGTCACCTTATGTGAAAAAATATGGTCCTTTAGGAAAATTTCAAAAACTTCAGAACTTACACGAATATCATACAGAGCATCATATTCATGTGGATATCGTAGGTGTATGTCTTCATATTTTTTTTATTTGGTTACATGTTGGAGGTTATAAAAAACTTTCCACAGGCGAATTTCTTTAGCATTTCAAATTCAAATAAATTTTGCTAACCCGAGTAAAAAAGAAATGATATAGTCATATACAATATTGTATAGGAATATAGATTTGTATATGTTTATATCTGACACTATATGTTTCTAGATAAAATTATGTATTGGAAAAAATATTTCAATAATTTCCAATATAGTCTCAGATAATGTTATATATTATTATATGTGGTCAGATATATTATTATATATGCCGTATATAAATATAAAAGATTGGCCGAATTAAATACAACTCCACATGTAAATATATATGGTACTATTTCAAATAATATATTATTATATTACAGCAAAAAAGCAACAATTTTCTAAGTTAATTTTGATATTATTTTATGTAATTTTATAAAAAAAATCAAAATTGTTGAAAAGAAAAACAAATAGTAAAAATTATAACAAAAATAATTTTATATTTTTACCAAATTAAAATGATTTAAAAAACAAAACTAGGACGATTGTTGCCAATTCTAATTTTAATATAACCCAAAAAGAAAAAACCCCAAATGAATTCAATAACTATATAAAAATATTTGTTTTAAGTTTTAAAATGTATGGCCCAATTTTTTTTTTTTTAATTTATACGAAATATCCCCAGCAAAATTTTCTGTTCCAAATAATTGGTTCCAGAACGCATCATATTACCCTGCAACCGATTCTACTTAACGTTCCAGAATCAATGATTTTTTTTTTGAATTTGTCCCGAAAGCAATCGATTTTTAAAGAAAGTAGTTTTTTTGAAAAATAATTTTACATAGAAAATTTTGTTGTGATTACCATAGAATTTATTCAAGAATCTATTGCAGTTGGAATAGGTTCCAAAAACTTTTCCTGGGATCAGATTATATAATTTTTAATAAAATTTGATAAAATTTTACAAATCAACATTAGACCAAAATTCGGATCTAATTAAATCTAACAATATCATATATGATATTATTAGACAATTTTAGATAATTTCTGATACAGCCAATTTTGAGATCAGATTAGATCAATTAAAAGCTGCTACCAGATTAATTAAGATATAATTACATAAAGGACCAGATTAATTTTTTTACTCGGGAATGTATTGTTTTTATTTAATGTGAACTTCATGTTATGTGTCTGAAAAAAAAACTTAAACCACATCACGTTTATGTCAGATAACTTTTTATTTCTATTTGTAATAGATGTAAGTAGTTTACAAATAAATACAATCCTTTGATTGAAAATGCATCCTGACTTAATTGAAAAACTATACACGTGTTGTAATTGTAAAGAATTCTTTAGAGTATTCAATTACTAATAACCAGATTCTAAAAAATTCGTGTCATTCAGATTGCACACAATGATTCAGACAATATTGTGCATGTACATTAGGGTGGAAAAAATGTATCATATTTGGATATTCATGCAATGATGTGTTATAATGATGATTTTATTTTTATTTGAAATAAACGTTAAATAAATTTTTAAAATTTTTTTAAAAAAAATATCAAACTTTTTTCCTTTCATAAAGCTTGAGACAGGCATTCATTTAAACTTAATTTAAGTCAAATCTGATCATTTTAACCTGAAGCGCACTTCGATCAAAGTTTTGGACTTTTGGAAAATTTCCAGCAAAATTTAAATTTTTTGGAAATTTTAAACTAAAAAATATCTTACGATACATTAATTTAAATTTTATTACTTTAAATTTCGAGATACCACCATTTGAAATTAAAAAAAAAAAATTGCGGTTTTTTCTAGGTTCAGGAAATTAAAAAAAAATCTTGAATTTTTTTTTCTATTGACTATTTCATAGAGCTGAAGACAAACCTTCATTTAATCCTAATTTGGGCCAAATCAGATTATGTTAACTCATGGCGCCCTTCGATCAAAGTTTAGAGTTTTTGGTAAAAATTTTCCAAAAAATAAAACTCTATGAAAGGGTAAAGAAAAACTATTGAGATTTTCTACTTTCTTGACCGCAGAAAAATCCATAATTTTTTGTTCAGCTCATCAAAATAATTGTATCGCAAGACTTTTTTTTTTTAATTTCAAAAATCCAAAATTTGGTCGCCGGCGCCATGGTAACCCATTGAATCCGATTGGTCTCAAATTTGTGCCACATGATTTTTAAGTCTAGTAGAAATAAAATTTGCCCGGCCACTTAGGAAAATCAAAAAAATTAAAAAAATGACATTCTAATTCCCTATTATCAATAATTGTAAGTGGGGGTTTAAAAAAACGTTGAGAGAGAAAGTTTTAAAATTGTAACCAATGAGTCATTGGTGTACCATTGTACTTTTGAGCTTCGAATTGTACCAAAAAAAGTACAATTGTACCAACTTTTGCAACCCTGCTCCACAATGCCCTTGTAAGTGATAGTAAATTTTCTAACGTGAAAAAAATAAAATTTTTAATAAGAAATATTTTATTTTGTGTAAAAAACTTTTTTTAAAGTAATTTTAGAAAAAAAAAAAATAATTCACTAAATTTTTTTTTGTGTGTAAAATTTATTTGAGTTTAAAATTTTTTTCGAGTGTATTTTTTTTAGTTTAAAAATATTTTTGAGTGACAAAAATAAGTTGTAAAATATTTTTGTGACTTACCAATGTTTTTAAAACATATTTTCAACACGTGAATTTTAGGTGAAACTATTCTGATATTCACGGTTTTGCTAATAACTTTTTAACCACTGGACCGATTTGGCTAAAATTTAGCGCGAAGCAGACCAGATAAACGAAAAATATATATTCCAAATTTCAGCATCCTCAGAACTACCTTTCGAAAGTAATCGTGTTTTTTATCTCGTAAATTCACAAAAAAACATTGCCGAAATTCAGTCTTTTGCTCAAAACTTTTGAACCATTGGTCCAATTTCGCTGGATTGCAACACCAACCTGACCAGGTAAATGCCCAACATATATGCCAAACTTCGGAAGCCTCCGTAAAGTCTTTCAAAAGTTAGCGTGATTTCAACAGACAGACAGACGGATGGAAGGACAAATATCGCTAGATCGTCTTAAAATCGATCGAGGATCATAAATATATATACTTTATGGGGTCCTAGACCAATATTTCGAGGTGTATACAAATGGAATGACAAACTTATATATAACCTCTATCACTAAAGTGCAGGGTATAAAACAGAGCCATATTACCAAATTTATCTGTTGTCTCATTTATTTCTTCAAAAATATTAAAATTAACTTTGATGATTTATTCGTAGCAATGACGATATATATATATTAGGAATAATATATACCCTTGCCCATATCCCTATCGGTAAACCGTACTCAAGAATCAACTTGAACTATACTTGAGAATGGTTCTGGACTTTTAGAGTTAGTAGACCATACACAGCTGGTCAAAACTAGCAGTAAGCTAAAAGTGCGCTATTTAATTGCTAAAAATTAAAACAGATCAATCTCTAAAATTCAAATGTATGAACTAAATATAAACCATTCAAACTTTTTTAGCACAATCCATTTTCGAGTCGTGTTTAAAAATTACCCAAAAAACTTACTTGTTAAAGTACCCAGCAAAACTTTGATTACCAAATAACGTATAAAATAAGGTAAAGGATAGCTTATTTTATATAATGCAGCATTGATGATTTTAACATGGGATGAGACTCAAAGTAATGCATCCACATTGTAGGGTTCTTTCCTACATTCCACTTTGAATGTAAACAAAAGTTTTATAATAATATTTTCAATAATTGTCAATTGGAAAATATAAAAATGATTATTACAATTTTCTATTTCATACAATAAAGTTATTTTTTATAAAAATTAATTTTTTATTTAAATCAATGTGGGATCCTTTCAGGATGTGGGTTCCTCAAAGGATCCCACATTGATTAAAATAAAAAATAAATTTTTATAACAAGAAACTACTTTATTGTACAAAATAGGAAATCATAATAATAATTTTTATTGTATTTTCTAATTGAAAATTATAGAAAATATTATTAGAAAAAAATTTTTATTTTTTGTTACATTCAAAGCAGAATGTAGGAAAGAAATAATCACCACCCATTACCAAAGTTTTGCTGGGATATTTATTTTTTTATGTTATTGTAATGCCTTATGCATCCAATTATAAATAATGCATAATTTCAAACTTTGAAATAGTACATAATGTAACCAAACATAAGTCATCCATGATTTAATGTTTAGAAATAATAAAAATTAAATACATTTTTCCAATAATCATGCCTTACGTAACAAATTATTAGTAAAGCATTATTTTTCGCTTTAAAATAATAAGTTGTGGACATCCAAAAATAATGCTACGAACAAGGTACATACATTTATTTTTTTTAATTCAGTTTTTATTTAACAATTTCTTTTTAACATTTTGATTTAAAGCTAATCCCACGAAGCCATAAGGCTTGTCTGCAGGATGTATGACGTTTAAGTTCACACACATTACCTAGTAATGTGTGATATAATCACCACCCATTACCAAAGTTTTGCTGGGTACCCTACATCTAAGATGTAAAGAAAACATAGTTTTATATATCGATATGCTGCAAGAACAGGGCAAAGCTGGAAAACTTTAACCGCCTCACAGTGCAGTCTTTTTTTATCTCCTCTACCAGAATCAATCACTGGAACCCCGTAATTTTGGAAAAAGTTAAAACTTGTTATACAGTGTAATCTGTGGTTTTCTTATCGACCAAACGATTTTTGTGGGAGGTCTAATTGAGAATCATACTTATACAAGATTAACTAACTCTAGTGGTAACTTTTCCGCTTAAGGGGGGTTTAAAAAAAAACAGCCTTGAAGTGGTTTTTTAAACAGCTGTAAAAAAATAAAAACGCAACATTTTTTAATTCTTTTTTTTCATTTGAAAGATAATTTATTCTAATATTTTTAAAATTTTAAAATACAAAATTTGGTGAACTGAAATTGCCACTTAATTGTAGAATGCTTTTTTTAATGGACAAAATCGGCTGCGGTTGTTCTAAAAGTACTGGACCGATTTTGATGAATTTTTTTTTTTTTTTGATTTGTAGATTGTTAAATTCTCTAGTATTGTTGACCAAATATTGTATTATAAAATTTCAAAAATATTAAAATAATTCATCTTTCAAATAAAAAACAGAATTAAAAAATATTGCGTATTTATATTTTTATAGCTGTTTAAAAATTGTTCACGTTAACATTGTTTTTTTTTTTCTTAAACCCCCCTTAACAAAAATTGTAAAAAATTCCCATCAACGTTTTCTATTCTCAATGCACATGTTGCAATTTTTAAGTACCTGTGATCCTTATGGGTTTTTAAGAACAAAAAGAAGAAAACTATAAGGAAAATAATATTATAAAAGTAAGTTGTTCATTGTATTTGCTACAAAGTAAAAAGTTTATAATTGTTATAAATATTGTTTATGAACTTAACTTTATTTGATAATAAAAATGATGAACTTTCATAATAATAAAAAAAAAGTTTTTTTTTTTTTTATACAACTAATAAAGTTTAGAGAAAAACATAATATCAATAACTTACTTTCTCTATTAACAAACATACGAAGCATTTACTATGGGGTGTTTTTAACTATTCAGATAAACAATGAAGTTAAATAACTGATTGTAAAAGATACTATGGGGAACAAAGGCAACATTGAACAAATTAAAATTGTAATTTACTGAATTTCAAATTAAATTTAACTTTTATGCAGAAACTGACCAAGTGTTCTGGTGGGAATGAAACCCACGACTCCTACGCTGAATGGCTAAAACGCTACCAACTAATCTACATTTTTCAAATCAAGCTGAAACCACCTGAAATTAAAAAGAAATAATTACTCAGTACAACACTAAAAAAAAATACGGGGTTCCAACGATTGATTCTGGTAGAGGAGACAAAAAAAAAATATACGTGTGTCGGCGTTTTGCAAGATCAGATCAAAATTTTTGTGGAACATATTAACCCTCTTACTCCCTCTCACAACGGTATTTCTAACAAATCTTAAAAAACACCCCGAAGAGGTGGAGGGCGGGGATGAAATATTCTACAACAAGTAAAAAAGTTAAATTCGGCCTTGCCGAATGTAGTGATACTCTCCACAATTTCAAAAATATTTTTCCAAAAAACATTATTTAAATGGAAGTAACTTTAGAAAAAAAAAATTTTATTGAAAAAAAAAAATACGCAAAAAAAAATTTTTAAAAAAATCCGCGATTTTTTTCTTTTTTTGTTAAAAAATATGTTCGTACTTGTTTAAATACCATTTGGTGTTCAATTATGTTCACATTTGTCAACCAGCAGCCGAATTAAAGCATTTTGTATTTTTAGGTTATGTTGAATGTAGTAAAATTTTTGAGGTGTCCTTACATTTTCGTTCATAACTTTTGAACCGCTGCACCGGTATCGCTCAAATGCAATACCAAACTTCTCAGGCGAACTTCCAACAACTATGTTAAGTTTTAATTATCTCCGTGTAATATTTTGGCCGTGATCACCATTTCCACAGACAGACGGACAGACGGACAGACGGACATCGCTAGAATGTCTTAAAATCGATCGGGGATCATGAATATATATACTTTATGGGGTCCCAGACCGATATTTCAATATGTTACAAACGGAATGACAGACTTATATATACCCTCTATCACTAAGTGGATAGTATAAAAAAGTTACAAAATTTTCTTGTAATTTTACAAGTTTTTTTTTTTTAGTGTGAGTAATTTTATTAACTTAATATTGGCTAGCTTCCATTTAAAATTAACTGTATCGGCTGAAACCAATATACAGCTAAATAAATTATTTAAATATTTAACAAAAAATTGGATTTTTTTTTATCCCAAATCATTTACTATGCAAAAAGTGTCTAAGGAAATACTAAAATATGTAATAAACTTCCTAGAAAAACAACAAACTCACGTATTAAATGTATTTTTTATTATTATTTTTTTTTTTGCTTCAAGCTGTAGTTGTTAATTTTCAAAAGTAATTTTATGAGTAAATTCCATTGAAGTGTGAATTATCATATTTAAGTAACTTCGATTTAAATTTCTCTTTATGAAATTTAATCCGCACTCATGTAGGATGACACTTTTTGAATTTTCTTTAAAATCTCATAGAATATGAAATAGATATGTGTGTACTTGTTTCTTCTATATCATATGGGGTATACCCACGGTGAGCCTCAGCGATGTTGAGGTTGAACTTTAGTGTCGACGAAAAGTGTAAACGTAGTTCGATTTCTACTTGATTAAATGTCACAAAACTGTAAACAGCGAAATCGTAGCTGTTCGCATTCGCGAGATATCGCGAAATTAGTGTTTTTATATATTCTAAAATTTTAACAATAAAGTTTTTTAAATATCTTTAAAAACTGAGTATGCAGATTTAATTGTATTTATTTACAGGCCACAAAACAGTTAACATCGAAATCATATCTTCTCAATTTCGCGAAAAATCGCAAAATTAAACAAGTAGAAAAATTAAGTTCGACTTGGTCGAATCTATGAATACCCTCCACAATGTTATCTGATAGTAATTTTCTAAAAAAATTGCATTACAATTTTTTTATTAGAAATATATTATTTTGAGTAAAACTTTTTTTAATCAATCAAATTTTTTTGAGTGTAAAATTTTTTTGACTGTCAGATTTTTTTTGAGTGTGACATTTCTTTTAAAAAAAATTTTTTTTTTTTTTTTAGTGTAACATTTTTGTTTGAGTCTAACATTTTTTTTTTAGTGTAAATATATTTTTTAGTGTACAATTTCTTTGAGTAACAAAATTACTTTGTAAAATATTTTTGTTGTTTTATTTCCCTCTTTTTATTTTACCATCCTTTTCTTTAAAAACCAAAAACAAACTAACATTGTATCATATAAAACCCACTTCATTTGATTTTTTCCAAAAAATACTTACTATACACCGTTACATACAGTTACAAATAATATATAACAATAACAAAACAATAACAAATATTTACTTGTCTAACAACTAAACTTCACCCCACGACAAGAAAACAAGCAACAACAAGTTTTAAAAAAACTGGTATTTCACCATGCTCTTGTTTAAAGAGTTTCAACAGTTCAAGGTGAAACTAATTTGAGATTCAGGGCCTTGCTTATAACTTTTGAACCACTGAACCGATTTTGCTGAAATTCAAAACCAAACAGACTTGGGGAACGACAAATATATATGCTAAGCTTCAGCCCCCTCAGAATTGTCTTTCGAAAGTTAGAGGGGTTTTAATCTTGTAAATTCGCAAAATACCCTTGCCGAAATTTACTCTTTTGCTCATAACTTTTGAACCACTTGACCGATTTCACTGGATTGCAACACCAACCTGACCCGGTAAATGGAGAACATATATGTCAAACTTCAGGAGCCTCTGTAAAGTCTTTCAAAAGTTAGCGTGTTTTCAACGGACAGACAGACAGACAGACAGACAGACAGACAGACAGACAGACAGACAGACAGACAGACAGACAGACAGACAGACAGACAGACAGACAGACAGACAGACAGACAGACAGACAGACAGACAGACAGACAGACAGACAGACAGACAGACAGACAGACAGACAGACAGACAGACAGACAGACAGACAGACAGACAGACAGACAGACAGACAGACAGACAGACAGACAGACAGACAGACAGACAGACAGACAGACAGACAGACAGACAGACAGACAGACAGACAGACAGACAGACAGACAGACAGACAGACAGACAGACAGACAGACAGACAGACAGACAGACAGACAGACAGACAGACAGACAGACAGACAGACAGACAGACAGACAGACAGACAGACAGACAGACAGACAGACAGACAGACAGACAGACGGACGGACGAACGGACGGACGGACATCGCTAGATCGACTTAAAATCGATCAAGGATCATGAATATATATGCTTTATGGGGTCCTAGACCAATATTTCGATGTGTTACAAACGGAATGACAAACTTATATATACCCTCTATCACTAGAGTGGAGGGTATAAAAAAAATATGGAAAACATTTTATTTTTCGCGTAAATTAGCAGTCAAGATATTGATTTGAGCAGTTTTACCACCTATAACCACATAAAATTTAAACTGCATACAATACATTTGTCGTTTCTTGATTTTTGTTCCTTTATTTTAGACACTAAAAACAAAATTAATTAATTAATATAAAAGCTTGAACAGTAATTTTGCAATTTCTCGGGAAATTGATCATCTATAATTTTTATGCTGGCAGTTTTGTCAACTTTAATAACCACGAATTCAAACTGCATAGCACATTTTTGTCGTTAATTGAAGAAAATGTTTTTACAGACCAGAAATAACACAAAGTAATGAATAAATAGTAGCTTAGCGAGTTTTTTAGCGATATCTCGAAGAATTAAGCAGCTAGAATTTAAATGTTAACAGCCTTATCACTTTTAATCAATAGCAAATCAAACTGCATTTCGTGTTTTTCAACAATGTTAAAGAAACTTCTTTTATTAATCAAAAAAACAAAAATACCCCTAAAAAGCTGTTTTTCGCTATTTCTCGCGAAAGTGAGCAGCTTTAATTTTTTTGTGGGCAGTTATAATTTCTTCCAACATACTCCAATCAAACTGCATACCACTTTTTTTATTATTTCTAAAGAACGGTTTTAAAATATAAATAAATAACAAAAAATTATATAACTACACGATATCTCACGAAATTTAACACCTACAAATTCCATCTCAACAGCTGTGTGACCTCTGATCAAGTACAAGTAAAACTGCATACCATGTTTTTACGAAATTTTAAAGAAACCTATCCAAAGATAAAATAACGAAAACAAAAACAGTAAAAAATTAATTTCACGATTTCTCGCGAACTAAAGAAGATAGTATTTTGATGTTTACTGTTTTGTGACCTTTAAATAAGTACAATTAAAACTGTATACTCAGTTTTTGAAAATATTTAAAAAACCTCAATGTCAAAATTTTAAAAAATACAAAAACACTAATTTCGCGTTATCTCGCTAATGCGAGCAGCTACGATTTCGCTGTTAACAGTTTTGTGGCATTTAATCTTGTAGAAATCGAACTGCGCTTACACTTTTCGTCGACACTAAAGTTCAACCTAAACATCGCTGAGGCTCACCGTCAGCGACGTATTCAGGAATTTGAAAACGGGGGGCACAAGTCCCAAAATTTTGTTTGTCATCCCCTATTTATATTTCTTATTACCTACCCCCCTCCCCCCCCCCAAGACAATTTCGTCTTTCTATGTCTTGGAATATCAGATTTTTTATAAAATCTCGTAATTGTTGTATGAAACCGTTTTGCATGAAACTTAAAATTTTTATGAGGGTTTTTCCATCAACCGGGCTATCCTTCTCTCCAAAATTGGTATTGGTTTAAACATTGTTTAATAATTTTGGTTTTGAATGCCGAGTGGCGGTTTTGAATTTCAATATTGCGGATCCAATATAGCGCCCATTTTTTTAAAAATATTACAGATTTGCTTAAAATTCTTCATGCACGGTTTCTTGGAGTCGCTTAGAAAAATTTGCAGTTTGATTTTCAAAATTCTAAATGTCGGATCCAACATGGCGATCATTTTTTTTAAAAAATAACAGATTCACTCAAAATTCTTTACTTGTTCGGTTGCTAAATTAGAATCTGCCATTCGAAAATCTAACTTCAGGTTCTTATTTAGCGACCCCAAAAACTCGGCCATAAAAAGTTTCAAGCAAATGGATTTATTTTCTAAAAATATGTATCGCCATGTTGGATCCGCCATTTTAAATTTTAGAATTCCACCTTCAGATTCTTCTTAAACGACCACAAAAACCTGTATTTAAAGAGTTGACGAAGAAACCCTCATTTTAAAGAAACAATTCTAAGGTTGTGGTCTCTAAAAAATGGTGAATTTTTTTATTTTTCAGACATTTCTTTCTAAGAAACTATATGATGTTTCTATATGAGAATAAATTTTTTTAATGCCTATCCAACGGGGGCCCAACCTTATAAAAATTTGGCTTCGTTAAATATTTTTATTTATAAAAAATTGTAAATTTGAAATCCTCTTTTAAGCTTCAGGGAAATCGGTTCATAAGGGTTGAGATACTTCCCTTATCCTTTTGTTTGAAAGATAAAAGTAATATTATGTGTTTTTTTTCATCATATTTTACTGATTTTTCGGTATAAACTACTTTTTAGAAACGAAATTATTTCAAACTCCAGAGTTTTTATAAAAAAAATAAAATCTTTTCTTTTAAAATCAAAATATTTAGAAACTTGTGAACTTTTTTTTGGATAATGCTTTTTTGTGTATAAAATTTTCAAAATTTTCAAATCGAAAAGGGGGGGGCACGTGCCCCCTGTGCCCACCCCCTGTATACGTCCATGCTCACCGTGTACCATGTCAAAACACGGATTTTCGGACACGACCCCCTACGATTTCAGAAGTTATCAATTATATTTCAGAATTTATCAATTGTATTTCAGAAATTATCAATTGTATTTCAGAATTTATCAATTGTTTTTCAGATATCATGACTGTATTTCAGAAATTTATGGTTTGTATTTTAGGAAATATCAATTGTATTTCAGAAGTTTTCAATTGTATTTCAGAAAAAATCAATTGTATTTTAGAAATTATCAAATGTATTCAGAAATAATCAATTGATAATTTCTGAAAAACAATTGATATTTCTGAAATACAACTGATTATTTCCGAAATACATGTGTTATGTTCTGAAATACAATTGATAACTTCTGAAATACAATTGATAATTTCTTAAATACAATTGGAAATGGTGTAGTGATAGAGGGTATATATAAGTTTGTTATTACGTTTGTAACACCTCGAAATGTTGGTCTAGGGTCGCATAAAGTATATATATTCATGATCCTCAATCGATTTTAAGACAATCTAGCGATGTCCGTCCGTATGTCTGTCTGTTGAAAACACGCAAACTTTTGAAAGACTTTACGGAGGATCATGAAGTCTGGCATATGTGTTGATAATTTAACTGGTAAGATTTTTATTGCAACTAAGCGAAATCGGTCTAGTGGTTCAAAAGTTATAAGCAAAAGAGAAAATTTCGGCAAGGGTTTTTCGCGAATTTACGAGATAAAAACACGTTAAATTTTGAAAGACAATTCTGAGTATGCTAAGGCTTGGCAGTTTCAGTTCGTACTGAATTTCAGCCATATCGATTCAGTGGTTCAAAAATTATTAGCAAAACCACAATTTCAGATTGGTTTCATCTTAAATTCACGTGTTGAAAAAACCGACACTCAAAAAATTATGTTAGTAAAATCAACTGAAAATGTCAGTTAAAATAACTACTTTGTAAGTTGTTTTGTGGTCAATTACTTTTTCAGTTAAATCAACTAACAATGTTAGTGATTTTAACTAACAAAAAACCCCTGACTTATGCAGTAAAAATTACTTACATTTGTAGTCAAAACAACTAATATGTAGTAAAAATAAAATAAACAATATATATATTTTTTTCCAAAACCTTTTTAGAAAAAAAATGAAGACCAAATTTTTTCCAAGTTTTTATTTTTTTCATTTAAAGTTGTGAAAAATAAAAAAACGATTTTTTTTAAAGTTGTGAAAAATATAAAAACGATTTTTTTTTTAGAAAAAAACTTTGAAAATTTTTCAGAGATAAAAAAAAATAAAATTAACTACTTTAAATAACTGTTACTACATTGCAGTACTTTTTTGAAAGTTATTAAAAAAAACGACTTAAAGTAACTAACAAAAATGGTTGTTTGATAGTTTTCGTACAAAAATAACTGACTTTGTAGTTGAAAACTACTAACTACTGTAAAATATACAAACAACTAACATGTAGTAACTTACATAATTTTCTGAGTGGAGCTTTAAAAATACAAGCTTTAAAAACATTGGTAAGCCACTAAATTACTTTTCAAAATATTTTTGCCACTCAAAAATGTTTTTACACTAAAAAAAAAATTTACACTCAAAAAAAATTTTACACTCAAAAAAAAATAATAATTTTCCTTTTTTTTACAAAAATTACAAAAAAAAAAAAAAATTACTCAAAATAAAATATTTCTAATCACAATTGTTAATTTTTCCACGTTAAAAAACTTACTATCCTTTAAAACGGACATTGTGGGAGGTACCCAGCAAATTTTTGCATTACTAGTAATGAGTATAGTAATTAGTAATAATTATTGGTATGTACTTACTCATTGCATGAAACACTGCTTATTCTATAAAGGCCGTGAGACAAAAATAATTAGTGCTTACAAGCTTACGAGTAGGGAGATTAATAACTACTTACCTATAACAAGTAAAATAAGTAGTTACTTATATGGAATAAAATAAATAGTTGCAAAACGAGTTTGAAATATCTATTTATCATTGGATTATTCGTTTTCGCGAAATTTTAAGCTAAAAAGTAAAACAAATATTGTTTTTTTCTGATTGGACTTAATTTTCCAAGTGAACTTGCAAATAAGTATTTATTTTTAACATTCTCAGTAACTTATTATTTATATTATTGCAAATAAGTACTTACATATAACAATATAAGCCACTAGTTGCTCTTTGGACTAAAGTAATGCAGTATGTAATGAGTAGTTGTTATAAGTAATGTAATTGACAGTCATTACTTTTCACAGTTTTGTGTTAGTCCGCTGCGATATTCCCTCCTCCTTTCTCATCCGGGCTTGGGACCGGCAATGGCGGAGTCCCAAGAGGTCCGGAATATGTATGTATGTACTTTTCACAGCACATTACCTAGGTTTTGCTGGGTATTCATAGATTCGGCCAAGTCGAATTTAACTTTTCTACTTGTTTAACTACGGAATTTTGCAATATCTTAAAAACTTTTCTAATTTTGAAATTTTTGAATTCATTTTTGGATTCAACGCGCTATTTTACATGGAAAATAAATGTTAAATATCGTGAATCGAATAATTTTTCAAAATTTGTTAACTGGTGTTACAATCAATAAACGAAAAATTTATACAAACTGAATTTCTGCATTTTTACTCAAATGAATATAACTTGTACAATTTTCAACAGATTTTTTTAAAACCAATTTAATTTCTTTGTATTATATGAGACTTGAACTTCAAAAAGAAAAACGAATTTTGTTTTTTTTGTGAAATCTACAATGTAACTTTCATTTTTTGCCAAATTTTGGTAAAATTGAAGCAAAATTGTCGATATATCTCATAATAGCTATGGATATTATGAGATTGAAAAATGTTGTGTGTAAAGGTGATAGATCATTAAATTACTTTTAATTTAAAATCAAAAACTATGAAATCCATTAATTTGTTCCCGACATATTTCAGTTTAGGAAAACCACTTTTTTAAAAAGATGAATATTTGAAAAGTTGTCGATATCTCGAAAACTGTTCTACTTCTGAAACTTTGTAGTAGATTTTCGGATTGAACGTAAGATTTTATATGTAAAATAAATGCAACATGTCATGGATCAATATCTCTGTAAACTAGTGTTATCCTTAAATTTTGAGAGATGTATTTCTACAAAATTCAGAATTCGAAAAAAGAACGACTTGTGATCACAACTTGTACAATAGCTTTGAAGTTGCGTTGCTTACAATTCACACAGGGCAAGCATGATCCAATTCCGGCCAAAAGTCTTTATCGTTGTTGGATACTTCTGAAAATGTGCTTCTAGAGAAATTCGAGATCGCTAAATTCAAAATTAAGCTAAAAATCAAAAAAAATCAAAAATCCAATATGGCGGACAATTCTTTTTTTAAATTGTCCGATTGAACTCAAATTTTGTTTTATGCGGGTCTTGGAGTTACTGAATAAGAATTGTTACTCCAAATTTTGAAAAACAAAATGGCGGACTAAATATGCTTCTTTTTTTAAAGTTTAAAGAATGATCCAACTCAGTCCAAAAGTCTGCATCGTTGTTGGATCCGGATAAAAATGTGCTTCTAGAGTATTTCGCGGTCGCTGATTTTAAAATTTAACTTAAAACTAAAAAAATCAAAATGGCGCATCCAATTTGGCGGACAATTTTTTTTAATAATTGTCCGATTTATCTCAAATTTTGTTTTAAGGGGATGTTGGAATTACTGAATCATAATTACGGAATTTTGAAAAACAAAATGGCGGACTAAATATGCTTAGTAAAGTTTGTTACAAGTAATTAAAAGTTTGTTACAAGTAATTATATTCCTTTTCTTTGTTGAAGCTAGCTGAAAGTGTGGCCTAGTAAATTTCCGAGTCTGTTATCATAAAATCGAACTGATAAAATTCAATATGGCGGAGACAATATGGCGGCTAGATTTTTTAACTTTGTCCGATCTAACTAAAAATTAGTTTTAAGAGTATGAAGAGTGTCTAAAGTTAAATCTACGAACATAGTTTTTATATATATTTTTTATTTTTCATATAAATATGGAAATGGTATAAATGTCTTACTTAGTTTCAGAAAAGCTTTTGGAAATGGTGACGACAAACTATTCACTTTTTTTTTCTTTATTTTGGAAATTCAATAAAAAATCTTTGAATTTAATTGGAAATGGTGTAACTGATATTTTCCATAATTCTACAAAAAAACTAGAAATGTAGATAATTTTTTTTCCTACACTTAAGGCAACCTCTGACGATAAAAAAAAAAAAACTAATCAAGCCGTAAAACATTATTGAGCGTGTTCAGCAGAGAAACCTGCTACGCAACAGTTGAGATGTAGCATGTTGTGATTAGTTGACTCTGCTGAACGCATTTTTTATGAATGTTTTAAAATATTGGAATAAATTATAATTTTTTTTTTATTTTCATTTATTTTTTCTGTAGAAAATACTTTTTTATTATTTTTTTTGTTTATTTCCTTGAATAACGTCAAAAAAAATAAATAATTTCAATAAAACAGCTTATTTATCAGTTTGTGATCAAATGTAGCATAATTTTTGTACGCTACCAGTGATGAGAAGCGCTCACTCAACATGTTGACTGAAATGTCAAAAATTAAATCGTTCAGCAGAATGTTGGGGAGCAGCTGAGTAGCAGCTTTCTCTGCTGAACGTACCCATTTTATGTTAAATTATTTTTTTAAAAACAAATCTCGGACCACTGCATATATAGCTGTAATTTCGCAATTTATCATTTAAAAAATCATAGATATTTTCACAAAACCGCGAATTGCTATCAGAAAAATGAATTATATTTTCCCATATTATTTTCGTTACAAAGGCAAATATATAAGGGTGAACCTTGCATATCAAAAGTTGATCATTAGCAATATGTATAAAAAAAAATAAAAAAGTATCTCCACTTATATTTTTTTTTTTATCTTTTTTAACTTTGAAGACCTGTCAAAGGAAATGGTGTACTTGGATCATGAAGATAATTTCAG
Organism: Pegoplata infirma; assembly: GCA_963921195.1. Lineage (NCBI taxonomy): Eukaryota > Metazoa > Arthropoda > Insecta > Diptera > Anthomyiidae > Pegoplata > Pegoplata infirma. The sequence continues at coordinate 128,862,494 of OY992539.1, read as the reverse complement.
GAAACCAGGTGCTATATATGTCCAACAAATTGGTATAGATATTTTTTTTAGAAATTTAATATAAGGACTTTTGGCCGGAAATCGATCTGGCTGGCCCTGTGTGCAATTTTAGAAGAATTTAAAGCAAAAATAAAGTTTTCGGAATTTTTAAAATAGTTGATTTTGACTTTTTAACGTTTAAAATTAGGTGATACCAACGTCGAATTAATTTTTTATATTTTTTTCTGAAACTTCATTTAAATACTAACAAAATGTTGTCCAACTTGTTTTAAGATATCAATTTTTTTATTTGTAAAAATACTAATTGAAAATTTCAAATACTTATGGGGCTATTCTAAAATTTTATTATTATAATAAGTGCTATTATTAGCAACCCAGAATTTTATTATAGATACCAAAAATTTCAACTCTAAAAAAAGCTTTATCAACTTTTTGTTGTTCTAAAACAATTTAATTTGAAATTTGAATTTAGACAACAAAATTTTATAAGCACAATAGCTGTATGGGTAGGTGGGTGGTTTTGATATTTTGTTATTTTTGGAGGCATGGGTTCAAATCCCACCCATTTCTAACAAATATTTTTTTTTTGCCAATTTTTATTTTTTTTATTACAAATATTATAATGCAGTTTTTTTTAATTTTTAAATTTCGCAATTTTTAAAAGATGCAAAAAAAATTGATTTTTGCATCTTTTTTTTCTGAAATTATTATTATTGTATGGTTTTAATTGGCTATTTCTCTCGCAAAAAACATTATAATTGTCTTTAGAGGAAAAAAAATAATATTTTTTTTTAACTACACTTTTTTGCATGCAAAAAAAATTGCAATAATTTTTGTAATAATATGTTTCTTATTTTTGACTACAATAATGCGTATTTTGACAAATTGCGAAAAAATACCAAATTTTGACGAAAACAAAATGTTGGTTTCTTGTTATAAATGAAAAAAATATTGTTATAGATGACAAAACTTGTTATAGACTGAAAAGTACATAACAGTAATTTGTCATCTATAACAATATTTTTTTCATTTATAACAAGAAACCAACATTTTGTTTTCGTCAAAATTCCGTATTTTTTTCGCAATTTGTCAAAATACGCATTATTGTAGTCAAAAATAAGAAATATATTATTACAAAAATTATTGCAATTTTTTTTTGCATGCAAAAAAGTGTAGTTAAAAAAAAAATATTATTTTTTTTCCTCTAAAGACAATTATAATGTTTTTTTGCGAGAGAAATAGCCAATTAAAACCATACAATAATAATAATTTCAGAAAAAAAAAGATGCAAAAATCAATTTTTTTTGCATCTTTTAAAAATTGCGAAATTTAAAAATTAAAAAAAAACTGCATTATAATGTTTGTAATAAAAAAATAAAAATTGGCAAAAAAAAAAAATATTTGTTAGAAATGGGTGGGATTTGAACCCATGCCCCCAAAAATAACAAAATATCAAAACCACCCACCTACCCATACAGCTATTGTGCTTATAAAATTTTGTTGTCTAAATTCAAATTTCAAATTAAATTGTTTTAGAACAACAAAAAGTTGATAAAGCTTTTTTTAGAGTTGATATTTTTGGTATCTATAATAAAATTCTGGGTTGCTAATAATAGCACTTATTATAATAATAAAATTTTAGAATAGCCCCATTAATTTTTGTTTTCTTTTTTTGATAAAAAATTTAAATTTTGAAAAATCGAATACTCAAATCTAACTTAGAATAAAGGGTTGAAATTTGGTGTGAAATTTCCATTAAATAAGTACTAAAACATATCAAAAAATGTGCGAAATCGTAGGTTGTCGTGTCTGAAAATCTGTGATTTGGCATGGAATGCCCTATATTCAACTTACACAATTCATGCATATCATTTATGTTGTATTCCTTCTCTTGTAAAACGGAATTTAAAAGGAATGACAAAAAAATATCCACTTTAAAGATTATAAAATAAATACACCAAATTGTTTTATAAATAGCTAAAAGCACTTTCCCTTATGAGCTATACACTCAAAGGATTTTAAAGGAGAAATCAGATGAAACAAAAAAAAAAAATCTTCACAATTCTTTATTTCACTCCAACACACTCCATACGTACTGCATCGAAATATTGGTAAAGCACCTCAGTTATTATTAATCGGAAATAGATTTTAAGACATTATAGCAATGTCTGTCTGTAGAAATCAAGATACAAAATATTATTGGCATATTGGTAAAATGGAAAATTATTTTATAAATCAATTTCCCAACATTTATCGCCGAACTCAGAACCCACCCTCCACCGCCAAAATAGAACGCCCCAGACAATTTATTTTTTATTTATTTATTTTTTTTATTTTATTTAATTTTGAAGGGGTATAAAAGATTCGGCCCAGCCACATTTAACACTCTCCCTTGTGTTTTTCTTTATTTTTATACCCTCCAACTACAGTCATCAGTGTCACCGACCGCCCTTGACACCCGCTGCCGATACCCACAGCTCCTACCCCCTAAAAACATTACCGTCATAATAAATCATTTTTCTAACGGATCTTAGAGGAGGAGAATGTGTTTCATACGAAATAACAAACTTATATACCATCTATTACTATGTGGAGGGTATAACAATTGTTTTGCAAGTGTACATTTCTGTTGCTATCACTGTCAGCATAATGTCATTTAAGATTCTTATTGAATTCAATAAATATTGAACATTCTTTTGTTTTTATATTCTTGTCATGGTTAAAGTGTTTTAAGACAGGGATTTTTTATTAATATTCAATATTGAAGGACATCAATAAAGTGGTAAATGGAATTTAAATTAAATTATCGATCATAAATTTAAAAAACAAAAAATAATTCATATTGAAGCTCGTTTTTGTCAATACAATTAATTTCTCCACAGAAAGTATAAATACAAGAATTTCTAATATCATTTAAGGATTTTAAATTTTTGGTGATGGAATCTAAATAACACTGTGCTACAGTGAAGAGAAGATCACAAAAATGTCCATTAAACTGGCCAGACACCCTTAAATTTTAGAGTTATTGTGCAAAAACCCTTTTTTGAGACTTTTCTCACTAAACCTTGTGTAATTTAGAAACATTTCACCAGATTGAAATTTGTTTAACAGTTTTGGATAGAAAGAAGGATAGGGCTATCCATGTGTGTGAATTGGATTATAAGGGGTGGTCCAATAACAAGTATCTTTTTAAAAATGCAATAAAATGATAAATACTCAACGTTTTTGGAATGTAATGGCTTTATTTGAAAGAGCAAACATTCCCATTTTTTATAGCTAACGACTTCATTGATGCGTCCTCGGCTCGCTCCGCTGGATCGCGTTGTAGCGCAGTACTGCGCTTCCAAACTGTACGTTTTTCGGAAAAAAGTTTTTAACCGAAATAAAGCACTCAAATGAGGTTATGTTAACAAACAAATTGCTACATCTTAGGATCGGAAAACCCGCACGGTATTGTAAGGAATCCAATTCATCGATAGGAAGCAACTGATTTGAGTATCAGCATCATTACACAATATTTTCAAAAATACAGCTAAAAACCCCATTATCGTCAAAGATGATTGCTACTGAACCATGATTACCGACTTTTTGTTGGCCGTAATAGAATATATCAACTTGGATGACATTTGTTTTCAGAAGGATGTCGCATTATATCCCACAGTCCATCAAACAATAGATATTTTGCGCACTTAGTTCGGAAATCGTGTTTTTAGCAATATTCGCGGTGGCAATTGATCACTTCAGAGCTGCGGTTTAATCCCTTTAGACATTTTTTGGAGGGGTCTTGTTAAAGATCCATGCAACATGGGAAATCCAGAAATATTCTAGGCCCTTTCGAAGAATATCGTTCAAGCCATTCGTGAGGTAGAACCAGAAACATTAGAAAAATGGGTGCCGAGGATAAGCTACTGCGGAGCTAACCCAGGCAGCCGCATGAATGAAGTCGTTTGCCATAAATAATGGGAATATTTGCTCTTTCAAATAAAGCCATAAGGTTCCAAAAATATTGAGTATTGTTAATTTCATTGGATTTTTAAAAAAATACTTGTTATTGGACCACCCTGTACATATAAGAAGGATATCAATTGTTTTTTTTTAAACTGCTGTATCGCGTCAGATTGTAGAGCTATTTTAACATAAATTTATATATTAAAAACTTTATGCGATGGAGCAATTTCAAAGTCAAATTCGGATTCAGCGGACTAAAAACCTATAAAATTATGATACACGCCTCTCATGATGTGCGTTTAATTTATTATACCCTCCAACTACAGTATGGAGGTAAACTCACTTTGTCATTCCGTGTGTAACGCATCAAAATATCGGTCTAGGATCCCATAAAGTTTATATATTTATGATCAGTGATCGATTCTAAAACATTCTAGCGATGTCCGTCCGTCCGTCTGTCCGTCCGTCCGTCCGTCCGTCCGTCCGTCCGTCCGTCCGCATGTCCGTCTGTTCGTCCGTCCGTCTGTCCGTCTGTATTTAACACGATGCAGTCGAAAATAAAAGAGCTAGACTCTCGACATTTAGCACGAATATGTCTCATATTCCTAGGCAGGTTAAATTCGTAAATGAGCAAAATCGGAGCAGGGGAAAAAAAGTTCCCCCTTGAAGAACTAAACCAACCTCTGAAAAATACCATATTTTTACATGAGTTTTTGTGTTTTTGTTTAACAAATGCAACGCCCCTGCAATTTATTTTTATTTTTTTGCATGTTGGAGGGTATTACACTTTTGTACGTATCCCCTTTAGAACGGAATATCCAATTTTTATTGAGTAGAAAATAATGCATGTGTGATTTGTATACCCTCCACTGACAATTAGTGATGGAGGATAAACAAAAGTTTGTGATTCCGTATGTAAGACGTTGAATTATTCGCCTAGGATCCAATAAAGTTGCATGAGAAGCCGCAGGACAAAACGATTTTTTTGTTATTTTTATATTATTGGGTTCGAAATCTATCAGACAAAATGTTCATAGCGATTTTTTTTTTTTTGTTTTTAATCAAGAAAATGGATTCTTTAAAAATTTGTGTGTTCACGTACTTTTTTGTTTACTTTTTTTATTAAAAAGTGCTTTTTTTTTCATAGTATTCAAGACTTTTTCATAATACCTAAGACAAATAATTAAAAAAATTTTCACATATTTAATAATGTTTTTAAGTAAACTTAAAAATCATAAAAAAATAATTTTATTTAAATATACTTCATACAAAATAATTATATGTGCAAAAAAACATATATTTTCTTTGTAATGAATAAGTTTTGTGATAACATGTACCATATGTTATTAGGGAGTACTGTAAACGAGTATTTTTAAATTTCAAAAAATTTTATTAATCAAAACTCCGAAAACCACAATTTTTATAAGACATTTGCAAATTGCATCCTAAAAATTAAATATTCCAAAAAGTAAGGCTATCCGCTGTCTCAAGTAATTTTTGGAATTATTTGAGTTTCGCAGATTTCAAGGAACTTGAATTTTTAACAATATTTTGGTATGAGACTAAATCTAGTAAAACTGAATTTACGGTTTTTCCTTTTCAAAATTTTATAGAACTTAATTTTTTAAGAATATTGAAGAAATCAAATTTCTTATTTATCAAATAAAAATTTTTTTTTTACATCAAATTCTTTTTTTTTTCATTAATTTTTTTCATTAAATTTTATTTTCATCAAATTTTTTTGGATTTTTTTTTTCTTTTTCATCAAACATTTTTTTTTTACATCAAATTTTTTTCATCAAAATTATTTTTTCATAAATTTTTTTTTATCAATTTTTTTTTTTTTTTTTTTCATAAAAAATTTTTTTTTCTTCATTTTTTTTTTCACAAAGTCTAAACCACTTTTTCTTCAAGTTTAAACTTTTGACATAAATATGTGCAATTTGTTTAACAAATGTACAAAAACAAGTGAGAGTATTACATTCTTCGGTGCCGAATCTTTTACACTCCAAAAAAAAAAAACTGTAAAGTTAGCAAAAAAAAGCTTGTAAACCTACAAGAAAATTTGCTGATTTTGAACCCACAATTTTTTTGGTAAAGTTAGCAAAATCGTTTTGCTAAAAATTAGTTAACTGAAATTTTTTTTATTTCAACTTAGTTCATACACATTTGAGGACCCCATTGGGTTCGGACCCGATAGGTCCAGAACCCGATGGGTCTAGACCTAGTTGGGTTCCTTAAAAATCGTCATAGTTTTTGATCCAAAATTTGTGTCCGTTTCGCTCTACCTTGCTTAGTTTTTGACATACGTGATTTTAGGGGACCACCGGGGTTTTGAGAAATACAAAACTCGATAACTTCAAAAATATTGCTCGGTGAGCTTTTGCGGTCTTGTTCTACGTGTTGAGAGCTACAAAAATGCTTTTGGATTATTTGTTGTGTCGGCAATATTTACCGAGAAACGAGCATTTTAAAATGTTCGGGAATGCTAACTTTTTGGATCCAAAGTTAGGACCCATTAGGGTCCACACATGTGAAGAGGATCGGCGATACTAAGAGCCCGAGAACCAAAAATGGCCTCCATTTTGCTCTATGTGGCTTAGTTTCCGAGATAGCGCCATTTTAAGTTTTCTGAAAATAAAAAAAATTTACCATTTATTTTTGCTAATATTAGCAAAAAAGCTTGTAAAAATTTGGTCAACTCAATTTTAAAATTAGCAACAAAAATTAGATCAAATTTTGTTTAAAATTGCTAATGCGCTAAATGAAGTTTACAAGATATTTTTGCTAATATGCTAATCTCAACTAAATATTTGCTAAAAGTTAGCTAACCAGCATTAGCAAAAAAAAATTAATAAATCTACTAATGTATTATTTTGAGTGTATACTCTCCAAAATGTAAAAACACTTTTTTGCACACAAGTAATACACTAATTTACCAAATTTACAGCTCTTTTCGAACGAAATCAGAACCCTCCTAAAACAGAGCTTTCTTTTTCATCATCATGTTTCCGTTAGATAATTTTTTTTTGTTTAAAAAGAAAATTTTTTTATTTTCGTATACTCGTACTTATTGTTAGAAAAAGTATCAGATTCTAATATATTTTTCGTTAGCAAAAGTCTAATTTTGATAATTTTTCAATAGAATCATACTACCTACTAAAAATGTGTTAAAATCTGAGACTTTATTAACTAAAAATGAATCTGAATCTTAGACTTTTTTCCTATAGAAAAATTTTCGGATTCTAAGAACTTTTTTTACAGCAAAAGCCTCAGATTCTTAAACCTTTTACTATATACCAGGCACGGATCCAGGGGGGGGGAGAATGGGATTTCTCCCCCCCCCCCCCAAAACGATTTCAAAAAAAAAGAAAGGAAAGGAAAGGAAAGGAAAGGAAAGAAAAAAAAGAAAGGAAATAAAAAAAAGAAAGGGAAAGGAAAAAAGAAGGAAAAGGAACAATGATAGAAGGACCAGGATGTAAAAATATTCTTAGGAGATATGTGTGCTTATTTTATTCTAAGGAATTTGTTTACATCCTTAGGATAAATTCAGAATTAAAGAAATTGCATTTAAAAAACTTAAATGGCAATTGAGTTGTGGACATTTTCAAACCGAATAACTTTCCTTATAATTTTCTAAGGAAAAAGTATTATTTTAAATATTTTATATATAAAAATGCCTCAGAATTTCAGACTTTATCTTTAGAAAATATTTTGATACTCATTTGTATTGTCCGACCGAAGCCGAATATTGGCCCAAATTTTCACTATTCGGCCGAAACCGAATCCGAATGTTCCAAAAAATATTATATATGTAGTAAAAACAAGAAAAAAAGTAAAACTCGACTTGGCGGTATACACAAATGAATAAAAATGTTGTCTAGAACGATTTATTTTGAGCAAAAAACTTTTTTTTAGACATCTTTTGAAATAAAAATTTTTTTGGGTGTAATTGTTTTTCGATCGAAAAATTTTTTTGAATGTAAATTTTGTTTTAGCTTTAAAAACACTTAATAAAATAATTGTTTGGCTTACTAATGTGATTCAAAGTGTGATTTTCAACACGTAACTACAAATTTTATACAATTGAAGGGCTTTTTGTAAAAACTCGATAAGCAACATTTCATATTTTGGTGGTTTTTGCCTTAAAACTTTTAAAATATTATAGAAAATAGAACTTTTGCAGAACTTTTGTTCTCAATATACTTGTATGAAGTGTTAAAGCTAGACTTCTGCCAAAAATCTGTCAATGGAACATCAGCAGAAGGCGAAAAAAACAAAAAAATAAAATGTTGCTTATCAAGTTCTTGCAGTAAGCCCTTCAATTATTCGGTATTCGGCCCAAAATGTGGCCGAATAGTGCTTTTTGGCCGTTGCCGAATATTCGGTCGGACACTACTTATTTAACTCTGAATATAAGAATTTTTTAATTGAAAAATTATCTCAAATTTTAGAACAAATATAGTATACATTTTTTATGAAAAGTTTTCCTTAGAAAAATTGTTTCAGAATCTGCCATGAATTTTTCTCCAAACAAATTTCTCAGAATCGGATTAAATTTCTACAGGAAAACGTCTCAGAATCTGAGTTTTTCTATGGGTTAATAAATTTCCCAAGCGTCGAATTTTTTTATGGGAAACATTTTTAAGAATATGAGAATTTCTTTGTTTGAAAAATCTTTTAGAATTTGCGAATTTTTCTATAGGGACGTGTATCAAAATCTATATTTTGTAGTAAAAATGTTTAAAATTTTTCTATAGAAAACAAGATCAGAAACTGAGATTTTTTTGTATAAAAATCTATTAGAATCTACAAATTTTTCTGTTGCAGGATTCTGAGAATTTTTCTATAGAAAATGTATCTCTGAATATGAAAAATATTTCAGAATCTAAGAAATTACCTTAGAAAACATAAGAAGGCATTAAAACCGTAAAAATTTTCTATTGCAAAATGTATAGCATTTTTAAGATTTATTTTTAGAAAAGTGTATACAAATTTCTTCATAAAATATTTTAGAAACTGATATGTCAATTTTACTATCGTCTCGAGAGCAGGTCTTTAAATTTGCAAATAACATGATTTGTATAGAAAAATATTGTTGTTATAACTATTCAATCATCAAAATTGGTTTATGACAGTCATATTTAGTCATAACTGTGAATATGAAGGTTTTTTTTATATATAAACGGTCTTAGATATGAAGTGAATTGTTCCGTCATGGTGTCCTTATACAATTTTTTTTGGGTAAAAATAGGTTCCTCCCAAAGTCTAAAGCTAAAGCCTGATTTAAATGCAATAGTTTTTTGAATGAAAAATTCTGTTATCTGGAGTTTTTATGTATTTTCCTGGACATTTAAATAAAAAAAAAGTTGTAGGGGTATTAGTTTGGTAATTAATATCTATATAAATTAAAATCAATTGTCGTTCGTTGGTAACAGCATCAGTTGAGAACGGATGGACCGATTTGAATGATTTTTTTTTTTAAATGTTCGTCATAGTCAAACTTAGGTTTTTACGTAAAGAAAATTTGACCACGCCCACTTTTACGCCCACTTTTTTTGATTTATATAAAATCGGAAAACGGCTGCACCGATCAGGGTAATTTTTTATTTTAAGGTTCATAATAAAGTATTTTAAGTTTTTACTGAAAGAAAAATCGACCACACCTACTTTTACGCCCACTTTTTCAATTTATCTAAAATCTGAGAATTGCTGAACCGATTTGACTAAATTTTTTTTAAATGAATTATCATCACATTCCAACTTTGGTTTTTACAAAATCAGAAATTGAACACGCCCACTTTGGCTAAATTTTGTTGAAAATGTTCGTCATAATTCAACTAAGGTTTTTACGCATAGTAAAATTTCCCACCCTCACTTTTTTTATGTATCGAAAAAACTATAACGGCTAGCCCGATTTGGTTATAGTCCGCAAAAGATTTTTAAGGAAAGAACAATTGTCCACGCCTATTTTTTCGCTCACTTTTCCCGATATATATATTTTCAATCATGGAATGGCTGGATCAATTTTGTTTTTAATGTTCGTCATAGTCCAACTAAGATTTCCGTAAATAAAACAATTTTCCATTTCTACGCCCACTTTTAAACGGATGGACCGAGTTGGTTAAATTCAAATAAGGTTTTTATGCTATAGAAAAATAAAATATAGAATAATAAAATATAGAACAATAAAATATAGAATAATTAAATATAAATTAAAATCAAATGTACATAGTTCTTTCTTATCGCATCACTTGAGAACTGACCGATTTGAATAATATTTTTTTAAAATGTTCGTTTTAGGTTTTTTCGAAAAAAAAATAATCACTCATACTTTTACGCCTCCTTTGATCGATTTGACTAAACATTATTTTTTATAGTCATAGTCCAACGGAAATAAAAATTTTTCACGCCCACTTTTATTTAGATATATCTAAAATAGAAAAAACGGCAGGGCCGGTTTGGCGTATTTGGTATTTGTTGACGTTCGTGATAGTACAACTAAGGTTTTAACGAAAGGAAAAAAATATCCACTCCTACTTTTCTCAATACATCTAAAATCGGCGAACGATTGGCCTGATTTGCAAAAAATTTTTTTTTATGATCATTATAGTCCAAGTAAGGTCTTTACGGAAATACTTATTGTCCTGAGAAAAGTGTCACGGAAAAGCGGAAAATCCGGGAAAACTATAAAGGTTTGTTTGAACTTAAGACAATAGCTCACGATAAGAACGAAGAATATGCGTAATTTATTTTTGTGTTTTTCGTAATGATACTAAAGAAGTTTTAAATTTAAACAGTTCGCAAAGTCGAAGACATGGTATTTTTTTTTTAGTTCCCAAAATACAATTTGAAGATTATCTGCCTAATCGGGTCTTTAAAACCACGCCCACAAATTTTTCTAAGCCAAGAAATTCATTACTTTTTTTGCAGGGCTATATATTTAAAGCGAGACGAAATATAATACTTATCTTACATTTGGGCCAGCAACGCGGACCGGGCCAGCTAGTTAAAAATAAATATTAATTGTACACTCAAAAAAAAAGTGAACTAAAATCTGGGAAAATTAACTCAATTTTGAGAAAAAGAGGGAATGATTTGGCTCCAAAGATTTTTTTTCTTGGTTTTAGTTCATAATTTTCCTAAAAATAAGGTAAAAAAATTTATTTTATTTTAAGCCAATTTTAACTAGAAAATGGGAAAAATTATACTTCACATTTTAGAAATAGATTGGGTCTAGACCCTGGACCCATGGTTCGGACCCCATTTAACTCGAGACCCCGTTGGGTCCTTTAAGGGTCCCCATAGATTTTGAACCAAAACTTGTGTCCGTTTCGCTCTAACTTGCTTAGTTTTTGAGATACGGGAATAAGGGGCCTGATAGGGTCTTGAGAATCTTAAAAACCGGATAACTCAAAAACTATTAATCGGAGGACTTTCGGGTATTTTGCGGAAGTGTTCTACGTGTCAAGAGCTACAAAAATGCCGTTGGACGTTTTCTCGTGTTGGCAGTATTTACCGAGATATATGTATATATAAAATCTCGGGAATTTCAAATTTTAGATCTAAAATTAGGGTCTTGAGACCCCGACAGATATGCAGAGCTAGGCTATTCCATATTTTTCTTTATAGTCTTTCTTTTGAAAATTTCGTCCGTTTCGCTCTATCTCGCTTAGTTTTCGAGATATCGCCATTTTGAATTTTTAACTAAATTCTAAGAAGTTATTTACTAAATTCTCAGAAGTCATTAACTAAATTCTAAGAAGTACACTTCCTCAATTCAAAGAAGAGAAATACGATGATGTTTTTTTTAGTAAATTTTAACTAAACTTGAACAAAATTGTTTTTTAAGAAATATGTCTTAAAAATAAATATACGATTCTTAGATTTGTGGAAAATTTCTTTCGCAGTAAGAATTTTTTTCCTAATATTTAAAAAATCCATTTAAAGAAAACTTTGAACTAATTATAAATAAATCAACTAAAATTTTTTCCTCATAGTTAAGAAAATTTCTCATTTTTAAGTTAAATTTAACTAAATTTTAGGAAATTTCATGATAAATTTTCAAAGACATTTTTTCCTTAAATTTAGTTATGTCTTTTTTTTCAGTGTATTGTTTTCCAATTTTAGAAAATTTTTGTCGTAAAAAAAATCATCCCCCCCTCCCCCCCCCCCCAAATGAAATTCCTGGATCCGCGCCTGTATATACAAACTGTTTTTTCCTATAGAAAACGTCTACGATTCTGAGAAAGTCTCAGATTCTGAGACATTTTTCTAATGAAATAAAGTCTCAGATTCTGAGACATTTTTCTAATGAAATAAAGTCTCAGATTCTGAGACATTTTTCTAATTAAATAAAGTCTCAGATTCTGAGACATTTTTCTAATGAAAAAAAGTCTCAGATTCTGAGACATTTTTCTAATGAAAAAAAAAAGCCTCAGATTCTGAGACATTTTTCTAATGAAAAAAAGTCTCAGATTCTGAGACATTTTTTTCTTAGAAAATGTCTCAGATTCTAAGACATTTTTTTCTTAGAAAATGTCTTAGATTCTAAGACATTTTTCTTTTCGAAAAAGTCTTATTTTTCTTATCGAAAAAGTCTAATACAGAAAAGTCTCAGATTCTGAGACTTTTTCCTATAGAAAAGTCTCAGATTCTGAGACATTTTTCCTATAGAAAAGTCTCAGATTCTGAGACATTTTTCCTATAGAAAAGTGTCAGATTCTGAGACATTTTTCCTATAGAAAAATTTCAGATTCTGAGACATTTTTCCTATAGAAAAAGTTTCAGATTCTGAGACATTTTGCATATAGAAAAAGTATCAGATTCTGAGACACTTTTCATATTGGAAAGTTCAATTTTTTCACATATGAGTCATTCCATGTCAAACCGAACACTTTTCTGACTTCACTATTTTTATTTGTCTTCAATTTTTGCACAAGTATTCTAAATGGAAAAATATTTTACACGTGTTTCTGGAAAAAAATTTAGAAGTTTTTTTTGCAAAGTTTTTTGCATTTTAAAATCGATAAAAACATGAAAAACGTTCAAATATACCAACATTTTAAACGTTGTTGTTCTAAAACTAATTAACGGATTTTAAAAAGTAATAGCTCATTTTAAAGGTCATTTATCCTACTTTTAAAAAATATTTTTTATTTTTTTCTTTAATTTTTTTGGGTTTTTATTTTTTTTTTTTAATTTTAACATTTATTTTTATTTTTAACTTTTTAGACCTCCAGTTAAAATTTTCAAAACAATACAGTTTGTTTTTACTCGTGACAAGTTTACAAAAACTATTTTTAAAAATAGATCCAAAAAACTCTCCACCTTGAAACTTTTCTGGTATCTTCAGAATAAGTGTCAAAACAAACTGTATTTTTTGAAATTTTTACTGGAGGTCTAAAAGGTTAAAAATAGAGATGGGCACGTGAGTGAATTTTGACTCACACTCACTCACGCTCACGACAGGAATTTTTGAATCACGCACACTCACTCACGAGCATATTTTTTCTACTCACACTCACTCACAATCACGTGAGTAAATTTAATACAACTCACACTCACGTGCACTCACGCAAGCTTCACTCACACTCACGTTGACTCACACTCACGAAACGCTTATTTATACAAAAACAAATATCAAAAACTAAAATTTCAAAAATCATTCAAAATTTTCAGCAAAATTTAAAATTTTGCGAAATTTTGCATTTTTTTTTGCTTTTTTCGGGACGAAATATGAAATTAAGCCATATTTTACAATTTTTTGTTGTTTTTTTTGGTACAAAAGGAAATATGAAGAGAAAATAAATCACGCAAACTCACGCAAAAAAATCGACTCACGCACACTCACTCACGAAAAAATCTTACTCACGCACACTCACTCACGCAATTTTTTTCTCCACTCACACTCACTCACAATCACGTGAGTAAAATTGAAATCAGTCACATTCACGCGTGATCACGCGTGAATCACGTGAATCACGCTCTAATCTGCTCATGTGCCCATCTCTAGTTAAAAATAAAAATAAAAGTTATAATAAAAAAAAATTAAAAAATGAAAATTTCTATAAAAAAATAAAAAATATTTTTTTAAAGCACGGTTAATTACCTTTAAAATAAGCTATTACTTTTTAAAATCCTTTGATTAGTTTTTGAATAACAACGTTTTAAATGTTGGTATGATGGAGCGTTTTTCATGTTTTTATCGATTTTCAAATGCAAAAAAACTTTGCGCAAAAAAATCGTTCGGTTTGACATGGAATGACTCATATATAACAATTTTTTCCAACGAAAATTTCTCTTCATAATAAAAACTTCCAGATTGACAAATATTTTTTTTCAAACATTTTTAAGATTTAGTCACATTTTTCATTAAAAGTCTTCAGATTTTTCTTTTTTAAATTTAGTCTGGGGGGTCCTCCGGGGGGGAATTCCTCTTTTTCCACCCCTTGTACCCGCGCATGCACGCAAAAATTATTATTTTTTTTTTTTTTGAGTTTTAAACACAGCAAACGGGTTAAACATTTTTTAACAGAACCGGAAACTAAATCATAAACCAAAATAACTCTCTGTGTTGAATTCAACACATACACAAATTAATATTATAACATTTTTGTTCTCGTTTTCCATAAAGCTGATAAAATTTTTGATAAATTTTTGTTTGAATTTATTGAAGGCGTTATTTGTTTGTAGTGCTTGATAATTTTACAAGCCAGATTGTGGCTGAAAGGAAACCAAAAATGTGTGCATGTTAACAAGTAATTTTTATGATTGGCATAATTTTGATAAAGTTTTACTGTTTCTGTATTATTTTATGCAAAGTCTACATTTATAATTTTTCTTTTTGCTCGTGTATTTTGTTTACTTAGTAACAATGTATTTAAGTTTTTTAATTAAAGTCATAAAAAAACGTTGTAATTTCTGGCTCAAATTTATGTAGTGAATATAAAACAATTTAATAAATTTCTTTGTTGTGCTTTCTTTCTGAAAATAACTTAATAAAAAACAAATAACAAATACTACTAACTTTTATGACTTGTCATTTATATAACACTGTGCAACAAGGAAAATTAACCACAATGTCTTCAACGCCATATCAACGAAGACCATCAAATAGTTATAATCACCAAAGTATTTTGAAAAGTCCATTCAGATTTCTTTTCTATGACCCACTGAAATTTTTAATTTTTATCAAAGGCGTTTGGAAAATGTAAAAAAAAAAACTATGATAAAACCACATCGGACTTCAAAACATGGTTTAATGTCTACAGTGAAATTGAATGGCGGTTCTTTTCTTAGAACATATTAATTTTAAAAAATTTCATTTTGTGTGGGAGCCCTCTTATCGGATGTGGGTAAGATCTGCCGCATCGCACAGTGGGATAAATCACCAATCTAGCGTCCAAAAAATAAAAAAATAACTATACCACAATAAAAACTGAACATAACACGATTAATCTTAGATAGTGGCTGCATATAAATCCAATAATAGTTCTAGGATTGGTACAATATTAAGAAAGATAAGGGGTTCAAACATTGGAAATAAAAAAAATGTGCAAACGCACCTTTTTGAAGCTGCAAATTTGTTATCACGTTATATTAATAGTATTGCCGGTAGGTTTACATTATTAATTTTTTTTGATGAAGGGAGGACCCAAGTTTGTAAAAAAAACCATTCAGTGATGTTTCCTTCCTCTGCGGGGTCGCCCCGGCAGTTAAGTTGGATAAACCTCATTTTAGCACATACCTTTGAATATTCAAAGAGATTAGAAAAGTGCTCAGCAAATGTCACCCTCAAAACTTATTTTATTTTAAACTACAACTAATAAAGTACCCTTAAATAAAAAATTGGCTGCCCTAGTCTGCCCGTGCGGTTTACACAATTTTTTTTATAAAATATGCCGATGTCAAGTTGCTGTAATTGTACATGATTTTTATACCCTCCACTTAGTGATAGAGGGTATATATAAGTTTGTCATTCCGTATGTAACACATTGAAATATTGGTTTAGGACCCCATAAAGTATATATATTCATGATCCTTGATCGATTTTAAGTCGATCTAGCGATGTCCGTCTGTCTGTCTGTCTGTCTGTCTGTCCGTCCGTCTGTCTGTCTGTCTGTTGAAATCACGTTTTTGGCAATAATACGGAACCGATTTAAACGCTTGGGGTACCAAAAGTTGCGGAATTTATCCAGGCAGACTCTACTGTATTTTTTTTTTAAATCGGTTAAGTATTTTAAAAGTTATGAGTGAATTCGTAAAATAAGTCATTATTTTTTTTAACATAACCCTAAATTAACTCATATTTTGTGTAAATACAAACGGAAATGAAAAAAAAAACTGAGAAAAAGGAAAAAAATCTTTACAAAAAAGCTTAAAAATATGTAAAACAATATTTAAATTTAATTTAAAAATGTTTTTTAAGAAAAAAGTTCTTTAAGAAATAATAAAAAAAATATTTTTTTAAAAGTTTTCATTGATAATCATTAGTAAATAAACTTTACAAACTTGAAATTTAAATGTAGGATCCTTTAGTGAAATAAAACATTCTGGAACAAGTACGTTCCGAAAATTCTGTACCGTTTTCAAAAAGTACCTTTTATAAAAAGTACCTTTTATAAAAAGTACCTTTTATAAAAAGTACCTTTTATAAAATGTACCTTTTATAAAAAGTACCTTTTATAAAAAGTTTCTTTTATAAAAAGTTCCTTTTATAAAAAGTACCTTTCATAAAAAGTTCCTTTTATAAAAGTACCTTTTATAAAAGGTACCTTTATAAAAAGTACCTTTTATAAAAAGTACCTTTTATAAAAAGTACCTTTTATAAAAAGTACCTTTTATAAAAAGTACCTTTTATAAAAAGTACCTTTTATAAAAAGTACCTTTTATAAAAAGTACCTTTTATAAAAAGTACCTTTTATAAAAAGTACCTTTTATAAAAAGTACCTTTTATAAAAAGTACCTTTTATAAAAAGTACCTTTTATAAAAAGTACCTTTTATAAAAAGTACCTTTTATAAAAAGTACCATTTATAAAAAGTACCATTTATAAAAGCACCTTTTATAATAAGTACCCTTTATAAAAAGTACCTTTCATAAAAAGTACCTTTTATAAAAAGTGCCTTTTATAAAAAGTACCTTTTATAAAAAGTACTTTTTATAAAAAGTACCTTTTATAAAAAGTACCTTTTATAAAAAGTACCTTTTATAAAAAGTACCTTTTATAAAAAGTACCTTTTATAAAAAGTACCTTTTATATAAAAGAATCCTTTATAAAAAGTACCTATTATAAAAAGTACCTTTCATTAAAAGTACCTTTTATAAAAAGTACCTTTTATAAAAAGTACCTTTTATTGAAAGTACCTTTTATAAAAAGTGCCGGAAGTACACTTTTTGGTACTTTGTTATTTCCTGAGGTATAAATAAAACAAACTTTTTTGTTTATTAAATCATTACATTGGTGGAGGGTATTTAAAGATTCGGCACAGCCGAATATAGCTTTCTTACTTGTTTTTATATATTTTGGTACTTTTGAATGATCCTACTCATACATATGAGGCACCATTGGAAAGGTATTTTTTGGCCCATTTTTTGGTTTTTATTTCTGGTACTTTTTTGTACTTTTTTTGGTACTTTTATTGGTACTTTTGTATTTTTTTTTTTGAATTCTTTGAAAGGAACCAACAAATTAATAATTAAAAGCCCCTAAAAATAACATATTACGGTATAAAGCTTGCAAATATTGAATCCCTAAACAGTTTGAAAAAATGTAAAACCCAAAAATAAATAAAGACGAAAGAAAAATAAACATTGAAAGTATATGACTGAAATATGTTCTAAGTTTGAATAAATTTGCATTGTATACATTAATATTTCAAATAACTTCACCCCAGCGCCACCTATCGGGTCCATTCACAAATATTTTTTTTTTTTTTTTGACGAAACATACATATAATTTGAATTGCTGTCTAATCGTAATTAATATAAGAGTTTGTTTAAAAGCTTAATACCAGCGCCATCTACCGGTAGCAAATGCAAATAAAAAAGCATAAAAGCTTAAACCGTATCTATGGTGTAATTCTTAGTTGGATAGATCTCATAGTAACAATTACCCAGCAAAAAAAGTGCGGAGTACTTCTCAGTGGAGTGCTTTAAAACTACAACAAATGTAATGAAATACAACAAAAATAACAAAAAACACAAGAAAAAAACACACAAACAGTTTTTTCTACTCCATAAAAAGTTGTTATTCAGCACTTAACTCATTACCTTCCGTGACACTCCCATACAAAAGTAAGTAGATATTCAGTAGATAAGAAGTACTCCGAGCTTTCAAACAACTTCCAACTACTTCCACGGAGTAGTTCTTATCTACTGAATATCTACTTACATTTGTATGGAGGTGTCGCGATAGGTAATGAGTTAAGTGCTGAATATCTATGTATTCTGGAGTAGAAAAAACTGTTTGTGTGTTTTTGTCTTGTGTTTTTTGTTATTTTTGTTGTATTTCATTACATTTGTTGTAGTTTTAAAGCACTCCACTGAGAAGTGGTAATGACTTTTTTTGCAGGGTACACACACGATTTTATATATGACGATATGGCATTGCTCTTTGGCACTCATTTGTGTAACCCTGTTGTGAAACAGGGTGTTTCAAGTTATAATTTTCTGAAAGCCTACATCCTCAACTATGTTTTCTCAATTGAACTTTTATTGATCAGACAAATAGTTTAGGAGATATAATTTTTTTAACACCAAAATTGTACTTTGGCCCACTGTGCATCGGCCCTGAAGTTTGAAAATCGAATTACAAGGGGAAAATATGACTTTTTATCCATTTTCTCAATTTTTTCGATATTTTGAGTTAAGTTTGAATTCAAATGGTCACAGAATTGTGATTTGGAGTAAAATGTCTATCGAATAAGGCATTAAAAACTAAAATCGGTTGAAAATCAGCCAAGTTATTACAACTTCCCCAGGCAACTAACGTGTGTCAGACCATTTAATCAAGGGATTCGAGCCCCATTTTTGAAATTTATTGAAATTATCTACTGTAACAACATTTTTTTATTCTTCAAGTCTCAACGTACTAAGAAGATAAATATTTTTCATATTGCGTTTTGCTAACTAGTTTTAAATAAATGCTAATTTGGTCTGAATTTTTCAACACTATTTTCAAATCTCCAATTTTAAATTTTTATTTTTTTTGTTAAAGAAATTTTAAAAAATCGACTATTGGAGTTTAAGGATTTGTTAAGCACATATAAAGGAATAAAAACCCCAAAAATTGTAGGATTTGCTGTTTTCATTTGGCTATTACAGTGATGTAATTTCGGCGGATTTCGGGAAAGTAGTGATTTTTGGCACTTTTTAAACTTTTATTTTTTTTTTTTTTTTGGTTTTTTTACAAACTTCATATGTTTTGGACCGAATTTTATCAACACGAGATAGAATAACTCAATTCGCCAATCTAGATCAAAAATGGGAAATTAAAAATTTTTCTAAAATTTGACCTTTGACCCTTAACAGAGGCAATTTTTTATATCTCAATTTCGCCCTAATTTTGCAAATTGAAGTATTCTATCTCGTGTTGATATAATTCGGTCCAAAACATATCAAGTTTGTAAAAAAAACCAAAAAAAATAAATAAAAGCTAAAAATGGATCAAAAATCACTACTTTCCCGAAATCCGCCGAAATTACATCACTGTAATAGCCAAATGAAAACAGAAAACCTTACAATTTTTGGGGTTTTTATTCCTTTATATGTGCTTAACAAATTCTTAAACTCCAATAGGCGATTTTTTAAAATTTCTTTAACAAAAAAAATAAAAATTTAAAATTGGAAATTTGAAAATAGTGTTGAAAAATTCAGACCACTTTAGCATTTATTTAACACAAGTAAGCAAAACGCAATATGAAAAATATGTATCTTCTTAGTACATTGGGACTTGAAGAATAAAAAAATGTTTTTACTGTAGATAATTTCAATAAATTTCAAAAATGGGGCTCGAATTACTTGATTAAGTGGTCTGACACACGTTAGTTGCCTGAGGAAGTTGTAATAACTTGGCTGATTTTCAACCGATTTTAATTTTTAATACCTTATTATATAGGCAATTAGCTCTTAATCACAATTCAGTAATCATTTGAATTCAAACTTAACTCAAAATACCAAAAAAATTGAGAAAATCACAAAAAAGTCATATTTTCCCCTTGTAATCCGTTTTTCAAACTTCAGGGCCGATGTGGCACGCCTTACCCACATCCGATTACCCTATAATATTGCAAAACATATTTTTACACCCAAATGCATATTTCTAGGGGGAGTTACGGCCAATATTTAACAACTTCATTTTTTTGGAGCACCCTAATTGACAAACATCTAAACTTTAACAAAAATAATTAAAAAAAAAAAAGTGGCCGGATTTTTGATAAATTGACTTTTTTAAAAAATTGAAAATTTCAGAACGGGTTCTGAAAATTTTCCAAAAAAATAAATTATCGATAGCCCATACAAAACTATATAAGAATGAAAATTTTTGAGATTGTGGTGCATTCCGTTTTAATGTGATAAATATTTAATCAAGGCAACTCGCCACAAATTTTACCATTTTTCCAATATTTGACCACGCCTTTTAAGCCCAGTTTTTGAAAATTTGAAAAACCAAAAACACAATTTTCTTAGTTCCATATAGGGCTATCCAAACAACCTATTCAGAAATTTACGGGACACATGTTTTTCTGTAGCGGGACATATATGGTGCATAATCGGGGAAAAAAGATTTCCAAGTCCCGAGAAAATTTTTTAAAATTTTCTTAGTTCCATACACAAAAGGTTTTTGCGTTTTGGAGTTAAGAATTTCATTAAAAATTATTTAAACAAAAAAAGATTTTTTCAAATTTTTAAAAATTTGGAAAAAAGTCCCGGACACAATTTTTTTTTTTTGCAATTTTTTTGCGTTTCCCGAAAAAACTGGCTACATGGGATAAATTTGAAAATTATGAGACCAAAAAAAAATTTATACAAAATTCTACATATTTTATGTTATAATATAAAATTATATCAAATTAGATAAACCCAATATTCGGATCAAAAACGATCATATTTAATCTAATATAACAAATTTTGAGCTATTTTGATCCACCAATTTCTTCATTATATTTTATCCAAATACGTGTTAGGCATATTAAATTATATATGGTTCAATTTCAAATTATATATGAACCTGTATATTTTTTTTAATCGGGTAGTTCTTTTAACCTTTTTCAAACGCCTTTAATAAAATAATTAAAAACTTCAGTGGGCCATAAAAAAGAAATTCGAACTGACTGGTCTACTTTCATATTGCGTTGAAGCCATTCAGACTTAAAGCGTTGACCCAAAATTTGTTGCACAGTGTAATTTGACTTAAAATTACTTAAAGTTCATGGAAAATTTCATAAACAATTTGTTAAGATTTTTCGCTATAAATTTGATATATATATATTAGGGTGGCAGCTATTTTGGAAAACTTCGAATTTGAAGGAGTGCACCCCTAATTTTTATTACATTTGGTCTAAAAATGCTATGATAAAAATTTCAGCCAAATCGGACAACGTTAACACGAGGCGCATCGAGGTCAAAGATCAAAAAATAGCCATATTTTGATGAAAAACATTAAATAAATGGTGTTGTTTTTTGAATATATTCCCGAGTAAAAAAGTTTTGATATAGTCTTATATATTTTTATAAACATCATATATTATTATATAGAATTTGATGCGAAAAATGAGTCGATAAAACCATATAAAATTCTATCAATATTGATTAAATTTTATTAAAATTTGATATAATTTTATGCGAAAATTGGCCCACTATTTTTTATATAAATTTAGAAAAATTAGCGAATAGATATTATTATATATAATTATATAAAATAACATAAAATTATATAAAATTATATAAAAATATATAAAATTACATAAAATTATATCAAGTTATACATAATTATATCAAAATATATATAATTATATATAATTTTATGTAATTCTATATAATTATATAATTTTTTATATAATTTGATATAATTTTATATATAATTATATATGATTAAAAAATTTTGTTGTTTTTATATCAAATATAGGGGGCCAATTTTCGCATAAAATTATATCAAATTTTATTAAAATTTAATCAACATTGATAGAATTTTATATGGTTTTATCGACTCATTTTTCGCATCAAATTCCATATAATTATATATGGTGTTTATAAAATTATATATGACTTTATCAAAACTTATTTACTTGGGTTGTTAAAAAGTGGTACACGAGTTTTTTTTAGTATAAGAAGGTAAATTAAAAATTTTTGGGTTTTCAAAAATTAACCCTTGTAAGTCTTTCGGGGTCAAAATGACCCAATTTTCACAAAATGACCCCTAAAACACGAAAATCAGCCCCAATTTTCTAAATTTATTGAAATATACCAATGTAAACTCATATTTATATTCTATTCTATCGTAAATACTCAGATATGAAATACTGTCTTTGTAGGATGTCATTCACCCGTTTCACGGTAAGGCCAAAAATATGCATTTCATTTGGCGTGGTTCTCAAAACTGATATTTTGGTTTTTTCAAAATTTTCTTAAACAAAATTAGGAAAAATGCTGAAAAAACCACAGAATCTTATAAAATATATGTTAACATATAAAAAAAAATTTTTTGGGGGATATCCCTCGGATAGTTTGGCGTGGGCATCGATTTAAACTCAGCGGATTTCGAGGAAAATGCCTTTTTTGCCCACAATTTATTCAATATGGAAAAAATTTGGTAAATATTTTAAAATTTGACAAAGTCAGGGCCATAAATTATTAAAAACTATGTTAGACATTAACCCTAAACGTTTTAGGAAAATAGAATAATATTAACCTGATTTTTATTCGGGTCAAAGGTCAAATTTAGGGATATTTGGATTTTTTTTGGAAAAAGGCATCTAAATATGAAAAGTTTATTGCGATTTTTCATAAAACTTGGTATAATTATTGTACGAGCTCAGAAAAATAATTATTTAATTTTTTTAAAATTAACCCATAAATGAACATGGGGTCAAAATGGCCCAGCACATTAAAATTTCTTTATATAGATTTTTATATTTTCTTTCAATTTTTATAAAACTTGTTATGATTATGTGCGAGGTCAGAAAACTAATTATTTGACTTTTTTTAATTAACCCATAAATGAACATGGGGTCAAAATGGCCCAACACGTTAAAAATTCTTAATATAGTTTTTTTATTTTTTTTTCAAACGTCGCATAAAAATAATAACAAGTTTAATAGAAATAGAAAAAAAAAATAAAAAAAACTATATTAAGAATTTTTTAACGTGCTGGGCCATTTTGGACCCATGTTCATTTATGGGTAAATTAAAAAAATCAAATAATTAGTTTTCTGACCTCGCACATAATCATAACAAGTTTTATAAAAATCGAAAGAAAATATAAAAATCTATATAAAGAAATTTTAATGTGCTGAGCCATTTTGACCCCATGTTCATTTATGGGTTAATTTAAAAAAAAATAAATAATTATTTTTCTGAGCTCGTACAATAATTATACCAAGTTTTATGAAAAATCGCAATAAACATTTCATATTTAGATGCCTTTTTCCAAAAAAAATCCAAATATCCCTAAATTTGACCTTTGACCCGAATAAAAACCGGGTTAATATTACTCTATTTTCCTAAAACGTTTAGGGTTAATGCCTAACATAGTTTTTAATAATTTATGGCCCTGACTTTGTCAAATTTTAAAATATTT
Source organism: Pegoplata infirma (assembly GCA_963921195.1). Taxonomy (NCBI): domain Eukaryota; kingdom Metazoa; phylum Arthropoda; class Insecta; order Diptera; family Anthomyiidae; genus Pegoplata; species Pegoplata infirma. Next base: position 128,838,746 of record OY992539.1, on the reverse strand, counting down.
ACCAAATTTTTTCCATATTGAATAAATTGTGGGCAAAAAAGGCATTTTCCTCGAAATCCGCTGAGTTTAAATCGATGCCCACGCCAAACTATCTGAGGGATATCCCCCAAAATTTTTTTTTTTTATATGTTAACAAATATTTGATAAGATTCTGTGGTTTTTTCAGCATTTTTTCCAAATTTTGTTTAAGAAAATTTTGAAAAAACCAAAATATCAGTTTTGAGAACCACGCCAAATAAAATGCTTATTTTTGGCCTTACCGTGAAACGGGTGAATGACATCCTACAGAGACAGTATTTCATATCTGAGTATTTATGATAGAATAGAATATTAATATGGGTTTACATTGGTTTATTTCAATAAATTTAGAAAATTGGGGCTGATTTTCGTGTTTTAGGGGTCATTTTGTGAAAATTGGGTCATTTTGACCCCGAAAGACTTACAAGGGTTAATTTTTGAAAACCCAAAAATTTTTAATTTACCTTCTTATACTAAAAACAACTCGTGTACCACTTTTTAACAATATATTCAAAAAACAACACCATTTATTTAATGTTTTTCATCAAAATATGGCTATTTTTTGACCTTTAACCTTTGACCTCGATGCGCCTCGTGTTAACGTTGTCCGATTTGGCTGAAATTTTTAGCATAGCATTTTTAGACCAAATGTAATAAAAATTAGGTGTGCACTCCTTCAAATTCGAAGTTTTGCAAAATAGCTGCCATCCTAATATATATATTAGAGTGTCCCTTATTTTGGAAATGTTGGAAATGTTGAGACGGTACCCCCTCATTTTTTTCCTTTTGACTAAAAAATAACTCAGGAAAAATTTTACGCCCCTACGACCACGCCTTCCCTACGCGACTGGGCCTTAAAGAACGGGGCCTTAAAAATCATTTTTCCACACAAACCAAAAATTTTTTTTTTGATTTTTAATTTTTTTGTTATTAATTATAATATTACTTGGTTAGCTTATTCACGACAAAAAATTTGATTTTGGTGGGCTGAGGCTTTCAGTTCTAAAAAAAATTTTCGAAAAAAAAAAATTTAGAGCTTTTGGGGTCCTACAGTAAAAATTTTTTAAATTTTTTTTTTTTTTTTAGTTTTGACAAGCAACGGTTTTAGTTGTAATGTTGCTTTTAATGACATATATTCATAAAAAAATATTATTCATATCTGTGACATCTTGATCGTGTATCGAAAAACATCAAAAATGCATTTTTTACCCTTTTTTAGATCACGATAAAGATGTCACAGATAGGAATAATATTTTTTTATGAAAATATATCGTTAAAAGCAACAACTCAACTAAAACGGTTGCTTGTCAAAACTAAAAAAAAATATTTTTTAAAAAATTTTTACTGTAGGACCCCAAAAGCTCTAAATTTTTTTTTTCGAAAAATTTTTTAGAACTGAAAGCCTCATCCCACCAAAATCAAATTTTTTGTCGTGAATAAGCTAACCAAGTTATATTATAATTAATAACAAAAAAATTGAAAATCAAAAAAAAACTTTTTGGTTTGTATGGAAAAATGATTTTTAAGGCCCCGTTCTTTAAGGCCCCGTCGCGTAGGGAAGGCGTGGTCGTAGGGGCGTAAAATTTTTCCTGAGTTATTTTTTAGTCAAAAGGAAAAAATGAGGGGTACCGTCTCAACATTTCCAACATTTCCAAAATAAGGGACACTCTAATATATATATATTGAAGAAAAAGTTTAATTCTTTTTTTGTTTAAAACGCCATTAATTCTTTACATTTTCCAACTAACTTTTAAGTACTACCAGGAGATGAGGTTTCAAAAAGAAAAAACAAGCAAATTGTAACTTAATATAGTTTATTTACTCTGAGAAAATAAAATTGATTTTTTTTCAATCAGGCAGATTGCTTTCATTTTAAATTAATGAAAAATTAAGTGAAAGTGTTAAATTCAACTGTACCGAATCTTTAATACACTTCAAAATGTAAAAAAAAATCAAAAGAGTTTATTCAAGTTCGAGGTCTTTATTGTCCCCGCAATGAATTAACATTACAAGTACTTATGTTAACTTTATTTTCTCTCTTAGGATATTCTCCCAGTAAATACTCATAGATTTTGTTAATTTTCAGTATTGAATTGATGATCGTTTCGGTAATTTTCCAATTATTTCCCACCATCAGAACTGTTTAGAAAATTGTAGTGGTAAAAACATCAAATATTTATATTCTCACTTTTTTCAACCAACAAGGGAAGTTTCTCAACCCTTATGAATCGATTTGCATGAAACTTTAAACATATATAACAGCGACAATTCTAAGGTTGGGGTGTCTCGGCTTATCGGCCATATCAAGGACTAAGGGGTAAAAAAAATTAGTAAAAAATTTCGAAAAAATCGTTTTTTAGATTTTTTAGCCATTTCATTCTAAGAAACTATATGATGTTTCTATATGAGAAGAAAGTTTTTTAATGCCTTTCCAATGGTGGCATAACCTTGTAAAAATTTAGCTTCGCAAAACATTATTTTCATGAAGATTTTAGAGGGGTTTTTTTGTGAAGACATAGACCAACACTGAAAGAATTGAAAACGAATTTCAATCAACAAAAATGAGGATTCAATTATTTTTTTTTAATTGAAACTCCTCCGATGAGGAAAATTGTTATTTCCATCATCAAATTGTAGGTGATTAATTGACTTTTTTTTCAATTAATCACTTTTTCGGTTTTGATCAAAAAATTTGATCAATTTTTTATTTAAGGTCAATTAAAATAATGATTGATTTAACAAATGAATTTTAAGTTATGTCAAAATTATAAAGAAGTTCAAATGTTTAACTTTCCACAACCGGTCAAAGTCAAAAAGTAATTCTGAGTCGATCGGTATACTTAAAGTTAGATCTAGAACCAATATTTCGGGTAGTTACAAACATCAGCACAAACTAATTATACCCTGTACCACAGAGTGGTGTACGGTATACAAAATCCAGGGGCTTTTTTTTGGGGGGGGGGTTGGTGGGAGACGTTAGTGGGCACACATTCCCCTTGCGATTTTGAACTTATTCTAAGATAAGAATGTTGCATTTGCTTAGTAAAAGTAAAAAAACACTGCAAAAAATGCAGTTTTTCTTAGGTTGGTTTAGTTCTCCAAGGGGGAACTTTTTTCCCCTTAGTCCGATTTTGTCCATTTTCGAAAAAAAACTTCGGAAGTCTAGCTCTTTTACTTTGGACTGTATCGGGTACAGACAAACAGACGGACAGACGGACGGACGGACATAGCTAGAATGTCTTAGAATCCATCACTGATCAATAAAATACGTACTTTATGGGGTCCTAGACCTATATTTCGATGCGTTACACACGGAATGACAAATTGAGTATACCCCGATACTGTGGTTGGAGGGTATAAAAATGGATTTAATAATGGTCGATTTAATATATATTTTTTTTATTTTTAATAAAAATTTATTTTTAATAAAATTTAAAAAAAGTTAATGTAAAAAAATAAGTAAAAATGTCAGCCTGTTTCAAAATTTGTCAGATTCCATTGTCAAAACTATTTAGCAATTTCTTACCATTTCTTCAAATTCTGATTAATTTTTATAAAAAAAATAAAGTAGTTTTATTCCACCTTTAAAATATTATTTTTTTATTAACGCTTATTCTAGTTCGATGTCATTATTTCCTTTACTAATTAAAACTATGACATTCTTATAGAATAATTTGCAAGAAAATTATTTTTCTGTTTTAAATTTATTTATGCTGGTAATTTTTGAAAGACTTAGTCGACATGTGTTTCAAAAAGTTTATAAACGCAATACTGTGTCTGAGTATGAGATTACTTTAATCTTCCTAATAAGATATGAAACGGCGCACAGAATTTTTTAGGTTTTCTAAAATGAATAGTTCACGGGATGATGGATTTTCTATATTTTTAGAAATATAATGTAATTGCATGAATCCAAATGATTTTGCGATGTTCGAACATCAGAGCAGTTTAAAAAACAAGTTGTTTATTAGCTGAGACGTTTCCATAAAAGAAATTTTATCAACACTTAAGAAAAAAGTTTTAAGAATCTGAGGGATTATCTTTTTCTCAAAACCTGTGGGGTTTTTGATATATTTTTTGCACTGAAACGATCAAAACATTCAAATAAAGTTGTTTGAAGTCAACTAAATTTTCTGAAAAACAACGACAATAGCTTATGGAAGTTGTTTTTAACAGATGTATTTAAACAGTTGGTTTTATTGAAATACTAATTGACCCCATGTTTGTTAGTTTTACCAAAATTGTTTGAGTGTTGAAAAAATTGGTCGGTGCCTTTCCATAGGAAAAGTTTTCAGAGAGTTATTTCTAGGAAAATTACATAAAAACTTTGGCATACTGATTTGAGTTCAGAAAAAAAAGGTCATCCTATATGATATAGGGGTATCCAAACAACCTATTCAGAAATTTACGGGACACATGTTTTTCTGTAGCGGGATATTTGGTGTGGAATGCCTCATATATATGGTGGAATATCCCATATATGGGATATTCCACCTTGGCGTGCTAACCATGTTCTTAAAATTTCGATTAGTTTTAATTAAAAAATAAAAATGTTCTTATTCTAGCTCGAGGCCATTATTTTCTTTCCTAATTAAAATTTTGATATTCTCGAAGAATAATGTTTATGAAAACTATTTTTGTGTTTTAAATTTATATATGCTGGTCATTTTTGCAAGACTAACAAGGAAGGTCTTTCACAGGGCACCCACAGATTGTCCTGAAACTTGAATATGTGAATGAGGGGGCAAAAATAAGAGTCACCTGTTTTTTTTACCTGCCCAATCTCAAGTTTAAAAAAAAGGGTGCCACCCTATGAAAAAATAAGGGCTTTCGGGAAAATCCGTATAAAAGCCGAACTAACAGGGACTTCACCTAACGAAAAAACACGGGTCTCCTTAATTTTGATAGAGATTATTATATATGATTTTGGCGGTCGTACGTATATACATCTCCATGTCGTCACCTAAAATGCAAAAGGCCCTAACTAACATTTTATTAATTTTACAGGAGAAGCAAAAAACAGTATAGAGTAAAATTTTGAATTTCCCGAGTAAAAATAAACATATATTACAATATATAACTTGATACAAACATAATAAATTATATATGATTATACATCCGTGAGATATTTTTTAAATTTTTTTAATGCAGTCATATGTAGTAATATATAATTTAATCATGATTCGGATTAAAAGGTGTACGGTTGATATAATTAAATAAATTAATATGAGGGTCAATACAAAATCTGTTTTTCTGTATAATTTAACATCAAATTATATATAGCTTATTCTGTTCCATATACAACTTTTTATGTTTCCAATTAACCAACAATTTTCTAAGTTCCCTAGTAAAAAAAGAAAAAAAGTTCATGACTAATTATATCCCAAATATGGCGGATACAATTACTTTAATAATTATCTACGGGTATATTTTATGATCTAGCGGGATAACCTTATATATAATGTGATACGTGAATTGGGTCTATATAATTATATCAGTTCGAGAAAACTGATACGATTAAATATAATTTAAAACCATCATAACTGATCATATATTGCTCCTTATAACGTCATATAAGTTGGATAACATTATATATAATCATATGCACTTTATGTAATGTTATATACAAAAATATGTTCTTTATGTAGAGCAATATCTAACCATATATATTGATGTCTTATAGTCTCAATTTATTTTATATTGTATCAGTCCGGATCAAACTGATAAAACCAGATAGACCCATTTTACGTATCATATTATATATAAGACTATCTGTTCAGATCTTATAGGATAACCGAAGATAATATTTGAAACAATTGTGTCCACCATATTTGGGATCTGATTTGTCACGGCTATATATAACTCTTTTTTACTCGGGTTTTTTAGGCAAAGTATAAGAAACTTTTTAAAATGTTCCTAAACATTTCCTTATTAGGGTTATGTATATTAGACTGGGTCGACCATAAAGGAGAAAAAAAAAGTTCCCCTTGTGCGGGCTTAATTTTAAAGCTTACCTCGAAAAAGTTCCATAGCCAAAATATAAGATTTTTAGGTCGCGATTTGGTACCGCCGAAATCGTTATTTGTTCATAACTTTGTCATTTGATGTCCGATTGTTTTAAAAAAAAATTTGTTTGAAAGTCCTCCGCGAGTACTAAATTTGACTCATATCTGGTTTTGACCTCTGAGCTCATCTTCGTGTCATGAGTGTTAGTTTCTCAGCTTTCTACCCACCTAAATGATTTTTATTTTTCCATTAAATTATAGCACTAAAAAATTCATGAAATTCTTCCCTTGGAAGTGTCCAGTTAAATTTATTAACAAAAAAGTTACATTTGATTTAAGATTTTCATATACAATATAAAGAAAATTAGAAAAAACACTTGTTATTATGCCTTTAAACTATATTTATTTTTTTTAGTTTGTATTTAAATACATACGAACAAGTGTTTTAAATCTTTTTCTATGGAAATTTAAAATTGAATGTAACTTTTTTGTTAATTAATTTAAGAGGGTACTTCTAAGGGAAGAATTTCATGAATTTTTTAATGCTATAATTTAATGGAAAAATAAAAATCATTTAGGTGGGTAGAAAGCTGAGAAACTAACACTCATGACACGAAGATGAGCTCAGAGGTCAAAACCAGATATGAGTCAAATTTAGTACTCGCGGAGGACTTTCAAACAAATTTTTTTTTAAAACGAATGGACATCAAATGACAAAGTTATGAACAAATAACGATTTCGGCGGTACCAAATCGCGACCTAAAAATCTTATATTTTGGCTATGGAACTTTTTCGAGGTAAGCTTTAAAATTAAGCCCGCACAAGGGGAACTTTTTTTTTCGACCCGGTCTAATGTATATCACCTATCTGGTTCGAAGCGTACCCAAACATTTTTTTTTGTTTTAGAAAATTATATGTTTGGTGAATGTATCGTTGACCTGTGGTGTATCTCAACCCAAACCAAAAAACACCAGGATTTTATATGTTTTTATGCAATTAGATCTAATTAGATCCACCAATATATAGCAATGTCTGGTCAAAACTCGGATGAAATCAAATCATATTTTATACAAGTTGATCTTTTTTAATGCAAAAACATCCACCATTATTCGGATCAAATTGCGTATAAATATATATTGTGTTACATATCATTATATATTGCATCTTATAAAAATTTTTACTCGGGTTGTTAATAACTTTGTTGGTTTTGATTGAATTTAGCTAAAATTTTGTGAAGACGTAAGTTTTGTTAATATGTATCAAAATTAATACAAAATGATTAATAAATGATTTTCTAGTTGCGTCCATTGGCGATTTCGCAATACACAGGTTTTTAATTTTTTGCTATAAAATTACTAATTTTTATTATGTGACCCTAATATTTTGTAAGGACGTGTGGGTTAATGAAATACACCAGAATCAATCAAAATACGGATTTTGAATTTGTTGTTAGTTAGGGCCTTTTGCATTTTAGGTGACGATATAAACTACCCCAACGATTATTCATTTTTGACAATAACAAACTTAACGAAGCAAATTCGGACATGACCGATACACCATTGGATAGGCCTTCAAAAAACCTTTCGACCTGCACAGAAAAAAATATTCAATGGAAAAAAATTTAAATTTTTTTTTTTAGTTCCGTATACCTCCGGGTTGAGCCCAAAGTTTTATTATATTACCCATTGATCACTAGGGTGCTCCAAAAAAATGAAGTTGTTAAATATTGGCCGTAACTCCCCCTAGAAATATGCATTTGGGTGTAAAAATATGTTTTGCAAAATTATAGGGTAATTGGATGTGGGTAAGGCGTGCCGCATCGGCCCTGAAGTTTGAAAAATTACAAGGGAAAAATATAACTTTTTTGTGATTTACCAATTTTTTTGGTATTTTGAGTTAAGTTTATATTCAAATGATTACTGAATTGTGATTTAGAGCTAATTGCCTATCTAATAAGGTATTAAAAATAAAAATCGGTTGAAAATCAGCCAAGTTATTACAACTTCCCCAGGCAACTAACGTGTGTCAGACCACTTAATCAAGTAATTCGAGCCCCATTTTTTAAATTTATTGAAATTATCTACTGTCAAAACATTTTTTTATTCTTCAAGTCCCAATGTACTAAGAAGATACATATTTTTCATATTGCGTTTTGCTAACTTGTTTTAAATAAATGCTAAAGTGGTCTGAATTTTTCATCACTATTTTCAAATCTCCAATTTCAAATTTTTATTTTTTTGTTAAAGAAATTTTAAAAAATCGGCTATTGGAGTTTAAGGATTTGTTAAGCACATATAAATGAATAAAAACCCCAAAACTTGTAGGGCTTGCTGTTTTCATTTGGCTATTACAGTGATGTAATTTCGGCGGATTTCGGGAAAGTAGTGATTTTTGGCCCTTTTTTAGCTTTTATTTATTTTTTTTGTTTTTTTTTTACAAACTTGATATGTTTTGGACCGAATTATATCAACACGAGATAGAATACTTCAATTCGCAAAATTTGGGCGAAATTGAGATATAAAAAATTGCCCCTGTTAAGGGTCAAAGGCAGGGCCGGGTTAAGGTATGCCGGGGGCCCTGGGCACACAAGTATTTGGGGGCCCCACTGAAAAAAAAAATTAAAATCTAATGACAAGAAAAAGCTTTTAAATTTATATTTATTATAGGGCCATTCCAGAAAATTTAGCTCAAATTTTATTAATTTTTGGAAATGGTGTCTCAGATTAATTTGAGCCTTGACACATAGATAGCCCTCATAAATATGATATATGTACCATATATCGTTTTTTTACATTTGATGTATTTAACGAATTATGGCGGGTCAAATATTGACTTTTTAAGCAAAAGTAAGAAAAATACATCACGTTTAAAGAGCTGTAACTTCTTAACCAATGATCCGATTTTCACAAATTTAGGCTCATGTGAAAGCTGTGGTTCTTCTTTTAAAAAATATTTTTAAAATAACACAGTTTTTTTACAGAAATGATGCAAAAATGCAAAAACATTTTTTCTTTTCGAATATTTAAAAAAACACATCTTCGATTTTTTTAAAAAAAATTCTGGTGAAAAATAACAATGTTTTGTATAACATATTCAAAATTCAGAGTGGGATCTCCATGGGATCAAAAACTATTCTGTTTTAAGTACGAGGTTCTCATATTTTTCCCTTAGAAAATTTAAAATTCTAATATTTTGAATGTTTTTCAAAATTTTAATAGTGTAATTTTCTTTGAAAATTTAAATTTTTATATTGAAGAAACATAAAATTTTAATTTTCTAAGGTAAAATTTAAGAACTTCGTACTAAAACCAGAATATTTTTTGATCCCATATGGATCCCACTCTGAATTTTGGATATGTTGTACAAAACAGTATTGTTTATCACCAAACTTTTTTTTTAAAAAATCAAAGATGTGTTTTTTTAAATATTCGCAAAAAAAAAACTGTTTTTGAATTTTTGCAACACTTCTGAAAAAAAACCGTATGCTTTTGAAAATATTTCCTAAAAGAAGAAGAATTAAGCTTTCATTTGAGCCATTACTTGTGATAATCGGATTACTAGTTAAAAAGTTAGAGCACGTTAAAAAATGCAACATATCTCAAATTTTGAAAATCCAAAAATGCAACATATCTCATATAAGCGTGGATATCTATGAGCCAAATTCTCAGTGGTGTCCAAAGGCATGTTTCCGAACAGTGGGGCGAAAATTTTTGGAATTACCCTATAGTTAATTGGTACAAATTCAATTCATGTTATTAACTGTTTTAAGAAATGGAACCTACACAAAAAAAATAAATAAATAAAAAACAAAAAAATAAAATTAAAAATTATACTCAGCCTTATTGTTAACTCAACCGACTAACAAGGGAAGTCTCCCTAGTGTCTCCCGCGGATCTTTATGGAATTGGTTTTATTTTGTAGATCAGAAAAAATTAAGGGACACGTATTTTTTTTTTAGCGCCCCAAATTCATATTTAGTAGGTAAAAAGGATGGGGGAAGACAATGCCATTTTTCAGTTTTTTTCGTTTACCCAGCAAAAACTTGGTAATGGGTACCCCTTCCTGTCTCGCTTACGTGGTAATGGCTTTGAATACTACTAATAACCATTAGCATTTCTTTACACCAAAAAGGCAAAAATTGGTTACCTCCAATGACATCACCGCGTTAAAATAATTAACATTGAAATTTGGAGGTAACTAGTTACTCATATTTTTGCTAACCCCTTTAGTTAATTACTTGGTAAGCGAAGTTTTTACTGGGTATCTCCTATATTATGTTACATACCAAATGAAAGGTCTTTAAAAAACCTATTTACGTGTGCGAAGAACGTGTCCAAATATGCACAACTTTTCGTCATATTGAGTAAAATACCAAAATTTTAGGACATTTTTGTTAATAAGTCGAGATAGGTATTTTTAATACCTTTAATCTGATACACACATGCCTATATTAATTTTGTTTAAATAGGCGTAAATCGTAAAAAACTGAAAAAGGTCAATTTCCCCCCATACAAATCGACCCCCCCCCCTAAAAATGAGTTTGGGCCGCTAAAAAAAATCACGTGTCGAATTAATTTTCGTTCTTAACAATATATCCAAATTTCATGAAGATCGGAGGGTGACACCAGGGAGACTTCCCTTGTAAGTGTTATTGCATAAATTTGTATAAAAAAAAAAAAAAAAATTTTGTAAGCGAATATGTTATACTTTTACTTCTGGGGGCCCCCTTGAGGTCGGGGCCCTGGGCACGTGCCCAGTGTGCCCTAAGGGTTAAAGCGCTACTGGTCAAAGGTCTAATTTTAGAAAATTTTGAATTTTTAATCATTATCAGATTTGCTGGGCGGATTTTTCTGAATCTACTTGATGTTATTTTAATTGGTCTAAACTAAATGTCAAATAATTAAAATTTAGAAATTTAACCCTTAAGTGCTGTTGGGGCCTATAATTTTTTTAATTTAATGGAGATAATGTAAGTGTATTTTGTTCAAAGGGTCGAATAGGCCCCACCATCACTAAAGAGTTAATATTCTGAATTTAAATAAAAAGACATATGTAAAGACCTTTTAAAATGATATGAAGTAGTTTCATATATTTCCACTCAGAAAATCTGTTAATGTTTAAAAATTTAAAATCTTCTAAAATTTGACCTTTGACCTTTAGTTGGGGCAATTTTTAATTTCCCATTTTTGCCCTAAATTTGCGAATTGAAGTATTCTATCTCGTGTTGATATAATTCGGTCCAAAACATATGAAGTTTGTAAAAAAACCAAAAAAAATAAATAAAAGCTAAAAAAGTGCCAAAAATAACTACTTTCCCGAAATCCGCCGAAATTACATCACTGTAATAGCCAAATAAAAAAAGCAAAGCCTACAATTTTTGGGGTTTCTATTCCTTTATATGTGCTTAACAAATCTTTAAACTCCAATAGTCGATTTTTGAAAATTTCTTTAACAGAAAAAAATAAAAATTTAAAATTGGAGATTTGAAAACCGTGCTTAAAAATTCAGACCTTTTTAGCATAAAATTAAAACAAGTTAGAAAAGAATACTCATCATCTTAGGACATTGAAGCTTGAAGAATAAATGATATTAAAAAAATCGCGAATAAAATCGCGAGTTTTTAGAATTTAATTAAACTGTAAATGGGAATGTCTAAATGGCTCCTTAGAGTATCTGGCTTCATAATAAAAAAAAAATCTGGAGACCCAAGTCCAGATTTTTATTTTTTAGCGCCCTCTGGCGGCGGTTTAGAGCAAAATAAATATTAAATATACCAGGTACACCTCTTAATACAAAATAAAAGCAAAATTTATTAGTAAAACAATATATCGTGGACCTATATTCAAAATATGCCAACTCAAATTTGACGGAAATGAGTTTCCGATGGCAAATAGCTCCCCTATGTAATACCTATCTGCCATAAAAATTTCAGAGCAAAAAAATAATTTGTTGTCGTTTTACATCCATTTTTGTTATTCTGCTAACTCAAAGTACATATTTTTTTGGTGGAAATAAATGCCAACTCCCATTGTAAATTTCCAAAAAATTTTCAAAAAATTAAAAAAAAAAAAAATAGACCACATATCTTATTGCATTTGCCATGCTAAACACGAATCTTGTAAAGATTTTGATATCTAATGACTGGATCTCGAGATATTGCCATTTTGAAAATATCGGTAAATAGTGTTTGCAAAAAAAAAAATTGCTTATATTTATGTAACTTTCAAACTATTTATCAGATTGAAACATTATGAATGGGGCAAATAAAGTCAATGATATAAGCTTTCAAAATAGCTAGTTTGGAGTGACCCTATTGCAATACAGCGTGAGTTACAGAGTGCCAAAGTTGACCACCCTAAGATTAAAAGGCTTTCGGAGCTAGTAACTTTTAAAAATATGCAAAGATTTTTAATTTTTTGTTCAGTTTTTGCAATTACCGTACTAAGGATAACAAAAACCAAAAAAAAAAAAAATTTTTAAATTTTTCCAAAAAAAATGTATTTTTATTTTCCGACAAAATATGCCAACTCTAAAAAAATATTTGTTTTTTGATATAGTAATAAATGCCATCTCAAAAAAATACGCAAACCAGTGCAAAATATGAAATTTTTTGCATCGGTATAAATTATTTAGAATATTTAAACCATTTTATGGAAGGTACATTGTTTATTTTTGCAATAATATGCGAAATAACTAGTTTTTTAGCTCTCCTGAACAGTAAGCTTTTTCGAGTTGGCATTTATTGAATATAGTTCGACGATATTCCAAATAATAAGCCCTGCTAAAAAAGTCGTATATCGTGCAAAACTATTTTTGAAAATTGGGGGGTCAAAACCGATTTTTGAGACATGGTTTGTTCAGCATTTTTTCTCAGAATTTTATGCAGAATCCGAATATGCTAGACGATTTTGTCGAAAAAAAATTACTCCGCTATAATAAACAGGAACAAAAATGGTGATGAATGGGTAATGTAATAAATGTTTGGGCTCAACCCGGAGGTACTCGGAACTAAAAAAAATTTAAATATGCATAACTATTTTTATCCCCAACCTCACATTTTTCAGTGCGAAAAATTGAACTTTTCAAAAAAATTTCCACTATGGCCACTCTATTTAGGGTTGCCAGATACTAGAATTCAAATAACTGGAAAATCGAAAAAATTCACCTGGATTTTAAAAAAATAACTGGATTTTTTTTTAATAACTTAAAACAAATCGACCGATTTTCAAAAGTAAGATATTTTGGATATTTAGAATATAACATCAATAAAATGGCTGCATTTATTGGCCACGGCAAATTGTGCCCCTTTTTAAGCATTTCCACTACATATTCGATCATCTCGAAATGTTGATGTTGTCGTCAATGGTCTAAGATTGTTAGCGTAGGTTTTTCTTTTCAAATAACTCCACAAAAATAAGTCCGAAGTGGTCGAATCGGGAAATCTAGGTGGCCAGTTGAAACCCCAGGACGTGCGATGTCAGGTTTGAATGCTCTAGACTTGTTTTTTGGCTTTATTTGTTCACCAAAATGTTCACCAAACAATATCCAGATCATCGAAGATCTCAAGGAAAGCATTCATACTGAAATCAATACTAGAATGCGAGATGCTCGAAAAAGTAATAAAAAATAGTGAAAAGATTTATGTTTTATTCAAAAAGTAGTCCAAAAAACTGTAAAATATATTAAATAAAAAGAAATTTTGTTAAAATTGAAGAAATTCTTTTTTAACTGGATATATTCTACTTTAACTGGAAACTGGACCAGACCCAAAATAACTGGAAAATCCAGGCCGTTTCCGGCCGTCTGGCAACCCTAACTCTATTGCACACACACACACAAGACGAAAAAAACAAAATAATATAAAGCAAAAAAAACAAGTAGAAAAGTTAAATTCGACTTGGCCGAATCTATGAATACCCTCCACAATGCTCTTTTTAAGTTATAGTAAATTTTCTAGAGTGAAAATATAACATTTTTGATTAGAAATATTTTATTTTGTTTAAAAAAACTTTTTTTTTTTACTAATTTTTGAAAAAAAAAAAAAAAAATACTAAATTTTTTTTGAGTGTAATATTTTTTTTGAGTGTAAAATTTTTTCCGAGTGTATTTTTTTTTTCTTTTAGTGTAAAAATATTTTTGAGGGACAAAAATGCGTTGTAAAATATTTTTGTGACTTACCAATGTTTTTAAAACCTGTTTAACGGGGTTTCAACACGTGAATTTAAGGTGAGGTGAATCTGAAATTTACGGTTTTGTTAATAACTTTTGAACCACTAAACCGATTTAGCTGAAATTTAAAACGAACTCGACCAGAGGAATGGCAAATATATATGCCACACTTCAGTACCCTCAGAATTGCCGTTCGAAAGTTACCGTGTGTTTTATCTCGTAAATTCCAGAAAAACCCTTGCCGAAATTCACTCATTTGCTTATAACTTGAACCACTGGACCGATTTTGCTGGATTGCAATACCAACATGACCAGGTAAATGCCCAACATATATGCCAAACTTCAGGAGCCTCCGTAAAGTCTTTCAAAAGTTAGCGTGTTTTCAACAGACAGACAGACAGACAGACGGACAGACGGACGGACGGACATCGCTAGATCGTCTTAAAATCGATCGAGGATCATGAATATATATACTTTATGGGGTCCTAGACCAATATTTCGAGGTGTTACAAACGGAATGACAAACTTATATATACCCTCTATCAAACTTATATATACCCTCTATTGTGTCCATCCACACAAAAAAAATCAGAAATGTATTTTTCGTTTTTTTCGAGAAAATCGCATTTGAATTTTAAATTTCATAACAATTTTGTAATTTGCTTGTATTTTCTTTTTTTAAACTGTCGAATGAGTAATATTAATGCAATATTACTCATTCGCAACTTTAAAACAAAAAAATACAAGCAAATTACAAAATGGTTATGAAATTTAAAATTCAAATGCGATTTTCTCGAAAAAAACGAAAAATACATTTCTGATTTTTTTTGTGTGGATGGACAAACATCTAAACTTTAAAAAAAAAATTTAAAAAAAAGTGGCCGGATTTTTGATAAATTGACTTTTTTAAAAAATGGAAAATTTCAGAACGGGTTCTGAAAATTTTTCAAGGAAAAGAAAATTATTCGAAACTATATAAGAATGTAAATTTTTAAGATTGTGGTGCATTCCGTTTTAATGTGATAAATATTTAATCAAGACAACTCGCCACAAATTTGACCATTTTTCCAATATTTGACCACGCCTCCTAAGCCCAGTTTTTGAAAAATTGCAAAACCGAAAACGCAATTTTCTAAGTTCCATATAGGGCTATCTATACAAGCTATTCAGAAGTATATGGTACATGTGTTTTTTTCGCTGGACATTTGGTGTGGAATGCCTCATATATGTAATACAAAAAAAAAAACTATTTCACATATTTCGCTCTTTTTATTTTACCATCATTTTCTTTAAAAACCAAAAACAAACTAACATTGTATCATATAAAACCCACTTCATTTGATTTTTTCCAAAAAATACTTACTATACACCGTTACAAACAGTTACAAATAATATATAACAATAGGATTGTTTTTTGCAGACCGGATTAAGATTAGGATTAACTCTATTTAGTTAAAAAATGGGTCAAATCCAGTCCAGAAATTTTTTTTTATATTTTTTTTCTGAATCTACATCCAATTAGTTAATATAAACAGGAAAAAAATTAAGCGTTGTCCAAAATGTAAAATGGTATAAATAAATCTGAGTTAATCCTTGGATTTAACTAAATTTATTTTTCATTGTTTACAGTTTGGACAAAGTTTAATTTGTTTTTCTGTTTATATTTACTAATTGTATGTAATTTCAGAAAAAAATTATAAAAAAAAATTCTGGACTTGATTTGACCCATTTTTTAACTAAATAAAGTTAATCCTAATCTTAATCCGGTCTGCAAAAAACAGGGCTAATAACAAAACAATAACAAATATTTACTTGTCTAACAACTTAACTTCACCCCACGACAAGAAAACAAACAACAACAAGTTTAAAAAAAAAACTGGTATTTCACCATGCTCCTGTTTAATGAGTTTTCAACAGTTTAAGGTGAAACTAATTTGAAATTCAGGGCCTGGCTTATAACTTTTGAACCACTAAACCGATTTTGCTGAAATTCAAAACCAAACAGACTTCGGGAACGACAAATATATATGCTAAGCTTCAGCCCCCTCAGAATTGTCTTTCGAAAGTTAGAGGGGTTTTAATCTTGTAAATTCGCAAAATACACTTGCCGAAATTTACTCTTTTGCTCATAACTTTTGAACCACTTGACCGATTTCGCTGGATTGCAATACCAACCTGACCCGGTAAATGTAGAACATATATGTCAAACTTCAGGAGCCTCCGTAAAGTCTTTCAAAAGTTAGCGTGTTTTCAACGGACAGACAGACAGACGGACGGACGGACGGACGGACGGACATCGCTAGATCAACTTAAAATCGATCAAGGATCATGAACATATATACTTTATGGGGTCCTAGACCAATATTTCGATGTGTTACAAACGGAATGACAAACTTATATATACCCTCTATCACTAGAGTGGAGGGTATAAAAAACAATTTAAACAAAAGACTTGAAAAGACTGACAAAAAACACTTCAACTGTAAAATAACCCTTTCGGTACTTCATTTTTGTTTTTGATTTTAAAAATATTTTTTTTTTATATTGTAACTGTTTAAGCCAACATAATGACTAATCCGAAGTAATTTTTTTAAATTTTGATTCCAAAAGTGGTTTTTGAGCACCATGCCATATGGCATAGAATGATTTTAAAGGAAAAAAAATACAAAAACATAAATTTTATTTTTTAATGCAATTTTAACGATTTTATGATTAAAAGATACAAATACACTTTTTTTCAAAAAAAAAACAATTCAAATTATTGTTTTTAATTTATACTTTACAATTCACAAGAAAAATATAAAAAAAAAATCATTTCTCATATAAAAAATTAACTAAATAAAAAATGTGAGATCCCGCCTCTCAGTCTTATCCGTAGGTCTGCCTTTGTATTTTCCCTGAAAAGAAGCAATAAGAAAATCAATTCAAATACATATAAGAATGTCAATTTAACTTACCCTATTTTTCATGGTATAATCTGAAACAATTTCTGGCACCATTTGGAATGCAGAGATGGACGTTGCATTTTGAACAAGAGTATCTAGAATATCCCTTGCATCCTTGTAGTTTACCTATACGTTTTACAGTTGTATACTCCGGCCAATGTTCAATGCCATCGAAACGAGTCGAAACTGAAGGAGCCCTTTCATATGAAAGCTTTGGCTTCGAAGTTGTTGGGGTGATCGAAAGATCGACTTCTTCAGTTGCTCTGGGTCGTCCTCGTTTTCGAGAGAGTCCTTGAGCTGATGTCAATGCTAGTAATCCATCAGCTACATCATTCCGGAATGCTAATAAATCCATTTGATCTTTTTTTCTTATATTACTACTATCGCTATCATTGCGATATTCCAACCAAGAGTTGCATATCGCTAAGTCGATGAAATGGTCGAAAATTTTTAGTGTCCACTTTTTTGACCGAATGGAAATTCGGTATAACGACAGCAAAAAGTCTATCTTGTCGACTCCTCCCATATATTTATTATATACATCTACAACGTAAGGTTGTGGTACAACGATTTTCTTTTTTTGTTCACCACAAAATCTGGTGACCTCTTTTGTGTCTTCATCGCCATAAATAGACGATGCCAATTCCAGCCATTTTAGAAGAAAAATATGTTGGTTCCTTTCAATGCAATAGTCATAACTTCCTCTTCCTAACTTTTTTAAATCTTTTTCTGTTGCAAGGGGAGCTTTTCCGGTTCTGTTTCCTCATATGGTGCCTGTTGCCCATATTCCCTTTTCTCGCAAATATATTAATAAATTTATTGTAGTGAAGTAATTATCAAAAAATAGTTTGTAGTTTTTATTTGCCGGAATCGTTTTACAGAGGTGAATGACAATATCCGAGCAAAACCCTAATTTTGATTCTCCAACAATTGTATTTTTCCCTTGGTATATTTCGAGATCATATACAATTCCATTCGAGCTACATAGGCAAAATACTTTTATACCCCATTTGATGAGCTTTTTGGGCATATACTGCTTCAACCCAGTTTTAGCTTTGCACGGAATCATTTCATCAGAGCAACAGTATTCATCTTTTGGAATATCATAAGTTCTTTTCAAAAACGTATTTATGAGTGGACGAACTTTATAAAGTTTGTCACTCGAGTTCTCCTCTACGCTGAACTTTAGATTAGTGCGTATTAAATGAAACCTATTTTTTGTCATGTGCTTACGAAAGGCTGGTATTTCAGTAGCACTACTCCAGTACATCGCTAAACGAGGATAGCCGATTGTTCCAATAATAATTTCTAAACCCATTAATGTCAGAATCTCCTCTCTTACAACATTAATGGCAGTTCCGGTTTTCATAAGTGTGGCTTGATTAGTTGCCTGAACAATAGTGTCAATAAAATCATATGGAAAATACTTTAAAAAATATGAAACAGGAGTTTTGACATCTTGTTTAGGATAACTTTCAGCAAAATCTGAGCTTGGAGTGCTCCACGTTCTTTTGGTCCATCGAAATTGAAGAATTTTTTGAAATGATGGATCCGTAGCTTCATCCAAATCCAGTGAATCCACTCCTGCATCTAAATTTTTTTCAAATAAATCGGGATTCCCATCTGGATTAGTTAACTCCTCGATTAAAAAGGAGTTGTTGTTATTATCATTGAGAGTTTCCAATAGCGTTTCTAAAACATCATTTTCTTCTTCTTTATCATCGTCAAAGTCAGATAAATCTGAGTTATTAAAATTAACTAGAATATTTTCAATTTGTTCGAAGTTTAGTTTATTAGACATTGTCATTACGTTCAGCCGCTGCAACTGTGTTCAATCAAATAAAATTTCCGTTGGGTAAAATCTATGCCATATGGCATAGTATGAAATAAAAAAAATCGTAGAGCCTTATTAAACTATGTCTGGGGTCTGACTTTTTTTGCACATACTAAGTCAATGGTTGTCTACTAAATTACTAACAAAAAGTTATCAAATATTTTTTTTTTTTGCAATAGAAATTATAAAAGTAAAAAGTGAACTTTTTTTAAAAATAGTGAAACTCAAAAGGCACGTTCGCTTTACGAACCTTAAATATTTAGTGAGTCCACTAATCAAAATTTTTTTTTCATAGATTTCTACTAAAAACTTCAAAGAAAAATATAAAAAATAAAAAAAAGGTATTTGTTAGTATTTTCTCTTAAAACACACACTAAAAAGCGACTATGCCATATGGCATAGAATAACCGAAAGGGATAATGATTAACCATTCACTCAGATCAAGCATTGTATAAATCAAAAATAACACAAAATTATTGATTAAACGCTCACTGAAATCAAGCATTGGTTTAATCAAAAATAACAGAAAAATAACAATTAACAAATTACTCAAATCAAGCATTGGTTTAATCAAGGAACAGTCAATGACTGACCGACAATTTTCGTGCTTGATCCAACAATTTTCCTCATTAGCTGACATAAAAGGAATCAAAATGGGCCACATCAATGCCTCTATGGACATTTGTTTTATATAAATCGACGTCATCCTTAGCAACCTAACCATTTGCAAACACAGCTAGCATATAGTATTATCCAATGGGTAATTGTTAGGGTATTCAATTAATCGGCTTATACTTTAAAATTGTCAATTTTAAATTATTCGAACAGTTAATCGACCAAAATTAATCGGTTAACCGATTAACGGTTAATATACCCTAGTAATTATATGTTTATCTGTTTTAGATATTGGTTTTGTTGGTTATTTGACTATATGATCTTACTAACAATAAGAGATTGTACAATTTTTTCTTCTAATTCTCAATGAGTGTAGAGTTGAATATGTATTAATATTTTTGTTTTAACATTATCTATTTGTCATTTAAATTCCATTACCTGTATTATAGGTTTTTTATATTTGCTAAATTGTCTTGACAATGGAATTTAACAAATTCCGAAAAACGTGTCGACTAAGTCTTCCAAAAATTACCAACTTAAATAAATTTAAAACAGAAAAATAATTTTCTTTAAAATTATTATTTACGCATATCAAAGTCTTAATTGGTAAAGAAAATTATGACCTCAAGCTAGAATAAACTTACCCAAAATATAATTTTTAACATTATTAACCCAATTAACTTCCTCCTACTGCTTTAAAAATTTATTAACTCTACAAGACTTTTCAAATACTTACGTCACGTTATAAAGGTTTTGTAATGTACTTCAACAAATATAAACTTTCATTTTTTTTAAACCATTCTAATGAAATCCCATTGGCATTTTTCTTCTTCAACTGTATAAACATTTATCCTAAATATCTCAACTCTTATACAGCAGAGGAAATATTTTAACATCACGTACTCCCACATAAAATGAAAACTACGTAAAAAAAAAAATTACTAAAAAAACAAAATCATTTAAAATTAAATAAAAATATAATAAAATCTCAATACACGTTAGACCTCAATGACATTTTACAAAAAAAAGGAAATAAATAAAATTCCTAAAAGATTGTAACAGAAAAACACACAGTCAAGTACAAGGACATGATTTAGATTTGTTCTACCTTTCAATATAAAATCAATAGTTGTGTAAAATAAAACAAGCAACGGAAATCGCTTAGACACACAACAAAATTTATTCCATATGCATACTGGGGCGAAATAAATTTTTTAGCAATGAATCAGACATTACAAATTGGATTGACGTGTAATTTCGTGTTATCGTAGGAGAGATATTTTCAATTTAAAGAAATTTAAGTCAGAGCAGTGTCTGTTCTTGGAAAAAAAAGAATTTTAATAAAATGAATTGAAAATCTGGAATTGCAGACTTTTTTAACATCATTTATTAGTTTAAAATCTAAAAGAGAAAAATATACTAAAACTTAATGAGTATGAGCCATATGATAAACCTACACTCAAAAAATTATGTTAGTAAAATCAACTGAAAATGACAGTTAAAATAACTACTTTGTAAGTTGTTTTGGGGTAAACTACTTTTTCAGTTAAATCAACTAACAATGTTAGTTATTTTAACTTACAAAAAACAACTGACTTATGTAGTAAAAACTACTTACATTTGTAGTCAAAACAACTAAAATGTAGTAAAAATAAAATAATCAATATATAATTTTTTTTTCAAAAAATTTTTCACAAAAAAAAATCAAATTTTTCCAAGTTGTAAAAAATAATGAAACGAAAATTTATTTTTTATTTTTTGGAAAAAAAACTTTGAAATTTTTTCAGAGATAAAATAAATATAATTAACTACTTTAATTAACTGTTACTACATTACAGTACTTTTTTGTTAGTTGTTCAAAAAAACGACTTAAAATAACTAACAGAAATAGTTGTTTGATATTTTTCATACAAAAACAACTGACTTTGTAGTTGAAAACAACTAACTACTGTAAAATATACAAACAACTAACATGTAGTAACTTACATAATTTTCTGAGTGTACCGCTTTAAGCGGACTTGATTTGCTTAACCTTTTGACCTTAACTAGTGTAAATTCGTTTCATAAATTTTTGGACACGAAAATGTTTGCCAAATGTATGACAAACTTATTAAACCCTGTGGTACAACAATTTTTTTTGTAGACGTTTTAAAAAATAAATACAAAAAATTACTACATTGTAGTAACAGCTATTTTATGTAGTTGTTTTTAGTCTATAAAAAACGTATAATTTTGTATACATTTTTAGAAAAACAGATGTCTTGAACGAGTTGGAAGTGTCAAATGCAGCAGGAATAATTACAAAACAATTTCAACCGTTTTCAGACAATTTAGACAATTAGAGTTACAGTAAAAACAACTGTAATTTTCAAATTTTTGTTTTTCTGTAAAGACAGTTGAGCTCAGGCTCTAATTATAATTATGTATTATAATTTTTTAATCATGTTATATATGGTTTGAATTGAGAAAGGTGTGAAGGAAAAATTTATTTTTCTAAAAATTTTAAGACATCCTGGTTTGTTTTTTACTAGTTTCATATAATCCAGTTATTATAATCATCAGAAAAACTTTTAATGTCAAATTTATTCAGTTAATAGTCAATTTTATTCTATATGTGAAAATTATTAACAGATCGCAGCCGCCAGGGATTGAACCCATGATCTGTAATGTTTTTGTTATTAACTGCCTCTTAGGTACGATCACTCTAGACCGATACGCTAAGTTGCCTGTTAAGTAAGTATCAACTAAATCATGGTTTTTCAATTCATGTGTGGTTGTTGCTGTTGTTTTTTCCGACAGAAGAAGGTGAAATTGCATTATGGTGAATAAATTCAATTTTTTAGTAATCATCATTCGTCGTCCTCTCCTTCATCAACTCTGATCTAAGTACTTATTTTGCAACCTTGCCAGAACATGGCAAGGTTTTATGAAAACAGTGCACATAGGGGAAAAATGGTATGTTTGATGGCAACAAATAAAAATTTATGTAAAAACAAGTAGGACTTCCTTTGCAAAATTGCGAAAAAAAAATGCCCAAAAACTATAAATCAAAAATGTAGTCAAGCGTACACCCAAAATAAAAACGTGGGTATTCAATACAAAAAATTTAATTAACGAACTAATATTTTAGTCCAAAAGGACCCAGTGCAGGAATTGGTAACCAATACTAAAATTTTTTAGTAATATTATTCAAAACCAGTAAAAATTACTAATTTCAATTAATTTCAAAAATGGGGCTCGAATTCCTTAATTAAGGGGTCTGCCACATATGTATGGGTATTCAAATGAAAGGTAATTTGCTCACGATTGCAAATATCTATTTTTTGTATGTATTTTAACAATATTGTACCCCCTAGATAATAGATTCTTTTTAGTGTCTTTCTGTTCAATAATTTCGCCATTTAGTAATTAATCGGGTAAAAGGCTTGATACAAAAAAAAAAACTTTATTTAGCGAATCCGCTAAATTAATTTATAGAGTTTGTAATCGCTAAGCCCGGCAAAAGGCTCCTTTTTAATAATTTAGAAAAATTTCATTTTTTTTTTTAAATCTTATCAGGACAGTTTTGCGGACCTAGAAGGGTCCTGGGACCTAGCCCCTTTATTTTTCTTTTTTATTTAACTTTAACTTAAGCACCCACACAAACCAGAAGAGGCCCGGGCCAGCCCCTAAAATTTTAATTTCGTTTTTTTTTTACTTGAAATTTTATCCGCCACAAAATGTTTGTGCCCGTAAAGTGCAGTTTTGCCAAAAAAAAAATTGATGAAAAAAAAAATTTATTGCAAAAAAAAAATTATGAAAAAAAAAAATAATAATGATGAAAAAAACATTTAAATGAGAAAAAAAAAATTATGAAAAAAAAATGATTAAAAAAACATTAAATGAGAAAAAAAATTATAAAAAAAAAAAATATTGATGAAAAAAATATTGATAAAAAAAAATATTAATGAAAATATTGATAAAAAAAAATTTTGATAAAAACAAATATTAATTAAAAAAAATATTTATGAAAAAAAAAATAATAAAAAAAAATTTATGAAAAAAAAATATTAATGAAAAAAAAATATTGATGAAAAAAAAAAATTATGGAAAAAAAGTTGATGAAAAAAAAAATTGATGAAAAAAAATTATGAAAAAAAATCATGAAAAAAAAAAATGACGAAAAAAATATAGATAAAAAAAATAATAATGAAAATCAAGTAAGAGTGCTGGCTGCCCTCCAACACGTTTAAAATAAAAAAAGATCGCAGGGGTGTCTTTTTTTTGGTGGGGGGTTTGGCGGAGTTGGTGGGTGACACCTGTACCCCGCTATATATGTTTACAACTTATTTCTTTATGATATTTACGCTTAAATAATAAATTTGTATTGTTATTTTTAATTAATTTCTATAACCACGCCCCAAATGGGGGCGGCCTGAAAAAAATCTAATTTTCTAACTCCCTTGGTCTAAGCGCAGGTCTATGAACATAATATGGCAGAGACCATAACCGTTATGAGATTAATGAAAAAACTCAAATTTAACTGTTCAAAAGTATTATTTTGAAATAGAAATTTAAAATAACAGTTTCAAAAAATTTATATAAATATCTGTTCAAAATAACAGAAATAAAAAACTTTTATTTTTTTTAACTGTTATCAAATACTCTTTGAGCCTTATAAAATTTGATATATTTAAGTAAAACTAAAATAAACGCATACAAAAGAATCCTATTGATAGCTAATTCTTCAATTATTGATTTGAACATTAAAACTTTGATTGATTTGATTAAAAATAACTGTTATAAGAGTTATTTAAAATAAATAAATGTTATTTTAAACTTTTTAAACAAAAAGTTTTTAATTACTGTTATTTTATACTTTAATTGATAAAAATCAAAAAATAAAAGTTATTTGTGTTTTTCTGATTGAAGAAAATTGTGTCTTCTAAAGATTAAATTAAATGTGGATTTACCCTAGACCATGGTTTCTGTAGCCACTTCTACGTCATCAGTAGGCAATTACATTAAATTGATTATTTGATATTTGCTAGAAAAATTCTTTATATGTTTTTTTATCAACAGACTAGCCTG
Organism: Pegoplata infirma; assembly: GCA_963921195.1. NCBI lineage: Eukaryota > Metazoa > Arthropoda > Insecta > Diptera > Anthomyiidae > Pegoplata > Pegoplata infirma. Next base: position 128,814,090 of record OY992539.1, on the reverse strand, counting down.
ACATGAGCTTCGAACCTGTGTCGTTAAATCACTCATGTTTTGTAAGCCGAAGCCATAACCACTAGGCTATACTCGGTGTATAAACATCAGTGACTAAACGTCGTTTGTTTTTAACTCACAGTAGGTTTCGTGTGTGACGTATGCAGAAAAGCTTTTTCTCTAACTCAAGCAATGCATTTAATCTAGAGACCAACAACAATTTTCTTAATCTTTCATTTACTTTATTTTATGCAAACTTTACTATAGCAGAGAATTTTTTGTTCTTCGGCTTACAAAACATGAGTGATTTAACGACACAGGTTCGAAGCTCATGTCAGGCTAGTCTGTTGATAAAAAAACATATAAAGAATTTTTCTAGCAAATATCAAATAATCAATTTAATGTAATTGCCTACTGATGACGTAGAAGTGGCTACAGAAACCATGGTCTAGGGTAAATCCACATTTAATTTAATCTTTAGAAGACACAATTTTCTTCTTCAATCAGAAAAACACAAACAACAAATTAAATACACTTGGCTTACGCCGAAAAAATATAATAAATTAGAAATACTGACAAATGTCGCTCGTGTGAGCAATTCACTTTAACTATGCGTTACTGTAGTGTGAAGAACAAAAAATTCTCTGCTATAGTAAAGTTTGCATAAAATAAAGTAAATGAAAGATTAAGAAAATTGTTGTTGGTCTCTAGATTAAATGCATTGCTTGAGTTAGAGAAAAAGCTTTTCTGCATACGTCACACACGAAACCTACTGTGAGTTAAAAACAAACGACGTTTAGTCACTGATGTTTATACACCGAGTATAGCCTAGTGGTTATGGCTTCGGCTTACAAAACATGAGTGATTTAACGACACAGGTTCGAAGCTCATGTCAGGCTAGTCTGTTGATAAAAAAACATATAAAGAATTTTTCTAGCAAATATCAAATAATCAATTTAATGTAATTGCCTACTGATGACGTAGAAGTGGCTACAGAAACCATGGTCTAGGGTAAATCCACATTTAATTTAATCTTTAGAAGACACAATTTTCTTCTTCAATCAGAAAAACGCAAACAACAAATTAAATACACTTGGCTTACGCCGAAAAAATATAATAAAAGTTATTGCAAATTTTAACACGGGACATCTCTAGAAGTCTTTTCATATATATAATGCATATTTTGGACAACATTCGTTTAATGATTTTTTTAACGCAAAATAACACATATAACTGTTTTATTTGGTCTCTGTAATATGGCATACAAATGTTATATTTGTTGAGCAAAAATTAAAAAAAAACTCGTTAAAATATCGTATTTTTCAGGTGTCGTTTTAGTTCTTCAAGGGGGAACTTTTTCCCCCTGGACCGATTTTGCCCACCTTCGAACTTAACCTTACCAGTAACATAAGCGATGTTCTTGACCAATTTCAGGGGTCTAGTTTTTTTGGTTTGGACTGCATCATTATTTCTACAGACGGACGGACGGACGGACGGACATCGCTAGAATGTGTTAGATTTTATCATGGATCGGTCCCCGACCGATATTTCGATGTGTTACACACGGAATGACAAAGTGAGTATACTGTGGTTGGAGGGTATAAAAATATTGATGAAAAAAAAGTTGATAAAAAAAATATTGAAAAAAAAAAAAAATATTGATGAAAAAAAAAAATATTAATGAAAAATGAAAAAAAAATTATTGATGAAAAAAAAAATTTGATGAAAAAAAAAATTTGATGAAAAAAAAATTGATGGAAAAAAAATTTATGTAAAAAAAAATTTGAAGAAAAAACACGAAAATTTATGAATAAAAAAATTTTATGAAAAAAAAAATTTGATGAAAAAAAAAATGGAAAAAAAAATTGATGAAAAAAAAAATTGATGAAAAAAAAAATTATGAAAAAAAATTATGAAAAAAAATTTGATGAAAAAAAAAAAATTATGAAAAAAAAATTTATGAAAAAAAAAAAATTGAATAAAATAAGTGATGAAAAATGATTATGTTACTTTGTATTCACCAGCTGGTGAATATTTGTATTATTCACCACGAGGTGAATTATAATCCAAGTTACAAACCAAAGTTACTAAAATTTTTGGCTTTAAGAAAATGAAAATAGTTATTCTTATTTTCTTTTTTGTTTATCGTTAGCTTATATAGTCAAACTTTTTTAAAATTAGACACCTGCCTAAAAATATTATAATGTTAAAAAAAAAATTGAGTATTTTTTTAATTGACGCAATTAAAATTTACTCAAAAATTTTTAAATTATTTAAATAAATAATTCAATAACAATTTAAAAGTTTTTTTATTTTTTTTTTAACTCTCATAGATTTTTGAATTCTCGTTTAGTTTGTTGTATATGGGGCATTCCATGTGAAATCGGACACTTTAAAAAACTTTTTTTTTTTAGATTTTCCCAATTTGTTTACAGTTTTTAGTACCCTTCGAAAACTCCTTCGTGGTAAATTTTCATATTTTTTTGATGACCCTTTCAAAAGATATCGAATTTTTAAAAATTGTTAGTTTGCTCCTTTACTCAAACTTCTTTTACTCATAACTTCTTCAATAATGGTCCAAATTTCAATTTTTTTTTCAAATTTTTTTTTTTTGCATTCTTTCTAAAAAAAATCAAAAAAAAAAATTATTAAAAGCGTTCTAGTATGCGATTTTTAAGTTTTTAAGTTTAAATCTCATTTGTGAAAATATTTTTACTCTTCGATTTTTTTGAAATTTTTTTGTGTAAAACTTCTATCGATTCTACAAATTTTTTGCCCAGGAGGATCGTATGATAACGATTATTACTATTTTTTAAAATTTTTTGAAAAAAATTTATTGTAATTTTCCAATCTTAAAATCATTTCTACTGCTCCAATGGTGCGTCATAGAGTGGTCATTTATAAGACCGACCCCCATTAATTTTTACGTCTTAACATTTCTTTGGAACAAACTAATACCCTATCTCCAATTTCTAAGGGGCTCCCACACAAAACGATATTTTTTAAAATTTGCTCCAACCGCTCTAACTGCCCTAATAGTGCCCTTAGAGCAACAAAATGTATGACCTACCCACAATATTTTTTTAGTCCAAACATTTTCTCTAAACACACCTACCCTCTATCTCTAATTCTTAAGGCGGTCCCCATACAATTTTTTTTATTTTTTGTAAATTTGTTTTATTAAATCAGCTTCTACCAGTCCAATGGTGCGTCCGAGAGGGGTCATTACTGAGACCGACCCCCATTTATTTTTACCCTTCAACATTTTTTTCAAAACATACCTACGCCCTATCTCTACTCAATAAGTAGGCTCCCATACAAAATTACATTTTTATAAAATTTGCTCCAATTGTTATTTGTATGGGAGCCTACTTAGGGAGTGGAGATAGGGCGTAGGTATATGAAAAAATGTTGTAGGGTAAAAATAAATGGGGGTCGGTCTCACTAATGACCCCTCTCGGACTCACCATTTGACCGGTAGAAGCTGATTAAATAAAACAAATTTATAAAAAAATCAAAAAAATTGTATGTACCGCCTTAACAGTTAAAGATAGAGGGTAGGTGTGTTCAGAGAAAATGTTTGGACTAAAAAAATATTGTGGGTCGGTTATACATTTTGTTGCTCTAAGGGCACTATTAGGGCAGTTAGAGCGGTGGAACAAATTTTAAAAAATGTCGTTTTGTGTGGGAGCCCCCTTAGAACTTGGAGATAGGGTATTAGTTTGTTCCAAAGAAATGTTAAGACGTAAAAATTAATGGGGTCTTATAAAGGACCCCTCTATGACGCACCATTGGAGCAGTAGAAATGATTTTAAGATTGGAAAATTACAATAAAATTTTTTTAAAAAAATTTAAAAAAATAGTAATAATCGTTATCCTACGATCTTCCTGGGCAAAAAATTTGTAGAATTGATAGAAGTTTTACACAAAAAAATTTCAGAAAAATCGAAGAGTACAAACATTTTCAAAAATGAGATTTAAATTTTAAAACTAAAAATCGCATACTAGAGCGCTTTTAAGAATTTTTTGGGATCTTTTTTTAGAAAGTACGTAAAAAAACAAAAATTTTGAAAAAAAAAAAATGAAATTTGGACCATTATTGAAGACGTTATGGTTAAAAGAAGTTTGAGTAAAGGAACAAACTATCAATTTTTAAAAATTCGATATCTTTTGAACGGGTCATCAAACAAATCAGAAAATTGGCGACACGAAATAACTCCCACATGAAATAACTCCCACGAAATAACTCCCAATGAAATAAATCCCACCAAAAATGAAATATGTCCCAATGGAGAAAAAAATGAAATAAGTCCCAATCACAATGAAATAACTTCCTCCCACAAAATGAAATAAGTGCCAATGAAATAACTCCCATTAATAATGAAAGAAGTCCCAATAAAAAAATGTAGAAATCTCAACAAAAATTAAACAAACAATAAGGGAAAATATATCAGTCAAGAACGAGGATCCTGATGTTACTTTCGGTGCAATACTAACAAGTTATAATAACTGCCAAATGCGAAACTTGACGGCTGATTTGTTTTTTTTTTTTTAGAGTTTTTTGAAAACATGCAAAAATACATTGAGTGTTCTATTTGTCTTGCTTCGCTTACATTCAAACATCGCGGCGATGTTTTGCAACAATTTTTGGTACCAATTTTTCACGTGCGGTCCTAATGCGACAAATTTGTATGTTACCGATAATTTAAAAGATTTAATTACAACCTGTTGTAAAAAGCGCCGCAGGCGAAAATTTGGTACCAAAAATCGCCGCGATTTTGGGTACCAAATTTTCGCCTGCGGCGCTAATTGCGACAAATTTGTATTCTACCGAAAATTTAAAAGATTTAATCAGAACTTGTTGTAACAAGCGCCGCATGCGAAAATTTGGTACCTAAAATCGCCGCGATTTTTGGTACCAAATTTTTGCATGCGGCGCTTATTGAGACAAATTTGTATGTTACCGTAAATTTAAAAGATTTAATCAGAACTGTAAAAAGCGCCGCAGTCGAAAATTTGGTACCAAAAATCGCCGCGATTTTTGGTACCAAATTTTCGACTGCGGCGCTTTTTACAGTTCTGATTAAATCTTTTAAATTTTCACCTGCGGTGCTTTTTTCAACAATCTTGTATGTTATCGAAAAACTTTTTATGTGATCGAAAACACATCACGTTGGATAACTTTCGCGTTCTCCTTTTTTTATAACAATTTAGTATTCTAATGAAAATATTTTCGGCTGCAATGCGCTCTTACCTCAAAAATCCTTGCCAGTTTTGGAAGCAAAATTTCTAAAACATACAAATTTGTTAAAAAAAGCACTTCGTCCTAAAATTTGGTACTAAAATCACAACGAATTTTAATTTAATAATTATAATATTCTATAAGTCAAAATGTTCCAGATACTTCCACCAACAATTAAACAATAGTGGGAGTTATTTCATCGCTATTGTAGTGGGAGTTTTTTCGTATGAAAGAACTCCCACCGAAAAAATTATGAAATAACTCCCAACAAAAATGATAAAAGTCCCACTAGATTGGTAGTTATTTCATATGAAATAACTCCCAACTTTGTATGGAGTTTTTTTGGGACTTATTTAATTTTTTAGGTGGGAGTTATTTCATGTGGGAGTTATTTCGTGTCGCCAGAAAATTTACCACGAAGGAGTTTTCGAAGGGTACTAAAAACAGTAAACAATTTGGGAAAATCTAAAAAAAAAGTTTTTCAAAGTGTCCGATTTCACATGGAATGCCCCATATATACTTTGTGGGGTCCCCGACCGATATTTCGATGTGTTACACACGGAATGACAAAGTGAGTATACAGTGGTTGGAGGGTATAAAAATATTGATGAAAAAGAAATAGTGATGAAAAAAAAATGTTGATAAAAAAAATATTTATAAAAAAAAAAATATTGATAAAAAAAAATATTAATGAAAAAAAAAATTATTGATGAAAAAAAAATTTTATGAAAAAAAAAATTGATGGAAAAAAAAATTTGAAGCAAAAAAACACGGAAATTTATGAATAAAAAAATTTTATGAAAAAAAATAATTTGATAAAAAAAAAAATATGGAAAAAAAAATTTTATGAAAAAAAATTTGATGAAAAAAAAAAAAAATGATGAAAAAAATTTATGAAAAAACAAAAATTATGAAAAACAAAATTGATAAAAAAAAATGATTATGTTACTTTGCATTCACCAGCTAGTGAATATTTGTTTTATTCACTACGAGGTGAATTATTGTCCAAGTTACAAACCCAAGTTACTAAAATTTTTGGTTTTAAGAAAATGAAAATAGTTATTCTTATTTTCTTTTTTGTTAATCGTTAGCTTATATAGTCAAACTTTTTTAAAATTAGACACGTGCCTAAAAACATTATAATGTTAAAAAAAAAAAAATTGTATTTTTTTTAATTGACGCAATTAAAAATTTCCTCAAAACTTTTAAAAACAATTTAAATAAATAATTTAATAACAATTTAATAGTTTTTTTATGTTTTTTTTTTTTAACTCTCATAGTTTTTTGAATTCTCGTTTATAGTTTGTTGTATATGTATATTAGACTGGCATTTTTTTCTCAACTTTCGATTTTCCCAAGTGTCCGGGCAAATTTTTATTGTCAAAGGTCTAAAACTTATGTGGTACAAATTTGAGGTCAATCGGATTAAATTAACCCGTGGCCCGGCGGTCAAACTTTGGATTTTTGAAAAATTTAAAAAATAAAAAATTTAAATTTCTTTCGACACATCATATTTGTTAATTTTGATGAGGTGAGCAGGAATATCAAAAAAAATTAAAATCGGTCGAACAGTTTTCGAGATATCGCCATTTGAAATTTGCAAAAAATGGCGGTTTTTTCCTACGTTCAAGAAATTTTTTAAAAAACATCACAATTTTTTTCCCTCGGCCATTTCATAGAGCTTAAGACAATCTTTCATATAAATCTAATTTGAGCCAAATCCGATCATTTTGTCCCGTGGCGCCCTTCGGTCAAAGTTTTGGATTTTTGAAAAATTTCCACCAAAAAAATTAGATTTTTTAAAAATTAAAAAAAAAAAAAAAATGTTTTTGATACATTATTTTAATTAATTTTGGCATGCTGAAAATGAATGTCGTAAAATTTCTTGAATCGGTCTAACGGTTTTCGAGATATCCCCATTTGAAATTTTCCCAAAAATGCCTAAAATGGTGGTTTTTTCCTACGTTCAAGAAATTTTTTAAAAAACATCACAATTTTTTTTTCCTCGGCCATTTCATAGAACTTAAGACAATCTTTCATTTAAATCTAATTTGAGCCAAATCCGATCATTTTATCCCGTGGCGCCCTCCGGTCAAAGTTTTGGATTTTTGGTGGAAATTTTTCAAAAATCCAAAACTTTGACCGAAGGGCGCCACGGGATAAAATGATCGGATTTGGCTCAAATTAGATTTAAATGAAAGATTGTCTTAAGCTCTATGAAATGGCCGAGGAAAAAAAATTGTGATGTTTTTAAAAAAATTTCTTGAACGTAGGAAAAAAACCGCCATTTTTTGCAAATTTCAAATGGCGATATCTCGAAAACCGTTCGACCGATTTTAATTTTTTTTTGATATACGTGCTCACCGCATCAAAATTAATAAATATGATGTGTCGAAAAAAATTTAATTTTTTTTTTTTTAATTTTTTTTTTTGGCTATATAGAAAAATGCCAGTCTAATGTATATGAAAGTTTGTACTCGTCTTTTTAAAACTTTCCTATGTCTTTGAGACATAAATATGTTTGGTAAAGTTTAAAAAAAAAAGTATTTGTTTTGTTTTTGTAAAAAAAATTAGAACATTTTTAAACTTTAAAAAAAAAATAAATTGATAAATTTTGAGTAAATTTTAAATTAATTACTCAAATTTTTTGGCAAACATTTAATAAATTTTAATTAAAAATTTACTCAAACTGGTGCAAATTTGAGTAATCTTTTACTCTATAGTATTAAAAATTTACTCAAATATTTTTCTTATTTTTTTCTGTGCATATCCGATTATCCAAAAATTTTGTGAGAAATGTTTTTCCACCCAAATGCACATTTCTAGGGGGAGTTACGGTCAATATCTAACAACTTCATATCGTCACCTAAAATACAAAACAACGTAACAACACTTTTTGATATTTTACAGTAATTGCGAAAGGCGTTATTAAGCATTTTTTAAATTTTGTTCATAAGTCCGTCATATAATATCGGATAGGTCTGAAATTTTGGACATATTTTTGGTTAATGAAGTGCGTCATAACTAGCAAATCACATTTTGTTAATTTTATAGAGAAACCAAAAAAATGTTGTACAAAATATAATATTTTTGAATTTTGATCGTAAAACTTGTATTTTTTTGAACTAAAATTTTGTAGGGACATGTATTTTGATATAATGCATCACCATCAATCAATAACTCGATTTTGAAAAAAGTGTTATTACGTTGTTTTGGATTTTAGGTGACGATATATTAGTGCACCCTATCTATCTACCCACGCAGAAATTGCCAGCGGTACAAAAAATAAAGTACTGCCAAAACACTTATTTTTTGTAAAATGAAGCGCTTTGCCAACGTTTTAAATTACACCTTAAAAGTGCTTTGGCATTACTTTTGTACAATTTTTGTAAGAATATTTTTTTTTTTTATATTTTTACTATTTACAATTATTTGTGTAACAGTGCAATAGCAATTGTTTCATCATAACAATAATTTTATCTTAATTTTTAACATTGTACAATCCGATTTATTTTGAAGACAATGTTGGGTAGTTAAAAAAATCGGTAATTTTATTAATAATATTTCCCTTTAAAAATTAATTGTGGCATTTGTTTACCGAAAGCTTTAAAAAATCTTTATTCGGGACTCGCTACTGTACATCTTTCACACGAAAAGAAACCAACATAACTTTTGCAACATTTAATATAAGCTAGGGCTGGCATATCGTAGCAAAAAGCCAACACATTAAATTGAAAAGGTTTCCCATTCAATGGTAAAACTTAAAAAAAAATTAAAAAATATTTTAAGTTCATAGATTGATACCCTCTCTAAAGAAACATTGGATTCCACCACAAATTCTTCCAAAAACTCTCTAGATTTTTTTTTAAATGCTGGGAAACCACCCCAATTTTTGTTTTTGAAGCGCTGCCACAACAATATATATTTGGTTTTTAGGTACTTTGCCAGAGCTTTGAGAACCTACGGCACTATATTGCAACGGTGTTATATATCTCGTACTTACGCAGTACTTATATAAGAAAGCTGACAGTACTTGTACTACCGTGCAAAGTACTTTAGCTGTACTGGCCCGTTTGTATTTTTCTGCCTGGGTATCTATATATATAAAAGAGTGTGGTGACTGACTGACTGACTGACTGATTGGCAATAATCATCGCCCAGCCCAAACCGCTGAAGCTAGAGACTTGAAATTTGGAATGTAGGTTCGGCTCCCGACAAAACCACCCACTAAGAAGGGATTTTTGGAAATTCCGATTCTAAAGGGGGCAAAAGGGGGAAAATAGGGCCATTTGGGGGATTTTGTATCTTTTGAACTAATAGTCCTAGAAACTTCAAATTTGAACTCTAGGATCCTCTCGCGGAAATAAAATTTCGGAAAATTTTTTTTTGGAAAATTCCGCCTCCAAGGGGAGAAAAAGGGGGAAATAGGGCAAATTGTTATATTTTTTATATTCTAAACAAATGCTCCCAGAAACTTGAAATTTGAAGTCTAGGACCCTCTCGCGGAAATAACATTTTGGAAAAAGTAATATTTTGAAAATTCCGTTTCTAAGGTGGGGGGGGGAGGGGGAAAATAGGGCAAGTTGGTACATTTTGTATCTTCTGAACTAATGGTCCTACAATCTTGAAATTTTGAATAAAGGATACTCTCGCGGAAATAACATTTTGAAAAAAGTACTTTTTTGAAAATTCCGGTTTTAAGGGGAACAAAAAGGGGGAAAATAGGGCAATTTGGTGAATTTGGAACTAATGGTCCTAGAAACTAGATATTTGAACTATAGTATCCTCTCGGGGAAAAAACATTTTTTTTGCTCAAAATTTTTTTTCACTCAAATTTTTTTTTTACAATTTTTTTTTCACTCAAAATTTTTTTTTACTCAAAATTTTTTTTCACTCAAATTTTCTTTCACTCATAATTTTTTTTCACTCAAAATTTTTTTTTCACTCAAAAACTTTTTTTCACTCAATTTTTTTTCACTCAAAATTTTTCACTCAAAATTTTTTTTCACTAAATTTTTTTACTAAAAATTTTTTTCACTCAATTGTATTTTATTCTTCAGTTTTTTTACTCAATTTTTTTACTTAAATTTTTTACTTAGAAGGTGTTTTCACCCAAATTTTTTTTACTCAATTTTTTTTTACTCAAAATTTTTTCCGCTTAATTTTTTTACTCAAATTTTTTACTCAACTTTTTTTTCTCATTTATTTTTTTATTTTTGGGAATTTATTGATTTAATCACATAAATTTAGGGGGAAATAGGACAATTTTGAACATCTTCTGAACTAATGGCCCCAGTAACCTAACATTTAGACTAAATGATCCTTTCGCGGAAATAATACTCTAAAGAAAGTATTTTTTTTTTTTTTCAATAAGAAGGGGAAATGGGGGAAAATGGAGGAAAAAGGGCAATTTGGTACATGTTCTATCTTTTGACCTAATGGTCCTAGAAACTTAAAGTTTGGACTATAAGATCCTCTAACGGAAAAAACATTCTGAAACAAAGTTTTTTTTTAATTCTGATTCTAGGGGGTTGAAAGGGGGAAAGTAGGATAGGTACATTTTGTATCTTCTGAACTAATGGTCCTAGAAACTTAAAAATTTGGACTATATGATCCTCTCACGGAATTTATGTTCTGAAGAAAGTATTTTTTGAAAATTTTTCATTAAAATTTGGGGGGTGGGGAAATAGGAGGATTTTGAAAATTTTCTATATTGTGAACTAATGGTCACAGAAACCTGAAATTTGGACTATAGGAACCTCTCGCGAAAATAATATTCTGAAGAAAGTACTTTTTTAAAAAGGCACTTCTTTGGTACATATCGCGGAAATAACTTTCTGAAAGAAGTACTTTTTTGAAAATTCCGGTTTGTATCTGCTGAACAAATAGGACTGCTCGATCCTCTCGCGTGGACTGCACGATCCTCTCGCGGAAATAACATTCTGAAAAAAGAAATTTTTTGAAAATTCCGCTTTAAAGGGTGAAAAAGGGGAAGGTAGGGCAATTTTGTATCTGCTGAAAATATGGTCCTAGATACTTGAAATTTGGAGTGAACGATCCTCTCGCGGAAATAACATTCTAAAGGAAGTACTTTTTCAAAATTCTGGGGGAAAATGGGGTAAAGTAGGACAATTTTGAATCTGCTGAACTAATGGTCCTTAATACTTGAAATTTTAACTGTACGATCCTTTCGCGAAAATAACAGTCTTAAAGAAGACCTTTTTCAAAAATTCCGCTCCAACAAGGAAAAAGGGGGAAGTAGGGCAATTTTGTATCTGCTGAACTAATGGTCCTAGATACTTGAAATTTGAACAGTACAATCCTCTCGCGGAAATAATATTCTTAAGAAAGTACTTTTTGAAAATTCCGTGGAAAAAGGGGGTGAGTGGGGTAATTTTGAATCTGCTGAACTCATGGTCATAGATACTTGAAATTTCAACTGAACGATCCTCTCGCGGAAATAACATTGTTAAAGAAAAACTTTTTTAAAAATTCCGCTTCTACGGCAAAAAAGGGGGAAAGCAGGGTAATTTTGTATCAGCTGAACTAATGGTTGAACTGTACAATCCTATCCCGAAAATAACACTCTAAAAGAAGTACTTTTTTGAAAAATTCGTTTTTAAAGGGGGAAAATGGGGAAAGAAGGGCAGTTTCGTATCTGCTAAACGAATGGTCCCAGAAACTTGAAATTTTAACTCTATGATCCTCTCGCGGAAAAAACAGTTTGTAAAAAGTAATATTTTGAAAAATCCTTTTATAAAGGTGGGGGTGGGAGTAGAAGGGGTTTAATAGGGCAATTTTGTATCTTCTGATTTTGAGTCTGGATGCTCTTGCGGAAATTATTTTTTGAAAAATATACTTTTTTGAGAATTTTGGTTTTAAGGAAGCCCAAAAGGGGGAAAATAGGGCATTTTGCTAAACTTTAAACTAATGGTCTTAGAAACATGACATTTGGAATATGGGATCATATCGCGGCAATAACATTCTAAAAGAAGTACTTTTTTGAAAATTTCGCTTTTAAGGGGTAGAAAGGGGGAAAGTAGTGCAATTTTGTATATGCTAAAGTAATGGTCCTAGATACTTGAAAATTGGACTCTACGATCCTTCCGCGGAAATAACATTCGGAAAGGAATACTTTTTTGAAAATTCCTCTTTTAAGCAAAGTACTCTGTTCGAGTTCACAGGAAAAAATCTGTCAAACTCCATATAAAAAAAATAAATTTTGGCAGCGCGAGGAATTATAGGGAAATTGTTAAAAAAAGTTTTCACCCATTTTTATTATACAAGACAATTTAAATTGCCGTGAAAAAGTGACATTTCAGTTTTGTTATGATCGTTTCTTTCTTATAATTGTAAAAATTTGTTGATTTTTAAATGTCTTATTACGATTTAAGGCGTTGAAAGTTTAAGTGAAATTTTCACCGTAAAAAACAGAGTACTAAGCTTTAAGGGGAAAAAGAGGGGAAAATAGAGCAATTTTGAATCTGCTGAACTAATGGTCCTAGATACTTGAAAATTGGACTGTACGATCCTCCCGCGGAAATAACATTCGGAAAGAAATACTTTTTTAAAAATTCTTCTTTTAAGGGGGAAAAAGGGGAAAGTAGGCCAATTTTGTATCTGCTGAACAAATAGTCCTAGATACTTGAAAATTGGACTGCACGATCCTCTCGCGGAAATAAAATTCGAATGGGGGACTTTTTTGGAAAATTCCGCCTCTAAGAGGGAAAAGGGGGAAAGTAGAACTAATGGTCCGGGAGACTTGAAATTTGGACTGAACGATCTTTTCGCGAGAATAACATTCTGAAAGAAGTACTTTTTTAAATATTACGATTTTGAGTGGGAAAAGGGGAAAAGTAGGGCAATTTTGTATCTGCTGAAATAATGGTCCTATATACTTGAAATTTGGACTGTACGATCCTCTCGCGGAAATAACATTCTCAAGGAAGTACTTTTTTGAAAACTCTACTTTTAAGGGGGGGGGGGTTATATAACATTCTAAAAGAAGTACTTTTTTTTTAATTCTGATTCTACGGGGGGAAAAGGGAGAAAGTAGGGCAATTTTGAATCTGCTGAACTAATAGTCCTACATACTTGAAGTTTGGACTTTACGATCCTCTCGCGGAAAGAACATTCTAGAAGAAGTACTTTTTTGAAAGTTCTCCTTCTAAAGGGGGGAAAAGGTGGAAAGTAGGGCAATTCTGTATCTGCTGAACTAATGATCCTAGATACTTGAAATTTTAACTGTATGATCCTCTTGCGGAAATAACATTTTAAAATAAGTCCTTTTTGTAGAAAGTTCCGCTTCTAAGGGGGAAAAGGTGGAAAGTAGGGCAATTTTGTATCTGCTCAACTTATGGTCCTAGATACTTGAAACTTAGACTGCACGATCCTCTTTCTTGGAATTAACATTCTGAAAGAAGTACTTTTTTAAAATTGCTGAACTAATGGTTCTAGATACTTGAAATTTGGCTGAACGATCCTCTCGCGGAAATAACATTCTTAAGAAAGTACTTTTCAAAATTCTGTGGGAAAAAGGGGAAAGAAGGGCAATTTGGAATCTGCTGAACTAATGGTCCTAGATTCTTGAAATTTGAACTGAACGATCCTTTCGCGAAAATAATATACTTAAAGAACTTCCACTTCTATGGGAAAAAAGGGGAAAGTTGGGCACTTTGGGGGATTTTGTATCTTTTGAACTAATAGTTTTAGAAACTTGAAATTTGGACTCTATGATCCTCTCGCGAAAAAAAAAACTAAAAAAATATTTTTTTGAAAATTCCGCCTCCAAGGTCGGGAAAATAGAGCAAATTGGTACATTTTTTTTCTTCTGGACAAATGGTCCCAGAAACTTAAAATTTGAACTCTAGGATCCTCTCGCGGAATTAACATGCGGAAAACAAAATTTTTTGAAAATTCCGCCTCCAAGGGTGGGAAAAGGGGAAAATAGGGAAAATCGGTAAATTTTTTATCTTCTGAACAAATGGTCCCAGAAACGTGAAGTTTGGTCTTTAGGATCCTCTCGCGGAAACAGCATTCAGAAAAAATATTGTTTGAAAAATTCCTCCTCCACGGTGGGAAAGGGGGGGAAATAAGGAAAATCGGTACATTATTTATCTTTTAAACAAATGGCTCCAGAAACTTGAAATTTTAACTCTAGGATCATCTCGCAAAAAAAAACATCTTGAAAAAAGTAGAAGGGGGAAACTAGGGCAATTTTGTATCTTCTGAACTAAAACTTTAAGTTTTGATCCTCTCGCGGAAATAATTTTTTGAAAAATATACTTTTTGAAAATTTTGGTTTTAAGGAGGACCAAAAGGGGGAAAATAGGGTAATTTGGTAAATTTTAAACTAATGGTCTTAAAAACATGACATTTGCAATATAGGATCATCTCGCGGAAATAACCTGTTGAAAGAAGTACTTTTTTGAAAATTACTTTTTAAAGGGGGAAAGAAGGGCAATTTTTTATCTGCTGAACTAATGGTCCTACACACAGAAAACAAATTTGCTAATTTCCAACTGAAATTCAGTTGTTGCAACAACAAATCGGTGGATGCATTTGAATTAAGGTTGAAACAACTAAATATCGGTAGTTACAACAAACTTTTGTTATTGCAACTGTCTTTTAATTGAACCAACTATAAAATCCGTTAGCCACAACAAAATATAGTGGCAGCAACCGAAATATGAGTTAATACAACTGAAAAATTCAGTTGGAAATTTATTTTTCTCTGTGTAGATATTGAAGTTTGGACTGTACGATCCTCTCGCGGAAATAACATTATGAAAGAAGTACTTTTTTGGAAAAATCTACTTCTATGGGGGAAAAAGAGGGAAAGTAGGGCAAATTTGAAATTTGAATCTTCTTGCGGAAACAACATTCTAATGGAGGTACTTTTTTGAAATTTCGCTTCTACGGGAAAAAAGGGGGAAATTAGGGCAATTTTGTATCTGCTGAACTAACGGTCCTAGATACTTGAAATTTGGAGTGTACAATCCTCTCGCGGAAAAAACATTCTGAAAGAAGTACTTTTTGAAAATTTTGTTTTATAGGTGGAAAAGGGGGAAAGTAGGGCAATTTTGTATCTGCTGAACTAATGGTCCTAGATACTTGAATTTTGAACTGTTTTGTATCTGCTGAAATAATAGTCGTAGATACTTAAAGTTTGGAGTGTACTATCCTATCGCGGAAATAACATTCTGGAAGAAGCACTTTTTTAGAAAATTCTGCTTCTAAGGGGGAAATTGGGGAAAGTAGGGCAATTTTGTATCTACTGAATTAATGGTCCTAGATACTTGAAATTTGGACTGTACGATCCTTTCGCGGAAATAACATTCTAAAATAAGTACTTTTATGAAAATTCTGCTTCTAATGGGGAAAAAGGGAGAAAGTAGAAATACTTAAAACTGGTACTTTACGATCCACTTGCGGAAATTACATTCTGGGAAAATAATTTTTTGAATTTTCGCTTCAATTTGGTACATATTGTTCCTTATGCACTAATGTTCCTTTAAACTTAAAGTTTGAACTATGGGATCGTTTCGCCAAAATAAAATTTTTTGCAACTTTAAATCTACTCAAAATATAATATTTTAAAGGTCGAAACTAACAATTTTTATGTTTAATTAAAAAATAGTAAGAATTTGAAGTAATAAAGTTTTTTTTTTTTTACAGCTAACCGGTAACGAAGTACCGGGCGAGTTAGCTAGTTTAACATATTTTAAGCGCATAAAACCGTTTTTAAAATATATTTTTGGTTTCCCTAAAAAAGTTGCGTGATCACGAAAGTCTTCTATAATAAAAAAATTTTACTATGCAACTAGCTACATTTTAACCTAAACACTCATATAGATTTATTACCTATTTTACCACACATTTTGACCACTATCATCAACCAATCAACAGTGGTGGCTATAAATTACAAAAAAAACACAAGCTAACAGGCAAACAGGCGCTAAGTACTGGGTAATTGTAAAAACAGTAAACGAGTTCAAGTAAATTTAATATAGATTGATTGTAATTTATTGCACTTCGCGTATCTATTAACTATTTTTTTGAACTTTGTATGCAGTGATAACGTATGATACTTTGTTGCTACAACACATTGCTGTGTTAAAGAAAAATGGCACACACTGCTGGCTAACTGATACTTCCATAATAAATTACTAAATGTATTTTAAACGCACTCGCAAAATTTGTTGTTTGTAAAATTGCCCTATTAACCCTAGGATGGTCAACCAGGTCTGTGCAGACCTTTTGCATATTAAAGTGTGTATAACTTTATTGTTTAGCGTGTAAGAGACAAATCCGTCCATGACTTCCTAGGAGCTGGTATTGAGAGCACAATACCACAATATCAGATCCCTAATCGGGTTATTTTGGGTTTTATTCGTGTTTACAAAAAAATAGTCATAAATGGTAAAACCAGGTCTGTGTAGACCTATGTGTAATATGAAAGGTGTAGTATGCGATTGAAACTATTTTCGAACGCAAAAATTTAATAGAATGCAGTTAACGGGTTAATATAGCCGGAGGCATTCAAACAGACAAGAAATTTTCGGCCGGGGATCAATTTTCCTCCGCGGCGGAGCAATATCGGCTAAATCGGTCAAAGAATTGAAAGCTTTGGTCAAGTGCTCCGCCGGCCACAGGTAGACATCGTGCGCACAATTGTGTCAACATGGGTCATGAATGCCCAGTTTCAAGGATTATTCGATTTTTAAAATGCTAATAACACCCGAGATCGTCAGTATAATTATACGTGAAACGAACCGTAAGGCCCAACAGCTATGCCGTCTATGGTCTGAAAAGAATCCTGAACAGACACAGCGAGAATGGACGACACCTGTAACCGAAAATGAAATTTACGCATTTTTTGCCCTAACTTTGTTTGCCGGTATACTTGGGTCAAACAGTCAGCCAGTTTATGAGTTGTGGGGCCACAACGGTAACCCTATCTACAAGGCGACGATGTCTGCTCACCGATATAAATTTATTCTAAGATATATTCGATTTGATAACGGCAACACAAGACCCGCTAGGCTATTAGAAAGCAAATCGGCTGCAATTGACGACGTTTGGAACATGCTCATGAAAAACTTGGAGCGTCTATATGTTCCAGGTGCTCATATAACTATTGATGAGCAATTGTTTCCGTAACGAGGACGTACGCGTTTCACCCAGTATATACCGTCGAAACCAGCCAAATACGGTATAAAAGTATGTGACGCCAATTCCAATTATCCTTTGAAAGGAATAATTTATGTTGGAAAACAGCCTAATGAAGAGCGTGCTGTAAATCAAGGCGAGAACATTGTTCTAAAATTTGCCGAAAAATACGTCGGTTCTGGACGAACCGTATATGCCAATAATTTTTTCTCGTCTTATTATTTGGCTGCGGTTTTGATGACAAAACGTTTGGCATATGTAGGCCCCATGCGCAAAAACAAAGCCTGCATACCGAAGGAGATGTTGGATCCAAATCAAGATGTATTCAACACAGTTTTCGGTTACCATAATAATGATATGGCATGGCAAAAAAGAAAAAAGCTGTGGTTCTCATCTCGACCGAACATTATAAAAATACCGACGACTCATCAAAGCCATCGAAGAAACAATTTCAAATTCTGGACTACAATATATATCCGGAGTGGACACCATGTATCAGATGGTTGGCGGTTACACTTGCAAACGCGGCACAAACCGATGGCCGTTAGCATTGTTTTTTAACATGTTGGACGTGGTGGGCTTTTGTCGTTTATGACAAATTAGGGCATGTCAAGAGAAACGATCGAAGGCGTGTCTTCCTAATGGAACTGGCAGAACAGCTGGTGATCCCTCACATGGAGCAGAGAGCAAAAAACCCCATTGTTCGAGGTTTTCAACACGTCAAACAGGCAATGGCCTTATTCGATGTAGAGGTGAGCACTTCATTTTTTCTTTCAATTCAATTTATAAAATCAATTGTTCAACTTTTTGCAGGCGGTTGGAGGCCCACCGATAGATGATCAACCAGCCCATGCCGCTTCCTCTTTAACCATCGTGATCGATGTGCTATAAAAAATGTTAAAAAAAAAACAGCAAAAAACTCGTTTTCATTGCATGTACTGCAAAAATTCGATATGTCAACAGCATTCACATGCCAGATACGCGTGCCTTAATTTCCATCCCAAGACTTTATTTTCTAAGCTATAATAAATAAAATAAGGTAAATTGTTACCTGAAAAATGTACTAATATGTTTTTTGTGTTCACTTAGACTTTTTCCTAGCATTAAGCACATTTACACACACTTTTAGAATATCTGCCTATGTATTCCCATATAAATCCCAAATAGGTCTGTGCAGACCTAGTTTTACCATTAAGCGCCAAAAAATCCCTGAACCTCCTAGGGTTAAAATGGTCGATAGGGGGTTAATTTGGTCTAAAAAAAGAATGACCATAAAGCTTTTCTAGAAAATCCTGGAGAAATTCCAAAGGTGCATTTTGTATAGCCGGTTAGAAATGTTCAAATATTATTCATAAGTTTAAATGCAAAAATTGGCGGCATGTGTAAATATATGAACATTAGAGTGATAGTTTTTCTTCAACTTTAGCCCGTGGCACCAGATCAAAGTTTGATTTTATTAAAATTAAAAAAAAAATCAAAAATAAAATATACTTTGCTACAAATCATATTTTTTTTTAATTTTGATGCGCTGAACACAAATATCAAAAAAAATCAATAAAATGGTTTTCGAGATATCGATATTTGAAATTTTCGAAAGGTGGGCGGCCTGAAAAAAATCGAATTTCCTAACCCCTTTGGTCCAAACGCTGGTCTATAAACATAATAGCTCCATTCGATTACTTTTGTTGTAGTAAAAGTAGTAAAAGGATATTTGTTCATATTTTTACAAAATTTGTTTGTTCAATTTTTGACTCAAAGTTTTATTTACTCAATTTTTTTTTTTGCTCAAATTAATAAATCAATGTTTTTTTTTTTTTTTTTTGTAACATAAGACCATCTTATAGTTGACGTAGTATTTATTATATCAACTGATGTATTTGATATTTTATCGTTATTAAAAAAATATAAGAGCCATGTTGAATCCGCCATTTTTAATTTTGAAAATCTGATGTCAGATTCGTACTAAGGTACTCATAAAACTCGAGTTTAACTTAAATGAGACAACTTAAAAAAAATCATCCGCCATATTGGATCCGCCATTTTGAATTTTTGAAATCTGAATAAAAATTCGAAATCAGCGTCCCAAAATAACCCCCTGATAACAAGTTTCAAGGAAATCGAAATTAAAAAATAAAAAATTAACGTCATATTGGATCCGCCATTTTGAATTTTGGAAATCCAAATTCAGAATCGTGTTTAGTGACCCATAATACACCCGAGAACCGAGTTTTATTTGAATGCGACAACTTTAAAAAAACCATTCGCCATATTGAGTCCGCCATTTTGAATTTTTGAAATCTGAATAAAAATTCGAAATTAGCGTCCGAAATAGCCCCCGGATAACAAGTTTCAAGGAAATCGAAATTTAAAAAAAAACGCCATATTGGATCCGCCATTTTGAATTTTGGAAATCTAAATTCAGAATCGTGTTTAGTGACCCATAATACGCTCGGGAACCGAGTTTTATTTGAATGCGAAAACCTCGAAAAAAATAATCCTCCATATTGGATCCGCCATTTTGAATTTTTGAAATCTGAATGAAAATTCGAAATAGGCGTCCCGATAGACCCCCTGATAACAAATTTCAGAAAAATCCGATAGCTCCTTCATTATTTTCCAGCAAATCCCGATCGTGGTATCACGATTCGCGCCGCCATATTGGCTCACTTACCATTGGGTTCAACTTCCGCCACTCAGCTTTCAAAAGTAGAGATCATTGTCTGAATTTTAAGCCATAATACAACTCTCTACGACCAATAGAATTTTGGGGGCAGGGGGGTCTCCCGTTGACATGAAATAGCCCACATATATAAGTATAAAGATTCCATATGGAAAAGTTCCAAAAATGGGTCATTTATTATCATTATGAAATTTTTCTGTATTTACGGGCAACAAAATACTCTGCGCACGCTAGTTAAAAATATAATTTGTTTTAAAGAATTTGACCGCTTTAGTACAAAAAGTGGATTTTTATTCAAGGACGAATATTTTAGCACCTAGAGTTTCTCCAAATAATTACGCTTGGGCCATTCCAATAAATTTAGCTCAAATTTTAGTCATTTTTGGAAATGGTGTCTCAGATTAATTTGAAACTTGGCACATAGATAGCCCTCATAAATATGATATATGTACCATACATCGTTTTTTTACATTTGGTGTATTTAACGAATTATGGCGGGTCAAAGATTGACTTCTTAAGCAAAAGTAAGAAAAATACATCACGTTTAAAGAGCTGTAACTTCTTAACCAATGACCCGATTTTCACAAATTTAGGCTCATGTGAAAGCTGGGGCTCTCTTTTAGAAAATATTTTTAAAATAACACAGTTTTTTTTTACAGAAATGATGCAAAAATGCAAAAACATTTTTTCTTTTCGAATATTTAAAAAAACACATCTTCGATTTTTCTTAAAAAAATTCTGGTGAAAAATAACAATGTTTTGTATAACATATTCAAAATTCAGAGTGGGATCTCCATGGGATCAAAAAATATTCTGTTTTAAGTACGAGGTTCTCATATTTTTCCCTTAGAAAATTTAAATTTCTAATGTTTTGAATGTTTTCAAAATTTTAATAGTATAATTTTCTTTGAAAATTTACATTTTTATATTGAAGAAACATAAAATTTTAATTTTCTAAGGTAAAATTTAAGAACTTCGTACTAAAACCAGAATATTTTTTGATCCCATTGGGATCCCACTCTGAATTTTGGATATGTTGTACAAAACAGTATTGTTTATCACCAAACTTTTTTTTAAAAAAATCGAAGATGTGTTTTTTTAAATATTCGCAAAAAAAAAAATGTTTTTGAATTTTTGCATCACTTCTGAAAAAAACCCGTATTCTTTTGAAAATATTTCCTAAAAGAAGAAGAGTTAAGCTTTCATATGAGCCATTACTTGATAATCGGATTACTAGTTAAAAAGTTAGAGCACGTTAAACGTCACGTTTTTTTCTGACTTTTGCTAAAAAAGTCGAACTTTGACCCGCGATAATTTGAAAACTACAGCAAATTTTGAAAATCCAAAAATGCAACATATCTCATATAAACGTGGATATTTATGAGCCAAATTCTCAGTGGCGTCCAAAGGCATATTTCCGAACAGTGGGGCGAAAATTTTTGGAATTACCCGCTTAGAATCGCACTACTTTTTTCAGTGAAAAAACCTCTGCATTCGAAGAATTGTATTCTTAGAAAAACTTGGAAAACTCCTCAATAATCTGAAAACGGTCAGAATCTAATCACCCTACAAAGCCTCAGATTATAAGACAATTTTTCTATTGAAAAATTCTGAAATTCTGAGACATTTTTTCTATAGAAAAAGTCTAACATTCTAAGACATTTTTTCTATAGAAAGTCTCATTTTCTACAGAAAAAGTCTCAGATTCTGAGTCATTTTTTCTATAGAAAGAGTTTTAGATTCTGAGACATTTTTTCTATAAAAAAGAATCAGATTCTGAGACATTTTTTCTATAGAAAAAGTCTCAGATTCTGAGACATTTTTTTTATAGAAAAAGTCTCAGATTGTGAGACATTTTTTCTATAGAAAAAGTCGAAGATTCTAAGACATTTTTTCAATAGAAAAAGTCTCAGATTCTGAGACATTTTTTTCTATAGAAAAGTCTCAGATTCTGAGACATTTTTTCTATAGAAAAAGTCTCAGGTTCTGAGACATTTTTTCTATAGAAAAAGTCTCAGATTCTGAGACATTTTTTCTATAGAAAAAGTCTCAGATTCTGAGACATTTTTTCTATAGAAAAAGTCTCAGATTCTGAGACATTTTTTCTATAGAAAAAGTCTCAGATTCTGAGACATTTTTTCTATAGAAAAAGTCTCAGATTCTGAGACATTTTTTCTATAGAAAAAGTCTCAGATTCTGAGACATTTTTTCTATAGAAAAAGTCTCAGATTCTGAGACATTTTTTCTATAGAAAAAGTCTCAGATTCTGAGACATTTTTTCTATAGAAAAAGTCTCAGATTCTGAGACATTTTTTCTATAGAAAAAGTCTCAGATTCTGAGACATTTTTTCTATAGAAAAAGTCTCAGATTCTGAGACATTTTTTCTATAGAAAAAGTCTCAGATTCTGAGACATTTTTTCTATAGAAAAAGTCTCAGATTCTGAGACTTTTTCTATAGAAAAAATCTCAGATTGAGAGACATTTTTTCTATAGAAAGTCGAAGATTCTGAGACATTTTTTCCATAGAAAAAGTCTCAAATTCGGGAAAATTTTTTGTATAGAAAAGTCTCAGATTCTGAGACATTTTTTCTATAGAAAAAGTCGAAGATTCTGAGACATTTTTTCTATAGAAAGTCTCAGACTCTGAGACATTTTTACTATAGAAAAAGTCTCAGATTCTGAGACATTGTTTCTATAGAATAATTCTCAGATTCTCAGACATTTTTTATATAGAAAAAGTTTCAGATTCTGAGACATTTTTCTATAGAAAAAGTCTAAGATTCTGATACATTTTTTCTATAGAAACAGTCTCAGATTCTGAGACATTTTTTCTATAGAAAAAGTTTCAGATTCTGAGACATTTTTTTATAGAAAAAGTCTTAGATTCTGAGACATTTTTTTTATAGAAATAGTCTCAGATTCTGAGACATTTTTTCTATAGAAAAAGTTTCAGATTCTAAGACATTTATTCTATAGAAAAAATCTCATATTCTGAGATGTTTTTTTATAGAAAAAGTCTCAGATTCTGAGACATTTTTTCTGTAGAATAAGTCTCAGATTCTGAGAAATTTTTTCTATAGAAAAAGTTTCAGATTCTAAGACATTTTTTCTGTAATAGTAACGTCATTCGTTCATGACGAATTTGTGTATATTTTGTTATTGTAACACAAACAAAATACATGCAAATTCTTCGCAGACGAATGGCGTTCGTATTAGAGAAACTAGGGGTAAGATTCTGAGACATTTTTTCCATAGAAATTCTGAGACATTTTTTCTATAGAATAAGTCTCAGATTCTGAGAAATTTTTTCTATAGAAAAAGTTTCAGATTCTAAGACATTTTTTCTATAGAAAAAATCTAACCAACAGTTTCTGTAATAGTAACGTCATTCGTTCATGACGAATTTGTGTGTATTTTGTTATTGTAACACAAACAAAATACATGCAAATTCTTCGCAGACGAATGGCGTTCGTATTAGAGAAACTGGGGGTAAGATTCTGAGACATTTTTTCTATAGAAATTCTGAGACATTTTTTCTATAGAAAAATTCTCAGATTCTGAGAGGTTTTTTCAACAGAAAAAGTCACAGATATTGAAAGATTTTTCCTATAGAAAAAGTATACGCCTCTATTCTGAACCTTTACAATGTTTTCTATAAGCCAATACTCTCAGAATCTGAGGATTTTTCTTATTTTGCCATCTCTGATAAATAAGAAAAAACTTAACTAAGGTATATTCTCAATAGAGAAACTCTCAAAATTAATAATTTGGATATTTTTTAAAGAAAACATTCCACAGTTTCTTTAAAATCTTGATGACTTGAAAACTCTTTAAAAAAGACCACAGCCGACGGACAGATCAAAAATGTTTCTGGTCCTAAGAAAAATATCCCTATTCCTACGAAATTCCACGCTCTGGCGGTGTTTATTTTATTTTTATGTTTTTCCAAGCTCTTTGTCTCCCGCTCTTAATATTTTGGAACTTTTTAACAGAAGGTACGAAAACTGTTAGACGAGGAAAATACGTTAATGTTAAATTAACATTGTTGGTTTGACAAATAATGCTAACTTTTTATATCGGAAAAGCGCTTAATAAATTTTGAAAAAATGTATCAATTTATAATTATTATGGTAACATTATTTAAGAAATACCTTTAAAAGTATTTAAAACAAATTCTCAGCAAATAAAAAGTCATTGGATTTCCCGATAATCCACAAAAAAAACTTTTTTTACAGCTAGATGGAAAAAAAAACGCTAGCTTTAGTCTGAAAATCGCCAAATTGCAACACTTTTTTTTTTGTTTATGTCGAACTTAAGGGATTTTTTTTGGTTTGATCAAACGTCCAGTTCGAATGCGGACTTAGCAAAGGGAATTTAAGAGAGGGTTTAACAGAAGAAGGGAGACTTCATATATCTTTAAGTATTGATAGTCTTTGGTTTTTCCTAGAGATTTTCACTTATTTTAACTTTCTTCTGCTATTCGTTTTGGAAAACATGCATCCCATTGCATTTAAATTCCTTTTTGTGGAGATTTTTTTTATCTTAAACAACAAATTTGCAGACAAAAATAGCCATTTATTTTTTTTACAAAATAATTTTGTTTTTTTTTTTTGTAAATAAATAGAAACAATTTGTCAATAATTTTTTTTTTTTTTTTGACATAAATTTCCTATTTACTTATTGAAATTTTCCTGGTAAATTGTAGTAAAATTTTAGTAAAAGAGAAATACATTTTCTCTTAAATTGCTTACGACATTTACTATTTTTATGTGTACTCGAACGATTTTTGAGCAAAAATAGTAAATTGAGTAAATACTAGTAAATTGTAGTAGGTAATCGAATGGAGCTAATATAGCATACAAATGTTACATTTGTTGAGCAAAAATTAAAAAAAAAATCGTAAAAATATCGTATTTTCAGGGGTCGTTTTAGTTCTTCAAGGGGGAACTTTTTTCTCCCTGGTCCGATTTTGCCCATCTTCGAACTCAACTTTACCAGTAACATAAGAGATATTCTTGCCCAATTTCAGTGGTCTAGCTCTTTTGGTTTGGACTGCATCGTTATTTCTACAGACGGACGGACGGACATCGCTAGAATGTCTTAGATTCTATCATGGATCAATATTATATATACTTTGTGGGATCCCCGACCGATATTTCGATATGGAACACACGGAATGACAAAGTGAGAATACCCACACACTGTGGTTGGAAGGTATAAAAATAAATACGGAATTTTGATCAACAGATTCTGATCAGCATCGCGATTTTTAAGATTAAAATTTTTGTTTAAATCTACACAAGACATATAAATTTTGAGCCATATTTTTCAAAAAAGTCAAACAAGAATTTAGAGAAAAAATTAGCATCAGTGGACCAAAATCGTACTTCTGGAATTTTATTCACAAATTCATGTTCAGCATGTAAAAAATTGTATGAAAACATGTATTGCATGATGAAATTATTCAACAAAAATATTTATAAATCAATTAGTTGAAAACATAGAGGGTTTTGTAAGAGATAGAGAAAAAATAAATGTGTAAGAGATAGAGAAAACCAAATATGCAAATAAAATAGCAAATAAAAATATTTTTGCTCTGAATTTTACACCATAGATGAGGACAGTTTTACTGAATATTTTGCCATCAAAAACTCATTTTCGTGAAAATGGAAGATGGGGGGTTCTGAATATAGGCCCTCGATATATTTTTTTTATTTTTTTTATTTTTATAAATCCAAAATTTTTATCGCCACGGGTTAATTTAAGCCGACTGGCCTCAAATTTGTACCACATAAGTAAGTCTTAGTCTCTTCGATTAATCGAAAAATTTTTTAGATTTAATCATTTGATTGAACGAACAAAAACAATTATTTGAATTATTCGAACAAAGAAAGTTAAAAGGCGAATAATTGACAACTCTAGAATTAAGATACTCACGAAAAAAAATATTGCTCACGCACGACCACATGAATCACGAAAAAACGCGCTGATTATGCCCTACATGGAACTAAGGAAATAGCATTTTTAGTTTTTTAATTTTTGAAGAGCGTAATTAAATATTGGAAAATTTTTAAAATTTGTGTCGATTTCCATTGATTAAATATTTATCAAATTAAAACGGAAAGCACCACAATCTCAAAAATTTCGATTCTTGTATATTTTTTTATGGGCTATCAAGTAAAATTTTTTATTTTTCAAAATTTTCAGAGCCCGTTCGGAATTTTCTAATTTTTTAACAAAAAAGTTAATTTATCAAAAATCTGGACACAATTTTTTTTTTTTATTTTTTTACAAAGTTAAGGTGTTTGCCTATCCACACAAAAAAAAAATCAGGAGGGCGTTTTTCGTATTTTTTGAGAAAATCGCATTAAAATATTAAATTTTATAAAAATCCTGTAATTCTTTTGTTACACTCTGTAACAAATTTGGGGTCTTCGAGTGTATCTTGAACGGGACAAAAAAAAATTAAAGTATACCAATAGAAGACCAAAATCCCCGATGGGTTTTGAAAACTTAGCTCGAGTTCTTGTTTTATGGCCCACTTAAGTTTTTCATTTTTTTTTTCAAATGAGTTTTAAATAATTCAAAAAATACACTCAAAGAATTATGTAGGTAAATTCCAGTGAATATTCACTTAAAACAAATGAAATTTTATTTAAAAACCATTCCACTGTTTTTTCATTTAAAATAAGAACACATTACAGTCAATTTTAAATGTTAATTTAATGACTAACCAAAACATTAAAAAACTAGTGAATATTCAGTTATTTTGTATTGAAAAACAGTAAAACTATAGAAGAAATTTTTTACTGCCGAAATTAAATGTAACAGAAAATTCGTTTTTAATACAGTAAATTATTTTTTTTAAACTACAGAAACAGTAAAAAAATTAAATCCTTTATAAAATAAGTGATTTTTCTTTTAAAATGACTTTACTGATTACTTTTTAAAATAACCTACAAACAGTTAATGACATAATTTTCTTAGTGTACGTATTAAATCTAATTCTGAGGTAAATAAAGTTAAGACATGTCTTTAGTAGAATTTGACGGTGGTTCTTTTCTTAGAATATATTAACCCTCTCCTCTTAAAAATCTCCCATTTTAAGGGGTCATTTTGGTCTAAATTACGATAATAGATGTCTTCAGTAGAATTTTACCCATTTTCAGGGGTAATTTTTGTCCTTTTTTCAAATATCCTCTTAAAACACGATTAAGGCGTGCGTTTAAAGGGCTAAAATATTCTACAAACATTTTCCGCATCAAATTTTACTAGGGGTTTTCAAAGGTCAAAAGTTCGTGCGATATAAGCAAAATGTTTAAAAAAGGAAAAATTTAAGTTATCATAATTAGTCAAATTATTTTTCACCAAAATACTTTATATTTTTACCTTTTAAGGCATTCTGCACTTTTCACACGAACTTTTGACCTTCTACAACCCCTAGTGAAATTTGATGCAGAAAATGTTTGTAGAACATATTAAGCCCTTAGAGGTACGTTTTAGAGGTGTTCTATGAGGGTATTTGGAAAAAGGTAAAAAATTACCCCTAAAAAGGGAGATAAAGGGTTAATATATTCTAAAAAAAGAACCGCCATTAAGGACATCTTTTATCGTAATTTAGATCAGAAGCCGATTTATAACATTTTTTGACTTATTTCACACGGCTTTGATGAAAAACAATTTAATAGTATGTGATAATTTACAATTTTACTTTTTAAAGCATTTTGCACTTTTCGCATGAACTTTTGAACTTCAGCAACCACTAGTGAAATTTGATGCGGAAAATTTTTGTAGAACATTTGAACCCTTTAAACGCACGTTTTATTAGTGTTCTATGAGGATATTTGATAAAAGTAGTAAATTGACCCCTAAAAATGGGAGATAGAGCGTTATTATATTCTAAGAAAAGAACCGCCATCAAATTTTACTGAATACTTAACATTGTTTACCTCAGAATTAGATTTAATACATATTTTTTGACTTATTTAAAACGCCTTTGAACAAAATTTAAAGACTTCTGTGGGCCATAAAAAAAGAACTCGAGCTAAGTTTTCAAAACCCTTCGGGGTTTTCTCTATTGTTGGTATACTTTTTTTTTTTTTGTCCCATCCAAGATACAAAATCGTGTTGCTCTATTGTTGGTATACTTTTATTTCTTTTTTTTTATGGTCCCATCCAAGATACCAAATCGTGTTGCACAGTGTTGTTTATTATCTCATCATGGCGTATCACAGTGAGACAGCCCTATAGTAACCGCGGCAAAAATTGTGTTTTGGCGTGTCGTCCAATTTGGATGAAATTTTCACAGTATATTAACAGATATATGAGTAACAATTCCCTGAAATTTCAGCCTCATAACTTTATTACTTTTTGGTCTAGAGCAAGTCAAAGTTGAGGTATGCCAAAGCGCTTGAAATATGTTAGTTCAATATGTAACATTCAAAAGCTTATTAAATAAAAAATACATAATAAATATAACTTTAAAGTATTTTTTTAATTAATTTAGTTGTTGTAGAATGAGTAGATGAAAAAATAAATTAAAAAAAAAAACACAAAAAAAATTTCTTAACAACAGAATTGTGGTGTAAAAATTGAACATTTTGCATTTTCAATGGACTAGGAAATATAGAGCAGCCCCTCGCCCTAGGTGAAGACTTATATCAAATGAAAGATTGAAGTCTCAGCTTTCATTTAAAGTAAAGGAACTATAGCAAAAGTTTGCAAAAGTACTTTAAACATACAAAAAAATACAAAAAAATACAAAAAATATGCAACGCGCACATTCTGTCGCTATACGTATGTTAGCACGCAATAGCATGTTATTTTTTTTAATTGTTTACACATATTCCCTTATTGTTTATTATTATTTTATTTACATTATTCATTTGATTGATAATTTTTTTGAAGGTCATTGACTTTGGGTTAGATAGTTGCATAATTTTTAATTTAAATTGATAGAGCAAGCTGTTGTTCTTATCGAAGTTGTGTTATGATCACTTTCTAAATTTAGATGTTGCATTATTTATTGGGTTAGGTAATAATGAGTGTTCTTGTAATGATCTCTTTTGATAAGAGATTAGCATTTCTCTAACATATTGAAAAAATTAGAATACCATGATGATATTAAAAAATTATTGATAGAGTGAAAAAAAAAAATTTCTTTTTTATTGCATTTCCATGGGAGGTGGGCGTAATAGTGGGCGTGTTATTTTTGTTTTTGCGTGAAACATTTGAAATGATATAAATTACAGTAATATCAAATTTGAAGGTTGTACCTAAAATATTTTAGAAAATACCCAGCAAAACTTTGGTAATGGGTAGTGATTATATAACACATTACCAGGTAATGTATATCCCTTATTTGTAGCATTATTTTAGGATGTCTTACCAAAAATTTGTTCCACAACGTATTATTTTCAAGTGAAAAGTAATGCATTACTAATAATTTGCTACGTAATGCATGATTATTGGAAAAAATGTATTTCATATTTATTATTTCTAAACATTAAATCATGGATGACTTATATTTGGTTACATTATGTATTATTTGAAAGTTTGAAATAATGCATTATTTATAATTGGATGCATAATGCATTACAATAACATAAAAAATAATTATTTTATAAAAAAATGCATAAGTTTAAACTAACGACAGGAAATTTCTAACGACACACACTCACGAGCATATTTTATCTACTTACACTCACTTACAATCACGTGAGTAAATTTAATACAAAATTACTTTTTCACTACTCGTAACACCTTATATATTATCTTCTGGTATGCTATATTATTTCATTTCTCGTAACCTATAAAATATCATATATTTTACACCTTACTCATATTCTTTTTTATAAATTTATGACTTATTTTATACCTTACTGGTATTCTTTGTGATAATGTGTATGCATTACTTTGAGTCTCATCGCCTGTTAAAATCATCAATGCAGCAATGTATAAAATAAGAGATCCTATACCTTATTTTATACCTTATTTGGTAATCTAAGTTTTGCTGGGTATGGCACTTTTTATGTTGGGGTTGTATGGGTGGTGGGGGTAAAAGTGGGCCAAAGTTCAAAATTTTTTCCGATAATGTTTGTAACAATATAACATTCAAGTATACCAAAATTGAAAGTTATACCTTAAGTAGTACGGACAATACGGCATTTTACAAATTTCGATTGTATGGGAGGTGGGCGTAAAAGTGGGCGTATTTTCATTTTTTTTTTTTTTCAAAAAACTGGAATTGCCTCAAAAGTAACCTGTGCAAAATTTCAGAGCTCTACAATGACTCCTTGTATTTAATGCCGGCGTTGTCTCACTGTGCGTATGAGTAACAAATATTTCCAAAATTCATTGGTTTCGCAAATATTTGGTACTTATTCGCCATGTTAAAACATTAAAATAAAAGAGAAGTACAGAATTTTTATGAACTTTAATATTCAAATGTTATTTACTTGGGGAAAAAATGTAAATGCCCTCTTGATTTTTTTTTGTGTGGAAAAAAAAGAGGCCAGATTTTTGATAAATTGACTTTTTTAAAAAAATAAAAATTCCGTTTTAATTTATTTGATTACGAATTTTGTTCTATAATATTTGCAAATGACATTTTAGTGTACATATATGGCTCTTTTTTTTTTGATTTTTAAATGGACCACCCGGAATATATATTAAGCACCGTGAAATAAATAACACGTGATTTTTTTCAGATTTTTTCATTAAGGTTTAGGGGTCGCTACCGGGCCTCAAACTTTGACTCTTAAAAAAAAAAAAAATTCACACAATCAAAAAATTTTTTTTTTGATTTTTATTTTTTTTTATTTTTATTATAATTTAGCTTGATTATCTTATTAACGACAAAAAGTGTCATTTTGGTCGGACAAGTATTTCAGTTCCAAAAGTGACCACGAAAAAAAAAAATTTGGATGATTAGGGTCTTACTATAAAAATTTTTCAAACATTTTTTTTTTAGTTTTAATAAGCTTACATAATATGTTTGTAGTCGGTCTTGGTAATACATCCTCTATAAAAAGTTTATTTGTTCTGAAATATCGAAGAAATGGCGAAGAATACCTAAAGGATATATGAGGGGCTCAAAGCACAAGGGGTTCAAGTGACTTTTTTAAAAAAATTGAGTTAACATATGGAATTAGTAGGTGAAGTACACAGAAGTTCAGAGCACAAGAGATGAATGTGAAATTCTCATCCGGTAGCGAGATATGGCGACCATTTCTAGCTCTTGTTATTAAAATACCTGTTTTGCTTGGAGCAAAAGGGGTATATGAGCACTTAAACCCCTTGTGCTCCAAGCAATTATTAAAATTTAATTTTTTACATAAACAAAGTCGTTGAATTCCGAGAAGTTCGTGTTGTAATAGTAATAAAATTTTGCAGGACCATCTTCAGTCGGTAACCAGCGGTCAAAGTGTGAAAAAATGGCGATTTTCAACCAAAATTCATGTCCGAACTTTTTGACCAAATCCGGCTCAAAAATAAGGAATTGTTGTGTACATTATAGGAAAAATAAAAAAAAATCCAAAAAAAATGTTGGTCGGGGGGGTGAAATAAAGCCATAGGCAATAAGGCCATATGGCCTTATTTCTCACTTCAATGGGAAATAAGGCCATATGGCTTTATTACCAACACAATTGAGCAATAAAGTCATATTGATTTTGCAACCAAAGTGGAAATAAAACCATATCAGTTGAAAATGTGGAAATATGTATATTTACCCGTAAATCCTGCTACCCAAAAAAAAAATTATTTAGCGAAGCCGCTAAATTAATTTATGGAGTTTGTAATCCCTAAGCCCGGCCAAAGGCCGGCTACGCGGAAAAAAAAAAATTGTTTGACTATCTTTAAATTAAAAAACCACATATACCAGGAACCTCGGAACTTAGAGGGGTCTAGAGGCACCAATTTTTTATTGGCAGGGTTTTTAATTTAAAGATTGTTTAACAAAAAAAGTTTTTCTGTGTAGCCGGCCTTCGGCCGGGCTTAGGGATTACAAAATCCATGCATTAAACCCACCCTCTACGCAAAGTAAAGTTTTCTAGGGTAGCAGGCCTTTGCGCTATCAAATTTGTTATGCCTCAAAAAGGCCTGATAACCAAAATAGCTTTGGTTTGCAGAGAGGGTGGGTTTAATGCATGGAGTATGTAATCCCTAAGCCCGGCCGAAGGCCGGCTACGCAGAAAACCTTTATTACAAAAACACAAATCATAGAAGACGTAATTTCGACATTTCGCCCGAAAAAAATATTTGGGATTTTTTGACAATTTTGTTTTGCGAGAAATAACATTTTTAAACCTGTCATTTTGGGCTATATGTCGCAGCTTGGGCGATATGACATTTACGGTTTTGGGCGATAAGACCTTGGGCGCTATGTCCGTACGCCATTTCAAACTCCATAAATTAATTTAGCGGCTTCGCTAAATAATTTTTATTTTGGGTAGCAGGATTTACAAGGAAATGTATTTCCACACCCACCGCAAAATAATGATGAACAATTTTAAAAAATTTTTAAATGAGTAACAAAGCCATATATGGCTTTATTTCCAACAGTGGTTGGTAATAACGCCATATGGCCTTATTTCTCAACTCTTTGGGAAATAAGGCCATATGGCCTTATTGCCTATGGCTTTATTTCACCCCCCCATTTTGGTCCACATTGCTGATTTTTAAATATAAAAATTATTTTTTTTTATCCAAATTGATCCCAAAAGTTGGAAAATGTAAAGCATAATATCTTAAAAATATTTAAAAAATTAAAAAACACGACTTTCGTTCAAAAATGCTGATCAAAGATTTTGGTCCACAGATGCTAGTCAACATTTTTGGACCAAAATCGTGTTTTTATTTTTTTTTTCAACATTTTTCATATAAAATATTTAACATTTTTCGACTTTTAAGACAAATTTGGTTAAACATATTTTTTATGTTTTAAAATCAGGATCTGTGGACCAAAATCGCTATTTTGGAATTTTTTAAATATTTTTCCCATAAAGTAAGCAAAAGTTCCTTATTTTTGAGCCAGATTTGGTTAAATAATTCAGATATGAATTTTGGTCCAAAAAATGATTTTTTTTAAACTTTGACCGCTGGTTGCCGACTAAAGATGACCTTGCAAAAACTTTTCATAAATTTTCCCACAATTAGCTACTCCATGCCCATCATTCGGTAGGTATCACGGCACGAAATTCGAAAGTTTAGATTTCACGGGACGCCCTAATGAAGATAAGGATGAGCCCGATGATGTCATGGAATCTGATTATGACGACTAAAAAATGAAACAAAGAACCATTAAAGATTTTCGTAATAAAATGTGGTGTTCCTTTTACAAATAACTAACATTCTTTTCATAATTTAGAAATTTATAAAAAAAGTTAGAGCACAAGGGGTATAAGTGCGACTTACTTACTTCAAAGGCAATTTTTGGGTGCTTGTATTTGCAAAAGATGGTATTTTTTAACTTGTTAGATAAAAATATATCTTAGTATCTCTATTACTAAAAAATAATATTCTAGATAGCATCTAACATTTTTTATTGCAATTTAACTTTAACCTCTTTTTTCTCATTATTAAATTTAAGGCACTTGAACCACTTGTGCTCTAACCCCTTCCCAGTTGGAAAATGTGTCACTGAGGAAATTTCCACAGTGATTCCTTGAGGAAATGTCTTCAGGTTCTGACAAATCATAGGCAATCCTTGATGACATGTCCTAACATTGTCAGCACTGAATGTTTGCTTTAAGAGTGTGGACAATTCCTCTAAGACGTCTAAAAGGAAATGTCTTCAGAATAGCAGTATATTAAATTAGAATTTTAAATCTGGGCAACTCTTTAATTTCCAAGAAAAAGATGGCAATATTATCGACTTAATCAAAATAAAATCAAAATCTTACAAGTAGAATAAAAGTAATAAATAGACAAACAATTTTAAAAATAAAGTTTGGAACAAGTGGTTAGGTGTGGGACTAATAAACTGGAGGTTCCAGGTTCAAATCCAGTTGGGACTAAAAATGGCGAAAAGTTTTTTCTAAATATGAGAAAGATAATTTATAAAGGAAAATGGATAAAAGTAAAAACTAAAGGAAATACGAAAATTTTTTGTATTTTCGCATGACCTATGTCAGACATTTCCCCAAAGAAGTCTTAGGTGACATGTCCCCAGAAGGTCAGCCCTGACCACTGCTGACTTTGAGTGAGGACATTTTGAAAATTTGTATGAAACTGTCCTCAACCCAGTATATAGAGATGTCTTGTGGATGTCAGGTGTGACTCTGACATGTCATCGCTCCGTCACTGAGGATGGCTCGAGGACGTTGCTAACTGGGTTGATATATAAAAAAACGAATGAAAAAAATTTTAGATTTTTTTTTTTTGTATTTTTTATTTTATTTATTTTTTTTTTTTGTGTATTAAATAAGCTAATGAAGTAAAATTATAATTAAAAATACAAAAGAAAATTTTTTTTTTTTTTGAAAACATAAATTTTTGGTTTTTCCCGCAAGTGAACGTTGTTTAGTAACAAATGAAAATTTTTAAGCAGAATACGTTATCAAGACCAACGAAAACCCTATTACGTAAGCTTATCAAAACTAGAAAAAAAAAAAAAATTCAAAAATTTTTAGAGCAAGACCCCAACCAGCCTAAATTTTTTTTCTCATGGTCACTTTTGGAACTGAAATACTCGAAGGACCAAAATGAAACTTTCTGTCATTAATAAGCTAATCAAGCTAAATTATAATAAAAATTAAAAAAAATAAAAATCAATTTTTTTTTTTTCATTGTGTGAACTTTTTTTTTTTTACACCCAATGTTTAGGGCCCGATAGCGACCACTAAACCTAAAAATCAGGTGTTATTTTCTTACGGTGCTTAATATAGATTCCGGGTGCCCCGTACAAAAATCCAACTTTTGTTTTTATGAACCACCCTAGTGTTCACATAGTATACTAACTCAGACAAAATCAGGGCCTCTCACTTGTCACACATTAAACAAAAAAAACATGTCAAATTACTTGTAAAAATCTCGTAATCCCATTTTACCAATATTCATTGTTTCTTATAGGGTATTCAATCGATTAACCGTTAATCGGTTAACCGACTAATTTTGGTCGATTAACTGTTCGAATAATTTAAAATTGTCAATTTTCAAATAACAAATAAACCGATTAATTTGGGTCGATTAACCGAAATCTCTTTTTTTTAGTAATTTTACTTATTTTTTTTGCTTTATTTAGCGTTTTGATGTTTCGCTTTTAATTTGAATTACGGTTTTGCTGAAAGAAGTTTAGGTCTTAAAAACTTATCAAACTTATCTTTTAGCAATGTGTAAAAACGTCGCCTTAAAACGTCGCACAGTGGTGTGGATGATACCTAAAATGGCGATTAATACATAGAAGACTTAATTTTAAAATATTATAATTTTTTATTGATGAGTAATCTTAAACACATAAAAACACAGCATTTTCGAAAAAAAAAACATTAGAAAAAATTTTTTTTTAACCTGTTAGGCGCTTTATTGTTTTTCGGATATAATATCTTATTTCACAATTTTTGCTGTAACTTTGGAACAAAAAGCTTTACATTTATAAATAAGATGGCACATTATAGCGAACTTAATGTGCTATTAAAAACTTAAAAAAGTAAATATATCGTATGTGTTTTTATTAGTATAATTTTAATTTAAAACTCGATTTTTGTTTTTCACTAAATCTCATTAATGTACAAATTTATCTCAAAAAGTCCCGAAACAGAAGATTAAAAATTTTTTATTAATAGATAATAATAATTTAATAAAACGCAGCATTTCAGAAGAAAAATTGGAAAAAATATTTTTACCTGTTAAACTTTTTTTTCTGTTTTTCGGAAAAAGCCTAATTCACAATTTTCGCTGTAACTTTGACATCAAAAGAATAAGTAAATAAATATAAAATAAATAAAATATGTATGTATTCAAATTCTGATTAATTTTTATTAAAAAATAAAAATTGTTTTATTCGACCTTTAAAAAATTATGTTTTGAGTGGGTTTATTCTAGCTCGAGGTCATTATTTCCTTTACTAATTAAAACTATGATATTCTCATAGAATAATTTTCAAGAAATTAATTTTTCCGTTTTTAAATTTATTAATGTTGGTAACTTTTTTCAAGACTTAATCGACACGTGTTTCGGGATTTGTCAGATCCCATTGTCAAGATTATTTAGCAAAAAAAAAAAATATGAGAATATCATAGTTTTAGTTGGTAAATGAAATAATGACCTCGAGCTAGAATAAATCTACTTAAAATAAAATATGTATTCTTATTAGTATTACTAATTCAATTTTAATCAAGTTTTTATTTTTCACTTAATTCAGTTAATGTGAACATTTATCTCAAAAATTTACAGACGAAAATTTTTAAAGGATCAAAACAGAATAATTTAAGGTCTAGTTGATGAGGTTATGTATGGTGTATCTTCATCAAAATCACTCACGCACTCATCTCTCACAAAACAAAAAACAACAAAATACCAAAAATATGGAAATTGAGAGTATTTTAACACAACAAGTAAGAGTGATGTGCCGAATCTTCTATACCATCCAAAACGTTACAAAACTACAAAAAAATTTGGGGGCATTTTTAATACGGGCTCGGAGGGGGACGTAGGGGGTACTTTCACCCTTGCGATTAATCATTGCAAATTAATTTTTATTGGTTTTTGCACTTAAGTAATACAATTGCATTATTATTACATATTTTTTTATAACCACGCCCCAAAAAGGGGGCGGGCATGCGTGTGCGTGATTTAAAATAACTCACGCACCGATCTCTTATAAACAGTACACTCATGACACAGACTAAATACAGACTCGACAGTAGAGTTTTATAAGAAGAAATGGGGAAAAACTAAGCGATTTTAGGAGAAAACACAGCGGTTTTTATGCCGTTTTACGCTATCATGGCAACACTTTCTACGACTTAGGAGTGAGTGAAACAACAAAAACCGATCTGGCATCCATTTTTCTTATGGCGCGTTATATCAGTTTTCTCTTTCTAACCTAATTCGTAGAATAATTTGAAAAAATTAACCATATGGTTCAAGAATACTTTTTTGACACCTGTCACTTATGTCGAGTCTGTATTAGTCTGTGCTCATGAGCTGCAGTTACAACTACCATACGGAATATAAGGACAAGATATTATGAAAACTACTTGATTTTTAGTCTTTTTTTTCAAATAGATTTTTAGCAACTGGAGTTCTTTCACAAAAAAATTGATAAGTCAAAAACCGCAAAAAACCGCAAACGGACATTCAGGGATTTATTTGATGAAATCATATATTTAAAGACCATATAGGCGGATTTTCACTCTTTCACAGACAAAGTTGTTGAAACTCAATATTTATATCAAAAATACCCTATTTTTAGAGCATTTTTATTATTATTTTTTTTAATATTTCCAAAACATTTATCTAAACCAAAAAAAATTTTTTATATGCTCAAATACCTAAAGTAGACTGATCCATTATGAAGCTTTCAATTTTAGAAGTCTTTATACAAAATATAATTACTTGAAATATCAAAATTTTCACTTTAAATCAATGCGCGCAAAAATAATAAAAATAATTGAACTTTAAACACACACTGCAAATAAAGTATACAACTTAGAACTTTGTTTTTTGCCATTATTGATGCTGAATTTTATCTACTTTAACCTGGTACCAAACACGGTTGTGAAAGTTAATGTTCATCTATTGAATTAATCGCCACTGTGGATGCATTTCACCCCACTGTGCATCGGTTTAAAAAAAACAAATTACAATTAGTAACCCTAGCCAATTTTTAATATATTGCCAATAGTATACATTTTTCTAATTGTTTTTTATGCGATTAATACGAATCTGGCCTTAGAAGTGATTTATCTCATTTTGAGATGTTTAGATTTTCGATTGACAGTACTGCATAAACTCAGATATTCGTAATGTCCGGGACCTTATTAAACTGCGAATTATTTTATGATGTATAATTAGTTCAGCACATCTAAAAATACTTCTATTGTTCGTAAAAATACTTTTGCAATCCTTAAGATGACTTTTTTTATTACGGAGATATCGACCGATAAAATTATTGCAATTTCGGCCCTAAAACATAAAAGAAAACAAATTTGGAAACCAACCAATATTTTTGTTGATATTTTTAAGTCCGAATTCAAATTCTATTAGAAGTGCATCTAAGCCTGGCACCAATTTGGATAAATTTTTGTTTTTTACAAAAATTACTTTATTTTTTTACATTTTTTCGCATTGCAATTTAGATTGGGGTAATTTTTCAGGTTGCTATACAAAAATCCTTTATTTGGGCTAACATTATAGAGGGTATTTAAAGCTTCGCCATAGCGGATATAGATTTCTTTAAAGTACATACAATTCTTGGTTTTATATTCAATTTAAATTTTAAATTTATATTATTCGGTTAACCGAATAATTCAAATTTATCCGATTATTAACCGATTAAATCTCAACCCCGATTAATTATTTGCTCGATTAACCGATTAAACCAAAACCTCGATTAATTGAATACCCTAGTTTCTTAACAATTTTTTTTTTTTGGTCGATAAAAATTTATATTTTTTTTGTAATTTTACAATTTTTTTTGTAAATGTCCAAATTTCAAGGTAATTTTACAACAAAAATCTAATAAAATCGCGAGAAGTCACGAAAACCCTTGTAAGTTTTATTGCATCAAAAAATTTGTAATTTTACAATTTTATTGATAAAAAGATTGTAAACTTACAAAACATCTCGTAATTTTCACTAGAAATTTTCGTAACATAGGTCATTTTATAAATTTTTTTTAGTGCACATATTTCCTCCAGTAGTAAATTAGAAGAACAAAACTATTGCAGAACTTCAGATCTACGGTTAGCGCAATTTCCCCTATTCGCCTGATTACAGGCCTTTGAGTATTATATCAGCGTACTTCGGTTTTGTTGATTATACAAAATCTTTCGCCAAAATTGTCAATTATGACATATTATGTATTTAGCGGAAAACGTATTCAAAGCCAAAAAAAGAGTATCTGCTATGAAACATACATATAAATACAAAAAATACTACATGTATTTATTAATAATAACAATGAGCCACCACGCAGACTGCCTTGTGTCATCCGGCATATGATTCTGAACAAAATTATGGCACGTGCAGCTTAACATTTTTTTTTTAATACGGTTTCACTGAAAGTCATTCACTCATTTCATGAAAAAAACATTCTTCCATATTTTTATAGAAATGTGGATTTATTTTTCGCCATAGAACAATTTCATTTAATATCAATGTTTAATTATGTCTTCCGATTTTTATTTTCATTAAATATTAACGTTTATTTAATTATGTCTTAAGATTTTAATTAAATCTTGTGAGTATGTTCGGTAGTGTACAGTGTACAGTACACTCCCTCGTTGGTCTATGGAGTGCTGTCGTCACGTGCCCTAGCTTTGACTTACCCTCAAGCAAGGACCATAGAGCTATATACATATATATATGGGACATTTCAAGCCAAATCACTCACTTTTAGACCCGACCCCTTTCGACTTATTTTATTTTTGGATATGTTTTAGTACATATTAAATGCAACTTGGACACCAATTTTCAGCCTTTTATTTCAAGAATGTGTTGAGTAATCAAAATGGCGATTTTCTCAAAAAAATTTAAAAAATTTAAATTTTTAATTAATTTTGACCATTAAAAAATATAGATATCGTAAAAAAAGTTGGACAACGTTTTGTTGGTATTTAAATGTAGTTTTAGAAAAAAAATATGAAAAAATTATTTGAAGTAATTATCACTTACTTTTTGACGTTTAAAAATTAAAATCGACTTTTTGAAAAAGTCCGAAGCCTTCGATTTTTTTGTAAAAAGCTATTAAAATTCTGCTCTAAATTACGCATCTTTTAGGCCATAATTCGAGATGTAATCACAATTTTTTCTATTTTTTTTTTAATTTTTAAAATTGCACCTTTTATGTTTTGGCTCTGATTAATTTTATATGGAGCTCCAACAAAAAAAATTGGTAGATACTGACCCTAACTTACCCTAAATATATTCATTTGGAGGTAAATATACGTCTCACAAAAATTTAGGATGATCGGACATGGGTAAGGCGATTAGCATGGTCCTTGAAGTTTAAAAAACGGATTACAAGGATAAATATGAATTTTTTTCTGTTTTCGAAATTTTTTTGGTAATTTAAGTTAAGTTTTAATTCAAGTGATTACAGAATTATAATATGGAGTAAAATACCTTTCTAATAAGGTACTAAAAACAAAAATCGGTTGAAAATCAGCCAAGTTATTACAACTTCCCCAGGCATCTAGCGTGTGTCAAACCACTTGATTAAAGAATACGAGTCCCTTTTTTTAAATTTATTGAAATTTTTTACTGTAATAACATTTTTTTCATTATTTTTCAGTGTAATATTTTTTTGGTTTTTCCAAATTTTAAAACAAACAAAAAAAAATAAAAATTAAATTGAGATTTCAAAAGGGTGTTGAAAATGCAGGCATTTTTAGCATTAATTTAAAACATGTTAGCAAAATACAATATAAAAAATACTTGTCATCTAATTACTTTTGAACTTGAATAAAAACAAATGTTATTACAGTAGAAAATTTCAATGAATTCCAAAAATCGGATTCTATTGCTTAATCAAGTGGTCTGTCATAAGTTAGATGCCTGGGGAAGTTGTAATAATTTGGCTGATTTTCAATCGATTTTAGTTTTTGGTACCTTATTAGAGAGGAATTTTACTCCGTATTATAATTCTGTAACCACTTGAATTTAAGCTTAACTTAAAATACCAAAAAAATGCGAAAACAGAAAAAAAATCATATTTTTCCCTGTAATCCGTTTTCTAAATTTCAAGGCACATGCGGAACGCTTTACCCATGTCCGAGCATTCTTAATTTTTGTGAGGCGTATTTTTACCTTGAAATGAATATATCTAGGGTAAGTAAGGGTCAGTATCTACCAATTTAATTTTTTTGGAGCACCATATAAAATAAATCAGAGTCAAAAAATAAAAGGTGCAATTTTCCAAATTAAAAAAAAAATAGAACAAATTGTGATCACATCTCCACCCAGGCAGAAACTGATAACCGTTCCAAAAAAAAAGTCTCGGCAAAGCACTTTATTTTTTGTGTAAAAGGTAGTATGAATTCGAAAAAGTGCTTTGCAAGCGCTTTGCCAATGTTTTTCTATTTAATTCCGTTCAAAGTTTAAATTTTTTACTAAAATTTATTAATTTTCATAACAATTGGAATATCCCTTTGGAACACTACCCGTTTCGGTTCAATACACCACTTTTTTTTCGGGACTTTTCCAAAATATTTCCTAAAGCATTTTTAATAAATTTTTTATTCCAAAACGCAAAGAAAACTGCAAACAAATTTTTTCCGGGACTTAGAAAATATTTCAAAGTTTGTCCAAAATTTTTTTATCCTAATAAATTAGTCAATAAATTTTTTATCCTAATTTAATAAATTTCTTTATTCTTATGGACTTATACAATTTAGATACGTCCCATTTTTTGTTCTAAAAGTGCTAAATTAGTGCCATATTTTTTGTTTTTAAAGCGCTTTCAAAGCGCTTTAAAATAGCAACGGCATACCGTTTACCGTG
The DNA here is from genome assembly GCA_963921195.1 of Pegoplata infirma. Lineage (NCBI taxonomy): Eukaryota > Metazoa > Arthropoda > Insecta > Diptera > Anthomyiidae > Pegoplata > Pegoplata infirma. The sequence goes on along the minus strand of OY992539.1, from coordinate 128,772,351 downwards.
GTTATCATTTTGGACGCTGCGAGGGTACTAAAATGTGATGCTTTCCCAGCACACAAATGACCATAAAAGGTACTTTGCCAGCGCTTTCCCGTTCGTATTTTTCTGCCTGGGCAATTACCCAAGCAGAAATTGACGACGGTTATAAAAAAAAAGCGTTCTGAAAGCACTGTAACAAAAAAAGAACGTTCTCAAAACGTTATTTGCGAACGCTTTGCGAGCGTTCTCGAAAAGCGTTCTGAAAGCACTGTAACAAAAAAAAAAAGCATTCTCAAAACGCTTTATTCGAACGCCTTGAGAGCGTTTTCGAAAAGCGTTTTGAAAGCACTTTATTAACAAAATACATGTTCGTTTCAAAATTAAATGGTTTTAAATCAGTTTTTGCAAACGTTTTTAATTTTTTTTTCGTAGTACATACAAGTATAGTATTTTTTAGATTATACTCAATTTTAAACAAATTGTTATAAAAACATTTTGTTAAATCAAATTAAATAATTTTTCCCTACCACCACATTGAAAACGCAAAATTTTGAAAACATGAAACATTTTTTAATTTGTAAATCTATTTTAAGATTTATTATTATTAGGGATGAGATTTTCATGCACTAAAAAATCGAAAATATGCGCTTAAAATATGCGCTAAAAAACTCACAATATGCACTAAAAAACTTAAAAATATGCACTAAAAAATAAAATGTGTGCAAAGAAAATATTGTTTTAATAGGAAAATCTTCTTAAAAAGCAAAAAGTAACGCCGAGTTTAAATAGTAACGTTTAAAACTTTATATAACCAAGATTTTTTAGAACTTAAAACAATCTTTAAACAAATTTTAAAGAAAAAAAATTTTTTTTTCTTATTTCCAAAATAAATTTTTAAAATTTAAAATAGTTTTTGAAAAAAATAAATTTCAATTTGTGTTTTTGCTAATTTATGCCAAAATATGCAAAAATATGCACTTAAAAGTTGGAAATATGCACAAAATATGCATTTAAAACCAAAATATGCAAAAATATGCATTTTCACCAAAATATGCAAAAATATGCAAAAACAAATCGATGCCATTTTAACGCAAATTTCTTGATTCGGAAAGATAATTGGTCGATATCGTTTTTAGACTATCGACAAAAAACATGCATTTGCATGGAAATCTCATCCCTAATTATTATCATTTATGTAAAAGAGTTAAAGCAATAGTTTCGTTATAAAATTTACAAATAATGCATTTAACTTCTACAATATGCACACTGACTTCAATAACATCTTCACGTAAATTTTTAACGTTATAAAGTCCTATTTCTTTTGATGGAATTGGATAGACAAAATAATCGTTTATTTCATTAAAGATGTTGCCTTTTAAATATATATTATCACATGTTTGTTTAGATCGATTTGTACTTTTTTCTACTTTGTTTACAGACCATCTGGTTTTGCAATTTGAAAGCGAAACAGAACAAACCATTTTTACAAAAATTAGTCGCTGGCTGGCTGCAGTAAAGGACAGAATGGGAGGAAGAAAGTCCCTATAAATAAATTAGTTTACTTTTTTTATGAAGTTTACCTTTACTAACATAAGTTTACTTTATTTATTACATTGAATTTAATTTTTATTTTCTAAAATACTTTTATAAAAAAAATATCTACAATTAACGAATAAAAAAAATATCTGCTTTATATGAAGTCCTTTAAAGTACTGTTTTTTCTTATTTCAATCGCTGGAAAATATCTTTAATTTTTGTATTTAAGCTCTTTATAAGTGCTTTACTTTTGGTTTTTAAAGCGCTTTCATGACTTTAAACAAAACGTTCTTAAAGCACTTTTTTTAAAACGCTTTTAAAACGCTTTAAACCTAGCGTAGATCGATGTTATCATTCGGATCATCTGAAAGCGCTTTGAAGATGGTAAATGGAACGCTTGTAGAACCGTCCACAACGCTTTCACAGCGCTTTTGCGATTGTATTTTTCTGACTGGGTATATTTAAAAAAAAATCCGAAGATTTCGGACTTTTTCAAAAAGTCGATTTTAATTTTTAAACGTTAAAAAATAAGTGATAATTACTTCGAATAATTTTTTTAATATTTTTTTCTAAAACTACATTTAAATACCAACAAAACGTTGTCAAACTTTTTTTAAGATATCTATATTTTTAATTTTTAAAATTGCTTACTCAACACCATCTTGGAATAAAATGTTGAAAATTGGTGTCCAAGTTGCATTTAATAAGTACTAAAACATATTCAAAAATAAAATAAATCGAAAGGGGTCGGGTCTATATATATAGGATTTGCAGAAAAACAAAGTGGGGACATGAAATGATCATGCTGCAAAAAAATAGATATGCTGCACTTTTTTGATTATGATTCATTTGAAAATTCATGAAAATGCTGCATTTTTTGAATAATTCATAAAAAGTTAAATTAATGAAAAACTGTATAAAAAATTCCAAAAAATAGTAAAAATTAAAAAATGTTGGAAAAAAATAACGAAAATAATTCCTAGAAAGGTCAATTAATAAAAAATGGTTTAAAATAAATTTTAAATGAACATGAATAAGCACATCTTTTTAAATAATGGATAAAAAATATTTCTAAAGAAGGGTATTTTTTTTTTGGCAAATTTCAATATTCTTTAATTTTTTCTAATTTTTTTTTGGATTTTTTTTTTTTAACCCATTTGTCATTAATTTAATTTTTAGGAATTATTCTTATAGTTTTTTTTTCAAAAATCTAATATTTTTTAAATTTGTTTGGAATTTTTTTATACAACAGTTCATGCGAATAAGGACGAATAGACCATTTGTTTAATTTTACAAATGCCAATAAAAACGCAGGAAACGGGTAAAAACTAATATTTTTGTAAGCTTTTTTGCATTAATGGATTAATGCAATATGCAAAAATGTTGAAAAAAAACATTAGTTTTGGCCGTTTCCTGCATTTTTATCGTCATTTGTAAAATTATACAAATGGCCTATTCCCCTTTATTCGCATGAACTGTTCAATTATTCTTTATTTTTTTTTTGAATGCAGTAAAATTTTTAATTTTTTTTGGAGAATAATTTTTTCATTTCCCCACTTTGTGTATTGTACTTGCTGTATTAATCCAATGAGCGACTTTGGGGCTAAAGCCCCATCGCTTTCCAATGGCGCTTTTACAGGAATATAAAGCATCCCTTGGTTTTCTCACCCGTTCCTCAATATTACGTCTGAAATTCAACTTTTTATCTAGAAATACTTGGCTCCATCTGAGAAGGCGATGTCAGTACCGTCCAGAGAAGTAGGATCAAAAGAAGGAATGGATTTCTATAGAGAGCAGCATTAATTCTATCATTCTTTCCGTTGTGTGTAACAAATAATACAGACTAATCGGTCTAAAATCCTTCGGAACTGTGCGGTATAAGTAAATGTCAAAAAAAGAACTTTCCTTGTAAAATTACTCAAATACCCAACGATAGAATTCAATTCTGAAGTCGGAATATAGAATTATTGTGGTTCAAAACCTTTTTTTAACCTCTCCTCTAGTGATAGAGGGTCCAGTGGTTCAAAAGTGAGGAATGTTAATGTAATGCAACCTTGGAAACTTTTGTGTATTACATGCAATATGAAATGCTAAAACTTTACACCTGGTGAAATTATGTGAACAAAACTTGGTGTAAATTATTATTTTATCATTTCAAACTTTCATAAAACATGTGGGCGGCATTGCACAATAGCGCGTAACACCAGTCATATCAAGAAAATTTTCAAAATGTTTTATATCGGCTCGTGGTAAACATATTTGAACGCAGGAACAGATTTTATTATTCTAAAGATTTTTCTGGTCATTTTGGTTATAATTTTGGCGAGATCGGTCTAGGGGTTAAGAATTGAGATAAGTTTCAATATATGCCACGCCATTTTGTATCCATGCGGCTATTTTGTAGCTGTTGTTTTTTTTTTGTGCCTTGATTCTGTAGTTATTTTTGTTAAAGCTGAGAAAATAATGCTTGTTGCTATTGGTTGGATTAGTAAAAGTTAGAAATATGTGTTGACTTTTTACATAGAGACTTCAAGTGACGCAAATATTTACAAGAGAATACATAAGATTGTTAACAAAACTATTTGAAAATTCCCCAACCTAAATTTCTACTTTGGTCAACATTGTGGAGGGTATTTAAAGATTACGCACAGCCGAATATAGCGTATTACTTGTTTTTTTTGTGGGGCTGTGTTATTTATAAAATAAACATGTTTATAGCTAACAATAAATACTGTTGTCGGTAGTTGAAATATGATTTATTGCCTTATTGACTTACACATAATCTTATGTTTGCACCTACACAACAATGAGGTTAAGGATATTTATTTTTATTCCTAAACGAAAAAAAAACTGTTTGGCAAAAAAAGAAGTAAAACGTGTTGTTATTCAATTTAACTTAAATTTGACAACTTTTTGCTTTATATAATTGGATTTTAGCTAATTGTTATCTTCTTTTAGTAAAACTTTTATATATTGTATACCCCCCAACATAGTATGAGTGTATACTAGAGATGGGCGAGTGAGTGAATTTTGACACACGCACGCTCACGAAAAAAAATATTATTAAATTCTTTTTTCTGCTCACGTGAACGTGTATGCTCACATGAGTACCTAAAATTTTTTTCACGCTCACGAAGACCCATGCAATTAAAATAAGCTAATTTTTATTTCACTTCTTTCTACTTCTTGAACAAAAAGTAATGAATTTCCTTAAAACAATAATAAAAACCCCAATTTTGGATTAATTACCCTTTAAATTCATTAAAATGACGATTTGTTACTCGTTTTCTGTTTAAAACAAAGCAAAGCAATATCGCAAACACACAAAACAAAAATTACTCATGCACGAAACTATTTTCTAAAATCACGAGCAATCACGATCACGTGAGTAAAAATAAATTTTACTCACAATCACGAGTGATATCGAAATATTGTCGGCCCCATGACACTGAAAAAAGACAAAACTAAAATTTTTAAAAAAAATTTCTTTGCAAATAATTCATGAATTTTCCTAAAATTTAGGAAAATTTAACTGAAAAAAAAAATAGAAATTTTCTTAACTTTGATTAAAAAATTTTAGTTAATTTACTTATAAATAGTTCATAGTTTTTTCTAAATGGAGTTCTTTACTATAAGGAAAAAATTCTTACTGCCAAAGAAATTTTCCCCAAATCTAAGAAGCATAAAAAACTGTATTTTTTTGTTGTTTTTTTTTTTTTGAGGATTTTTCACATTTCTTCAAAAGAAACTATATGAACATTTTGTACAGATCAAAAGACTTTTTTAAGGTCCATCCAATGGGGTATCGGTCGTGTCGCAATTCGGCTTTGTTAAGTCCTTATTTTCAAAAATGTTAAAACTTTGGGGCGAAATAGAGAGAAACGGATGAAAAATAAAGTGCTATAAAGAATAATATGGAATAGCCAGCTCTAAATATCTGTCGGGATCTCAAAACCCTAATTTCGGATCTAAAATTTTTTCCAATGGCATTTTTGTAACTAGTTTTTTAGATTCTCAAGACCCTATCAGCCCCCAACGTCCCGTATCACAAAAACTAAGCAAGGTAGGGCGAAACGGAAAAAGTTTTGGATCAAAATCTATGGCAACCCCTAAAGAACTCAACGGGGTCTGAAGTCAACAGGGGCTGGACTTATGAGATCCAAACACCCCCTCCCCCCAACCCGAATTCGAAAGAAAAAAAGGAAGATAAGTATAGAAAAGAAAAGAAAAGAAAAGAAAAGAAAAGAAAAGAAAAGAAAAGAAAAGAAAAGAAAAGAAAAGAAAAGAAAAGAAAAGAAAAGAAAAGAAAAGAAAAGAAAAGAAAAGAAAAGAAAAGAAAAGAAAAGAAAAGAAAAGAAAAGAAAAGAAAAGAAAAGAAAAGAAAAGAAAAGAAAAGAAAAGAAAAGAAAAGAAAAGAAAAGAAAAGAAAAGAAAAGAAAAGAAAAGAAAAGAAAAGAAAAGAAAAGAAAAGAAAAGAAAAGAAAAGAAAAGAAAAGAAAAGAAAAGAAAAGAAAAGAAAAGAAAAGAAAAGAAAAGAAAAGAAAAGAAAAGAAAAGAAAAGAAAAGAAAAGAAAAGAAAAGAAAAGAAAAGAAAAGAAAAGAAAAGAAAAGAAAAGAAAAGAAAAGAAAAGAAAAGAAAAGAAAAGAAAAGAAAAGAAAAGAAAAGAAAAGAAAAGAAAAGAAAAGAAAAGAAAAGAAAAGAAAAGAAAAGAAAAGAAAAGAAAAGAAAAGAAAAGAAAAGAAAAGAAAAGAAAAGAAAAGAAAAGAAAAGAAAAGAAAAGAAAAGAAAAGAAAAGAAAAGAAAAGAAAAGAAAAGAAAAGAAAAGAAAAGAAAAGAAAAGAAAAGAAAAGAAAAGAAAAGAAAAGAAAAGAAAAGAAAAGAAAAGAAAAGAAAAGAAAAGAAAAGAAAAGAAAAGAAAAGAAAAGAAAAGAAAAGAAAAGAAAAGAAAAGAAAAGAAAAGAAAAGAAAAGAAAAGAAAAGAAAAGAAAAGAAAAGAAAAGAAAAGAAAAGAAAAGAAAAGAAAAGAAAAGTGAAAAGGAAATAATCTGAAAAAAATTCTATGAAAAATGTCCAATGATCTGAAAAAAATTTCTATGAAAGATGTTAAAGAATCTTAAAATTTTTCTAGAGGAAAAATGTCGCGGAATGTTGAAATTTTTCTACAAGGTGGCGCAAAAGTAATCCTCCTATCAGAAAATGCTATAAATTTTGCGATTGGCCCCTAATGTCAGTTCTGTTTTGACATTTGTGTAGTAAACACATGCGAAATACACGTTAATAAACAATGTTACGCTACACTGCTCCAGAACGCGGAATATTGGTGACATTTCCATCTTAGCGGGTACGTAAATAAGCAAAATTTACGCTTCTGGGGCACTGAAAATCCGCGTGTAACCCATGAAGAGCCATTACACCCTCTCAAAGTCACTGTATGGTGTGCTGTTTTCGCTGGAGGAGTCATCGGACCTTTTTTCTTCGAAGACGTCGCGGGACAAACGGTTACTGTGAATGGTGAGCGCTACAGAGCAATGATCAACGAGTTCTTTTTGCCGCAACTTGATGAATTGGGATTGGAAATCATGTGGTTCCAACAGGACGGTGCAACGGCACCTGCTGATGCATTTCCCGGGCGCCTAATCTCCCGTTTTGGCGATTTGCACTGGCCAGCAAGATCGCCTGATTTGACCGCTACAGACTTCTTTTTGTGGGGCTTTTTGAAGTCGCGGGTGTATGTCAACAAGCCTCAGACTCTTGCAGCTCTTAAAGACAATATCCGTCAAGAATGTGAGGACCTATCGCCGGAAGTTTTGGCCAAAGTGATGGAAAATGCCATAAAATGGACTCAAATGACAATCGACTGTGGCGGCGGCCATTTACATGACATCATATTCTCGACTTGATGTAAAAAAAATTAAAAGACCAAATAAAAATAATCCACAAGAAGAATCGAAGTTTTTCATTTTTTTTTTTTTTTTTTTAAATTACAGCCAAAAAACATCGGAAGGTTATTTTTGCGCCACCTTGTATATAAAAAAATTTGAGAATTTTTTTTAAGAAAAAAATTGGGAATTTTTCTACAGGAATAATTTGTGAATTTTTCTATAGTAATATCCGTAAAAGTTTTCTATATGAAACATCTGGAAATTTTCTATGGGAGAAATTTTTTCCATAGAAATTCTTCTATGAAAAATGTCTAAGAATCCTTAAATGTTTCTGAATGCTAAAATTTTTTTATGTGATAAAACTTTTCTTTCAAGAATTTTTCTAGATAAAATATTTGGGAATTTTTCTAGAAGAACATTTTTTTTAATTTTTCTAAATGAAAAATTTGGGAATTTTTTTATAGAAAAAAGTTGAGAATTTTTTTTAGAATTTTTTAATAGTAAAAATCTTAAAATGTTGACAATTTTTATACGAAAAATCTAACAGTTTTTCTATAGGAAAAATCTGATAGTTTTTTTATAGGAAAAATCTGAGAATTTTCTATATTGAAAATTTGACAATTCTTCTGGGTAAAAAGAAAAGAGGAAATGAAATCATGAGTGAGAATTTTTTCCAGAATTTTCAAGACTCTCAAAAGTAATCTTTAAAAAAAAATATTTTTAAATCTCTAATTTTATTACAAAAAAAAAGTAAAATTAAAATAAAGTTTTTCTGTAGGAAAAATAAGAAAATTTTCTTCAGAGAAGATCTTTGACTTTTTCTAAAGGAAAAATTATACAAAATCTGGGACTTTTATAGGAAAAATGTCTCGGAATCTAAGTATTTTTCCAAAATACAAAAAAAAAATATATATAATTCCCCATCCCAAGAGCTGGATCTGCGCCTGAACTAGAAGAATAAAAAAATCTTTGGAGACCCGTTCTCAAAATTTAGTTTATTTCCCTATTTTTTAGTTCACTTCTTTTTGAGTATATTGTACATTATTTTAGCTCGAAATTGTCCGAAATTTATTATATTATTTGAAATATTTGTTTTAATTACCATAGAATATATTGTGGGATATGTTTTTATGAAATCCTTTTATATGCTCAGCTAATATAGAGAATTTGTTTATGAAATCCTTTTATATGTTCAGTTAATATAGAGAACTTGTCACGGTCAAAAGTGTTTATTTTTGGGTGTTTCACTAAAATTCAAGTATCATCAACTAACTTCAAACTGTTTAAACCAGATTGCTATGAAAATAAGTTCATTGTATTTCATAAATTTTCATGCACTTAACTTTATTTTGCCTACGGGTTCACGTTTAATACCCTAAACAAAAAGCAACATTTATTTTAAGTTTTTTTGACTACGAACTGAAAAACTACACTAAAATAATGGAAACATATCCGGCGGCGACACTTAGTTTCAGGCGCACAAAATAATACAAAATAAGACTGACAAGGATTAAAGCTATTTTTGGTGTTGGAGTTTTTTTTAACATTTTGTTTAATAAATTACAATAACAAAACAAACTTCATAACAAGTGATTTTTTATCACATTAAAGGCGTTGACTTCTAATACTTATCAGTGATATATTATCACATCCCCCCCCCCAAAAAAAAAAACGCTTCAAGTCATCTTTTGCGTTTTGATAATAAAGTAAAACTACAAGAGCTAAGATATATGATTGGAATGGTCATAAAAGGGAAACATATACAGTGAAATCTTAAAGCGAATGCTTTCAGTGATTCTGATTTAAATAATACGCTACCGTTCATTATAGAGAAAAGGGGCACACATTCAGAAGATTTAACACTCTCCTCGAATATGAGCGGTATTGCACTGCATACACCTAATATACCCAAATATTGTAAAATATAAGCATAGTGCAATATTCAGCATTTTTTCTCGAGAACAAAGGCAAAAAAAATCTCTGAAAATTTCAGAACAGATAGATATGCACCTTAACTATCTTTTAAACATGTGAAAAAAAAATTAAATTGTGGCATGTTTTTTGATAAATAAAGTTTAAGTTTAAAATAAAAAAAATCAGAACTTTTGCTGAAAATTTTCCGGTTATTTTTTTAATCGATAGTCCATACAAAAATTTTAAAGACATCACTATGTTTCATTTAATTGGCATAAATCTTCTATCTTCTATATAAATAAAAATCAATTGTCGTTCGTTGGTAACCGCATCAGTTGAGAACGACTGGACCGATTTGGACAATTTTTTTTTGAAATGTTCGTCATAGTCCAACTTATTGTTAGGTTTTTACGCCCACTTTTTTTGATTTATCTAAAATTGGAAATTTTAATTTTTTATTTAAATGTTCGTAGTAACCCAATTTAAGATTTTACTGAAAATAAAAATCGACCACGCCCACTTTTTAATTTATCTAAAATCTGAGAATGGCTGGACCGATTTGACAAATTTTTTTTTATATCAATTTTCATCATATTCCAAATTTGGTTTTTACGAAAAAAGAAAGTGACCACGCCCACTTTGGCTAATTTTTGTTGAAAATGTTCGTCATAATTCAACTAAGGATAGTTAAATTTCCCGCGCCCACTCTTTTCTATGTATCGAAAGAACTATAACGGCTAGACCAATTTGGTTGTAGTCCGCAAAAGATTTTTAAGGACAGAAAATTTGTCCACGCCTACTTTTACATTCACTTTTCACTGGATCAATTTGTCTAATTTTGTTTTTAATATTCATCATAGCCCAAATAAGGTTTTTCAGAAAGAACAATTTTCCATTTCTACGCCCACTTTTGAATGGATGGACCGAGTTGGTTAGATTCAAATATGATTTTTACGGTAAGAAAAGTTGTCCACCCACTCTTTTCTTCGATATATATTAAATTTGCTCTAAAGAAAAAAATATAGAATAATAAAATATAAATAAAACTCAAATGTAGTTCGTTGGTAATTGCAACACTTGAGAACGCCTGGATCGATTTGGATATTTTTTTTTTTTAATGTTCGTAATCTATATATATAAAAGAGTAGGGTGAGTGAGTGACTGACTGACTGACTGACTGATTCATCATCGCCCAGCCCAAACCGCTGAAGCTAGAGACTTGAAATTTGGACTGTAGGTTCACCTCCCGGAATATAGATCCACTAAGGCTGGATTTTTGCCAATGTTGATTCTAAGGGGGTGAAAAGGGTAAAAAACTGTACTTTTGGTACTTTTTATATCTCCTGAAATAATGGTCGTAGAGACTTGAAATTTGGACTGCATGTTCACCTCCCGGAATATTGAACCGCCAAGGCTGGATTTTTGCCAGTGTTGATTCTAAAGGGGTAAAAAGGGTAAAAAACTGTACTTTTGGTACTTTTTTTATATTTCCTGAAATAATGGTCATAGAGACTTGAAATTTGGACTGAATGTTCACCTCCCGAAATATAGATTCTCTAAGGCTGGATTTTTGCCAGTGTTGATTCTAAGTGGGTAAAAACGGTAAAAAACTGTACTTTTGGTAATTTTTATATCTCCTGAAATAATGGTCATAGAGACTTGAAATTTGGACTATATGTTTACATTATGTAATTTAGATCCAGTAAGGCTGGGTTTTTGCCAATGTTGGTTCTAAGGGGGTAAAAAGGGTAAAAATCTGTACTTTTGGTACTTTTTATATCTCCTGAAATAATGGTCATAGAGACTTGAAATTTGGACTGTATGTTCACCTCCCGAAATATAGATCCACTAAGGCTGGATTTTTGCCAGTGTTGATTCTGAGGGGGTAAAAAACTGTTCTTTTGGTACTTTTTATATCTCCTGACATAATGGTACTAGAAACTTGAAATTTGCAATTTCGGTTCTCTTCCGGGAAAAAAGATTCACTACGGCTGGGTTTTTGCCAATGTAGATTCTACGGGAGTAAAATGGGTAAAAAAGTGTACTTTTGGTACTTTTTTTTATTTACTAAAATAATGGTCATTCAAACTTGAAATTTAGAATGTAGGATCCTTTAGTGAAATAAAAAATTCTGGAACAAGTACTTTCTGAAAATTCTGAACCGTTTATAAATTTTTTTTTTTTAAAAGTACATTTTATAAAAAGTACCTTTTATTATAAGTACCTTTTATAAAAAGTACCTTTTATAAAAAGTACCTTTTATAAAAAGTACCTTTTATAAAAAGTACCTTTTATAAAAAGTACCTTTTATAAAAAGTGCCTTTTATAAAAAGTACCTTTTATAAAAAGTACCTTTTTATAAAAAGTACCTTTTATAAAAAGTACCTTTTATAAAAAGTACCTTTTATAAAAAGTACCTTTTATAAAAAGTACCTTTTATAAAAAGTACCTTTTATAAAAAGTACCATTTATAAAAAGTACCTTTTATAAAAAGTACCCTTTATAAAAAGTACTTTTTATAAAAAGTAACTTTTACAAAAATTACCTTTAATATAAAGTACCTTTTATTAAAAGTACCGAAAGTGCTGAAACAATGATCCTAGAAAATTGAAATATGGAATGTAGGATTTTTCGATGAAGAAAAAAACATTCTGGAAGAAATACTTTTTGGAAATTCCGTTTCTAACGGGGGTAAGAAAGTGTACTTTAGGTACTTTTTTTTGTTCCTATAATAATGACCTTAGAAGCTTGAATTTTGGAATGTAGGGTACTTCGGTGAAAAAATATTCTGCTAAAGTATTTTTAAAAAAAATCCGTTTCTAGAGGTATAAAAATGGGTTTTTTGATACTTTTTATATTTCATGAAGTAATGATCCTAGGCACTGAAATTTTGAATGCTTTATTTTAGGAAATTCTGTTTCTAAGTGTCGCGACTGATTGTAAAGGGGATAAAGAAGTGTAAATTTGGTTATTCTTATATTTATTGAAATAATGGTTCAGAAACTTGATATTTTAAACATAGGATCAACTAGCACAAAAAAAAAGTTTTTTTTGGAAAATGTTAAGGGAAGAGGTGCCAAATGGTTATTTTTACCTATCTAGCTATTAAACTAAAAGCCCCAGAAATAACAGCCATATTTTAAAATTTAAAATTTTAGGATAAAAAGGGGTACCTGGTAAAAGTGGTGTAAAATGGTACTTTTCATATCTATAAAATAACGACAATATAAATTTTTATTTCTTTAACGCATATTATACGGAGAGGAATAAAACTTGCATGGAACAAATGGAGATGGAATTGGAAATGAAATGGAGTAGAACGGGGATCGAAATGAAATATAGCAGGGAACAATATGGAATGATACTTTTTACTCAAATTTATCGTATTTAACTTTTTTTATTCCATATTTTTTCTCCCTATATGTTTTTTCACTCAAACTTATTTTTATTCCCATTTCTTTTTTCACTGAAATATTTATTCACTTTAAATCCAAAAACCTGATATAAGGGCTCGAAAATTGTCAATATCTTTTTTTCACCGGAACGCTCATGATAACGTACCAGCGAAGTTATTCAAATTGTATTGTTTAAATTATTCATTGAAATATTATTTTATGAAAGACGTAAACGTCCACAAGTAAATAAAACAAAGACTACCAAGGGGAATTTTTTGAAATCATAGAGTAATCCTGATCCTTCTATTATTCGGTATTCAATACAACCGGTAACGAAGTACTGGGATGGTAAGCTAGTAGTTCATATAATTGTTCGGAAAGAAAAATTGTCCTCGTCCACTTTTTTCGATATATCTAAAATTAAGTTTTACTCTAATTCGATCTATTAAAAAAATATTTCTTAAAAGATACCGCTTAAACTTGGTACAAATGATTTTAAATCCTTGGGTATTGTTAACATATGTACAGGTTTAACTCACGACACAAATTTTAACGCCCACTTTTGTCTAAATAAGTCGACTACTAATGACCGGACCGTTTTTTTATGTTAATTATAGTTCTAATTAACTTTTTAAGGTATGAATGAGAAAAGTGTCCCGGAAAAACGGAAAATTCGGGAAAACTATAAAGGTTTGTTTGAGCTCAAGACAATTGCCCACGATAGGAACGAAGGATATGCATAATTTATTTTTCTGTTGTTCGTAAAATTTTAAATTTGTACAGTTCGCAAAGTCGAAGACATGATAACATTTTTTTAGTTCCTAAAATATAATTTGAAGATGATTATCTGCCTAATCGGGTCTTTAAAACCACGCCCACAAATTTTTCTACGTCAAGAAATTCATTACATTTTTTGCAGGGCTGTATATTTGAAGCGTGAAAAAATATAACACTGATCTTATATTTGGGCCAGCAACGCGGACCGGGCCAGCTAGTATTGAAATATCAATATTTGACCATGCCTACACGGCACGATAGTGGAACAGTTGGTGTGGAATACCTCATATGCGACCGAAAAAATTGTTATTTCACTAGACCTAAAAATTGTGTGGTACAAATTTGAGACCAATCTGTTTTAATTAACCCGACCATAGTTTTGGATTTTTAAAAAGTAAAAAAAAAAAATGGGTCTTGCGATAACAGCATATCTATTATTGCCCTTAATACGATTATCAAAAAATTTAAAAATCGGTAGAACAGCTTCCGAGATATCGCTAATGGAAATTTGCAAAAACAAAAATGGCGGTGTATCCTACAATCAGACCTTCGAAATTTTAATTCACCATTCAATTTCTCAAATCAAAAATTTTAATTAATGAATTAATTCATGCTTGAATTAATTCTTTGAATTAAATTTTAATTATATAAAAAAAAATCATTTTGTGAATAATTCAGTTTTAATTCAAAGAACTAATTCAAGCATGAATTAATTCTCATTGAATTAATTCATTTTGAATTAATTCATTTTGAATTAATTCTTTTTGAATTAATTAATTTTCAATTCATTTTTTTAATTAATTAATTTTTAGAATTAATTCATCTTTTGAATTAGTTTAATTCTTCAATTAATTCGTTTTTTGAATTAATTTGAAGTAATTCTTTTTTGGAAGTAATTCTTTTTTGAATTAATTATTTTTTGAATTAATTAATTTTTCGAATTAAATTTTTTTAATTCATTTTGCACGATCTATTTTGTTTTTTTAAAACTATGAAACACTGTTATAAACCAAAATGTTTGCTAGAGAAATCAAAAGTATTATTTTTTTTCGCGGAATCCCTCTATTATAGTGGAAGTTATTTAAATTTGGCACTGGAAATATAAGACTCACTTGTTGTTTTCCTATATGGTAGCGGGATTCACCAAAAAAAATTAAAGATACTTTTGTTTTCTCTTGCAAACATTTTGCTTTATAAGAGTCTTTATAATTCCTATGCACATATGCTAAAAATGCTGCTTTTGCGATGTTGACGCATGTACAAAAAAAAAATTTGTTTGGTTGATTTTAAACATGATAATGTTTTTAGGCTGGTGTCTAATTTTAAAAAAGTTGCAGGACGCCACCTCAGTTTGACTATATAATAGAGTTGTCAGTCGATTAAGAATAATTCGATTAATCGATCAAACAAAACCCAACTCTTGTTCGAATAATTCAAAAATGACGATTTTCGAATAACGAATAAATCGATTAATTATTGTCGATTAATCGAACAATTTTTTTTAATTAAAAAATTAAATAAATGCTTAGAATTTGATTTATTCTCATAAATTTTGAAAGATTTTATACAAAATGTAGGATAGTTAAAATATATTGTAGCCATAGCCCTGGATAGCACATCCATTATAGAATTAGGGGGAGTTATCATGTTTTTAATAAATAATTTAGAAAAAATTAATAATTCTTTTGCATCAGACTTACTAAAACGTATTAAAATAAGAATTAATGAGAGACGTATAAAAGTGTTAAATACGGTAATAATTTTTCTAAATTCTGGAAATTTTCCGAGCAATGAAAGTTTCTTAAATATTCTCCAACAAGCGAAACAAAAAAATATGCAAATAAATTATACTCCAGATTATTTTATGTTGAAAGTAATCACAATAATTCAGATAAAAGTATTGAAATAGAAGAAGTTATTAGTAATGAAAATAATGCGAGTTAAATAATTCAATTCAAAGTATTAAAAATTCAGAAAAAGGACTTTAGCGATATATCAGACGATATGGTATTTTTGGAATTTATGCTCTTCTTACTATATCACCTACTTCAACAATTAGCGAAAGAGTGTTTTCAAAATCTAATTTAATAAAAACAAAAACCAAAAATCGTTTGAAAGCAAAAAAATTAAGTCAATTTTTATTTTTAAAAGATTATTTCTTAAGAACAACTTAAATTGTCTTATTTGACAAAAATTAAAATCATTTATGATATATTTTGTCTGAATATTTCAAATAATAATTTGTATTTGAATTATTTCTCAACAAGTATTAAAATCGACATCCATTAATTAAAAGTGATCTCAGTTATTCAATTTTTAAGTTTTTTTAACTTTTAACTATTTTATTTTTAAGTTTTGTATGCATTTGTTCGTTAATAAAAATTTTAACTTTCTTATTTTAAGATTTTTTATATGAATTGTTTATTTTTTTGTTAATAAAAATATTTTTTAAAATAATTCTTTTATTCGTTATTCTCTTCGATTAATCGAATAAATTTTGATCTTTAATCGTTTGATCGAACGAGGAAAAACAATTATTTGAATTATTCGAACAAAGTTGAAAGTCGAATAATTGACAACTCTACTATATAAGTATAACAATTAACGAAAAAGAAAACAAGAATTACTATTTTCATTTTCTTAAAACCAAAAATTTTAATAACTTGGGTTTGTAACTTTGATAATAATTCACCTCGTGGTGAATAAAACTGTTTTTCATTAGCTGGTGAATAAAAAGTAAAATAATTATTTTTCAACAAAAAAAAAAATTTTCATCAAATTTTTTTTCATCAAAAATTTTTTTTTTCATAATTTTTTTTCTTTCATTAAATTTTTTTTTTCATAATTTTTTTTTCTTTTTATCAAACTTTTTTTTTCATCAAATTTTTTTTTCATAAAAGTTTTTATTTCATAATTTTTTTTTTTAATTTTTATTTTTCATAAATTTTTTTTTCCATCAATTTTTTTTTTTTTTTCATTAAATTTTTTTTTTCATTAAATTTTTTTTTTTTCATTAAATTTTTTTTTCCATCAATTTCTTTTTGCCATCAATTTTTTTTTTTTCATCAATTTTTTTCCATCAAATTTTTTTTTTCATCAATTTTTTTTCATTAAATTTTTTTTTCATCAAAATTTTTTTTTTCATAAATTTTTTTTAACAAATTTTTTTTCATCAATTTTTTTCATCAAATTTTTTTATAAAATTTTTTATAATCAATTATTTTCTCACCAAAAAAAATTTTTTTTTCATATTTTTTTTACATTAAAGTTTTTTTCTTTAAATCAAAAAAATTCATCAAAAATTTTAGGTTTATTAAATTTTTTGAACATAATTTTGTTTTTCGTGAAAAAAATCATTGTTTTTTTACCAAAACTACTTTTTCACCAAGTCTAAGCTTTTCGCATCAAAATTTTCCATTTGTTTATTCTTTCACTCAAAAAATTATGTTAGTAAAATCAACTGGAAATGTCAGTTAAAATAACTACTTTGTAAGTTGTTTTGGGGTCAACTACTTTTTCAGTTAAATCAACTAACAATGTTAGTTATTTTCACTGACAAAAAACCACTGACTTATGTAGTAAAAACTGCTTACATTTGTAGTCAAAACAACTAAAATGTAATAAAAATAAAATAACACCGCTCTACAAATCTGAGGTTTGTCGCTGCGTTTTGGATGAAACCAAAAAAAGTTGATAGGGTTTGGTGTTCCGATTCCAAAATGGTCACACAAATTTTTCTATCACGTCACAATTTGGAGAAAATCGCGGTTAAAGTGTCAAAAAATGGCCATTTTGAACATTTTTGAACGTCTATAAAATAAGATCCTGACATGCAAATGACTTGGTATCTAGCTCATTCGAAAGTGTGAAATTTTGTCTTTTAGATAAGATCAAATCTTCTTGGAATTTAATTTTCTAAAATGATAAAAAAATCATTAACCACAAGTGCTTTAAATCTAAAATTTACGTATGAATTTGTATGGAAATTTTTTAAAAAACACTGTGTAAATAAACTAAATATTGAAAAAATGGAAGGTTTTTTGCTAATGATTTTTTTACCATTTTAGAAAATTAAATTTTTAGAACATTTTATCTTATCTTTAAGAGAAAATTACAGGCTTTCGAACGAGCTTGATACCAACTCATTTGCATGTCAGGATATTATTTTATAAGCTTTTAAAAAGGGTCAAAAATGCACTTTTTCGGCCCTTTAACCGCGAATTACTCAAAATCCTGATGTGATAAACAAATTTGGGCTCCGGATTTGGAATCAGCGCAACAGACAGCATCCAAATCACCAACCAGAATCCAATACGCATTTTCTTGTTGAGCTGTGTAATCAATATACAGTTGAACATCGATTATCCGGCCCTCTATTAACCGGCTGCCTCTATTAACCGGCATGCTGTGTGTTTGTTTTTTACCTCTATTAACCGTGCTTTACCTCTACTATCCGTGCAATTCATACATGTACGTACATTAGGGCGGGTCGATTTTTTTTGCAATTCATACATGTACGTACATTAGGGCGGGTCAATTTTTTTTGTCAAAAATCGTATAGCAAAAACATAATCTACAAGAAATTCTAAGAATATTACCCAAAGAAACCATGTTTCTAAAATCAAACCCTATACCGCGCCTAACGACATGAAGATTTGTCCGTCCGTCCTTTTTTTCATAACCAAAACATAGAACTTGACTCTTTTTTGGTGTTTGTGTTAATTTTTGGGCTTTGGTGTGCTCTGAGGTATGTAGTAAAATTTTATTGGCAACATTTTTGTAGAACATTTCATCCCCACCCTTCCCCTCTTTCGGGGTGTTTTTTGCGATTTGTTAGAATAGAGCCAAAAAATACCGTTATGTGAGGGAATTAGAGGGTTAATATGTTTTATAGGGTTAAAATATTTGCCATAATATTTTCTACAAAGTTGCTGAACATACCATACACCTCAGATGTAAAGAAAACATAGTTTTATATACCGATATGCTGCAAGACCATATCCAGCGGAAATGTTTTACTAATTGCCGCTGGATATAATTCGAACAATTTTTGAGATTATGGGCGGCAAGTATATTAGTAGACATAATCCTTGAAATGGAGAAATAAATAATTAGATTGATTTGTAATGAAAACGCCACAGACGAAAAATTATAATAAAAAATTTTCACAATAAATCGCTGGCTTTATCGTTAATCCATGATAATTTTACTCCATTATTCATTTTATATTGGGCTGCAGTATATTAACATGTAGCCTGGTACTCTGAAAGTAAGTGCAGGAGTTGTGGGTTCGATTCCCTCCAAAGCCTTTGTTTGTTAATTACAAAGGGAAGCTGGTTCAGCGGATTTTTCTTAGTAAATAAAAGTATGTAATTGAGGATCATAATGATATTTAGTCAAAAAAAAACACATAGATACTTTTGTGGGATGAAATTGGAGAGTTGCATATCGGAGAGGAAAAAAGCTGTGTTCGATAAAAATTTTTGATAACTGAATATTTTTTTTTCATCAGTATTTGATTTATTTTGAGTAAATATTTTTTTTTAATTTTTGTAAATAAAAAAAAATTTTGAGTGTAAATTTTTTTGAGAGTAATTTTTTTTGAGTGTAATATTTTTTTTAGTTTTTTTGAGTGACAAAAATAGATTCTAAAATATTTTTTTTTGCTTACCATTCCTTTTCAAAGCATGTTTAGCGTTTTTTTCAACACGGGAGTTCGGGTTAAAACCCATCTGAAATTCCCCATTATGCTAATAACTTATGAACCACTGGACAGATTTCGCTGAAATTTAGTATAAATCTGACCTGAAGTATAACAAATATATACGCCACGCTTCAGCAGCTTGCCGTATATATTTTTCATTCTTCCGCTAACATTTGAAAGTGATCGTGTTTTACACAGACAGAAAGACAGACGGACGGACGGATTTTCATGTCGTTAGGCGCGGTATAGGGTTTGATTTTAGACCAATGGTTTCTTTGGGAAAGTTTCTTAGAATTTCTTGTAGATTTTGTTTTTGCTATACGATTTTTCTGTTTTTTTTCGATCCATACAAATCGACCCGCCCTAACGTACATATTGTATTTTTTGTTATTGTTTATACCTCTATTAAACGTGTTTTACCTCTATTATCCGTGCAATATATTCACGAACATATACAAATGTAGAAAAATATATAACCTATTTCAACCGTGTTTTTCGATTATCCGTGCTAAGTCCGGTCCCGTGCAACCCGGAGTATCGAGGTTTAACTGTATGTATAATTTTTATTTTTTTAAAACCTTTTTCAAAAAAAAAATTGAAGACCAACTTTTTTTTTTAAGTTGTGAAAAATAAAAAAAATGAAAATTTTTATTTTTTGGAAAAAAACTTTGAACATTTTTCAGAGATAAAAAAAAAAATTAACTACTTTAAATAACTGTTACTACATCACAGTACTTTTTTGTTAGTTGTTCAAAAAAACGACTTAAAATAACTAACAGAAATAGTTGCTTGATATTTTTCATACAAAACAACTGACTTTGTAGTTGAAAACAACTAACTACTGTAAAATATAGAAATAACTAACATGTAGTAACTTACATAATTTTCTGAGTGTTGGTGCCGAATCTAAAATGTAAAAACACATTTTTGCACTTATTTGCACTCACTTACGAAACTTGGTTTTTTAATCTGGTCCTCGACAGATTCGTTTTGCATGGGATAGCAAAACTTTGCTTTGGCAAGTACACCCAAATCTTCCGCAAAACATTATCATGATTTAAGGTTTGGGCAAGAGTACAAAATTCGCAGGTATTTTTTCTTGCTACTTTCGCACAAGCATAAATGTTATAATATGTGTGTGTTTTCCAAAAAAATTATTAACAAAAAATTTAATTCAAAAATAAATAAATAAAAAAAGGAATAATTAAAAAAAAAAAGGAATTAATTCAAAAAAAGAATTAATTCAAAAAAATAATTAATTCAAAAAAAGTATTAATTCAAAAAAAGAATTAATTCAAAAAAAGAATTAAATAAAAAAAAAAATTAATTCAGAAAAATAATTAATTCTAAAAATGAATTGAAAATGAATTAATTCAAAATTCTAAAGAATTATTCAAAATGAGTTAATAAAAAAAAAAGAATAAATTAAAAATGAATTAATTCAAAATGAATTAATTTAAAATTCTTGAATTAAATCTTTGAATTTAAATTGAATTATTCACAAAATGAGTTAATTATTTTTTAAATAATTCAATAATGATTTAAAGAATTACTTCAAGCAGCAATTAATTCAATATTAATTTAAAGAATTAATTCAAACAGGAATTAATTCATTTATTAAAAAATTTACTAAAAATAATGTGAATTAATTCACAAATTGAATTAATTCATCAAAGGTCTGCCTACAATCAAGAAATTAAAAAAAAAAAAAAAAGATTTTTAATTTTTGGAAATTTTATTAAGCTTGTTTTCAGAAACATTGACTCCAGGGTCTTGACCGCGGCTTGACTGTCAGAATAGATGTTGACTTAAAAAATATATTACACTCCACAAAATTTTCCGCTCAAAAAAACTTTACACTCAAATTTTTTTTTTTACAAAAATGACTGAAGAGAATTTTTGTTTAAAACACAAACTTTCTAGACTAAACTTTAATACATTTGTTGAGTTAGCCAAGTCGAATTTATTTCTTTTTGACTTGTTTTTATAATTTTATTTTTTTGAAAACTGGTGTAAAAAAAACAGACTTAAATTTTTTTGTTTTCATGTTAAAAAATTCTTCAATTTATTTTTCTTTCAAATTTAAAAAGTTCAATCAATATTTTGTTGAAAAATTTATACAGATTTATGCCAATACTATTGTCAGGGGACACATATGAAAACATGTTTTATATTGTTAATATTTATATGTATGTTATATGTTTGGGAGTAAGTGTACAGGATGTTTTTTATCTTCAATAAAAATATGTAATATCCTTTCGGCAAATTTAAACAACAGAATGTAGTTTTTAGTGTATCCCGGTTATTGAATTTTTGTTATGCTGATATTATTGTTCACTAAATTTTTGCTTAAAACTTTTTTTGACACGAAATTTTACGCATCGACGTGTCTGTTAAATATCTTTGAATTCTCTTATAACACCATCCGACATTTAATATTAAACATGAACAGGATGATATACTTCTGAAAGTAGAGATGAAATGGAGTAAAACTGCATTTACAGTTTTTCATTTCGTGATACTGTTTACTTTTAAAAGGACTTCAAAGTTTTAAAGGACACATTTTGTAAAATATTTTTGAAATATTTGCACTTTTCATAGGATGACACTGGTGACGGCAAATGAAAGAGGAGAATCTCCCCTAATTTAGCCATGCCAGGACAAAAGGATGTGAATAAAGTAATTTGAAAACTTTATCTAAATATTTTGTTCAAAATTTTGAATGATATTAAAGGATACATTTTTTAAAGGACGTAACAAACCTCCTCATTCCTGATATGTAAAAATAATAAAATAGAAAAATTAGGGGAGATCCTTCTCCTTTGTTTTCTGTCAACAGTGGCATCCTAGGACAAGTACAAATATTTCAAAAATATTTTACAAAATGTATCCTTTAAAACTTTGTAAAAAAAAAAACTGTAAATGCAGTTTTACTCCATGAAGTCTCTAGCTTAAAACGTATATTATTCAGTTCGTATTCAACGACTGTTTTTCATTTTTGTCGGACGGTGTAATTACAAAAAAAATATTTTTTAAGAAAAATTGTATAAGTGGAAAATTTGCTACACCCTAATACACACTATTTGCCCATCAGTGCAGTTCATAAGTTTACAGACAATTATATTACAAAAATATGTTTTTTTTTTTATTAAAAAACAACTTTTTTAAATCGAAATCGTTGAAAAATAACAAGTTCTTTCATTTATATTAAAAGTTTGAACTTTTTTAAAGCTATTAAAGTGGGTTTCATAGAAATCTGTGGACAAACCCCAAAGTTATAAAGAATTTTATGGAACTACGCATCAAATATTCCTTGTATTTTTACTACATATTGGCCCTTACTACAAGAAAACAAAAAGTCTATTTTAACAAAAGTTTTATTTTAAATTTCAAATTTTCAATACATTTTTTGAAAGTCGATTTTAAAAAGAAAAACAATTTGTATGGAAATAAAATTAAAAGCTAATTTTAAATATATTTTATTTTTCTATGGTAAGGCTGATTGTTTTTTATTTAACATAAAAAAAAAAAAAACTTGGTTTAATACCCACCAAGTTGGCAACTTCCTTGAGCTATCCCCAGTGACGGAATGGTGACATGTCAGAGTCACTGCTGACATCCACAAGATATCTCTTTGTACTAGATTTGTCAATTATTCTCCTTTTAACTTTGTTCGAATATTTTAAATCATTGTTTTTGTTCGTTCGATCAAACGATTAAATATAAAAATTATTCGATTAATCGATGAGAATAACAAATAAAAAAGTAGTTATCAAAAAAATATTCCGTAAATTTTCGAATAAAAACGATTTTTTTTGCAAAAAAAAAAGATATTTTTCAACATAATCTCCTTTTAGCTCAATACACTTACCAGGAAGGGGTTTCACCGGGCACCCACCGATTGTCCTGAAACTTGAATATGGGAATGAGGGAGAAAAAGAAGAGTTACGTGTTTTTTTTAAGCTGCCCAATCTCAAATTTAAAGAAAAGGGCTGCCAATTTATGAAAAAAAAGGGCTTTCGGGGAAATCCGTATAAAAGCAGAACTAGCAGGAATTTCGACCAACGAAAAAATACGGGTCAGCCTAATTTTGATAGAGATTTTTATACATGATTTTGGCAGTCGTACGTATATACGAATATATACAATAACGAACTTAACAAAGCCAAATTCGGGCACGACCGATACACCATTGGATAGGCCTTCAAAAAATCTTTCGACCTGTGTAAAATGTTGATATAGTTTCTTTTGAAGAAATGGAAAAAATCCTCAAAAAATGAAAAAATACCGTTTTTTCCCCTCCCCTTTGACACGCTAAGTGTGAGATTGTGTGAGAAAAAACAAGTAACTCTATCTTGGATCCCTCTTTCCTATATGCAAGCTTCAGGACAATCGGTGGGTGCCCTGTGAAAGACCTTCCTTGTTAGTCCAATGTTTATTAGATTTTTATGAAATTTGGATCTTAATTTCTTTACACACACTTGCTATATTGGTCTTCTCCCTAACTTTCTGATTTGTAGCCATTTGAATGGGGGGGGGGGTAGGGTGGAATTTAAATGTTTCCCCTCTTCTGGTATAGTTTTCGGGAATAGCGGAGTCACAAAAACCATAACCAAAACAAAATTAATTTATTTCTATTATTTCTGTTAAGACAGTTTAGCTCAGACACAGTTAATTGCAATTGTTCTAGTGATAACAAATCTGGTCTCAAAACTTTTTCATTGCATCGGGTTTTTGAGAAAATTGAGTTCAAAGTTAAAAAAGTTCCCATTTTTCGGGTTTTTGACAACTTATAGCGGATGATATGATCAAATGAGTTCTGCATTTAAAGTCGCCAACACATCAGGCTCATCCGCTCATGAGTTGTCAAAAATTCCCAAAACGAGGATTCTTTTGAACTTTGACCTCAATTTTCTTAAAAACCTGATGTCATGCAAAAGTTTGTAGACGCGATTTTTGACCAGCAGAACAATAATAAAGTGTATAAGGCCGAGTCCTAGTCGTATTTTCGATGCCTAGCAGTGCTATAGTTATGTATTACAATTTTTTCTACCCAAAAAGTTACAACACTCTTTTGCCTCCAGCTAAAAAGTTTTGCTCAGAGCATGTAAATTTTTTGCATTTATCTGAACTGTAACCTCACGTAAACATCTAACAAGGAATGTCTTTCACAGGGCACCCACCGATTGTCCTGAAACTTCCATATAGGAAAGATGGTATCAAAATAAGAGTTACCTGTTTATTTTTAGCTTCCCAATCTCACATTTAACGAGTCAAAGGGGAAGGGAAAAAAAGGGATTTGTTGCGTTTTTTGAGGATTTTTCCCATTTCTTCAAAAGAAACTACATGTTCGGCTTTTATTCGGATTTTCCCGAGTGCACATATTTTTTCATAAGGTGGCAACTAATTTTTAAATTTGAGATTGGGCAGCTAAGAAAAAAACAGGTAACTTTTATTTTTCTTTCCTCATTCCAATATTGAACTTTCAGGACAGTCGCTGGGTGCCCTGTGAGAGACCTTCCTTGTAAGTCAAATAATTATATGTGCACTTTATTATATGGAGTTGTAGGTAAGAAAACAAAACTTTTTTATGTTTGGTTAATATTTTATTATGATTTTATATAAGCTGTAAAATCGTAAAAATATTTATTTTAAACTTTTTTTTTTTAATATAGAAGAACAAATATAATCCATAAAAAATAATTTAATGTGCAAAAAAGAAAATTCATACATATGAGGAGTTCCGGCTAAGACTTAAATTTTGAGGTAAAAAAGATGTGATTTTTGTTTTGATGGCACATCGATGAAAGTTGGCATAAATATTAGAAGCTATTTAAGAATAAGAAATTCGTTCGCGTCAATTAAATCGCGCAAGGGGGTCAAAAGTTATGGCGGTTTTAAGATTTAGCGGTTTTAAAAAATCTTAAAAATATTTTAAATATTTTTTTTCTACACATTTGTTGCATGCGTTATTAAAACATGCCAGGATATATCATTTCTTCTAAAATATATGATATAAATTTAACCCTTTAATGACCAAACGATTTAAAATAAAAAATATCTAAGTACCTAAAATCGCGATTAATTCGCGGTAAAAAAAAGTTTCACCATTTTTTATAACATACTAGCTAACTCGCCCGGTACTTCGTTACCGGTTAGCTGTAAAAAAAAAAAAAAATATTACTTCAAATTCTTAATAATTTTTCTTCAAACATAAAAATTGTTAGTTTCGACCTTTAAAATATTATATTTTGAGTAGATTTAAAGTTGAAAAAAAATTTATTCTGGCGAAACGATCCAATAGTTCAAACTTTAAGTTTCAAGGAACATTAGTGCATAAGGAACAATAAGTACCAAATTGAAGCGAAAATTCAAAAATTTATTTTCCCAGAATGTAATTACCGCGAGTGGATCGTAAAGTACCAATTTTAAGTATCTCTACTTTCTCCCTTTTTCCCCATTAGAAGCAGAATTTTCATAAAAGTACTTATTTTAGAATGTTATTTCCGTGAAAGAATCGTACAGTCCAAATTTCAAGTATTTAGGACCATTAATTCAGCAGATTCAAAATTGCGCTACTTTCCCCATTTCCCCCTTAGAAGCAGAATTTACTAAAAAAAGTGCTTCTTCCAGAATGTTATTTCCGCTAGAGGATCGTACAGTCCAAACTTCAAGTATCTAGAACCATGAGTTCAGCAGATACAAAACAGTTCAAAATTCAAGTATCTAGGAGCATTAGTTCAGCAGATACAAAATTGCCCTACTTTTCCCCCTTTTCCACCTATAAAACAAAATTTTCAAAAAAGTACTTCTTTCAGAATGTTTTTTTCCGCGAGATGATCGTACACTCCAAATTTCAAGTATCTAGGACCGTTAGTTCAGCAGATACAAAATTTCCCTAATTTCCCCCTTTTTCCCCGTAGAAGCGAAATTTTCAAAAAAGTACTTCCATTAGAATGTTGTTTCCGCAAGAGGATTCAAATTTCAAATTTGCCCTACTTTCCCTCTTTTTCCCCCTATAGAAGCAGATTTTTCCAAAAAAGTACTTCTTCCAGAATGTTATTTCCGCGAGAGGATCGTACAGTCCAACTTCAATATCTAGGACCATTATTTCAGCAGATACAAAATTGCCCTTCTTTCCCCCTTTAAAAAGTAACTTTCAAAAAAGTACTTCTTTCAATATGTTATTCCGCGAGATGATCCTATATTGCAAATGTCATGTTTTTAAGACCATTAGTTTAAAATTTACCAAATTGCCCTATTTTGCCCCTCTTGGACCTCCCTAAAACCAAAATTTTCAAAAAGTGTATTTTTCAAAAAATTATTTCCGCGAGAGGATCAAAACTAAAAGTTTTAGTTCAGAAGATACAAAATTGCCCTATTTTCCCCCTTCTACTTTTTTCAAGATGTTTGTTTTGCGAGATGATGCTAGAGTTCAAATTTCAAGTTTCTGGAACCATTTGTTTAAAAGATAAATAATGTACCGATTTTCCCTATTTCCCCCCCCCCCCCTTTCCCACCGTGGAGGACGAATTTTTCAAACAATATTTTTTTCGGAATGTTGTTTCCGCGAGAGGATCCTAAAGACCAAACTTCACGTTTCTGGGACCATTTGTTCAGAAGATAAAAAATTCACCGATTTTCCCTTTTTTCCCACCCTTGAAGGCGGAATTTTCAAAAAATTTTGTTTTCCGCATGTTAATTCTGCGAGAGGATCCTAGAGTCCAAATTTCAAGTTTCTGGGACCATTTGTCCAGAAGATAAAAAATGTACCAATTTGCTCTATTTTCCCCACCTTGGAGGCGGAATTTTCAAAAAAATATTTTTTTAGTTTTTTTTTTCGCGAGAGGATTATAGAGTCCAAATTTCAAGTTTCTTAAACTACACCGCTCAACACTCATTTTCCGGTTTGAATTCTGATGATCAATTTTAGTAGACTTTGATCTCCTGATTCCAAATCTGTTCTCCAAATTTTCCCATCACGTCCAGATTTTTAGTTATTCACGGTTGAAAATGCGAAAAATTACGATTTTTGCATTATTTGAAAGCCTGCACAGCAGCCATTCAGTGGAATACAAATCCGGTATAAAGCGCAAAAGTATAATTTGTCTATGGTCTCCAACATAGAACACAATTTTTTTCAAATTATTACGTTTGGTTGGGCTTTACTTGCGTTTTAAAATGATACTGTTAAAATTACCATTTTTGTAAAAAAGGTAAGGTAGATACCTTAGTTTTTTTTGATATTTTTCAAAGAAAAACTAAAAAAAATAAATATTTTACAAATTTAAGATTTCTGTGTTATTTTTCGCATACACCGGAAGATATATTTAACGGGTTTAAAAGTCAATAAGAAAGAATGAACTTTTGCCTAAATTTTGAGCTCATCACAGTAAAGATTGATCATCTGGTTATTGTATTAGAGCCTTTTAAAAATGGTGCTTTTTCTAATTTTTTTGACAGTGTTTTTTTAAAATGCATGTTTGGCCAATAATTGTGCAACAACTTGAAATTTTTTTGATCATATTTTTGAGATCATAGTTCAATTCTACTCTCACGCTTTATACCTGATTTTTATTCCACCCAGCGGCGGCTGTGCAAGCTTTCAAAAAAGGCAAAAATCGCGTTTTTTCGCATTTTCAACCGCGAATAATTAAAATTCTAGACGTGATGGAAAAATTTGGAGCACGAATTTGGAATCAGCGAGTCAAAATCTTTAAAAAATTTATATCAAACTTCAAACCGGAGCCAAAAACCTTCGATTTGTTGAGCGGTGCTATTAGTTCAAAAGATACAAAATCCCCCAAACTGCCCTACTTTCCCCTTTTTCCCCCTTAGAAGTGGAATTTTTAAAAAAGTTCTTTAAGTATGTTATGTTTGCGAAAGGATCGTTCAGTTCAAATTTCAAGAATCTAGGACCATTAGTTCAGCAGATTCAAAATTGCCCTTCTTTCCCCCTTTTTCCCCCAGAATTTTGAAAAGTACTTTCTTAAGAATGTTATTTCCGCGAGAGGATCGTTCAGCCAAATTTCAAGCATCTAGAACCATTAGTTCAGCAGATACAAAATTGCCCTACCTTCCCCGTTTTCCCCCTTGAAATAGGAATTTTTAAAAAAAGTACTTCTTTCATAAGGTTAATTCCAAGAGAGAGGATCGTGCAGTCTAAATTTCAAGTATCTAGGACCATTAGTTCAGCAGATACAAAAATGCCCTACTTTCCGCCTTTTCCCCCTTAGAAGTGGAACTTTCCACAATAAGTACTTTTTCCGCAAGAGGATCGTACAGTTCAAATTTTATGTATCTAGGATCATTAGTTCAGCAGATACAGAATTGCCCTACTTTCCACCTTTTCCCCCTTTAGAAGGAGAACTTTCGAAAAAGTACTTCTTCTAGAGTGTTCGTTCCGCGAGAGGATCGTACAATCCAAACTTCAAGTATGTAGGACTATTAGTTAAGCAGATTCAAAATTGCCCTACTTTCTCCCTTTTCCCCCCGTAGAAGCAGAATTTAAAAAAAGTACTTCTTTTAGAATTTTATATCCGCGAGAGGATCGTACAGTTAAATTTTAAGAATCGAGGACCATTAGTTCAGCAGATACAAAATTGCCCTACCTTCCCCTTTTCCCCCCCTTAAAAGTAGAGTTTTCAAAAAAGTACTTCCTTGAGAATGTTATTTCCGCGAGAGGATCGTACAGTCCAAATTTCATGTATATAGGACCATTATTTCAGCAGATACAAAATTGCCCTACTTTTCCCCTTTTTCCCACTCAAAATCGGAATATTTAAAAAAGTACTTCTTTCAGAATGTTATTTTCGCGAAAAGATCGTACAGTCCAAATTTCAAGTCTCCCGGACCATTAGTTCAGCAGATACAAAATTGCCTACTTTCCCCCTTTTCCCTCTTAGAGACGGAATTTTCCAAAAAGTCCTCCATTAGAATTTTATTTCCGCGAGAGGATTGTGCAGTCCAATTTTCAAGTATCTAGGACTATTTGTTCGGCAGATACAAAATTGGCCCACTTTCCCCCTTTTTCCCCCTTAAAGAAGAATTTTTAAATAAAAAAGTATTTCTTTCTGAATGTTATTTCCGCGGGAGGATCGTACAATCCAATTTTCAAGTATCTAGGACCATTAGTTCAGCAGATTCAAAATTGCTCTATTTTCCATTCTTTTTCCCCTCAAAAGAGGAATTTTTAAAAAAGTATTCCTTTCCGAATGTTATTTCCGTGGGAGGATCGTACAGTCCAATTTTCAAGTATCTAGGACCATTACTTTGGCATATACAAAATTGCACTACTTTACCCCTTTCTCCCCCTTAAAAGCGAAATTTTCAAAACAGTTCTTCTTTTAGAATGATATTGCCGCGATATGATCCCATATTCCAAATGTCATGTTTCTAAGACCATTAATTTAAAGTTTAGCAAATTGCCCTATTTTCCCCCTTTTGGGCCTCCTTAAAACCAAAATTCTCAAAAAAATATATTTTTCAAAAAATAATTTCCTCGAGAGCATCCAGATTCAAAATTTCAAGTTTGTTCAGAAGATACAAAATTGCCCTATTAAACCCCTTCTATCCACCACCCCACCCTTATAAAAGGATTTTTCAAAATATTACTTTTTACAAAATGTTTTTTCCGCGAGAGTAGAGTTAAAATTTCAAGTTTTTCTTTCCCCATTTTCCCCCTTTTAAAACTAATTTGCAAAAATGTACTTCTTTTAGAATGTTATTTTCGGGATAGGATTGTACAGTTCAAATTTTTAGTATCTGGGACCAATAGTTCAGCAGATACAAAATTGCCCTACTTTCCCCCCTTTTCCCCGTAGAAGCATAATTTTTAAAAAAGTTTTCCTTTAACAATGTTATTTCCGCGAGAGGATCGTACAGCCCAAATTTCAAGGATCTACGACCATTAGCTCAGCAGACACAAAATTACCCTACTTTCCCCTTTTTCCCCCTTAGAAGCGAAATTTTCAAAATAGAACTTTCTTCACAATGTTATGAAGGATCCCATAGTCAAAATTTTTAAGTTTCTAGGAAAATTAGTTCAGAACATACAAAGTGTTCCAAATTGTCCTATTATTCCCCTTTTTACCACCCTAGAAGCGGAATTGAAAAAAAACTTTGTTTCGGAATGTTTTTTCCGCGGATCTTATAGTCCAAACTTTAAGTTTTTAGGACCATTAGGTCCGGGAAAAGAAAATGTACCAAATTGCCCAATTTTCCCCCTTTTCCCCTTCTTAGAAGTGCCTTTTTAAAAAAGTACTTTCTTCAGAATATTATTTCCGCGAGAGGATCCTATAGTCCAAATTTTATGTTACTGGGGCCATTAGTTCAGAAGATCGAAATGTTTAAAATTGTCCTATTTCCCCCTAAATTTAAGTGATTAAATCAATAAATTCCCAAAAATTAAAAAATAAATGAGAAAAAAAAATTGAGAAAAAAGTTTGAGTCAAAAAATTAAGCGAAAAATATTTTGAGTAAAAAAAATTTGGGTGAAAACACCTTCTAAGTAAAAAATTTAAGTAAAAAAAATGAGTAAAAAAACTGAAGAATAAAATACAATTGAGTGAAAAAAATTTTTATTAAAAAAAATTGAGTAAAAAAAATTTTGAGTAAAAAAAAATTTTGAGTAAAAAAAAAAATTGTAAAAAAAAAAATTTTTGAGTGAAAAAAAATTTGTAAAAAAAAAATTTTGAGTGAAAAAAAATTTTTAGTAAAAAAAAATTTTGACTGAAAAAAAATTTGTAGAAAAAAAAATTTGTAAAAAAAAAAAATTTGTAAAAAAAAATTTTGAGTGAAAAAAAATTTTGAGTGAAAAAAAATTTTGAGTAAAAAAATTTTAGTAAAAAAATGTTTTTTCCCCGAGAGGATACTATAGTTCAAATATCTAGTTTCTAGGACCATTAGTTCAAAATTCACCAAATTGCCCTATTTTCCCCTTTTTTGTCCCCCTTGAAACCGGAATTTTCAAGAAAGTACTTTTTTCAAAATGTTATTTCCGCGAGAGTATCCTATATTCAAAATTTCAAGATTGTAGGACCATTAGTTCAGAAGATACAAAATGTACCAACTTGCCCTATTTTCCCCCTCCCCCCACCTTAGAAACGGAATCTTCAAAATATTACTTTTTCCAAAATGTTATTTCCGCGAGAGGGTCCTAGACTTCAAATTTCTAGTTTCTGGGACCATTTGTTTAGAATATAAAAAATGTACCAATTTGCCCTATATTCCCCTTTTTCCCCCCTTGGAGGCGGAATTTTCAAAAAAAAAAATTCCGAAATTTTATTTCCACGAGAGGATCCTAGAGTTCAAATTTGAAGTTTCTAGGACTATTAGTTCAAAAGATACAAAATCCCCCAAAGGGCCCTATTTTCCCCCTTTTGCCCCCCTTAGAATAGGAATTTCCAAAAATCCCTTCTTAGTGGGTGGTTTTGTCGGGAGCCGAACCTACATTCCAAATTTCAAGTCTCTAGCTTCAGCGGTTTGGGCTGGGCGATGATTATTGCCAATCAGTCAGTCAGTCAGTAAGTCAGTCAGTCAGTCACCACACTCTTTTATATATATAGATTAATTAAATTAAAATATCTTCAATAAAAATAACAAATAATAAAGTGATACCAAGTATATTCAACAAAATAAAAAGAGTTGCCAAAATTTTAAAGTTAAGTAGTGATATTGTTTTTTTACAAGTAGTTATAGTTAAATATAAAAAACTCGAAAAAAACACGCCTTTTGTTATAAACTTCCCATACAAATTTAAGTAGATATACACTTGATAAGTAGGGATATTTATATATTCTTAAAAGTTTAGTATTTATAAAAAGTGGTGCCAAATCTTGAAATTTTCGTTTATATCACTTACCAACACTATTTTTTATTTTGAAAAGTCAAAAAAATAAATAAATAAATTACAAAAATCAGTTTAAAAAATTTTAATTTACTACAAAAAAAATAAATGTTACAATTATTTTGTAAATTCTATTAATTTAATCAAAATAAATTCAATATAAAATAATAAATAATAAAGTGATACCAACACACAAAAAAAAATTAAAAATTTGTGCCAGTTTTTGGTTTAATTACAACATATAAAGTGGTTTTGGATAACTTACCAAAGTTTTTGCTCTAAAAAACTTAGGTAAATTATCCAAAACCACTTTATAGGTTGTATTATCCCCAAAACGTACACAATTTTTTTATATTTTTTTTTGTTGAGAGTTGCCAAATTTATAATGTTAAGTTGTGATACCGTTTTTTTACAAGTATTTATAGTTATATATAAAAAAACTCGAAAAAAACACGCCTATTGTGTAAAGAATTTGAAATGAAAAAAGTCATTAACATTGAACAGATTAATGATAGTGAAAACTCAATGGTACACTCAAAAAAGAAAAATTGTCTATTAGAAATTTTCTATAGAAGAATTATCTTTGAGAAATTTTTTCTACAACAAAAATGTCTCAGAATCTAAGACTTTCTATAGAAAAAGATGTCTCAGAATCTGGGACTTTTCCTAAAGAAAAAATGTCTCAGAATCTGAGACTTTTTCTATACAAAAAATGTCTCAGAACCGGAGATTTTTTCTACATAAAATATATCTCAGAACCTGAGACTTTTTTCTATAGAAATACTACCCAATGGAAATTGATGATATAGAGCAAAACAATAATCTACTGACGAAATGCTAGTTCGGGCGTTTCGAATTTAAGGTGACGATATGTACTGTTTTATAAAAACTTGGTAGCACTTTTTTTAATTTGCAGACTTCACTATTAGATGTGCAGAAAAGTTTTAATTTTTAAAGTTTTATATTGTAATTGGTATTAATAAATTATAAAATAAAAAAATAAACTAAACAATATTCGTTTTTCAATTATATATCGAACTATATCATGTGTTTTTACAGTAAATTGTTAGTTTAGGCTCCATGGCCAAAAGTCCGTCCGGGTCATGTGGGACAAAAAAACTTTTTGTTAAGGAAATTTTCACAAAAAACTGTTTTTGGATATTCTGAAAAGTCAAAAATATTTGTTTTCAAATATCTATTAAGTCCTATTATTCGTTAGTACAGTGAATAGTTAGATTAGACTCCATGGCCAAAAGTCCGTCCTGGTCACCTGGGACAAAAAAAGTTTTTGTTAAGGAAATTTTCACAAAAAACTATTTTTGGATATTTTGAAAAGTCAAAAATATTTGTTTTTCAAATTTCTATTAATCCCTATTATTCGTTAGTACAGTGAATTGTTTGTTCACGCTTCATGGCCAAAAGTCCGTCTGGGTCATGTGGGACAAAAAAAAAGTTTTTGTTAAGGAAACTTTCACAAAAAACTGTTTTTGAATATTTTGAGAAGTCAAAAATATTTGTTTTTTAAATATCTATTGAGCCCTATTATTCGTTAGTACAGTGAATTGTTAGTTCAGGCTCCATGGCCAAAAGTCCGTCCTGGTCACGTGGGACAAAAAAAGTTTTTGTTAAGGAGGAAAAATTCCACAAAAAACATCAATCGCATATTCTGAAAATGCAGAAATGTTTCTCTTCAAAATATCTATCGAACCATATGACTGCTCATGCTGGTGAACTCCTACTTTTGGCTCCATGACCAAAAGTCCGTCCTTCTCACCAGGGCCGAAAAAAGTTCTTGTGAGGAAAAATTCCACAAAAAACATCAATCGCATATTCTGAAAATGCAGAAGTCTTTCTCTTTGAAATATCTATCGAACCATATGACTGCTCATGCTGGTGAACTCCTACTTTTGGCTCCATGGCCAAAAGTCCGTCCTTCTCACCCTGGCCAAAAAAAAAAGTTCTTGTGAGGAAAAATTCCACAAAAAACATCAATCGCATATTCTGAAAATGCAGAAATGTTTCTCTTCAAAATATCTATCGAACCATATGACTGCTCATGCTGGTGAACTCCTACTTTTGGCTCCATGGCCAAAAGTCCGTCCTTCTCACCAGGGCCGAAAAAAAGTTCTTGTGAGGAAAAATTCCACAAAAAACATCAATCGCATATTCTGAAAATGCAGAAGTGTTTCTCTTTGAAATATCTATCGAACCATATGACTGCTTATGCTGGTGAACTCCTACTTTTGGCTCCATGGCCAAAAGTCCGTCCTTCTCACCCGGGCCAAAAAAAAAGTTCTTGTGAGGAAAAATTCCACAAAAAACATCAATCGCATATTCTGAAAATTCAGAAATGTTTCTATTCAAAATATCTATCGAACCATATGACTGCTCATGCTGGTGAACTCCTACTTTTGGCTCCATGGCCAAAAGTCCGTCCTTCTCACCAGGGCCGAAAAAAAGTTCTTGTGAGGAAAAATTCCACAAAAAACATCAATCGCATATTCTGATAATGCAGAAGTGTTTCTCTTTGAAATATCTATCGAACCATATGACTGCTCATGCTGGTGAACTCCTACTTTTGGCTCCATGGCCAAAAGTCCGTCCTTCTCACCCGGGCCTAAAAAAAAGTTCTTGTGAGGAAAAATTCCACAAAAAACATCAATCGCATATTCTGAAAATTCAGAAATGTTTCTATTCAAAGTATCTATCGAACCATATGACTGCTCATGCTGGTGAACTCCTAGTTTTGGCTCCATGGCCAAAAGTCCGTCCTTCTCACCAGGGCCGAAAAAAAGTTCTTGTGAGGAAAAATTCCACAAAAAACATCAATCGCATATTCTAAAAATGCAGAAGTGTTTCTCTTTGAAATATCTATCGAACCATATGACTGCTCATGCTGGTGAACTCCTACTTTTGGCTCCATGGCCAAAAGTCCGTCCTTCTCACCAGGGCCGAAAAAAAGTTCTTGTGAGGAAAAATTCCACAAAAAACATCAATCGCATATTCTGAAAATGAAGAAGTTTTTCTCTTTGAAATATCTATCGAACCATATGACTGCTCATGCTGGTGAACTCCTACTTTTGGCTCCATGGCCAAAAGTCCGTCCTTCTCACCCGGGCCAAAAAAAAGTTCTTGTGAGGAAAAATTCCACAAAAAACATCAATCGCATATTCTGAAAATTCAGAAATGTTTCTATTCAAAGTATCTATCGAACCATATGACTGCTCATGCTGGTGAACTCCTAGTTTTGGCTCCATGGCCAAAAGTCCGTCCTTCTCACCAGGGCCGAAAAAAAGTTCTTGTGAGGAAAAATTCCACAAAAAACATCAATCGCATATTCTAAAAATGCAGAAGTGTTTCTCTTTGAAATATCTATCGAACCATATGACTGCTCATGCTGGTGAACTCCTACTTTTAGCTCCATGACCAAAAGTCCGTCCTTCTCACCAGGGTCGAAAAAAGTTCTTGTGAGGAAAAATTCCACAAAAAACATCAATCGCATATTCTGAAAATGCAGAAGTCTTTCTCTTTGAAATATCTATCGAACCATATGACTGCTCATGCTGGTGAACTCCTACCAAAAGTCCGTCCTTCTCATCCGGGCCAAAAAAAAGTTCTTGTGAGGAAAAATTCCACAAAAACATCAATCGCATATTCTGAAAATTCAGAAATGTTTCTATTCAAAATATCTATCGAACCATATGACTGTTCATGCTGGTGAACTCCTACTTTTGGCTCCATGGCCAAAAGTCCGTCCTTCTCACCAGGGCCGAAAAAAAGTTCTTGTGAGGAAAAATTCCACAAAAAACATCAATCGCATATTCTGATAATGCAGAAGTGTTTCTCTTTGAAATATCTATCGAACCATATGACTGCTCATGCTGGTGAACTCCTACTTTTGGCTCCATGGCCAAAAGTCCGTCCTTCTCACCCGGGCCAAAAAAAAGTTCTTGTGAGGAAAAATTCCACAAAAAACATCAATCGCATATTCTGAAAATGCAGAAGTGTTTCTCTTTGAAATATCTATCGAACCATACTCCTAGTTTTGGCTCCATGGCCAAAAGTCCGTCCTTCTCACCAGGGCCGAAAAAAAGTTCTTGTGAGGAAAAATTCCACAAAAAACATCAATCGCATATTCTAAAAATGCAGAAGTGTTTCTCTTTGAAATATCTATCGAACCATATGACTGCTCATGCTGGTGAACTCCTACTTTTGGCTCCATGGCCAAAAGTCCGTCCTTCTCACCAGGGCCGAAAAAAAGTTCTTGTGAGGAAAAATTCCACAAAAAACATCAATCGCATATTCTGAAAATGCAGAAGTGTTTCTCTTTGAAATATCTATCGAACCATATGACTGCTCATGCTGGTGAACTCCTACTTTTGGCTCCATGGCCAAAAGTCCGTCCTTCTCACCCGGGCCAAAAAAAAGTTCTTGTGAGGAAAAATTCCACAAAAAACATCAATCGCATATTCTGAAAATTCAGAAATGTTTCTATTCAAAGTATCTATCGAACCATATGACTGCTCATGCTGGTGAACTCCTAGTTTTGGCTCCATGGCCAAAAGTCCGTCCTTCTCACCAGGGCCGAAAAAAAGTTCTTGTGAGGAAAAATTCCACAAAAAACATCAATCGCATATTCTAAAAATGCAGAAGTGTTTCTCTTTGAAATATCTATCGAACCATATCACTGCTCATGCTGGTGAACTCCTACTTTTGGCTCCATGGCCAAAAGTCCGTCCTTCTCACCCGGGCCAAAAAAAAGTTCTTGTGAGGAAAAATTCCACAAAAAACATTGATCGCATATTCTGAAAATGCAGAAGTGTTTCTCTTTGAAATATCTATCGAACCATATGACTGCTCATGCTGGTGAACTCCTACTTTTGGCTCCATGGCCAAAAGTCCGTCCTTCTCACCCGGGCCAAAAAAAAAAGTTCTTGTGAGGAAAAATTCCACAAAAAACATCAATCGCATATTCTGAAAATGCAGAAATGTTTCTCTTCAAAATATCTATCGAACCATATGACTGCTCATGCTGGTGAACTCCTACTTTTGGCTCCATGGCCAAAAGTCCGTCCTTCTCACCAGGGCCGAAAAAAAGTTCTTGTGAGGAAAAATTCCACAAAAAACATCAATCGCATATTCTGATAATGCAGAAGTGTTTCTCTTTGAAATATCTATCGAACCATATGACTGCTCTTGCTGGTGAACTCCTACTTTTGGCTCCATGGCCAAAAGTCCGTCCTTCTCACCCGGGCCAAAAAAAAAGTTCTTGTGAGAAAAATTCCACAAAAAACATCAATCGCATATTCTGAAAATGCAGAAATGTTTCTCTTCAAAATATCTATCGAACCATATGACTGCTCATGCTGGTGAACTCCTACTTTTGGCTCCATGACCAAAAGTCCGTCCTTCTCACCAGGGCCGAAAAAAGTTCTTGTGAGGAAAAATTCCACAAAAAACATCAATCGCATATTCTGAAAATGCAGAAGTCTTTCTCTTTGAAATATCTATTGAACCATATGACTGCTCATGCTGGTGAACTCATACTTTTGGCTCCATGGCCAAAAGTCCGTCCTTCTCACCCTGGCCAAAAAAAAAGTTCTTGTGAGGAAAAATTCCACAAAAAACATCAATCGCATATTCTGAAAATGCAGAAATGTTTCTCTTCAAAATATCTATCGAACCATATGACTGCTCATGCTGGTGAACTCCTACTTTTGGCTCCATGGCCAAAAGTCCGTCCTTCTCACCAGGGCCGAAAAAAAGTTCTTGTGAGGAAAAATTCCACAAAAAACATCAATCGCATATTCTGAAAATGCAGAAGTGTTTCTCTTTGAAATATCTATCGAACCATATGACTGCTCATGCTGGTGAACTCCTACTTTTGGCTCCATGGCCAAAAGTCCGTCCTTCTCACCTGGGCCAAAAAAAAGTTCTTGTGAGGAAAAATTCCACAAAAAACATCAATCGCATGTTCTGAAAATGCAGAAATATTTCCATTTGAAATATCTATCGAACCATATGACTGCTCATGCTGGTGAACTCCTACTTTTTGCTCCATGGCCAAAAGTCCGTCCTTCTCACCTGGGCCGAAAAAAAGTTCTTGTGAGGGAAAATTCCACAAAAAACATCAATCGCATATTCTGAAAATGCAGAAATGTTTCTATTTAAAATATCTATCGAACCGTTTGACTGCTCATGCTGGTGAACTCCTACTTTTGGATCCATGGCCAAAAGTCCGTCCTGGTAACCTAGGAGGAAAAAAGTTTTTGTTCAGGAAACTTTTACAAAAAACTGTTTTTGGATATTTCGAAAAGTCAAGAATATTTGTTTTTCAAATATCTATTAAGCCCTATTATTCGTTAGTACAGTGAATTGTTAGGTTAGGCTCCATGGCCAAAAGTCCGTCCTGGTCAACTGGGATAAAAAAAGTTTTTGTTAAGGAAACTATTACAAAAAAATGTTTTTGGATATTTTGAAAAGTGAAAAATATTTGTTTTTTAAATATCTACTTAAGCCCTTTTATTCATTAGTATAGTGAATTGTTAGTTAAGGCTCCATGGCCAAAAGTCCGTCCTAATCAGAATTAATGGCAAAGTTTTTCATAGGCAAACTCTCTCAAAGAGCATACTCTAAAAATAAAAAGTACATGAGATGACACTCCACAATAGTGGCAATCGATTCCCATCATTATTTTTTTTAAAGATTTTTCTAATGATTTTATTTTAATATTTAATTGTAAATTTATTTTCTTAGATTCTTCTTCTTATTGTTTTTGTTTGTTAGAAGTTTTTTGGAGTTTGTTGAGTTTTTTCATCTCAACAAACAAATTACAGTTGATAAAAAATATACTAAATACTATTTTTGTCAATTAGCGCTACCACTTATAATCTGATTTTATTGCTGCCACTTGGTTTTTGTGGCAAAGAACTGGCAGCACTCAAAAAATTTGACGTTCAGTGTGAAAGCTTTCAAAAGAGCTTTTGTTTGTTGAGTTTGTTGGTAGTTTGTTAGCGAGTTTGTTATTTTCACGCCGATTTCAACTTTATATTTCTAATCGTCTTGGTTTGATAGAAGATTCATGTTGCAAACTCAATGAGGACTTAGAGGCTATAAAAACTTGGGCTGAAACCAATAATTTGGTACTTAATCCTAAAAAATCGTTTGTTTTACCAATAAGTAAATTTACACTGGATCGTAGTTATTTTCCAACACTATATCTTGGTTCCACCTCTCTGACGTATGTCGACAGAGCGAAATATCTGGGATTTTACATTAACTCAACCTTTTCATGTACAGACCACATAAACAATGTTGTGCGTAATGTTTTTCTTGTACTACGTAATCTACGAATGTCGTCTTACTTTACCCCAATCGAAATTAAGCGAAAGCTTGTAATTCAATTAATTCTTCCACTGATAACCTATTCAGCTGAGGTATATAGTAAATTAGATTCGCACTCAATGCACAAATTACAGGTGTCTTTTAATAATGCAACGCGGTATGTATATGGTATAGCCCGGTTTGATAGTATATCATCTTCACTCAAAAAATTATGTTAGTAAAATCAACTGAAAATGTCAGTTAAAATAACTACTTTGTTAGTTGTTTTGGGGTCAACTACTTTTTCAGTTAAATCAACTAACAATGTTAGTTTTTTTAACTGACAAAAAAACAACTGACGTATGTAGTAAAAACTACTTACATTTGTAGTCAAAACAGCTAACATGTAGTAAAATTATTATTATTTTTTTTTTTCAAAAAATTTTTCAGAAAAAAAAAAATTGAAGACCAATTTTTTTTTTTGAGTTGAATAAAACGAAAATTTATTTTTATTTTTTGGAAAAAAACTTTGAAAATTTTTCAGAGATAAACAAAATAATATTAACTACTTTAAATAACTGTTACTACATTACAGTACTTTTTTGTTAGTTATTCAAAAAAACGACTTAAAATAACTAACAGAAATAGTTATTTGATATTTGTCATACAAAAACAACTGACTTTGTAGTTGAAAACAACTAACTACTGTAAAATATACAAACAACTAACATGTAGTAACTTACATAATTTTCTGAGTGTTGGACAAAAATGATCCTTGGTTGTGATTTAGAGAACTACCTTTGTATGCGTAACCTAATATTTCTGCACAAGCTTTTGCATCAGAATACTCCTGCTTATCTATTTGAAAAACTAACATTTGCTAGATCTACAAGATACATTACTTTAATAATACCCAGACACAACTTTCTTAATACAAGCAGATTCTTTTTCGTTAACGCAATTAAATTATGGAATGACCTACCTATTAAAACTAAATCTATTTCGGGAATAAACAGTTTCAAGGAATCCCTATTTGAACATATCACTTCCAACAATTAGCTCACAATGCACTATTAGTTTTATGTACTTCTTTTTTTTATCTTTTCAAATCATACTCAATAACTTCATTCTTTTAAATTTATAATTCAATTTTATTTCTTTACTCTTCTCAAAACTATAAAGCCAGTTCATATAATATATATATATTTTTTTTATTAATTTGTTAAACTATCATTAAATATATATTTTTTTTTAAATAATTTGTTAAACTATTGTTTTTGACCTTTATATTTTAAATAATAATTTAATTACTTTTAAGTATTTAATAATGACTTTTCTGATGTAATCCCAATTGAACCACAAAAGAATTTATTCTTAAGGTTCTAATAACGAAAAAATAAATAATAATAATAATAATAATAATAATAATAATACATCTTTAAGATCACTATTTAAGAGCATTTTTGCACTACTTAAAAAGTGTATTTTTAGAATTCATTAGGAAGTAGATTTAGTAAGCGATTCTGACGATGCCAATGTTCTAATAACATTACTAAACATCGAAAATGCGACTGGGACGCGACCTTATACACTTGATTACATTAGTTCTGCTGGTCAAAAATCCAGTCTCCGCACTTTTCCATCACATCTGGTTTTTGAGAAAATTGTGGTCAAAGTTCAAAAAATCGCCGTTTTGGGTTAAGCTAAAACTTTCCTCTTTAAGATGCAGAACTCATTTGGTCAGTCGCCCTAACTTTTTGGGCATCTATTGTATTTCAATGCTGTCATATCAAAAAAAAGTTTTTGGGAGAAAACACTTTATTAAAAGATTGGTGCTCCAAAGGTTGAAGCGACTGATGAATTGAGTTATACGTCTTTAAGAGCAATGTTTGAGCTTTACCCTTAAAAAGTATGGAGACCGGATTTTTGACCAGGAGAATAATTGTAATCATGTTTATAAGCCTTATACTATAAGGTGGCGCTCCATTCGAATAAGGTTTTTTTTATTTGATTTGTAGCGGCAAAAATCGTTTTTTGGGAACAAGACATCATTGAGAGATAATTGGTGCCCTAGGGGTTAAGGCGACTGACCAAAAGAGTTCAGAATCCTTAAGAGCAATGTTTAAGCTTTAACCTCGACTTATTTTTAAGTCGCTATTATATCGGGTTCATCCGCTATGATTTGGCAAAAATTAACAAAACGGTGATTTTTTTTAACTTTGACACTAATTTTCCCAAAAACTTGATGTGATGGAAAAGTTTTGAGACCAGATTTGTGATGAGTAGAACAATTGCAATTAACCGTGTAAGGTCGCGGACCAGTCGCATCAATTAAAGTGTTCGTACCTCAAAAAATTGGTCCAAGTTCAGGACTTTATACTTTATCCGACATAAAATTGTTTCATTCGCTTGACAAAAAAAACAATGATCGCTAAAAAATTGCGTTTTAGAGGTTGGTTCGCTTCTCCAAGGTGAAACTTTTCCCCTCCGTTCCGATTTTAACCTACCTAGGACTATAAAAAATATTTGTACCAAAAGTTAGGTGAATAGCTGTTTTATTTTGGACTACATCGTGTTACATACAGACGGAGGGATGTTCATAGAACTTCTCAGAATCGATCACTGATCAATATAATATATCGTCACCAACAGTCCAACACATTTTGCTTTTTT
This sequence comes from Pegoplata infirma, assembly GCA_963921195.1. Classification (NCBI taxonomy): domain Eukaryota; kingdom Metazoa; phylum Arthropoda; class Insecta; order Diptera; family Anthomyiidae; genus Pegoplata; species Pegoplata infirma. The sequence continues at coordinate 128,730,323 of OY992539.1, read as the reverse complement.
AATATAGCAGCGAAAAACGTTGTGAAACATTTTTTTTAATTTTGTTCATAAGTTCGTCATTTTTCATCGGATAGGTCTGAATTTTTGGAAATGGTTTCAGTTAATGAATTGTATCACAACTAGCAAATCATATTTTGATAATTTTATATGGGGACAATGCATCACAATCAATAACTTGATTTTAAAAAAAGTGTTGTCACTTTGTCACTTTTTTGTCACATTTTAGACAACGATTCTCTTTATGGGGAATGACAAAGTGAGTGTACCCCCTATACTGTAGTTAAAAGGTAAAAAACAAAATCTGTTTACACCAAATTTAAGATTAAACAAATTAAAAATAAAAAAATTCCTGAAATTGTAACCTATCAAATATTAACTTTTTGCCTTTCAATCTATATATATAAAGTAGTTGCGTGACTGACTGATGACTGACTGACTGACATACTAATCACGCATCATCCCACAGCCCAAAACACTGAAGCTAGAGTCTTGAAATTTGGATTGTAGTTTCACCTCCTGGAATACATATCCGCTAAGGCCGGGTTTTTGGAAATGTTGATTTTAAGGGGTTAAAACTAAGGGTTGAAAAAGGGGAAAAAGCGAGTATTTTGGTACTTTTTATTTTTTCTGAAAAAAATTCAATTAATTTGAAATTTGAAATTTAGGATCCTCTAACGGAAAAACATTACCAAAAAAAGAACTTTCTGGAAATTCGGATTCCTAAGGGTAAAAAATGGTACTTTGGTACTTTTTATATTTTTTGAAATTAAGGTCCTACAAAAATATTAAAATTTGCAATGGTGGTTCCAACAACGGAAAAAATTTTGAAAACGTACTTTTTTAAAATTCCGATTCTAAGGGGGGTAAAAAAACGAGTACTTTGGTACTTTTTATTTTTTCTGAAAAAAATCCTATTAATTCGAAAATTGGAATGTAGGATCCTCTAACGGAAAAACATTCCCAAAAAAAGTACTTTCTGGAAATTCGGATTCCTAAGGGTAAAAAGGGGTAAAAAATTGTACTTTGGTACTTTTTATATTTTTTTAAATTAAAGTCCTACAAAAAAATTAAAATTTGCATTGTTGTTTCCAACAATGAAAAAAATTATGAAAAAGTACTTTTTCGAAATACCGATTCTAAGGGGGGTAAAAAGCAAGCACTTTGGTACTTTTTACTTTTTCTGAAAAAAAAATCCTATTAATTTGAAAATTGGAATGTAGGATCCTCCAACGGAAAAACATTTCCAAAAAAAGTACTTTCTGGAAATTCGGACTCCTAAGGGTAAAAAGTGGTAAAAAAATTTACTTTGGTACTTTCTAATTTTTTTGAAATTAAGGTCCCACAAAAAAATTTTAAAATGTTAGTTTCAACAACGGGAAAAATTTTGAAAACGTACTTTTTCGAAATTCCGATTATAAGGGGGGTAAAAAAATGTATTTTGGTATTTATTATAATTCCTGAAATAATGGTCTTGGAAACTTTAAATTTGGAATGCAGGGTCATTTAGCGAAAAGAGATTTCTAAAGAAGGCAAAGAATTTTTTGTTTTTTAGCGCATGTAAGGGCATATTCGGAACGGAATGAAAGCCACATGGGACTAATCGGAATGGAACAGGGAAACAAATGGAATAAAACAGGGAACGAAATGGGAACTTGAAATTTGGAATGGAGGTGCGCCTCCCGAAGTATAGATCCTTTAAGGCTGAGTTTTTGGAAAGGTTGATTCTAGGGAATAGGGGTAAAAAAGGTATTTTGGTACTTTTTATATTTCCACAAACCACTGAAGCTAGAGACTTGAAATTTGGAATATAGATGCGCCTCCCGGAATATAGGCCAACTAAGGCTTGGGTTTTGGAAATGTTGATTCTAAGGGGGTAAAATGTGCAAAAACAGGTACGTTAGTACTTTTTATAGTTCCACAAACCAATGAAGATAGAGATTTGAAATTTGAAATGTAGCTGCATCTCCCGGAATATAGATCCACTAAGGCTGGTTTTTTTGAAATAATGATTTTATGGGGGTAAAACGGGTAAAAAAGGTATTGTGGTACTTTTTATATATACTTAAATAATGGTTTTATTAGCTTGAAATTTGGAATGTAGCATCCCATGCTTAAATAAAGGTCATAAAAACTTAAAATTAGGAATTTAAGATCCAACAACAAAAAAAAACTATTTCTAGCAAATATCAAACAATCAATTTAGCTGCGATTTTGGAAATGTTGATTCTAAGGGGGTAAAAGGGGTAAAAAAAGGTATTTTGGTACTTTTTTATTTCCACAAACCACTGGAGCAATACACTTGAAATTTGGAATGTAGGTGGACCTCCTGAAATGTAGATCCAATAAGGCTGGGTTTTTGGAAATGTTGATTTTAAGTGGGTAAAAGGGGTACAAAAAAGGTACTTTGATCCATTTTTTATTTCCACAAACCACTGAAGCAATACACTTGAAATTTGAGACCTCCTGAAATGTAGATCCAATAAGGCTGCGATTTTGGAAATGTTGATTCTAAGGGGGTAAAAGGGGTAAAAAAAGTACTTTGGTCCTTTTTTTTATTTCCACAAACCACTGAAGATAAACACCTGAAGTTTGGAATGTGGGTACATCTCTGAAATGTAAATCCAATGAGGCTGTATTTTTGGAAATGCTGATTCTAATAGAGTAAAAGGGATAGAAAAGCTACTTTGTTTGGCACATTTTATATTTCTACAAACAACTGAGGCTATAGACTTGAAATTTGGAATGTAAGTGCACCTCCCGGAATATTTTTTTTTTTTTTACTTTGAGCCAACACTCAGGGGATGCCCCTACTGATGGAATGCATTGTGTTGGTATTAGTAAAATAGGTTATGAGAAGAAGGAAAGAGGGAGTAGTGTTTGTGGACGTTTAATTTAAATTTTTCCAAATTGTAGCTGGTCGGGAAGACGTCTGCGGGGAGTTTATTCCACATACGGCTAGTTATATATAAAACTATAGTTTAGACTAAAACTCTATTAAATAAATATGTTCTTTTCATTACGTTAGAAAAATATTTAAAAAAAACTCATTCCGACTATAGTGTTCTAAAGTAGTGGAATCCATATTATAGTCCTTCTTATTGACATATTTGGATGTTATTTTAAACTACTTTTTTTGCAACAAAAAATATTCACTAATTGCTACTTTTTATGTAGTTTAAGTCTACTTCGTTTTGAACTACTTCGAATTTTTTTTGCTGGGAATATTTAAAAATATTTTATAAAATTTAATCCTCTAAAAATTTTAAGTACTTTAAAAAGGATCACGAAATGAAAAACTGTAAATGCTGTTTTGCTACATGTAGTCTCTAGCTTAAAACGTATGTTATCCAGTTCGTATTCAACGACTTTTTTATTTTTGTCGGACGGTGTAATTACAAAAAAAAAATTTAACAAAACTTTTAAAAGTGCACAGAAAGAAATAAAAATGAATTTCAATTACGAAATTCGTTGATTCAATTAAAAAATTAATTGATTTCGGACGTATCACGAAAATGCGCATATTAATTACTCATTTTGTTTGAAAACAGTTTTAAAACTTAATTAAATTGTTAATTGAATCAATTAAAGTTTTAATTGAAAATAAAATGGAAAACCAATTAAAATTGTAATTAAATAAATATATAAAAAAAATTAATATAAAATTGAAAATCAATAATACAGATTTATTGATTCACATAAAATTTTTAATTGAAAAAAGACCAAAACTCAATTTAATTTTAAAAGTTGAACTTCAAAAAATGCCTAAAAATAAATAAACATAGAATGTTTTTGTTTTGCATTATTAAGAAATTTATTTTCTTTATTAAATATAAACACTTGGTATAGTTTTGCATAGAAACATTATAGTAGTATTTTAAAATATCAATAACTATTTAAAATTACATTTTTATTTTTAAATCTTGTTATTGCATGCATTTTTGTCGCCTTAGTAAAGTTGAATCAAAAAAAAATTGTATTATATGTCAATGTGCAAAACACAACTGTACACATTTTATTATCAAAACAATTTATCCGCAACGACCGCTCGCCTTAAAGAAAACAATAAAACTAAATTTTTTTGTTGCTTTCATGTATTCATTGGCTGCTACCACCAAAATATACAAAACAATAGTTCAAAAGTTTTTTTTTGTTGTTTTTTGCATTTTATTTTTTTATTTGCTACTAACACTAAAGCATATAAAACCGGTTTCGTTTGTTTATTTTATTTTTATTTTCAGTAAGGTTAAGAATTCAATTAAAACATTAATTGAATCAATTAAAATGTTTAATTGAAGTTAAATTTAATATCAAATCCATTTTTAATTAAAAAAAAATCACGATATTATTTTCTGTGTGGAAAAATTTTTATACAGTAAAATAATAAAATAAAAATCAAAAAACTACGTTATTTCATATAGAACAATTCAGACCATTCGAAATTTATTTAAATTAATCATATAAGTGTTAGATTTTGTATTGTGTACCTTCTGTTGATTACACTAGTTTACAATTTAAAAAAAATGGGACCCACTAGACCTTGTATTTATTTTCAATGTAAAATCTTGCGCTGATTCCAAAAATTAAGCTCAAAGATTCAGAAGTATGACAGATTTCGAGATATTGCTAACTATTCAAATGTTTAACTTTTTAAAAAAGTGGTTTTAGTTAATGATAATAATTTAAGTTGTGTGTTTAATTTAATTTTATGTTAAATGTTTTTTTGTAAGCTGTAAAATCATTTATATGTAATCTAATGTGATAAATTACTTACAAGGGAAGTATCTCAACCCATATGAACCGATTTGCATAAAACGTAAAATATATATAAAAGAGACAATTCTTAGGTTGGGGTGTCTCGTCTTATCGACCATATCGGGGATTTAGGGGTTCAAAACATGGGTCAAAAAATTGCGAAAAAATCGTTTTTTGGATTTTTCAGCCATTTCTTTCTAATGAACTACATGATGTTTACATATGAGAAGAAAGGTTTTTTTCATGAATATCCAACGGTGGCATAACCTTATAAAAGTTTGTCTTCGTTAAATACTTTTTTCATTAAAATATGTAAATTTTGAGGGTATTTATATGAAGACATAGACCTACGATGTCCATATGAATACGAAATAATCTTTATTAAATTTAAGACGACACGTATTTTTGCTCTAGAGGATATTCCTGTTAGTTCGGAATTAATCGAAATTTTTCCGTAGGTCCACATTGTTTCATAAGGGGACAACGAAATTTTGAAACACTGATATGGCCGATAAACCGAGACACCCCAACCTTAAAATCGTCTCTTTAATATAAATATTAAGTTTTAGGCCAATCGGTTCATAAGGGTTGAGATACTTCCCTTGTTAGTAATTACAAAAACCCCTGAAGATGTCAACAAATAATTGACGAAACGTTGGGAGAAAGATGTAATAAAGTTTTTTATTTACATAAATGTAATAGGCCCAATTAGCTTATTGGAAATCATTTAAAATATAAATATATTTATTTATCAAAAATCCAGCCTATTTTTTTAATATTTTTTTTTTTAAGTATATATCGCTCCTTTACTTGTATAGTGTCATAACTCAAAAAATGCGTTTTTTGAGTTAATGATGCAGAATTATTCGTTATATCGTGCTTTATATTGTGTCAAAAATTCGTATTAATATCTCTTAAACTCACCGTTTGAGAAGAGTACACGCCATTATTACATTTTCTATGTACCGGCCTTTTTCAATTAAAAACCAGTTTCAATAGTAAACTTTAAACGTGTTTTCTGCAAAATCAAATATTTTGAGTTATGACACTATACAAGTAAAGGAGCGATATGTTTTTCTATCCACACAAAAAATTCAGAAGGCCATTTTTCGAGAAAATCGCATTTGAATATTGGATTTCATAAAAATTCGAATAATAATATACGGTTTTTCTGGAAATATATGGACAATTGTCATTAACTTTTAACGCTTGTGATATTTTACTAATTTCGCAATAACATTTTTATTTGTAAACTAGGTGGTACCTGTGAATGTAGATATGTAAAGGGAACCATAATGAGTAATTTTGCAAAGGCACAGCGTAAATAGTCTCATTATCTCATGGTAAGGAACGTGCAAAGTTAAAAAATGTAAAAAAATCGCTTGATACTCTCATGAAATTTTTCGTTCAAAGTTCCATATTGTTGGGCGCGTTAAAGCTATTGCTCCAAATTTAATACCGTTTAATCAGTAGACTTGGGCAATTATTTGGTTTTGGTTCAGTGGATGTGCCATCAATAAGAAAAAAGTTACATGGACCTAAATCTTTGATACCAATTTTTTTCATTTTTCAATTTTTCGAGGATTTTTGATTGTAGCTTTTGGTGCAAACCGTAATTTTAAAATTCAAATGCACATGGTAAAAGCCCTTGTAAATATGCACAATCTGAGACTGATTCGAGTGATGTGCTCGCAATGGTTACGAAGCTGCAGCTCTCCAAAGATGGGAAGAAAAAACGTGAATTTTTTAAAAAGTCTGTTTTTTGCGAGGCACACTCCCACTTTTATTCCAAATGGTTCCGAATGCTTTGTGAACTTTATAATTTACCATAATAAATCATGGAAAGCAACATTGATCAAAAGTTAAATTTGGCGAATTCCGCGGTGTTTTTCAGTTTTCACTTTTTTGTAAGGCACATCCAGGCCGCTTATAGAAATTGGTCGGTTAAAGGCGCGTTTGGTAGTCTTTTTAATTCTCTATCTTCAATTAATTCGCACCCGAAAAAATTTAACGTTTAAGCGGTTTTTCGGTGGTTTTAAATTTTTGATACCTTTAAATTTAATGGTTATATAAAATCTTACATTACTTAAATAAAGAAGAAAAGAAATGTATTTTGATAGATTTTGACATGTCTTATTCAAATAATATTTCAATTGATTTTTGCAGTCGCGAAAATCTCGAAAAATCGCTAAAATTTTTTATAACCTTGATAAAATTAGTAATAACGTTAAAATATTTCGTAATAACCTTAATATTAGCATTATTAATCATACTTTGAATATTTTCAATATTCAGTGAAGGACAACACTGTAAAATCAGACATTTAATATTAAAAAAAAAAAAAATTCAAAATTATTAATTTTTTTTTTCAAAAATGTTCCCTTTAAACCAATGCTGTTTCTTACCTATTAGAGATAGAATAATGGTGTTAACTAAGAATTTGTTGAGATTTTGTTAATGCATTTGGTAATATTTTTCTAAAAAAAATAAAACCGCTGGAAACATTTTTATTTCCAAAATATTGAAAAATGTGCCGAAAAAAAATTGGTTAAATGCAAATATCTCGATATTTAGCAAAGATTTTATGCATGTTTGAATATGTATTTTAGCTCTGGGTAAGCATAATACAAAATAGTACGTTTGGTTAACTTCGGATAAAAAATGTAATTTTGACAATTTTTTTAAAAATTTTAACTTTAAACCGCCATAGTTTTGGGTGCGATTGCTCAAATTAATGCACGCGGATGGATTTGAATTACTTATTTATAATGTTATTTACCTACAAAGTCTTATCAATGTGCCACGAAAAAAAAATAGCAATTTTTTTTTTTTTTTCTTAAATATTAAAAGTTAATGACAATTGCTCATATACATATACAGTCAAACTCGGTTATAACGACCTCGGTTATAACGAATTCTCGGTTATAACGAACTAGTTCTAAAGTCCTGACATTTTAGCATCAATTTTTACACAAAATACTTCTTTTATAACGAACTCGGTTATAACGAATCCTCGGTTAAAACGAACTGCTTATTATGGTCCCACGAACACAATTTCATGTATATTTACCTTTTTATAACGAACTCCCGTAAATATTTTTTAATGTGTGGCAATTATGTTTATCAAACTAACAAAAGATTGGAATTTTTAGTTTATATAATAATTTTCATAGAATTTATTTATATTTTTATTGATTTATCCTCAATTAGTAGATTATTTTCTAAAAAACATCAAATGAAACAAAATTGGATATATTTTTTTGAAAATAAAACTAGGTTGATAAAAAATATACCCCGCTTATAGCGAACTTCGCTTATAACGAACTATTTTTACTGGTCCCTCGGAGTTCGTTATAACCGGGTTCGACTGTAATTGTTTTAAAATTTTAAGTCAAATAAACAAACCAAATGTATGTGGCCGTTGGAATTTAAAAAAACAGTCATGTTTACTACAGTGGTCCTTATTTTAAATTTTTTCGTATTTTCGCTGCTCCTGAAGCATGGATTTGTTAAACGACCTCAATTAAGTACCTGATTAAATATTGGGCCAAATCGGTTAACTCTATGACAGCGATAAAACCGGTCAAAGTTTCGAGTTTTGGCAAAAAAAAATATACTACAATTTTTATGAATATGCTCAAAATAAAATATTTTTTGTTTAACATTTTTTCAAATGTAGTCATAATAAATATAAAGTTTTTGTGATATCGGTAATCCATATAAATTTGGCAACAAAAATATTTTTTGAATACTACCATTTTTCAAATCTCCAAAATTATTTTTTTTATAATTTTCTCAGACAAAATCGCAGAAAACTTAAATTTTGATACATTTTGTAATGCTTTTACAAATAATGACTTTTCGTTTTGTTTTCTGTTAATAAAATATTAAAATACATGTAATTAATATTGTTTACTTACTCAAGTATCAATTTTTTACTAAAATCGTCGAAAAAAATTTTGTAATTTAGAAAACTTCTGAATTTGGAATTATTTGATTAATCGATCAATTTAAAAATTTTATTCGTTTAATCGAATAAGTCGAAAATGCCAAATATCGATTAATCGTTTAATCGAACAATAAAAAAACCCGATTAATTGAACACCCTAGTCAACACCGCGTATGAGTAACGGATATTTGCGAAACCAATGAATTTGCATTACTCATACGTAACCTGACCAACTATCCCGCTTTTGGCGGGACTATCCCGCTTTTGGCGGGATTATCCCGCTTTTTGAAGTCTCATCCCGCCTTGATTTTGCATCCCGCTTTTTAAACAAAAGTCCCGCTTCATCCCGCTTTATCCCGCTTTTTGACTTTTAGAATAGTAAAGTACAATTTATAATTTTTCAAATATTTTGAGTATGATTGTTCTGTAGTTTTTTTTTTGATCATATAAATATGGTAACATTAAGAATTTCTTAACTTGTTAAAAAATGTAAAGGAAATTACCTCTAAAATTGTGTTGGAATTAAAAAAAATTCTAAAAACTTCGGAACTATGTCTGAATATTCCAAATGTAGCCTTAAAATTGATGTAGCTAAAACAAGACATTTTTTTTTTTTAATTTTAACGGAAAGTTTATTAAATTCTCTTGAAAAAGTAAAATTTTCAGAAAGCAATTAATTTTTGTGTTCGAGAAAAATGAACACTGAACTTCAATTTTTAAAATTTTGTATAAAAATATTTTTTTGTTAAAACACACGAGTTTTACTTTATTTTTAAATATTTTTAAAGAAATTTAAAATTTTCAGAGAGCATTTTTTTTTTTTGTTTTCGAGAAAATGAGTTTAATCTTCGAAGTAATTTTCTTCAAAAACACAAAGTAACTACTCTCGGAAAATTCGACATCTTGTAAAGAACTTAATGAACTTTAATTTAAATATTTGAAAAAAATTAAAATTGGCGTGTTTTAAAAAAAAAATTATCCAATATTTGAAAAATTCAAAACCAGCTCTGAATTTTTTGCAAAAACAAATAATACCAATCGATATTAAACTCTATTAAATAGATTTGTTTCGGAAACTTCAGAATTGTTGAGCTACAGTAGAAAAAATTTAACATAAAGCGATGTTGTGCAAAAATTTATCAATTTTACCAAGTTCAAAATATTTTTTTTTAGAAAACAAAAAATAACTGCTCTCTAAAAATTTTACATTTTCTACAGAATTTAATGGATTTTAAATTAAATAAAACAAATAATAATGGCATGTTTTTTGCTACATCGATTTTTATGTTAAATTTGCAAAATTCAGACATAGTTCTGAGTTTTGTCCAAAAACAAATAATGCCAATCGTTGAACGACTTGATCAATTTTACCATGTTTGACCACGCCCATTTTTCTGAAAACCTACAGCTTTTGTTCCATTTTTTTTTAGTTCCATATAGAAGAATTCCAAAATTTTTGACTACAAAAATAACACTTTTTCGACCTTACCTATTTTAATTGTCTTAAAAATTGGAATATATTCTTCTGATTTTTGTTGAATTTCGGTTTTTGTTATTTAGTCAAAATTGTGAATGGTTCGCGTTTTATCGCTGTTTAAAGTTGGTATTTTGCAACAATTGTATGATAAATACACAATGTTTAAATGATCATATCTTTGGAACGCATCATCCGATTTCCACGAAATAAAGCGCAAAATAATGGGTATGTCCTGTACTTAAAACAGAATTTTGAAAAAGGATAGGATGCTTTGCAAAAAGGATATTGAATTTAATAAAATGTCCTTAATTTGCATATATCTCAAAATGCGTATCTTTAATTTTGCTATATTTTTTTGCACATATAGCCCAAAATGTACTTAACAACATATGCAAATCCCAAATTGGGGTGATAAGCGGTTTATTTATAAACGTGGTTACATGAAACGACTTATTGATTTTTGTAAATAATTCTTGTTTACAAATGAGAAACAATTTCTGCGCACCAATCGCGAATAATTTTTTTGTATACATTTTGGATCGCTAAACTCAAAAATTTCATTAAAACACCATTTCGCGAATAAATTTTTGTTTAATTAATTTTTTAGCGTTTTTTGGAGGTATTTTGACTATTTTTCTTATATCTTGAGTTCCGTTTATCTGATCCTTCCGAAGTAAGAACCAAATTAAAGACAATCAAATTTTCAACAAATCCTACATTCATCATTTTTCCATCAGTTCCAAGCTTTCCGTTCAATAGGCAAACATATGACCAGGGAAACCAAAAATATGCTCTAAAAAACACGTTTTATGCGCTTAAAAAATGCCATTAAAAACGGAAAATATGCTCTAAAAACAATAAAAATATGCTCTTAAAAAAAAATATGTCCCCTTTTTTGCGGAGTTTTTTACAATTTGGTAGAGAGTAGACCCTCCAAAAACCGTTATGTGCTGTAGTTAGAGGGTTAAATATGTTCTACAAAAATGTTTGCCTTCATATTTTCTACCAAGTTGCTGGATATACCCAGATCTAAAGAAAACATAGTTTCATATACCGCTATGAAGCAAGAACAGGCCAAAGGGCAATCAATCGTCACAATTTCGTAATTGTTGAAAAAAACATCCTTTTTGGATAATTTAAAAATAAATGTTGTCATAAAAAAAATTGGAAAATAATGCTCTAAAAATTGAAAAAAAAAAATGCTCTAAAAATGTAAAAAAATGCTCTAAAAAGTGGAAAAATGCTCTAAAAATTCAAAATATTCTCTAAAAATATGCTCTTATGCTAAAATATGCTCTTAAACCTAAAAATATGCAAAAATATGCTCTTAAGGCTAAATATGCAAAAATATGCTCTAACAAATCGATGCCAGATTTCTTAAAAACTTCTGAAACGCATAAATACCTTACCCATTTATCAATAAAATGCACAGGAAAAAACATGATACTGCATATTTTTGGTTTCCCTGCATATGACTAATATGAGTTTTTTGATTAACAAATCATTTAAAAAAAGTTTAAGAAATAGAAATCTTTGCAATTATTAACGTCTTTTTATTTATCTGCAAAGCCTGAACATTTAGAAATATAATAAAGTTGATTTGATGAATATCTATAGGTTTACTCCGAAGTTATCACAAATTATATGAATATACATGATTAAACAAAAAAAAATGGTAATATTTTACGATTTCTGTTTTTAAATTTTTTAAAAAATGAGCTTTGTTAATAAAAAAATAGTTTTTCCTTGTTTGCCTATTATTATATTATTATATTTATCTCCGTGCTATTAATTGAATTTTTGAAATTGTTCGTAATAGGTATTTTTGTGATATTTTCATGACCACATCCAGGAAAATGAAAATATGGACACAAATGATACCGATTTAATTCGAGGCTCTGCCTCACCGACTGGTGCTGGTCCTAGCACTGGTCTTAGGGTTGCGACCTTGAAGTCCGACCTTGATTCTGGTAGGGGTGCTCAGCCTAATATTGGTGGTAAAAAGAAAAAGAAACTTAAACCATCAAAGGTCAGGCACAACCAGAGACGGCTTTGTTTGAAAATAATTAACAGACTAAGCCAACTTGATGGAACGAAGCTCTCCGAACGTGAGAGGGCGTCGCTATCATGGGCGAAAGGAGTCATTGAAGAACAGGACAAACTTTCGGCAATGCGCGCATCTGACAAACAGAGCGCTGTTTCGGCCTCGTCATCGAAGTCTGGTAAAAGGTTGCGCTCGCCCGACGAGAAACCTTTACCTAAGAGATCTAAGGTGACCGGCAACGTCTGGACTCAGTCTTTTAGTGAAGTGGTTAAAGGTAACTTCGTTAGGGCTGTGATAAACAGGCAAAATGGGGATTGTAGTATTCCAAGGGACAAGTGGAGTTTAGTTGAAACTAAACTAAATGAAATCTACTATAGGCTCCTTGAGAGTATGCCTGATTTTCTCCCTACTACTGTCAACGCAGGTTGGTATCAGGGGCGAGTAAAACTCGTTGCTTTTGGGAACGAAAGATCCGCAGCCGTGTTTAAGGTTGCCATTAGCCAAGTGGGAGAGTTATGGCCTGGAGCAAGACTGGACGTTGTGGAAAAACATGATATCCCCTCGCAACCCAGAGCTCATGCATGGATCCCAATGGCTACAAATGACACTGCGGTGATTCTTAAGATGATAAAAGTCTGCAATCCTGACCTTCCAACTCAGAATTGGCAAATTGCCAGATTGGGTGAGATGGAGGGCGCTCGTCGTCAAGCAGTGGTCTTGGTTAATGAGGAATCGCTTCCGCTTTTAGCTAGGACTGACGGCATTATTAGATTTGGATTTTTTCATATAAGAGTCAATGTCTACAAGGGCGACCAGAAGACTATTTTGGACGCAGACAAGCCAGTGGCAGAGTCGGCTGGGGAGGAGAATCTGGAAAAGGTTGATATTCAGCTGGCCGATTCTAGGCTGATGGGAGATGCATCTGGCATTTTTGAAACCGAATCTGGTAACGAATGCGACCTCTGTGATGGCATGGAGGATAAAGCTGATGCCACGATGGGTGACATTCAGGACGAGGCCCATGCAGTGAGGAATTCGGAGAGTTCTGTTGCCTCCGATTCAGAACAGATGGGATATATATCTGGCTTATTCGAAACCGAATCTGGGGACGAATGCGACCTCTTTGATAACACGGAGGATGAAGCCAATAACACAGTGGTGGAAAGGATGGTGGAAATAAAACAAGATGTTGCGGTTCCTACAAATAAACCTCCATCACTGTAAGGCAGCCTCAGTTGCACTCTTGCTGCGCCTGACGACAGGAGCAGTTGACTTGGTTTTTATTCAAGAGCCCTGGGTGCGGGGTGGCAGGGTTTGCGGATTGAAGACCCCTGGGTTTAAGTTGGTGGTTGCCAAAGGTGAGGGCTCACCAAGAGCCTGTATCTTGCAAAAAATGGCTTAAATATATTCTTTTTATCAACTTTTAGTGATATGGATGTTACAGCGGCTAGCTTAGAGCTTCATGGGAAGTCTATTTGGCTCGCCTCTGCGTATTTTCCTAATCCGGGGTCAATACCCCCGGAGAAGGTTGTCGATCTAATTCGGGAGTCTGAATCTAGGGGACACCAGTTAGTAGTGTGTTGTGATGCTAATGCACATCATTCGATATGGGGAAGTACAGACACAAATGATAGAGGCGAATCACTTTTGGAGTTTTTGTTAAGCACTAACCTGTATATTTGTAACAAGGGTGGTGAACCAACTTTCGTTACAAGTACGCGGCAAGAGGTTCTTGACGTAACACTTGTATCAGATACATTGTCTGATAGAATTGATGACTGGAGAGTTTTGGAAGAGCATTCTTTCTCAGATCATCGCTACATTGAGTTTTTACTCAGGGAGCGTGCCCCGGTTGAGACAGTCTCTAGAAATCTGAGGAGAACAAACTGGGTGAAATATAGGGAGACTTTTTCTTTGCTTTTGGATGAAGTACCCTTATCTGAACCGCATAGTTTGGCGGAAATTGACTGTCTGGTTGACCATATAACAAATGTTTGTAATAGGTGCCTGGATGCGTCTTGCCCTTCTGCAAAGCCTAGAGGGAAAAAAAAGCCACCTTGGTGGTCAAATGAGTTGCAGACGAGCAGAGATTCCTGCAGAAAGCTCTTTAATAAGGCTAAATTTTCAAGAGCGGACGAGGACTGGTCTACATACAGGCTGCAACTTAAGAGTTATAAAAAGATGATCAGAAATGCAAAATGTGATTCTTGGAAAAACTTCTGTGGAAACATAGAAGACGTTTCTGAGGCATCCAGGCTGCGCAAGGTTCTGGCTTCTTCTCCTTGCACCCTGGGATACCTGAAAGATCCAAATGGGGTGTGGTCTTCCTCCAGTGGAGAGTCGCTGGATCTCCTTTTAAACACGCATTTTCCGGGCAATTCCATGACGCCGTTTCAAGCTTTGGAACGTTCTGACGCCCAAGCATCTGAAATTGCTTCGGAAATAATAAATATGCCAACATTAATCTGGGCGATAAAAAGCTTCAGGCCCTATAAATCCCCGGGACCTGGTGGTATAATCCCGGCTGAGTTGCAGCAAGTGTCGGACTATATAGCCCCGTTGTTGTATAATCTATACACAGCATGCATCAACTGGTCGTATATTCCTTTAAAATGGAGGGATACCAGAGGCGTATTTATCCCGAAGGCTGGGAAAAGTTCCCACACAACTCCGAAGGATTTCAGACCAATTAGTCTGTCTTCTTTTTTGTTAAAGACAATGGAACGAATGATAGACTCATATTTGCGTAGAGTGATTGACCCGAGGTTGCTTTCGACAAAGCAACATGCATACAGCAAGGGACGATCAACAGAAACAGCTCTTCATGAGCTCGTTGGTACCATCGAGAGATCGCTTTCGGTAAAGGAGTACACTATGGTGGCCTTTCTTGATATTGAGGGGGCTTTTAATAATGTCATCCCAGAATCGATAATATTGTCATTGTCTGGTCTGGGAGTAAAGCGTGAAATCGTTTTAATGGTGGAAAGCTTACTTGCCAGTAGACGTATAACGTCTGAATTGGGAGCGTCCGTCATATCTCGATTTGTCAATAGGGGCACACCACAAGGAGGTGTTCTTTCGCCGCTTCTTTGGAACCTGGCACTGAATTCAATGCTACTATCTCTAGAAGCACGTGGTTGTCATGTTGTCGCATATGCTGACGATGTCGCGATAGCGGTAAAGGGGAAGCATCTGCCAACACTAAGAGACATTCTTCAGGGTTCTCTGAAAGATCTGTCTAAATGGGCAAGAGACTGTGGTCTAGGAGTTAATCCTAGTAAAACAGAGCTTGTTTTATTTACAAGGAAAAATAAGATTCCTGCTTTTAATCCTATTTCTCTGGACGGTACTGAAATCACCTTCTCAGATGGAGCCAAGTATCTTGGAGTATTTCTAGATAGGAAGCTGAATTTCAAGCGTAATATTGAGGAACGGGTGAGAAAAGCAACGATTGCTTTGTATTCCTGTAAAAGGGCCATTGGAAAACGATGGGGTTTTAGTCCTCAAGTCGTTCATTGGATCTATACAGCAGTGGTGCGTCCAATTTTCCTGTATGGAATCATTGTCTGGTGGCCTGCTTTAGAAACAAAAGCGAACTGTGTCTTTATCACGAAGGTACAGAGAATGGCGTCAATGTGCATCACTGGTGCTCTTCGTACTACACCTACGGCTGCATTAGAAATCCTCCTTCACCTGATACCCTTGGACATATTGGGTAGGCAGTATGCAGCTGCGTCGGCAATTCGACTTAATAGCACGCTGCAATGGAGGAGCAGCGATTGTGGCCATAGCGCGATCTTGAAAAAGATTACAATACCACAAAATGTGGATTGTGCTCCCTCTTTGAGCCTCTTTGAGCGCCACTTTACCACTATGATACCATCCAGGGAGTCTTGGATGGGGGATACTCCGGAAAGTGGAGCTACCATAAATTTTTACACAGATGGATCGAGGCTGCATGAACAAGTGGGCTTTGGGGTCTATTCGGAAGAGCTTGGATTGAGCCTGGCTCGTAGATTGCCAGATCATTGCAGTGTTTACCAGGCAGAGATGCTGGCAATAAAGGAAGTGGCTGACTGGTTGAGCTGCAATGTCTTGTCTACAACCGCAGTCAACATCTAGATCTGCCCTTAACTGCCGCACGTCTTTAAATGAGATGGCCAAGCAGTTTAACATACGACTCATATGGGTCCCAGGGCACAGAGACATTCCAGGGAATTGCAAAGCCGATGAGCTTGCAAGACTAGGAACTACCTTACAGGTTCCAACAGAATTGGAATGTGTTGGTATACCTCTAGAAACTTGCAAGCAAAACCTACGGCTTTGTTCTGCGACGGAGACTAATCAAAGATGGGCAAATGGATGGACGTGTGAGACAACACGACTGATTTGGCCTTCCCTTAATCAGGGGCGCACAAGTGAGCTGATATCGCTTCCAAGAGGAGAGATTTCGACGGTGGTTTCTATAATTACCGGACACTGTCTTATAGGGAAGCACGCAGAGCGGTTAAATGTGCCGTCGAATGACTTTTGCCGAAGTTGCATGGATGAAGAGGAGTTGGAAACTATCGAACACTTTATTTGCCATTGCCCGGCACTTTCTGGTCAGCGACTTGCTTCACTGGGATCTAGGGAGCTGTACGATCTTTCTGATTTGTCGGATGTCAAAATTCAACATCTAAGGAGTTTCATAAGAAGCTCAAACTGGTTTAACGACAGGGACTAGTAGGGAAACCTATTACGATCCCGTGGTATCACAATGGACCTCAGAGTCTACGTGTGTTGACGTAAAACGTCAGCAGCCACTTACAACCTAACCTAACCTTGCCTATTGCGCGTAAAGTTATGAACTGATATAAAAATAATGAATGAAGGATTTGTTGGAAATTTTATTGTCTTTAATTTGGTTCTTATTGCGAAAAGATCAGATAAACGGAACTCAAGATATAAGAAAAATAGTCAAAATACCTCCAAATAACGCTAAAAAATTTATTTGCGCGTAAAGCTATGAACTGATGAAAAAATGACGAATGTAGCATTTGTTGGAAATTTGATTATCTTTAGTTTGGTTTTTATTGCGAGAAGATCAGATAAACAGAACTTAAGATATAGCAAAATAGTTAAAATACCTCCAAAAAACGCTAAAAAATTCATTTAACAAAAATGTATTCGCAAAATGTTGTTTTAATGAAACTTTTGAGTTTAGCGATCAAAAATACATATAAAAAAATTATTCGCGGTTAGTGCGCAGAAATTGTTTTTCATTTGTAAACGAGAGTTATTAACAAAAATCAATAAGGCGTTTAATAAAACCGCGTTTACAATTAAACCGCTTATCACCCCAATTTGGGATTTGCATATGTTGTTAAGTACATTTTGGGCTATATGTGCAAAAAAATAAAGGAAAATTAAAGATACGCATTTTGAGATATTTGCAAATTAAGGACATTTTTTTAATTTCAATATCCTTTTCGCTATGCATCCTATCCTTTTTAAAAATTCTATTTTAAGTACAGGACATAACCATTATTTTGCGCTTTATTTCGTGATAATCGGATGATGCGTTCCAAAGATACGATCATTTAAACATTATGTATTTCTTATAAAATTGTGGCAAAATACCAACTTTGAACAGCGATAAAACGCGAACCATTCACAATTTTGACTAAATAACAAAAACCGAAATTCAATAAAAATCAGAAGAATGGATATGTTAATTTTTGGATAAATTGCACCACCATCGGCTGATTGCCTATGCTATTTTAAGTGGAACCAGTCTATAGCATAATAAGCCCCTAAGCATGACTTTGATCCATCAACTTTTTTTTTGGTACGTTTGAAATAAAAAGATCCACATGGTTCAGAGTTATCTTTCGAAAGCAAGTGTGTTTTCAACTGAAATAAAGTTAGAGAGACGGACGGATATCGCTATGTCAACTTGAATTCGATTGCAAATTACTAATTTATATACTTTATTATGGGGTTCTATGACCTATTTCCTATTAGTTACCAATGGAATGACAAACTAATATGTATCCCCTATCGATAATTGTAGGGTATAAAAAAGTCCCGCTTTTTTGGTCAAAATCCCGCTTTTTCAACCTTTCCATCCCGCTTTTCAGCCAAAAACAGTTGGTTAGGTTACTCATACGCAGTGTTGACACAATAAAATACAAGAGAATTACAAAGTTTTTATGAAATCCTATATTCAAATGCGATTTTCTCGAAAAATACGAAAAATGGCCTCCAGAAAAAAAATTGTTTTACCATAAAAATACTTTTTCCTTAAAGTCCGAATATTAACTAATATTTTAAACAAAAGTAAGTTAAACTTTTTTTCTTTATTCGGAATTTTAAATTTTGAGGTCAAAAAAGCAACCCAAAGACATTGCTCAACGGGTGTAACATTATCATGTGTTAATATTGCCGTTAAAAGGCAACTTTCCGAAACCGGCTATTTTGAAAATCGAAAAATGTAAAATTTGCTACACCCTAATACACACTATTTGCCCAACAGTTCATAAGTTTAGAGACAATTATATTATAAAAATACTTTTTATTAAAAAACGAACTTTTTTAAGTAGAAATCAGGGTTTGTTTTGCTACTGGCAGTAGTCAAAAATTGCATAGAATATAATAATTTTCTAGTATTTCTGCAGAAAATATTAGAATACTAAAGCAATTTTTTTAAATTGCTAATTTATAAATTCAAACTTGAACATATTTTCAAAATGAATATATTCAAATTTTAAAATTTCTGAAGAAAATATTTTAGCAAATTTAAAAATTTGAAAATGAAAAAAAAACTGGTGACAGCAAATTTAAAAATTTTAAAATTAAAAAAAAAAAACTGGCCACAGCAAATTTTAAAATTTTAAAATTACAATTTTAGCAAATTTCAAAACATTTAAAATGCTAAAATTGTAAATTTCAAATTCCGAAAATTGCAATTTGGTAAATTTGAAAATATTTAACATGCTTGTTTAGAAAACTTAAAAACTGAATATATTACAATTTGAAAACAATACAAATTGAATACACATACATACGTCTGTGTGTATGGAAAAAAAAATGATGAACGATATTTATTAAACGAATACATAAATATTAAAAGATAAAAATGTTACACGGTTTTTGTGGAGACTTCTAGAATACATTTTCTAAAGTATTTTTGCCTCCTAAACATAAATCTGTCATCAGAAAAAGTTGTATCGCCTTCTCGACACATAGGCATTTTAGTTTTTTGTGGACCAATACCTCAAAACCAACAATTCTTTTAGTATTGGAAAAATGTATGTTAAAAATTGGCATGAGTTTAAAATTTTTAAAAAATGTTAAAATTAGTTAAAAATATTTACTTTTAAATGCCGAGTGACGCCTTTTGAATTTCTATATGGCTGATCCAATATGGCGCCCAATTTTTTAAAAATATTACAGATTCGCTTAAAACGATTTATATATGGGTTCTTGGGGTCGCTTAAGAAGAAGCTGCAGTTGGATTTTTAAAATTCAATATGGCGGACTCAACATGGGGACCAATATTTTTAAAAAATAAACCGATTTGCTTGAAACTTTATATGCTTGGGGTTTTGGGGTCGCTAAAGAAGAATCTGAAGTTAGATTTTCTAAGTTCAAGATGGTGGATCCAACATGGCGATAAATGATCCGACCCAATGGCGTATACAGGAATCTTACACTCTTCTAAAAAAAATGTCTCAGAATCTAAAACTTTCTATAAGAAAAATGTCTGAGAATCTAAGACTTTTTTTTATAGGAATAAAGTCTTTAAATATTAGCCTTTTTCTCAGAATCTAAGACATTTTCTTTAGGAAAAATGTCTCAGAATCTGAGACTATTTCTATAAAAAATTCTCAGAATCTGAGGCTTTTCTACATGAAAAATGTTTCAGAATCTGAGAACTTTCTATAGGAATAATGTCTCTGAATCTGAAAAATGTCTCAAAATCTGAGATTTTTTCTATAAAAAAATCTAAGAATCTGAGGCTTTTCTATATGAAAAATGTTTTAAAAAAAATGTTTCAGAGACACAAGGTGGGACTTTTTGTGTAGAAAAACGCTAAAAATCTGAGTCTTTTCTATTGTAAAAATATCTTTTTCTATGGGAAAAATAATTCAGAATCTGAGACTTTCTCTTTATGAAAAATGTCTCAGAATCTGAGTCTTTTTCTATATTAAAAATATTTCAGAATCTGACAATTTCCTATTGGCAAAATGTCTGAGAATCTGAGACTTGTTCTATAAGAAAATGTCTAAGTATTTGAAACTATGTCTATAGGAAAAGTGTTTCAGCATCTGAGACTTTTTCGATTGGAAAACTGTCTCAGAATCTAAGAAATTTTCTGTAGAAAAAATGTTTGAGAATCTGAGACATTTTCTATAGGAAAAATGTCGAAGAATCTGAGACTTTTTTATAAGAATCTGAGACTTTCTATAGGAAAATTATCTCAGAATTAGAAACATTTTCTATAGGAAAAATGTCTAAGAATATTAGACTTTTTCTATAGGAAAATTTTCTCAGAATCCGAGAGTTTTTCTTTAGGAAAAATGTTTTAGAATCTAAGACTTTTTGTATACTGTTTTCTTTTTAAAAAGGTCTCAGAATCTGAATAATTTTTCTTAAAGAAAAGGCGAAGATTTTCTCAGAATCTAAAACTTTTTGTGTAGAATGTTTCAGAATCTAAGAAAATGTGCTAGACTAGAAATATCTCAGATTCGGGGAAAATGTCTTACAATCGGAGTCTTTTCTTTTAGAAAAGTATTTTATGAATATATTTATAGAATCATTTTCTAAAGTGACTTTTTCCCGAGAAACGTTTTTCATCACTTTTTCTATAACAAAAACTGTCTTAACTGGAAATTGTCATAGAATCTTAGACTTTTCTTTGAAAAAAAATTCAGATTCTGATAATCTTCATTGGAAAAATGTATCAGCATCTGATACAATTCACACATTAAATAAAAATATAAAAGTCTCTCAAAAAATTTTAAAATATTAAAAAATTTTAATTTTTTCCCCAACAGTTTTAAACTTACAAAAAAATTAAGAATCTGATTGTGTTACATCATAGAGTAAAAATAGTAAGAGGATTAATGGGTGAAAAACCTTTCCTTTTCTAAATTAGATTTTTAGCCGTAAACTCTGATTATCTCGGGAGTGAAAACCAGAATACACACAAAAGGAAATCGAAGAAAAAAGGAAAAAGAACGAATACATTCAAAAGGAATTGAAGAAAAACACGAATACATTCAAAAGGAACCGAAGAAAAAACAAAAAATAAACGAATACATTCAAAAGGAACCGAAGAAAAAAAGATAAATAAACGAATACATTCAAAAGGAACTGAAGAAAAAAAGTTTTCTTCCTTGAGATAATCGGAGTTCATAACAAGGTTTTCACAATACTTTTTCCCATTAAGCCTCTTACTGTTCTTTAGTCTATGACTCTGATTAACTCGGGAGTGAAAACCAGAATACGCACAAAAGGAAATCGAAGAAAAATGGAAAAAAAAACGAATACATTCAAAAGGAATTGAAGAAAAAAACGAATACATTCAAAAGGAACCGAAGAAAAAACAAAAAATAAACGAATACATTCAAAAGGAACCGAAGAAAAAAAGATAAATAAACGAATATATTCAAAAGGAACTAAAGAAAAAAAGTTTTCTTCCTTGAGATAATCGGAGTTCATAACAAGGTTTTCACAATACTTTTTCCCATTAAGCCTCTTACTATTTTTACTCTATGGTTACATTCAGTCATAGAGTAAAGAAAGGAACAGAGGTACGATTAGTGAAAACTTCGTGGAACCCAAATTGAGAACTACGATTATCTCAAGGCGGGCTCTTTTAGATAATAGAATAGATAAATTGTTTTGTTTTCTTTTAATTTTCCTTTTAAATGCATTTGTTTTTTTTTTTTTTATTTCCTTTTGAAATGTATTTAGGGTTTCACTTTTTTCTTCGATTTCCTTTTGAAAGGTATTTGGGGTTTCTCTTTTTTTCAATTTCTTTTTGTAAGTATTCTGGGTTCTAGCCAGAGATAATCGGAGTTCACGGCTAAAAAAAATTAACAAAAGTAGTGCGGTTTCATCCGTAATATCTCTTATTCTTCTTTACTCTGTGATTCAGTTCAAGGAAAAGATCATGACAAATTCTAAAACATGTGCTGTTATGAAAATTTTTTGTAAAAAAAATTGACAAAAAATTTTGGGCCCCTACCGAAATAAAATCCTGGATACGCCCCTGATCCGACCTAATATTCGGTTCGGCTAAAAAGCCGAGGCGAATATTCTGCCACATTTTTGGCCGAATAAAGAATAATTATATGATATTGTAGTCACGTGTTGAAAAATGCACCAAACTCGTTTATGAAAAATTTCAAGCAAATCAGGTTACAAAAAAAAATGGTCGCCATGTTGGATCCGTCATTTTAAATTTGGGAAATTCTACTTCAGATTCTAATTTAGCAATCCAAAATGCGTAAAAAGTTTTAAGTCAATTATTTTTAAAAAGTATCGCCATGTTGGATCCGCCATTTTGAACTTAGAAAATCTAACTTCAGATTTTTCTTTAGCGACCCAAAAAACCAGTGCATACAATATTTCAAGCAAATCGGTTTATTTTTAAAAATATTGGTCGCCATGTTGGGTCCGCCATTTTGAATTTTAAAAATCCAACTGCAAGTTCTTTTTAAGCGACCACAAGAACCCATATATAAAGAGTTTTAAGCGAATCTGTAATATTTTTAAAAAATTGGGCGCCATATTGGATCAGCCATATAGAAATTCAAAAGGCGTCACTCGGCATTTAAAAGTAAATATTTTTAACTAATTTTAACATTTTTTAAAAATTTTAAACTCATGCCAATTTTTAACATACATTTTTCCAATACTAAAAGAATTGTTGGTTTTGAGGTATTGGTCCACAAAAAACTAAAATGCCTATGTGTCGAGAAGGCGATACAACTTTTTCTGATGACAGATTTATGTTTAGGAGGCAAAAATACTTTAGAAAATGTATTCTAGAAGTCTCCACAAAAACCGTGTAACATTTTTATCTTTTAATATTTATGTATTCGTTTAATAAATATCGTTCATCATTTTTTTTTCCATACACACAGACGTATGTATGTGTATTCAATTTGTATTGTTTTCAAATTGTAATATATTCAGTTTTTAAGTTTTCTAAACAAGCATGTTAAATATTTTCAAATTTACCAAATTGCAATTTTCGGAATTTGAAATTTACAATTTTAGCATTTTAAATGTTTTGAAATTTGCTAAAATTGTAATTTTAAAATTTTAAAATTTGCTGTGGCCAGTTTTTTTTTTTAATTTTAAAATTTTTAAATTTGCTGTCACCAGTTTTTTTTTCATTTTCAAATTTTTAAATTTGCTAAAATATTTTCTTCAGAAATTTTAAAATTTGAATATATTCATTTTGAAAATATGTTCAAGTTTGAATTTATAAATTAGCAATTTAACAAAATTGCTTTAGTATTCTTATTTTTAAATTAGCAATAAAGAAAAATATTGAAGGCGTGAAATATTTGTAGTATTATATTGTTTAAAAAATTTTTTGTGTATGCTAATTGTAAACCCTGCACTGTGGGCCAGGATTTCCATTTTTTGGCCAATAAGGTCTGTAAGGAAACACATATTTAAAAATATTTTTTCAGAATGTCAACATCTTGAATTTTGTGCATCTTTAATATATTTTTATTGTAGCTTAAAGTTTTTTTTTTGCATGAGGTTAAAGTTAAAGTTTGAGATTTTTTTATATTTTTTATTCATGAAACAAATAATTTTTTTTTGTACTTCAACACAATATTTTTTCAAATTTTCTGTGAAGTTCTCTTAAACACATACCTGTTAGTCCAACACATGAGATGAACTGCCAAAAAGTTAGCTAAAAGTATATATTTTTTTTAATAAATTATGGAAATTCATACTTTTGTTGAAATCCGTCTTTTTTCAACACCAAAGTCCAAAAAAGTCCAAACGATATTGACAAACCTTGAACTACAATCTATCTCTAACAGTGCATTCTATTCACATTTTTGCGACCCTGTGCGACCGTTCATAATCTTTTGACATAGTGACAATAAACCAAAATATGGCGTTTAGAAATGCCCTAAAATGGAACTTTAAAATTTGTTTGATATTTTTGTTTCTATTGATTTATAATAAAAAATTTCCCGCTTTGACAACATTGGCGTGATAACTGGAGATGAGCGCGTGAGTGAGTGGCTCACGTGCACTCACGCTCACGCAAAAACAAAAAACATAATTTACTCAATCGTTTTTTTTCTCACACTTACTCACTATTTACGTGAGTAAGCAAAACACCACTCACGTGTGACTCACGCGTAACTCACACTAAACATTTTTAACACGAAAAAATTGTAAAACTAAATTAATACACTTATAAAATTTTGACTCACGCAACAAAATGGCACTCACTACGAATCACTCACGCAAAAAATGTTTCACTCACTTGTCACTCACGAAAAAAAATTTGAGACATGCTCACTTTTGATCACGCGTGATTCGCCTGACCAGCGTCCATCTCTTGTGCTAAAAATTAAAACTGGGAACGCATTTAAGCGGGCATATATCAATACAATTAAATAATTTTTACTCACGCAAAAAAATGGCACTAACTACGAATCACTCACACAAAAAATGTCTCACTCACTTATCACTCATGAACAAACAAATTGAGTCACGTGACCAGCGTCCATCTCTAGTGCTAAACATAATAAATGATAAAACGCATTTATATATATATATATTTGTTCCTTTTACTCCTACAAGGAGCATAGGGCCGCATTTAAGCGGGCATATTTTGGCGATAGCATTTTAAATATTTTTTGTGAAATTGTAAGTTAGTAGCATTATTTGTACATTTAGGATGGCAAATGCTAACTGGAAATAAAAGAGTTCTCTCTTAAATGTTCCAATGGATACATTAACTTTTTGGCGCATTTACAAGAGAAATATTTTATTAAAATTTTCTGATAAACGCAAAAAGAGGGATTTATAAAAACTTAGGAATGTATACATTGTACATTTTTTTAAAATACTATGTCCTACATTTTGGATCCGCCATTTTGATTTCAAAAAGTCTGAGTTCGTATTCGTGTTAGGCAATCATTTCCTAGTGATATTAATCAATAATTTAAATATCTTGTTCGCCATATTGGATCCGCTATTTTGAATGTTTACTTCTAAAAACAGATTTGGAATCCGAAAAACCATTAAAGTCAGACAACATAGAAAAAAATTTTATATTTTATTTGTCGCCATATTGAATCCGCCATTTTGAATTTAAAAAATTAGAGCTCATATTCGAAATTATCGACCCTAAATACATCTAAAATGATTATAGTAAATACAATAAGCAAAGAATTAAAAAATCATATCCGCCATATTGGATCCGCCATTTTGAATTTCGAATCTTTAATTCCAAAATCAGTTTTAACATCCGAAAAACCAATAAAATCTAAGGTTTTGGCAAAAAGAGACAACATATAAAAAATCTTAAATTTAAATTTGTCGCCATATTGGATCCGCCATTTTGAATTTTTAAAGCCTGGCCTCATATTCGTTATTAACGACCCAAAATAAATCGACAATGATTATAGTAAATACAATAAGCAAAGAATTAAAAAATCATGTCCGCCATTTTGAATTTTCAAATTTTTTTCCAGAATCGTGTTCAGCGATCCCTTAACACCCATATGTACTTAATACTTTTATGACATATAGGTTAAGCGGTCTATTTATGGCCAAAATTCAGGGATGCTGGCCCACAGTGCCCTGGTAGAAATCGTTGAAAATTAACAAATTCTTTCATTTTTATTAAAATCCTGAACCTTTACAAAGCAAGGAAAATAGGGTTCATAGAAATCTGTAGACAAACAACAAAGTTATAAAGAATTTTATATATATATATTTTAAAATATTCTTTGTATTTTTATTACATATTTTTTTATTTTAAATACAACAAAAAAAACTTGGTTAAATACCCACCCAGTTGGCAATTCTCAAGCTATCCCCAATGACGGCGCGGTGACATGTCAGAGTCACTGCTGACATCCACAAGAGATCTCTTTGTACTAGATTTGTCAATTATTCTCCTTTTAACTTTGTTCGAATATTTTAACCCTCTAACCCGCAAGAGTGCCTTAAGGCACGCATTACAAAACAGCAATTTATTAAAAAAGTAATAATTATTTTTTTCTAAATTTTTAACAGTGATTTTCGTACCAGATCTGTTGACATTTTTCTCGAAGGTTGTAATGCATTCTGACTTTTTGTTTTTGTTCTATTAGCTTTTTTATGAGTGAAGTCCTAATTTTTGCACGTGAAAATTTGTGTGATTTTTATTTTTTCAAATCAAAGTTATACCAACTTTTAATCGCCCGATCTGTTCGAAACAATTTTTTTTTAAAAGGTATGATATTCTTCTTTCAGATAATGTACTTATTTGTTAATGTTACAAAAATAAAATAAAGTGTTTCGAACGCAAAAACTGAGAGGTGCCTCAGGGCACTGTTGCGGGTTATGGCTAAATTTATTGGCGTATTCCATTTCAGTGTTTTTTACATTTTTGATATATTATTTTTAATTTTTTTTATCCAAAAAAATAATCAGGGCGAATTAAATTGTCATTTCTGACCAATGATCAGTTGGCAGAGTTCATGGATGAAGAAAATTACCGAAACTTCGCGCAGAATGAAATTTTTGATGAAGACGAACGCTGAATTTCAAAATATATTAGTGAAATACTAAATATACTTTGTATTTCACAGAGGCACTAAACATGTCTATGAATATAAGTGTATTTGATGTACTTTGGGGATCATCATCATCAAATCCAATAATGAGACACGAACATTTTGTCGATAATGTTGAATCAATTAAACTTATAACATTGGAATTTTGTTGTACACGTCATCTTTCCGGTATCCAAGTTTGGAGACTTACTGGGGTAAAATTGCGTTCGCCACAATTCAAAATAGAATTAGTTGCAAACGATTTGAGGCAATGAAAATGTATTTGTCTTTCCGAGATGAAAGCGACGATTTATTGTAACCTGATTACGTAACCTGATTACGATTTATTGTTTCAAAATATAAATTTGGCGAACTCAACAAAGGATTTGATTCAGTGCCAAAACATGCTCGACTATGTGTCGACGAGCAAATGTGCAACACCAAAATGCGACACCATCTTCGGCAGCACATGCCAAACAAGCCACACAAATGGGGAATCAAACAAAATGGCATGTGTGATTCTTTCGGCTTTGCTTTTCGCTTTGAAGTTTACAACGGTGCAGGCGATAACGTAGTGGAAGTTGATTGCCCACAATTTATATGCGAATATAACAGCCATATGGGGGAGTGGGCATACCTTGATGGATGGACTTATGGGTCGTTACCATGTTCGACCAAAGATTAGCAATGCGATGATACGAAATTACATTTTGTATCGACGCATTCACACTGAAAAATGTAAAGATTCCAGCAATGTTTCGGATGAACACAAGCTGCTGCTTCTGTTGTCTCAATTTCGAAAAGAACTTGCTGCTGATGTTGTGTCATACAGAAAAAAAAAACGTGCGGCTGGTGGTCCAGGCAGTGGGCCAAGAACACCACGCTCAGAAACTCAACAACTAGATCCACAGCCAGAAAATTTAACAGTTGGCAAAAGAGCAAAACATCCAATTACTACAATATCGACCACTTTCCATTTTGATTATTTAAAAAGGGTTGGGAAAGATGGTGCAAGCTTTGCAAAACTTCGCAAACACAGTGTGGTGCTCATATTTCCTTATTTTTCGTACGTTTTTCGATAAAATCTTATCATAATTAAAAAAATATATTTCATTGTTTTTTTACATCTAAACCGGCAACAGTGCCCTGAGGCACTCTTCACAATGTTGCTCCAGACTCCAAAAGTAAATTCGCAAATGAATTTCTGTTGACTTTTTTGAGTTTATTGGGTCATAATTAACCTGAAAAAAATTGTTCGACAACTTTTTCTTAGCTTTTAAAAGTTTGCGGGTTAGAGGGTTAAATAATTGTTATTGTTCGGTCAATCAAACGATTAAATATAAAAATTATTCGATTAATCTATGAGAATAACTAATAAAAATGTGATTATTTAAAGATATTTTTAAGAGGGCAGATCAATAATTCCGTGAATTTTCGAATAAATACATTTTTTTTTTGCAAAAAAAAAATATTTTTAACATAATCTCCTTTTAGCTCAATACACTTTGTCCAATATTTCTCCAATTATTATTAGATTTTTATGAAATTTGGATCTTAATTTCTTTACACACACTAGCGATATTGTTTTTTCCATAACTTTCTGATTTGTAGCCATTTGAATGGGGGAAAATTTAATTGTTTCCCCTATCCTGGTATAGTTTTCGGAAATAGCGGAGTCACAAAAACCATAACCAAAAAATATTTAATTTATTTCTATGATTTATTTCTGTAAATACAGTTGAGCTCAGATCTGGTCTCAAAACTTTTCCATTGCATAGGGGTTTTGAGAAAATTGAGTTCAAAGTTAAAAAAGTTCCTATTTTTCGGACTTTTGACAACTTATAGCGGATGAACATATCAAATGAGTTCTGCATCGTAAAGAGTAATAATTTTTAAAGTCGCCAAAACATCGGGCTCATCGGCTCATGAGTTGTCAAAAATTCCCAAAACTGCGATTTTTTTGAACTTTGACCTCAATTTTCTTAAAAACCTGATGTCAGTCAAAAGTTTGGAGACCCGATTTTTGACCAGCAGAACAATAATCAAGTGTATAATGTCGAGACCTAGTCGATGTCTAGCAGTGCTATAGTTATGTATTACAATTTTTTTTTACCCATAAAGTAACAGCACTCTTTTGCCTCCAGCTAAAAAGTTTTGTTCAGAGCATGTAAATTTTTTGCATTTTCCTGAACTGAAACCTCACGTAAACATCTTACAAGGAAGGTCTTTTACAGGGCACCCACCGATTGTCCTGAAACTTACATATGGGAAAGATGGTATCAAAATTAGAGTTACCTGCTTTTTTTAACTTCCCAATCTTACATTTAGCGTGTCAAAGGGGAGGGGGAAAACGGGACTTGTTGCGTTTTTGAGGATTTTTCCCATTTCTTCAAAAGAAACTGTATGAGCAATTAATACTGATCGAAAGGTTTTTTGAAGGCCTACCAAATGCCGCTTGCCCGTGTCCTAATTCTGCGTCCTTAAGTTCGTTATAGTCAAAAATGTATAAACGTTGGGGTAGTTTATATGTAGATGTATATATGTACGACCCACAAATCATATATAATAATCTCTATTAAAATTAAGCTGACCCGTAATTTTGCGTTTGGCGAAATTCCTTCTAGTTCGGCTTTTATTCGGATTTTCCCGAGTACCCATATTTTTTCATAATGTGGCAACTCATTTTTAAATTTGAGATTGGGCAGCTAAAAAAAGTTTCAGGACAGTCGCTGGATGCCCTGTGAAAGACCTTCCTTGTAAGTCAAATAATTATATGTGCACTTTACTATATGGAGTTATAGGTAAGAAAACGAAACACTTTTATGTTTGGTTAATATTTTATTATGATTTTATATAAGCTGTAAAATCGTAAAAATATTTATTTTAAACTTTTTTTTTAATATAGAAAAACAAATATAATCCATAATGTGCAAAAAAGAAAATTCATACATTTATATTTTTTTTTTATTTACAACATAATTAAGTTATTCATAAAAATTTCTGCTGCCCTTAAATATCACCGCTCAACACTCATTTTCCTGTTTGAATTCTAGTGAGCAATTTTAGTAGACTTTGATCTTCTGATTCCAAATTTTTCCATCACTTCCACATTTTAAGTTATTCACGGTTGAAAATGCGAAAAATTACGATTTTTGCATTATTTAAAAGCCTGCACAGCAGCCATTCAGTGCAAAAGTATTATTTGTCTATGGTCTCCAACATAGAAAACAATTTTTTTCTAATTACACTTGCGTTTAAAATGATAATGTTAAAATTACCATTTTTGTAAAAAGGTATGGTAGGTACCTTAATTTTTATACCCTCCACTCTAGTGATAGAGGGTATATATAAGTTTGTCATTCCGTTTGTAACACCTCGAAATATTGGTCTAGGACCCCATAAAGTATATATATTTATGATCCTCGATCGATTTTAAGTCGATCTAGCGATGTCCGTCCGTCCGTCCGTCCGTCCGTCCGTCTGTCTGTCTGTCTGTCTGTCCGTCCGTAGAAAACACGCTAACTTTTGAAAGACTCTACAGAGGCTACTGAAGTTTGGCATATATGTTTGTCATTTACCTGGTCAGGTTGGTATTGCAATCCAGCCAAATCGGTCCAGTGGTTCAAAAGTTATGAGCAAAAGAGTAAATTTCGGCAAGGGTATTTCGCGAATTTACGAGATAAAAAACACGATAACTTTCGAAAGACAATAATGAGACTACTGAAGCTTGGCATGTATCTTTGCCGTTCCCCGGGTCTATTTGGTTTTAAATTTCAGCTCAATCGGTCCAGTGGTTCAAAAGTTATAAGCAAAACCTTGAATTTCAGATTAGTTTCATCTAAAATGCCACGTGTTTTAACAAGTTTTAAAAGCATTGGTGGTAACTTAACAATGCTTTTCAAACTTGTTTAATTTTAAAGCAATGCTTTTTAAACTTGTTTAGTTTTAAAAGCATTGGTAACTTAAAAATTACACTCGAAAAAAATTTTACACTCAAAAAAAATTTTACACTCAAAAAAATTTTACACTCAAAAAAAAATTTTGCACTCGAAAAAATTCTACACTCAAAAAAAAAAAATAGTAATTTTTCTTTTAAAAAAAAAAAAAAATTACAAAAAAAGAGTTTTTTACTAAAAATAAAATATTTCTAATCAAAATTGTTAAGTTTTTCACATTAAAAAATGAACTACCCTTTAAAAAAAAATGCATTGTGGAGGGTATTCATAGATTCGGCAAAGTCGAATTTAACTTTTCTACTTGTTTTTTGATATTTTCAAGAAAAACTAAAAAAAATAAATATTTCTGTGTTATTTTTCGAATAAACTGGGAGATATCTTTAATGGGTTTAAAAGTGTATAAGAAAGAATGAACTTTTGCCTAAATTGAGCTCTTCACAGTAAAGATTGATCATCTGGTTTTTGTTGTAGAGCCTTTAAAAACTGGTGCTTTTTCTAATTTTTTTCACAGTGTTTTTTTTAAAATACATGTTAGGCCAATAATAGTGCAACAACTTTAAATTTTTTTGATCTTATATTTGAGATCATAGTTCAATTCAACTCTAACGCTTTATACCAGATTTTTATTCCACCCAGTGGCTGCTGTGCAGGCTTTCAAAAAAAGGCAAAAATCGCGTTTTTTCGCATTTTCAACCGCGAATAATTAAAATTCTAGACGTGATGGAAAAATTTGGAGCACAGATTTGGAATCAGCGAATCAAAATCTTTTAAAATTTTATATGAAACTTCAAACCGGAGCCAAAAACCTTCGATTTGTTGAGCGGTGTATTTAACCTATTAACGACGAATGGGTAGAAAAATACCAAAAACTAGAGCTCTCTTAGAAAAATTCTTACTAGAACCAGGCGAACGGTATTGCAATTTTTTTTTTTGCACAAATTGATAGAAGCAAGATAAACCAAGTAAAAAAAAATTCAAAGTCAAATCGAAATATGACTTTCTGAAAAATTAGCTGAACAAAAATCAATAACACAGTGCAACAACCACAATTGGAATGGGGTGAAACTAAAAGCAAATGAAAGATGACATATTTTACAACAAAACCCTCAATTATTTTTTTTAGTTCAGCGCTAGATTTTTTTTTTACATGCATTTGAAGTTGGTGAACTTTTATTATATTCATAATAATTGCTTGACAACTGTATAAGCTGCGTATGCTTTATTTTGTAATTGCCTTAAAATAACAATCATGTGCACCGTTGCACAGTAATTTATTTTTAATAATTTTGACATTCAGAAAGCAGGTACTGGACCGATTGCAGCGAATTTTATGCCGGTTGTGGCTAACGTAATTTCGAGCTTAATTTTGGACGGAAAACCCCACATGTTTAATAGGAGTGCCTCCAGGGGCTCCTAAAGTAGGACACCTTTTGCATACAAAGGCGTTAAGTGCTTGCAAATTTGTTGTTTATTATCCGATTTTTATGAAATTTGAATTTTTTTAAAGCGCTAGTACCTAAACAAGTAGAAAAGTTAAATTCGACTTTGCCGAATCTATGAATACCCTCCACAATGCATTTTTTTTGAAAGGGTAGTTCATTTTTTAATGTGAAAAACTTAACAATTTTGATTAGAAATATTTTATTTTTAGTAAAAAACTCTTTTTTTGTAATTTTTTTTTTTTTTTTAAAAGAAAAATTACTATTTTTTTTTTTTGAGTGTAGAATTTTTTCGAGTGCAAAATTTTTTTTTGAGTGTAAAATTTTTTTGAGTGTAAAATTTTTTTTGAGTGTAAAATTTTTTTCGAGTGTAATTTTTAAGTTACCAATGCTTTTAAAACTAAACAAGTTTAAAAAGCATTGCTTTAAAATTAAACAAGTTTGAAAAGCATTGTTAAGTTACCACCAATGCTTTTAAAACTTGTTAAAACACGTGGCATTTTAGATGAAACTAATCTGAAATTCAAGGTTTTGCTTATAACTTTTGAACCACTGGACCGATTGAGCTGAAATTTAAAACCAAATAGACCCGGGGAACGGCAAAGATACATGCCAAGCTTCAGTAGTCTCATTATTGTCTTTCGAAAGTTATCGTGTTTTTTATCTCGTAAATTCGCGAAATACCCTTGCCGAAATTTACTCTTTTGCTCATAACTTTTGAACCACTGGACCGATTTGGCTGGATTGCAATACCAACCTGACCAGGTAAATGACAAACATATATGCCAAACTTCAGTAGCCTCTGTAGAGTCTTTCAAAAGTTAGCGTGTTTTCTACGGACGGACAGACAGACAGACAGACGGACGGACGGGCGGACGGACGGACATCGCTAGATCGACTTAAAATCGATCGAGGATCATAAATATATATACTTTATGGGGTCCTAGACCAATATTTCGAGGTGTTACAAACGGAATGACAAACTTATATATACCCTCTATCACTAGAGTGGAGGGTATAAAAAAATGCTTGAAGTAGTCCTTATCTCTTTTACTTTCCGATTTATAGCCATTTGAATGGGGAAAATTTTAATTTTTTGTCAAAAATTTCTTATTTTGAGCTCGAACGTTGACCCATTTTTAACACAATTTCAAAAACAAAAAATGCATGGCGACCATTTTAAGTGTTGAAGATTGAAGAGAGGTACATATGTTCTAAGAAACATTTTTTCTAAACAAACCTACTCCATATCTCCACTCCTTAAGGGGACTCCCATACAAAATGGCAGTTTTATGAAATTTGCTCCCACCGCTCTAACTCTCCAGGGTTTCCCCAAGACGAGGTAAATGTATGACCGACCTCCAATATTTTTTTTAATACCAACATTTGCTCTGAAAATACCTACCCTCAATCTTCAACCCTTAACGTGGTCCCCATACATTTTTTGTTTTTAATTTTTTTTTAGGACACCAGCTCATAGCGCTCACATTTTTTCAGAACATACCTACCCATTTACTCCACTTCCTAAGGGGGCTCCCATTCAAAATAAATTTTAAAGGAAATTCGAATTTGTGTTAAAAATGGGTCAACTTTCGGTAAGGGTGGGGAGCTCAAAATAAGAAATTGTGACACGCTATTTCTAAAATAATCTTCGTGATATTGCCTTTCAGATCAAAAGAAAAAATTGACATATTCTGAATGAGCTGGAAACAAAAGAGGGTTGGTACTTTTTGGGCAAAAAATCCCAATTTTTTGTATTTTTTTTAAGTTTAAAATAGTGTAACTTTTTAACAAAAAAATAATATTTTATTCGTTATGGTTTTAAAATATCACAAATTTATCTAGCTATCTAAAAATATATGTTTGAAAAATTTCGGACGTTGACCAACCTATTCCCGAAAAACTGGACCAGGATCGGAAAAAAATTAAAATTTTCCCCATTCAAATGGCTATAAATCGAAATGTAAAAGAGATAACAACTACTTCGAGCATATTTTTTTAGGTATTTACTAGCACTTTAAAAAATTCAAATTTCATAAAAATCGTATAATAAACAATAAATTAGCAAGCACTTAAAGCCTTTGTGTGTAAAGGGTGTAGTAATTTAGGGGGCCGTGGAGGCGCCCCAATTGGACATGTCCAAACTTAAGCTCAAACTTACTTAAGCTCGAACTTACGTTAGCTATAACCGGTATAAATTTAACTGCAATCGGTCCAGTACTTACTGATTGGCAGAATTATTTCCAAAATAATCGATAATAAACCACTGTGGAACATAGTCTACCCTGAAAGAATTTTGTTCATTACGGCTATGAAAACGTACATTGATTCTATGAAAAAAATCATTAGAAGTGAGCCAATGATGCCCTTCATAGAATCTTTGAAACAAATTCATAGAAACTAGATACCTATGAAAAAGTTCATAGCCTATGGAAAAAAAATTTTATTGGTCAATTCTATTTTTATTTATTTTATTATTTAATTTTTATTTACTTTATTATTTTTTTTTTATTTATTTTCAATATTCTATTTTTAAAAATTTATTTATTTTTAACTTATCCCAACCGAGATTCGAACACAATACCAGTTGTTCGTGAAGTAGTCTCTAACCACTGAGCTAAAGTAAATAAACAAGTTATAACACTTAAAATCCATTTTGTTTAATATACTGCTTTAAAATATTATGCTCTGCCACAATGCTCTGCCAAAATCTGTGTGTATGTTTGTAGAAAACAAAATGTTTGTGTATTTGAGTTAAAACACCTCAATTCAACCGAAAAAAGTAGCATTTTTGACCTTACCCCTTTCGAATTTTATGAAACTAGGAATATAGTTGGGCCCTTACAAAAAAATCATAGTGCCAAAATTTTGGACTTCTGGTAGTTTTTCTTCCCGAGATATGGGGTCTTGAAAATTGGCAAAATCGTAAATATTTGACAAAAGTGTTTTGAGATAAAAAAATATAACTCAAAAAGTAATACAAATACAGGTCTCAGTCAGGTTGCAAATAATAGGTAATAAGACAGCCTTTAAAATGGCGTTCCCCAAGATTTTTTTTGAAAAAGGTCAAAGGTCATTGATTTTAACCTTCATTTTTGGAGAGCTATATCTCAAAAAACGATATTTTTAAAATTTTGGAAAAAATATATGTTGTTAAGAATCACCTACACTACTTAAGTTTAAATTTTCAGGATGGAGACTTCATTGGAACTTTTTATATTAATAGAAACATTGTGACAGGAAAGAAAAAGCGGTGTAATTTCCCTTAGAAAAAAAAATATTTTTTTTGTCTTTGAAATTCTGGTACCAAAATTCATTTTTCTGAATGTTTTTGACGTGCTGAGTCCAAATATGACCTTTGAACTGGTCTATCGTTATTACTTTTCAAGATATATGCACCTAAATGTTCAAAGAAACACAGCAATAGCATTTGAGCAATTTTTACACATTTATGTGCTGATATCTTGAAAAGTAATAGCGATAGAGCAGTTCAAAGGTCATATTTGGACTCAGCACGTCAAAAACATTCAGAAAACGAATTTTGGTACCAGAATTTCAAAGACAAAAAAAATATTTTTTTTTTCTAAGGGAAATTACACCGCTTTTTCTTTCCTGTCACAATGTTTCTATTAATATAAAAAGTTCCAATGAAGACTCCATCCTGAAAATTTAAACTTAAGTAGTATAGGTGATTCTTAACAACATATATTTTTTCCAAAATTTTAAAAATATCGTTTTTTGAGATATAGCTCTCCAAAAATGAAGGTTAAAATCAATGACCTTTGACCTTTTTCAAAAAAAATCTTGGGGAATGCCATTTTAAAGGCTGTCTCATTACCTATTATTTGCAACCTGACTGAGACTTGTAGTGTTTTTACTTTTCGAGTTATCTTTATTTATCTCGGAACACTTTTGTCAAATATATACGATTTTGGTAATTTTCAAGACCTCATATCTCGAATACTGAAATCACCAGAAGCCTGAAAAATTGGCAAAATCTCTTTTTTGTTAAAGTAAACCCCAGTACATAATTTCATTAAATTTGGAGGGGGTGCGGTCAACTCCTCGGTTGAATTGAGGTGTTTTAGCTCATTTGCAAAAAAAAAAAAAATAACGAACATTACAAAACTAACAAGGGAAGTATCTCAACCCTTATGAACCGATTTGCATGAAACGTAAAATATAGATAAAAGACACAATTCTAAGGTTGGGGTGTCTCGGCTTATCGGCCATATCGGGGATTTAGAGGTTCAAAACATGGATCAAAAAATGGCGAAAAAACCGTTTTTTGGATTTTTCAGCCATTTCTTTCTAAGAAACTATATGATGTTTACATATGAGAAGAAAGGATTTTTTAATACCTATCCAACGGTGGCATAACCTTGTAAAAGTTTGGCTTTGTTAAATATTTTTTTTATGAAAATGTGTAAATTTTGGGGGGTATTTATATGAATACATAGACCTACGATGTCCATATGAATACGAAATAATCTTTATTAAATTTAAGTCGACACGTATTTTTTCTATAGAGGATATTCCTGTTAGTTCGGGAGTTATCGTAATTTTCCCAGAGGTCCACATTGTTTCATAAGGGGACAACGAAATTTTAAAACACTGATATGGCCGAAAAGCCGAGACACCCCAACCTTAAAATCGTCTCTTTTATATATATTTTAAGTTTCAAGCAAATCGGTTCATAAGGGTTGAGATACTTCCCTTGTAAGTGTTAGTCGGCGAGTTTTTCCTCCTTTGGTGGCGTTGATAGCTAAGGCGTCGATTATAAATTTCCCAGCCGGTAGGTCTTGGGTTCGAACCCCGCCAGGGCAGCAATATTTTTTTTTTTTACGTTTTTTTTTGTTTTTTTATATTTTTTATATTTTTTTAATATATTTATTCAAATTATTTAATTATTGTAACATTATTTTAATTTTTAAAAAATTATTAATGACATTTTTTTTTATGTATTTTTTCTATGAATCTTACAAAATCTATGAATAAAATTCTATGAAATATTTCACAATACTAATGAATATTCATTCAGCCAATGAATTGTTTCAAAGATTCTATGAATTTGGTTTTATCAAATATGTTCATAGATATTATGAACAATAATTCTTTCAGTGTATTAGTATTATTTATGCAAATATTTTTACTCGTCCGCTATGCTGTAACAAGAAAAATTCTTATGAAATTTAATATTCAAATGCGATTAAAAAAAAAAAAATAATAAAAACAACTGAATGGCTGAATTATTTCCAAAAAAAATCGATAATAAACCACTGTGCAACATAGTGTATAAGTATAATTTATGCAAATATTTTTACTCATCCGCTATGCTGGAACAAGAAAAATTCTTATGAAATTTAATATTCAAATGCGATTAAAAAAAAAATAAAAACAAGCGTCTGAATTTTTTACTGTAGATAGCTAAAAATCTAAACTTTAAAAAAAAAAATTAATTGAAAAAAAAATGGCTGGATTCCCTAGTAAAAATATTTTGCTAATTTTACTAAATAGATCTAATTTGATCCGTAACCTGGTTGTATCAAATGTCTAATGGTATTACTTTAGATCAAAAAATATCAAAATTGATACAATTTGATCCTGAATTTGGTCAAATCTAATTAGATCAAATTGATCTTATAATATCTTTTTTTATATAATTTGATGAGCAAAACCAAAATACGAATCTAACCATATATTGAGCAATATCTAACCATATAAAGTGGATCATCCGTATCAAAGTGATAGATAACATTTTATATAAATTTATACGGAAGCATATAAACTCATATAAGATTGTATCAAATTATATATGATTATATCAGAAAATTTTTACTCGGGTTTTTGATAAATTGACTTTTTTAAAATAGGAAAATTTCAGAATGTATTCTGAAAGTTTTTCAAAATAAAAATTTTTAATCGATAGATCGATAAACCTTTATGGATGGAATTATCTTAGTTCCATATAGGGATATCAATTAGGGTATTCAATTAATCGAGGTTCTTGTTTAATCGGTTAATCGAGCAAATAATTAATCGGGGTTGAGATTTAATCGGTTAATAATCGGTTAAGTTTGAATTATTCGATTAACCGAATAATATTAATTTAACATTTGAATTGAATGTAAAACCACGAATTGTATGTACTTTTAAAAATCTTGTTATAAACAAGTAAGAAATCTATATCCGCTATGCCAAAGCTTCAAATACCCCCAACAATCTCAGCCCAAGTAAAGAATTTTTGTATGGCATCCTGAAAAATGACCCCAATCCAAAATGTCACCAACGTGAAAAATATCACCTCATAATTAAATGTCAAATATGGCCCAATTCAATGTGAAAAAGTGCAAAAAAATAAAGCTATTTTTATAAAAAAAAATATTTTTAAGAAAAATTGCCCTCAATATGTAAAAAAATTGTTTGGGTTCCAAATTTGTTTTCTTTTATTTTTTAGTGTTAAAATTACAATAATTTTATCTACATGATTTAAAAAGATATCTGAAGGTTTGCAAAAGTATTTGTTTTTTCAAATGTGCTAAACTATTTCGACATCTAAAAATATTTCGCGGTTTTATAGGGTCCAGAACATTGCGAAATCTGAGCTTATTCACATTCTAATTATAATGGTTTCAGTTTCCTCCTATAAAACTTAAAATTATT
This sequence comes from Pegoplata infirma, assembly GCA_963921195.1. Lineage (NCBI taxonomy): Eukaryota > Metazoa > Arthropoda > Insecta > Diptera > Anthomyiidae > Pegoplata > Pegoplata infirma. The sequence goes on along the minus strand of OY992539.1, from coordinate 128,691,245 downwards.
GAAAATTTACACAATTTATAGTAGTAAACTATTTGAATTTGTATAAATTTACCAGTTTATAGTTGGAAACTGGAATCACTTTTTTAGAGTGCAGTATGGTAAATCGAAATCCTAAATATCTCAAGATGAGATAGATCAGTTCTAAGGCCAGATTCAGATTATACGCATGAAAAACTATTAGAAAAATCTATTGTGCTGGAAATGTATAACAAATTGGCTAGGGTCACCAAGTTAATTTTTTTAAGCCGAAATAAATTTTTACGGCCTCGATAAAATATTTTCTTGACGACAATTTCGGTTCGTCGGTTAATCGATACAAATTAATCGGTTTTTTTGTTATTTGAAAAAAAAACAATTTTAAATTATTCGAACAGTTAATCGACCAAAATTAATCGATTAACCGATTAACAGTTAATCGATTGAATACCCTACTATCAATACAACCTATTCAGAAATTCATAGGACACATTTTTTTTCGCTAAACATTTAGCTTGGAATGCCTCATGTTCTCTTTGCTCTAATGCCCATTTTTCTTCTCCTTTACAACTATTTCAAATTTGTACACACAATATTATCTACTTACCATCATACGAGTGGTTTTGTTTTTATCCAGAAATTTTGATTTTCGATGTAAGAATATATTTTATAGTCATAATTAACCTTTAAAAATATTCATTCACCCACATTGAAAGACAAAAAAACGAAAAGCTTTATTATCATTTATCTTTTATTTAACTATAATAATAAACAATTATAGTTGATTTTTTGTTTTAAATATACTGCCACATAATGGAAGAAAAAACTACAATTATTATTTTTTTGTTTTAACATTTAACATAAATAATATTAATTAAATATATTGTTTTTATTTTCTCCTTAATTTTAAATATTAAATAATTATATACAATGTATTTACAAGTTTTTTTATGTATAATATTTTTAAATAATATCGTTAATAATTAGTTTTTACTTAACAAAACTATATCTATGATATTGTTTAAAGCTATTCAGTTGTTGTTATTATTATTATTTGTTTTTAAAAACTAATTAAATAATTTTTTATAATTACAATTTACACGTGGTTTATGATATTGATAATTTCAAAACCCCGAAGTCATTTGACCATTTTTTGTATCTATCCACTCACAACCTAACGGAGTATTATTATTCGACATCATCATTATCGGTGAGGTGCGCTGAACTTCTCGCGCCGGATAATATACCACTGGACCCGGTGAGGGCGCCCGACCTATTTTTATTTTAACCACACCCGGTGAACTGGCACTTTTTAGTAAACGACCATTATTTGCCATAGAATTATTACCCGATCCCGTAACCAAATAGGTGGTGGTAGTGCTACGCTGTGTACCGTGCCGTGAGAAACGCCCCGACGACCGATGATTTATAGTGCCATCACCATTGTTCGATATTGAACTTTCGTAATGAATAAGATCGGGTTGGTCGCGGCTGAGGCGGCGCTTGAAAAAAATCAACAAAAATATTCGCTTAAATTTCTCACCAAATATCACGTATATTAAAAAATTACAACTACTATTAATGGTCACCAGTAAATTGGAGATTTTCGCCAACGAATGATCAATGAAATTGTAAAAAGCTTCCGATATATTCAGAACCAAAGCTAAGAAATTAAAAACGAAAAAAACTACCACTACACACAACAACATGGTCGCCAAACCGATTTCCCGTTTTTCAGAACGTGATAAACGTTGGCGTTCTCGATTTGCCCGCTTAACCTGACGATAAATCAGGCAATTTAATATCGCCAGCGTCAGAAATGGTATAATATAATTAACAATTAAATAACACCACAATATGTATATACTTATGTAGGCTTGATTTTGCCGTAACGTCGAGGGTCTTACACAATGTAAAACCTCCGTACTATTAGGAATTTCTGTACTTATCGTAACGACTTCCCAAAATCTGGGCATATTATACAGCAAAGCAAATAATATACAGACTGTCACATAGATTTTGGCACGTCCATAAGTACACAAAGCCCTGGCCTTTAAGGGGTGACAGACGGCTACATAACGCTCTAACGTTACGGTAAATGTCATATATATACTGGCTGTTTGGGAGATTACCGCTACGGGAAACACCACCGGTGATATAAAGGGATATATGTAATTGTAATAGAGGAAAAAATGTCCGGTATAGGGATATATGGACGGTATGCCAAATAATAGCATAGAGGTTATAATTAAAACACTATCACAGCATGCTAAACCAATGAGCAAATAATTTATGCTAGAACGCATTTGAGGACGGGACAATATAATCATTGATATTATGTTACCTATTATGCCCAGAATACCAACAATATTCAGGCAAACACCACACACCCAAAATTCTACTAATGTATTATGATCATTGGGATTATAGACATTTTCGCAGGGAAATTGTAAATCGGCTGATGAAGCTAAAGTATAATTTCTTAAAACATTTTCAGTGTAAGTAGCATTGGTAGAGTATACAGATGTGAAATTTGTTGTATTTAAAATGTCGTCGTAGTTGGTGGTATAATGATCTTTTGTATTCGTACTAACACTTTCGATAAAGTCTTGTATATTAATGGGGCCCAAATCGAATTCACCAATATTATCGGTGTCGGTTTCAGCCGGTGGTAACACTTGTTGCTGTTGTTGCAGTAAATATTGTGACGCAGATGGTAGAGATTTTAGTTTACGCGTTAGAAACGGATAAACAGTATCCGTTGCATTTAGTTCAATCATCGGTTAAATTGATTTTTGTTATTATTGCAAAAATGTCTTTTTAAAAATTTAAGGCCTTTTTGAGTAAGTAAATTTAAAATAAGGAAATACATTCAATTAAGAATTAAAACAAAAAGAAACGAAAAACAATAAAAATGTCTAGAGTTTTTAAATTATTTTAATCTTATATTATAATTTCTTAAATATAATAGCTTTAATAAAAACAAAGCTTTTATTTTCAACAATTTAACAAATTCACTTGTTTTGTAAAACAACTACGTTGAGCTTTAAGTAATTAAAAAGAAGTACACACAGAGCTTTTAAAAAATTCACACTAATTTGTGAAAAATAACGTTGAACTTTTGAATAACTTTTAAAAATGTTCTTAATACTTAAAAACTGTAAGGTAGAGAGCTTTTTGAATTAACAAAAGGCTTTGATATTAGCTTAAACGACTTTTAAAAGTTTGAAAAAACTTTATTTTGAAAAGAGCTTACTTTAAAAACTTTTAATGTTTATATATTTTTGTTAATTTAGCAAACGAAAATGAAAATACTAGAAAATTAAAAAAAAAAAAACTGTTAAAAAAAATAAAAGCTTTTTCAATTATCTTTAAAAAAAATTTAACAAAATTGTGCAATTTTAATTAATTCCAATATATTAAAGTTTGTATATAAAATTAGGAATTTTCAATTTTATTTGGTTCAAATAAGATAAAGCCTTTTAAAAGCTTTTTATAATTTAATATATAAAAAATTAAGTTTCTATTAATTTTTGTAACTTTTTCAAAAAAGTATTTAATAGTTTGTTTTGTTAATTCAATTCCAAATTTTTTGTTAAACAATTCTGTATTTAAAAAAAAATCAAAATAAGTCAAAGCTTTTAAAAAGATTTTTTAAGCAATTGGGAAACAAAAAGTTCATACGGAAATTAAAACAATTAATGATAAAAGTTGTCGAACTTCTAAAGAGCTTTCAAATATTTGGTAATATTTTAAAATACAAAAAAAAAAAATAAAAAAGCTTTTAGTCGGTAGTTCGTTGGAGCCAATTAAGTGATTAAATGTTTCAGAAATAATAATAAAAATATATTTAATCAAATATTCCAATAAAGTTTTGGCTTTTAAAAAGCTTTATATAAAAACAAACGGTTTACGATTACAAATTTAATAATAGTTTACTAAAGCAAATATATGATTTTAATAGAGCTTTTAATATATATAAACAAAAAAATATACTAAAAAGACTTTTAAAATTGACGCTTACTTATTTGTTTTCAATACAAATGCTTTTTAAATCAATAGATTAACAGAAACTATTTTCGAAAGCTTTTAATTTTTTATTAAATATTTTGATTTTAAATGTTTTTAATAAACTTAAAAAAAAATAATTTTAATAAACTTTAAACAAAATATTAAAAAATTCAATTCAATGATTTATTTAAAATATATTAAAGCTTTGCAACAGCTTTAGTTTATAATCATAAAAAACTATTTTCTTAACACAATTTTTTTGCAATTAAATTAAAAATCTTTTATGTTATTGACTGAATTAGTTACTGCAAAGTATACTTGAGCTTTTAGAGAAAGTTTCAAATGAATTCTGACTTTTAAAGCTTTTGCTTTAAATAACACAGTTGATTTAGAAAACCTTATAATTTTCAAGAACTTTTATTTAGAAACAAAAACTCAATATCCAATGTGCCACTGTTTAATATAGTTGAGCTTTTATAGAGATTTTTTTTTTTTTTTTAAATAAATAGGAAATATTTTTTTTAATTCAAAAGTTTAAAATAAATTAAAATTAAAAAGCTTTTCATATAAATATTTCACAAACTATTAACAAATAGGTTAAAGATTTTAAAAATTTTCCGGCTTAGATTTAAACAACCCAAACTTTAATAAATTTAATATTTTTAAAAGCTTTGTATTTTTCAGATGTATTTCTATTTTTTTTTTTGTATTTTTAATTATAAGAGGAATCTGAATTTAATAAAACCAAAATAGTTGGTGTTAACTGAGCTTAAAATATGAGCTGTATAATGTTTTTAAATTAAAAAGCTTTTTGTATAAATTAAATAAATTATTAAAAAAAAAGCTTTAAGCTTTAATTAAATTTAATCAATTAGATGAAAATATATATTAGAATTTTTATAAATTTAAAAATTTCAAATTTTATCCTGCACAAAATTAAAGCTTTCAAAAATTAAAAAAAAAAAATTGTTTTGAATTTTTTCTTTTAGTTTAAATTAAAAAAAAAGCTTTAAACAAACTTAAAGCTGTCGTATAAAATAAACAAATTTTTTCCCGCAGAGCTTTGAGCTCTTACAAAAATTTTTATAGTTTGAATTTGTTCCTTTGTTTTTTTTTCTTTTGAAAATAAAAAGGCTTTAAAAAAGTTAAGTTAATTTCAACATAAAAAGATTTTGATATAAATTAAACAAATTATTTCGCAAGCGTTTAAGTTTTGAATAATGTTTCTACTTAAACTTAATTGAACCCAAGTTTACTAATTTTGTGCTTTTTAAAAGCTTAAAATTTGTTGATCTGTTTATACTCTTTACACTTTTAACTTTTAAGAAAGATCTGAATGTACTTAAACTCAAATTATTGAAATAAATAAAGCTTAAAAATTGAGCTTTGAAAAGAGCTTTTATTTTTTTTTAATATAAATGTTTTTACCAAGAAGTTATTATATTTTTAAATTTTAATTGAATATATAAGCTTTTTAAAAGCTTTTTTATAACTTACTGTTATAAATTAAAATAGCAAATTAAATTTATTATTAAAACTTTGAAATAAAAATTAAATAAATATATATAAGCTTTTTAAAAGCTTTTTAGTTTATGAATTACTTTTATAAATTTAAATATGTAACTTAAAGTTTTTTTTTATTACTTTAAACTTAAAATTTAAGTTAAAAAAATTCTAAAAATTATATAATTAAATTTTAGAGCTTTTATAATTTTTAAACAACTTTTATATAATTGTAAACATCTGTTTTAATATATAAATATATTAAATTTATTGTTTACTCAAAATAGATAATAGCTTTTTTCATAAACCTTTTTATAAGCTTAAATTTCTATATCACATTTAACTCTTAGCAATATCCAAAACTTTTTTCTTAAGTTTTATATTATTTTTTTTTTTAACTTTGTGAACTTAACTTAAACAACCTTTTTAGTTATACCTTAACAAGTCCTTATATTATTTTTTAATTTGTTAATTAAGTTTTTTTTATATTTTTAACAATTTATTTTGTTATCAACTTTATATTTAATTTTTTTTTAAATAAAATTTAATGAACTATTTTTTCTTTTAACATTTAACTAACTTACCAACTTTGATATCTGACACTTAAGTGTAAAAATTGTAAGTTTTTTTATTTTTATTTTTTTTATTTCCTTCCGATTTTCCCAGTATTTCAACACTTGGGGTGTCTATTTCAAATTTGAATTTCTATTACAATTTCTTGCTTAAAACATTTAAGAAAACTACTCGTTGCTGTCAAAGTAAACTGATGTTGTTGACTTGAGTTAATGCATATTTTGCTGTTTACAATATATTGCAGTTAACTATAAAAAACCATGACAATGTCAGTTTTATATAGCTGGAATATAATTTTACTGTATTTTCTTTAGTTTCTTTTTTTTTGAAGAAGTAGCAAGACAAAAGAAAGTTAAAGTAATATTTTTCAATTATTTCACATAAATTGTTTGTGGCCTCTAGACATATCAGATATTTGATCAATATATTTCTTTTTATCAATAATTTATTATTATTGTTTCTATAATTTAAAATAATTTGTTTTAATTGGTTAAAGGTTATAGCAAAACAAAAATTCGTTTATTATTAAAATTTATTTGATGTACATGTAGTTGTTGGTAATACCACAATTAAAAGCTTTTTTTAATGGACTAAAGACCAAAGTCGATTTTAAGATTTGAAAGCTTAAGGAAGAATTTTTTCTTGGGACAGACTAAGTTAAAGCCTGCTAACAATTTAAATAATCCGTTTATTCTTTTTTACAACTTTATACTTTGGTTGAACTTAATGAAATTTAAAAATCTTTGATTAATGAAAAAGCTCTTGATTAATGAAAAAGCTCTTTCAAGGTAACTTTTTTATCTATTCACATAAGAGGTGCTTTAAATAAGTTTGCAAATTGTCTGAAATTGATCTGTAAGATCTCTTTAAATTTTGTTTTTCTTGTTCCAAATATCAAAATATGTCGACGGGTTTTTAACGCCTTGTTGATGGCAAATTTTTAAAAACTTCGCTTTTTCGGCCTTAATAACTTTATTTTTTTTACTCAATTAACTTTATTCTGTAGCAATTATTTAAAGTTTTTGGATTTTAATAACACTGACTGACCTTGATCTGTATAATAAAATCAAAATTTTCAATTGAAATGTTGAAATTTGTCAAAAGCTTTAAACGATTGTGTGATTGTGAAAGCGAATTTTTAAAATTTCGCTTTTTCTGCTTTGTAACTTAAATTTTTTATGCTCGATTAAGTTTATTCTGTACCAATTACAGAAAGTTTTTTGATTTTAATAACACTGACCTTGATCTGTGTAATAAAACCAAACTTTTCAATCAAAATGTTAAAATTTGTCGAAAGCTTTTAAACGCTTAAACAATTGCGTGACACTTAAAACATAAAAAGTTCCCATAAAATTTGGTTTAATCTTGTTTGTTGTTATTTTCCTGATTTGGAAATTTAAGATTTTGTTTTAGTAAATATTATAAAGTGTTTGGAGCTTTAATTTCCTTGATTTTAAGTAGAATTGCTTTTATCTGTAAAATTATACCAAACTTTTTTAAAATATTTCAAAAGCTTTACCTTAAGAATGATTTAACAACTTAAAACTTTGGTTAAGTCTAATAAAATAGTCTTTGAAATCCACTTCGAACTGGGTTTAACTCAAGTATAACGTAAAAATATGTCGTCAGATTTTTTTACGCATTAGGATTCTGTGACTTGTAACTTAAAAATTCCATAAAATGCTTGGTTGAATCTTGTTATAAAATTTTTTATATTTGAACTTTAAAATTTTGTTTCACTCAATTAAAAATATTAGAATTTTTTTATGGTTTTAACCGTTTGTTTTGGTTTTATAACTTCAAACTCTAGTAGAGTTTAATAAAATGCAAAAGCTCTTAATACTTAACAAAACTTCAGCCAAGGTCACTTAATAACCTCTGTGTAATTAGAATTTTTATTAGACTGACTTTGATCTAAAAAATCTTCTTAAGGCTTTTTTTAAATTCTCTCAAAATGTCAAAATATGTCGGCGGCTTTTTATAAAATGTCTATTAAAGTTTAAAGCTTAAAAGTTTTGATTCACTTAATTCAAGAACGCCTTAACTAGTAACTAGGAAACGTAAAGCTTTAATTCCTTAAGTTTTTAGCAAACTGACTTTGATCAGTAAAATACAACTTCTTATAAAATGTTCCCAAAACTAACAAAATTAAGCTTTTTAATCTTTTAAATTTGAGCTTTAAAATTTTATTTAACTTAATTTAGTAACGCTTGCTTGGAGCTTTAATTATTTGGTGTTAAGCAAACTGTCTTTTAACATTTATGACTTTAAACTCGTTAAGTTAAAATACAAAAGCTCTTAAGAATTACTAAAGCTTCTGCCAAGCTAACTCAACAATGACTGTTTAAATACAATATTTAATAGATTGACTTTGATCTGTTAAATCCACTTAAAGCTTTTTTTTAATTTTTCAAAATGTCAAAATATATCGGTGATGTTTATAAAATGGCTTTTTATAATTAAAACTTTAAAATTTTGTTTTACTTTACTTTAGGAACTTTTCCCAAATCTAACACAATTAAGCTCTTAAAGCTTTTAACTTCGAATTTTTAAAGATTGTTTACTTAATTAAATAACGCTTTAACTTGTATTTAAGTATTTTGGAGCTTTAATTACTTTGAGTTTAAGAAAACTGTCTTTTTAACAGCAAAATCCAGTTAAAGCTTTTGCTTCACTTATTCGAAATGTCAAAATATATCGGCGGTTTTTTAACGTCTAAATGATCGTGTGACTTTAAACTTGAATATTTACTTCAAATATTAATGGTCTCAATAAAATTTGTTTGGATTTTGTTTAATAAATTTCTGACTTTGAACTTTAAAGTTTTTTTTTTTTTTTTTTTGTCTAAAATTTATATTGGCGGATTTTTAACGTTTTCACAATTTTGTTTAATAAATTTCTGACTTTGAACTTTAAAGTTTTTTTTGTTTTGCTAAACGTTATATCGGCGGATTTTTAAAGTTTTCACAATTACTAAATGAGTTGGAACTTTATTACTCGAGCTTTCTAACTTTCTTCTGATTGTGTGACTTTAAACTTTAATACCCATCCACTTCAAATATTTAATGTCTCAATAAAAGTTGGTTGGATTTTGTTTTTTTTTTGTTTTTCTTATCTAAATTTACAACGGCAGCTTTTTAACGCCTTAACAATTAATAAGTGACCTGGAACTTTAAGTTTTCAAGTTTTTCATTAATAAAAAAAAATTCTGTGAAGGTCACTTATTTAATTATATACCCTTTTAATTGTTTTTTATATCGCAGATTGAGTAGTCTGACTTTATATTATTAAATTCACTTAAAAATAAGTAAAGCTTAATTAAAAGCTTTCTGAATGTAGCTTTTTAACGCCTTAAAGGTTATGTGACCAGGAACTTTAAGTCCTCATAAAGTTGTTTATATCGGAGATTGAGTAGGCTGATTTATATTATTAAATTTCCTTAAAAACTGCTATTTGTCAATTAAAAGCTTTCAAATGTATCGACAACTTTTTAAAGCCTTAAGTGACTTGGGAAATTAATAATACAAGTTTTTGTTTAAAAAAAAATTCTTCGAAGGTCACTTATTTATTTATATACTCTTTTAATTGTTGTTTAAATCGGAGAGTCTGACTTTATATTATTAAATTCACTTAAAAATTATAAAAGCCTAATTAAAAGCTTTCAAAATGTATCGATAACTTTTTAACGCCTTAAAGGTCACGTGACCAAGAACTTTAAATACTCATAAAGTTGTTTATATCGAAGATTGTGTAGTCTGACTTTATATTATTAAATTCACTTAAAAATTAGTAAAGCTTTTTGACGCCTTAACAGTTATGTGACCAGAAACTTTAAGTTCACATAAAGTAGTTTACATTTCCTTATAAGTTTTTTAATTTCAGACTCTGATTTGTAAAATCCATTAAAAATTTAATTTCACTCAATTAAGAAAGTTTCTAAATATATCAACGGCTTTTAAACGCCTTAACAGTTATATAACTTGCAACTTTAAAATCCTCTTAAAATATTTAATGGTCGTTGCATACGTATATTATCGTTTATTATCATATAAATTTATGTATCGTCTGTTTGCATGTTTGATTTAAGCTGCATTGAACACAATTTCTCACTTAAACATACACATTTGTATTATTGTCTAACAAATGCAAATACTCCTACAAACAAACACATACAAACTCATAAACACACATAAGGAAAATTAACGACCGGTTACGGATATAAGTCTATGCTTAAGCGTATGGTGTCTAAATTACAGAGAAGCTTTTTTTTTTTGTTTTGTTTGCAAAACTCGTTTCGTTTTTTTTTGTCTATGTTGTTGCACTTGAATAGATTTTTCGTTGTTAAGCTTTTTTTGCTGCCACTGCTGCTGCTGCTTTTCTGTGTTTATTCATTTATTTGTTTAATATCACTGCTTGATGGTGTTATCCTTGTTTAATAGTTGTTGGGCTTTCGTTCGTTCGCTCGTTGTATTCCTTTAATGATTTGCCTTGAGACCCTGTCGTAGTAACTTGTAGTCCTTATGGTCTTTAGTTGTTTTTGTTAGTTGTCGGTTTTTTCTATTTTCAATTTTATACGCACAATGAACTGCATACATATTGTAGACATTATCTTTTATTTTGTTGCTTAGTTTGTGTTGGTTCTAAGTTAAATTAAGTATCTGTGGGGTTGAGTGGGTTTTCATTTCTTTTTCCAATTCTTTTCATTTCTTGAATTGTTGTTGTTAGTATTCGCCTACGTTTACCCGCGATGTATCGTTATCTGTAATGAAATGAAAGGAAAACAAATTAAAATTATTTTTTTTTTAAGTTTTTTTTTTCATTTATACATTGAGATTTAAGTATTTAGTGTTTTATTACTTTAAAAAAGAAATCAATTTTTAATGAGTACTTGAATGTTTTGCGTAAATTAAATTTCTGTTTTAATTTTTCAATTAACAAAAATTACTCTGTGCTACAGTGAAAAAATACTTCGGATGTGACATAGTATATGTTGTTGGTCTTGTCGAGTAGATCACAAAAATGCTCATTAAACTTGCCAGACACCTTCAAATTTTGGAGTTATTGTCAAAAAAGTTTTTTTTGGACTTTTCTCACTAAACCTTGTGTAATTCAGAAAATTTTCAACCGATTTTAAATTTTTAAACTGTTTTGGATAGAAAAAGGATAGGGCTTTCCATGTGTGTGAATTGCTCAATACGTAGAAGAAAGATATCTATTGATTTTTTCTATAAAATCAATTTTTTTTTGTTATTTTTTGAAAATTTTTCGAGTTTATCGATTTTTTTCTGCTATACTTCGTTTAACAACCTTTATATTTATGAGCGTTTTTTTAAAGATAATTTAATTCTAAACACGATAAGCTTTATCCTGAAAAAATCGGATAATAATTGAGAGAGTTGTGATAATTTTTCTAAAAAAGAAAATTAAGATTTTGCAGGAAATCGCCGTTCAGATAACCCAGACAAAAAAAAATAAATATATCACAAATGGTCATGTACAATATTTTTAAAGGTTTTTGGCGAGCTGAATCCGAATCTGGCCTTTAAATTGATCTATCTCGTCAGGTTTTTGAGATATTTAACATAAATTGATATATCGAATACTTATTAAGATAGCGCAATTTCAAAGTCAAATTCGAATTCAGGAGGTCAAAACCCTTTAAAATAGTGATACACGACCTCTCAGTAAGTTCGTTTATTTTTTTATTTTTTTTGCCTGGGTTTTCCGCACGGCAATTTCATACAAAATCTTAATTTTCTTTTTTAGAAAAATTATCACAACTATTTCAATTGTTATCCGATTTTTTTTGGCATAAAGCTCATCGTATTCACAATTAAATTTTCTTTAAGAATGCGTTTATTAATATAAATGTTGTTGAACAAACTATATCAGAAAAAAATCGATAAACTCAAAAAATTTTCAAAAAATAACAAAAAATTAGATATTGTTGAAAAAATCAATACATATCTTTCTTATATGTATAGACCAATTCACACGCATGAAAAGCCCTATCCTTCTGCTATCCATAACAGTTGAAAAACTTAAAATCGGTTGAAAAATGTTTAAGTTACACGTGATTTAGTGAGAAAAGTCCCAAAAAAACGTTTTTTGACAATAACTTTAAAATTTGAGGGTGTCTGGCAAGCTTGGTGGGCATTTTTGTTATCTTTTCGACGAGACCTACAACCGTAACTACCTCATTTTAAAAGTATATTCCTTTTTGTGTTTTTGTAGCACAGTGTTATTTATTATTCGACCTTTATTTTTTTTTTTGAGAAAGTTTATTCTAGCTCGAGGTTACATTTCTTTACTAATCATTACAATGATATTGTCCAAGTGGCATTTTCCAAGAAAATATTTATAAAGTTGTTTGTTATAAATTATTGCACGCCTCGGCCAAACCAATTTTAACATTAAGCTGCATACACTGCAAATGTCTTTCTTGATTATAAAACTGGGTTGTTCTACTACTATATTTCGATGAAAATCAAAATCTTCGCCAGAGCCATTTTTGAAAAAATAGCGGTCAAAAAATTACATTTTAAGCTTATCTCAAAAACGACGAGAGATATGAATAATAGCATGTCCCGAAAAATAAAATTTATGGTATTAGTACACAGAAAATTATATCGTATATTTTATTTTAATTAAAATTTTAATTGTTTTTTTAATTTAATATTAATTAAATTTTTAATTAATATAATTAATTGTGTAATTAAATTTTAAACTTTATTTTAATAAACATTTAAATTGTTTTTAAATTTAAAATTATTTAAATATTTTATTAATACAATTAATTGTTTAATTAAATTTTTAGCTTCACTTAGTTTTTTTGTTGTGTTTCGTATTCCGTGTGTGCGCGAGTGTGTGTTTTTTTCTTGCATTATTTTACATACAAAAAAATGCGTAAGTACTATATAATGTTTGCTGAAAGCTTTTTTATTTCTCATAAAGTTTTTTGAATTCTCATTTTGTTTATAGTTTTATGTGTATGTATTTTAAAGGTTTAAAATCAACTTTATAAAATTGTCTTATTGTTAGTGACTTTGTCTTTACGGCATAAACATATTTGGTAAAGTTCTAAGAAACATTTTTTATTTAAAAAAAAGTGTTTTTTTTAATTATTTATTTTTAAAAAAATTTTTTGTTTTTAATTTATTTTTTAATTTATAGAATTAAAAATTTTAATTGTTTTTAAAAAAAAATTTTAATTAAATTTTTATATATATATATAATTAAAACTTTATTTATTTTTTTTACATTTTAATTATTTTTTATACCCTCCAACTACAGTATGGGGGTATACTCACTTTGTCATTCCGTGTGTAACGCATCAAAATATCGGTCTAGGACCCCATAAAGTATATATATTTATGATCAGTGATCGATTCTAAGACATTCTAGCGATGTCCGTCCGTCCGTCTGTCCGTCCGTCCGTCCGTCTGTCCGTCTGTCCGTCTGTAGTTAACACGATGCAGTCCAAAATAAAAGAGCTAGACTCCCGACATTTTGCACGAATATGTCTTATGTTCATAGGCAGGTTAAGTTCGTAAATGAGCAAAATCGGACCAGGGGGAAAAAAGTTCCCCCTTGAAGAACTAAACCAACCTCTGAAAAATACCATATTTTTACATGATTTTTTGTGTTTTTGTTTAACAAATGCAACATTTTTATGCCACAAAAAGTTCAAAGTCCTGCATTTGGTCCTAGAGAATTAGAAAATTACGTTTTTTCGGCCCGCCCCCCTTTTATGGGCGTGGAATAAAACATTTTTTTAAAATACTGATAATCTTGTATTTCTTTAGTGCAAAAAGCATAAGAATGAATTTTTAAACACAAATTCGAGGGAAAATTTGCCCCCCTCAATTACTACAAGCGACCCCCTGACCCCCCCCCCCCCCCCGTCAAAAAAAAAATAAAACGCCCCTGCATTTTTTTTTTTTTGCATGTTGGAGGGTATACAAGATTCGGCCCAGCCGAATTTAACACTCTTACTTGTTTTAATTTAAAGTATTAAGTTTTTAATTAAATAAATATTCATTTATTTTTAATTAATGACGTACAAATATTTTTAATTTATATGCGCATTTAAGTGATTGGTCCGGATTTAATTAATTTTTTAATTAAATTTACGAATTTTTTAATTATTTTTTTTTTGCAAAACAAAAACATTTTTTTGCTTTGTCCGCAATTGGTGTCAAAATTTGCGAAATGTGGAGTACATTAAAAAAAAATATTTGCATGACGAAATTTAATTTCGAGGTATTACAAATGGAATGACATACCTATATAGTATATTATCATCTATCACTTAAGTGGAGGGTAAACCAAATATTTTGCAACTTGTCTTGTCTCTGAGACTTTTTCTATAGGAAAAATGTCTGAGAATCTAAGACATTTTCTGTAGGAAAAATGTCCCAGAATATGAAACTTTTCTATAGGAAAAATTTCTCAGAGTCTGATACTTTTTTATATAGGAAAAATGTCTCAGAATCTAAGAATTTTTCTATACGAAAAGTGTCTGAGAATCTGAGACTTTTTCTGTAGGAAAAATGTCTCAGAATCTGAGATTTTTTCTTTAGGAAAAAATGTCTGAGAATCTGAAACTTTTTCTGTAGGAAAAATGTCTCAGAATATGAAACTTTTTCTATAGGAAAAATTTCTCTTTTTTTTGTTGGAAAAATATCTCATAATCTGATACTTTTTTTATAGGAAAAATTTCACAGAATATGGTACTTTTTTATAGAAAACATGTCTAAGAACCTTTTATACAGGAAAAATGTCTCAGAATCTAAGAATTTTTCTATACAAAAAATGTCTGAGAATATGAGACTTTTTCTATAAAAATATCTCAGAATCTGAGACCTTTTTTATAGGAAAAATGTTTCAGAATCTGAGATCTTAGATTCTGAGACATTTTCCTATAGAAAAAGTCTCAGATTCTGAGACTTAAACCATACCATCTTAAACCATCGAGCTTTATGATCCTTAGTTGCAAGTGCTGAATCAAAAACCTTGATGTCGGTGAACGTCTTCCGGGAGAACTCTTATTTAAAAAATTTGGATTCTGATGCTTAGCCATTCCAGAAAATTTAGCTCAAATTTTAGTCATTTTTGGAAATGGTGTCTCAGATTAATTTGAACCTTGACACATAGATAGCCCTCATAAATATGATATATGTACCATATATCGTTTTTTTTACATTTGGTGTATTTAACGAATTATGGCGGGTCGAAGATTGACTTTTTAAGCAAAAGTAAGAAAAATACATCACGTTCAAAGAGCTGTAACTTCTTAACCAATGACCCGATTTTCACAAATTTAGGCTCATGTGAAAGCTGGGGTTCTTCTTTTAGAAAATATTTTTAAAATAACACAGTTTTTTTTTACAGAAATGATGCAAAAATGCAAAAACATTTTTTCTTTTCGAATATTTAAAAAAACACATCTTCGATTTTTTTTTAAATTCTGGTGAAAAATAACAATGTTTTGTATAACATATTCAAAATTCAGAGTGGGATCTCCATGGGATCAAAAAATATTCTATTTTAAGTACGAGGTTCTCATATTTTACCCTTAGAAAATTTAAATTTCTAATGTTTTGAATGTTTTTCAAAATTTTAATAGTATAATTTTCTTTGAAAATTTAAATTTTTATATTGAAGAAACATAAAATTTTAATTTTCTAAGGTAAAATTTAAGAACTTCGTACTAAAACCAGAATATTTTTTGATCCAATTGGGATCCCACTCTGAATTTTGGATATGTTGTACAAAACAGTATTGTTTATCACCAAACTTTTTTTTTTAAAAATCGAAGATGTGTTTTTTTAAATATTCGCAAAAAAAAAAAATGTTTTTGAATTTTTGCAACACCTCTGAAAAAAACCGTATGCTTTTGAAAATATTTCCTAAAAGAATAAGAATTAAGCTTTCATATGAGCCATTACTTGTGATAATCGGATCACTAGTTAAAAAGTTAGAGCACGTTAAACGTCATGTATTTTTCTGACTTTTGCTAAAAAAGTCGAACTTTGACCCGCGATAATTTGAAAACTTCAGCAAATTTTGAAAATCCAAAAATGCAACATATCTCATATAAACGTGGATATCTATGAGCCAAATTCTCAGTGGTGTCCAAAGGCATGTTTCCGAACAGTGGGGCGAAAATTTTTGGAATTACCCTGCTACAAAAAAATTTATGTTTCGAAAATTTCCTAAGTTTTTGTAGGATTTCAAAGATATGTGTCAAAAGAATAGGGTGAATATGGTAATGACGTATCATTAAGGTGTGTTAAAAATATATAAATTTAATTCGTATTTGGTTATGAGCAAATCCATGGGAAATTTAACTGACGGATCACCGATTTTGTTTATTTTTGGTTTTTTGTAAATGATTTTTTGTAAATGATTAAAACCCATATTTTTCTTTTTTTTTAGCTTTTTTAAACCCTTTTTTGACAATATTGACTTTTAGACAGTTTTTTAACATTTTTTATGCCCGAAAACCGTAAGTCGCACGAAAAAACTTATAAAAACAATATTGTATATTATTGTTTAAAAATTATTTGTTGAAATTTTTGAAAAAAAAAAAATTTAAGTCTTTATAATTTTATCTTCAACATTGTTTTATAAGTTTTTTCGTACGAGTTACGGTTTCCGAGTACAAAAATGTTTAAAAACTGTTTTAAAGTCAATATTGCCAAAAAGCGCTTTTTTAAACGCACATATCATCCAAAATATTGATCAAAAAAACAATATGTTTTTTTTTTTTTTCATTTACGAAGCTCTATCAAATAACCAAAAATAAACAAAATCGGTGATTCGTCAGTCAAATTTCCCATGGATTTGCTCTTATATCAAAAATGAATAATATGAATCAAGAGACTGAGCTGACGAGGGATTAATGTTTTTTTATTGATTAAATCTGCATTTTTGTACGGAAAGTGAAAAATATGTTGCAAAAGAGGGTTATGATATGATAAGAACGTTGAGAGTAGTCTCTGGGAGTATAGTTTTAAATAACTTTAATCGATTGGTTTTACCTCAAAAGATATATGGCACCGATACAACGTAGTTCTTATATTCACCACTCTCCTCAGGCACATATCTTTCTTTTGGGGAAAACCCAAAATCACCTAGACACCTCCCTTGGATACAACGTCCCTGTCACATCCACAAATTCTGTGGCGACATATCTTTCACTTTCAGCAAAAAAAAAAAAATGATTTTATATATAAAATCATTAATACTCTTGAACCCTTCATCCCCCTTCGATACCACGACCTGACCATATCCGCCTCACTCTCTTGACCCAACAAATTTTAATTAAATCGGTACAAACAAAAATCCCCTCGACCCCCCCCCCCAACCCTCTTCGATACAACGACCTTACCATATCCACCACACTCTTTTGACACAAACAATTGACATTTGATACAAAAAATCTGATAAAATTATATTTTTTGTAGACTCAGAATTCAAATCTTTTGAGAAACAATTCACCCGAAATATGTTGACCGATCTTAAACAAATTTTACTTGAAAATTATTACACCATCCGACAAAAGTGAAAAAAAAAATCGTTGAACACGGACTGGATAAAATACGTTTGAAACTAGAGACTAAATGAAGAAAAACTGCATTTACAGTGTTTCTTTTAGTGATCCTGTTTCCTTTAAAAAGGATTTTAAAATTTTAAAGGATTACATTTTATAAAGTATTTTTTTAATATGTGTGCTTGTCCTGCGATTCCACTAGTGATACCAAATTAAAGAGGAGGATCTCCGTTAATTTCCCTATTTTATTCTTTTATATATCAGGAAAAATAAACTTACAATTAGCTTACCTTTCCTTTTTAACGTCCGTTCAAAAATGTATCCTTCATTTTCAACAAAATATTTTAATAAGCTTTCAAATGACTTTATTCACATTCTTTTATTCTGATATGGCTAAACAAAAAAGGAAAAATTAGGGGAGATGCTCCTCTCTCATTTGCCATTACTAGTGTCATCCTAGGACTAGTACAAATAATTCAAAAATATTTTACAAAATGTATCCTTTAACCCAATTCGATCATCTGTTCGATTTTTCGAGCAGTAGAGAACACCGTTTTCAAAAAAATATTTATGTATAAAAAAGGTGTAATTTCGGATAAATATGGTTACGATTGTTAAGTCTCATCCTTCTGCAATTAAAAAAATAAAATGCAATACAAATCAGCACAGAAATTGTTTTAAGCAAAAACGAAAATTTTGCATTTTTAAAATTTTGGTTTTTCTGTAAAGACAGTTGAGCTCAGGCTCTAATTATAATTATGTATTATTATTTTTTAATCCATATATGAAGGGCTTATTGTAAAAACTCGATAAGCAACATTTCATTTTATGGTGGTTTTTGCCTTTAAACTTTTAAAATAATGTAGAAAATATAACTTTTGCAAAACTTATATTCTCAATATACTTGTACGAAGGGTTAAAGCAAGAATTCTGTCAAAAATCTGTCAATTAAATAACAGCAGATGGCGAAAAACACGAAAAAATAAAATGTTGCTTATCAAGTTCTTGCAGTAAGCCCTTTCATATATAAAAGAGTTGGGTGAGTGAGTGACTGACTGACTGACTGACTGACTGATTCATCATCGCCCAGCCCAAACCGCTGAAGCTAGAGACTTGAAATTTGGACTGTAGGTTCACCTCCCGGAATATAGATCCACTAAGGCTGGATGTTTGCCAGTGTTGATTCTAAGGGGGTAAAAAGGGTAAAAAACTGTACTTTTGGTACTTTTTATATCTCCCGAAATAATGGTCATAGAGACTTGAAATTTGGACTGTATGTTCACCTCCTGGAACATAGATCACTATGGCTGGAGTTTTGCCAATGTTGATTCCAAGGGGGTAAAAAGGGTAAAAAACTGTACTTTTGGTACTTTTTAAATCTTCTGAAATAATGGTCATAGAGGCTTGAAATTTGGACTGTATGTTCACATCCTGGAATATAGATCCAGTAAGGCTGGATTTTTGCCAGTGTTGATTCTAAGGGGGTAAAAAGGTAAAAAACTGTACTTTTGGTACATTTTATATTTCCTTAAGTAATGGTCCTACAAACTTGAAATTTTGAATGCAGATACACCTCCCGAAAAACAGATTCACTAGGGCTGGGTTTTTGCCAATGTTGATTCTAAGGGGGTAAAATGGGTAAAAAAGTGTACTTTTGGTACCTTTTATATTTCCTTAAATAATGGTATTAGAGACTTGAAATTTGGACTGTATGTTCACCTCACGGAATAAAATCCCTTAAGGCTGGATTTTTGCCAATGTTGATTCTAAGAGGGTAAAAAGGGTTAAAAACTGTACTTTTGGTACCTTTTTTATTTAAGCTTAAATAATAGTCCTAGAAACTTGAAATTTGCAATGTAGGTTCATCTCCCGAGAAAAAGATCCACAAAGGCTGGGTTTTTGGCCAATGTTGATTTTACGGGGGTAAAATGGGTAAAAAAGTGTACTTTTGGTACTTTTTTTAATTTCCGGAAATAATGGTCATACAAACTTGAAATTTGGAATGTAGGATCCTTTGCTAAAAAAACAATATGGAAAAGAGGTAAAAAGTGTACTTTTGGTACTTTTTTTTTTTTTTAAATTATGGTCATAGAAACTTGAAATTTGGAATGTAGGATCCTTCGGTGAAAAGACATTATAAAAAGTACCTTTTATAAAAAGTACCTTTTATAAAAAGTACCTTTTATAAAAAGTACCTTTTTTAAAAAGTACCTTTTATAAAAAGTACCTTTTATAAAAAGTACCTTTTATAAAAAGTACCTTTTATAAAAAGTACCTTTTATAAAAAGCACCTTTTATAAAAAGTACATTTTATAAAAAGTACCTTTTATAAAAAGTACCTTTTATAAAAGTACCTTTTATAAAAAGTACCTTTTATAAAAAGTACCTTTTATAAAAAGTACCTTTTATAAAAAGTACCTTTTATAAAAAGTACCTTTTATAAAAAGTACCTTTTATAAAAAGTACCTTTTATAAAAAGTACCTTTTATAAAAAGTACCTTTTATAAAAAGTACCTTTTATAAAAAGTACCTTTTATAAAAAGTACCTTTTATAAAAAGTACCTTTTATAAAAAGTACCTTTTATAAAAAGTAACTTTTATAAAAAGTACCTTTTATAAAAAGTACCTTTTATAAAAAGTACCTTTTATAAAAAGTACCTTTTATAAAAAGTACCTTTTACAAAAGTACCTTTTATAAAAAGTACCTTTTATAAAAAGTACCTTTTACAAAAAGTACCTTTTATAGAAAGTACCTTTTATAAAAAGTACCTTTTATAAAAAGTACCTTTTATAAAAAGTACCTTTTATAAAAAGTACCAAAGTACCTTATTAAAAAAGGAGCTGTTATAAAAAGTACCTTTTATACAAAGTAGTAGTGTCCGACCGAATACACCTTTTTTGGCCGAAGCCGAAGCCGAATATTAAAAAAAAAAATATTTATGTAGTAAAAACAAGAAAAAAATAAAAGTCGACTCGGCGGGATACTCAAATGCATGAGAATGCTGTCTAGAATGATTTTATTTTAAGCAAAAAATTTCTTTGGACATTTTTGTAAAAAAATATATTGTAGAGTGTAAATTTTTTTCGATCGAAATTTTTTTTTGAATGTAAAAAATGTTTTTAGTTGCAAAAACACTTATTAAAATGTTTTTGTGGCTTACTAATGTGATTCAAAGTTAGTTTAGTATGTTTTTCAACACGTGAGCACAAATATTATACAATTATTCGGTATTCGGCCTATTCGGCCAAAATTGTGGCCGAAGCCGAATAGTGGCCGAATAGTGCTTTTTGGCCGAAGCCGAGGCCGAGGCCGAAGCCGAATATTCGGTCGGACACTACAAAGTAGCTTTTATAAAAAGTATTTTTATAAAAAGTAGCTTTTATAAAAAGTACCTTTTATAAAAAGTACCTTTTATAAAAAGTACCTTTTATAAAAAGTACATTTTATAAAAAGTACCTTTTATAAAAACTACCTTTTTGTAAAAAATACCTTTTATAAAAAGTAACTTATATAAAAAGTATCTTTTAATAAAACTACATTTAATAAAAAGTACCTTTTATAAAAATTTCCTTTTGTTAAAATTAACTTTTACAAAAAAAAAAACATTCTATGAAAGTACTTTTTGAAAATTCCTTTTTTTAAGGGGTAAAAATACTACTTATGGTACTTTTTATATATCCTGAATGTAGGATCCTTAAGTGAAAACAAATTCTGGGAAAAGTGATTTTTGAAATTTCCTTTTCTTTGGGGGTGGAACGGGTAAAAATTTAAACTTTAGGTACGTTCTAATTTCCGGTAGTAATGGCCCTAGAATTTTGAAATTTGTAATGTAGGATCATTCGGTAAAAAAACATTCTGGAAAAAATACTTTTGGAAATTCCGCTTCTTAGTAGGGTTAAATGGCCAAAAAAGTACACTTCCGGTAATTTTGATATTTTCTGACGGTTGTAGAAACTTAAAATTTTGGATGTAAAATTCTTCGGTGAAAACCAAAATTTTGAGAAAAGTACATTTTGAAAATTCCGTTTCTTAACGGTGTTAAAAAGTATACTTTTTGTTCTTTTAATATTTGTTGAAATAATATTCCTATATAATTGCAATTTGTAATGTAAGAGCCTTCGGCGAAGAAAAAACACACTGGAAAAAGTACTTTTTGGAAATTCCGTTTTTAACGGGGGTATAGGGCCTCTTTAATCTAATCTAATGGGGGTAATAAAGTGTAATTTTGGTACTTATTTTTTTTGTTCCTATAATAATTGTCATAGAAACTTGAATTTTGGAATGTGGGGTCATTCGGTAAAAAAAAAACAATCTGCTATGCTTTTAAAATATTCCGTTTCTAGAGGTGAAGAAAAGTGTTTTTTTATACTTTTTATACTTCTTGAAATAATGATCCTTGGCAGTGAAAATTTGAATGCTGTATTCTTTAGTGAAAAAATATTTTGGAAAAAGTACTTTTTGGAAATTCTGTTTTTAAGAGTCGTAAAGGGCATAAAAGAGTGTAAGTTTGATACTTTTTATATTTCTTGATATAACGTTTCAGAAAAAAAAAGATTTTTGAAAATTTAATTTTAAGTGGAAAAGGTGGTAAATGGTTATTTGTACCTTTCTAAATATTAAAGCCTGAAACTCAAAATTTGACGGGCAGTATCCTCCAGCCAAAATAACACCCAAGATATGGACAGGGTAAAAAGGGGTACCTTAATTGGTACAAGTAGTGTAAAATGGTATTTTTATATCTATAAGATAAATACAATAGCACTTTTTATTTCTGTAACGCATATTACATGGAGAGGAATGAAACTTGCATGGAGTAGAACGGGGAACGAAATGGAATAGAGCGGGGAACAATATAGAATCGTAATTTTTATTAAAATTTTTCGTATTAAACTTTTTAACTCCATATTTTTTCTCTCTATATGTTTTTCCACTCAAACTTATTTTTATTCCAATTTCTTTTTTGACTGAAATATTTATTCACTCAGGATCCAAAATCCCGATATAAGGGCTCGAAAATTGCTACAATCTTTTTCACCGGAACGTACATGACAACGTACCACCGAAATTATTCAAGTTTTATTGTTTAAGTTATTCAATGAAATATTATTTTATGAAAGACTTAAACGTCCACAATTAAATAAAACAAAGACTACATATGAGTCATTTTTTGAAATCGGTAGGGTAATCCTGATCCTTCTATTATCCGGTATTTAACATAACCGGTAACGAAGTTCCGGCGGGCGAGCTAGTCATATTATATATGGTTTGAATTGAGAAAGGTGTGAAAGAAAAATTTATTTTTCTTAAAATTTAAGACATCCTGGTTTGTTTTTCAAAAAAAATTCTTTTCGCGAAAAAAATCCGCGAAAAAAAAAAAATTCGAAAAATTTTGTGTCTGCAATGTATCGTATTCTACACATTTTCATAAATTAATAGCAAAATAAAAAAAATTTCAAAAAAAAAAATTCGCGAAAAAAAATTTTAGTTTTTTTTTTTTTTTTGTATTTAATGAAGTTTAGATGATAAAAATTCAGAAATTGTCTAAATAATATAAAAAATATTTTTTTAATTAAAAATAAAAAAAGATAATCGCGAATATCGCTAATGCATACGCTAACTTTGAAAAAAATTGATATTTTAATGGGATTTAATGTACACAAACTAGCTTTACCAGATAGATGTCGTAAATTCAAAACAAACTAAAAATATTTGTATTAAACCAATTATTTCAAAAAAATAACGATTTTTCGCTACCAAAAAATGTTTTTCGCGAAAAAAAATTCACGGTATTATGGTATGTTATGCTAGTTAACAGACTTGAATGGTTTTAAATTTAAAAATTATAGCAGAAGTTTAAAAATATCGTTGTTATTGTACTTGAGCATCAAAATTTTAAATGCGCTAACTTCGAAAAACGGCTAGCACCATTGAATTTAGCGTACTCGAATTAACTTTACCAGTAGGGTGCCCAGATTGTTAAAAAAAAGTGTCAAATTCGAACACAGTGCAATTAGTAAATTTAAGCACTACTGCTTAGCAAACAGCGACAAAAGTGGAAAAACGGCCCACCCTACTGTTCAATCTTATTGTTTAAATTAAATTCTTCTATTAAATCCCATTTTAATACCCTTACAACTTTACGTTACTTTGTAAAGTAATTTAATATCTTAAATAAACAAAAGAGTTATTAACCTTGTAATAAACATTATTTTATGTGTTCCATTGTTTGAAAACAAAAATTAAATATATGCAGTCAAACTCGGTTATAACGAACTCGGTTATAACGAATTCTCGATTTTAACGAACTAATTCTTAAGTCCCGAGTTTTAGCATCAATTTTCACAAAAAATACTTCTTTTATAACGAACTCGGTTATAACGAATCCTCGGTTAAAATGAACTGTTTTTTATGGTCCCACGACCACAATTTATGTATATTTACCTTTTTATAACGAACTCCTGTAAATATTTTTAAATGTGTGGCAATCATCAATGTTTATCAAACTAACAAAAGGTTAGAATTTTTTGGTTTAAATAAAAATTATCATAGAATTTATTTATATTTTCATTGATTTCTTCTCAATAAGTAGATTATTTTCTAAAAAAAAACATCAAATAAAACAAAATTGGATCTATTTTTTTGCAAATAAAACTAGGTTGATATAAAATATACCCCGCTTATAGCGAACTTCGCTTATAACGAGCTAGTTTTACTAGTCCCTCGGAGTTCGTTATAACCGGGTTCGACTGTATTACGCGTTATTTAGTTGCCTTCGAATATCTTTTGAATTAATTTAAATTTAGACGACGAATGAGTGATATCAATATCAACTCCATGTATATCACTCATACGACACGACAAACAACTTTGGCTCAGTTATTCATTCAAGAATTTTTTTTAAGAAATTAAAAATAAAAAAATAAAAATCGACATATGATATAGAGCATAATACAATGGTTCCCAACCTTTGATTTTCGCCCCACTGCACGGTGGTCAATTCCGGCCAAAAATCATTTTATTTTTTTTTTAAATCTTGATGAAATTTTTATGCTATATTATAGCTAATACTTCAAAACAGACAACTTAAGTCTTTATTTGGGCCTTGTAACACTATATTTTTGTCCAAAGTGGTGCAAAGTTGAGTATTTTTTGCTTCTCATTTCAGTTTTTTTTAAATGTATATTTTAGTTTTCAATAAAAGTTGGCTATGAATTTTTCTTCACATTATTTTTGTAAGTTCGCACATGTTTTTTTAATTCCTATAGTAAATAATCATTCCATGTGGTTTTTGCAGATTTTGTGTGCGTTTTTGTCTTACAGTGATGTGTATAAAAATTAGATACAAATTTAAAAAAAAGTCTAAAAAAAATAAATTTTGAAAGACCATAAAAATCAATTAGAGGCTATTAGAGGTTAGCTATAAAAAGGAGTTTGTTCTTTTAACTATTAAAAGTAAGTATTTTAAATTTCATCCCCTACTTTTACCGATTCTTTAAACCAGAGCATTTTTAGTGGACTCATTTTTTACAAATGGCGGACTTTTTTAAACCTACAAACTCCCCAAAAATAGGAAATGTGAAGAGATACTAACAATTATACTTAAAACCAATAGATTTGCGTTAAAAAAATAAAAAAAAAAAAACGAAATAAAAAAAAATGTGGTGCAAGGGGGGGTTTGAACTGAAAAACAGCCTTAATATTAGCAATTTTTAAACAGCTAAAAAAAAAATACGCAATATTATTTAATTCGGTTTTTTCATTTGAAAGAAAGAAAATTTTTGTATTTTTTAAAAATTTCATAACACAATATTTAGGCAAGGTATCAGATATGTTATTTTTAATTCGAATGTTAAATTTAAGCTATTTACACGCAGAAATAAAGAAGTTATTGATTTTTGGCCGGAATTGACCACCGTGCTCTGGGGGGCAATTTGAAGGTTCCATGTAAAAAAATTATAGGGAGTTTTTTGGCGGAGGACCTTTTTTTTCGTGTATGTTTACAAATTGATTTATTATAATATCTATGCAATTTTATCAATATTATTTTTTTATAGAAATGTCCACAAAAAAGGGTGGACAGAAAAAAAAACATTTTCCAATTAACTTGACCCGACTGCATGACCATTTCTTTCATAAAAATATTTCATATTCTTAAAAATACAACAAAAAAATGTAAAAAAAAAAATTCAGAGGTAGGTTTATTTTTACAAGGGGAACTTTGTTCTCCCTGGTCTGATTTTTGGCAATTTTCGAACTGAACCATTTAATGGCCATAAGATATATTTGTGCCAAACTGCTTGGATTCAGCTCTTTTGGAATTGGACTGCATCACGTCTTCAACAGACCGGCGGACATCGCTGGAAAGTCTTAAAATTAATCTTTAACCAAGGATAAATATCCCTTTTTTATTTTGACAATTTTTTGACTTTTTTTTGCAAATGGGATGACGATTTTGACGATTTTTTTTTATAAAAATTGCACATTTTTGACGATTTTGTACCCAAAAATTCTGGCAACCCTGGTTGCGAGTGTATTCGAAAAGCGTTTTGAAAGTACTTTATTTACAATACATGATTGGTTTAAAATATAACTCTTATAAGTTTTTCTTTATATTAACAGTATTCATTCTCCACAAAGTCAACTAAACATATCCAATTTCAGTTTTTTAAATTAAAAATAAACGCAAAAAAGTAAGATACTTTGAAGAGTCATATCTTTGAAAGTATTTTTCTAAATTCTATCAAAAAAAAAAAAAAATTTAAAAAAGTACGTTTTTAATGCAAATGCAATTTTTAGATGCGTTTTTCAAAACTTTATCCCCCCTTCAATTTTTCTAAAACCTGCATAAATCTAAAGAAAAGTATTTTCTACATAAAATATTTTGGGCGTTCGCTTTCTTACCCTTTTCGTATTTTTTTTTTTAAATTCCTTGTGGAATTTTTCCACACAAAAAATAAATTTTATCTTTATTTTGTAATTTTATCAAAAATAATGTAACTTTGCAGAGCTTTGTCTTTGGAAGTATTTATTTGATTTTTACGATTCAAAAAGAAATCGATTTTAACAATTATATGATCGCGCTCAGAAAAAAAAATCATTTTTTTAAATGAATTTTTGACGCAAATGCAATTTTTAAATGCATTTTTCAAAACTTTATCCCCCTACGTTTTTCTGAAACCGGCAGAAGTCGAAAATAAAGCATTTTTTACCAGAGACCAAATATAACAGTTATATGTGTATTTTTGTTTTAAAAAAAATAGTTAAACGAATATTTTATTTTTTTGGTTTTTATCATAAAAGTCTAAAATAACTGTTATTAAAAACTTTTTGTTCAAACAATTTAAAATAACTTTTATTTTTAATAACTGTTATAACAGTTATTTGAAAAAAATCAATCAATATTTATTACTTTAAATCAATGATTGAGGTATTAGCTATCAATAGGACTCTCTTGCATTCGTTTATTTCAGTTTTATTTTAATAACTCAAGTTTTTTAAGGCTCAAAAAGTTTTTGATAACAGTTATAAAAAATAAAAGTTTTTTATTTCTGTCATTTTGAACAGTTATTTATATATATAATTTGAAACTGTTGTTTTTACTTTTTATTTAAAAAAATATTTTTGTACAGTTAATGAAATGAAACAGTAATGGTCTCAGTTTTTTACATAAAATTCAGTACCGATTTTTTTGGGACGGTGTTTAGTAAAATATTTGTGATATAAAAAAAAAATATTTTTAAATTATCAGAAAAATTAAAAAAAACGCTGTTCAAAAAAATCGGTACATATTTTTTATGTAAAAAATGCTTTATTTTCAATTTAAACAGGTTTAAAAAAAAAATTAAGGAGATAAAGTTTTAAAAAATTCATAAAAATTTTGCATTAAAAAAGATTTTTTAGTGCATTGATATACAAAAGCAAAATTGTTAGAGTCGATTGCTTTTTGAATTGTAAAAATCAAATAAATAGTTACAAAGGAATGGCACTTCAAAGTTACATACATTTTTGATAAAATTACAAAACAAAAATATTTTTTTTTTTTTTTTTTTTTTATGGAAAATTTCATAAGTAGTTTTTAAAAAAATCACGAAAGGTGGCAAAAACGATAGCCCAAAAAAGCGGTACTTAGTTTTATGTAAAAAATGTAAAGTTTTGAAAAATCCATCTAAAAATTGCATTTGCACTATAAATAGGCTGACAATTCGTACTGATTTGATCAGTACATGTATTGATTTTTAATCACGTGTACTGATTAACAAACGTTGTACTGATTTGTGCTGATTTTTTGAAATATATACTGATTGTACTGATTTTTGAATATTTCAACATAGAAAATAATTTTATTCGAAAATTCTATACAAAAACTTGAATTTGCTTAAAATAAGTCGTAAAAGTAATTTTCTTATTACTTAAGTCTGACAATGACACAATTTATAATGACATAATTCTGAGGAGCTTAGAGATCGTGAATTAAGAGGTTCCTTAACGGCAACATGAATCTGGACATGAGGCAGTTTTGATCTTCATAAATTTAAATTGAAAATGGGCACAAAATCTTTGAGGTTTTCTGTAACAAAAAGTTAACGGGATGATAAATTTTCTATGTTTTTAAAAATC
Organism: Pegoplata infirma; assembly: GCA_963921195.1. NCBI lineage: Eukaryota > Metazoa > Arthropoda > Insecta > Diptera > Anthomyiidae > Pegoplata > Pegoplata infirma. The sequence goes on along the minus strand of OY992539.1, from coordinate 128,663,007 downwards.
TATATATGGGGGTTTTCGTGTCAACTGACACAACTTTTGAAACCGATGTCTTCCGATCGGGATGAAATTTGCACCAAGGTTAGTCCTATTGGATAGTAGTTCAGACACAATTTTTCAACGAGATCGGTCAAGAACTCTCTGAGTTAGAGGGGGTCGAAATTTGACATTTTGGCCAAAGAGGTGTTGATTCTCATCCATGTAACTTCTTACCTATTGTTTTTAGCAAAATGTGTCCCAAAGAGTTTAGATAGCTCTTTCTTCAGTCTTTCGAAAAAAAAATATAAAAAAAATAAAAAAAAAATTTTTGATTTTTTTTCTTAAAAATCCAAACTTTGACTTTTTCCTCAAATTGGGCCCTTTTTTTTTTTTTTTTTTTGATTCAAAAGAAAGCTTAGGTGATTTCCTTTAAGAGCTGTGGGGTCGCTTAGTGGGATGCGAGTGGGATATCTATGAAAAAATTTTTTTTGTAACTTTGGAACACAAAACACGGTTCTTCAATTTGCACTATTAGGCGTGGGATAGCTAACCAGTTTTCGATTTCGATCCGCGATACCCTCTAATTTTTTTAGGTTCGAAAAAGAAAGCACGAGCCAAAAAATGGGGGCGGTGGGGAGGGGCCATATGGCCCCTCATTGGGGTCAAAGTTGGGCGTAAAGAGGTAAAAATCCTCAAAAAGCCCCAAAACTCCCCTAGAAACGCCCCTGGAGGGGTGCAATGTGAGACCGACCTCCAATAATTTTCTGCCCCCAACATTTTTCTTGAACATACCTTACCCCTATTTCCACTTCCTAAGGGGGCTCCCATACAAAATGACATTTTTATAAAATTTTTTTTAAAAAAAGGGCCCAATTTGAGGAAAAAGTCAAAAAAGTTTCGGATTTTAAAGAAAAAAAATCAAAAATTTTTTTTTTATTTTTTTTATATTTTTTTTTTAAAAGACTGAAGAAAGAGCTATCTAAACTCTTTGGGACACATTTTGCTAAAAACAATAGGTAAGAAGTTACATGGATGAGAATCAACACCTCTTTGGCCAAAATGTCAAATTTCGACCCCCTCTAACTCAGAGAGTTCTTGACCGATCTCGTTGAAAAATTGTGTCTGAACTACTATCCAATAGGACTAACCTTGGAGCAAATTTCATCCCGATCGGAAGACATCGGTTTCAAAAGTTGTGTCAGTTGACACGAAAACCCCCATATATAAAAGAGTAATGTGACTGACTGACTGACTGACTGACTGACTGACTAACTGAATGACTGACTTATTGACTGATTCATCATCGCCCAGCCCAAATCGCTGAAGCTAGAGACTTGAAATTTGGACTGTAGGTGCACCTCCCGGAATATAGATCCACTAAGGCTGGATTTTTGCCAGTGTTGATTCTAAGGGGGTAAAAAGGGTAAAAAACTGTACTTTTGGTACTTTTTATATCTCCTAAAATAATGGTCATAGAGACTAGAAATTTGGACTGTATGTTCACCTTCCGGAACATAGATACAGTAAGGCCGGATTTTTTCCAGTGTTGATTCTAAGGGGGTAAAAGGGTAAAAAACTGTACTTTTCGTACTTTTTATATCTCCTGAAATAATGGTCATAGAGACTTGAAATTTGGTTTGTATGTTCACATCCTGGAATATAGATCCAGTGAAGCTGGATTTTTGCCAATGTTGATTCTAAGGGGGTAAAAAGGGTAAAAAACTCTACTTTTGGTACCTTTTATATTTCCTTAAAAAATGGTCACAAAAACTTAAAATTTGGACTGTATGTTAACCTCCTGGAATATAGATCCACTAGGGCTTGATTTTTGCCAATGATGATTCTAAGGGGGTAAAAAGGGTAAAAAACTGTACTTTTGGTACCTTTTATATTTCCTTAAATAATAGTACTAGAAACTTGAAACTTGCAATGTAGGTTCACCTCCCGAAAAAAAAAGATTCACTAAGTCTGAGTTTTTGCCAATGTTGATTCTACGGGGGTAAAATGGGTAAAAAAGTGTACTTTTGGTACTTTTTTTATATACTGAAATAATGGTCATTCAAACTTCAAATTTGAAATGTAGGATCCTTTAGTGAAATAAAACATTCTGTAACAAGTACTTTCTAAAAATTCTGTACCGTTTATAAAAAGTACCTTTTATAAAAAGTACCTTTTAAAGTACCTTTTATAAAAAGTACCTTTTATAAAAAGTACCTTTTATAAAAAGTACCTTTTATAAAAAGTAACTTTTATAAAAAGTACCTTTTATAAAAAGTACCTTTTATAAAAAGTACCTTTTATAAAAAGTACCTTTTATAAAAAGTACCTTTTATAAAAAGTACCTTTTATAAAAAGTACCTTTTATAAAAAGTACCTTTTATAAAGAGTACCTTTTATAAAAAGTACCTTTTATAAAAAGTACCTTTTATAAAAAGTACCTTTTATAAAAAGTACCTTTTATAAAAAGTACCTTTTATAAAAAGTACCTTTTATAAAAAGTACCTTTTATAAAAAGTACCTTTTATAAAAAGTACCTTTTATAAAAAGTACCTTTTATAAAAAGTACCTTTTATAAAAAGTACCTTTTATAAAAAGTACCTTTTATAAAAAGTACCTTTTATAAAAAGTACCTTTAATAAAAAGTACCTTTTATAAAAAGTACCTTTTATAAAAAGTACCTTTTATAAAAAGTACCTTTTATAAAAAGTACCTTTTATAAAAAGTACCTTTTATAAAAAGTACCTTTTATAAAAAGTACCTTTTATAAAAAGTACCTTTTATAAAAAGTACCTTTTATAAAAAGTACCTTTTATAAAAAGTACCTTTTATAAAAAGTACCTTTTATAAAAAGTACCTTTTATAAAAAGTACCTTTAATAAAAAGTACCTTTTATAAAAAGTACCTTTTATGAAAAGTACCTTTTATAAAAAGTACCTTCTATAAAAAGTACCATTTATAAAAAGTACCTTTTATAAAAATTACCTTTTATAAAAAGTACCTTTTATAAAAAGTACCTTTTACAAAAAGTACCTTTTTTAAAAAGTACCTTTTATAAAAAGTACCTTTTATAAAAAGTACCTTTTATAAAAGTACATTTTATAAAAAGTACCTTTTATAAAAAGTACCTTTTATAAAAAGTACCTTTTATAAAAAGTACCTTTTATAAAAAGTACCTTTTATAAAAAGTACCTTTTATAAAAAGTACCTTTTATAAAAAGTACCTTTTATAAAAAGTACCTTTTATAAAAAGTACCTTTTATAAAAAGTACCTTTTATAAAAAGTACCTTTTATAAAAAGTACCTTTTATAAAAAGTACCTTTTATAAAAAGTACCTTTTATAAAAAGTACCTTTTATAAAAAGTACCTTTTATAAAAAGTACCTTTTATAAAAAGTACCTTTTATAAAAAGTACCTTTTATAAAAAGTACCTTTTATAAAAAGTACCTTTTATAAAAAGTACCTTTTATAAAAGTACATTTTATAAAAAGTACCTTTTATAAAAAGTACCTTTTATAAAAAGTACCTTTTATAAAAAGTACCTTTTATAAAAAGTACCTTTTATAAAAAGTACCTTTTTCAAAAAGTTCCTTTTATAAAAAGTACATTTTATATAGAAAGTACCTTTTATAAAAAGTACCTTTTAAAAAAAGTACCTTTTATAAAAAGTACCTTTAATAAAAAGTACCTTTTATAAAAAGTACCTTTTATAAAAAGTACCTTTTATAAAAAGTACCTTTTATAAAAAGTACCTTTTATAAAAAGTACCTTTTATAAAAAGTACCTTTTATAAAAAGTACCTTTTATAAAAAGTACCTTTTATAAAAAGTACCTTTTATAAAAAGTACCTTTTATAAAAAGTACCTTTTATAAAAAGTACATTTTATAAAAAGTACCTTTTATAAAGAGTACCTTTTATAAAAAGTACCTTTCATTAAAAGTATCTTTTATAAAAGTACACTTGGTACTTTTTTATTTCCTGAAATTTTATTTATAGAAACTTTTTATATTTCCTAGAATCTTAAAAATTGTAATGAAGGAGAATTCGGTAACAAAAAACATTCTGGGAAAAATATGTTTTTCAAATTCCGCTTCTTAGTGGGATAAAATAGCTAAAAAAAGTGTATTTTCGGTACCTTTGATATTTTTTGACGTAATAATTCTAGAAACTTAAAATTTGGAATGTAAAATCCTTTTTGTACTTTTAATATTTGCTAAAACAATGATACTCGAAATTTGGAAAAGAAGATCCCTCGGTGAAGAAAAATCTTTCTGGAAGAGGTTGTTTTTGGAAATTCCGTTTCTAATGGGGGTAAGAAAGTGTACTTTTGGTACTTTTTGCTTTGTTCCTATAATAATGAAAAAGTGTAAATTTTGGTTATTCTTATATTTCTTGAAATAATGGCTCAGAAACTTGACATTTTAAATAAAGGATCACCTAGCAAAAAAAAAACAGTTTTTGGAAAATTTAATTTTAAGGGGAAAAGGGGGCAAATGGTTGTTTTTACTTATCTAACTATTAAAGGACATATTTTAAAATTTTAGAACGGGGAACGAAATGGAATAGAGCAGGGAACAATATGGAATGATACTTTTTACTAAAATTTTTCGTATTTAACTTTTTTTACTCCATACTTTTTCTCTCTATATGTTTTTTCACTCAAACTTATTTTTATTCCAATTTCTTTTTTCACTGAAATATTGATTCACTCAAAATCCAAAATCCCGAAATAAGGGCTCGAAAATTATTAAAATTTTATTGTTTAAATTATTCATTGAAATATTATTTTATGAAAGACTTAAATTTGTACAAGTAAATAAAATAAAGACTACGTAGGGGAATTTTCTTGAAATCGGTAGGGTAATTCTGATCCTTCTATTATCCGGTATTCAATGCAACCGGTAACGAAGTACCGGGATGGTAAGCTAGTATAATATAATTACATGGATGTAAAAGAAAAAAGTCTTCAGAATCTTAGAGATTTCCTTATTCTTAAAAACATGTATGTTTTTGTTATAATTTTTACACTGAAACGTTCAAAACATTCCAATGAAGTTGTTTGAAGGTAACGTAATTTTCTGCATTATAACGACAACAGTTTATTGCAGTAATTTTTTAACAGTTGTTTTTACTGAAATACTAATTTTCCCCAAGAGTGTTAGCTTAACCGACATTTTTTGAGTGTTAAAGAAATCACCCGTGTTTTCCCATGGAAAACAGTTTTCAGAGAGTTTTATTTTTAGAGGAAAAACAAACATAAAAACCTTGGTATACTGATTTGAGTTCAGAAAAAATGATCACCCTAACTATAAACGTACTTTTAAAAAAAAGTATTTTTTAAGTGAGTTGGTTTAAAAAAAGACGTTTGTTGAGTCAAATTCTTTTGAATGCTAGATAAAAGTATGACACTTTAAAGTGTCATACTTTTTATTTTTTCAATTTTTGAAAAAAAAAAAAATAAATTCGCGAAAAAATAGCGATTTTTGTTTTTATTTCAAAAACTTAAAATGGATATATTTTGTTGGTTCCATAGTACAAAAAACTAAAAGAATTTGAAGACCCTAGGTTAGATTTTATAAAATCTCTGGCGGAATTCGTGGTAACCTCGTAACTTAAAATTTTCTGGTATTTTCATTTCGCTATTTTTTCACAATAATGCTTTATGGCAATGGTTCCCAACCTTTGATTCTCGCCCCACTGGGGGGCAATTTGAATGTTTCAGGGGGGCAACGAGCAAATTTTAAAGATTTTTTTTGTTAAAAAACTAAAAAAAAAATTATTTTAGTTAAATTATTTTGTTGGTTGTTGAAAATTTTGCTAAATACTTTGTTTAAAAGATGATTTTAACAAAAAGTTTGCTTAACTACAAGTAAATTTTGAATTTTAAAACAAATTTGAAAAATTAACACATCTTTCTTGAGTGTAGGGGGGACATTTTAGTTTTTTTAACTTAAAAGTGGGGCATGGCCCAAAAAGGTTGAAAACCATTGCTTTATGGTATTATCTTAGATTCCACAAGAAAATATAAATATTTCCACATACAAAAGTCTTTAAATTTCAAAAGTTCAACTTCACAATGTTTCTATTTTCAAATAGCTTTTTCGACTTAGCGATGTTTAGGTTGAACTTTAGTGTCGACGAAAAGGGTAAGCGCAGCTCGATTTCTACAAGATTTAATGTCACAAAACTGTTAACAGCGAAATCGTAGCTGTTCGCATTCGCGAGATAACGCGAAATTAGTGTTTTTGTATTTTTTAAAACTTAGACATTGAAGTTTTTTAAATTTTTTCAAAAACTGAGTATACAGTTTTAATTGTACTTATTTTAAGGTCACAAAACAGTAAACATCAATATCTTATCTTCTTTATTTAGTTCCCGAGAAATCGCGAAATTAATTTTTTGCTGTTTTAGTTTTATTTTTTATCTTTAGATAAAAAAATATAAAAACATTTACTTGTGCTTGATCAAAGGTCAAACAGCTGCTGACATCAATTGTAGTTGTAGGTGTTTAATTTCGCGAGATCTTGCGTAATTATATAATTTTTTGTTTTATTATTTATTTATATTTTAAAAGCAGTTCTTTAGAAATAATAAAAAAAATGTTATGCAGTTTGATTTGAGCATGTTGGAAGAAATTAAAACTGCCAACAAAAAAATTACAGCTGCTCACTTTCGCGAGAAATAGCGAAAAACAGCTTTTTGGGGGTATTTTTTGTTTTGATTAATAAAAGAAGTTTCTTTAACATTGTTGAAAAACACGAAATGCAGTTTGATTTGCTATTGATTAAAGGTGATAAGGCTGTTAACATTTAAATTCTAGCTGCTCAATTCTTCAAGATATCGCTAAACAACTCGCTAAACTACTATTTATTCATTACTTTGTGTTATTTTTGGTCTGTAAAAACATTCACTTCAATTAACGACAAAAATGTCGTATGCAGTTTGAATTCGAGGTTATTCAAGATGACAAAACTGCCAGCATAAAAATTATAGATGATCAATTTCCCGAGAAATTACAAACTAACTGTTCAAGCTTTTATATTAATTAATTTATTTTTTCTTTAGTGTCTAAAATAAAGGAAAAAATCAAGAAACGACAAATATATTGTATGCAGTTTAAATTTTATGTGGTTAAAGGTGGTAAAACTGCTTAAATCAATATCTTGACTGCTAATTTACGCAAAAAATAAAATTTTTTCCAATTTATATTCGATTAGAGTTTTATTCTAGTTCGAGGCCCAAAAATATTTCTATATATGATATTGTCATAATAGAGTATTTTTAATTTATTGCTTTAAAAAAGTTACTCATCTCATAGTATATCTGTACTGATCAGTTTCATCCCCACTAAAGGAATCATCAGCAGACTTTAGAGAATCATCGTTGGTCAATCAAACATCAAACCAGACATAATATTTGATATATTTCACAAGTTATTTGAGAAATACTATTATGAAGGTCCGAAATCTGTTTTCCAACAAAAATAACTCTTTTAAAGCAAAAATTGTATATACTAAATCACCGTCGGTAATTATTAATATATGTGTTGCTGTTATTTTACAATAACAACAGTACCTAACCAAACAATAGTGTTGGTAGGATAAGTCGTACTAAACTTTGTGTTAAATGTTGTTTTTTTATTTTTAGTACCAAAAAGGTACATAAAAATAAAATGTATTTATTCGGCCTTTATATATGTATATATATTCGATTAGAGTTTTATTCTAGTTCGAGGCCCAAAAATATTTCTATATATGATATTGTCATAATAGAGTATTTTTAATTTATTGCTTTAAAAAAGTTACTCATCTCATAGTATATCTGTACTGATCAGTTTCATCCCCACTAAAGGAATCATCAGCAGACTTTAGAGAATCATCGTTGGTCAATCAAACATCAAACCAGACATAATATTTGATATATTTCACAAGTTATTTGAGAAATACTATTATGAAGGTCCGAAATCTGTTTTCCAACAAAAATAACTCTTTTAAAGCAAAAATTGTATATACTAAATCACCGTCGGTAATTATTAATATATGTGTTGCTGTTATTTTACAATAACAACAGTACCTAACCAAACAATAGTGTTGGTAGGATAAGTCGTACTAAACTTTGTGTTAAATGTTGTTTTTTTATTTTTAGTACCAAAAAGGTACATAAAAATAAAATGTATTTATTCGGCCTTTATATATGTATATATATTCGATTAGAGTTTTATTCTAGTTCGAGGCCCAAAAATATTTCTATATATGATATTGTCATAATAGAGTATTTTTAATTTATTGCTTTAAAAAAGTTACTCATCTCATAGTATATCTGTACTGATCAGTTTCATCCCCACTAAAGGAATCATCAGCAGACTTTAGAGAATCATCGTTGGTCAATCAAACATCAAACCAGACATAATATTTGATATATTTCACAAGTTATTTGAGAAATACTATTATGAAGGTCCGAAATCTGTTTTCCAACAAATTTTTTTCCAATTTGTTAATTTTTTTTAATTTTGCGATTTCTTGCGAAATTGAGAAGTTATGATTTCGAGGTTGTAACCTGTAAATAATTACAATTAAAACTGCATACTCAGTTTTTGAAGATATTTAAAAAAACTTCATTGTCAAAATTTTAGAAATTACAAACACACTAATTTCGCGATATCTCGCGAATGCGAGCAGCCACGATTTCGCTGTTAACAGTTGTGTGACATTTAATCAAGTAAAAATCGAACTGCCTGTACACTTTTCGTCGACACTAAAGTTGAACCTAAACATCGCTGAGGATCACCGTGTTGGGGCAAAGCAGCTTGAGCAGGTGTAATCGGAATATTATAAAAATTTTGCAGGAACTACTTCCAAGGGTAACAATGACATTCCAAATTTTTGCGAATTGTGACATTGGCCGGAAAATGCTTTCTGTATCACTCTGTGTCATGGAATAAACTTTATATTTTTAATGTTTGCTTGTAAAAAGTTTTTAAAATTTTGACAGATTTTTTTTTTGTATATTTTTAAGTTTAATTTTTGTCTGTTAAATAACAAAGAAAAATAACTTTGTAAAGTTACACACAACGTCATCAATTTACAAAAAAGGTATTAGTCTTGTAACCAAAGAAGTTTAATGGTTTTTTACAGAAATTAATTTATTTTCATTGTTTAAAAAGATTAATAAAATTGAAATTACGTGTTATTTTGTTGTCTGTTAGTATCTTTTGTATTGATTCAAGCATACACAACGTATGAGTGATATTAATTTCAATATCAAATATAGTACTCATACGATAAGGTTACTAAATTTTAACTTTTCATAAATCTGCTGCTAAATTTTATGATTTTTATTGTTCAAAAACGGCTGTAGACAGGGGCGTATCCAGGATTTTATTTCGGTGGGGGCCCAACATTTTTTTTCAATATTTTTTTTACAAAAAATTTATATTAAGCCTTTTTTAAAGTGTGAATTGTATCAGATGCTGATACATTTTTACAAAGAAGATTGTCAGAATCTGAATTTTTTTTTAAAGAAAAGTCTAAGATTCTACGACAATTTCCAGTTTAGACAGTTTTTGTTATAGAAAAAGTAAAAGAATCTAAATCATATTTCCAATGGAAAACGTTTCTCGGAAAAAGTTACTTTAGAAAATGATTCTATAAACATATTCATAAAATACTTTTCCAAAAGAAAAGACTCCGGTTGTAAGACATTTTCCCATAATCTGAGATATTTTTAGTTTTTCTCAGATTCTGAAACATTCTACACAAAAAGTTTTAGATTCTAAGAAAATCTTCGCTTTTTCTATAAGAAAACTGATTCACATTCCGAGACCTTTTTAAAAAGAACATTTTTCCTATAGAAAAAGTCTCAGATGCTTAAACACTTTTCTATAGAACAAGTCTCAGATTCTAAATCATTTTGCCTATAGAAAATTGTCAGATTCCGAAACATTTTTCATATGGAAAACGCCTCAGATTCTGAGACATTTTTCCTAAAGAAAAAGTCTCAGATTCTGAAATTTTTTCCTATAGAAAAATACTCAGATTCTGAAACATTATTCTTGTAGAAAAAGAGATTTTTACAATACAAAAAGTCTCAGATTTGAGCATTTTTCTATATAAAAAGTCTCAGCTGTGTCTCTGAGACATTTTTCCCTTACACAAAATCTACGATTTTAAGATAATATTCCTTAAGAAAAATTCGTTGATTCTAAAACATTTTTCGTAAAAAAATTATAACATTTTTCATATCGAAAAGCTTCAGATTCTAAGAATTTTTTTATAGAACAAATCTTAGATTTTCAAATTTTCAGATTCTTAGATTTTCAAATTTTCAGATTCTGAAACATTTTTCAAATAGAAAATCCTCAGATTCTGAGGATTTTTTATAGAAAAAGTCTCAGATTCTGAGACATTTTTCCTATAGAAAAAGTCTTAGATTCTGCGAAAAAGGCTAATATTTTAAGGCATTATTCCTATAAAAAAGTCTTAGATTCAGAGAAATTTTTTTAAGAAATAGTCTCGTTCTGAGAAATTTTTCTAAAAGACAAAGTCGCATTTTAAGATTTGACAACATTTTACTTTCAATTAGGTCCATTTTTTGTGTACATAAAACTTCAGGTTCTAAGATATTTTTTCATTAGAATCTTAAGTTGAAAAATTTCAAATTCTAAGAAAAAATTTTCAGATTTTGAGATTTTTTTAACAGAAAAATTTTCAGTTTCGAAACATTTTTCTTTAAAAAATTTTAGATTCTTAAATGTGTTTCTAATTTTTTTAAGAAGATTTTTAATATTGTACTTGTTATTTGATACCAAATCCTGAAATTTGAGAAATCATTTCGGGGGGGCCAGGCCCCCGGGCCCCCCATGTATACTCCACTGGCTGTAGACAAAATCGCCCAAAAAAAATCAAATTTAGCCCAAAATTGGGCCATATTTCATATGAAAAGTTACCCAAAAATTTTTGGCACATTTTCATAATTTTTGGGTAAAATTTTGAAATAATAAATTGGGTCATTTTTCATTACGAAAAATTGTCCAAAAACAAAATACCAAAAATTGCCCACTTTTATTTTGGTTCAATTTTTTTCAAAATCCTAAAATGTCTAAACTGAAATAAATGAAACAGTCACTAGAAAATTTAAATAACCTTTAGAACTTTAACCTAAAAAACCTTAACTTAAAAAAAATGTTTATAATTTTTTAGAAACAATACAGCGAACGCGGTTTTTGACAAGTAATCGAACCAACAACCGCTGCTCTTACTCCCAGATTATCACGTAACAAATTGATCCAGTAGAAAACCAAAAGTAATGAATTAAATAAACAGCATGGAACTGCGATACATTTTTTTATTTCTTTATAATTTAAATTACGCACTTTATGTTTTTTACTTCAATTACTTCTGAGTTTTACAGACTATATTATGAAGAGAAACGATCTGTCAAAAATAATAATATAGTTTTGTCTTAAAAATGTCTGTCTTCGTCTTAAAAATTATTCTGCGTAACTGGCCTTCGGTCGGGCTTAGGGATTACCAATTCCATGCCTTAAACCCACCCTCTCCGCAAAATAATTATTTTGTGTAAAATGTGTTTTGGTTAAAACCTTTATTATTTTGGGTCATTTTTCATTTCTTTCTTGGGCTTTTTTTCGTTTTTGGCCAAGTTTCGTGTTGTTCTTTTTGGGCCATTTTTCATATTTTTGGCGATTTTGCGTTTGTGCGATTTTTCATAAATTTTTTTGGGCGATTTTGCCTACAGCCTTCAAAAAGAAGTATTAAGAAGATTATATTCTTTTACATAGGCGCCCCAGTAGGCTAGTTGGTAGCGTGCTAGCCTATGAGTCTGGGGGTCGTGGGTTCGATTCCCACCAGAGGACTTGGTCTGTTTCGCTACAACGAGACGAAGGTCATTGTTACCAGTTCTCGGTTAGGTAAAATTAGTATATAATTTGTAATTATGTGGTAATTCTTAATAAAAAAAAATATTCTTTTACAAAAAAAAAAAATGATTCGCCGATTTTTTTTCACCAAAAATTTTTTTTGCGGATTTTTTTTTTTTCAAATAAAATTTTTTTTTGTTTTTTGCAAATAAACTTTTTCATACCCTCCACTTATTGTTAGCGATAGAGGGTATAAAGTTTGTCATTCCGTTTGTAACTCATCGAAATATCGGCCTGGGACCCCATAAAGTGAATATTTAAACAACATAAATAAAAATGATCAGATAAAGTGTTTTGCATTTTAATGAAAACGAATTATTATGATTTCATTTACGACATCGTAAATTTTTAACGTGATTTATATATGATAACGGCTTATAAAAAATTCCAAAATCGCAGACAAGACATCCTAATTTTGGGCCATTTTTTTTTAAAAAGTCAAACAAGAATTTTCAGCAAAAAATATTATCAGTGGATCAAAATCGTGGTTTTAAAATTTTGTTGACAAATTCATGTTAAGCATACAAAAATTATTATGAAAACACGTATTGCAGATACGATTATTCGAAAAAATATTTATAAATTAATTATTTAAAAAATTGAAGATTTTGCTAAAAATAAATTGTGTAAGATAGAGAAAACAAAAAATGAAAATAAAATAGCAAAAAAAATATTTTTTTTTTTTTTTTTTAATTTTACACCATAAATGGTATTGCATTTGAGCGATATTGGTTTAGCAGTTCAAAAATTATAAAAGAAAATGTATGGACACCTCGAAAATTTTGGTACATTCAACATAACCTAAAAATACAAAATGCTTTAAAGTGGCTACTGGTTGACATATGAAGGTTTCTATTTCAAACGTACCACGAAAAAAAAAAAATGTTGTTGGATCAAAGTCAAACTTTGAGAGCTTATTGCCCTATATGAAAGTAACAAATCGTGGAACAAAAGTTTTCGTTTTTCGGAAAAATGGGCGAGATAGGCGTGGTCAAATATGGTAAAATTGAGCAATTTTTGCATGATGTCGCTTTATATTTAATTTTTTCTACAGTAACTCAACGATTCTGAAATTTTCGAAACACATCTAATTTATAGTGTTTTGTATGGGCTATCGATTGGCATTATTAGTTTTTGGAAAAAATTCAGAACTATGTCTGAATTTTTCATATGAAAAATAAAAATCGATGTAGCAAAAAACACGCCATTTTTATTTTTTTTTTTAAAAAATTTTAAATTAAAGTTCTTTTCATTCTATACATCATATCAAATTTTCAGAGAGCAGTTATTTTTGGTTTTCGAGAAAATTTGCTTTAAAGTTTGAATGTCTTATTTTATTTTCCATATCACTCATACGCCACGATACATTTATTTTTGCACTTACCAAAAACTTGTTTAATTCTGTTTAGATAACAGATTTAGAGCTGATTTGTCTTATTTATAGGAATTCGACTGTTTTTTTGTTGACCAGAGACATACAGTGCCATCGCTTACTCGTCTTCTGTGTAATAAGAATGACAATTTTTTTGAACTTTAAAATCTTTGAAATGATGAAGAAGGTTTGTAAAATTTTTGAAGTGCAGACTTTAAAATATTTTTTGGAACTTGTCTATTTCTAATATATTTTAAATTTTTAGTTGTAAGGCAATGTTTCTAATATCAGAGTATTCTTATTCAAATTAACAACGACTGTGAATATTGTTGCCTGGATTTATTCCAGTAAATGGCTAAGCGGCGTCCCAGAATTTCAACAATCATAAGGCAAAGATCACTTCTGAAATATTGTCATTTTATTAATATTGAATGCAACCTTGATACGAAGAATCTTAAAAAACAGTCGAATTCTTATTATAAATATGACAAATCAATAGAGTCCAGTTTTTCGAGGCCAAACCGAAACCGAACCAAAACCGAAACTAAAAAAAAAATTAATGCCTGGCTGAATAAAATTTTTATTTATTTCTTTTTTAAAATAAATATACAGCCCTTAATGTTTTTAAACCATCGGAATTGTTGTATTTATTAAAAAATATATATATTTTTAAAAACTCATATTTAAATAAACTTAAAAAAAATTGTTCTTTAAATCTGTAGATTAAGAAAAAAAAAATTTTTTGAACTGTAACAGTAACACGTTAATTGTTAATTGGAAATCCTTGTTACATTTTTAAAATGAACTGAATCAAGTGTAATGATACTCGAAATTGAAAAATTCAGTAACTTTTTTATATATTTTTTTAAATACTTAAATTTTGCCGAATACCGAATAGAGGCCGAAACCCCATTATTCGGCCGAAGTCGAGACCGAAACCGAATATTCGGTTGGACTCTACAAATCAGCTCTAAATCAACACTCAAAAAAAAAGTTTGTAAATTTACAAGTAAAAGGTCTTGTAAATCTATTTTACTAATATTTTTGTCTTTTTACAAAAATTCTTGTATATTTAATAAAATGAAAACTACAGTTTGCTTTGTAATTTTACTATTATATGTTGGTAAATTTATTTTACAAATTTTTTTGGTAAATTTACTAAAAAGTGAATTATTTTACCAATTAAAAAAATATTACAAGGTGTTTAGTTTTTTTACACAAGAAAACTGTAATTGTACAACAAAATTTTACTTGATGTTATTTAGCTTTCTACCAAAAAAATGTGTTATTACAAACATTTTTTTTTTAAGATTTTTTAAATCGTTTTCAAGGTTTTCAGTTTTTCAACACAAAAAAATGTAATTAAACAAAAAATATGTATTGAAAAGTACAAAACTCCAATGTAATTTTACAAAACTTATTTTATTACTAGAATTAATGTTGTTTTACAAAAAAAAAAAAAAATAATTATTCAACAATAGGACTCGCAAAAATTTTCTAAGTTTAGATTTTTTTTTGCGTTTTGGAGTAAAAAATTTTGTTAAAAATCATTTTTTATAAATAAAAAAATTCATGAAAAAAAAAATTGAAAATTTTTTAAGTTCCAGATACAACCATTTTTCAACTAGTTCTAAGCTTTACCAAAAAAAATAATTTTTACACCATTTTTTGGTAATTTTCCTTAACTAAAATACCACAATTTGTATGTGTTTTTACTACATTACTGTTCTTGTTTTTTTTTTGTATTTTTACCATTTTTTGGTAATTTTACCATATTTTTTTGGTAATTTTTTTTTTAAATTCTGCAACTAAAATGTCAATAAAAAGCTGCCAATTATGAAAAATTAAGTTTTTCTTATTTTAACAGGTAATTAAACATCCAATCTACAATATCCAAAAAAAATTTTTCCGATTTTTTAAAAATACTTGTGAAAATAATTAAAAATTCAAAAAAAAATTGTTATTTTTTGACTACTTTTTCCTGAAAATATACGAAATTTCTTGTGTAGCCTCCTTCGCAATTCTCATATGTTCTACTTAAGAAAAACGAAATGTCCAAAAAAAATAAAAAAGTGCAGTGTTATACATTAAAAAGTTTGTTAAAAGTGTTCAAGTGAAAAAAAAAATCATTTCAGGTTGTTGAAGTGCTACTCCAATTGCCGAAGAAGGAAAAATAAGATGCACCAATGGAAGAAAACCTTTAAATTTACAAAACAAATATGTAAATAAACCAAAATTTTTTGTAAATTTACAAAACAAATATGAAAATTTAAAAAACAAAATTGTATACTTACGAAAAAAGTTGTAATTTTACAAAAATGAAGTAGATAATACAAAAACAATAATGTAAATTTACAAATTTTTTGGTTAAACTACTGTTTTTACGACAAAAAAATTAGAAAAAATGGTATATTTACAATAAAAATTGTAAATTTACCACTTTTTATTGTAAATATACAAGTTTTTTGCCATAAAAACAGTAGTTTAACCAAACAATTTGTAAATTTACAATTTTGGTTTTTGATTTTCTACTTTATTTTGTAAATTTGCAACTTTTTTTGTAAGTTTACAATTTTTTTTTTTTGTAAATTTTAATTGTTTTTTCCAAATTTACAATTTTTATTGTAAATATACGTGTTTTTCAATATTTTTTTTGCGGTAAAATCAGTAGTTTAACCAAATAATTTGTTAATCTACAATTTATTTTTTTCATTTTCTATTTTTTCTTTGTAAAATAACAACCTTTTTCTGTAAGTTTACAATTTTGTTTTGTAAATTTACCAAATTTTTTGTAAATTTACAAAAAAAATGTTCACTTCGAAGTTAATATTTTACAAAAAAAAATGTAAATTTACATTTTCTTTTGTTAAATCAATTTACAAATTATCCCCGTAATATTACGGGGATTCTTGCTAGTACATATTTTACAAAACCTGCCCCGTAAAATCACGGGGATTTTATGTAATTTTACAAACTTTTTTTTTTGAGTGAATTATCTAAATAAAATTAAACAAGTTTTTGGTAAGTGCAAAAATAAATGTATCGTGGCGTATGAGTGATATGGAAAATAAAATAAAACATTCAAACTTTAAAGCCAATTTTCTCGAAAACCAAAAATAACTGCTCTCTGAAAATTTGATATGATGTAGAGAATGAAATGAGCTTTAATTTAAAATTTTTTTAAAAAAAATTAAAAATGGCGTGTTTTTTTGCTACATCGATTTTTATTTTTCATTTGAAAAATTCAGACATAGTTCTGAATTTCTTCCAAAAACTAATAATGCCAATCGATAGCCCATACAAAACACTATAAATTGGATGTGTTTCGAAAATTTCAGAATCGTTGAGTTACTGTAGAAAAAATTAAATATAAAGCGACATCATGCAAAAATTGCTCAATTTTACCATGTTTGACCACGCCTATCTCGCCCATTTTTCCGAAAAACGAAAACTTTTGTTCCACGATTTGTTACTTTCATATAGGGCAATAAGCTCTCAAAGT
Organism: Pegoplata infirma; assembly: GCA_963921195.1. Classification (NCBI taxonomy): domain Eukaryota; kingdom Metazoa; phylum Arthropoda; class Insecta; order Diptera; family Anthomyiidae; genus Pegoplata; species Pegoplata infirma. The sequence continues at coordinate 128,646,223 of OY992539.1, read as the reverse complement.
TTGACTTTGATCCAACAACATTTTTTTTTCGTGGTACGTTTGAAATAGAAACCTTCATATGTATAATTGAAAAAAAATTTACGTGACCAAATCCATAAATACTATCCATAATTCCCAAAATATTGTGAATACTAAAATTTTTTTTGTAGTGTAAATTTGTTTTTAGTGTATTTTTTTTAGTGTAAAAATTTTGGCAAATGACAGAATAGCTTTGTAAAATATATTAGTGGCCTATGAATGTCAAGAGCTAAAGCAACCTCATTAGAAAAGAAAATTTTTACATGTTTTCTCGTATTTCTGTTGAACAACTAACACATTTTTGTATCAAGAGAAGTTTAAAGTATTGTGCTTTTGAGTGGACACAGAGAATTTATTTAAATAATTATACAATTTGTGTAATATTTAACTGCAAAACTCATAACAACTTAATTTTTTTAAATATTTATTGCAAAAAACAAGAAAGACTTTATTTGGCTCTGCCAAATCTAACATAAACTGTACACATTTTTTACGTTTTTCTGATTCCTCAATTTTTTTTTTTTTTATTCTTCAGGATTTTGAATCTTATCAAAATTATTTTATATTATTTTCAGAGTTTTAGCGAAATTTTATTTTCCAAAAACTAATGTGTTCGGTTCGAAATATGAGGTCCTTTTTTGTTGGCATAATTATTAATGATCTGCCATAAAAATGTCACTTTAGTGTTAACTCTAAAAATTCTAAAAGTTAACTTTTCCTTGTCAGTTGAGTTTTATATTCGGTACATAAATTAAAATCAGTTATTCGAGTATAAATTTAAATCAATACAAAGATGCTGCAAGTCAATAAAATAATTTGTTAGTTCTTCTTAATACTGTTTTTTTAAACAATGAAATCATATACAGTTGAACCTCGATTATCCGGCCCTCTATTAACCGGTGCCTCTATTAACCGGCATGCTGTGTGTTTGTTTTTTACCTCTATTATCCGTGCTTTACCTCTACTATCCGTGCAATTCATACATGTACGTACATATTGTATTTTTTGTTATTGTTTTTTACCTCTATTAACCGTGCATTACCTCTATTATCCGTGCAATATATTCACGAACATATACAAATGTAGAAAAATATATAACCTCTTTCAACCGTGTTTTTCGATTATCCGTGCTTAGTCCGGTCCTGTGCAACCCGGATAATCGAGGTTCAACTGTATATAATTTAGCAGCAGTTCTATGAAAAGTTAAAATTTAGTTACCTTGTCGTATGAGTGTTATATTTGATATTGCAATTAATATCACTCATACGTCGTGTATGCTTGAATCAATACAAAAGATCCTAACAGACAACAAAATAACACGTAATTTCAATTTTATTAATCTTTTTAAACAATGAAAATAAAAAATCAATAAACTTCTTTGATTACAAGGTTAATACCTTTTTATTAAATTTTATGACGTTGTGTGTAACTTTACAAAGTTGTTTTTCTTTGTTATTTAACAAAGCAAAAACAAATAAAAAATCTGTCAAAATTTAAAAAACACAAGCATACATTAAAAATATAAAGTTTATTCCATGTGGACAATATTATTTTCGTTTTCGAATAGTATAGAAGTCTGGCAACCCTAACGAAAGGCTTAGTTAAATAAAACAATATTTAAAAATATACTTCTTCTCAATACTGAGCTGATATTATGTTATATTTTCAGCTAAAAACTAATAATTTTTTTTTTGCAAAACGAGAAACAAAAAAAAAAATACTAAAAAAAAATTTTACATGCCAAAAAAAAATTTTTTACCATAAAAACACTTTTAAATAATTTCCAAATATTAGCTAATATTTTAAGCAAAAAAAAATAATGAGTAATACCATTTTCTCATTATTTTAATGATTTTTTTAAATCCACGTCTAAAAAGGGGGCGGGCCAAAAAAACAAAATGTTCTAGCCATTTAGCTAATACGAATTAAAAGAAATATATATATAAAAATATTTTGAGTAATATTTTATTTTTCGGAGTAGAGATGGGCGCTTGGCCAATCACGCACACTCACTCACTCACGAGCATATTTTTCTACTGAAATTTACGTGCACTCACACAAGCTTCACTAACACTCACGAAACTCTTTTGTATACAAAAAAAATAATTTTAAAAATCTAACAAAATTAAAAGTCTCTCGCACATTCACAAAAGCTTACTCTCGCACTCACTTAATTTTTTTTTTGTCACTCACTCACCCACTCACTCACAATAACGTGAGTAAAATCATGTTGAAGGCTCATGATAACGCGTGAATCACGCACTAATCTGCTTGTGCCCGTCTTTACTATATAAAACACAATGTCACGCACTCATTAAATTTGTGATTGCTACTAACGCGTGAGTGAGTGTAATTAACGTGAGTAAAATTAAATTCAAGGCACACTTACTCATGATCACGCATGAATCACGCACTAGTCTGTATGTGCCCATCTTTACTTCTATGTGTTTATAAAACACAATGTAAGCAGAAAATTAAAATTTGGCAAACAATTTTTTATTTTTCCTTTTAGCTGTCACATAAGTTTACTCTGCATGAAGCTATGTATTTAAAACTATCTAGTTACACAGTACGTCACAACTTTACAATCATGAAAAAACGAAAGAGATTCTGAAAGTAGAGCTAAATAGACTAACCAGCTTTTCTAAGATAAATCAATATTTTTTTTGCTAAAAACTAAACCCAATCACCTTGAAAATCTGATAGCCCCGTTTTTATAAAAAATGTTTAATTAAATTTTCCGAATCTTTTGGATATGCTTATAAATGCATCACAAATAGTGTTTTGTTGAACAGTGCTATATATAAATACAAACATTTATATATGAGTACATGCAAGTGCACTAATACTAACAATAAGTTAGTAAAAACTCTGCACACATGTTTCCTTTATCCTTTTATAAATAAAAATTATGAAGACTACAAAAAACAGAAAATAAAATATTGCCTTAGAGAATGCAACCAAGTTGTGCAGCCAGACGTAATGCATACAATGAACAGAAAAAAAAAACAATAAACAAGTAAAATAAACTAAGAGACAAACAGATAGACAGACAGACAAGCTGTCAGCCAGGGCGACAAACTGACACACACACAGACAAACATCAGGCAAGAAAACATACAGACAAACATATTAAAAAGGATATAGAGTAAAGAATTGGTTTAATATCAAACATTTATATGTAAGTATAAGTGCTGTTTAAAAAACAAAAACACTAGGGTAAAACTTAACTGAAGTACAAAAAACAACTTTAACAAAATTGTGTTTTTTTTTTTTTGGAGTTATTTTTCTTCTTCGGGGGAAAACTGTTTTCTATCTGGTATGATTTTAAGAATTTAGGAACTTCATACGTTTGAATTCGAATGGTTACAGAATTGCGATTTAAAGTTAAATGTCTTTCTAATAAGGAACTAAAAATTTGTTGAAAATCAGCCAAGTTATAACAACTTTTCCACACTCAAAATAAGTACTCTGTTAAATACTCGGTGAAATGACTGTAATTTATCAAAATTCAACAGATATTTGACAAAGTTATCTGCCGAAATACAGATTTTAAGAAAATATTTCCTATTTTCTTGTGACCGAAAAAAAATTATCTGCAATTTTACTTTTTACTTTATAATCCTTATTTTACAGATAATAAACTGAGTGTTTTGTTAAAATACAGGTTTTAAAAAAATACTTTGAAAATACTTTACTAAATTGCATCTGTAATTTTACTTCTTGCTCTGTTATACAGTTTTCAAATAATAATCTCTTACTTTCAAATATTTCAACCCCCCTTTAAAAAGCGTCTTAAATTACAATAAAAGCTGGTACATTTTACGAGGATGTCGTGAAAAATTAGAGGTACTCGTAAAAAACTCGTAATTTTCACAAAAATAAAAAAAAAAGTGAATTTACAATTTCGAAGCATTAAAGCGGGCAAATTTACACGATGACATTTCACAATTGTTAACAAAACTTGCCCATTAAGGAAGAAAAAATTGATCTGGAATCAAATAGTGACCGTTGTGTAAAAGCCATATCAAGCGCATTAAAAAATATATAAGAAAGTCAAGGCATTCTTCAACAATATTTCCTTATTTCCCTTTCATTTTATAAAAGTGTTTATTGGAATGATACCGCTCAAATGTGGAACTGAAAATTAGAGTTTATGAAAAAAAACTTGAGAACATCTAACGAGTTTAAAATAATAAATAATTTCTACAAAGTTAAACATTCGTATGCGATACATTTAACCGGGCGCATTTAAAAGATGGCATTTGCCTTTATTTTGTGTCAAGTTATAACTAATCCATGCTTCTTGCACATTACAGTCGAAGAAAATGAATAAAAATTCTTATATTCCTCACTTTAAAAGTAAATTTAAACAAGAAATTAATCAGTCACATTTAAATTTTAGTTTTTTCTTGAAGTTCATGAAAGTTCTAGTAGAAAACACAATTTTAACAGCCGCTGCTCAAATCGTTAATTATTAATTTATAAAAACCTTGGTGAACATCTACCGCTTAAATGCGTCACTAAATGTGGGAGCTTTAATAATTTAAAATATACGTAATACGCAAAACATAATTTTGATGGATTGTCAGACTGTTACTGTTTTTAAAGCAGAGAAGTTCTGGAGTTCATGCATGCAAAGTTAAATAAAATTAAAAACGACGTTGGAATGACAACTTTAAGAACTTTTTATACCCTTCACCAATATGTGGTACAGGGTATATTGAGTTTGTGCTGATGTTTGTAACTACCCGGTCCTAGACATACCTTCAAGTATACCGATCGACTCAGAATTACTGTTTGAGTCGATTTAGCGTTGTCCGTCCGTCCTTCTATCCGTCCATCTGTCCATCTATCGGTTTAAGCACGATACAGGTCGCAATTTTCAATCAATTGACTTGAAATTTAAAAGCATCTTTTGGCCCAAGGACAAAGCCTATTTAAATTGGAGAACATCGGTCCATAATAACCCCTAGCCCCCATACAAACGCCCCCTTTGGATTCGGCTTAATGACCCTAATGACCGTATTATAATAGATATCGCTTTGAAGTTTAGCAGGTAATCAAGTTTTGAGTGCATGAATCATCATTCCAAATTTCAAAGGAATCGGATCAGTCCCTCTGGTAGGCCCCATACAAGCCACCCTCCCGATATTGACATAATTCCCTCAAAATTTATAAAAATGAAAATATTTTATAAAATTTTTATTTTTAGGTGTTAAACGTGTACTTTAGTTACCTAATCAAATCGGAATACAATTGGACCATTTTTGGTCCCCCTCATAAAAATTTCGACCGATATTAAGTTAAATCGGTATATTGACAAAAAAAAATAAACCAATTCCACTAAAATTTGATCTGTGTGTGTTTTATACACTAAAAAAAGATCTAACAAAAGAAAGATCCAATCGGTCCATGTTTGGAAAACAATGGTGTAGGGTATCATATGGTCGGGCTTGACCGACTATAACTTTCTTACTCGTTTTTTTTTTTTGGAAAGTTCTGGTCGCTTTCATCAACATTTTACAGATAATACAAAATCGTGTTGTACAGTGTTATAAATGTGAATGTTGTTACTTTTTTTCCTAATTTTTTCATGTGTTCAAGTTTGAAATAAAATATGAGACATATGTGAAAAAAATTGGAAATTTACTGTTTTGCTTTGTTAAAATTAAATGAATTTAACTTATTTTTTGTAAATTAACAGAGTTTTCTTTGTAAAATTCTGGTTAAATCAAATATATTTAACTAAAATGTGTAACCTTACAGTCTTTTTTGTAAAAATGTTCACTAATAAAATGGATTTAACTAAAACTTTTTTAATTTACTGGGTTTTTTGGAGAAAATTCTGGTCGCTTTCATCAACATTTCACAGATAATGCTGTAAATTTACAGTTTTTTTATCGAAATCATTTTACAAAGTTTTCTTCGTAAAATAACAAAAAATCTTGTTGGTTGGAAATCTATGGTATTTCCTACTGGCTCAGCAGAGTATCGACAACTTTACATCAATTTAAATGAAATTTAACAATAAAAGAAGTAAATTCTATTGTAGATTTCACTCACAATCAGTTAAGAAATTTTTTAAGTTTTATTTCTGTATGTAAAGTTCAAGAGGGATTTTACTAAAATCTTTCAAAAATTGTAGAAGTTTTATAAAAAACAGTTGTATTTGTTTATTTTAGGTGTGTCGATTGTAAAAACACACAATATTTATATATTTGTATAAAAATTGAATTCTACATTTTTACTCACTAAATGCAAATGTAAAAGTTTCAACGGATTTTTTTGAAAGGAGAAATGATTTTCAGAATTTTTTTTTTCTGAAATTTTCAATTAAATTTACTGAATTTTGATAAAATTAAAGCATAATTGTCGATTAATCGATTAAGGTAATAAGCAGATTGAAAAATGTTGTTTGTATGGTTGATAGATCATAAAATTACATTAAATTACATTTAATTTAATGATCCATCAAATAAATTAAATCCATCAATTTGAGTTGAAGATATTTTAACTTAAATGAAAATTTGGCAATATCTCGAAAAATGTTGTACTTTTAAAACTTTGGAGTGGATTTTCGGATTCAGCGTAAGATTTTACATCGAAAATATTAGCAAAATGTCGTAGATCGCAATTTTTTTTTTAATTTGCAAACTATGTACATTAAAAAAATTATATCATTAACTGTTTGTAGTTTATTTAAAAAGTTTTACGCTTTGTCTTTTTTAAAAGAAAAAACATTTCTTCAATGTTCAGTTTTTTTTTAAAATGAATATTTCTGTTCTTTGTTTCAAAAATAACAACATAAAAATAAAGACTTTCATTAGCATTCAATTTTTAAAGTCATTTATTTTTGTTCTGTAAGTAAAAGTAAGTGATTCTTCTTTAATTTTAAATTATTTGTGTACGTTACTTTTTTTTTAAATTGCTTGCATTTTTTAAGGAAATGTCATTAGTTTTTACCTACTTGTGTCGGTTATTTTTTTGTAGACATAAAATTCAAAAAATTATTTATAGAAATATAAAAACATTTTTTTATCAAGTGACTTTGGCACGATGTTATTAAAAAATTTTAAAATAAAATTCAATAAAAAAATTGTAAAAATAACCAATCATTAATTTTTAATGTTTTCGAAGGTATTTTTTTTTTTGAATTTGTTGATAAAAAATAACACAATAATCATTAATTTTTAAGGTTTTCGTTGGTTTTTTTTTCGAATTTGTTGGTAAAAAAAATAAAACTGACGTTATTTTTTAATGTTCAATGTTATTTATTTTAGAAAATTTTATTAACAGTAAAAAATAAATGTTGATGTTTGTTAAAACAAATGAATAATTACTGGGATGGGTTTCAAATGTTTAATCACTTGATTTAAATATGTTTTTCAATTGTTTTTGCCTACAAAATATTTTGAGTGCAAATAAATCAAACGACTTTTTTTGCATCAATTAAATTTTAGTTGAATATTTATTAATTTGTTTTCTTTGTGTATGCAAATTTGGACCAGCTCCCATAAAATTTTAATGTTTAAAAGAAATTACACAAAAAAAGTTGATCCTTAATGCATATAAGCTTAAGTACGGTTGTTTTGTCAGAGACATCATTCCAAATGCCATTAGTCATTTAACAAACAATACTTAGGCACCAGGTTGGCGCCCATTTATTTCAACTTACTACATAGACAGACTCATAATGTAAATGAAATATTAAAACCATTTATACGATTGGCACATTTTTCCATTTAGGACACAAAAAAACAAACAAAAAATTGTAAGGACAACAATAGGATAAAAATTAAAAAAAAATGGAAAAAATGGGTTTGTAATTACACAGCTTGAATTGGAATTTATAGTAAAAACTATTGTTATTTTCGTTTTATATTTTTCCATTTTTTTTTCTTCATAAAGACAATAGAAAATTATCCCAAATTTTTATTTAAGTATGTATGCTCAATATAATGGCAGCAATTTTCATTTTCTGTTTATAAATAAGTTTTTTTCAAGAAGAAAAAAAATATATATTGCAAAGAAAAGTCATTGTTTTTCTGGAAAATTATAATTTATGTATACAATAATGACAATCATTAACTAAGGTACACAGAAAAAAATAACGTAAAATAAAAACTAACTAAACAAATTGTTAACAATGATATTCTCAAAATATTTTGTAGGCAAAAACAAATGAAAAACACATTTAAAAGCAGTGAATAAACAATTGAAAACCATCCCAGTAATTATTCATTTGTTTTAACAAACATCAATATTTATTTTTTACTGTTCATAAAATTTTCTAAAATAAATAACATTTAAACATTAAAAAATTACGTGTTTTTTTTCATTCATTTTTATCAACAAATTCGAAAAAAATAACCCACGAAAACATTAAAAATTAATGATAGTTCTGTTATTTTTACCAACCAATTCCAAAAAAATAACCTACGAAAACATTAAAAATTAATGATTTCGTAGGTTATTTTTTACTATTTTCTATTGTAAAGACAAAAGTCGCATAACGCTTGTTTTTGTCAACACAAGTTTATTTTCAACAAATTATTCTTATAAATTTAAATTTGAATTTAACGGAAAATTTTAAGACAACTGAACACAGCTCACCACAACAGCTGATATGTACACTGTTGATATCTGCCATCGGACACACAACCTCTGCCAACGTCATAAGCAGAACGATGAAAGAAAAATGATATAAAAGCAGAGCAACAATGAAGAAATGATCAGTCGGTCGGTAACCGGCAAAGTGAACAGTGCTCGTAGTGTTTAGTGCGCGTAGTGAAGAGGAGTTCCGTCGTTAGGTACCTCTAGTGTTATTAAGAGGTGTTCCGTCGTAAGGTACCTCTAGTGATTCAGTGCGTGTTTTAAGGGAGATCCGTCGCAGGTTCCCTACTGTGCTCTTTGGTTTTAAGGGAGATCCGTCGCAGGTTCCCTATTGTGCTCTTTGGTTTAAAGGGAGTTCCGTCGCAGGTTCCCTTTTGTGCTCTTTGGTTTTAAGGGAGATCCGTCGCCGGTTCCCTTTTGTGCTCTTTGGTTTTTAAGGGAGTTCCGTCGCAGGTACCCTTTTGTGCTCTTTGGTTTTAAGGGAGATCCGTCGCAGGTTCCCTTTTGTGCTCTTTGGTTTTAAGGGAGTTCCGTCGTAGGTTCCCTATTGTGCTCTTTGGTTTTAAGGGAGATCCGTCGCAGGTTCCCTACTGTGCTCTTTGGTTTTAAGGGAGATCCGTCGCAGGTTCCCTATTGTGATCTTTGGTTTTAAGGGAGATCCGTCGTAGGTACCCTTTTGGTGCTCTTTGGTTTTAAGGGAGTTCCGTCGCAGGTTCCCTATTGTGCTCTTTGGTTCTAAGGGAGATCCGTCGCAGGTTCCCTATTGTGCTCTTTGGTTTTAAGGGAGATCCGTCGCAGGTTCCCTATTGTGATCTTTGGTTTTAAGGGAGATCCGTCGTAGGTACCCTTTTGGTGCTCTTTGGTTTTAAGGGAGTTCCGTCGCAGGTTCCCTATTGTGCTCTTTGGTTTTAAGGGAGATCCGTCGCAGGTTCCCTATTGTGCTCTTTGGTTTTAAGGGAGATCCGTCGCAGGTTCCCTATTGTGCTCTTTGGTTTTAAGGGAGATCCGTCGTAGGTACCCTTTTGGTGCTCTTTGGTTTTAAGGGAGATCCGTCGCAGGTTCCCTATTGTGCTCTTTGGTTTTAAGGGAGATCCGTCGCAGGTTCCCTATTGTGCTCTTTGGTTTTAAGGGAGATCCGTCGCAGGTTCCCTACTGTGCTCTTTGGTTTTAAGGGAGATCCGTCGCAGGTTCCCTATTGTGATCTTTGGTTTTAAGGGAGATCCGTCGCAGGTACCCTTTTGTGCTCTTTGGTTTTAAGGGAGATCCGTCGCAGGTTCCCATTTGCGCTCTTGGATTCGTTAATAGAATTACTCATCGTTTACTTTGGATTCTCATGGTAACACTGTAGTTTAACTCTCTTCAATTGTAAGCAGAGTTGCCATATCAACACTTGGTTCCAATCCAGCTAACCCGTCACCGGCTGTCCAGTGGGAAGCAACCCATATTTTAATTTATTTCGTATACAATACCCTTTATCATTTTTAATAGTTTTAAGTAATGAATTAATAAAAGAATTATATTAATTTTCAAAAGAAAATAAACAACTCGTTTCATTTCTCATTCTCTGTCACTGCGAATATAAATTTCTGTGACGAACCTGGCCGCCGTGAGCTATACCCCAGCAACCGGAGGAAACTCGTCGTTACACTATTGAAATATTTTTTAAAAATGTTTAATAAAATTTCGATCCCGCAATCAACTACATTCTGGCCAGACACTCTACCCATCGTGCCAAAATCACTTGATACAAACATGTTTTTATATTTCTATATATATATTTTTTTTAATTTTTTCTCTACAAAAAAATAACCTACTTGTGTAGGTAAAAACTAATGATATATCATTAAAAAAATACCAACAATTTAAAAAAAAATTACTTACACAAATCATTAAAAATTTAAAGAATAATTAGTAGTTCTTACTTACAGAACAAAAATAAATGACTTTAAAAATTAAATGTTAATGAAAGTCTTTATTTTTTAGTGTGTTATTTTTGAAACAAAGGACAAAAGTAGTCATTCATAAAAACTTAACATCAAACAAATGTTTTTTCTTTTAAAAACGACAAAACGTAAAACTTTTTAAATAAACTACAAACAGTTAATGACATAATTTTTTGAGTGTAGTTCGGTTACATTTTAGGACTACATTGGGTCCAGACCCTGGATCAATGGGTTCGGTCCCCATGGGTCCTTACACGAGACCCTGATGTGACCTTTAAGGGCCGCCATAGATTTTGCTTAGGTTTTGAGATACGGTTGAGAATCTTAAAAACTAGATAACTCAAAAACTATTAGTCGGAGCACTTTCGAATATTTTGCGCAAAGGACTACAAAAATGCTGTTGGAGTTTTTCGCATGCCGACAGTATTTATGGAGATATGGGCATATATAAAATGTCGGGAATGTGAAATTTTATATTCAAAATTAGGGGCTCTGGACCTCGACAAATGTGTAGAGCTAAGCTATTGCATATTTTTCTCTATAGTACTTTGTTTTGACAATTTCATTCGTTTCGCTATATGTCGCTTTGTTTTTGCGATATCGCCATTTTGAATTTTTAGCTAAATTCTAAGGCCTTTATTCATAATACTTAAAGTGTACTTAAAGTAGGTTTATTTGACAAATATTCATGCAATATCAGTCAAATAAACCTACATTAGGTTTAATTTACTCATTATGAATAGCCCAGTGAGAAATTATTTACTAAATTCTAAGAAGTTATTAACTAAATTCTAAGGAGTACACTTTCTCAATTCTAAGAAGAGAAATATGATGATTCGTTTTTAGATTTTAACTTAACATGAACTAAATTGTTAGATTTGGAAAATTTCTTTGGCAGTATGATTTTTTTCCTTATTTTAAAAAACTCCATTGGAAATTATGAACACTCAAAAAATTATGTCATTAACTGTTTGTAGTTTATTTAAAAATGTTTCCGTTTAGTCGTTTTTAAAAGAAAAAACATTTGTTTGATGTTTAGTTTTTATTAATGACTACTTCAGTCCTTTGTTTCAAAAATAACACACTAAAAAATAAAGACTTTCATTTACATTTAATTTTTAAAGTCATTTTTTTTTGTTCTGTAAGTAAAAACTACTGATTATTCTTTTGATTTTTAATGATTTGTGTAAGTAATTTTTTTTTAAATTGTTGGTATTTTTTAATGAAATATCATTAGTTTTTACCTACACAAGTCAGTTATTTTTTTTGTAGAAAAAAAATTCAAAAAATTATTTATAGAAATATAAAAACATGTTTGTATCAAGTGACTTTGGCACGATGGCTAGAGTGTCTGGCCGGAATGTAGTTGATTGCGGGATCGATTCCCCAAAAATTTTATTAAAAATTTTTGAAAAAATATTTCAATAAAAAATTGTAAAAAATTACCTACGAAATCATTAATTTTTATTGTTTTTGTAGGTTATTTTTTTTAATTTGTTGGTAAAAATAACAGAACTATCATTAATTTTTAATGTTTTCGTTGGTTATTTTTTTCGAATTTGTTGGTAAAAAAGAGTGAAAAAAACGTAATTTTTTAATGTTTAATGTCATTTATTTTAGAAAATTTTGTCAACAGTAAAAAATAAATGTTGATGTTTGTTAAAACAAATGAATAATTACTGGGATGGTTTTCAATTGTTTATTCACTGGTTTTAAGTGTGTTTTTCTTTTGTTTTTGCCTACAAAATATTTTGAGTGAACTATTTATAAGTAAATGAACTAAACTTTTTACCTCATAGTTAAGAAAATTTTTTAGTAAAATTTAACTAAATTTTAGCAAAATCATGACAAATTTTAAGGACACTTTTTTCTATATTTGAGTTATGTTTTTTTAGTATAGAGGGGTCTAATGTAAAACCAACGCCATTAATTTTTCCTCCTTCAATTTTTCGATTATTTTCTCCTACCGCTCTAGCTGTCCTAGAAGTGACCCTAGAGGAGTCAGATGTATGACTGACCCTATATTTTTTCAACCGCAACATTTTCCTAAAACATACCTACCCTATATCTTCAACCCTTAGATTGGGTCCCATATGCACTTTTTTATTTTTTATTAAAATTCTTTAGTAAATCAGCTTCATCGGTCCAATTGTGCCTCTTATCTCTAAGGGGTGCCTCTTATCTCTAAGGGCTGCCTCTTATCCTAAGGGGTCTCCCACACAAAATGCCAATTATAAAATTTGTTCCCACCTCTCTAGTTGTCACAAGGGTGATCCGAGAGAAATTAAATGTGGGTGTTCTAAGAAAATGCTAGGGTTAAAAAAATATTGAGGGTATTTTATTTATAATATTGCATTTTTTTATAATCAAAAAATTCAATACATAATCAAAAAATAGATTTATTTTTTTTTAAATATGATGCCACACACGGTGAGCCTCAGCGATGTTTAGTTTGAACTTTAGTGTCGATGAAAAGTGTAAGCGCAGTTCGATTTCTACAAGATTAAATGTCACAAAACCGTTAACAGCGAAATCGTAGCTGCTCGCATTTGGGAGATAAAGCGAAATTAGTGTTTTTGTATTTTTTAAAATTTTGAGATTAAAGTTTTTTGAAATATTTTTAAAAACTTAGTATACAGTTTTAATTGTACTTATTTAAAGGTCACAAAACAGTAAACATCAAAATCCTATCTTCTTTAGTTCGCGAGAAATTGCCAAATGATTTTTATACCCTCCACTCTAGTGATAGAGGGTATATACATATAAGTTTGTCATTCCGTTTGTAACACATCGAAATATTGGTGTAGGACCCCATAAAGTATATATATTCATGATCCTCGATCGATTTTAATTGGATCTAGCGATGTCCGTCCGTCTGTCTGTCAGTAGAAAACACGCTAACTTTTGAAAGACTTCACAGAGGCTACTATAGTTTGGCATATATGTTGGTGATTTACCTGGTCAGATTGGTATTGTAATCCAGCCAAATCGGTTTAGTGGTTCAAAAGCTATGAACAAAAGAGTAAATTTCGGCAAGGGTTTTCGCGAATTTACGATATAAAAAACACGATAACTTTCAAAAGACAATAATGAGACTACTGAAACCTGGCATGTATCTTTGCCGTTCCTTAGGTCTGTTTGGTGTTGAATTTCAGCTCAATCGGTCCAGTGGTTCAAAAGTTATAAGCAAAATCCTGAATTTAAGATATGTTTCATCTTAATTGCCACTTGTTAAACAAGTTTTAAAAGCAATGGTGGTAACTTAACAATGCTTTTCAAAGTTGTTTAGTTTTGAAGCGATGCATTTTATACTTGTTTGGTTTTAAAAGCATTGGTAATTTAAAACTTACACTCGAAAAAAATTTTACACTCAAAAAAAATTTTACACTCAAAAAAAATTTTACACTCAAAAAAATTTTACACTCAAAAAAAAATTTTGTTTTTTTTTTACAAAAATTACAACATTTTGTGTACATACGTACGTGCATTCATTCAGAAGTATTTTTACGGTAAAAAAACATTACACTCGAAAAAAAATTATACTAAAAAAAAATTTGTAATTTTTTTTTTTTTTTTAAATGACAAAAAAACAGTTTCTTACTCAAAATAAAATATTTCTAATCAAAATTGTTAATTTTTTTCACGTTAAAAAATGTACAAAATGTAAAAAAGGCATTGTGGAGGGTATTCAAAGATTCGGCAAAGTCGAATTTAACTTTCCTACTTGTTTTTGCTGTTTTTGTTTTCGTTTTTATCTTTAGATAGGTTTCTTTAAAATTTCGTAAAAACATGGTATGCAGTTTTACTTGTGCTTGACCAAAGGTCACACAGCTGTTGACATCGAAATTGTGGGTGTTCAATTTTATTTTATTATTTATTTTAAAACCGGTTCTTTAGAAATTATAAAAAAAAAGTGGTATGCAGTTTGATTTGAGCATGTTGGAAGAAATTAAAACTGCCCACAAACAAATTATAGCTGCTCACTTTCGCGAGAAATAACGAAAAACAGCTTTTTGGGGGTATTTTTTTTTTTATTAATAAAAAGTTTCTTTAACATTGTTGAAAAACACGAAATGCGGTTTGATTTGCTATTGATTAAAGGTTATAAGGCTCTTAACATTTAAATTCTAGCTGCTCAATTCTTCGAGATATCGCTAAAAACTCGCTAAACTACTATTAATTCATTTCTTTGTGTTATATTTGGTCTGTAAAAACATTTACTTCAATTAACGATAAAAATGTGGTATGCAGTTTGATTTCGAGGTTATTAAAGTTGACTAAACTGCAAGCATAAAAATTATAGATAATCAATTTCCCGAAAATTTGCAAAAATTACTGTTCAAGCATTTATATTAATTAATTTATTTTTTCTTTAATGTCTAAAATAAAGGAAAAAAATCAAGAAACGACAAATATATTGTAAGCAGTTTAAATTTTATGTGGTTAAAGGTGGTAAAATTGCTTAAATCAATATCTTGAATGCTAATTTACACGAAAAATTAATTTTTTCCCAATTTTTTTTGTTTTTTTTAATTTTGCAATTTCTCGCGAAATTGGGAAGATATAATTTCGATGCTAACTGTTTTGTGAAACTTCATTGTCAAAATTTTAGAAAATACAAAAACACTAATTTCGCGATATCTCGCAAAATTTTTTAATTGAAAAAATTCAATTGCTTTTTTTCAAAAGTTACAAAAGTCTTTGTTGTATTGACAAAATCAAATTTTTGGCTCAGTTTCAATTAAATGTTTAATTATATTAACAATGAAGTTCGTTGTATTTTAGTTTGTTATGTTAGTTTTTTTTCTGTGTATGGATGTTTGTATGTATTTCCAAATTAAATAATAAAACACAATCTAATTGAATTAAGACATTTAAGTAATACATTAAGTCCCAGCAATAAATAAGAAGCAGTTCAATAAAAAAAAGGCGAAATAAAGGTGAAACTAAGGAATTTTAGGTAAGAGTCAGAATTTTTGCATAGACTTTTGTTTTGACGTTCATAACGATAAAGTAAACGGTAATTATGTTTTAAAGTCACGGAATATAATTTATTCAGTTTTTGGCAAATTTCTCTGTTAATATGCATCTCACGTTTTGAAAGCCTGTTTTAAAAATTGTAAAACATGAAATTTCCTACAAATTTGGTTGTAGAATTTTTTGATTAATTAACCGTAAAAGTTACAAAATGATGTTCAATGCACCGTATTCTATACCTTTCGTTATTTAAACAAAATTTTTGTATCTTGTATTTTGCTGGGATTGTGATGCGGTTGATGTGTCAGTAATATTTATTATTTTATTCACGTCATCTTCATTATCACCATAATCATCATTATATACCCAATCACCAACACCACCGCCAACATAATTATTACTGCTATTATCATCTTTAATCAATTTGTTAAGGCTGATTTAACACAAAAAGGAAAAAATTTTGTAATTTTTGTAAATTAACATAATTGAAATAAATTAGTTCATGTCGTGTTGTCATAAAATTTTAACATGTCTATGGCATGCTGTAAATCTATAATCAATTTAAAAATAGTATTCTATTGTATTAAAATAACAAGTAGATAAGTTAAATTCGAATTGGCCGAATCTTAGAATACTCTACACAATGCCCATTTTAAGAGACAGTTAATTTTCTAAAGTAAAAAAAAATATTTAGCAATTTTGATTAAAAATATTTTATTTTGAGTAAAAAACAGTTTTTATTTATTTTTGTAAAAAAAATCTAATTTTTTTTTGAGTGCAAATTTTTTTGAGAGTGAACTTTTTTTTATTTGTATTGTAGAAATACTTTGGATTGCCAAAAATACGATAGCTGTGTTTTTTTTTTTGCTCTCGGGTAACGTTAACATAAAGGAATAGAAAAAAACGATAAAAATTAACTTGGCAGCACTTTTTATATTGTGTGTACATTCTGACAACGGCATTCACAATAAACTGATAACACCCATACAATTATCGAAGTGAAAAATTAACGTCGAAAATTTTGCAAGCTAAAACTTAATGGAGCCTATGTAAAATGTGTATGGGTTAACATAACCGTGGAAAAAAAAACACAGCTTTTGTAAAATAAATTTGTTTTTATACTCTCCATTTTAGTGATTGAGGGTATATTAGGGTGGTTCATTAAAACAAAAGTTGGATTTTTGTACGGGCCAACCGGAATATATATGAGGCATTCCACACCAAATGTTCAGCAAAAAAAAAAGTTGTGTCGTGTCAATATGAAATCATTTGCAAAGTATTCGCTCTTAGGGTACTATTAAATAACAAAAATAAAATTTAAGTTTTTTCAAAATGTGGGTCTTGTAGGCGTGATCAAAAATGGAAAATATGTAACTTTTTTGTCTGAGCATCATTACTTCAATATTTATGCAAATTAAATGAAACACAGTAAAGTCTTTAAGACAAAAGTTTTTTTATAGATTTTTGTATGGGCTATCGATTAAAAAAATAAAAATTGGAAAATTTTCAGAAGAAGTTCTGAATTTTTTAAATTTAAACTTAAACTTTATTTATCAAAAAACATGCCGCAATTTTATTTTTTTTTTAATGTTTAAAAAAAAAAAGTTAAAATGCTTTTCCATCTGTTCTGCAATTTTCAGAGATATGTTTTGCCTTGTTTTCGAGAAATCAAATGTCAAAGATTGCAACACGATAATTTTATACAATAATGGTGTATAAAACGTGCGCGTATGAGTAATATCAATACTTAAAAAATATTTTAAGAGGCGATGGTAGCGTGAGTGAGTTTTTAATAACGATTACGCACGTTCATGAAAGAAAAAATTTAGTCACGCACGATATTTTATTTTGCTCACGCTCATTCACGCACACGTGAGTAGAAAAAAATAAGTCACGGTCACGATGTTCACGTGAGCGTGAGTAAAATAAAATATCGTGCTGGAATAATTTTTTTTCTTTCATTAGCGTGCGTGATTGTAAATAAAAACTCACTCACGCTCCCATCGCCTCTTAAAATATTTTTTAAGTATTGATATTACTCATACGCACACGTTTTGTACACCACTATTGCATAAAATTAGCGTATTGCAATCTTTGACATTTGATTTCTCGAAAACAAGGCAAAACACATCTCTGAAAATTTCAGAACAGATAGAAAAGCACTTTATCTTTTTTTTTAATATTAAAAAAAAAAAATATTGCGGCATGTTTTTTTGATAAATAAAGTTTAAGTTTAATTTTGAAAAATTCAGAACTTCTACTGAAAATTTTCCAATTTTTATTTTTTTAATCGATAGCCCATACAATAATTTGCATAAATATTGAAGCAAAGATACTCAGGCAAAAAAGTTTGATATTTTCAATATTTGGCCACGCCTACAAGGCCCACTTTTTGAAAAAACTTAAATTTTATTTTTGTTATTTAATAGTACCCTAAGAGCGAATACATTGCAAATGATATCCCACTGAAACCACTATGGTTTTTCTGTAGTGGAACAGTTGGTGTGGAATGCCTCATATTAAACACCGTGAGAAAATAACACGTGATTTTTTTTTTTAGAATTCACATTAAGGTTTAGAAGTCGCTACCGGGCCCTAAACATTGGGTCTAAAAAAAAATCACACAATGAAAAAAAATTTCGATTTTTATTTTTGTTTATTTTTATGATAATTTAGCTTGATTAGCTTATTAATGACAAAAAGTTTCATTTTTGTCCTACAAGTATTTCAGTTCCAAAAGTGACCATGAAAGAAAAATTTTGGCTAGTTGGGGTCTTACTCTAATTTTTTTTTTTGATAAGCGTAATTGGGTTTTGGTTGCTCTTGATAAAACACTTGCGGTAAAAAAACATTGATATTTAAAAAAAAATAAAAAATAAATAAAAAAAATTAATTTTTTTTTCGTATTTTTGTATTTTTAATTACACAGATAAAAATGAGTTGTTAGATCAAGCACGAAATACACCAGGTTGAGCATTATTTTAATTAAAATTCATCTAATGAGGAAAATTGTTGGATCAAGCACGAAAATTGTAGGTCAGTCATTGACTGTTCCTTGATTAAACCAATGCTTGATTTGAGTAATTTGTTAATTGTTATTTTTCTGTAATTTTTGACTAAACCAATGCTTGATTTGAGTGAGCGGTTAATCAATAATTTTGTGTTATTTTTGATTAATCCAATGCTTGATCTGAGTGAATGGTTAATCATTATTTTACAGTTGTAGTGTTTTTTGTCAGTCTTTTCAAGTCTTTTGTTTAAATTGTTTTTTTTTTTTTTTTTTGTGCTTTATATTATTTTGTTTTTTTTTTTTCGTCTTGGGTGCGTGAAAGTACTTTTCTATTTGACGACTAACGAAAACTAAAACAAAAAACGCAACAGCGTTCATCGCATTGTTACTCAAACCCTACTATGATGAGTTTTTTTGTTTTTATGAATTTTTTTGTGAATTTTTCAGATTTGAGCAAATGGTTAATTGATTCAAGTAAAATTTAATTGAATGCCAAATTTTAAGCTGAGCAAATATTTAATTGTTTTTTTCCATTAAATATTTTTTTCTGTGTATAATTTTACTTGATTAGCTTATTTAATCCAAAAAAAAATGTAATGAAAAATACAAAAAAAAATCTAAAATTTTTTTCTTAGTTTTTTATTAAATGTCCTTTAGGTATTCTTTCGCCATTTCTTCGATATTTCCCCAGCAAAACTTTTCGGAGTCATTCAAAAATAACTAGTTCTAGAAGTACTTCAAAGCTTGTCATGATAGGTTCTCAAAGAGCATCCTGGAACTAGTGATGTCACAACTAGTTCTAGAAGTGATCCAAAAGGGTAATATTTTGATTCCAAAAAGCTTTTTTGGGGTAGTTTGGGAACTAGTGATTTGGAAGTAGTCGTACATGACTTCTACACCACTTCCATGAAACAAATACTGGTTCTCAAATAACATCTTAGAAGCTGTTTCAAAAACTTATATACAACAGAGAAATGATTACGTATTTCTCTGTTGCATCTTCTATTTGGAAAAAGTCAAGCCTTTTGAAATATGTACAGAGTGGCTAAAAATATTATTAAGTATTGGGTAACTTGTTTGCACAGAAAAAAATAAAAAAAAAATTTGAGTAAATTTTTAATACTATTGAGTAAAAAATTACTCAATTTTCCACCAGTAAACGATTTAATAGTATTGAGTAAACTTTTAATAAAAAATTATTAAATGCTTAATAAAAAATTTGAGTTAATTATTAATTCACACAATTAAATCTTTACTTAAAATTTTTTAATATTTTTAAGTAACTTTTTAATTGTGTCAAGTAAAAATTTACTCAAAATGTATCAAATTATTTTTTTAAAAAGTTTAAAAAGTTTCTAATTTTTTTTCCAAAAAAATTGCTTTTACAAACTTTACCAAATATACTTATGTCTGCAAGACAAAGTAAAATTTTATAAAGATGATTTCAAACTTTCATATACATATACAAAAAACAATAAACTAAATGAGAATTCAAAACACCAAGAGAAAAAAAATAAATAAAAAAAAATATTAAATTTGTATTAAATTATTTACTCAAATTTTATTTTCAATTTTTGAGTAAATTTTTAATTGCGTCAATTAAAAAATTACTCAAATTTTTTTTTAAAAATTAAACAAGTGATTACTCAAATTTGTTTCCTCCATATTTTTTTCTGTGTGCTATTATTAAGTATTGGGGCATTAGTGCAAATAGGTTTTTATGGATCCATTCAATTACCTTACTACAATCTGCAATAAACTACTTTATTTACTACAGCTGGAATTTTTTATTACAAAAAGTAAACAAAACTTTCCAATTGTAGCAAAAATAGTAAGCAATTTGAGTAATCCAACTAAGTATATAATCGTATATTTTTTGGTCCCTACAATATTTTATTTACAATATTTTATTGTATTTATCAGATTGAAACATTATGCGTGGGGCAAATAAAGTCAATGATATAAGCTCTCAAAATAGCTAGTTTGGATTGATCCTATTACAATACAGCGTGAGCTACAGAGTGCCAAAGTTGACCACCCTTAGATTAAAAGGCTTTCGGAGCTAGTAACTTTTAAAAATATGCAAAGATTTTTAATTTTTTTTTTTTTCAGTTTTTGCAATTACCGTACTAAGGATAACAAAAACCGAAAAAAAAAATTATAAAAATTTTTCAAAAAAAAAAATGTATTTTTATTTTCCGACAAAATATTCCAACTGTAAAAATATATTTGTTTTTTGTGATAGTAATAAATGCCAACTCTGAAAAATACGGAAACAAGTGCAAAATATAAAATTTTTGGCATATGTAAAAATTATTTATATTAGTACCATCTTATGGAAGGTACATTGTTTTTTGTTGCAATAATATGCGAAATAACTAGTTTTTTAACTCTCCTGAACAGTAAGCTTTTTCGAGTTGGCATTTATTGAATATAGTTCGACGACATATCGTTGGCTTAGTCGGCAAACCTGTCAAGTCTATTTTTAATTTTTGATTTTAGGAGGGACAAAAACTTTCTAACTTTTTTTTGGGTTGACTTTTTTTAAGTTTATAAACGTAGTTTTTTTTTCTTTAGATCGCCATATTTAAATTTATATTTATTATTTTTTTTTTCAAATGGTGTATTTTGAGTTACACAATACATACTACATTGAAATCTCAATGGTTATAAAAATGGACTTGGCAGATTTACCGACTAAGCCAACGATATATTTCTTTCCTCTTTCCCATGTGCAAGTTTCCTGAAAATCGGTGAATGCCGATTTAATGACCACCCTTGTAAGTGGAGGGTATGAAAACATGTCAGTACTGACAGTTATAAATTGCGTTGTAATCGTTGTAGAATTTACAAAATAATCAATTTTTTTTAGGAAAACAAAATGTGTGGGGTAGAAAAATCTTTTTAAAATTAAAACATGCAGAAGGAAAACCATTTAAATCGAGGAATGGGCGTTGGTATTATTTTTATGTTAATGTTAATAACTGCTATCTTTATCAAATTAAACTTAAATTGGAGTCAAATTTTAAAAAAATAATTTTATTCTATGACATCATCTTCTACCATTTAAATATATTTTTTCATACATATGTATGAGGGTATTTCAAAATAGATGTGGTACATGGTCGTAAGCCAGAACAATTTGTTTCATTTCTTACAAACAGTTTGCATTTAAATTGTTCAATTATTTGCTGCACACACACACACACATAGACTAAGACAATCGTTGCTAATGTGTTTAGGAATACATTTGCATAATGAAGATACATACTAATTTTAACATCCGGTTAACTTAAGTTATTAACATTTTTATCACCATTATCATTAAGAGAGTGTTGCCAGACCATTGTTCTTTTTCCGTTTCCGTTTTTTACATTATTCGGAAAAGGAAGCAACAAACAAATAGTTTTTTAATATAAAAACAGAAATTTTTCATTGTTTAAGCAGAATATTTTCTTAATTATTTTATATAAATAGAGAGAGATAATTTTTTTTTAGCTCTTTTCATGTTTTATGTATATTTTTTTACAACCCGTTTGTTAAATTCTGACATAATGATTTCATTATTCCCCAAATAAAAAATATTCTTATAACACTTGTTTGCAGAAATTTTTATCTACGACATATTGCATTTATTTTCTATGTTAAATCTTACGTTGAGTTATAAAATCCAATTCAAAGTTTCAGGAGTAAAACTGTTTTCGATATAACGACAACTTTTCAAATTTTCATCTTTTTAAAAAATTGGTTTTATTTAAACTAAAATATCTCCGCAACAAATGGATGGATTTCATTGTTTTTTTTTTTAAATTAAAGGTAATTTAATTATCCATTAACGCTACACACAATATTTTTCATTCTGATTAGAGCATTAGAAGGTATTAATCGATATATCAACAATTTTGCTACAAGTTTACTAAAATTTGGGATTTTACATTGTAAATTTCACAAAAAAAAAAAAATTAATACTTTTTGCAGTTCAAGTCTGATCTACTACGAAGAAATTTATATGGTTTTTAAAAAAATCTGTTTAAAATTGTCCAAGTTATATGCATTTGAGTAAAAATGCAGAAATTCAGTTTTTATACATTCTTAGTTTATTGAGTGTAACACCAGTTGACAAATTTTGAAAAATTGTTCGATTCATATTATTTAACATTTATTTTTCATGTAAAATCGGGCGTAAATGAAGTCAAAAGTTTAAAATTAGTAAATTTTTTTGAGATATTGCCAAATTCCATATTTCAAAAAGTAGTTTGACAATAATAAAAATATCTCCAGAAAAAATTGGAGGATTTAAATTTTTTTACTTTTAAATTAAAGCTAATTAAATACCTTATCTATTCTCTACACATTATTTTTGAATCTGATTATCGCCTTCGAATCTATTTATCGACATAACGACAACTTTATTTCAATTTAAACGAAATTTAAATAAAACAAGTAGAAAAGTTAAATTCGACTTGGCCGAATCTATGAATACCCTTCACAATGCCCTTTTTAAGTGATAGTAAATTTTCTAACAAGAAAAAATAAAATTTTTGATTAGAAATATTTTATTTTGTGTAAAAAAACTTTTTTTTAGTAATTTTTGAAAAAAAAAAAATAATTTACTAATTTTTTTTTTGAGTGTAAAATTTTTTTGAATGCAAAATTTTTTTTGAGTGTAACATTTTTTTTGAGTGTATTTTTTTTTTTTTTTTTTTTTTTGTTTTAGTGAAAAAATATTTTTGAGTGACAAAAATACCTTGTAAAATATTTTTGTGACTACCAATGTTTTTAAAACATGTTTAACGGGTTTTCAACACGTGATTTTAAGGTGAAACTAATCTGAAATTCACGGTTTTGCTAATAACTTTTGAACGACTAGACCAATTTGGCTGAAATTTAAAATGAATCGGACCAGAGGAACGGCAAATATATATGTCACACTTCAGCACCCTCTGAATTGTTGTTCGAAAGTTACCGTGTGTTTTAACTCGTAAATTCCAGAAAAACCCTTGCCGAAATTCACTCATTTGCTTATAACTTTTGAACCACTGGACCGATTTTGCTGGATTGCAATACCAACCTGACCAGGTAAATGCCCAACATATATGCCAAACTTCAGGAGCCTCTGTAGAGTCTTTCAAAAGTTAGCGTGTTTTCAACAGACAGACAGACGGACAGACGGACAGACGGACAGACGGACGGACAGACGGACGGACATCGCTAGATCGTCTTAAAATCGATCGAGGATCATGAATATATATACTTTATGGGGTCCTAGACCAATATTTCGAGGTGTTACAAACGGATTGACAAACTTATATATTAGGGCGGAGTGATTTTTTTTCGACAAAATCGTCTAGCATATTCGGATTCTGCATAAAATTCTAAGAAAAAATGCCGAACAAACCATGTCTCAAAAATCAGTTTTGAAAATCTGGACTTGGGTCTTCCGATTTTTGTTTTTATTATAAGTACAGATACTCTAAGGAGCCATTTAGACATTCCCATTTACAGTTTAAATAAATACAAAAAACTAGCGATTTTATTCGCGATTTTAATTTTTTTTTAAATCCACAAAAAATAAAAAAGTTGTGTAGTTTAAAGAGCTATAACTTCTTAAGTAAATATCGGATTTTTATAATCAAAATTAAAATTGAAAGCTAAAGTCCTCGTCTTTAAACATAAAAGTTAAAAAATTGTGTCATTAAAAAATTGTATTTTATATGCAAATTTGAGTGCATTTTCGTCAACTTTTATCCCTTTTGATTTTTTTTTTTTAATTAACATATTATTCAAATTTAAGAGAAAAAATCAGCCATCATTTTCATGGGACACAAAGGTCTTTTATTATTAATATTTTTTTAAAAAATTTTGATAATTTTTTTCCATATAAAATTAAAAAAAGATAGATTTTTTTTGTTTTTCAAAATTCTGTAAATAAATGTTTTTTTTAAATTGTTTATCAATATTCTTTAAAGATCCGTAACTCCGTAAGTGAATATAGGATTTCTAAAATCGAAATTGAAATGGAAAGCTAAAACCCTCTACTTTAAACTGAAAAGTTCAAAAAATTTCTCAAAACAAAAAAAAATATTTTAAATGCAAATGAAATTTTTGAGTGCATTAAAAATTCACTCTTTTATTGCCACAATTTTTTTTTACTTTTTCTTTTAAAGTAGAGGATTTTAGCTTTTAATTTCTATTTTGATTATCAAAATCCGATATTTACTTAAGAAGTTATAGATCTTCAAAGTACATCAATATTTTTTTTAATTTGAAAATCCTAAAATCATTTATTAACAAAATTAAAAAAAAAAATTCTTTTTATATGGGCTAATTTAAAAAAATATTAAAAATATAAGACTTTTGTGTCCTATTAACATGATGACTGATTTTTTTTGTAATGCTTTCATAATATGTTAATTTAAAAAAAAAATCAAAAGAGGTAAAAGTTGACGAAAATGCACTAAAAAAATGCATTTGCATTTAAAATGCATATTTTTAATGACATAATTTTTTTTTAACTATTACGTTTAGTGTAGAGGACTTAAGCTTTTAATTTCAATTTTGATTTTAAAAATCGGATATTTACTTAAGAAGTTATCGCTCATCAAACTACAACACTTTTTCATATTTTGTGATTTTTAAAAAATGAAAATCGTGAATAAAATCGCGAGATTTTGGAATTTAATAAAACTGTAAATAGGAATGTCTAAATGGCTCCATAGTGTATCTATGTACACAATCTAAAGATCCAGGTCAAAAAATGACCATTTTCTCGTGCTGATTGATGGAAAAGGCGTATAAAGCACAAAACTATTTTTGAAAATTGGGGGGGTCAAAACTGATTTTTGAGACATGGTTTGTTCGGCATTTTTTCTTAGAATTTTATGCAGAATCCAAATATCATAGACGATTTTGTCAAAAAATTTGCTCCGAACAAATCACTCCGCTCTATTATATATACCCACTATCACTAGAGTGGAGGGTATAAAAATAAATTGTATTTTTAATTTACTTTTTTAAATTTTATTTCTGAATGTAAGGTAGGTTAGATTAGGTTAGGTTAGGAATGCAAGGTAAAACTCTGATTTATTACGAAGAAAATAAGAGGTCTTTGAATAAAATCGGTCAAAAATTTTAAAAGTTACATACATTTGAACAAAAATGCACAAATTCAGTTTTATACAAAAACAGTTGTATTTGTTTATTTTGGGTGTGCCAAATGTAAAAACACACAAATATAACTGTATTTGAGGCATTCCACACCAAATGTCCCGCTACAGAAAAACATGTTTCCCGTGAATTTCTGAATAGGTTTTTTGGATAGCCATATATGAAACTAAGAAAATTGCGTGTTTGGTTTTTCAAATTTTCAAAAACTGGGCTTTGGAGGCGTAATCAAATATCACTGTGGAAAAAATTCAGGTTAGCAAAAACTAGATCGATTCTGAAAGTGAGGGGTGAAAAAAGAGGCTAAATTAGAAGACCCGTGTCGCAGCGTTTGTTTATGTTAGTTCGAATTTTTTTTTTTAATCGACCTTCGAACTTTGCAGTCAAATACCGATTTTCAGCATATTGTTTATATGGTTTTTGGCTATAACTCGTCGACTAATTGATATTTTTTCAATCTGTAAAAGCCAAATTATTCCTAGAGACCTGTCCAACAATTAAAATTTTTTAAAAATTGATTTAGAAAATTTGTATGGTGCTTATGAAGCAAAATATTTTCAAAAAGCATGAAAAAAAATAATTTTTCCAATATTTTGTTTTATAAGCACCACAAAAATTTTATAAATAAATTTTTTAAAAAATTTTAATTGTTGGAAAGGTCTCTAGCAATAATTTGGCTTTTACAGATTGAAAAAAAAATCAATTAGTCGACGAGTTACAAAAAACCATATAAACAAATGCTGAAAATCGACATTTGACTGCAAAGTTCAAAATTCGATTAAAGAAAAATTCGACCTAACATAAACAAACGCCGCGATACGGGTCTTCTAATTTAGCTTCTTTTTTCACCCCTCACTCTCAGAATCTACCTTACTTTTGCTAACCTGAATTTGTTGCCTTGTTTTATAATCTCAAAAATTAAGATTCTTGTATAGTTTTGTATGGGCTATCGAGTAAATTTGTTTTTTCTTTGTTTTTTTTTGGAATATTTTCAGAACCCTTTCTGAAATTTCCCATTTCTTAAAAAAGTCAATTTATCAAAAATCCTGCCACTTTTTCTTTATTTTTTTTTTTAAGTTTAGATGTTTGTCTATCCACACAAAAAAATTGAGACAATTTTGTAATTTGCTTGTATTTTCTTGTTTCAACGTAGCAAATGAGTATTAAATATTTGCATAAATGTTACTCTACGCTATGTTGAAACAGGAAAATACAAGCAAATTACTAAATTGTTATGAAATTAAAAATTCAAATGCGATTTTCTCAAAAAAAACGAAAAACACATGTCTGAATTTTCTTGTGTGGATAGACTCATCTAAACTTTTAGCGTCCAACCTGAATCAAATTACGTCGCGTAAGGCGTAACGCCCAATAATTTTTCGTTTCTAATATTTAAATGTGAGTTACCTAAATCAAACGGACGTAAAAATTTCAAATTTAATGTGTTTGTTTTTGTTTTTTTTTACGTCCTGCGCTACGCATTTGATTCTGGTTCGACCCTTAAAATAAAAATAAAAACAAGTAGAAAAGGTAAATTCGACTTTGCCGAATCTATGAATACCCTCCACAATGCCTTTTTAAAGGATAGTAAATTTTAACGTGAAAAAATTAACAATTTTGATTAGAAATATTTTATTTTGAGTAAAGAACTCTTTTTTTGTCATTTAAAAGAAAAATTACAATTTTTTTTTTTGAGTGTAAAACTTTTTTTGGAGTGTAATGTTTTTTTTACTGTAAAAATATTTCTGAGTGAATGCACGTACGTATGTACACAAATTTTTTTTTGAGTGTAAAATTTTTTTTGAGTGTAAAATTTTTTTCGAGTGTAAAATTTTTTTCGAGTGTAATTTTTAAGTTACCAATGCTTTTAAAACCAAACAAGTTTAAAAAGCATTGCTTTAAAACTAAACAAGTTTGAAAAGCATTGCTTAGTTACCACCAATGCTTTTAAAACTTGTTTACCACGTGGCATTTTAGATGAACCAAATCTGAAATTCGGGATTTTGCTTATAACTTTGAACCACTTGACCGATTGAGCTGAAATTCAATACCAAATAGACATGAGGAACGGCAAAGATACATGCCACGTTTCAGCAGTCTCATTATTGTTTTTCGAAAGTTATCGTGTTTTTTATATCGTAAATTTGCGAAAACCCCTTGCCGAAATTTACTCTTTGCTCATAACTTTTGAACCACTGGACCGCTTTGGCTGGATTGCAATACCAACCTGACCAGGTAAATGACCAACATATATGCCAAACTTCAGTAGCCTCTGGGAAGTCTTTCAAAAGTTAGCGTGTTTTCTACGGACAGACAGACGGACGGACGGACGGACGGACGGACATCGCTAGATCGACTTAAAATCGATCGAGGATCATGTATATATATATATTTTACGGGGTCCTAGACCAATATTTCGATGTGTTACAAACGGAATAACAAACTTATATATACCCTCTATCACTAGAGTGGAGGGTATAAAAAATTGGCCGGATATTTGATAAATTGACTTTTTTAAACAAGTAGAAAAGTTAAATTCGACTTACAAGGGAAGTCTCCTAGTGTCACCAGTGGATCTTTATGGAATTGATTTTATTTTGTAGAGCAGAAAAAACAAAGGGACACGTATTTTTTTTAGCGGCCAAAATTCATATTTTGGGGGCAAAGAGGAGGGGGGAAGACGAGGCCATTTTTCAGTTTTTTTCGTTTATCTCCTATATTATGCAAAGAAACCTAGTCATGTTACATACCAAATGAAAGGTCTTTGGAAAATCTATCTACGTGTGCTTATAACGTGTCCAAACATACACAACTTTTCGTCATATTGAGTAAAATACCAAAAGTTTAGCACATTTTTGTTAATAAGTCGAAAAATATTAACTTCTTTGGCCCGTTGTTAGCACCACGTTTTTGTTAAACCTTTAATCTGATACCACACATGCCTATATTAATTTTGTGTAAATAGGTGTAAATCGTAAAAAACTGAAAAAGGTAAATTTCCCCCCATACAAATCGACCCCCTAAAAATGAGTTTGGCCGCTAAAAAAAATACGTGTCGAATTAATTTTCTTTCTTAACAACATATCCAAATTTCATGAAGATCGGAGGGACACCAGGGAGACTTCCCTTGTTAGTTTCATATAAGGCTATCCATCCAACCTATTCAGAAATTCACGGGGCACATTTCCCATCCCAGTTTTTAGTTTTTTCCATCAACTAAACTTTACTTGAAAATTAGCAAATTTTTTCCATGTGTATTATAAAACTTATCAACTTTAACATTCAGTAAAATTCTCACGTTTAATACAATTTTAATTATTTAGATAAGCCACCCTTTTAATAGGCAACAATATTTTCTTATCTAAAATATATTTGTCAATTATACTTTTGTGCCTCGCCTAGTATGTAGTACTTATTTACAAAACTGAATAGCTTTTATTGTCATTCTAATTTATTGTTCCACTTCAAATGTAAGCTATTAAGCTGAATAATTCCGCCAGAGATTGTAAGAGATTATTATAAATACAGTTGGTAACTAAAAACAAATACGTACACTAAGGAGGAGCGCAAGTTGGATTTTTTTGTTTGTTTTATTTTTGTAGAAGAAATATTTCTGGTTTTCATATAACGGTTTCGTATACTTCTGTTATAGTGTCATCGTCAGCAGAATTTTAAATATCGGTTTGTTTTGGTAATAGGTAATTATGTCATTGATGACACGTTACATTGGATACAAATTTATGTAAAATTTCATCATATTGATGTAACTTTTCATCAATATGAAGAAACTTTTTCGTTTAGTGCAGCCGGGAATCGAACCACGGATATTTGGTCATATCCATACCATTGACAACAAAGTCTGATGTTCAGCTCAGACGCTACAGCCACCACATTGAAGGTTTTTCTTTGTTTTTCAACAAAAAAATTATTTTTTTGTAATTTTAAAATTTTTTTCGTAAACTTCCAATCTAGTAAAGTCGCGAGAACTCCTTGTAATTTTTATTAAGTCAAAATTTTGTTTTTAACAATTTTTTTTAAAGCTTTTTAGCAATTAATCCTCTTATATTGTGGAGGAAATCAATTCTAGACGAATTTAACTTTTCTAATCATAGTAAATGAACGATATGTTTTTGAATCCGACCTAATTTGTAAACATAGTTGGTAAATACAAAAAACCTTTGAGTAAACAATATAAACAATACAATAGAAAATATCACAGAAAAGAATGTATATCACAGAAACTTTTTTTGGTAAAAATTCTTAAAGCATCGAATATAAAACAGGGACACAACGATCAAATTGTTGAGAACAGATTTTAGAACCTGGTGATTTAATTGCTTTCAGGACAATCTCAAGTTTTTCCACAAAAATTCCAAAGGAAAAAACAAAAAGAAAATTAAAGAAAGGAAGAAAAAGGAAAGATAAATACATTAAAAAAAATTAAACAAGATTTTTTTCTCGGAAAAATTTCTAAGAATATCACAATTTTTCTATATCGAGTGCCTATATTTAAAACCCTCTATCTAAAAAATCACCATTTTCAGGAGAGGTAAAAAACTGTTTATTTCGCATATTGTTAGAGTAATTAAAATTCGATATTCTACACTCAAAAAATTATGTAGGTAAATTCCAGTGAATATTCACTTAAAACAACTGAAATTTTATTTAAAAACCATTCCAGTGTTTTTTCTTTTAAAATAAAATCACAATACAGTCAATTTTAAATGTTAATTTAATAACATTTTCTGGCTGCTGACGTTTTACGTCAACACACGTAGACTAACCAAAACATTAAAAAACTAGTGAATATTCACTTATTTTGTATTGAAAAACAGTAAAACTATAGAAGAATTTTTTACTGCCGAAATTGAATGTTACAGAAAATTCGTTTTTGAGACAGTAAATTATTTTTTTTTAACTACAAAAACAGTAGAAAATAAGAAGTCCTTATTAAAATTAATGATTTTTCTTTTAAAATAACTTTACTGATTACTTTTTAAAATAACCTACAAACAGTTGATGACATAATTTTCTTAGTGTAGAATATTTCTTTAAATCAAGTACTGAATCTCACATATAATTCATTTTAATTTTTTTTTTTTTTTGAGGATTTTTATTCTGGCTTGAGGTCATTATTTTCTTTACTAATTAAAACCATGATATTCTCATAGCATAATTTTCAAGAAAATTATTTTTTTGTTTTAAATTTGTTTATGTTGGTCATTTTTGCAAGACTTAATCGACACGTGTTTCGGAATTTGTCAGATTCTATTCTCAAGATTATTTAGCGAAAATAGAAACGATTTTCTACAAAGTAGCAAACGAGCCTAATGACAAATCGTTTGTGCACAAACTAAAGTATTAATATATATTCGACTCTATCCACAATGTGAATTAGAAAGACGAAGAAATTGTACTATACTAGTAAGGCAACAACTGTCAATAACCAACAAAAATATTTAAAACATTTTTACATATGATAGTCCATTGGACTACAACAATATGTTATTTGTTGTTGTGAGTGTAATAATACCACATTAGGGTTATTCATCACTATGGCGTGCAACCATTATGTTCAAATTCTGATTAATTTTTATTAAACAATAAAAACTGTTTTATTCGACCTTTAAAATTTTATATTTTGAGGATTTTTATTCTGGCTCGAGGTCATTATTTTCTTTACTAATTAAAACCATGATATTCTCATAGCATAATTTTCAAGAAAATTAATTTTTTGTTTTAAATTTATTTATGTTGGTCATTTTTGCAAGACTTAATCGACACGTGTTTCGGAATTTGTCACATTCCATTGTCAAGATTATTAAGCAAAAATAGAAACGATTTACTACAAAGTAGCAAACGAGCATAATGACAAATCGTTTGTGCACAAACTTAAGTATTAATACATATTCGACTCTATACACAATGTGAATTAGAAAGACGAAGAAATTGTACTATACTAGTACGGCAACGATTGTCAATAACCAACAGAAATATTTAAAACATTTACAACAACAATATGTTATTTGTTGTTGTGAGTGTAAACGATTTGTCATTAGGCTCGTTTGCTACTAGGGCTGTCAAACGGGATCGGTTTTTTAAAATCCCGGGATTCGGGATTTGAAAATCGAAATCCCGGGATCCCGGGATTTTTCGGGATCACGGGATTTTTCGGGATCCCGGGATTTTTCGGGATTCCGGGATTTTTCAGGATTAAATTTCTTTGATTATAAGAGCAAAAAATAGTAGACTCTTTATGTTTCAATTTTATTGTGCATATTAAGGGGGTGACTGTGGGTTAGTTGGTACTAACCTATTAAGAAGGTAGTTGTGGGTTTGATTCCCACGAAAAATATTTTTAATTATTCTGATTGTTCTTTAAAGACAATTAAAAAATTAAGTATACACCGCTTATGCAATTTTCAAGTAATTATTATTATTAAATATTTTGCAATGAACTAAAAAAGCCCTGAGGGGTTTGTTATGGAAAATTACAACTTTTATTTGCTTTTGGTTTCATCCCATTCCGATTTTGGTTGTTGAACTGTATAATTTTAAAACTAATTTAAAGAAAATTTAAAATAATAGAAAAATGTAAAGGAGAAAAGTAATAATATAATGCATTAGACTTTAATTATTTTGTGAAAGAAAAGTTTTTCTTCCAATTTTGAACGTCCGGCAAAATTTTTATTCTCCTACGCCTAAAATTTATGTGGTACAAATTTGAGGCCAATCGGATTAAATTTACCCGTGGCGCCCTTCGATCAAAGTTGCGATTTTTTAGAAAATTTTCGCCAAAACCTGCAATCTTTGGTCAAAGGGTGACTGTGGCTTAATGGTTAGTGCGTTGGACTATTATTCAGCAAGCCTGGTAGAATTCTTAGCTCAGCCAAACTCGTGGCCAGCTACGTTGAAAATTAAATAAAAAGTTTAAGTTTTAATTTGTTTATGTAAATATAACAATAATTGAACAAAGTTGTATTTTTAAAAACAAATTCTCACACATTTTTAATATTTACAAAATCCCGGGATTTGAGATTAAAAATCCCGGGATTCGGGATTCATTTTATGACAAAAATCCCGGGATTTCGGGATTCGGGATTTCGGGAGTGACAGCCCTATTTGCTACTTTGTATTAAATCTTTTCTATTTTTGCTAAATAATCTTGACAATGGAATCTGACAAATTCCGAAACACGTGTCGATTAAGTCTTGCAAAAATGACCAACATAAATAAATTTAAAACAGAAAAATAATTTTCTTAAAAATTATTCTATGAGAATATCATCGTTTTAATTAGGAAAGGAAATAATGACCTCGAGCTAGAATAACCCTCAAAATATAATGTTTTAAAGGTCGAATAAAACAGTTTTTATTGTTTAATAAAAATTAATCAGAATTTGAACAACAATTATTTCTTTACTAAATTCATCTCAAAAGTTGACAAACTGTTGAGTATGTTATGTAAAAAAAAGTAAAAA
Organism: Pegoplata infirma; assembly: GCA_963921195.1. Lineage (NCBI taxonomy): Eukaryota > Metazoa > Arthropoda > Insecta > Diptera > Anthomyiidae > Pegoplata > Pegoplata infirma. Next base: position 128,613,015 of record OY992539.1, on the reverse strand, counting down.
AAAAATTAAAGCGCGATTTTGGTCCACAGATGCTGATCACACATAGCGGTCATGGGTTCAATCCTTGGCGGCTGCGATCTGTTAATAATTTTCACATATAGAATATAATTGACTATTAACTGAATGAATTTGACATTAAAAGTTTTTCTGATGATTATAATAACTGGATTATGTGAAACTAGTAAAAAACGAACCAGGATGTCTTCAATTTTTAGAAAAAATAAATTTTTCTTTCACACCTTTCTCAATTCAAACCATATATAACATGATTAAAAAATTATAATACATAATTATAATTAGAGCCTGAGCTCAACTGTCTTTACAGAAAAACAAAAAAAAAAATTGAAAATAACGACTATAAGTCGGCCTATGTGGCAATAAAAAGAATCTTTGGAAAATGGCAACACCTTGCTCTGGCAAGGATGCAAAATAAGTACTTAGATCAGAGTTGATAAAGGAGAGGAGGACGAATGATGATTACCAGGGAAACCAAAAATATGCAGTATCATGTTTTTTCCTGCGCTTTGTATTGATAAATGGGTAAGGTATTTATCCGTTTCAGAAGATTTTAAGAAATCTGGCATCGATTTGTTAGAGCATATTTTTGCATATTTTAGCCTTAAGAGCATATTTTAGCATATTTTAGGTTTAAGAGCATATTTTATCATAAGAGCATATTTTTAGAGCATATTTTCAATTTTTAGAGCATTTTTTCACTTTTTAGAGCATATTTTTAAATTTTTAGAGCATTTTTTTAATTTTTAAAGAATTGTTTTTCCCATTTTTTTATAACAACACTTATTTTCAAAAATTTTTTGGGATGTTTTTTTTTTTTTTTTTAATTTTGTAAGTGGATTGAATTGTTTGTTTCTTTTTCTTTTCCAAAATAACGGGGTTCTGTCGATTGATTATGCTTTGGCCTGTTCTTGCTTCATTAACCCATATTAACCCATATTAACCAATATTAACCCTCTAACTACCCCACATAACGGTATTTTTTGGGACTATTCTATAAAAATTGTAAAAAACACCTCGAAAAAGGGGGACATAATTTTTTTAAGAGCATATTTTTATTGTTTTTAGAGCATATTTTCCGTTTTTAAGGGCATTTTTTAAGCGCATAAAACGTGTTTTTTAGAGCATATTTTTGGTTTCCCTGATGATTACTAAAAAATTGAATTTATTCACCATAATGCAATTACACCTTCTTCTGTAGGAAAAGCAACAGCAACAACCACACAAGAATTGAAAAACCATGATTTAGTTGATACTTGCTTAACAGCCAACTTAGCGTATCGGTCTAGAGTGATCGTATCTAAGAGTCAGTTAATAGCAAAAACATTACAGATCATTGGTTCAATCCTTGGCGGCTGCGATCTGTTAATAATTTTCCCATATAAAATATAATTGACTATTAACTGAATAAATTTGACATTAAAAGTTTTTCTGATGATTATAATAACTGGATTATATGAAACTAGTAAAAAACGAACCAGGATGTCTTCAGTTTTTAGAAAAAATAAATTTTTCTTTCACACCTTTCTCAATTCAAACCATATATTTAAAATTATTTTTTTTTTTATAATCTACACAAGACATCCAAATTTTGAGCCATATTTTTCAAAAACGTCAAACAAAAATTTTCAGCAAAAAATAAGCTTCAGTAGACCAAAATCGTGATTCTGAAATTTTGTGGACAAACTAGTGTTTAGCATGTAAAAATTAGTATAAAAACATGTATTGCAAGATGAAACTATTCCAAAAAAATATTTATAAATTAATTATTTGAAAAGATAGAGGGTTTTGCATTCAGAAAAATGCATTGTGTAAGATAGAGAAAACCAAAAATGCAAATAAAATAACAAAAAATATATTTTGGTTCTGAATTTTACACCATAGATGAGGGACCTTTTACTGAATATTTTACAATCAAAAGGTAATTTTCGTGAAAGTGGAAGATATAGGGTTTTGAATATATCTTCCATTTGAAAAATATGAAACATTTTTCGGAATCTTAGAACTTTTCTATAGGAAAAAAAGTTACGCAATCTTAAAGTTGTTCTATAGAAACAATCTGAGAATGTTTCTAAGAGAGGTTTTGAGTTTTTTTTTTAAGAATATGAGAAAATAATTATTTCCCATTTGATAAATGTCTAAGAATCTAAGACTTTTTCTATAAAAAACACCTCTCAGAATCTGAGACTTTTTCTCAAAATGTCTCAAAATCTTTTTTTGTAAGAAAAATGTCTCAGAGTCTAAGACTTTTTCTATAGAAAAAATGTCTTAAAATCTGAGAATTTTTCTATAGGAAGAATGTCTACAACCTGATACTTTTTCTATTGGTAAAAGTTCTCAGAATCCGAGACTTTTTCTATAGGAAAAATGTCTTAGAATCTGAGTATTTTTCTATGGAAAAAATGTCTCAGAATCTGAGACTTTTTCTATAGGAAAAATGTCTCACAACCTGAGACAATTTCTATAGGAAAATTGTCTCAATATCTGAGACTTTTTCTATAAGAAAATTGTCCCAAAATCTGAGACTTTTTCTATAAAAAAATTTTCTTAGAATCTGAGACTTTTTCTATATGAAAAATGTCCCAGAATCTGAGATTTTTTCTATAGGAAAAATCTCACGAGCTTAAGACTTTTTCAAAATGTTTCAGATACTGAGACATTTTCTATACAAAAAATGTCTCAGAATCTCAAAATTTTACTATAGAAAAAAATGTCTCGGATTATAAGAATTTTTCTCTTGAAAAAATGTATCAGAATCTGATACCTTTTCTATAGAAAAAATGTCTTATAACATGAGACTTTTTCTATAGGAAAAATGTCTCAGAATCTGAGACTTTTTCTATAGGAAAATTGTTAGGAGTCTAAGACTTTTCTATAGAAAAAATTTTTCAGATTCTGAGACATTTTCTCTACGAAAAATTTCTCAGAATCTGAGAATTTTACTATATAAAAAATGTCTCAGAATATGAGACTTTTTCTATAGGAAAAATGTCTCAGAATATGAGACATTTTCTAAAGGAAAAATGTCTCAGAAGCTGAGACTTTTTTATATGAAACATGTCTCAGAATCTGAGACTTTTTCTATTGGAGAAATGTTTCAGAATTTGAGACTTTTTCTATAGGAAAAATGTCTCAGAATCTGAGACTTTTTCTATAAGAAAAATGTCTCCGAATCTAAGGCTTTTGTATAGGAAAAATGTTTTAGGATCTAAGGCTGTCTCTGAATGTGAGCCTTTTTTCTTACGGAAAAATATTTCAGAATCTGAAACCTTTTCTATAGGCAAAATGTCTCAGAATCTGAGACTTTTTCTATAGGAAAAATGTATCAGAATATAAATGCAATTCAATTCGTCATAGTTTTCCTAGTAAAACAAAAAAAAATTGAATAAACACATTTTTCCCCCAAACACAAGAAATAGTTCCGCTCCTGGTGAGGTACAGTTATAACTTATTGTAAAATATATCCTGTTACAATCGAAAATTTTGCTGTGTTAACTTACTATGATTTTATCATGACATTTGCTACTATTTGTAAATAACAAAAGAAATGTAACACGAGCAAACACATTAGAGATTATGGTTAATTATATGAAATCCAGACAATAAGTCACTCAACCTTAGGATCATTATGCGAAACATGTTTTTAAAATAGACAAATTTTATAATGGCAAGATTTTAATACACTTTATACTCTTTATACGGGAATGCGCGAAATTTGTGAAAATTTTCTGTGGGAAAAATGTCTCAGAATTTCAAAGTTTTTCTTAACAAAATTGTCCCAGAATCTAAAATTTTTTTTTTAGAAAAAATGATTCGGAATCTAAAACTTTTTTATAGAAAACATTTTTTTATAGTAAATTTGTTTTTTAATTTAAGACTTTATATATTGGAAAAATATTTTGATAACTTTTCTAAAATCTAAATATTTATTTTTGCAGAAAAATGTCTCAGAATCTGAAAATTTTTCTTATGAAATATGTTTCAGAATCTGAGAATTTTTGTAATGAAAAAATGTGTGAAATATTTTTCTAAATCTAAGACATTTTTTTAAAAAGAAAGTTTCAGAATCTGAGAATTTTTCTATTGACAAAAATGTCTTACAATTAGAATCCAAGAATTTTTCTATGGCAAAAAAATTCTTAAAATCTAAAACATTTCATATACGAAAAATATCTAAGTATTTTATCTTAACAATATATTTTAATTTTTTAATTACTTATTAGAAAATAACAACTTCTCAGAAATATAATTTAATCGCTGTTTCAAAACAATTAAAATTCAATGGTTTCCTTTAAATTTAAATAAATGAAAAACCACAGAATCTTATAAGGTAAATAAAATTAAATAATTTAAATAAAATTCTATTGATTGGATTTTTTTTTAATTCTAATAACTCAGGCGTATGATTAACATTTCGTTTATTTTGTGCGTGCTTTCGGTGAATAACATCTTTGGAATTTAAATGATTTTTTTAAAAGTACAACATATAATTTTCATTTAGGTTGTATAAACACTGTTGTAGGAACCGAGATGAATTTTAAACTGATTTATGAAAAGAAAATCTTGAATAAAAAATTTCGTTTACATTGAAGCTAAAAAAAACACAGGTAAGAATTCTTAAATCGGCAGTACCGAATTAAAAGTATTCTTTACATTATCCATTTGGATTTTTATACCATTCGCTTAAAAAGAAGGTATTTAATAACTTACACGTCCGGTGTTCTGTTAAGGGGGGTTGGTACTAAAACAACAGCCTTTATGTTAACAACTGCACAGTGCTTCAAAAGTGAACAAAAAACTTATGCAGAGGTTTTCATATGAAAATCCAGGATGGTTTGAGTCCATAAACTCAAAGAAAAACCTTTTTATATTAATATGATTAAATGTTGCATCAATTTTCGTCCAATATATCGTTTCATCAATATGATGAAGAGGTGTCATCAATAAGATGAACGTATGATTAATAACAACACCACTCTGTGGTACAGGGTATAATGAGTTTGTGCTGATGTTTTTAACTAACCAAAATATTGGTCCTAGACTAGGGTTGCCAGATACTAGACATCAAATAACTGGACATTTGAAAAAATTCAGCTGGATTTTGGAAAAATAACTGGATTTTTTTTTAATAACTTAAAACAAATCAACCGATTTCCAAATGTAAAATATTTTTGGTTTGGACTACTTTTCGAATATCAAATCAATCGGTTGATTTGTTTTAATCAAATGGTCACCTCTTATTGGCCGCGGCAAAATGTGCCCTTTTTAAACATTTCCAATACTTCCAAGACAGTTTGAAAGTACTTATGTGTAGTAGTAAAAACCCCAAAGGGTTTAGCTCTGTAACGTCTCAAATTTTTTTTACAGCCCACTGAATTTTTCAGTTTTTTTTTCAAAGGCGTTGGAAAAAAGTCGAAAAAACTAATGTTAATGTTTTTTTTAACTTAAAATAGTGTTTGGATGTCTTCAATAGAATTTTATGGGGAACATTTTTCTAGAGTCCGCTAAACCTCTGTGGGAACCACTGGAGTTTGAACTTTGTGAAAAAAATACTTGACAAAAAAGTTTGGTTCGAAAAATAAGTTGTCATTCATTTTTTTAATATTTTATTATTGTTATTTTTTCGTTACGAATTTTTGGTTAATAAAAATTGTTTTTTATAAAATTGCTTCGCAAGATTTTATAATTGGTGACCCCGAACGTTTATAAAATGCCACGCACGTCAACGTTAACCACGACTTCTTCACCGGCAACTCAAAATGTTCCGACTCCAAACCCATCGAGCAATATTAAGTTACCAAAGTTTTGGAAGTTAAACGCTGACTTATGGTTTGCTCTTGCCGAAGCACAATTTACTAAAAATGGAATCACATCTGAATTAGACAAATCTTTTATTGTGATTGTCGAAATGGATCAAGAAATTTTGTCTTTAATAAGCGACATTGTTTTACATCCTCCTCAAGATGCGTACACACAGCTTAAAAAACGATTAGTAGATAATTTTTCCATGTCGGAAGAGCGTCGTGTTAAAGAATTTTTGTCATTCGAAGAGCTTGGTGACAAAAAACCATCCCAATTTCTTCAAGAGATGCGAAACTTGGCTAACAAGAACGTAACTGATGGTTTTTTGAAAACAATTTGGATACAACGGCTTCCAACTCAAATGCAACATATTCTTACTGCTTCATCGGAATCTTTAGAGCATCTTGCTAAAATGGCTGATAAAATGTTTGAAGCTTCCACAGTAAGTACTTCATCTATCGCATCTGCACAGTCGGTTTCTCAAATGGAAAGTCTCCAAAATCAAATCACTGAGCTGACGGCTATGGTGGCCGAACTTAAACATAATCGTACATCAAGAGAACGTTCCCCTAGAAACCGTATTAAATCTCCATCTTCGGGCTATTGCTATTATCATAAGCGTTTCGGTGCTAATGCCCGGAAGTGCAGATCACCTTGCAATTTTCCCACCACTTCGGGAAACTTCCAACCCGGTCACTAAACGGCGCAAGTGACCGGGAGACAGTAACAAATTGCCTCTTTGTTTATGACAAAGCACTAAACAAAAATTTTTTGGTTGACACCGGTGCTGATGTTTCCGTTTTGCCCGTATCACATACGCAGAAAAAGACATCAAAACCAGCAGTATTCAAACTTTTTGCTGCAAATGGTTCAACCATAAATACTTATGGCGATGCTCTTTTAGCTCCCTCATTTGGTCTAAGAAGATCATTTAAATGGAAGTTTTTGGTTGCTGACGTCAGTCACCCCATTATTGGTGCTGATTTTTTAAAACAGTTTAATCTCCTGGTTGATCTTAAACGTAAAAAACTAATAGATAGTAAAACCCGCCTCGAAGTTTCAGGAAAATTTTCAAATCCAGTTGGTTATTCGGAAGTTAAGACACTTCTAAATACATCTCCATATCATGATTTATTAGCAAATTTTCCGGAACTTACTCAGCCAACCTCTTCTAAGAGAGTTAAACACTCAGTGGAGCATGTAATTGAGACAAAGGGTGCTCCAGTTTCCGCTAAACCTCGTCGCTTACCGCCAGATAAATTGGAAATTGCTAAAAAAGAATTTCAGTTTATGATGGAACAAGGACTCTGTCGTCCTTCTAAAAGCTGTTGGTCGAGTCCATTACACATGGTCCCAAAAAAGAACGGCGAGTGGAGACCATGCGGCGATTACCGTCGACTTAATACCCAAACAGTTGCTGATCGCTATCCGATTCCCCATATCCATGATTTTGGTCATGGTTTAAATGGTAAGTCGATATTTTCTACCATTGATTTAGTACGTGCTTACAACCAAATACCTGTTGCCAAAGACGATATACCGAAAACCGCCATAATTACACCATTTGGACTTTTCGAGTTCGAGTACATGACTTTTGGTTTAAGAAACGCCGCTCAAACCTTTCAACGGTTTATGCATCAAGTTTTACAAGGTTTGGATTTCTGCTTCGTCTACCTCGATGACATTCTGGTTGCTTCCAAAACCGAGCAGGAACATTTCGAACATCTTCGGTTGTTGTTTCAACGCCTTAATGATTTCGGAATCGTTATCAATGTCAGTAAATGCAAGTTTGGGCAACAACAACTTGAATTTCTTGGACACCTTGTTTCGAAAGATGGCATTTGTCCTTTGCCAGACAAGGTAAAGTCAATTCTCGAGTTTCCACGTCCCCAGACAGTAAAAGAAATAAGAAGGTTCTTGGCTATGATTAATTTCTATCGAAGATTTCTCCCTAATGCAGCTTTTGTTCAAATTCCACTAATTGAATTTCAAAAGGGTAATAAGAAAAACGATAAAACTCCTATTACATGGACAAATGACGCAAATATCGCTTTTAAGAAATGTAAACAACAGCTAGCTAATTGTGCTTTACTCGCTTTTCCATCTGAAAACTGTGATATTTGTGTAATGGTTGATGCTTCTGATACAGCAATTGGTGGAGTTATTCAGCAACATACACCTGAAGGTTGGCAACCTCTTAGTTTTTTCTCACGTAAACTGAATGACACTCAAAAAAAGTATTCAACTTTTGACAGAGAACTTCTGGCTGCTTACACGGTTGTCAAGTACTATCGCCATATGCTTGAGGGACGAGAGTTTATCATCTTTACGGACCACAAACCTCTTATGTTTGCTTTAAAGAAATCGTCAGAAAATGCAACTCCTCGGCAGGTTCGTCAACTTGACTTTTTGGCGCAATTTACAACTGATATACGCCACGTGAGTGGTAAGGACAACATAGTTGCAGATTCTCTTTCCAGAGTTTCTACTATTACTTGCCCCTCAATCATTGACTACGAAAAACTGGCAGCTTCCCAGGAAACTGATTTGGATCTACAATCCTATCTCAATAAAAAACAACCAACATCTCTTATTTTAAAACCTCTTTCAATCCTACATAGCAATAAACCAATTTACTGCGATGTTTCATGTGAAAGTGCCAGGCCTTTTGTACCTCAAGAATATCGTCGTCCAGTATTTGACGCCATACATAATCTTTCACATAATGGTATTAAATCAACAATTAAATCAATTCAAAAACGATTTGTATGGCCAAACATGAAAAAACAAATAAAAGTTTGGACGCAGCAATGCATACAGTGCCAACGATCGAAGGTCCACCGCCATACCCACAGTAGTATAGGTTCATTTCCTTTGGTATCAGGACGCTTTGAACATATTCACATCGATATAGTTGGTCCTCTTCCATCATCGCAAGGCATGTCGTATTTACTTACTTGTATTGACCGTTTTTCAAGATGGCCAGAAGCGTTACCCATGCCTGACATTCGAGCAGAAACTATAGCAAAAACATTTTACAATGGATGGATTGCTCGCTTTGGAGTTCCTGAAAAAATAACCACCGATCAAGGTCGACAATTCGAGTCAAACCTTTTCAGGGAACTTTCAAAATTACTTGGTTGTGAACGAATTCGAACTACTCCCTATCACCCCTGTGCAAATGGGATGGTTGAACGTCTACATAGAACCCTAAAGGCTTCCCTTATATGTCACAATACGTATAGATGGATGGATGTTCTGCCTACCGTCTTACTTGGACTTCGAACTTGTTTAAGAGCGGATGTCGAAGCTACACCATCAGAGCTAGTCTATGGAACCACAATCAAAATACCTGGTGAATTTTTTGTATCAAGCCCAGAGAAACTGCCAACAAACGATTTCATACAGCAGTTCAAAGCTAATATGCAACACCTTCAGCCAAAGCCAGTAAAATTTAAATCAAGAGAAACTGTTTTTGTTCATAAAGATCTCAATACTTGTAAATATGTCTTCGTGCGAAAGGATTGCATACGTAAATCTCTACAGCCTCCTTACGAAGGGCCTTTTCAGGTGCTGAATCGATCTCCAAAACTTATTACTGTCGACATAAATGGTACTCATAAAACAATTTCTATAGACAGAGTTAAACCAGCGTATGTTTCAAACGAATTTCCTCAATAGCAAGATTGGTTACTGGTTACGGATTTATCGTGACTCCTTCACTGGAGGGGGAGTACTGTGGGAACCACTGGAGTTTGAACTTTGTGAAAAAAATACTTGACAAAAAAGTTTGGTTCGAAAAATAAGTTGTCATTCATTTTTTTAATATTTTATTATTGTTATTTTTTCGTTACGAATTTTTGGTTAATAAAAATTGTTTTTTATAAAATTGCTTCGCAAGATTTTATACCTCTATCTCCCGTTTTAATGGGTCATTTACGTCATTTATTTAAGAAATGGCTCAGAAACCTACTAAGACGTGCGTTTAAAGGGTTAAAATGTTCTACGATTATTTTCAGCATCAAATTTCACTAGCGATTACTGAAGGAAGAAAGTTCGACCGGTATACGAAAAATGCATAAAAAAGGTTAATTGTAAATTATAATTAACTTTTTATATTTTTTCCTATATTTGTTAGTTACAATTGTATACAATTTCTGTCAAAAATATAAAAAACTTAATGACACTTAACAATTTATCTTTTTTCTGCATTTGCCTTATATCAGTCGAACTTTCTGCCTTCAGTAACCCCTAGTGAAATTTGATGCAGAGTATATTCGTAGAACATTTTAACCCTTTAAACGCAAGTTTTAGTAGACTTTTGAGCCATTTCTTAAGAGAACTACTTAAATGACCAATAAATACGGCAGATAAAGGGTTAATATATTCTAGAAAAAAATTCCCCATCAAATTCTATTGAAGACATCCAAACACTATTTAAAGCTCAAAAGAACAGTTACATTATTTTTTCGACTTTTTTCAAACGCCTTTAAAAAAAAAAATTAAATATTTAGTGGGCTATAAAAAAAAATTGAGACGTTACAGAGCAAAACCCATTGGGGGTTTAACTACTACACACAAGTACTTTCAAACTGTCTTGGTTTGGTTGAGGCCCTAAGAAATGACCCTTCAATTGTGTCACAGTGTTATCAATCGATTTGGCTGAAATTTGAAACTTAAGCTTCATTTCGATGAAGCCTATTGAAATTGGAAACAATTGGTCCATGTTTAGATTTAGCCCCCATACAATGGTCCGCTTAATTTAGGCACAAATGACTCTAATAACCGTATTATAATAGGTATCCCTTCGAAACTTGGCAGGTATTCACATAAATCTCTCAAAAATCGTGAAAATTGGAAATATTTCATCACAATTTTGTTTGTAGGTGTTAAACGTGTGGTTTGGTGGTCTTATCCATTCTGAATATAATTGGACCATTTTTAGACTTAGACCCATATAACATTTTGCCCGATATTCAGTAAAAGCGGTCTATTGCCAACAAAAATAAGCAAATTTCACTCAAATTATGTTTGTGTACACTAATAGAATTTGCACATGACAATAATGAAAATTTACATTAATGGTATGAAAAATTACGTTAAAAAGGAACCTATGTAGGGTTTCATTGAATGAATGAAATAGGTATCATAAAATTTAATTGCAATGAACAAGTTTCATTAAATTAATGAAAACTGTTCATACAAAATATAAATTGTATTTTATGAAAATTTTTCATTACATTAATGAAAAAATATTTAATTCTAATGAAATACCTTCATTGAATAAATCCGACTTTTTTTTGAAATAAAATACTTTCATTGAATTAATGCTACTTTTATTTTTAAAATGAAATATATGTATGATATTGTAAAGATCTTTTTATAGAATTAAAAATAATCTAAAATGGTTTCCATTCACATAGTTTTCTCGCACAAAATTTTACTCCAACCTTAAATTGTATTTCATAATCAAAACGACGAACTAATATAAAACAGCACGAATTTAGTAAATATAAAATTAATAATTTACTTTTTATTTCAAATTTCATAAAAAAGTCTGAAAAAATCACAAATAACCAAGTTAAAAAAAACACTCCCAATATTTTTTATTATATCTATAGATTTCACTCACAAGGGAAGTATCTCAACCCTTATGAACCGATTTGCCTGAAACTTAAAATATATTTAAATGAGACCATTTTAAGGTTGGGGTGTCTCGGCTTATTGGCCATATCGGGGAGTTAGTAGTTCAAAAAATAGGTCAAAAATTGGCGAAAAAATCGTTTTTTGGATTTTTTAGCGATTTTTTTTCAAAGAAACTATATGATGTGTCCATATGAGAAGAAAGGATTTTTTAATGCCTATCCAACGGTGGCATAACCCCGTAAAATTTCTGCTTCGTTAAATATTTTTTTCATGAAAATGTGCAAATTTTGGGGGGTATTTATATGAAGACATAAACCTACGATATCCATATTAATACGAAATAATCTTTATTAAATTTAAGTCGACACGTATTTTTGCGCTAGACGATATTCCTGTTAGTTCGGGAGTTATCGAAATTTTCCCCAAGGTCCTCATTGTTTCATAAGGGGACAACGTAATTTTTAAACACTGATATGGGCGATAAGCCGAGACACCCCAACCTTAAAATCGTCTCATTTATATATATTTTAAGTTTCAGACAAATCGGTTCATAAGGGTTGAGATACTTCCCTTGTCAGTTTTCTGACACAAAATTTTACTATAACATTTACTTTTAATACATAATTAAAACCACGAAATAATATAAAACATCGCGAGTTTAATAAATACTTATAATTAATCAACAACATATCATTTAAAATTTCGTATTAAAATTCTAAAAAAAATCAGGCTTTGATGAGCTGTTTTTTGCGCGCGTAAACTAACAGACTAAACAGACGCAACACGACCGAAAACAGCAAATTTTGTAAACAAAACTTAATGAATTTTTTTAATGAAACTAAGAAACCAAATGAATCAAAATTAATGAAAATCTTTCACAATATGTATGAAATTTCATTCAGCATATGAAATATTTCATTGTTGTAATGAAACAACGTTAATGAATTCCATTCATTAGTGATAAAAAGCGTTTTTCTATCAGTATATATTTTCTTTACTAATTAAAGGTCTAACGAAATATAGATCTAATCGGTCCATGTTTGGACTTGGGACCCATTTTACGGAAAACACTGGTGTAGGGCATCATATGGTCGGTCTTGACCGACAATAATTTTCTTACTTGTTTTATTATTAGAAAACAATTAAAATTCAATTTCCTTTGAATTTTAGTAAATCAAAAACCGCAACATCTAATTTGACTAATAAAATTAAATATTTTCTTTAAAAACTACTCTAGTATCTGTTGATTGTTATATTTTAAAATTTTTATAAGTGAGGCGTATGATTAACATTTCGTGAGTTTTAAGTTTTGTACATTTTTTGGTGAAAAACATCTTTGGAATTTAAATTTTTTTTTGAGAAAAACAGAACATTTTCATTTAGATTGTATAAACACCACAATGAAACTGAGATGAATTTTTAAACTGATATATGGACAGAAAATCTTGAATAAAAAATAAAATTTGCATACGAGTTAAACAAAAAAAAGTTTAAATAAGTCTGTTGTGTATATTAATCCAAAATAAGGTGATATTTATTTGTGTAGGATTTTCTATTAAATTTTAAATAACACTGTGCAACGATTTGAGAGTCATGTCTATTAGATAGAGGTGCCTCTAAACGTTTATATCAAACAGACAAATAACTGCCCAGCAAAATTTTTCGTTCTAGAAAATCGGTTCCAGATTGGCAATCGATTTTACTCAACATTTCAGAATCACTGAGTCTTATTTGAAATTGTCACGAAAGCAATCGTTTTTAGAGCTAATATAATTTTTGAAAAATTATTTTAGATTATAATTTTTTTTTAGATTACCGTAGAATCTATTTGAATATTAATCCGTTTCAAAAAATTTTCCTGGGTGCATAAATGAAATAATTTATTTTTTCAAAAAGTTTGATTTGCCAATTCGGAGATCCAAAACTGAAAGTGCGAGGGTAGTTTGTACTAAAGAAAATCCCAGCATAGCTTAAATATTTATTTACACCGGGCAGCAGCCATTGCGTTACCCATTATGCAAATTATAAGTCATAAATCAAAATAAAAATGTATGGGTCGTTTGAAAAAATTAATTGTTTATCAAATTTAAAATCTAAGTATGTATTTCTTAGAACTTTACTAAATGCCCAACTAACACACATTTATTTCTAATTATATATTTATATTTTAGCAAATGTTTGGTTTATTCTTAAATGTATACGCGCGTTCTAATTGTGAATGTCAGAAAATATAAACTTACTTCTTGTGTCCATCATTTATTTGAGTATCATGATTTTTCTTTGGAATTTTAAATTTTTTTATATTTTTTTTTATGTTTAATATTATTATTTTCCACAGCGTGTAACGTTAATAAGTAGGCATATAAACATGAAAATCCACAAAAAGCCTTGAAACTGTCAACTTGAATTAAAAAATAAACAAAAAATATAAGTGATACTGTATTTCTGTTTTTATTTTATTTTTTATTTCATCTTTTATATTTTTTTTTATTATTTTTGCGCTGTGGTTCATTCTCCTGCGTACAGTGGCTGGCTGGTTTGAGAAATATAAAATTTTTATTTGACTAGAATTTGTTTAATACCAACTAGAGACCATTTATTGTAGCAAAAAAGAATGAAAGAGATTTTTTATTTTTTTTTTTTTTTTTGATAGAAAAACAAGTAAAAAATAGTTAAACTACACGCAGAAAAAAAACATGGTTGCGGTGATCATGATTTAAGAGCGTCATATTATGATTGGAAATATGGTTGTAGCAATAATGTTAATATGATTGAAGGCAACAAGGAATGTTAATCATTATATGATTGCGGCAATAATGGCTTAAATGTTATATAATTATCATAATATGATTCCAGTTTATTATACATATATTTTTTTTTTAATTGAGAAAATTTATTATGCTTTAATACCACACGTTTATAAAAATTCTTCATTACTTTTTTTTGATAAAGTTCACACCAATAATTTATTTTTTGTTTTTAAGTGTTGTTTCTATAAATATGAAACCATTTTTATTAATTTTGATTCAATTTAGTGGCAACCTGTGTTTTACATCAATGATGTGCAATAAACTTATAGCATTTTTCTAAAAAATTTCATCAACTATAACATTTTTGTCAGCTAACATTGAATGATTGTATAAATCATTAAGTTATTGACAAAATCACAACATATTTGCTGCAATCATAACGTATTTGTTACAAAATTAAAATTATTTTCAGCAATTATAACACATTCAGTAAACAAAAAATGCACAAAAAACACTTTAATATTTTCGATTTGAAGTTTTTATTTAAAATGGAAAGTTATTTTTAAACTACACAATAAATAAATTATATAAAGTAGCTTTTTGTATTTCATTTCCTTCTGCGTTGACCAATTTTTTAACTCAAATTGCCTTAAATTTTTTAAAGTACTAAATGTAAGTGGCGCCTTTGCGACTAACTGCTTGCTGGCAAAACACTCAACTGATGAATAAACCTGACAATGTTTGCAAAAATCAATTTTCATTAAGTTGTGATTATCTAATGATTGTTATAATCATGTTATGTTCAAATTTTTGGTGTGTCGAGAATATAATTAACTATAACATTGTTACAACAACCATATTGTACTTTTGGATATTGCAATTATTTTATCATGATTGAAGCGACCATTAAATGTCTAAAACAACCATATAAATGATTAAATACAGTTTTAAAAACAATAACTTGATTGCTGCAATCATAACTGGGTTTAGAGATCATAGTATAGTTACTGCGATCATGTCGCAACCATATTTTTTCTCTGCGTGTAAACTTGGCCGAATCCATGAATACCTACAGACGAATGTCTTAGAATTGATCACAAAAACTTCTTTCTGCTAAATTTTCCAACCCGTTTAAGAGATATTGAATATCAAAATTTGGAGCTTTCAAAATTTGGAGCTTGTTACTCAAACCTTTTTTACTCATAACTTAAAATGGTTTAAGTTTTTATACCCTCCACTCTAGAGATAGAGTGTTTATATAAGTTTGTCATTCCGTTTGTAACACCTTGAAATTTGGTTTAGAACCCCATAAAGTATATATATTCGGGATCCTTGATCGATTTTAAGACGATCTAGCAATTGTCCGTCCGTCTGTCTGATGAAAACACTCAAACTTTTGAAAGACTTTATGGATGCTCTTGCAGTTTGGCATATATGTTGGTCATTTACCTGGTCAGGTTGGTATTGCAATCCAGCGAATCGGTCTAGTGGTTCAAAAGTTATAAGCAAAAGAGTGAATTTTGGCAAGGGTTTTTTTGCGAATTTACGAGATAAAGAACACGGTAACTGCGGAATGACAATTGTGAGAACGCTGAAGCTTGGCATATATATTTTTCGTTTCCCTTTATCTGGTTCGAATTGAATTTCAGACACATTCGGTCAAGTGGTTCAAAAGTTATTAGCAAAACCGTGAATTTTATATTAGTTTCCCCTTAAATTAACGTGTTGAAAAAAAAGAAGCTTAAAAAAACAAAGCTTTAACAAAAACAAGCTTTAAAAACATTGGTAAGCCACAAAATTACTTTACAAAGTATTTTTGACACTCGAAAATATTTTTACACTAAAAAAAAATTTACACTCGAAAAAAATTTTACACTCAAAAAAAAAATTGTCATTTTTCTTTTTTTTATAAAAATTACAAAAAAATGCCTGCGAATTTTGTACTCTTGTCTAAAACATTAAATGATGATAATGTTTTGCGGAAGATTTGGGTGTACTTACCAAAGCAAAGTTTTTTTTTAGAAAAAATAATGTTATATTACTTTGATATTCCATGCAAAACGAATTGAAATATCAGTCGAGGACCCCATTAAGTTTATATATTATTGATCCATTTCTAAGACACTCTATATACTTACATCCGTCCATCTGTCTGTACAAAGTAAGATGCAGTCCAAGCCAAAAGAGCTGTACATTTGGTAAATGAGTGCAAAAATAAATGCAAAAAAGTGTTTTTACATTTTGGAGAGTATAAAAGATTCGGCACCTAAGAATTTAACACTCTCACTTGTTTTATGTACATTTGATAAACAAATGGAACATTTTTATGTAAAAGTTTAGACTTGTTGAAAAAGTAGTTATGGTAAAAAAGGGGAAAATAATTTTTGGTGAAAAAAAGTTGTTGATGAAGAAAACAAATTTTTATAAAAAAAAATTTGATAACAAAAAAAATTTTGAAAAAAAAAATTATAAAAAAATAAAAAAAATTTGATGAAAAAAAAAGATTTAATGAAAAAAAAATTTGATGAAAAAACAAAAACAATTATAAAAAAAAATTCTATGAAAAAAAAAATTTAGATAAAAAAAAAATTTGATGAAAAAAAAAATTAATAAAAAAAAATGATGACAAAAAAAAATGAATGAAAAAAAATTGGTGAAAAAAAAATATAATGAAAACAAAAATTGATGAAAAATTTGGTGGAAAAAAAAATTGATGACAAAAAAAAAAATTAATGAAAAAAAAAAAATTTATGAAAAAAATTTAATGAAAAAAAAATTGATGAAAAAAAAATTTATGAAAAAAAATTTAATGAAAAAAAAAATTTAATGAATAAAAAAAAAATTGATGAAAAAAAAAATTTTTTTTGTTGAAAAATAATTTTGTTATTTTTTATTCACCAGCTGGTGAAAAATGGGTTTATTAACCACGAGGTGAATTGTTATCCAAGTTACAAACCCAAGTTACTAAAATTTTTGGTTTTAAGAAAATGAAAATAGTAATTCTTGTTTTCTTTTTCGTTAATTCTTAAACTGAGGTGGCGTGCTGCAACTTTTTTAAAATTAGACACCAGCCTAAAAACATTATCATGTTAAAAGTTTTTTAACTCAAAATAAAATATTTCTAATCAGAGTTGTTCTTTTTTCATGTTAAAAATGTAACTGTTCTATAAAATGGGGGTATTCATAGATTCGGCCAAGTCGAATTTAGTTTTTCTATTTGTTAAATTTTAAATGAGTCTAAAATAATTTTCTTAAACTTTTTTAATGAAATTCTACCCCAAATGCCAAACACAATAAAAAAGCTGTGATAAATTCTGTGACACATCACAGCTGACATGATGATATATTCGGGCCTATGACATTCTCTAACAAAAGTGGTGGTATTTTTATATGAGTGGTGTCGAATTTGTGACAGGTTTTTTGGTATGTAAATTTGGATATGACCTATAACTTTTCCTGCAGGGAAGTAAAAGCAGTTAAAGTAAGGGACCAAACGGAAAATTTTGGAAAATTTATATCCTTTGAACGGGTCATTAAAATAAAATTTAAAAAAAACATAAAGAAAAAAAAAACTGTAAAAAAATTGGGAAAATCTTAAAAAAAAATTTCAAAGTGTCGGATACAAGTTTTCCATATGGTACACACGGAATGACAAAGTGAGTTTACCCTCATACATGTTACTGTGGTTGAGGTTCTAAAAATTCAGGGCAATACAGTAAAATATTAGAAAAAAAAGTACTGTAAAATTCCGAAAAGAATATAAAACTAAAAATAACGGAAAAATCTAAAAAATTATTAACATAAAAACACGAAAATTCGGAGGTGAAGTCCAATTTCCAAACTTAAGTTAGAAAACACATCAACTTTGACTATTTATTTGGCATTGTCACCGTTCTTACTAAATGGCCAATTATTTCGAACAAATTTTCGTAAATTCCCTACTGTGCGGTGCATGAAAATAAATTTTTAATCATTTTAATTTTATTATTTTTATTTTTTTGATTATATATTTTAATGCCTTGACCTCCCACTGTACGCATTCATACTTATTAACAATATATATATATATAAGCCTATATATTTTCACATAAACATTTTTTTGCTGACGAATAATGAATAATATTGTCACTATTGTTTTGTTCGACGCTGTTTTTATACCCTCCACTCTAGTGATAGAGGGTATATATAAGTTTGTCATTCCGTTTGTAACACATCGAAATATTGGTCTAGGACCCCATAAAGTATATATATTCATGATCCTTGATCGATTTTAAGTCGATCTAGCGATGTCCGTCCGTCCGTCCGTCCGTCTGTCTGTCTGTCCGTTGAAAACACGCTAACTTTTGAAAGACTTTACGGAGGCTCCTGAAGTTTGACATATATGTTCTACATTTACCGGGTCAGGTTGGTATTGCAATCCAGCGAAATCGGTCCAGTGGTTCAAAAGTTATGAGCAAAATAGTAAATTTCGACAAGGGTATTTTTCGAATTTACAAGATTAAAACCACTATAACTTTCGAAGGACAATTCTGAGGGGGCTGAAGCTTAGCATATATATTTGTCGTTCCCCAAGGCTGTTTGGTTTTGAATTTCAGCAAAATCGGTTTAGTGGTTCAAAAGTTATAAGCAAAGCACTGAATTTCAGATTTGTTTCACCTTAAACTGTTGAAAACTCGTTAAACAAGTTTTAAGGGCATGGTGAAATACCAGATTTGTAAAACTTGTTGTTGTTTGTTTTCTTGTCGTGGGGTGCAGTTTAGTTGTTAGACAAGTAAATATTTGTTATTGTTTTGTTATTGTTAGTGTAACTGTATGTAACGGGAAAAAATCAAATAAAGTATGTGTATGATTGAATGTTAATTTGTTTTTGGTTTTTAAAGAAGAGGATAGTAATATAAAAAGTGGAAAATATGTGAAATAGTTTTTTTTTTTTTTTGTATTACATATACATAGGTATAAAACAACAAAAATATTTTACAAAGTAATTTGTTACTCAAAGAAATTGTACACTAAAAAAATATTTACACCCAAAAAAAATGTTACACTCAAAAAAAAATGTACACATTATTTTTTTTTTTTAATGAAATGGCAGACTCAAAAAAATGTTGACAGTCAAAAAAATTTTACACTCAAAAAAATTTGATTGATTATAAGAAAGTTTGACTCAAAATAATATACATACATATTTCTAATAAAAAATTTGTAATGCAATTTTTTGGATTTTTTTTTTAGAAAATTACTATTAGATAACATTGTGGAGGGTATTCATAGATTCGATTAAGTCGAATTTAATTTTTCTACTTGTTTTTTTTTATATTTATTATTTAAAATCATCATCAACATCATTGTCAGCGTAAAAAAAAGAGTGTATGAGTATGCATAGATTTTTCTGTTTCTGTTTTTGCTTTCATTTTTATTTGCAAACAGTAGCGAAAATGTTTTTAACACAAATGAAAAATAAAAACAAATTTTAATTAAAAAAATATTTTAATTAAAATATTTGTAAAAAAAAAAAATTGCAATAAATTTTAAAATGGCTTAAACAAGTTTGTTAATGAATTTTACAAAAAAAAATTAGTAATTCTACAAATTACAGACAAAAATTAGTAAAAACAAGTAGAAAAGTTAAATTCGACTTGGCCGAATTCATGAATACCCTCCACAATGCCCTTTTTAAGTGATAGCAAATTTTCTAACGTGAAAAAATTTAACAATTATGATTAAAAATATTTTATTTTGTGTAAAGATTTTTTTGTCATTTTTGAAAAAAAAAAAAAAAAGTTAAATTGAAGGGCTTATTGTAAAAACTCGAAAAGCAACATTTCATTTTATGGTGATTTTTGCCTTAAAACTTTTCAAATAATGTAAAAAATATAACTTTAGTAAACTTTCATACTTAGGATACTTGTTCGAATGGTTTAATATAGACTTCAGACAAAAATCTGTCTGTGGAACATCAGTAGAATGCGAAGAACACCAAAAAATAAAATATTGCTTATAAAGTTTTTGCAGTAAGCCATTCAATTCGACTTCGCCGAATCTATGAATACGCTCCACAATGCCTTTTTAAGTAATAGTAAATTTTCTAAAGAGAAAACAAATTAAAATATTTGCGAATTTAGGCAAAAAAAATCAATAATTAACAGTTTTTTATTAAAATTAATTAAAAAATGTTTTTTTTTTTGATAACACTAGTTTACAGAGATTTTGCTCCTTGACATGTTGCATTAATTTTTCATGTAAAATCTTGCGTTGATTGTGAGTCCAAAAAGCCACTCCAAGTTTTCAAAAGTAGAAAAGTTTTCGAGATATCAGCAACTTTTAAAATTTTCATCTTTTTAAAAAAGTGATTTTGCTTAAACTTAAATATCTCCGGAACAAATTATTGGATTTCATAGTTTATGGTTTTAAATTAAACATTTTTCCATTTGATCATCGCCTTAGAAGCTTTTAATCGATATATCGAAAATCTTGCTTCAATTTTACCAAAATTCGGGAAAGAAGAGGAAATTCAATTGAAAATTTCAGAAAGGAAAACTACCCAGCAAAAACTTGGTAATGACACATCATTACCATTCGAATTACATAGTAATGACAGAAAATTACCTTTAGCATTATTTTGAAATGTAAAATAAGGACATATTAATAATGACTTACATAAGTCATTATAATAAAATAAAAAAATTTCAGAACTAGATTTTCACTTTTTGACTCACTGTACATTATTTTGAATACAAATAAATTAAAATTAATTATTTTTTGTTTTTTTTATTTTTTTTAATAATTTTTTCATTACCTATAAGTATATAAGGCATTCCACACCAAATGTCCAGCGAAAAAAACACGTGTACCGTAAACTACTGAATAGGTTGTATGGATAGCCCTATATGGAACTTAGAAAATTGCGATTTTGGTTTTTCAATTTTTCAAAAACTGGGCTTAGGAGGCATGGTCAAATATTGGAAAAAATAATAAAATTTGCGGCGAGTTGCCTTGATTAAATATTTATCACATTAAAACGGATTGCACTACACTGAAAAAAATAGCTTCGTGAAATTAATGAAAATTGACTTAACCTTAATGAAAAATGACTCACGTTTTCAACCGAAGACAGGTTTCATTTGATTAATGAAACTGGTGTCATTAAAGTTCCTTTCAATGAACACTTGCATATAAATAATGAAAATATTCGTAGAACTTGTTTGGATCGTTTTATGAAGTTTTTCATAAAATGTATGAAGATATCCATTGATTAAATGTGGAATAGTAGTTGATAATGACCGTATGATAATTGCTTTTTACAAGTAACTAGTTGCTAACTTTATTAAGGTTTTGATATGGGAATTACGATAAATTCATTTTGGTTAAAGTTATCAAAATTTCCATAGAAAGCCCCTAATCAAGTTAGGAACAAGTTACCTAAAAACAGCACGTATCATACTCCATAAGTGAAAATTTGCATTAATAACAATTTTGGTAAGTCACATGTAACCATCACTGTAACCGTCACTGAAATTTTATTTAGGGGCATGTCACAGACTCAATTCCGATCGGATTTGAAAAAAAGTTGTTACTCGTAAAACGCAAAACAATTTTTTTTTCGGAATGAAATCACTTTTAAAAATCAAAGTGGAATTGAATTGCTAAAAGTGGTTTCATTCCGAAAAAGTATTTGCTTTGCATTTTACGAGTGAACCACTTATTCCACTTCCGAACGGAATTGAGTCTGTGACATGACCCTTAATTGCACACTTTTTATGGTTTTCACCTAGTTTTTACACACAACAAAATTTTACTCCAAACTTAAATTGGTCTGAATTGCCATATAAGGTAAACTATAAAAGACAAAAACGCGATGACTTTAAAAACACGTGCTGCCAAAACGTAGCAACAACGTAGCAATGGAACAACACAAATTACCCTACATTTCATCACAAAATTTTAATGACTTAAAAAACTATTTTTCTGTTGCAAATTATATTATATTTTATAAGAAACAGTCAAAAGAAACACTTATACAGAACTTTTCACTTGTAATTTCAATTATATATAACCATCATAACACACACACACAAGTTTCAATAACAAAGCAAAAAAATATAAAATTATTTTATTTTATTAGAAAAAAGTTAACACACACGTAAAAATTACAATTAGACTAAACACGCGTGGTGTAATAAAACGTCGTATGTTTTTGTTCTGTTTTCTTTCTCTTATTCGCAACGCAGAGTTGTATTTATTTCTAAAAAATATTATGATATTTTTTAATGAAATTATGAAATCTAATGAAAAAAGTTTCATAAAATTTGTTCATAACATGCATGAAATTTCAATCAGCTTAAGAATTCCTTCATTTAAGTAATGAAAACAAAATAATGAATCCGTTTCATTAATATCAGGAAGGTTATTTTTTTCAGTGTACAATCATAAAAATTTGAATTTTTATATAGTTTTGTATGGGCTATCGATTAAAATTTTTTTTTTTTTGAAAATTTTTAGAACCCGTTCTGATATTTTCCATTTTTTAAAAAAGTCAATTTATCAAACATTTTTTAATTTTTTTTTTTTATGTCTAGATGTTTGTCCATCCACACAAAAAAATTCAGACACGCATTCGTCGTTTTTTTTTTCGAGAAAATCGCATTTGAATTTTAAATTTCATAACAATTTAGTAATTTGCTTGTACATATTTTCTTGTTTTAACAGAGCGTATGAGTAATATGTATGCAATTAATACTACTCATTCGCAACGTTAAAACAAGAAAATATGTACAAGCAAATTACAAAATTGTTATGAAATTTAAAATTCAAATGCGATTTTCTCGAAAAAAACGACGAACGTGTGTCTGAATTTTTTTGTGTGGATGGACAAACATCTAAACTTTAAAAAAAAAATTAAAAAAAAAATTGCCTGATTTTTGATAAATTGAAATTTTTAATAAATGGAAAATTTCAGAACGGGTTCTGAAAATTTTCCATAAAAAAAAATTGTAATCGATAGCCCATACAAAACTATATAAGAATGTAAATTTCTGAGATTGTGGTGCATTCCGTTTTAATGTGATAAATATTTAATTAAGGCAACTTGCCAAAAATTTATCCCTTTTCCAATATTTGACCACGCCTTCTAAGCCCAGTTTTTGAAAATTAGAAAAACTACAAACGCAATTTTATTAGTTCCATATAGGGCTATCCAAACAACCTATTCAGAAATTTACGGGACACATGTTTTTCTGTAGCGGGACATTTGGTGTGGAATAATCATTACCATTGGCACATTTGCTTGTAAATGTAATGGGAAAGGTGATTCGAATCAGAAGTAGTTATAACTATTGAATTTCCCATTACACATTACACATTTCATTGGTAATGCAAGTTTTTGCTGGGTATTTTTAAAATTCATTTCTCTTTTTACAAATCAAGTCTGATCTATTACGAAGAAAATAAGATGTTTTTTAAAAATATCCGTTTTAAATTGTATAAGTAACATGCATTTGAGTAAAAATGCGAAATCCAATTTTTATACATTTTTAGTTTATAGAGTGTAACAGAAGTTTATTTATAAATAAATTTGACATTTATTTTCCATGCAAAATCGCGCGCTGAATCCGAAAATGAATTCAAAAAGTAGAAAAGTTTTTATGATTTTGCCAAATTTCACATTTATAAAAGTGGTTTTACATAAATAAAAATATCTCCGGACATAATCGGAGGATTTAATTTTTTTTTTACTTTTTTAATAAAAGCTTAATAAATACTTTATCAATTCGCTAAACAATATTTTTCAATAATCGCCTTAAAATCTATTCATCGATATATCGACAATTTTACTGCATTTTAAACGAAATTTAGAAAGAAAACAAATTCTGTTGTAAATTTAACTTAGTTAATTTTTTTTTTTAAATTTTATTGTTATAAATATGTAAATTTTAAAACTGATTTATTGCGAAGAAAATAACAGTTTTTTATATAGAATCCGTCAAAAATTGTAGAAGTTACATGCATTTGAACAAAAAAGCATAAATTTAGTTTTTATACAAAAACAGTTGTATTTGTGTATATTGTGTGTGCCGAATACAAAAAACACACTAGTATAACTGTATTTGTATAAAAACTGAATTTCTGCATTTTTACTCAAATGCACTCAACTTCTACATTTTTCCACGGATTTTTTTTTTAAAACCATATTAATTTCTTCGCATTAGATCTGACTTGAACGTGAACTAGAAAAACAAATTTTAAAAAATGTTTTTATTTGTGAAATTTACTACACTCAAAAAAAAAAAACTGTAATGTTAGCAAAAAAAGCTTGTAAACCTACAAGAAAATTTGCTGATTTTGAACCCACAATTTTTTTGCTAAAGTTAGCAAAAATGTTTTGCTAATAATTAGTTAAATAAATATTTCTTTTTTTGAACTTAGTTTATTCACATCTGAGGACCCCATTGGGTTCGGACCCGATAGGTCCAGACCCCGATGGGCCTAGACCTAGTTGGGTTCCTTAAAAATCGTCATAGTTTTTGATCCAAAATTTGTGTCCGTTTCGCTCTACCTTGCTTAGTTTTTGAGATACGTGATTATAGGGGACCAGGCACGTACGCAGGAATTTATTTTGGGGGGGGCCCAAAATACTTTTTTTTTTTTAATTTCGTTTTTTCACCTAAATGTTTTTGAGCCTATTTTTTTACATTTTTATAAAACAAAACATTTATTTTAAAATTAATATAAAAAAGACTATTTTTTTAAAAAAAAAATTTGAAAATGTATGCAACTTTTTTTTGAAAAATTCTCAAATATACTTTACGTACAAAAACTCAAAATTCTGGACACCTTTTAGAATTTTTTGTATACTTTTCCAAGGTTTTTGGATTACACTTTACATCACGATTTTCCACCCATGATCGGGACCAAAAAATTCTAAAAGTACTTGTGGAAATAACGATTATGCCCGATTTCATTCCAACCGGACCCGGGAAATAACAAATAAATACGACGAACTTTAGGTGAATATAAATTGTCATTTAAAAGTAAGCGTATTTTTAACCATCAATCTCTAAATAGAGGTTATAAAGAAATGCGAAAAGCATCCAATGTTGAGAAATTTCTTTATAACTTTTAAACCCGTGGACCGCTTTTCCTCATGTTTCGCACATTTTATCTGACACTATGTTCAAGTATTTGAGCGAAATTTAAGCCATCACGATTAACTCTTGCGGGCGTAATCCTATTTTCCCCAAGTGGTTGAAACTTAGATATATAAAAATGTTAATTTCCTTATAAAACGCGAAAACGAATTGAATAATGAGACATTTTGCTTTAAGAAAAATTCTTAATTTTTAAAACATTTTTCGTACAGAAAAATTCTTAAATCCAGAGACATTTCTCGTACAGAAAAACTCTCAGATTCTAAGATATTTATCGTATGGAAAAAGTTCTCAGTTTTTGAGATACTTTTCGTTTAAAAATAAAACATTTTTCGTTTTGAAAAATTCTAAGATTCTTTGTGGTATCTTTCGTATTGAAATATTCTAAGATTCTGAGACATTTTTCGTTGTGAATGAATATAGAAAACTATCCTTAAAATGTCTCAGATTTTTATAGAAAAATTCTGACATCATGAAACATTTTGCTTACAGAGAAATTCTTAGTTTCTAACACATTTTTGTACAGAAAAGTTTCTTGTGCCAAAAAATTTCTCCGTATAGAAAAAATCGCAGATTCTGATGCAAGAAAATTTTGACAAATTCTGTAGAAAAAATCTGCGATTTCACCAAAACTATACCATTTAAAATTATATTTTGGATATAAAATATATTTTTAAATATCAAAATTTTTCCGCGAATCACAAATCTAGTCAAATGTGCCGGCGGCTTTAAATAAAGTCGATAGAAAGGCTAATGGATTAATATTCATGGTGCATAGCTTACTTTATCAATCACAATTACCTTTTAAAGGTGTCTTATTCGCCACCGTGAAAATTTAGGAATTTAATTCCACTCAACATTTTTTCAATTAAACATTTTTTTTTGTATTTTTTCAATATTTTTAAAAATTTTGAAATATTCGTTAGATTAGAGACAAAAAGAAAAAAATAATACTGAGCCTTTTTTGTTAACAAAAGTATATTTTGTAGTGCAAGGTCTTACAATTTTTATATGGCCAAATCATTTTGGGGGGGGCCCGGGCCCCCAGGGCACCCCCCCTGCGTACGTGCCTGTAGGGGACCACTGGGGTCTTGAGAATTAAAAAACACGATAACTTAAAAAATATTATTCGGAGAGTTTTTGACCATTTTGCGGTCTTGTTCTACGTGTTAAGAGCTACAAAAATGCTTCTGGACTTTTTGTTGTGTCGGCAATATTTACCGAGATATGAGCATTTTAAAATTTTTTTGGATCCAAAGTTAGGGCCCATTAGGGTCCACACATGTGAAGTAGACCGGCGATACTACGGAGAGCCCGAGAACCAAAAATGGCCTCCATTTTGCTCTATCTGGCTTAGTTTCCGAGATAGCGCCATTTTAAGTTTTCTGAAAATAAAAAAAAAATTTACCATTTATTTTGCTAATACTAGCAAAAAATCTTGTAAAAATGTAGTCAACTCAATTTCAAATTTAGCAAAAGAAATAAGTTCAAAGTTTGTTTAAAATTGCTAATGTGCTAAATGAAGTTTACAAGAATTTTTTGCTAACATGCTAATCTCAACTAAAAATTTGCTAAAAGTTAGCTAACTAGCGTTAGCAAAAAAAAAATTTGTAAATCTACTAACGTATTTTTTTGAGTGTATGCAATTTTCTTCTTTCGCCAAATTTAGGTAAAATTGAAGCAAAATTGTCGATATATCGGTTTATAGCTTCAAATGTGATAATCTGATTAAAAAATATTGTATGTAGGGTTGATAGATCATTAAATTTGCTTTAATTTAAAACCAAAAATAAATAAAATCGATCGATTTCTTCCGGAGATATTTTCATTTAAGTAAAACCACTTTTTTAAAGATGAAAATTTGAAAAGTTGGTATTATCTCGAAAACTGCTCTACTTTAAAAATTTTGGAGTAAACTTTCGGATTCAGCGTAAGATTTTACATAAAAAATTAATGCACAATGTCGGGAATCGCAAAATTTTTTTAATTTGTTAACTAGTGTAATTCACCTGCTGGTGAATAAACAAGCTTTTTACCAGCTGGTAAAGAAAACAGTACACTATTTATTTTTTTTCAACAATTAATCAATCAACATTAATTTCTTTCTCATAATTTTTTTATTATTATTTTTCATCAAAATATCAAAAAAAATGTTCATCAAAAAAAAATTTTGTTTTTTTTATTTTTTTATTAAATTTTTCATTTTCATTACTTTTTTTTCCATCAAATAAAAATTTTTCCATCAATTTTTTTTATCAACATTTTTTTATCAAAAAGTTCATGAAAAAAAAAAAAAATAATTTTTATCATCAAATGATGTATTTTCATCAAAATTTTTCATTAAACAAAAACTTTTTCATAAAAAAACTTTTTTCTTTCAACTTTTTTAATAATTTTTTTTCACTGAATTTTTATTTAGTTCGGTTTGAGTCCATATTAATTATTTCTGAGAAATAATAATTGTTGTACAATGAGAAAATCTGAAAAAAATTAAGTGACAACACAGGCTAAGTGGAGATGTCGACAGCTTTCGGAAGATGTCACCCTTCCATCATCAGCAGCTTACTCCTCTTTGTGTTGAATAACCCGTATTCACCATCATTCGTGGTGTATTCATTTGGCAGAAACCTAATCCATCTAAACTTTTAACAGAGTTGTATTTTTCCCATTGTTAACCCTTAGTAGGACTTTTTCAAGTCTTGAAAAATGTCCGTTAAGTTTGAATTTTTGTTTCATATTTCTAATTCTTAGAAATATTACTAAATTGCAATGTACCTTATGTGGCAATCGATGGAGTGCTAATGATGGAAGGGTTGCATTTTCCGAAAGCTGGAGATGCCGTCTCCACTTAGTTTGTGTTGTCACTTGATTTTTTTCAGATTTTCTCATTGTACAACAATTAATTTTTCTCAGAAATAATTAATATGGACTCAAACCGAACTAAATAAAAATTCAGTTATAAAATATACAGTCCAACAATATATAAACACAATTATTAAACAACTCATAAGGTACATTGCAATTTAGTAATATTTCTAAGAATTAGAAATATGAAACAAAAATTCAAACTTAACGGACATTTTTCAAGACTTGAAAAAGTCCTACTAAGGGTTAAAAATGGGAAAAATACAACTCTGTTAAAAGTTTAGATGGATTAAGTTTCTGCCAAATGAATACAACACGAATGATGGTGAATACGGGTTATTCAACACAAAGAGGAGTAATTCCAATTCTTAATTTGTTCAAAAGTTTCATTTAAATGGCTAATTTTAATCTGACACACATTAGGTGTGTGGCAATCGAAGGAGTGCTGATGATGGAAGGGTGGCATCTTCCGAAAGCTCTCGACATCTCCACTTAGCCTGTGTTGTCATTTGGGCCATTCCAGAAAATTTAGCTCAAATTTTAGTAATTTTTGGAAATGGTGTCTCAGATTAATTTGAACCTTGACACATAGATAGCCCTCATAAATATGATATATATACCATATATCGTTTTTTTACATTTGGTGTATTTAACGAATTATGGCGGGTCAAAAATTGACTTTTTAAGCAAAAGTAAGAAAAATACATCACGTTTAAAGAGCTGTAACTTCTTAACCAATGACCCGATTTTCAAAAATTTAGGCTCATGTGAAAGCTGGGATTCTTCTTTTAGAAAATATTTTTAAAATAACACAGTTTTTTTTACAGAAATGATGCAAAAATGCAAAAACATTTTTTCTTTTCGAATAATTAAAAAAAACACATCTTCGATTTTTTTTTTTAAATTCTGGTGAAAAATAACAATGTTTTGTATAACATATTCAAAATTCAGAGTGGGATCTCCATGGGATCAAAAACTATTCTGTTTTAAGTACGAGGTTCTCATATTTTTCCCTTAGAAAATTTAAATTTCTAATGTTTTGAATGTTTTTCAAAATTTTAATAGTATAATTTTCTTTGAAAATTAAAATTTTTATATTGAAGAAACATAAAATTTTAATTTTATAAGGTAAAATTTAAGAACTTCGTACTAAAACCAGAATATTTTTTGATCCCATTGGGATCCCACTCTGAATTTTGGATATGTTGTACAAAACAGTATTGTTTATCACCAAACTTTTTTTTTTAAATCGAAGAAGTGTTTTTTTAAATATTCGCAAAAAAAAATGTTTTTGAATTTTTGCAACACTTCTGAAAAAAAACCGAATGATTTTGAAAATATTTCCTAAAATAAGAAGAATTAAGCTTTCATATGAGCCATTACTTGTGATAATCGGATTACTAGTTAAAAAGTAAGAGCACGTTAAACGTCATGTATTTTTCTGACTTTTGCTAAAAAAGTCGAACTTTGACCCGCGATAATTTAGAAAGTACAGCAAATTTTTAAAATCCAAAAATGCAACATATCTCATATAAACGTGGATATCTATGAACCAAATTCTCAGTGGCGTCCAAAGGCATGTTTCCGAACAGTGGGGCGAAAATTTTTGGAATTACCCATTTGATTTTTTTCAGATTTTCTCATTGTACAACAATTATTATTTCTCAGAAATAATCAATATGGACTCAAACCGATCTAAATAAAAATTCAGTTATAAAATATACAGTCCAACAATATATAAACACATTTTTTTTTTTTTTATTCAATTTTTTTATCCAAAATTTTTTTAATCCAAAATTTTGATTCTCAATATTTTTTTACCAAAATTACTTTTTTACCATGTGTAAACTTTTTCTGATATAAAAGTTTTACAAAGTACAAAAAGCAATTGAGATGGTTAAACGCGTCTATGATAATTCTTTTATATCCTCCAAAATGTAAAAAAACTTTTTAGCATTAAACTACACAATTTTATTATTTTTAATATTCACGCCCACAAAAGGGCGGACCGAAAAAGTTAAATTTTTAAGTCTTCTTTGTTCAAGTTGGCGTTTTTCAGAGGTTGGCTTAGTTTTTAAGAAAAATCTCTTCCTTATGGTCCCATTTCCAGCTTATGACCACAAGACATCAGTTTTCGTGCCGAAATTGCGGGATTCTAGCTCTATTGGTGTGTACTGCAATCCACAGAAAGACATTCTACCGATGGATATCGGTAGATTTTCTTTGAAACTATCATGTATCAATAATGTATAGCCTTGTAGGGTCATAGACCACAGAAAACCGTTATCATTAAATAAAGTGTTTTTGTCACTCAAAAAAATATTTTCAACCGATAAAAAATTTTCAGAAAAAATAATAAAAAAAAGTTAATTACTTAAAACAAAAATTATCTACTCCGAATTTTTCAACTTGAAATAGCAAACAAACACCTAAAAGTTTCTTAGAACTAGAGTTTTTCTTTTCCCGGACTTTTTCATTTCCCGGGAAGGCGGGAATCATTTTTAAATTTCCCGGGATCCCGGTATTTCCCGCAAAAACTAAAAGACCAAATTTTTGGTCAAAAAAATATATAAAAACCATATGAATGCGATTGCACTATTTATAATGTTTATTAACACCATAAAAATCTTATTTAGTACCTTTAAAACAAAAAAAAAATATAAGTTTAGAGAAAAAAATAACAATTTACACAGTTTTTATAAAAAAGGGGCCCAAATAAGTCTTTTAAAAGTATTTTTAAGGGAATATGTTATTTCACATCGCTTTTGTCTTAATAATAAAAATTCATAATTTATTTTAAATTATCTCAGTTTATTTTTACAATTGGTTCTCAACGCTGTGTCTCTAAAAAACAATGAAACTGATTCAGACGAACTTCTCAATTATGTCTCTGAAACTGAATGTAGCTGTTTTAGAGAAATGAAATTATAAGAAAATTTACCCCAAAAATTATTTAAAAAAAGTTAAAAATTCTAGTTTCTAAAAGAAAACCCCGTTAATTTCAAAGTCATTCCTTACACAGATTTTATTTTAATTTATCAATTTAAAAAGAATCATGTCCGGAGACATAAATATTTTCTATAGAAACAAATAATCATACTGCAAATTTTTCTAATGTAGGTCTCAGAAAGAAAATTTCTCAGCTTCTGAAAAAAAAAGAATCAGGTTCTGATAAATTATTTCCTATCAAAGATTTAAAGACTTTCTTTATTTCGTAAGTCTCAGATTTTATGAAATTTTTTTAGTTAGAAGGTTAGAGCTGTAAAACTATCGATAGTCGTCCCATTCGATATTTTCGATAGTTTGTTTTTAAACTATCGATATTATCAATAGTATCGGATATTTTAAAGAGTTGTAAGATTTTGCGTAAAATTACGTTTTTTTTTCATTACAACTTGGTATTTCTGAACACAAAAATTACAGTTTTTGGCCTTCACTCCAGTTTATTTTCTCTCACTACGGCGATCTTCCACCATACCGAGCTTGTTCTGTTCGGACCTTAAATATCGCAATAACATTAACACGAGATTACTATCATTGTTTTAATACTTTAAAAAGTAGAATTATTTCAAAATGATATAAAGATTTTAAAATCTGTTCACTTTTTGATTAAGTTTTTTACCATCGATAGTTTTGCAGCTCTATAGAAGGTCTCTCTTGGAATAGTTTTTGGGTCCTTCTGGTCCCTGCGTACGTTTCTGCCATCAAGTTATCAAGAATTTTAATAAAATTTAAAAAAAATCACTTGCAAAGTAGTCAATAGAAGTCGAATACTCAACAATTTCAAAGAAAATAAATTCCAGGGAATTCCCGCTCTATTTCCCGGGATTTTGGGATCGAAAATTTACGGCAATTCCCGTGAAAAACTCTACTTAGAACTTACAATTAGTACTGCTCCTATAAAATTTTCCCCAACTGTACGAATTGTATACAAAACAACAGGTCACACACTTCAGATTTCGCACAATATTTTTGTTTTTGTTTTTGTCGTTGCTCTTCATATCTAAATGAAAAAAAATAATACAATTTAACATACATACATATTTATGTCTACATATATTTTGTATTGTATCAAGAACACATGAGTGTATTTTAAAAACGTAAATTAAACAAAAACAACACAAACAACAACAAAAAAATATAATAATAAAATATATAAATAAAACAACATGTCACCCAACATATTAATTTAAATAGTTTCTTAAATTTAAAATGCCACAACATGTGTATGAAAATACGTACATACGTACATACATATTTATGTTTAAGCACTTAATTAAAGCACAAAAAATGTGGTAAAAGAACGAACATATCGTAAGTATTCATACTTAAATACTATGTCTGATTGTGGTATCATGGAGGTTGGCTGTTTTTAAATTAAATCATTAAAGGAGGAGAAAAACAATTTAATTTTCTATACTTAAATTTTCTTTATTACCACCCAATTGCTATTAAAAAAAAAATCTGATATGCCAGTAATAGATTTATAACATTAAAAACAGAACATTTCGCAAATTGATGAATCAAAATTAATAACAAGACAAGATTGCACAGTGGTTGATTTTTATAAATGTATAAATATAAGAACGCTTGACACTACTTTGGTTAACCCTTCTGCACTCCTTGGGTCAATTTGACCCAATTTTGGTTTTCAAACGCAAAATTTTTCTCTTTAGTTATAAGATATCAACGTGAAACTTTAATTTATCCATTACAGGGACGAAAATTATGGTTTTAAAAGAAAGTAATAAAATTTAAATTTTTCTTCCCCCCTCCACATTTAAAAACACGATTTAGACACATTTAATATCCTTTGGGTCAATATGACCCAACAAGCGATAATGCAAGTTTAGTTCTACTTTACCATTTTTTTTTTCTTCTGAATATAATTGAATTGGGTTCATTTTCATTCAGAATGATAGATCAATAATTTTGTCATTCAAAGAATCAATAAAATCGCTTTCATTGAATAGTTTTTCATTCTAAATTTTATTATTCTCGTTAATTATTTTATCATTCAAAATTTTATTATTCTCGTACTGTGGGTGGGATTTTGAGAAACCCGAAAAGGTCCCGCCAACCCCAAAAAAGGGTGAGGTAACAAACCCAGAAAACGAACGCACAATAGCAATATTCTTTACGCTCCCGCGGGTCATGAAGAGCATGATCAATCACCACTTGGTGAATTATCTGGAGTCCGATTCACTCCTGTTTCGTAGAGTCGTTCTACAGGGGACTTGTTAGCATGATCTTACGACAATCTCCGAGTGGGGTCTTGCAAATAGGATCGATTTTAATGCTCGTAAGGCACAAGGTTATGTGTTGACCCTCAGACGGCTTGTGGAATCCGCATCATCTGTATCCATGGGTGGCATAGCTATTGAGGAATCAGAAACTCTTGATGTTCTAGGAATGAAAATCCAATGTGATGTTCATTGGAACAAACATGTTTTTCAAGTGTCGAAAGAAGCACTCAAGTGTCTTGGTTTCCTAAAACGGTGCAAGAATTTCTTCACTCCGTCTGATCTCACTATTTATGCCGCCTATATCCAACAGAAAATGGAATACAACTCGCATATCTGGGCAGGTGCTTCAAGGTCAATCTGATCAGGTGCAAAGGAGTGCGTTGAAGCTCATCAATGACAGTAGGGTATATATATATAGTAATAACCACGGTAAGTGTTCAGCTGAGATGGGCGCCTTTCCAGCAGATCACATCCTTTCGTTGTCTACTGTCCAATGTCTTGCACAACGAATTACAGAGAAAATTCGTTTCTCATCAGTCAAACTAGCCCTATGTGGAATTAAATCCCTGCAGAAGTCTACCCAGTCAGCTACACTAAAAAAAAAGTACCTTGTAAAATTACAAGAAAAAATTTTTACTTTTTTAGCGACCTCCAATTTTACAAGAATTCCTAGTAATTTTACAAGCTTTTAACCAATAATTTGGTAATTTTACAAGGTTTTCACCAATAAAATTGTAAATTTACAAATTTTTCGACACGATAAAATTTACAAGGATATTTCGTTATTTTACTAGATTTTTAGCTAATTCCTATTTTACGAGAATTTCTAGTAATTTTACAATATTTTACCAACTTTTTACCAATAAAATTGTAAATTTACAGTTTTTTGGCGCAATTAAAATTACAAGGAATTCACGTGAATTTACTAGATTTTTTTTGGAAATTTTTTTTGGAAATTTGTTAAATTACAAAAAAAAATTGTAAAATTTAAAAAAAAAATGTAAATTTTGATCCAAATTTGTTTGTTAAAAAACAAGGAAAACAGTAAAATATTGGTAAAATGGTAAAATTACGAGACTTTTCCTAGTAATTTGAAAAAGTTTTTTTTTGTATGTGTATAATTTGAAAAAATTCAAATTAAATGTCCACAAACACTACTCCCTTATTCCTTCTCCTCATAACCCATTTTCTAATACCAACACAATGCATTAAGTGTTGGCTCAAAGTAAAAAAAGGTTGAATTTCAAATTTGATTTTAATTTTTTTAATAATTGCTCTGGAATGGCTTATTTATTTTAGTTTTCATTATTTTTGATTATACTAAAACATGGACTTTTGTTTACATTTTAATGTTAAGTCATATTGACCCAAAGGATCATAGGAAGGGCACATTTACAAGGGATGCAGAAGGGTTAAATACCAACAAAACGTTGTCCAACTTTTTTTAAGTTGTCTGTATTTTTTACTGGTCAAAATTAATTGAAAATTTCAATTTTTTATTTTTTTTGAAAAAATCGCCCTTTTGAAAAATTTATTTCTCAACACCAACTTGGTATAAAAGGCTGAAAATGAAAGTGCCAATTGCATTAAGTACGTACTAAAACATATTCAAAAAAAAATAATCGAAGGGGGCCGGGTCTAAAAGTGAGTGATTTGGCCTGGAATGCTCCATATATATTCATGATCCTCGATCGATTTTAAGACGATTTAGAGATGTCCGTCCGTTCGTCTGTCCGTCAATCCGTCTGTCTGTCTGTTGAAACAAGCAAGCTTTTGAAAGACTTTACGGATGCTCCTGAAGTTCGGCATTTATGTTGGGCATTTACCTGGTCAGGTTGGTATTGCAAACCATTTGAATTCGAATTCGCAAACCATTGAATTTCGGCAAGGGTTTTTCGTGAGTTTACGAGATAAAAAACACGATAACTTTCGAAGGGCAACTCTGAGGATGCTGATGCTTGGCATATATATTTTTGGTTCTCCTGGTCTGGTACGTGTTGAATTTCATCCAAATCGGTAAAGTGGTTCAAAAGTTATTAGCAAATCCGTGAATTTCAGATTAGTTTCGCCTTAAAGTCACGTGTTGAAAACCCGCTAAACATGTTTTTAAAACATTAGTTAGTCACAAAAATATTTTACAACATATTTTTGTCACTCAAAAATATTTGCATAATCAAAAAAAAAAACTCGAAAAAAAGTTTACACTCAAAAAAAATTTTACACTCAAAAAAAAATTTAGTAAATTACTTTTTTTCTTCAAAAATTACTAAAAACAAAGTTTTTTTTAAAAAGGGCATTGTTGAGAGTATTCACAGATTCGGCCAAGTCTAATTTATCTTTTTTACCTGTTCGTTTCTAAATTTAAAATTTCCATAATTTTATCACCAACATTTTCACACAAAGTTTTTTCGTACATCTTACGATTTCCGAGTAAAAAAGCACAAAAAAACTTTGAAAATTTATTGGTCAACAATACGAAAAAAAAAATCAAACAGCGTTCTAAACTTTAAAACAAAATTTTGCCTATGGAAATCCATGGTGTTCTTCCAAGGAAATAAGGACATTCAAATATTGTTTTCAAAATCTTTTGTGGACATTTTTGAATTTTTTTTTTTATTTTTTTTAAATCTTTATAATTTTATCTACAATATTGTTTTTATCAGTTTTTTTGTACAACTTACGGTTTCTGAGTACTAAAATGTTAAAAAACTGTATAAAAGTCAATATTGACATAAAAAAGCGCTTTTTTAAACGCCCATATCTTCCAAAGTATTGATCAAAAAAAAATATATATGGGTTTTAATCTTTCACGAAGCTCTATAAAATAAACAAAAATAAACAAAATCGGTGATCCTTCAGTTAAATTTCCAATGGATTTGCTCCAAAGGGTTTTGCAAAATTAATTGGAATTTCTTTTTATGGTCCTCTGTAGTATTTAATTTTTAATTAAAGGCGTTTTAAAAATGTCAAACATTGTGCTATTTACAGTGGACTTTTTGGTCCCGTTTTTAAAAATTAAACACAGAAATCTGATAAAACGCCCAGTTTAAGGTTAAAATTTTCTACAAATATTTTTCTAATAAAATTATATTAGGAATTGTCAATAAAATAAAATATTTAAAAATGAAAAAATCTAAAGAATATTTTTTTACTGTATTATAAAAATTGTTAACTATATAAAATGCTTAAAAATGTAAAGTTGTAATTTTTTTTTTTTATTATTTTACAAAAGAAAATAATGACCTCGAGCCAGAATAAACATCCTCAAAATATAATATTTTAAAGGTCGAATAAAACAATTTTTATTTTTTAATAAAAATTAATCAGAATTTGAATATAATGGTTGGCACGCCATAGTGATGAATAACCCTAATGTGATTATTACATTCACAACAATAAAAAACATATTGTTGTAGTCCAATGGACTATCATATGTAAAAAATGTTTTAAATATTTTTTTGGTATTGACAATCGTTGCCTTACTAGTATAGTACAATTTCTTCGTCTTTCTAATTCACATTGTGGATAGAGTCGAATATGTGTTAATACTTTAGTTTGTGCAAAAACGATTTGTCATTAGACTCGTTTGCTACTTTGTAGTAAATCGTTTCTATTTTTTTGCAAAATAATCTTGACAATGGAATTTGACAAATTCCGAAACACGTGTCGATTAAGTCTTGCAAAAATGACCAACATAAATAAATTTAAAACAAAAAAATAATTTTCTTGAAAATTATGCTATGAGAATATCATGGTTTTAATTAGTAAAGAAAATAATGACCTCGAGCCAGAATAAACATCCTCAAAATATAATATTTTAAAGGTCGAATAAAACAATTTTTGTTTTTTAATAAAAATTAATCAGAGTTTTACAAAAAGTTTAGATTTGTAAGCATTTTATTATATTCTGGACGAACTTCAAACTGAAAGAGCCTCCAATGGATTCCCAAACAAAAATATGCCCCTGACAATTCATTTTTTACAGTATTTTTATATTTAATAGGGTATAAAAGATTCAGCACAGCCGAATTTAATACTCTTACTTGTTTTATTTATGAAATTTTATTTCAATCTGACTGTCAAATGGCTGAGCTATTTCTTTTAAATTTTTAGAATATCCCACTGTGCATTGGAAGTCTACAAAAGGTTTACCTAAATATAAATGGTTTGACATCATAAACAAATAAAGTGCACATATGAGATATTTCAATTGATATGCTAATTTAAACAAAATTTGTCTAATCTCAACTGAATTTAGTTCTCACAACTGAAAATGTTTGTTAAAGCAACAATCTTAATTAATTTCTTTTAAAAAAATTTTGTTGTGACAACAAATTTGTTTTTTTTTTTCACTTTCTTTTAAAATTATATTTTTTTCTTTTGAAATAGCTTATATGAGACATTTCACACCAACGGTTCCGCTACAGAAAAACATGTGTGCCATGCATTTCTTAATAGGTTGTATTGATAGCCCTACTTCGAACTAAGAAAATTGAGTTTTGTTTTTTCATTTTTTTAGAACCTGGGCTTAGGGTTTAAAAATATTGAAAAATGTAGTAAAATTGATTACATATTTATCAAACTTAAACGAAAAGCATCATAAAAAATTAACATTCCAGTATATTTTTTTAAGAGCTATCTATTTAAAATTTTTATCAAAAAACCGGAAACTTTTTTTCTTTATTGTTTTTTTTTAAGTTTAGATACTTTTCTGTCCAAAAAAAAAATAAATTCAGAAGCCCGCTTTTCGTTTTTTATTCGAGAAAATTGCATTTGAATATTGTTATTTCATAAAAAATCTGTAATTCTCTTGTACATATTTAATTGGGTCAACACCGCGTATGAGTAACGAAAATTAATTGGTTTCGCAAATATTCGTTACTCATACGCGGTGTTGGCACAATAAAATACAAGAGAATTACAGAATTTTTATGAAATCCAATATTCAAATTTGAGTTTCTCGAAAAAATATGAAAAAGGGCCTTTGGCTATAATATTTTTTTGGGTGGATAGACAAATATCTTAACTATTTAAAACAAAAAAATTTAAAAGAAAAAAACGTGGCCCGATTTTTAATAAATTGAGTTTTTTAAAAAACTAAAAATTGCAAAACAGGTTCTTAAAATTTTTCAAAATAAAAATTTTTAATCGATAACCCATACAAAAATTTACAAGAATGTTGTTTGTGGGAATCTGTGGGAAAACGGTTGATAATCGATTGGAGCTCTGAGCACAATAAATAAATCAATAATGGATTTATTAGCTCAATTATCCGGTAATAAAATGTATCCCAAGTAACCAAATGTAAAGAAAAGGAAACAAATAGTTGGAATTAGAAAAATGGATAACTTTATTATGGACAAAGTGGATTCTTACCAGGCTAGTAGTATGGATGGATGACAAATTCAAAGTGACTTAAAAGTAAGCCGGAAACAGTATATATGCTCGTAAATGACTTGACATTAGAAAAGATTAGACGGTTTTGCCAAAGAGAGACAGAGAGTTAATTAGATAACTTGCTGTAATTTTCGCCCTCTAGTGTAAATATAAAACGCAATAATTAACGATAACGTGACCGGTTTAATGTTAGACGGTTTGACATTAACATTACCGCCCGCCTTGCAGGATTAGTGCAATAGAAAAAGAGACATTCACACGAGCATAGATATTGTTTCTGAAATTAGAATAAAATAAAGAAAATATATATAATAGAATTCATGTGTAATTATATAATAATAAAATTCAGGATTATATTTATATGGAAGTTAATCTATAAAAATTCATTGTAACAATTGGAAAATTCATGGATATGGTTAACTGTAACTAAAACTACTTAGGAATATAGTGCGTTTGTTTATTTGCCTTTTAAGGCGCTTGATAGTGCTTGGAATGGAAAAATTATAAAGAACACGGACCGTAAATAGTCCACCCAAATATAGTACTCTGAGCTGTGGGTAGCCCAGTTTTGGATATAACCCCTTCGCAAATCACCTTAGGATAAAGGTCGACTCCTATAATTATATCAATTCCTGCTGACTCAAAGAATTTTGAATCGGCCAAGAAAAGATCACGAAAGTTCTTTTTGTAGGACTCAGGTAGCGACTGTGACGGAGTTTGGATGCTAAGACGGTTATCGACCCGAAAGGTTCCCTCAATTTTTGACGTAGGATCGAACCTGGACTTCAGGGTCAATGGACAAATCGTCTCATTTTCCATAGTCAGTGTCGTAAGATCAAGTTTCTCAGCGATAGTCTTGGATATTCGGCTTATTGGAGATCCTGAGTCTAAAAGGCACCTAGCGTGAGCAGTCATGGAATCGATCTTCGCTAACACAGTAGGCAGGAGGATGATGCTGTTCTGGCGCAGTAGCGCAGTAAGTGACGAATATTTAGAAGTCGATGGAGCGGAAGGCGAGAGGGCTTTGTGTTGATCTTTAGAGGCTTTGACGGATCTGGATGGTGGATTCGACGACGTAGAACTCGAGGATGACGAGTTGGAGGTTTGGAGCAGTCGAGGATTTAGATGCAGAAGTGTATTATGGAATTTATGGCACTTTTTGCAGCCGTGTTTCGTGAAACATGTCCCCTGGGAGTGGTCATGTGCCAGACAGTTGCTGCAATATTTGTGAACCTGAACTGCCTTTATACGTTCTGTAACGTTCATTGCTAAAAACTTGCGACACGTTCTCAACGGATGAGGGCGATTGCATAGTTTGCAAAGATACGAATTATACTTCAATGGAAGACTGGATTTGGTATTATTACGGCGAGGATGACGATCCTTGGTGTTTTTGGCAGCGGTATTTTTAGGCATGTTGAACTACAAAGAATGATTGGAATATAAAACAAACAGACAACTAAGGATTAAGAAAAGTACGAGCTAAAGTTAATCTGAGGGTAAAACAACAAGTTTGGTAACCGGCCGTGTAATCTTCCCTCGTTGAGTGAATATATCAGCAACACGAACGCGTGAATCGGACCCTGGATAAACATTTTAAACTCTGCCGAGACGCCATGATGTAGGGGGAAGATTTTCATCCTTGATAACTACAAGAGTGTTCGGTTTTAAGTTATCTTCAGGCTTTTGCCATTTAACACGCTTTTGAAGCTCTTTGAGATACTCATTTTTCCAACGAGCGGAAAAGTGCTGATGTAAAAGTTTCAATCTTTGCCAACGATTCCTGATTGAAGTGGTCGTTTCATTGATAGTTGGATCAAGGGGTTCCAGGATTGGAGTCCCTATCAAGAAATGGCCCGGGGTTAATGCGGAAAAGTCGGCAGGATCTTGAGACATAGGAGATAAGGGTCGGGAGTTTAAACACGCTTCTATCCTGGACAAGAGAGTAGAAAATTCTTCAAAGGTGTATTTAAAACCGCCTGAAACCTTTCGGAAATGTAGTTTAAAACTTTTAACACCCGCTTCCCACAACCCACCCATATGTGGAGCCCCAGGAGGAATAAAGTGCCACGTGATGTTCTGATGGGCATAGTTGGAAGCGACTGCTTGTCGGGAAGTTTGAATAAATTCTCGCGCAAGGATTTTGGAAGCGCCTACAAATGTTGTACCGTTGTCGGAATGCATGTGCAATGGACAACCACGGCGCGATATAAAACGGTTAAAGGCCGCCAAGAAAGCTGGAGTGGACAAGTCCGACCCAGCTTCCAAATGGATCGCTTTTGTTGAAAAACATACAAATATACACACATAACCTTTAGTCACACGACAAGCTCTACCGGAATAACTCTTTATATCGAACGGGCCGGCAAAATCAAGACCTGTATGGGTGAA
Organism: Pegoplata infirma; assembly: GCA_963921195.1. Classification (NCBI taxonomy): domain Eukaryota; kingdom Metazoa; phylum Arthropoda; class Insecta; order Diptera; family Anthomyiidae; genus Pegoplata; species Pegoplata infirma. Next base: position 128,571,759 of record OY992539.1, on the reverse strand, counting down.
TGGACGTGAAAATTCACACCTTTCTGGTGGAAGTGCTGCCATGATCTGCCTCTGGCACCGTTTTTTGTATAGGAGGCAAGGCTTACATTTGTTAATGGTGGTTTTGATTAAGTTTTTAACCTTGGGAATCCGAAACTGACTTCGAATACTGCGAAGTACAAGTTGGTTACCGCCATGAATGGTTATATCGTGGACGAATTTTACAAGCAAACGTGTAAATTGGCAATTGTATGGAACGATAATTGGATGTCTTTCGTCATAGGACACTCCCGGGGCAAATTCAAGTCGACCGCACGACCGAATAAGTCCCTCTGGGTCTAGAAATGGATTTAAACTAAGAATTGAACTAGAGAACCCAATGGGTTTCTTGGAGGACAATGCTTGATACTCTTTGGGATAAAAGGCTTTCTGGCACACGGTTATAAGACTATCGCGGGCAACTTTGATTTCCGAACTAGTCACAATGAGTGAATCTTTAGAGAAATTATTACGATACTTTGGATGTGTACGGAAATAGAACCTATAAATATAAGAGATGACTCGCATTGCTTTAGAGTAGGAGGAAAAGCGTTCTAGGATATCTTCAAAATTCTGAAAATAGGTAAAATGGACCTTGATTGGCTTCTTTTCCATATCAATTTGTGGAACAACGGGAACTGATTTATGACAAAAAGAATCACTGGATTCTTTAAGAAATTGGGGACCGTACCACCAAAGCTCATTGCCAATGAGTTCCTGAGGAAAAACGCCCCTACTCGCTAAGTCAGCTGGATTGTTTTCAGAACACACATGATTCCAGCGAGACGGATCAATAACTTGGATAATCTTTGAAACCCTATTGGCTACAAAGGTTAACCAATAGCAAGGAGGTTTTGCGAGCCAGGATAGAACGATTGTTGAGTCAGTCCAACAATAGGTTGAATACTTATCAACATCTAATTTAGGAAGAATGCTGTCTATCAATTCCGCTAGAAGAACAGCACCGCAAAGTTCTAACCTTGGGATTGAAATAGTCTTAACCGGTGCAACCTTTGTTTTGGATGAAACTAGATGCGTCGATACGGTATTAGCATGGCAAATTCGAATATATAAAGCTGCTGCGTATGCCTTTTCAGATGCATCGCAGAATCCATGGAATTGGATGTCAGCCTCTGGAATAAAATCGATCCATCTAACTATTTGGATATCATTTATAGCAGAATAGTTCGATTGAAATGACCTCCACTGAGAAAGTGAGTGTTGAGAGAGAACTTCGTCCCAGTCGGTGCCTTCAATCCATATTTTCTGCATCAGGATTTTTGCTAGAACTACACATGGAGACAACCAACCAGCTGGATCAAATAGTTTAGCTATTTGCGACAAGACTTCTCTTTTTGTGCATTGTGAGGACTCAGGAAAGGATTTGGTGGAGAAGTAAAAACGGTCAGTGCGAGCATTCCAGCGAACACCTAATGTCTTCGCTGTGCTGCAGTCATCAAATTCTAAAAAGTCCTCATGAAGCAAATGCTCAGTGGGAAGATCATTAAGGATATCCTTGGAATTGGCTGTCCACTTTCTCAAAGAGAAACCAGCTGATTTCAGAGCTAGAACTAATTCATTTTTGGACTTGATTGCTTCTTCAACAGTGTGAGCACCCGCTAGTGCATCATCAACATACATGTAATTTCGTAAAATGTTGCTAGCAATCGGGAAAACGGACTCAACGTCATCAGCTAGTTTGTGAATGGTTCGAATTGCCAAATACGGAGCACAATTAACTCCAAATGTGACTGTTTTCAACTCAAAGTCTTGGATCATATCAGTCTGATTATTTCGGAACAAAATTCGCTGATAAGGCGTGTGTTCGGGATTCACTAGAATCTGACGATACATTTTTTGGATATCGGCGTTGAACACAAAACGAAAGAAACGCCATTTAAGCATGAGAAGAGTTAAATCACTTTGAAGAATTGGACCAATGTGCAATACGTCGTTCAGGCTTAACCCATTGGAACTTGGAGAGGAGGCGTTGAAGACTACACGAACTTTTGTCGTTGTACTCTCCGGTTTAATTACCGCATGATGTGGTAAATAATAGCACTGCGATAATTTGTCCAAGCTTGGAGGAGATACCTTGAACATATGGTTAAGATGAATGTACTCCTGAACAACGTCATCGTACTCTTTTTTGAAGGAAGGAGTTCGGAGTAATCTAGCTTCATTTCTAAAAAATTGTGCCATTGCACTAACCCTAGACTGACCGATTTTAATTTCAGGAATTTCTTTTTTGAATGGAAGCGAAACATTGTATCTACCATCTGCGCTTCGTTTTGTTGTTCTCTGGTAAAGATCTTCACAAAACTTGTCAGATGGAGATGCAAAGTTCTTCCGTGGAAGATTCTCCACCTCCCAAAAACGTGAAATCTCTTTGGCCAATGAGATTTCACAAAAGAAGGATGCTATTTGGGGATGGGAAACGGATGGCGAAGTATTAGACACCGGACCAGTTAGGATCCACCCAAAGATGGTGTTTTGTGCCATTAGAGTTCCACATACTTCCTGTTGAACACCAGGAAGCATGATAGATGGGAATAGATCACCTCCTATTAGGATATCTATATTTGAACTCTTAAAGAATTCTGGGTCAGCTAGTTGTAATTGTGGAAGATTTGGAAAATTGGAAGCATCGACAGGTTGAGATGGAAGATTTCCGGCTAAACGCGGTACCACTAAAGCTCGTACGGATAGCTGAAGATTTTCATCTAGGGGAGAGCCTAGTACAAATGAGCTTTCGTGTCGTACAGTGGCGGAAATTGAATTATTTAAACCGGAAATCTGTGCGCTTGTTCGTTTCGATGGTAGTTTCAGAAGATTAAACAAACGTTCGGATATAAATGTGCCCTCAGACCCTGAATCAATGAGAGCTCTTGCCTTATATTTCATGTCCAAATGATAAATGTAGACCATGGCTGTACCTAGTAAAACACTTTTGGAATGTGTAGTGAAACACGATTGAACAGTACTAGCTCCCGAGGTATTTGTGGACTGTATATTGTTGGAATTTGATCTGGCTGAAAATGGAGCTGAGTTCGGATTAAGGGTGGAACTAGTGCTAGGTAATTCCTCTGATGTATTCACATTATCGGAATCCTTATGGAGAAGGGTATTGTGACGTTTACTGCATTTGTAGCAGCTGTGTTTACTAGTACAGTTTCGAACAGCATGTGTTCTAGAAAAACAATTTAAGCACAGGCTCTGCTTTTTGATTTCAGAGAGTCTCTGATTATAGTTCATTTGGATGAATCGGGGGCATTTTCGGATTGGATGAAAAACTTCAGGGCACAGAACACACTTGGGTTCTGACACTTTGTTTTGGAAAGCATTTAAAGGTTTGGGAGAATTGGATGTCCTTGAAGGATTTGAAATTTTCAGCTTAGGATCGCTTGGTTTTGGGATTGGATTGGATGCACGCATCGCCGAAACGGACTCTAAAGTGCGATATCTGTTGGTGAGAAAGTTATTAAAATCAGACCATTTTGGAATAACTGATTTATCTTCCACACCTTGTTCCCAAAGGTGATGAGTCATCTCAGGAAGTTGTTTGTAACAAATATAGACAAACAGTGGGTCCCAAACTTTTACGTCAATGTCGTATAATTGTAGAGTGGTTATACAACTATTAAGCTCGCGTTGGAGTTTCTTAATCTCATCCGCAGACTCGGATGAAATCTTTCGAAAATTCCACAGTTTCTCCAATTGACCAAAGACGATAGCTCGACGATTTTCATATCTAGCACATAGATCTTTCCATGCCAAATCGAAACCTTGATTAGTTAGGGGACTTTTCTGGACAATCTCCCGAGCTTCGCCTTTGGTTTTATTGGTAAGATGAAACAGTTTCTCAACTGGACTCAACCTGGAATTGTTGATGTAGATTGCGGAGAACATATCTCGGAAAGTGGGCCAAGACATGTAGTCTCCGTGGAAGACTTCGATGTCACATGGCGGAAGACGAAAGCTATGAGAATTGGAAACAGGTGAATTCTCTTCATTAGGTCTAGGGACCTGATGAGAAGTTGATGCAGTTTCCAGTGGGCTAATCTTCGGGAGCAATTCGTATCGCTTAAGCTCGTGGCTCTCGTTGAGCTTGGCAAGTAAATTACTATATGTGATATAGGTGGATTTATATTTTTCCTTAAAGGATTCTAGTTCCTTGGCGGCGTCCTCAGGTTTTGCAACTTCATCTGATTCTTCATTGTCTTTGTCAAACAAATACTTTTCATAGGTCGTCTTCACTCGAGACCATATCGACTTTAATTCATATCGATGGACATCGATAGCATGGACCGAGGTAGTAGAATACCGATTAGTATTAAAATCGGCTTCAAATTCCACGATGCTATCAGCTAGCCGAATGAAATGATCGAGAGACATACTGTATACGTGGAAATTTGAACAAACGAATGCCAAATGAGACTAATATGGAATAAGTAATTTATGATTGGAGTGAAATATTCGGTAGACTACTGTGTTTGACAAAGCAAGTAGAAAATTCAGAAAAGTTTGACAATTTGTGAAAATTCTTGCACCGTTAGTGCAACGTGAATGAACCTACGAGTTGACTGAGTGTTAGCCGAAAAACTACAAAGTATGACGGGTTGTAGCGAATAAGGTATTTCAAGATTCGGTTATTCAGTAACCGATTACTAAATAAATTCAAAACCGAATACGTTTACGAAAATATGGAGGAAAAAGACTTTATTCGACAGAAAAGTTGCTAACAATGCGATTAATTTTTTTTTTTGTTTTTTTTTTTTTTTTTAATCACACTGTGGAATCAAATTCTTGAGAATGGATTACTATTTGTGTATATGCGAGCTAACTAAAAAACCAGCAGAACAATAAATTTTGGCACAAAATCTCGTTAAATCTTGGTGTTTATCAATAAAGTTTTTGTAAAGTTAATAAAATCAATTTTTTTTAATCTTTTTTTTTTTTGTTTTTAGTTTTGATGTTTTGTTTTAAATTTTATTTTTTTGAAATTTTAACAAAAAATTTTTTTTTTGAAATTTTAACAAAAAAAAGTTTATGAAATAAGATTTGATTTTTTTTTGGATTAATAATTTAGCGAATTGGATTTGCCAATAATTTTTTTTGACTGGTTTCGGGAAAAATAAAATATTTTTAACAAAATATTAGTACTTAAAGTTGTAACTTTTTAGTAAAACTCGCTTTGCGAATAAATTTCACAATTTAGAAAATTTTGCTTGAATTTTCGGTCGGTTATTTTTATTATTTCCAAAATTCTTTGCTAAAAAATTTTTTGTTCGTTAAAAATCTAGCCAAGTGAATTTTGGATGTAGTATTTGCGCAAAATATCTTTGCAAACGAGAAAAATTTACTAAAGTAGTAATTTGAAATTTTAATTATTAAGTATAATTGACTAATTTTTCTATTTTCTTATTTTTTGTTGGGTGTATAATACCGAAAGATAAATTGGGAAAAGTAAATTAGGTTAACCCGTGGCCCCTAATTATTGAAATAATTAAAAAATCTTTCATTAAAAATGGATCAATTTTGTCGAGTGTATACTTGGACTAATTGAATTATTTGGGTGTAAAAAAAAACATATGTTTTCAAAATTGAAAACTAAAGTTCATTGACCCCAAATGACTGGAAGTATTTTTAGAAATGAGATGTTAACTCTTGGAAAGTAGTTGATGAGAACAAGAGATCTATAATTGATGAGATCAAAGAGTTGAAACCATAACCAAATCTATGCAAAAAAAATAACAATAGAGTACGTAAACAGATTATACACTTTCTTATAAATGTTTATAAGTATGTACGTGTGTGTCTGTTTTACGGTCAGTAACCCAACATGCAAAAATATGGAAAGTTGTTGACAATATGAAAAAATTATGAAATTATGTATAATGTATGATTCAATTTGTGTTAACTTCTTCTTTTTTCAGGTTCTTTAGGATTTTCAGGATTTTTAGGAATGTATTGTATAATATTTTTATTTTGAAATGTAACTCTTTTTACTCTTTTTTGTCGGTTTTCTTCTTCTTTTTTTTTTATTACGCAAAGGTAAAAATGATTAGGAATGAGGTTGATTTTTTAACAAAAAAGGTTATTTATAGAAATACTGTAAATGTTATTTCGAGTTTAATTGGGAAAAATTCTTTAATTTTTATATTTGGTTAATTTTGTTTTTGACAATTTTAATATAACCTGGCTGATTCTACTGATTTTATTTATGAGTGTACTTGTTTAGTAAATACAAATGATGACCAATTATTTTTTTTTTAAACCAGCTCAATAAATTGATTTTAATGTAGTAATTGGAAATTGTTTACTGGGTTTTTGTATGCAAATTATACACTCAAAATAATTTCCCCGTCAACAGTGAAACAAAATTTCAAACGATTTTTCTAATATTTCTGATTTTAAGTAATCTCAGGATAGTTTGTCTTTGTTCGAGAGTTAATATTTATTTTCAAGGTATTTGATTGTGTTGTTGTTATATAATTAAATTTTAATTATACGGGTATAATATTACAAGAATTAACGTTATTGGAACTAACGTTTATTTTAACAAAATCTCTGAAAAGTAGGATAAGTTTACCAACTTAGTTTTTATGGTGTAATATGATGCGTTAAATTGTTGAAATAGTACACTCAAAAAAGTTTCTTCGACTTTTAACTGGCAAAAGTTTGTAAATAACGTTGATTCAAAAAAATAATCGAATAAAAAATTAATTTCAGGTGCACTCAATTTTTTTTTTTTTTCTCAAAATTTTAAATTTGTGAACAAATTCATTTTTTTCTCGTTTATAATCACAAATTTATTTATTTTCTTTTTTTTTTTCGTTGAATTGTTAGGAATAAATATGTAGTTAATTTTACTGACACAATATTTTTGAGTGTAACTTGGAATATAAGGCAAATGGAAAACAATGTACGTAGTTATTGCAACAACAGTTCCGATGTATGCAAATTTAAAAACAAGAGTTTAGAATTTTTTACCAAACTCCTAATTGTCAACGGGAATAACTATAATTCTCAATATGTAGGCGGAGTCACACAAGGAAAAGAGTGTGAACTAATTGGGGAATATTGATTGGGAATTATCTCAGTAAATCAAACGAGATCATTAATTTAAATGAGTGGCAGTACGGAGTGTATTTACTTCAAATTAAAAAGGAGTAGATAAGATAAATAACTCAATTGATCTCTTTATTTTAAGGGGTGTTTAAAATGAGGATGGGGAATTTATTTAAGAGCTTATTAATTCTCTGGAGCGTAGGCTTGTGTAAGTAAAGGGTATTGTTAAAATTAAATGTAAGAGATTACGATGCAAGTGGATTTGATTTTAACATGTGTTGTAAATGGAGGGGAACAAATGGGGAAGAGTACAAAAGATGGTTGAGTAAAATAAGGGGTAAGTATATTTTGGTATGATAGTTAAATGGTTGAAAGCTGAAATAAAATATGAACATTCATGTATATATTTATTTGGACTATTTATTTTTTCATAGGCTATAAAAATGGCGGGAAAGATTGCTTGATACAAACGACAAGTTTGATCAAACAACGAAATGGCATTGAAAGGTACCCTACACTATATCAAAATGACACGACATATGCTCCGTAGCACAAAAAAACTAGGATTCCAAATGCACCAAAAATAGTCTTAAGACTCACCGAGCTTGCTAATTAAATGATGAATTTTTTCCACAGTTTAAGGCACCTTTAGGAGTTGTTAAATAAATCCTTGGATATAAATCTTCCCCCTTCACGGCGTAAAAAAATCTGCGGCAGACTTATCTCTTTCGTTGGCTTTAAATTTTTGGTTATTTAACCCTTTCGATTTTCTTAAAATTTCACTACTTTTTTTTTTTTTTTTAAATTTTCTATAATTTAATTTTGGATTTAGTTGTCACTTGAAATCTGTTTTTTTGTATATATTTTTTGGTGGATTTAATTTTACTGTATGATGGCTACATGCGTTGATGTAACTTGCAAAGCAAATAAAATAATGTAAATGGTTGACCACAAGAATCGTACTAAAGGCACTATCAAACGCATAAACTCAGATAAATAAAAAGGCAAAAAAACAAACGAACCTGTTTTGTGTAATTGATGAGTATTGGATGAGCAAACTGAACACTGGTAATCTCCAAATCAGTAAACGGAATTCTCAGAGCGTAATCTGGTTATCTGGTTCGATGAGGACCAAAATGTTTGTGGGAATCTGTGGGAAAACGGTTGATAATCGATTGGAGCTCTGAGCACAATAAATAAATCAATAATGGATTTATTAGCTCAATTATCCGGTAATAAAATATATCCCAAGTAACCAAATGTAAAGAAAAGGAAACAAATAGTTGGAATTAGAAAAATGGATAACTTTATTATGGACAAAGTGGATTCTTACCAGGCTAGTAGTATGGATGGATGACAAATTCAAAGTGACTTAAAAGTAAGCCGGAAACAGTATCTATGCTCGTAAATGACTTGACATTAGAAAAGATTAGACGGTTTTGCCAAAGAGAGACAGAGAGTTAATTAGATAACTTGCTGTAATTTTCGCCCTCTAGTGTAAATATAAAACGCAATAATAAACGATAACGTGACCGGTTTAATGTTAGACGGTTTGACATTAACAAATGTAATTTTTTGAAATTGTTAAAACCAAAAACGTAATTTTCTTAGTTCCATATAGGCAACTATTCAGACATTTCTGTAGCGGGATATTTGGTGTGGAATTCCTCAATTATGAATATATAAAACTAATGACTGACTGCCTTTTGACCTTGTATAAATTTTCTGGCTAATTAAAAACAAAAAAAATGTCTTAAAAAACATTTTTTACATTTATGAATACAGAATAATGTATATTTAATCATACCTAACATACGTGTATTTAAAAGAAAAATATCTAAAGATGTGCGGCATCCACTTGGGACAACCGGTAAAAAAAATAAGTATCTTATACATAAGTAAGTAAAAAAGCCTCTTTGTATAAACAGTGTCAAACAAAATAAAATAAAAAATAATTTAAAAGAAATGTTTCCTAAAATATATAAAAAATTCTTTAAAAATGAGTAAATGATTTTTTAATTATTTAATTATTGAATTTTTTTCATTAAATTTATAAAAAAAACATTCGTTGCAATCGAGCGAAAATGTTTATACTTTTACTAAAAAGATTTCATGTGAAGAAAATTAGTTAAACTAATGTTTATATTCATCAATTCAATGAAATTTTTTATAAAGTTTATGAAAAAAAAACCATAGCCATTATGAAAATATAAATGATGTAATGATAAAAATGTTTGATACTTTTTTATGTAAAATCTCAAGCTAAAACCAAAAATCGAGTCGAAAACTTCAAAAAATTAACAGTTTTCGAGATATTGCTAAGTTTTTAAATTTTAAATTAAGTTTTTCATAAATTTTATGGAGAAAACATAGCCATTATGAAAATATAAATGATCTAAGTAATGAAAAAATTCTTTAACTTTTACTCCTTTTCAAAGATTGTTTTTGTGGTGTATAATTTAAAATTTAAGCTAATATCACTTTTAAACTCGCAGCTACATAATTTTTATATAATATTTGTTAAGGATGGATGGATACGCCCATTTTGCTTTCCACACTTTAAAATCATAAAACTCAAGAATGACATAATTTCTTGTGAATAAAATCAGTGTAGTTTGTTTCTTGTAATTTTCTTTTAATAAACTGTTAACGAAAATCAAATTTTTATGCATGTTTTTGTGTTGTATTTATTTAAAATTGTTCGTTAGTTCACTCCTAGTATATCGTCGCTGCGCCTAAAAATGGAGTCATGTGTAGTTTTTTTAATTTTTTTTTATTACATCTTTATGATCCCATATTGGTCATACTTTTACTCACCAAACCGTTTTTTGGTATCTTGATTGGTTCAAAAGTTAGTAAAAGTAGCTATGTGCTCGTCATACTAACAAAAGGTCTGAAAAAGAGTTATGTGTTAAGCTACACATAACTTTTTTTAATAAAAAAGTAATAGAACGTGAAAAAATGGACCACTACTTTAGTAATATGAGGTTCACACATAGCATTCAAGTATTTTGAATGAATTTGTCAAGATTTTTTGGAAAATATTTGCATAATTTCAAGCAGTTATCTAAATTCTAAATGGCGGGTAATCAAGCCATGTGAAAGCAATTAGTATGAAAATTTAGTATCTAAAGTACATCATCTTTCACAGATGTCAATTTATGTCGAAGCTCTTGAACAGTTACAAGAAAAAACAAAAAATCATCAACAGTTTTGAGAAAAATCTGTTGTTCGCTGTTTAATGAAGAGCTTTTAAATATCAAAATTTCCAGGACCTTGTCGAACTAATGCCGCTTTAAACCACCAACAATCTATATTTAGTCTTTGTCCCTCTCGAAAAGAAATTAACAATAAGAATGGTTTCATAAGCAAAAGGAGTTATGTGTAAATAATATTTCCATTTATTTAAATTTTGTTCCAAAAAGTACTTAAAAAAGGAGTTATGTGTATGTTTTTTGAAAATTTCTGCACCACTGGAAAACCGTTAAATGTTTCATACTTTTTTTGTAGTATGTGGATAGCATATCGGTACAAGAATTTTTTATAGAACAAACTTTTAAAAAAGATCGCGAAGGGACGAAAATAAACAGTTTTTTTGATCTCCTGAACACTTGCCTAAAAACACATGACTCCATTTTTAGGCGCAGCGACGATATAAGTATAACAAAAAATATAAAAATATACGAATTATTGCACTTTTATAGACGTTTTTTTAGACTAAAAGCCTAAAATTTACCAAAATGTTTGCAGAGGATTGTAGAGCTCTGGTATTAAACGCATTTATGCAAAAAAACGGGTTTTCGAAAAATTCTCTCTGAGAAATTTTTCCTATTGGGAATTTCTACGACTCTAAAAAGATTTTGTTTTAGAAAATTTTTTTGATTCTGAGATATTTTTCCTAAAAAAAAAATGTTACGCCATTTTCCTTACTAACACAAACTTTCCGTTTCTTAGATAGAAAAAGTATCGGAATCTGAGACATTTCTCCTAGTACATAAATATTCATAGATTCTGAGACAACTTGCCCTAGAAAACTTGACATATTATAAGACATTTTTTCAATAGAAAACTGTTCCGATTCAAAGACATGTTTTTAATAAAATTTTTAATTCAAAGATTCCAATTCTAAATTTTTTAAACATTCCTTAATCAATAGTGATGGGATTCAACCCGGTATTTACCCGATGCATGGGTAAATACCGGGAAAATAAAAGGTAAATACCTTTTTTGGGAATTTATTTGGGTATTTATAAAACGCATTTGAAATCAAACATATGTCAAGCTCAGGTTGTCAATAAGCGGAATCGTCATTTGAAATGAGTAATTTGTTTTATTTTTTTTAAATAAATATGTATATGGGGAATTCCATGTCAAATCTGACACTTTAATCGCACTTTAAGTAAAAAACGTATTTTTTCAGAAAAAAAGTACTTATTTAAAAAAAAAATGGTACTTTTTTCCAAAAAAATATTAAAGTATAGTAATTTTTTATAAAACCACTTTTTTAAAAAAAGTACTTTCTGGAAAAAAGTACCTTTTAGACAAGTTGAAAAGTTAAATTCGGCTTGGCCGAATCTATGAATACCCTCCACAATGCCCTTTTTAAGTGATAGTAAATTTTCTAACGTGAAAAAAAATGTTTTGATTAGAAATATTTTATTTTGTGTAAAAACGCTTTTTTTAAACTAATTTTTGAAAAAAAAAAATAATTTACTAAATTTTTTTTTGAGTGTAAATTTTTTTTTGAGTGTAAAATTTTTTTTGAGTGTATTTTTTTTTTTTTTAGTGTAAAAATATTTTTGAGTGACAAAAATACGTTGTAAAATATTTTTGTGACTACAATGTTTTTAAAACATGTTTAACGGGTTTTCAACACGTGAATTTAAGGTGAAGCTTATCTGAAATTCACGGTTTTGCTAATAACTTTTGAACCACTGGACCGATTTGGCTGAAATTCGAAATGACCCAGGCCAGGGGAACAACAAAAACATATGCCGGGCTTCAGCATCCTCAGAACTGCCTTTTGAAAGTTAGAATGATTTTTATCTCGTAAATTCACGAAAAACCCTTGCCGAAATTCAGTCATTTGCTCATAACTTTTGAACCACTGCACTATAGGGAATTTATAAGGAATTGTTGGCCAAAAGTCCATTTTTGATGTGTTCAAAAAATTTTTTTTCGGATGCCATTATACAGTAAACTATATAAAAGTAAGCTAGCACACATATTTTTGTACACCAAACTCTTTTACCGCTAGTACGGAGGCGTCAAAAACAAAATTAAATTTTTTATTATTTTTTTTTTAATTTTGGAGAACATAACTTATTACAAAATTTACGTACTTAAAATCCTGTATTAAAATCATTTGAAATTAATTTCAATTATCAATAGAGCAAATAAATATATTTTGTACAAAGTACAGGTTTAAAATGTTGATTTATGTATTTTTTTAATTTTTCTATTTAATTAATTTTTTTCTTTTCTAAACCAAATATATTTGTGGACTGCTACTTTTTTTGCATATAAGTGCATACTCCCATATCTCTATGAGGTATTGGGAAACTCTTTGTGAGTAAGATGTATTCATCCGCTAAGCCATGCGGCTCCATGGGGAAAAGATATTTAGTGATGTCCGTCCGACCGTCTGTCGGTCTGACTGTCTGGGGAATGCACGATGCTGTCCAAACCAAAAGAGCTAGCCACATGATGTTTGGCACGAATATGTCTTATAGTCTTACGATGTTCAAGTTCGTAAATGGGCAAAATTGGAACATGTGAAAAAAAGCTCCCCCTTAAATAACTTAGTCTCGCTACGCAAAATCCCATATTTTACATTTTTTTTGTACATTTGCTTAAAAATTAAAAAAAATACGCCACAAGAAGTTCAAAGCCCTGCACTTGGACCAAAGGCACTAGGAAAATTATTTTTTTGCCCGCCCCCTTTTGTGGGCGTGGATGTAAAAATTATTGGCAAAATTATATTACAAAATTGCATTAAAAACACGATTTATTAGGCCAGATCATGCCAATTTTTTATACAGAGCCTTAAGACTTACCGCCAAATAAACTTGCCAAATTTTGAGGCAATATCCCAACTTTTGGAGTTCTGGCCAGAAAATACCAGAAAATTCCTTATAGTGCACTGGACCGATTTCGCTGGATTGCAATACCAACCTGACCAGGTAAATGCCCACTATATATGCCAAACTTCAGGAGCCTCCGTAGTCTTTCAAAAGTTAGCGTGTTTTCAACAGACAGACAGACGGACAGACGGGCGGACGGACGGGCGGACGGACGGACATCGCTAGATCGTCTTAAAATTGATCGAGGATCATGAATATATATACTTTATGGGGTCCTAGACCAATATTTCGAGGTGTTACAAACGGAATGACAAACTTATATATACCCTCTATCACTAGAGTGGAGGGTATAACAAAAAAGGACTTTTTCCTAAAAAACGCACATTTTTTAAACAAAATACACTCAAAAAAACGCGTTAGTAGATTTACTAATTTTTTTTTGCTAATGCTAGTTAGCTAACTTTTAGCAAATTTTTAGTTGAGATTAGCATGTTAGCAAAAAATTTTTGTAAACTTCATTTAGCACATTAGCAATTTTAAACAAACTTTGAACTAATTTCTTTTGCTAAATTTGAAATTGAGTTGACAACATTTTTACGAGCTTTTTTTGCTAATATTAGCAAAAATAAATGGTAAATTTTTTTTTTATTTTCAGAAAACTTAAAATGGCGCTATCTCGGAAACTAAGCCAGATAGAGCAAAACGGAGGCCATTTTTGGTTCTCGAGCTCTCCATAGTATCGCCGGTCCTCTTCACATGTGTGGACCCTAATGGGTCCTAAGTTTGGATCCAAAAAAGTTAGCATTCCCGAAAATTTTAAAATGCTCATATCTCGGTAAATATTGCCGACACAACAAAAAGTCCAAAAGCATTTTTGTAGCTCTCAACACATAGAACAAGACCGCAAAATAATCAAAAGCTCTTCGAGTAATATTTTTGAAGCTATCGAATTTTGTAATTCTCAAAACCCCGGTGGTCCCCTAAAATCACGTTTCTCAAAGACTAAGCAAGGTAGAGCGAAACGGACACAAATTTTGGATCAAAAACTATGACGATTTTTAAAGAACCCAACTAGGTCTAGGCCCATCGGGGTCAGGACCTATCGGGTCCGAACCTAATGGGGTCCTCAAATGTGTATGAACTAAGTTGAAACAAAAATAATTTCAGTTAACTAATTTTTAGCAAAACGTTTTTGCTAACTTTACCAAAAAAATTGTGGTTTCAAAATCAGCAAATTTTCTTGTAGGTTTACAAGCTTTTTTTGCTAACTTTACAGATTTTTTTTTTTTGAGTGTACCACTTTTTTTAAAAAAAAGTACTTTTTCTAAAAAAAAAAAAGGAGTATTAAAGTACTTTTTTAGATAAAGTAGTTTTTTAGAAAAAAGTGATTTTTTAGGAAAAAATTACTTTTTTTTAGAAAAAAGTACTCTTTTCAGAAAAAATACTTTTTTTTTTAAAAAAAATTACTGTTTTTTAGAAAATAGTATTTTTTTTTTTTAGAAAAAGTACCTTTTTTAGAAAAAAGTACTTTTTAAAAAAAAAATACTTTTTTAAGAACAAAGTACTTTTTTCTAAAAAAGTAGTAAAATATTTACTTTTTTAAAAAAATCTTTTTTAGAACAAAGTACTTTTTTTCTAAAAACGTAGTAAAAATTTTACTGTTTTAATAAGTACTTTTTTGTCTAAAAAGTATTTTTTTTTTTTCTAAAAATTATTTTTTTTTTAAAAGTACTTATTTTCTTAAATAATACTTTTTATTAAAAAAAGTACCATTTTTCTAAATAAGTACTTTTTTCCAGAAAAAAAAGTACGTTTTTGTTCTAAAGGTGAGATAACAAACACTTTCTCTCCAAAAAAAGTACTTTTTTCTATTTTTCCTAAAAAAAACTCTATTTTTTCTAAACTATTTTTTCTAAAAAAGTACTATTTTTTCTAAGAAAGTACTTATATTTAGTATAAAATTCATTAAATTTTGCTGCAAAATTTTTTTGTTCACCAAATTTTCTACAAAATAGTTTTTACACACTTTTTTCCAAAATACCCGGGTATTTACCCATTTCTACCCAATTTCCCTATTTTACCGGGTATTTACCATTTGGGTATTTACCCAAAGACATTTTAGAAAAATCCTTAAAAATTTCCAGGTTAATTCTGAGAATTGCAAACTTTCTGTAATTTTGTTTTTGTCATAAATTACTACCTTCACTACATTTTCACTGCCACTGTAATTTTCTCTGTCACGATTAATTTCACAAGGATCATAAAATAAAATATTAACCTACCATTCATTCATCATACATCCATACATAAAAAATGGCAATCATACCATACACTTAAAAACAGTAGATACACCATAGCGTATACGTAACATAAAAAAGAAATAAAAATAATAATACGCCTACTATTCAAATATATAAACTTACACGTACTACATGTTACACATACAGTTATAAAAAATAATACGAAATACGAGCATGTATAAATTGTATGAAGGTTACCATCAAACATCTCATAGTGTATTGTAAATGATGACAAGAGTACTTAAAAATTTATGAGTGGCCCATCAATTTCACTACAGATACACCTATGCTAGTTACTTCGAGTATGTACTTGTATTGTGCACATGTGTGTCTCAATAGATAGATACAGGTCATAAAAAATCAGAAAAGTAAAAAGAGAATCCTTCAATAAGTCACCACACATAGTACATTTAATAGATGAATGTAATGGCTGTTTATGGGTAAAATCTACAAATCTGAAAATTTTAAAAATTTTGCGAAAAAAAGTTTCAGAATCTGAGAAGTGTAATATACGAAAAATATTTCTGAATTTGAGATTTTACACCAAAAATGTTTCAGAATATAAGAAAATGTTTCAGAATAGAAATAAAAAAAACACAATTGTTTATTTAGTATGATTGGAATTAAGTATGATTGGAGCTAATCATAGTAGATCATTATACCAATCATAGTCGAACCCCATTTTAAACATAATATGATTGTAGCCAAACATAGTTGTAACCATGCTGTAACTGTAGTAATCATAGTGTATGGCTATAACAAACATGCCTAAAAATATCTCCTTCTTTATTTCGAAGTCATTCAAAGTAGAGTTTGCAAAACGATTAAAATCGTAATCGCGATTAATCGCACCAATTAATCGTAATAGTAATCGACAAAAAAATTATGCGATTACGATTAATATTTTTCTGTTTTTATAACGAATTTAAATCAGTTCCAAAATTTTTGAAACCCATTTTGAAGTTTCTATTTAAAATTATTTTTCAAAAAAACTAAATAACTCTTAAAAACGATTACTTTCGAAACGATTTCAAACAAAAATCATTGATTCTGGAATATTAAGTATAGGTTGACCACTTTTTTCTGAACTCAAATCAGTACGCCCAAGCTTTAACGTTTATATTTTCGTGAAATACCTCTCTAAAAACTATTTTCTATGGCAAAACACTGATAATTTTTTCAGCACTCAAAAAAATTCGGTTAAACTAATAAACTTGGGGCAATTAGTATTTCAGTAAAAACAACTGTTTAAAAACAACTGTTTGAAAAGAGCTGTTTAAGGTTTAAAAACAACTGCCTTAAACTGTTGTCGTTATTTTGCAAAAAATTTAACTGACTTCAAACAACTTAATTTTGATGTTGATCGTTTCAGTGGAGAAATTATAACAAACAAAAACCCACAGGTTTTGAGTTTAAGAAAATCCCTCAAATTCTGAGGACTTTTTTCCATAAGTTTTGATAACTCTGACTTTTATAAAACTTCCCATATAAAAAGCTCATGTTTTTTAAATACCGGATGATGTTCTGAGGGATTTGTCCAACAAATTCTGAAGACATTACCTCATCGAATATCTCAGTATCATTTAAATTGATGCGATTACATTATCTTTCTAAAAATATAAAAAATCCATCATTCCGTGAACTTTTCGTTTAGAAAACCTCAAAGATTATGGGCGCCTTTTCATATAAACATTTTCGTATATATAGGATCAAAATAACCTCATGTTCAGATATGTTTTTGCGTTAATGAACCTCTTAATTCACGAACTCTGAACTTTTTAGAATTGATTTAACTCAAATTATCCCTTTGTCATACTTAAATTATAAAAAACTACTCTTATGACTTATTTTATGGAAATTCAAGTTTTTGTATAAAATTTTCGAACAAAATAATTTTTTATGTTGAACTGTTCAATAATCAGTACAATCAGTACATATTTCAAAAAATCAGTACAACATCTTTTGATCAGTACATGTGATCAAAAATCAGTACGTATGGTCAGCCTAATTAAGTAGAATCGATTGCAGGATGATATGATGCGTTCTAGTACCGATTATTTGGAACGGAAAATTTTGATGGGTTGGCCATGATTCATTTAACTTTTTTGCGATTTTTTTTTTTTCCTTTTCTTGTAATAGTCATTCAAATTTAAAGGAAAATTTAAATTCTGATATGAGTAAGTTTTAAAGAGGTTTGTTTTCAAAATATACTTAACAGGCTTTGGTCGGTTTTGGTCGAAAAATTTAAACATGAAATTTTTTAAAAACAACGTAATTCTTTCATACTTTGACCGCTGGTTGCCTTGGAAAGGAATCACGAGCCAAAGAGCGAATCCAAACCAGTCACAGTTTAGAGTACTCTTTAGTAGCACAGATACAGAGCTATTAAGACGCACTCTTTGTAGAGTTTATTTAAAAAAATGCCTTAAAAAAACTCTCAAGGGCGCTCGAGCGTTCTTTCAATGCGCAATAATATACTAAAAAAGAGACTGTGGTTCCAAAATCTCGAATTATTTTTAGTGGGAAAGTTTGAAAGTTTTTAATTTTATTTCTTAAAAATAATAATTTTTGTATTTTCGTACTTTCTAAAATGTAAATTTCAAAAGATTTTTTTAAAGCTATTGAAACTCAAATTATTTAAAAAAATCGATTAATCGTAATCGCGTTTAACGGCAAATTTTTTAATCGTAATCGCGATTATGAAATATCTCGATTATTTGCAAACTCTAATTCAAAGGCAGCTACACTTTGGAATTGTAAGGCAATTTGAAATTTTGTTAAATAAAATTGAACAGTTCATGCGAATAAAGACGAATAGACCATTTGTAGAATTTTACAGGGGAAGATAAATACGCAGGAAAAGTTCAAAAACTTATATTTTAGTCAACTTTCCTGCATTAGCTTTAAGATTTAACTCACTTCAATCCATGTACAAAATTTTAGCAAGGTATTCTAAAGAGAACTTGCCAAAAATTGGACATTAATTTTTGCGTAAATGGAAAAAAGGCAAATATCCAAGAAAAATTTATTGAAATTTGAATAATAATGTGTTATTTTGCAGCAGATTTTTAACACATTCTAATGAGACTTGTAAAACTTGAAGAACTATTGTTGGTATTTGTTTGTAACACTTTAAGGATTTCAAGGATACACTTTTGAAGGATTGCGAAGAAATTTTTTTTTTTTAATTTTTTATTTTGTTTTTAATTTATGAAAAAGTGTAGAAAACGAGGCAAAAAAGAAACAAAAGTTTTCGGATAAAAAATATTTTTGGCGGATTTTTTTTTTTTGCCGGAAAAAAAGTTTTTCGCAACAAAAATCCAATAATTTTCTAAATTTAAATTTAAAAATGCCTGCGAATTTTGTACCCTTGCCCAAAACATTAAATCATGATAATGTTTTGCGGAAGATTTGGGTGTACTTGCCAAAGCAAAGTTTTTTTAGAAAAAATAATGTTATATTACTTTGTTATTCCATGCAAAACGAATTGAAATATCAGTCAAGGACCCCATTAAAAAACCAAAAGAGCTGTACATTTCGTAAATGAGTGCAAAAATAAGTGCAAAAAAGTGTTTTTACATTTTGGAGAGTATAAAAGATTCGGCACCAAAGAATATAACACTCTCACTTGTTTATGTACATTTGATAAACAAATGGAAAATTTTTATGCGAAAAGCTTACCCTTGGTGAAAAAGTACACTCAAAATAATACATTAGTAGATTTACTAATTTTTTTTTTCTAATGCTAGTAAGCTAACCTTTAGCAAATTTTTAGTTAAGATTAGCATGTTAGCAAAAATATCTTGTAAACTTCATTTAGCGCATTAGCAATTTTAAACAAAATTTGAACTAATATTTTTGCTAGATTTAAAATTGAGTTGACCAAATTTTTACAAGCTTTTTTGCTAATATTAGCAAAAATAAATGGTATTTTTTTTTTTTTTAGAAAACTTAAAATGGCGCTATCTCGGAAACTAACAAGGGAAGTCTCCTTGGTGTCACCCTCCGATCTTCATGAAATTTGGATATGTTGTTAAGAACGAAAAAAAATTCGACACGTATTTTTTTTAGCGGCCCAAACTCATTTTTAGGGGGAGTCGATTTGTATGGGGGGAAATTGACCTTTTTCAGTTTTTTACGATTTATGCCTATTTAAACAAAATTAATATAGGCATGTGTGGTATCAGATTAAAGGTATTAAAAATACCTATCTCGTGATGCTAACTACGGGCCAAAGAAGTTAATATTTTTCGACTTATTAACAAAAATGTCCTAAAATTTTGGTATTTTACTCAATATGACGAAAAGTTGTGCATGTTTGGACACGTTCTTAGCACATAGGTTTTCCAAAGATCTTTCATTTGGTATGTAACATGACTAGGTTTCTTTGCATAATATAGGAGATAAACGAAAAAAACTGAAAGATTGTCTTGTCTTCCCCCCTCCTTTTTACCCCCTAAATATGAATTTGGGCCGCTAAAAAAAATATGTGTCCCTTTATTTTTTCTGATCTACAAAATAAAACCAATTCCATAAAGATCCGCGGGTGACACTAGGGAGACTTCCCTTGTAAGCCAGATAGAGCAAAACGGAGGCCATTTTTGGTTCTCGAGCTCTATCGCCGGTCCTCTTCACATGTGTGGACCCTAATGGTTCCTAAGTTTGGATCCAAAAAATTTAGCATTCCCGAAAATTTTAAAATGCTCATATCTCGGTAAATATTGCCGACACGATAAAAATTCCAAAAGCATTATTGTAGCCCTCAACACGTAGAACAAGACCACATAATAACCAAAAGCTCTCCGAGTAATAGTTTTGAAGTTATCGAGTTTTTTAATTCTCAAAGCTCCAGTGGTCCCATAAAATCACGTATCTCAAAAACTAAGCAAGATAGAGCGAAACGGACAAAAATTTTGGATCAAAACTACACTGATAGAAATTTGTACATGACAATAATGAAAATCTACATTAATGTTATGAAAAATGACGTTAAAAAGGAACCCATGTAAGGTTTCATTGAATTAATGAAATAGGTATCATAAAATGTAATTGCATGAAGAAGTTTCATTAAATTAATGAAAATTGTTCATACAAAATATAAATTGTATTTTATGAAAATGTTTCATTACTTTAATGAAAAAGTATTTAATTCTTATGAAATACTTTCATTGAATAAATCCTACTTTTTATTTTTGAAATGAAATACTTTTATTGAATAAATGTAACTTTTATTTTTAAAATGAAATATATGTATGAAACTGTAAAGATCTTTTTATAGAATTAAAAATAATAAAAAAATGTTTTCACTTAGTTTTCTCGCACAAAATTTTACTCCAACCTTAACTTGTAATACATAATTAAAACCACGAACTAATATAAAACATCACAAAAATAAGTTAGTTAATAATTTAGTTTTTATTTAAAATTTCGTAAAAAAATTTGAAAAAATCACAAAATAACCAAGTTAAAAAAACACTTTCACATATTTTTTATTTTATCTATAGATTTCACTCAGTTTTCTCACACAAAATTTTACTATAACGTTTACTTTACATACATAAGTAAAACCCCGAAATAATTTAAAACAACGTGAGTTTAATAAATACTTATAATTAATCAACAACATTTCATTTTAAATTTCGTAAAAAAAATCTTAGAAAAAATCACGCTCTGATCAGCTGTTTTTTGCGCGCTTAAACTAACAGACTAAACAGAAGCGACACGACAAGTGTCAAAAAATAGAAAATTTTGTAAACAAAACTTAATGAAACTACGAAATCTAATGAATCAAAATTAATGAATATCTTGCACAATATGTATAAAATTTCATTCAGCATATGAAAAATTTCATTGTTGCAATAAACCAACGTTAATGAATTCCATTCATTAGTGATATGAAGCGTTTTTCTATCAGTGTATGACGATTTTTAAGGAACCCAACTAGGTCCAGGCCCATCGGGGGTGGACCTATCGGGTCCGAAGCCAATGGGGTCCTCAAATGTGTATGAACTAAGTCGAAATAAAAAAATCAGTTAACTAATTTTTGGCAAAACAGTTTTGCTAACTTTACCAAAAAAATTGTGGGTTCAAAATCAGCAAATTTTCTTGTAGGTTCACAAGCTTTTTTTTCTAACAATACAGAGTTTTTTTTTTTTTTTGAGTGTAGTTTTGGTAAAAAAAAATGTTTTTTTTTTCACTAAAAACAAAATTATGTTAAAACAAGTAGAAAAGTTAAATTTGACTTGGCCGAATCTATGAATACCCTCCAAAATGCCCTTTTTAAATAGTAAAATTTCTAGTAAATTTTCTAGAGTGAAAAAATAATATTTTTGATTAGAAATATTTTATTTTGTGTAAAAAACTTTTTTTTAAACTAATTTTTGAAAAAAAAAAATAATTTACTAAATTTTTTTTTGAGTGTAAAATTTTTTTCGAGTGTATTTTTTTTTTTTTTTTTAGTGTAAAAATATTTTTCAGTGACAAAAATGCGTTGTAAAATATTTTTGTGACTTACCAATGTTTTTAAAACATGTTTAACGGGTTTTCAATACGTGAATTTAAGGTGAGGCGAATCTGAAATTTAAGGTTTTACTAATAACTTTTGAACCACTGCACGGTGGTCAATTCCGGCCAAAAATCAATAACTTCTTTATTTCTGCATGTAAATAGCTCAAATTTAATATTCGAATTAAGAATAACATATCTGATACCTTGCCCAAATGTTGGACCTACAAATACAGTGGTTGGCCAAATAATCATGGACGTCCCAAATGTATCAAACATGTCTGCATATAAACAGCAATAATTTAATATCCGAATTAAGAATAATATATCTGATCTCTTTTCAAAACGTTGGACATAAAAACATAGTGGTTGGCCAACTAAGCATGGACGCGTCAAATGTATCAAACTAATTAAGGTGGGGGTTGGAACTAAAAGAAACAGCCATAGTGTTAGCAATTTTTTAAAAAAATAGATACGCAATACTTTTTAATTCTGTTTTTTTATTTGAAATATTAATAATCGTAATATTTTTAGAAGTTTAAAAGACAAAGAATTGCCAGGGTTTCCAGTTAATTGTGGAATGCTATTTTTTAAAGGACAAAATGGCCGCAGTTGTACAGCAAAAACAACTAAAACGATTTTGATGACATTTTTTTTGGATTTGTAGATTATTTAATTTTCTAATACTTATCGTGACAATTTTTTAAAATTTGACGTAATTAATATTTGAATGAAAGAAGAAATTGAAGTTTTTCTATTTTTTGAGTTTACGTTAGCATATCTTCAACAAAAATCAATTTTTTTCCAAAAAAAATGGCCACGTTAAGTGCTTGAAAATTTAGTTATCTACAAATCAAAAAAAATATATCATCAAAATCGGTTTAGTAGTTTTCGCTGTAAGAATGCAGCCAATTTTTCCCTTAAAAAAAAACTCACGATTAACTGGCAACCCTGAAAATTCTAGTTGACCAAATTTTGTGTTATGCAATTTTAAAAAATGCTAAAATGTTCTTTCTTTCAAATGAAAAAACAGAATTAAATAATACTACTATTACGTATTTATTTTTTTAGCTGTTTAAAAATTGCTATCATTAAGGCTGTTTTTTTAGTTCCAACCCCCCTTAAACCACTTTTTTTTTATTTCGTCTTTTTTTAAGTTTTTTTTAACGCAAATCTATGGGTTTTAGGTTAGTATCTATTCACATTCCCTATTTTGGTGGAGTTTGTAGGTTTAAAAAAGTCCACCATTTGTAAAAAACGAGTCCACTAAAAATGCTCTGGTTTAAAGAATCGGTAAAAGTAGGGGCTGAAATTTAAAATACTTACTTTTAATAGTTAAAAGTACAAACTGCTTTTTATAGCTAACCTCTAATAGCCTCTAATTGATTTTTATGGTCTTTCAAAATTTATTTTTTTTAGAGTTTTTTTGTAATTTTTATCTAATTTTCATACACATCACTTTGAGACAAAAACGCACACAAAATCTGCAAAAACAACATGGAATGATTATTTACTATAGGAATTAAAAATCCATGTCCGAACTTACAAAAATAATGTGAAGAAAAATGCATAGCTAACTTTTATTGAAAACTAAAATATACATTTTAAAAAATCTGAAATGATAAGCAAAAAATACTCAACTTTGCACCACTATGGACAATAATATAGTGTTACAAGGCCCAAAAAAAGATTTAAATTGTATGTTTTGAAGTATTAGCTATAATATAGCATCAAAAGTTCATCAAGATTTAATAAAAAAATAAAATGATTTTTGGCCGGAATTGACCACCGTGCACTGGACCGATTTGACTAAAAGTCAATAAGAAACAGCCAAAAGGAACGACAAATATATATGCCAAGCTTCAGCATCCTCAGAATTGCCTTTAGAAAGTTATCGTGTTTTTTATCTCGTCAATTTGTGAAAAACCCATGCCGAAATTCACTCTTTTGCTCATAACTTTTGAACCACTGCACAGCGGCCGAAATGGCCAATCTAGCGGCGCTTAATTCGGAAATGTAAAATAATAAAGACTAATGCTTATTTGCGATTATAAAATTTAAAAAGAATTAATTTTTAAACAATATTTATTCATTTTTATGTATTTTGGGAAATTTATGTGAATATTGGGAGGGTGGTTTGTATCATAGATGGGAATTTTTCATTACCATTGAAATTTAATTACCATTGGTTGATATCAATGGTAATGAAAAAATTTTCATTACCATTTAATTGTAATTAAATTTTTTTAATTGAAAAAATAATTACTAATGGTAATGAAATGCACCAATTGTTGAAAAACACCAATTATAATTGGTTTCAAAACCATTGGTTTGCACATTTTTGTTTTTTTGAAAAGTTAAAAATTTAGACATCAAAGTATGTTTTTACAAAAAAAATATGAAAATGTTAAAGACAAAAAACAAAACGCAAATAAAAATTTCAAATATTGTGTTATACAAAGGCAATCAACGTGTGTTTGGTTTATAAAATGTGAAAAACTAAAACACCATATAAAAAAAACCACAGATTTTTCCAAATATTAACGATTTTGACAATATTGTGACGACTTTTACTAATGGTAATTATTTTTTTTAAGTGCTGCCATACCAATGGTAATTATTTTTTTTTTTAATTTTCATTAGTAATTAAATTGATAAGTAATTTAATTGGTACAATTGATACAACCAATGGTAATGAAAAAAATTTCATTAACATTGACATCAATTAAATGGTAATTAAACCATCAATTAATTGGTCCCTTTAATTAATTAGTCCCATCTATGGTTTGTATGAGGCCTAGAAATTAAAATGGTCCGATTCCATTAAAATTTAGAGCGATTGTTTATGAATATAAAAAACATTTATTGGTCGAATTTCAAGAGGATATCTTGAATACTATTGTTAGGGGTATTTAAGTAAAACTTGAAGGGGACATTTACATGGGGGCTATGGGTTAACATGGAATGATTTTGTCAAAATTTAATAGGTTTTGTTCTTGCGATAAAAGAAACTTAAATTTCAAATTTCAGCCAAATCGATTGAAAATTGTGGTCTGTATCGCGTTTATACTGTTTATTTGGACAGCAGATGGACCCTAAAAAACCGAGCAACTTGCGCGAACTAGCACGCCATACTGAAACGTCACAACAAAAATAACCCAAAATAATAAACAAAACAGGAATTGGACAGAATACGATCGAATTTCAAAAGTTGCAGTCCATGAAACAATAGTTCATATCACAAATGTAAACTCCTATAATGAACTAATAATAAACTAGATACACACAGGCCACAAACATTTATTTTTTAGTTAAAACATACCTTTTACGTTCAATTAAAACTTTTTGGCTCAAAATGTGTAAACAATTGACTTAAAAGTATGAAGAAAAACTCACTGAGTAATTAGGCCCCAAATTCCTTAAATACACTTGCTGCAGAAAATGTATATTTGATAGCTTACAGCTGTGCGAATATTAAGAGAAAAACAAAAGTGAAAACGGTAATTTTCTCTGTAAAGTATAGGTAATCGATACAGTGCAAAACATTTATCAGTTTTAATTTTTTAATTTTGACTAAAACGCCGCTAGATCAGTGATTTCGGCCACAGTGCACTGGACCGATTTTGCTGGATTACAATACCAACCTGACCAGGTAAATGCCCAACTTATATGCCAAACATCAAGAGCCTACGTAAAGTCTTTAAAAAGTTGGCGTGTTTTCAACAGACAGACAGACGGACAGACGGACGGACGGACGGATGGACGGACGGACGGACGGACGGACATCGCTAGATCGTCTTAGAATCGAACGAGGATCAAGAATATATATACTTTATGGGGTCTTAGACCAATATTTCGAGGTGTTACATACGGAATGACAAACTTATATATACCCTCTATCACTAGAGTGGAGGGTATAAAAAATGAATGAACCCTAAATTTTTGGTGAAAAAAAATTTTGATGAAAAAAAGTTTGTTGATGAATTCTTTTGATGAAAAGAAAAATTTTTTGATGTAAAAAAAAAAATGATGAAAAAAAATACAAAAACAAAATTTTTGGCGAGAAAAAAATTGATAATAAAAAATTTGATAAAAAAAAAATTGAAAAAAAAATTAATGAAAAAAACATTTTGATGAAAAAAAAAAATTGATGAAAAAATAAATTAATGAAAAAAAAAATTTTGAAGAAAAAATAAAAAAATTGATGAAAAAAAATTTTTGATGAAAAAAAAAAAAAAATTGATGCAAAAAAAAATTTGATGGAAAAAAAAAATTTGATGGAAAAAAAATTTGATGGAAAAAAAATTATGAAAAAAAAATTTTATGAAAAAAAAAAATTGATGAAAAAAAAATTTATGAAAAAAATTTTTTTTTGTTGAAAAATAATTATGTTACTTTTTATTCACCAGCTGGTGAAAAACGGTTACAAACCCAAGTTATTAAAATTTTTGGTTTTAAGAAAAAGAAAACAAGAATTACTATTTTAATTCTTGTTTTCTTTTTCGTTAATTGTTAGCTTATATAGTCAAACTGAGGTTGCGTCCTGCAACTTTTTTAAAATTAGACACCAGCCTAAAAACATTATCATGTTAAAAAATGTCCATTAAATTATACTGCAGACATTTGAGTTTAATTTTATGCTCAGAGTCACATAAACATTATTCTTTTTTACTTTTTTAAAACCTTTTTGGGGAAAAAATAAAAACTTCAGTGGGCAATAAAAATCGACTGTACCCACACATTGCCAGACCCTTTGGGGATTTTACTTTATTAACAAAATACTATCATTCTGTCTTGGTTTGGTCCACCAATAAGTGATCGAAAATCAAAGCAGTGAATCTCCTGGACAGTCTTTATATTGTAAAATACCTTAATAATATTTATTTTTTTTTATTCACATACTTATTTTTTTATATAAATTTGTTACAAACAAAAAGATAATATCGTCATACCAACCTTAAGTATATTTATTTTTTTTTTTATGATGCTGCTACTATATTTTTTGTATTTTCTTCTGTGAAATATTTTAATATATAAATCCACTTGATGTTCGTTTGTAGTATTTATTGTTATTAGTATTATTATTAAATTTAATAAATAAATTTCTTGATGTTTATTTCTCTTTATAATTATTTTGTAGTAGTAGTACAACTACCAACGTACACACATATTTTTGTTTAATAATAATTTATTTAGTATTTTTTTGCGAATTTTCTTAGTTAAATTTTCTATTTTCTTTTGCCAATTGGTCTTCAGACAATTTTCTAAACAATTTTAATTTGTTTTAGTCGGTATTTTGTTGTTTTTTTTTTCTTTTTTGCTGTTGCTATTGCTGAAACTGTTGCTGCTCTGTATTTTGCTGTTACTCTTAAATTGTTTTGATTGTTTTTGTTTATTTATGTAGTCGTTGTTGTTTTCATTTTGTTGATGTTGTTGATGATGTAGTCACTTTATATCCTCTCATCTATTATTATTATTTTTTTTTTATTTTAATGAAAAGAAATTGTATTTAATTTTCTTTTTACCACAAAACATTTAATTAACTGCAAATAACTTTCAATTCTCTGTTGACATTTAATTGTATTTGTATAAAAAATAACACTGTGCTACAAAACAAAAAAAACACACAAAATCGAATATACTTTTCATACGATTTGGAATAGGTTGTAGGTCTCATTGAAAAGATCACAAAAAAAGCCTATCAAATTTGCCAGACACCCTCAAATTTTAAAGTTCTTTTTTCAAAAAAACATTTTTTGGAACATTCTCAAAAAAACATTGTTTAAGTCAGAGACTTTTCAACCGATTTTCAATTTTTGAACTGTTTTATATAGAAGAATCATAATTTTTCTGTTATATTTTAAAACTTTTTCGAGTTATGATTTTTTTTATTTTTTATGCTATAGTTCATTTAACAATCTACATATTTATAAAACTATTTTTAGGGAGTAGAGTCGAATATCGAGAGCCTATATGAGGCATTCCGCACCAAATGTCCAGCGAAAAAAAACACGTGTACCGTAAACTTCTGAATAGGTTGTATGGATAGCCCTATATGGAACTTAGAAAATTGCGTTTTTTGTTTTTCAATTTTTCAAAAACTGGGCTTAGGAGGCGTGGTCAAATATTGGAAAAATTGTAAAATTTGAGGCGAGTTGCCTTGATTAAATATTTATCACATAAAAACGGAATGCACCACAATCTTAAAAATTTACATTTTTATATAGTTTTGTATGGGCTATCGATTAAATTTTTTTTTTTTTTTTGGAAAATTTTCAGAACCCTTTCTGATATTTTCCATTTTTTAAAAAAGCCAATTTATCAAAAATTCGGCCACTTTTTTCTGTATTTTTTTTTTTTTTTGTAAGTTTAGATGTTTGTCCATCCACACAAAAAAATTCAGACACAAGTTTTTCGTTTTTATCGAGAAAATCGCATTTGAATTTTAAATTTCATAACAATTTAGTAATTTGCTTGTATTTTCTTGTTTCAAAAGAGCGTATGAGAAATATTTATGCAATTAATATTACTCATACGCTATCAGTGATGCCATTTTAGCACTTTTAGTGCTAAATCTAGCACTTTTTTTTGGACTTAGCACTAAAGTTTTGGAAAAAAGTGCCAAGTGCTAAGTTAGCACTTTTTTAAAATTTTTTAGCATTTTTAGCATTTTTTTTTACATTTTAACTTGTTTTTTTTTTAAATCTCTTGTAAAAATTTTTAGCCTGCGGCACTTTCTTTGCACCTGTATAATGCAAAAACTCCCAAATCGTATGGAATTTATTTAATGTTTTTTCTTGGGACTTACTTCATGGCGCCCAATTGAAAATCAGGAATCCTAAAAAATTAAGAAAGTATAAATTGAAATTCAAAAATTTAGAAAATATAAGTTGAAATTCAAAAATTAAGAAAATATAAATTAAAATTCGGAAAACCCAATTCAAATTTAAAAATCCAGATAGAAATTAAGAAAAGATGAATTAAAATTCAAAAATACCAATTGAAATTCAGAAAACCCAATTGAAATTTAGAAAACCTAGTCGAAATCCAGAAAAATTAAATTGAGAAAAACCAATTTAAATTTAGAAAACCCAATTGAAAAACAGAAAACCATTTTGAAATTTAGAAAATCCAATCAAAATCTAGAAAACCATTGGAAATTCAGAAATCCATATTGTAATTAAGATGATTTAAATTGAAATTCAAAAATCCCAATTGAAATTCAGAAAACCCAGTTTAAATTAAGAAAACGCAATTGAAATTCAGAAAAAAAATTAAAGCTCAGAAAACCAAATTGAAATCAGGAAAATATATGTACCGGTTACACTAGTTTAAAAATCAAAAAAAAAAAAAAATGACTTTATTTATACCCTCCACTGTAGTGATAGAGGGTATATATAAGTTTGTCACTCCGTTTGTAACACCTCGAAATATTGGTCTAGGACTCCATAAAGTATATACATTCATTATTCTCGATCGATTTTGAGACAATCTAGCTATGTCCCTCCATCCGTCTGTCTGTTAAAAACACGCTAACTTTTGAAAGACTTCACGGATGCTCCTGAAGTTTGGCATATATGTTGGGCAGGTTGGTATCGTAATCGGTCCAGTGGTTCAAAAGTTATAATCATAAGAGTAAATTTCGGCAGGGGTTTATCGCGAATTTATGAGATAAAAAACATGCTAACTTTCTAAAGACATTCTGAGGATGCTGAAGCTTGTCATATATATTTGTCGTTCGCCTGGTCTGTTTCGTTTTGAATTTCAGCCAAATCGGTCCAGTGGTTCAAAAGTTATTAGCAAAACCGTAAAATTCAGATTGGTTTTACCTTACGTGTTAAAAAAACCGAGCTTTAAAAAAACAAGCTTTAAAAACATTGGTTAGCCACAAAATTAATTTACAAAGTATTTTTGTCACTGAGAAATATTTTTACACTAAAAAAAAATTTGCACTCGAAAAAAATTTTACACTTAAAAAAAATTAGTAATTTCTCTTTTTTTTTTTTTTTTTTTTTGAGGATGTTTATTCTGGCAAGAGGTCATTATTTTCTTTACTAATTAAAACCATGATATTCTCATAGCATAATTTTCAAGAAAATTATTTTTTGTTTTAAATTTATTTATGTTGGTCATTTTTGCAAGACTTAATCGACACGTGTTTCGGAATTTGTCAAGATTCCATTGTCAAGATTATTTAGCAAAAATAGAAACGATTTACTACAAAGTAGCAAACGAGTCTAATGACAAATCGTTTGTGCACAAACTAGAATATTAATACATATTCGCCTCTATTCACAATGTGAATTAGAAAGACGAAGAAATTGTACCATACTAATAAGGCAACGATTGTCAATAACCAACAAAAATATTTAAAACAATTTTACATACGATAGTTTTTTGATCAAAAAATTGACTTTTACAATGTATTTGTCTATCTCGCGTTAACTATTGATGGGAAAGTAACGTGTGTAAAGTTTGTTCCAAATTTGATTAACTTTAATTTGGTTTTTATCACGAGTAGATCGGAGGTACATTACTCAAGATATAAGGAAAACAGTGAAAATAACTCCAAAAAACGTTAAAAAATGTATTAGAAATATTTTTTTCTATAAAATTTTTAAGTTTACGGGTAAAAAAAAAATATGTAGACGCAGTTAGTGCGCAATTTCGTTGTAAACTATAGTTATTGTTAAAAATCATTATTTGTCAATTTAATTAAAGAAAAAAAAATCTAGCACTTTTTTTTTGGTCTGTAGAGCATTTTAGCACTTTTTTTTCTGCCATTTAGTATTTTTTCAAAATTCTCTTATGGCAACACTGTACGCTCTGTTGAAACAAGAAAATACAAGCAAATTACAAAATTGTTATGAAATTTAAAATTCAAATGCGATTTTCTCGAAAAAAACGACAAACGTGTGTCTGAATTTTTTTGTGTGGATGGATAAACATCTAAACTTAAAAAAAATAAAAAAAAGTGCCCGGATATTTGATAAATTGACTTTTTTAAAAAATGGAAAATTTTAGAACGGGTTCAGAAAATTTTCCAATAAAAAAATTTTAATCAATAGCCCATACAAAACTATGTAAGAATGTATATGTTTAAGATTGTGGGGCATTCCGTTTTAATGTGATAAATATTTAATCAAGGCAACTCGCCACAAATTTGGCCATTTTTTCCATATTTGACCACGCCTTCTAAGCCCAGTTCTTGAAAATTTTAAAAACCAAAAACGCAATTTTCTTAGTTCCATATAGGGCTATCCAAACAACCTATTCAGAAATTTACGGGACACATGTTTTTCTGTAGCGGGACATTTGGTGTGGAATGCCTCATATATTTGTCGATCTCCAGGCTTGGATCGTATTGAATTTCAGCCAAATCGGTCTAGTGGTTCAAAAGTTATTAGCAAAACCGTGAATTTCAGATTAGTTTCACCTTAAATTTACGTGTTGAAAACCCGTTAAAAATGTTTTAAAACATTGGTAAGTCATAAAAATATTTTACAACGTATTTTTGTTACTCAAAAATATTTTTACACTATAAAAGAAAAAAATACACTCGAAAAAAATTTTACACTTAAAAAAATATTAGAAAAATATTTTTTTTTTTTAAAAATTACTTAAAAAAAGTTTTTTTTACACAAAATTAAAAATTTCTAATCCAAAATGTTATTTTTTTATTAAGAAATTTTACTATCATTTAAAGCGAGCAGTGTGGAGGGTATTCATAGATTCGGCCAAGTCGAATTTAACTTATCTACTTGTTTTTTGTTTCTTTGCCTTCTTTTTATACCCTCCAACCACAGTATGGGGGTATACTCACTTTGTCATTCCGTTTGTAACGCATAAAAATATCGGTCGGGGACCCCATAAAGTTTAAATATTATTGATCTATGATGGATTCTAAGTCATTCTATGAATGTTCATCCGTCCGTCTGTATAAACCACGATTCAGTCCAAAATAAAAGAGCCAGACTCCTGAAAATTTTCACGAGTGTGTCTGATGGTCATAGGCCGGTTAAGTTCGGATGTGGGTAAAATCGGACCAGGGGCGAAAGTTCCCCCTTAAAGAACTAAAAAAAAACTCTAAAAAAACGATAATTTTTACACTTTTTTTTGCATTTTTCTTAAACAAATGATACCTTTTTATATCAGAAGGAGTTCAGAGTCCTGCACTTAGACCCCGGGGGCTACAAAATTTAGTTTTTTTCGGCCCGCCCCCTTTTGTGGACGTAGATTTTAAAAATCATGAGAAAAAATGGTATTACAAAAGTTAAAAAAGCATAATAAATAAATTAGTAAACATTTATCGCGATGGGGACGGTATCCCCCATCACCCTATACAGAGCCCCCCTCCCCAAAAAATGCCTCTGAATTTTTTTTATATATTTTTCAAAATGTTGGAGGGTATCAAAGATTCGGCACAGCCGAATTTAGCACTCACTTGTTTTCTTTCTCTTTCTTTTTTTCCCTTTCTTTGTTTGTTTGTTTGTTTGTTTGTTTGTTTGTTTGTTTCTTTCTTTCTTTCTTTCTTTCTTTCTTTCTTTCTTTCTTTCTTTCTTTCTTTCTTTCTTTCTTTCTTTCTTTCTTTCTTTCTTTCTTTCTTTTTTTCTTTCTTTCTTTCTTTCTTTCTTTCTTTCTTTCTTTCTTTCTTTCTTTCTTTCTTTCTTTCCTTTTTAAATCGTTTGGATCCACACCTGTAGCGGTGTTCTTTAACTCTCGAATCGAAAGATTTCTCACATGAAACATGAAAAACGAAACAGAAACATCGTGAATCGGCACAAAACCTGACTTTTCGCATTCGACTGTTTCTGTAATTTTGTTATGCGGAAACTTTCTGTCAAATATGATTTTTTTTTCAAAATTTTTGGAAAGATGCGAGAAAAACTGTTTCTGTAAACCAATTTATCGAAAACTTTTGAAGTTGAAGTATCAAAATCACTCACATTTAAAAATGGTGCGATATTTCGTAAATTAAACAACTTTTGAGTTATGATAAATAAAAAACAATATTTTTTCAAGAAGCAACTGGGTAATTCCAAAAATTTTCGCCCCACTGTTCGGAAACATGCCTTTGGACGCCACTGAGAATTTGGCTCATAGATATCCACGTTTATATGAGATATGTTGCATTTTTGGATTTTTAAAATTTGCTGTAGTTTTCAAATTATCGCGGGTCAAAGTTCGACTTTTTTAGCAAAAGTCAGAAAAATACATGACGTTTAATGTGCTCAAACTTTTTAACTAGTAATCCGATTATTACAAGTAATGGCTCATATGAAAGCTTAATTCTTCTTCTTTTAGGAAATATTTTCAAAAGCACACGATTTTTTTCAGAAGTGTTGCAAAAATTCAAAACATTTTTTTTTTTGCCAATATTTAAAAAAACACATCTTCGATTTTCTTAAAAAAAAGTTTGGTGATAAACAATACTGTTTTGTACAACATATCCAAAATTCAGAGTGGGATCCCAATGGGATCAAAAATATTCTGGTTTTAGTACGAAGTTCTCAAATTTTACCTTAGAAAATTAAAATTTTATGTTTCTTCAATATAAAAATTTAAATTTTCAAAGAAAATTATACTATTAAAATTTTGAAAAATATTCAAAACATTAGAAATTTAAATTTTCTAAGGGAAAAATATGAGAACCTCGTACTAAAAACAGAATAGTTTTTGATCCCATGGAGATCCCACTCTGAATTTTGAATATGTTATACAAAACATTGTTATTTTTCACCAGAATTTTTTTTTTTTTTAAATCGAAGATGTGTTTTTTTAAATATTCGAAAAGAAAAAATGTTTTTGCATTTTTGCATCATTTCTGTAAAAAAAAACTGTGTTATTTTAAAAATATTTTCTAAAAGAAGAACCCCAGCTTTCACATGAGCCTAAATTTGTGAAAATCGGGTCATTGGTTAAGGAGTTACAGCTCTTTAAACGTGATGTATTTTTCTTACTTTTGCTTAAAAAGTCAATCTTTGACCCGCCATAATTCATTAAATACACCAAATGTAAAAAAACGATATATGGTACATATATCATATTTATGAGGGCTATCTATGTGTCAAGGCTCAAATTAATCTGAGACACCATTTCCAAAAATGACTAAAATTTGAGCTAAATTTTCTGGAATGGCCCAACTATCAACTAATATTATTAATGATATACTACACATTATTTTCATAAGTTAATTTATTATTTCATTTTTGTTTGCCAATGTTACGAGTGTTGTTAAAAAAAAATGTAAAATTGCGTTTTTTTTTTTTTTTGTTGTGATTTTATTATTTTCTCGCCTTATTTACCTTTTTGACAGTTGATTTGGAATATTCCAATAAAAATGCTGCTGTTTTCGCATTGATATACAGAAACAACTATTTTTCCAGAATCGAGAAACGATGGAATTTTTTGTTTCATACTTTTCGATGCGAAAACTTTTCGCATAAATTACAGAACACCCCCACTGGTAACATTTAAAGTATATTTTTCACTGTGGCACTGTGTAATTATAACAATAACAACAATAATAACAACAAATTGTATAAATGTAATTACTTTGTATGCAAAGACAAAAACAATAAATACAACAAACAACAAACCTCTAACAACAGACATTAGAATACCTTAAATACAGTGGAAGAAATAATTATAGGTGTTGGCGTTAAAAATAATTACTATGTCAATTAGAGTGTTTCTTAGAAATTAATAGGTCAATATCATTATTTGCGATGGAAAAACTTTATCTAACAATTTTTTATGATGCAGTTTCTATACCGTCCACTGTAGTGATAGAGGGTATATATAAGTTTGTCATTGCGTTTGTAACACCAAGAAACATTGGTTTAGGTCCTCCCTCATTAAGTATATGGGGCATTTTACGCCAAATCACTCACTTTTAGACCCGACCCCCTTTGAATAATTTTTATTCATTGCACTCAAATTTTCCACTTTTTATCAAAACGGATATTTTTTCAAAAAAAATAAAAAATGTCAATTTTCAATTAATTTTAACCAGTAAAAAATATAGTTATCTTAAAGAAAGTTGGACTACGTTTTGTTGGTATTTAAATGCAGTTTTAGAAAAAAAAATATTAAAAAAATATTCGAAGTAATTATCACTTATTTTTTTACGTTTAAAAATTAAAATCGACTTTTAGAAAAAGTACAAAACCTTCGATTTTTTTTTTTTTAAATCAAAAAATTCTACTCTAAATTACGCAAATTTCAAGCCATAACTCGATATGTGATCATAATTTTTTCTATTTTTTTTTTTTCAAATTTTTAAAATTGCACCTTTTATTTTTTGACTCTGATATATTTTATATGGTGCTCCAAAAAAAATTAAATTCGTAGATACTGACCCTAACTAAATACTTGAAAAATACAATTAATTATCCAATAATAAGTGTCCAAAAAATCTGGAAAATCTATATCAAAATGCTTGGGCCGGTCCGTGAACTTTGTTCAAAATGCCTTAAAAATGGAGAAAAAAATTAGAAACACGTGTTAGATCATATAAAACATCCCCAACGACTGGTCGCCATATCGTTTCGTTTTTCAAAAAAGGACCCATCCAAGTTCCACAAAGCTATTTCAGCCGAAATTTCAAGCGAAATAAGCGCGCCAACTGTTTACCGACGCTGCACAGTGGAAGGTGGACGCGCATCGTAACAAAATCAAAATTGTCACCGATTTGATCGGTTGAACATGGGTTTGATAAAAGACATCCTAAGGGATAGAAAACCATTCATAAAATATTTATATGTCATTTACTTTGACCAGGGCGTCTCTCCAAAGTCCAAACATTTTCAGGTTTTTTTAAAAAATGAAAATTTTTTGGAAACCTTTTTTAAATGATTGAGTAAAACTATTTCTAAGTAAGCTAACATCCTGAAATTTTAACACAGCTTTGACAATATATGTAACTAATTAAAACTGCCCTTATAAGCTAAAATTTTAAACCGCGTTATTCGTTAATTGACTGCCAAATGTTGTCATTTTTTAATAAATGTGTAAAAAAGACCCTTAATTATAGACTGCATCTTTTGTGGAACCTTGTGGATACAGACACATTCAATATGGGGTGATACTAGAGGTATTTATCTAAACGATGAACTTTATTTCGTCTGCAGTAACTTGCAGGTAAATTTAGGATAAGGCTCCAAAGTAGGGTCCATAAAAAAAAAAAAATATTTTTTAAAATTTTTATTTTTCGAAATTATTAAATATCAGCTTCAACCTATTTAGATATTTACAAAAAAAAATTGGTGATGCTGCATAGGCTTGAGAAACTAACTAAATTCCCAGCAAAATTTGGCATTACTAGTAATGGGATTTGTAATCCGGAACAAATGTTAATAAGTAGTTACTTGTTGAAGCACTAATTATATTAAAAAGGGCGTGAGACAAAAATAAATAGTGATGAGAATTAAGATAAATAAGTACTTATTGTTAGTTACTCTCGTTTTACTAAAAAGGAGTAAAAAACCATTACCAATAAAAAGTAAAATAGCTATTTACCAAATGGGAGTAATAAACACATTTAAGTGTTAAAAATAAAAAAAGTTAAAAATTGTCAAATTTTTATTGAGTTAACTAATTTTGGAGTTAATTGAATTGTAAAGGGAAAAGAGATATTATTAATTAAAAGTACTTCAATATAACATATAACTGAAAACTATATATTTTAATATTACTTAAAAGTTTTTTAACAAGATAATATTCAAAAGTTGTTACTTTTGGACTTAAAATAATGCAAATGGTAATGGGTGGTCATTATATATTATATTAACGTGCATTAACACAAGTGAAGAAATAAATGCAACCGAATTTAAAAAATATGCATTCGACACAGCAGAACTTATAATCTCAATGTATGGATGGAGGACAGACAATGAGTCCTACTGTACATAAGGTCCTGATACACGGAAGTGAGATTATTCAAAATTCGGTGTTACCAGTTGGTAATAAAAATAGTTTGAACTATATAAGCAATTCATTAACTAACTTATACAATTTAAATATTTTAAGATTTACAAAAGCAATTTTAGCAGAAAAAATTCAAGAATAAACAATCTAAAAGATATTTTTCAAAAATTTATGGTAAAATCAGATCCAAAAATTTCCATTTTACGTGAAGAAACATCGAACTTCGTAAAAAAGGTTCCTTATCCAAAGGAACTATTGCAACTAATACAAAAGAACTATTTTTTTTTTTATTTTTTTTATTACGATATTGCATTATCGTGTCTATGTTAATTGGTTTTTTAATGTTTTAATCCTGTTATTATTCATTTTTGGTTTATTACTACAATTTATTTATTATAAATCAATAAAATAAAATTGATAAAAAAAGTCATACGTGCCGGATATTTTAGTGTAGGGTGAAAGGTAATGTTTGCAAATATTAAATTTATCTTTTTTGTGCAATTTTAAATAGGTTTGATACAAGCAATTCCACTTATATATTTATATTGTCAGATTTGTTAACTAAAAAAGTCGATACAGTTGGTCATAATTTAGCTCAATTTTTTATATGTATTTTAACTATAATTTTTAATGATGTATATTTACTCTATCCGAACGACATTCAGAAATAATATATCAAAAATGTCAATGATCTTAACATTTTTTTGGCATTTGTTCATATAAATAAATTAACCAACTTTGCATTCAATTTATATGTAGGGTGCAAGGAGGACAACAAACTTTGATCACAGCTTTAATTGCTTAAGGTCCCTAGTTTTTAAAATGCCTAATTTTGTTTTACAACTCCTAACCGTTTAGAAGATATAGTCAAAAAACTTCGATGCGCGCGTTTTCCATACAAACCGTCCACTGTGCGCTGTATTTTTTTCTCGGGTATGGGTTCACTTTACGTATATGGACGTATATGATTCATACATAATTATGTATGACCACACATATGTTCATATATCACGGTGCCCTGGATAGGATTTAAATAAAGTTTTGGTGTTACTCCGATTTTTAAGTGGATTATGTTTTTAGACGATAAAAGAAGGAAAATGAGCCAAAAAAGAAAAAAGTACTAGGCGCTTTTTTTTTTTTGGCGGGCAAAAAAAAGAATTACAAAAAGAGAAAAAAGAATTTATTCTTTCAAATGCATTAAAATTTATTTATACAGTTGTAAATTCATCACATATTTACTTATCAGTGATATTTAAATATATATGTAACATATTTTTCCAGGGGAACTAATGGGATAATAATAAGGCCCTATGCTCCTTATAGGATCGACGGGAACATATATATATATATATTTTTCCAGATATGAGACTTAGGGCCGATAACACAAACGAACTAACCGGAAGATAAATTGGGTTTAGTGCTAACCGGAGGCTATAGATGTCAAATTTTTATGGGACTAACCGGAGGTTACCTTAACTTTGATTTAACTGGAAATTAAGCAAAACTCAAAGTTCCCTCTATATAGAAATTAGTGAGTCATATCATTTTAAAAGAATTTATTCTTTTTTGTTAAAAATGTTTTTTCAAAACTAAAAAAAATCAGAAAACGATAGTAAAAACCATTGAAAAATGTGTTTGCAGTGCCTAAGGAAGAGTAAAACAATATAAATAGTTTGAAAAGAGATGAAGAAAGTCTTTGGGACTATTTGTTTATTGCCAATCTTATGGATGCGCTAAATATCCTTTTTTATTTTTTTTATTTCGCCAAAAATGCCTTGAAAATATTGTTTGTATTGTTGGTGTAACTTCCCTCCTTCAAAATCTAGAAACAGGAACAGTCTCAAATGTGAAATAACTCTAAGAGTTAACATTTTCATTAAATTAAAGAAGAAATTTCATTTAGTATCACTAAATAGTGAAATTATTCTTTTGAGTCTCATATCTGAAAAAATATGTCACATATATATTTAAATCTCACTGATAAGTGAATATGTGATGAATTTATATCTGTATTAGTGCCCCCCATTTCCCGGCTCTCGGTATTCCCGGGAATACCGGTATTCCCGGTTCTGGTACCGGTTTCCCGGTTCTAGATATATTCCCGGGAATATCGGTATTCCCTGTTCTGATCCTGGTACCGGTTCTCAAAAACCAAAAAAATACTATACCATACAATATTTAAATTACACTATTTAATCAGTATTTCAGAAATACTTAGTTGTGTTTGTAAATTTATTTGAAAAACATGTAACTATTTTTCCTTAAATTCAAAAAATAAAATGGAAATGGTATTTTTTACAAGTTTTGTATTTTTTTTGGTATAAGCAAGGAAAAAGTTTTAATTGTACAAAATATTACAAAATATACATACCGGTAGTCCCGGGAATACCGTCAGAACCGGAACCGGGAATACCGGTATTCCCGGGAATACCGGGAATGAATTAAGAACCGGGAAACCGTTACCAATTCCCGGGAATACCGAGAACCGGAAATACCGGTATTCGCGGTTCTACTTTACTGACCGTAGGCACTATTCTGTATAAAATAAAGTTAATGCACTTGAAAGAATAAATTCTTTTTTCTCTTTTTGTAATTCTTTTTTTTGCCCGCCAAAAAAAAGCGCCTAGTACTTTTTTTTTCTTTTTTGGCTCATTTTCCTTCTATTATAGTCTAAAAACATAATCCGCCTAAAAATTGGAGTAACACCAAAATTTTATTTAAATCCTCTCCAGGGCACCGTGATAAGTACATTAGGGTGGGTCGATTTTTTTTGTCAAAAATCTTATAGCAAAAACATAATCTACAGGAAATTCTAAGAACATTTCGAGGTATATAGTAAAATTTTATTGGCATCATTTTTGTAGAACATTCATCCCCACCCTCCCCCTCTTTCGGGGTGTTTTTTGCGATTTGTTAGAATAGAGCCAAAAAATACTGTTATGAGAGGGAAATAGAGGGTTAATATGTTTCACAAAAATGTTTGCCATAATATTTTCAACAAAGTTTCTGAATATACCCTACACCTCAGATGTAAAGAAAACATAGTTTTATATACCGATATGCTGCAAGAACTTATCCAGCGGCAATGTTTTACCAATTGCCGATGGATAAAATTCGATTTTTGGGATTATGACCGGCAAGTATATTAGACATAATCCCTGAAGTGGAGAAATTTGTAATGAAACACTAAGAATTTGTAATGAAAACACTACAGACGAAAAATTATAATAAGAAATTTTGACAATAAATCGGTGCTTTTATCGTTAATCCATGGTAATTTTACTCCATTATTTATTTTATATTGGGCTGCAGTATATTAACATGTAGCGTGATACTCTGAAACTAAGTGCAGGGGTTGTGGGTTCGATTCCCTCCAAAGCCTTTGTTAATTATTTTTTTTAGTTAATAAAAGTATGTAATTGAGGATCATAATGATATTTCGTCAAAAAAAAAACTTAGATTCTTTTGTGGAATGAAATAAAAGAGTTGCATCTCGGAGAGGAAAAAAGCTGTGTTCGATAAAAATTTTTGATAACTGAATATTTTTTTTACATCAGTATTTGATTTATTTTGAGAAAATTTTTTTTTTTTAATTTTTGTAAAAAAAAATTTTTTTTTTTTAATTTTTGTAAAAAAAAATTTTTGGGTGTAAATTTTTTGACTGTAATTTTTTTTTTTTTTAGTGTAAATTTTTTTTTTTTTACTTTTTTTGAGTGACAAAAATAGTTTCTAAAATATTTTTTTGGCTTACCATTCCTTTTCAAAGCGTGTTTAGCGTTTTTTTCAACACGGCAGTTCGGGCTTAAACCCATCTGAAATTCCCCATTTTGCTATAAACTTATGAACCACTGGACAGATTTCGCTGAAATTTAGTATTAATCTGACCGGAAGTATAACAAATATATGGACTTTTGTCATTAACTTTTAACGCTTGTGATATTTTACTAATTTCGCAATAACATTTTTATTTGTAAACTAGGTGGTACCTGTGAATGTAGATATGTTAAGGGAACCATAATGAGTAATTCTGCAAAGGCACAGCGCAAATAGTCTCATTATCTCATGGTAAGGAACGTGCAAAGTTCAAAAATGTAAAAAAATCGCTTGATACTCATGAAATTTTACGTTCAAAGTTCCATATTGTTGGGTGCGTTAAAGCTATTGCTCCAAATTTAATACCGGGTAATCAGTAGACTTGGGCAATTATTTGGTGTAGGTTCAGTGGATGTGCCATCAATAAGAAAATAGTTACATGGACCTAAATCTTTGATACCAATTTTTTTCAATTTTAAATTTTTCGAGGTTTTTTGATTGTAGCTTTTGGTGCAAACTGTAATTTTAAAATTCAAATACACATGGTAAAAGCCCTTGTAAATATGCACAATCTGAGAGTGATACAAGTGATGTGCTCGCAATGGTTACGAAGCTGCAGCTCTCCAAAGATGGGAAGAAAAAACGTGAATTTTTTAAAAAGTCAGTTTTTTGCGAGGAACACTCCCAGTTTTATTCCGAATGGTTCCGAATGCTTTGTGAACTTTAAAATTTACCATTTCCCACTTGATTTACAAACGCACCCAAAAAATATTTAATTGCAAAAATTTTATGAACTTTTTAAATTTTTTGCAAAATTTCGATATTTTAGTTTTGCATTATTTGACAGCCAAATGTGCATGGCTGAAAGTTGAACATGTAGAAACAATGGTATGTGCAAATATAATAAATCATGGAAAGTGACATTGATCAAAAGTTAATATTGGCGAATTCCGCGGTGTTTTTCAGTTTTCACTTTTTTGTAAGGCACATCCAGGCCGCTTATAGAAATTGGTCGGTGAAAGGCGCGTTTGGTAGTCTTTTTAATTCTCTATCTTCAATTAATTCGCACCCGAAAAAAATTAACGTTTAAGCGGTTTTTCGGTGGTTTTAAATTGTTGATACCTTTAAATTTAATGGTTATATAAAATCTTACATTATTTAAATAAAGTAGAAAAGAAATGTATTTTGATAGATTTTGACATGTCTTATTCAAATAATATTTCAAAATTAGTCCATTGATTTTTGCAGTCGCGAAAATCGCGAAAAACCGCTAAAAATTTTTATAACCTTGATAAAATTAGTAATAACGTTAAAATATTTCGTAATAACCTTAATATTAGCATTATTCATCATACTTTGAATAGTTTCAATATTCAGTGAAGGACAACACTGTAAAATCAGACATTTATTATTAAAAAAAATAAATAAATTCAAAATTATTAAATTTTTTTTCAAACATGTTCCCTTTAAACCACTGCTGTTTCTTACCTATTAGAGATAGAATAATGGTGTTAACTAAGAATTTGTTGAGATTTTGTTAATGCATTTGGTAATATTTTTCTAAAAAAAAAATAAAACCGCTGGAAACATTTTTATTTCCAAAATATTGGAAAATGTGCCGAAAAAAAATTGGTTAAATGCAAATATCTCGATATTTAGCAAAGATTTTATGCATGTTTGGTCTGCATACAGGCTGCAACTTAAGAGTTATAAAAAGATGATCAGAAATGCAAAATGTGATTCTTGGAAAAACTTCTGTGGAAACATAGAAGACGTTTCTGAGGCATCCAGGCTGCGCAAGGTTCTGGC
This sequence comes from Pegoplata infirma, assembly GCA_963921195.1. Taxonomy (NCBI): domain Eukaryota; kingdom Metazoa; phylum Arthropoda; class Insecta; order Diptera; family Anthomyiidae; genus Pegoplata; species Pegoplata infirma. The sequence goes on along the minus strand of OY992539.1, from coordinate 128,529,233 downwards.
TTCTTCTCCTTGCACCCTGGGATACCTGAAAGATCCTAATGGGGTGTGGTCTTCCTCCAGTGGAGAGTCGCTGGATCTCCTTTTAAACACGCATTTTCCGGGAAATTCCTTGACGCCGTTTCAAGCTTTGGAACGTTCTGACGCCCAAGCATCTGAAATTGCTTCGGAAATAATAAATATGCCAACATTAATCTGGGCGATAAAAAGCTTCAGGCCCTATAAATCCCCGGGACCTGATGGTATAATCCCGGCTGATTTGCAGCAAGTGTCGGACTATATAGCCCCGTTGCTGTATAATCTATACACAGCATGCATCAACTGGTCGTATATTCCTTTAAAGTGGAGGGATACCAGAGTCGTATTTATACCGAAGGCTGGGAAAAGTTCCCACACAGCTCCGAAGGATTTCAGACCAATTAGTCTGTCTTATTTTTTGTTAAAGACAATGGAACGAATGATAGACTCATATTTGCGTAGAGTGATTGACCCGAGGTTGCTTTCGACAAAGCAACATGCATACAGCAAGGGACGATCAACGGAAACAGCTCTTCATGAGCTCGTTGGTACCATCGAGAGATCGCTTTCGGTAAAGGAGTACACTATGGTGGCCTTTCTTGATATTGAGGGGGCTTTTAATAATGTCATCCCAGAATCGATAATATTGGCATTGTCTGGTCTGGGAGTAAAGCGTGAAATCGTTTTAATTCAGACGTATAACGTCTGAATTGGGAGCGTCCGTCATATCTCGATTTGTCAATAGGGGCACACCACAAGGAGGTGTTCTTTCGCCGCTTCTTTGGAACCTGGCACTGAATTCAATGCTACTATCTCTAGAAGCACGTGGTTGTCATGTTGTCGCATATGCTGACGATGTCGCGATAGCGGTAAAGGGGAAGCATCTGCCAACATTGCGGGACATTCTTCAGGGTTCTCTGAAAGATCTGTCTAAATGGGCAAGAGACAGTGGTCTAGGAGTTAATCCTAGTAAAACAGAGCTTGTTTTGTTTACAAGGAAAAATAAGATTCCTGCTTTTGATCCTATTTCTCTGGACGGTACTGAAATCACCTTCTCAGATGGAGCCAAGTATCTTGGAGTATTTCTAGATAGGAAGCTGAATTTCAGGCGTAATATTGAGGAACGGGTGAGAAAAGCAACGATTGCTTTGTATTCCTGTAAAAGGGCCATTGGAAAACGATGGGGTTTTAGCCCTCAAGTCGTTCATTGGATCTATACAGCAGTGGTACGTCCAATTTTGTTATATGGAATCATTGTCTGGTGGCCTGCTTTAGAAACAAAAGCGAACTTTGTCTTTATCACGCAGGTACAAAGAATGGCGTCAATGTGCATCACTGGTGCTCTTCGTACTACACCTACGGCTGCATTAGAAATCCTCCTTCACCTGATACCCTTGGACATATTGGGTAGGCAGTATGCGGCTGCGTCGGCAATTCGACTTAATAGCACGCTGCAATGGAGGAGCAGTGATTGTGGCCATAGCGCGATCTTGAAAAAGATAACAATACCACAAAATGTGGACTGTGCTCCCTCTTTGAGCCTCTTTGAGCGCCACTATACCACTATGATACCATCCAGGGAGTCTTGGATGGGGGATACTCCGGGTAGTGGAGCTACCATAAATTTTTACACAGATGGATGAAGGCTGCACGAACCAGTGGGCTTTGGAGTCTATTCGGAAGAGCTTGGGTTGAGCCTGGCTCGTAGATTGCCAGATCATTGCAGTGTTTACCAGGCAGAGATGCTGGCTATAAAGGAAGTGGCTGACTGGTTGAGCTGCAATGTTTTCTCTACAACCGCAGTCAACATCTATACTGACAGTCAAGCCGCGGTCAAGTCCCTGGATTCAATGTTTCTGAAAACAAGATCTGCCCTTAACTGCCGCACGTCTTTAAATGAGATGGCCAAGCAGTTTAACATACGACTCATATGGGTCCCAGGGCACAGAGACATTCCAGGGAATTGCAAAGCCGATGAGCTTGCAAGACTAGGAACTACCTTACAGGTTCCAACAGAATTGGAATGTGTTGGTATGCCTCTAGAAACTTGCAAGCAAAACCTACGGCTTTGTTCTGCGACGGAGACTAATCAAAGATGTGCAAATGGATGGACGTGTGATACAACACGACTGATTTGGCCTTCTCTTAATCAGGGGCGCACAAGTGAGCTGATATCGCTTCCAAGAGGAGAGATTTCGACGGTGGTTTCTATAATTACCGGACACTGTCTTATAGGGAAGCACGCAGAGCGGTTAAATGTGCCGTCGAATGACTTTTGCCGAAGTTGCATGGATGAAGAGGAGTTGGAAACTATCGAACACTTTATTTGCCATTGCCCGGCACTTTCTGGTCAGCGACTTGCTTCACTGGGATCTAGGGAGCTGTACGATCTTTCTGATTTGTCGGATGTCAAAATTCAACATCTAAGGAGTTTCATAAGAAACTCAAACTGGTTTAACGACAGGGACTAGTAGGGAAACCTATTACGATCCCGTGGTATCACAATGGACCTCAGAGTCTACGTGTGTTGACGTAAAACGTCAGCAGCCACTTACAACCTAACCTAACCTACACTCAAAGAATTATGTAGGTAAATTCCAGTGAATATTCACTTAAAACAAATGAAATTTTATTTAAAAACCATTCCACTGTTTTTTCATTTAAAATAAAAACACATTACAGTCAATTTTAAATGTTAATTTAATGACTAACCAAAACATTAAAAAACTAGTGAATATTCAGTTATTTTGTATTGAAAAACAGTAAAACTATAGAAGAAATTTTTTACTGCCGAAATTAAATGTAACAGAAAATTCGTTTTTAATACAGTAAATTATTTTTTTTAAACTACAGAAACAGTAAAAAAATTAAATCCTTTATAAAATAAGTGAATTTTCATTTAAAATGACTTTACTGATTACTTTTTAAAATAACCTACAAACAGTTAATGACATAATTTTCTTAGTGTATGCATGTTTGAATATGTATTTTAGCTCTGGGTAAGCATAATTCAAAATGGTACGTTTGGTTAACTTCGGATAAAAAATGTAATTTTGACAATTTTTTTAAAAATTTTAACTTTAAACCGCCATAGTCTTGGGTGCGATCGCTCAAATTAATGCACGCGGACGGATTTGAATTAATTATTTATAATGTTATTTACCTACAAAGTCTTATCAATGTGCCACGAAAAAAAAATCACAATTTTTTTTTCTTAAATATTAAAAGTTAATGACAATTGCTCATATAAGCCAACCTTCAGCAGCTTGTCGTATATATTTTCATTCTTCCGCTAACATTTGAAAGTTAGCGTGTTTCACACAGACAGAAAGACAGACGGACGGACGGATTTTCATGTCGTTAGGCGCGGTATAGGGTTTGATTTTAGACCAATGGTTTCTTTGGAAAAGTTTCTTAGAATTTCTTGTAGATTTTGTTTTTGCTATACGATTCTTCAGTTTTTTTTGATCCATACAAATCGACCCGCCATAATGTACATATGTGTCCATATATGGTTCATATATGGTCATATATCTTCATATATGTAGCCATATATCCTGGTATATGTTTCCATACAAAATTAATTTAAAATTTCAATTTTTTAATTTTTTTTTTTTTTTTTAACGCCATTTTGAAAATGTTGATTACTCAACACTAACTTGGTGTAAAAGACTGAAAATTTGAGTGCAAGTTGCATTTAATACGTACTAAAACATATCAAAAATAAAAATTAATCAAAGAGGGTCGGGTCTAAAAGTGAGTGATTTGGCCTGGAATGCCCCATATATATTCATAATCCTCGATCGATTTTAAATCGATCCAGCGATGTCTGTCCGTTTGTCTGTCTATCTGTGGAAAACAAGTTAAATTTTAAAATACTATATTGAATTTGCCGAAGCTTGGCATATATATTTGTCATTCTGTTGGTCAGGTTGGTATTGCATTTCAAGGAAATCGGTCCTGTATACAGTGGTAAAAAGTCCCAATCTAGCAGGAAATAATTCAAAAAATAACTAACACATTTTAACTACAGCTGTAGTTTTTAACTACAGCTGTAGTTTTTAACTACAGCTGTAGTTCAAAGTGTTAGTTTCGGCAAAAAATGTTAGGTTGGTTTCACCTTAAATTCAAGTGTTCAAACAAATTTTAATAACATTAGTTAGCCACAAAAGTAATTTAAGAAGTATTTTTGCCACTAAAAAATATTTTTACACGAAAAAAAAAAAATTTTACACTAGAAAAAAATTTTACACCTCAAAAAAAATTTGAATGTTTTTTTTTTAAAATTCATAAAAAAACGTTTTTTACTCAAAAAAAATATTTCTTAGGTTTAATCTAGCTCGAGGTCATTATTTCCTTTACTAATTAAAACTATGACATTCCCACAAAAATTATTTTCAAGAAAATTATTTTTCTGTTTTAAGTTTGTTTGTAATTTTTACAAGACTTAATTGACAAATGTTTCGGAATATTCAGATACCATTGTCAAAATTATTAAACAAATATAAAAACCCTATACTACAAGTGGAAAAGGGAATGTTCAAACTAAAATATTAAAACATATTTGACTCTACTGCCATTGAGAATTTGAAGACGAAAATTGTACCATCGTAGCAAGATCACGATCATCAAATAACCTTTGCTAGTACTTGTAGTATAGGGTTTTTATATTTGCAAAATCATCTTGACAATGGAATCTGAAAAATTCCGAAAAACGTGTCGATTAAGTCTTGCAGAAACGACCAACATAAATAAATTTAAAAATAATGTTCTTACAAATTATTCTGTGATAATATCAAAGTTTTAATAAGGAAAGGAAATAATGACCTCGAGCTAGAATAAACCTGCTCAAAACATAATATTTTAAAGTTTAAATAAAAAAATGTTTACATATTTTTTATTAAAAAATAGTCGGAATTTAAATGAACTTTGGCATTTACCGAGAGTAGGTAGGGGTACTCCAGTGTTCTCTGCTGAACGGCAAAAAACCCTTAATTTTTTTATATATATTTTTTTTAAGTATTATAATGTTATGCGAAAAGGTAGGGGGTCCCCCAGTGTCCTCTGCTGAACGGCAAAATAATCCCTCATTTTTTCATATATTTTTTTTTTAAGTATTACTACTATTATATTGTGGAGGGTGCAAAAAATTCAGCTTAAGACATCTACTTGTTTGTTTAGCTAAGTGCATCATAATCAATCAAAAAGTCAATTTAGATTATAAATGACAACGTGTTTAGTTTACAATGTGAATATGGTATTTTAAAAAAAATATAATTAAATTTTTTTTTTCACTGTATTAGTTGTCTGCATTTTCATTGGCACTAAACCATCTATATATTATTTTTTTAATTGCATACATACTTTTAACAATTACACCATAATGTCTATTACAAAAATGATTTTTCAATACACCATCGTCATGATATTAAATCTTTTATCAAAAGCAGACATTTATATATTTTTCTTTGAATTTTCTAAATATTGTCATAATTAAAACAGATGACAAAAAAACATACATACAAAAATAAAACAAAAATATAGATTCATAAATAAAAAAAAAATATATGCAAATTTGTTTTTTATTTAAAAATAGCACTTAGCGATACTTCTGTTTTGTTGTTGATTTTATTTAATACTTTTTTTTCGGTACATAACACTGTGCAACAATTTATTTTTAATGACATTAACCTCAATGGTTTTATCGTGAAATGAAAGTAGGTCATAAGACAAGTAGAGTCTACTGAAGATGTTTTTTTTTGTTGCAAATTTTGCTCGTTTATTTTTTTATGGGTCGCAGGAGGGTGGAAGAAGTCAAACATTTTTTAAAAAATCCGTTAAATTCATTAAACTTCCTAACTCTTTTAACGTCTGTTTATCTCTTCTTCTATAACAATTTTTGAAATGTTTTCTAAAATGCATTAAAAACTTTCTATTCTGTAAATTAGATTTTCATTTGCTAAAAGAGTCCTGACAATAATCTACTGACACAGATCAAAATATGTACGTTTTGTTTGTGAATCACACAAATACACATATGAGTCATTCCACACCAACAACATGTGTACAGTGAATTTCTCAATAGGTTGTATGGATAACCCTATATGGAACTAAGAAAATTGCGTTTTTAGGTTTTTAATTTTTTTAAAAACTGGTCTTAGGCAGCGTGGTTAAATACTGAAAAAATGTTAAAATTTTTATCGAGATGCCTTGATTAAATATTTATTAAATTCAAACGGAATGCACCACAATCTCAAAAATTTACATTCTTGTATGGTTTTGTATGGGCATCGATTAAACATTTTTTTTGTAAATGGGCTATCGAATAATATTTTTTATTTTTAATTTATCAAAAATCCGGCCACTTTTTTTTTTTTTTAAGTTTAGATGTTGTCCATTTTCACAAAAAAATTCTGAAACGCGTTTTTCGTTTTTTTTTTTCGAGAAAATCGCATTTGAATTTTAAATTTCATAACAATTTTGTAATTTGCTTGTATTTTCTTAACGTTGCGAATTAGTATTATTAATTGCATAAATATTACTCATACGCTCTGTTGAAACAAGAAAATATGTACAAGCAAATTACTAAATTGTTATGAAATATAAAATTCAAATGCGATTTTCTCGAAAAAAAAACGAGAACGCGTTTCTGAATTTTTTTGTGTGGATGGACAAACATCTAAACTTTAAAAAAAAAAATGTCCAGATTTTTAAATTATTGTTTCTGTAAAGACTAGGGTTTCTAATTTCCCGGACTTTTTCAATTCCCTGGAAATCGTTTTAAAAAAGTCGTATTCCCGGGAATTCCCGGGAATTTTTTAATTAAAACAAATTTAGAACTTTATCATATAAAAATTGTTATATTACAAATTTTGGTCGAATATTCCAATTTAAAACCATTTTAGATGAATTGAAGGGCTGCAAGAACATTTTAAATTTTATTTTTTCGTGTTTTTCGCCTTCTGCTGATGTTCTATGGACACATTTTTGTCAGATGCCTTGCTTTAACTCTTCGTACAAGTATATTGAGAATAAAAGTTCTACAAAAGTTCTATTTTCTAAATTATTTTAAAAGTTTTAAGGCAAACCTACCATAAAATGAAATGTTGCTTATCGAGTTTTTACTATAAGCCCTTCAATTCTTTTGTAAAATAGTTTTACTAACCTCTAAAATATACGTAGAAAGTTCATAAAATCTATTTTTTGTCAAAATATTGGACCCTATCATAGTTTTAGTGTTTGCATTGACGTATTTCCACTCTATGCAAAATTTTTCACAATTCGGAAATACCCGATTTTGCTTCAAATGCGGTTTTAATAACTTTTTGTAAAATTTTTCTAATTTTGACTACGCCAACCGTAAGAAAATTGTATCTTGAAGATATATTTAATTAAACTTCCGAATTATTAAAATTAATTTGTTAAAAGCATTCCGGCCAAAATGAGAACACCAATGTAATATATAGCCATTATAACGACGTTTTTTCACTGGTTGCTGGATTAGAACTCGCGACGGCCAAGGTTCGTTACAAAATATTTTTTTTTTTTTCACTGCCGATAGATACCAGGCTTTTACTTCATATATGAAATTTTAAGCTGAAAACAGGTTTGTTATATATTTTTTAAAATATCGATATTTTTGTTTAAGCACTATAAAGATTGTTATTCTGAATATGAAATACTAAATTTCGTAAAGAAGAAATCATTAGAATTTTAGATTAAGAAAACTTTTGCCAATTTGCAACCAACATTTGAAGTGAAATTTAGTTTGATTCCGTATTTTGTCACGCAATCAATTAAAAAAAAATAATTATTAGGCCTAAATAATATGCAAGCTGAAGAATATCCTTACTAGTTTTTCTTTAAAAATTTTAATTCTTTAAAAATTTTAATGTCATTTTTATTAAATCATTTAAGATTGTGTTAAAAATGTGCAAATTATATATATTTTTACTAGAGTTGTCAAAACCGATTTTCGAAATATTCGAAAAATCGATTTTTTTCTATTTTTCCGGTTTTTTAAAACCGGTTTTTTAAAAAAGCCCGGTTTTCGAAGTATTCGAGAAACCGATTTTTTGGTCTCGAATAATCGACTTTTTCATATATTAATTTTTTTCGTTATTTTGCATTCAATGAAATTTTTTAGTAAACATCTCTAAGTTGAGAAATCGGATGTCCCCAGATCATTTGAAATGAATCCTTTTTTTGAAATACTGTTCAATAAAAAAAAACTAAAAGCTTTTTATTTAATTTGATCTTAATTACATCGATTTACATTTGATGTAGTAACATTCGTAAATCATATGTATTGTCAGTTCTGAAGTAAAGATGGGAGTGTGAGTGACTCAAACACATTCACCCTCACGAAGAGAATTTTCCAATCACGCACACTAACTTACGAGCATATTTTTTTCCACTCACAATCACGTGAGTAAATTTATGACAACTCACACTCACGTTCATTCACACTTACGTTCACTCACACTCACGAAACTTTTTATACAAAAAAAAAAAACTTTTAAAAATTAAGATTTAAAAAATGTAGGAAAATAAACTGCTAATGTGCCAATCTCTATTCTGAAGTATGTACAAATAGCTTGTTTTGCTTTCCTTTTTTATTGTTTTGTTTTACTTTTTTATTAAATAAATAATTAAAAACAAAAACCGAAAAACCGATTATTCGAAACCGGTTTTTAGTTACAAAACCGAAAAACCGATTTTTTTAAAAGGCGGTTTTTCTAAGTATTCGAAAAGCGGTTTTTGAAATTGACGAATATTTGACAACTCTATATTTTTACTAAAAAATTAGCGACGAATTCCCGAAATTTCCCGAAGAAAAAATCCCGAGATTTTAAGAAAAATATTTCCCGGGAATTCCCGGGAAATTTTTCCCGAATAGAAACCCTAGTAAAGACAGTCGAGGGCAGGCTCTAATTATAATTATGTATTATAATTTTTTGATTTTTTATATATGGTTTTGAATTGAGGAAAAGAATTGTAAAAGAAAAATTTTAATTTTTCTAAAAATTTAAGACTTCCTGGTTTGTTTCTTACTAGTTTCATATTATCCAGTTATAATATTTTTGATAAATTAACTTTTTTAAAAAATGGAAAATTTCAGAACGGGTTCTGAAAATTTTGCAAAAAAAATTGAAATCGATAGCACATACAAAACTATGTAAGAATGTAAATTTTTGAGATTGTGGTGCATTTGGTTTTAATTTGATAAATATTTTAACAAGGCAACTCGTCACAAATTTTACCATTTTTCCAATATTTGACCACGCCTCCTAAGACCAGTTTTTGAAAATTAGAAAAACCAAAAACGCAATTTTCTTAGTTCCATATAGGGATATTCAAACAACCTATTCAGAAATTTACGGGACACATGTTTTTCTGTAGCGGGTAATTTGGTGTGGAATGCCTCATATACCTATATCACTACATAGAGTGGAGTGTATAAAAAAGTAATATTTATTTTATTGATTTCATTGTCTTTATTTAAATCCATATATCTATCGTCCATTCCATGAGTCATTTTAAAAAATCTGACCGAGGGTCTTCCGATTTTTGTTATATTTTTCATACAGATGCTCTATGGAGCCAATTTCAAATTTCATCCACCAGATCGAAAATATTTGAAATACTCGCTATTTTATTCACTATTTTCGATTTTAAAAAAGTAAAAAAATGTAAAATTTTTGTAACTTTGAGCAGCAGTTTTCTAAACTACTTATCGCATTTAAACAATCCATAGCGCATACGGATGGTATGTAAGTCTATTTTGATATCTTATAAACTGAAAAAATATCGGTGGTTTAAAAGTGCATTTTATATGCAAATGCAATTTTGAAGTGCATTTAGCGAAACTTTTACCAATTTTAATTTTTTTTAATAGCATATTTGGAAAATCTAGGAATTTTGCTACAAAAAAATGTTTTCATTACTATGGACCGAGAATGTATGATATTTTTAATATTTTTTTAAAAAAATACTTCCTTAAGTTTCCCATATAAAAATTTGTATTTTTTAAATTATACCAAAATCATGTAAAAAGACATGTTTTTAATCCGTTATATTTTCAAAAGTACTAATCGTATCTCACTGTTTTTATGCACATTAGAAAGGTATTTTTGTCTATTTTTTGCACTTATTAACAGGAAAAATGTTGGTGTTTCAAAAATGCATTTTAAATGCAAATGCAATTTTGAAGTGCATTTTTCAAAACTGTCACCGCTTTGAATTCTATTCGAAAAGTTTACAATTTTTACTACAAAATAATGTCCTCCTAATAATGGACCCACCGTGTGTGCTATTTTTTAGAATTTTTTAAAAATCGGAAGACCCTTGGTCAAAAAATGCCTAAAATTACCAAATGTCTGGTGGAAAGGACGATGTTCATTAGTTTAAGAAAGAATTTTACTAAACTTAAAGAAAAAATACTTTAAGTATTTTGAGGACCCCATCTGGGTGCCCCATCTGGAGACCCTAACTTTAAACCCAAATTTCGAATTTCGCTGAATTTTCAAATGCCTATAACTCTGCAAATACTGCAGGTACGAAAAAATACTTTTTTTTTTTAAAAAAAAGCAGTTAAAAATAAAAATAATGAAAATTATATTTTTTTTTTAAACTTAGAAAATTTCTTAGAAATAAAATAAAAATTAACTATTTTAAATAACTGTTACTACATTACAATACTGCTAGAACATTTTTCAAAAAAAAAAGTTGAAGAGAAATTTTTTTAAGTTTTTTTTTGATTATTTTTTATTAAAAAATAAAAATTGTTTTATTCGACCTTTAAAATATTATATTTTGAGGATCTTTATTCTGGCTCGAGTTCAGTATTTTCTTTACTAATTAAAACCATTATATTCTCATAGCATAATTTTCAAGAAAATTATTTTTTGTTTAAAATTTTTTTTTTTTTAAACAAAAAAGGCAGTGGAAAATAAAAATAATGAAAATTTTATTTTATTTTCAAACTTAGAAAATTTCTTAGGGATCAAAAAAAAATTAAATTAACTACTTTAAATAACTGTTACTACATTACAGTACTTTTTTTCTAGTTGCTCAACAAACCGATTTAAAATAACTAACAAAAATAGTTGTTTGATATTTTTTACACAAAAACCACTGACTTTGTAGTTAAAAACAACTAACTACTGTAAAATATACAAACAGCTATCATGTAGTAACTTGCATAATTTTCTGACAATGAGTGGAGTATTTTCGTACTATATGGACTTTACTCAACTCGAATTTTTATAAGAACCCTTGCCTTTCTTTGGTGTAGTACAGTGTAATCTTTTTTACATTTTGGTGAACACTGTTTTCTCAAATTTAATTTCTTTTATAAATTTTTTTAATAAAATTTTTTCAGCAATTTTTTGTTCAAATAAAGTTTTTTGCAATAATATTTTTTGGGTTATAAGGGGTATCAATTAGAGTTGTCAATTATTCGACTTTCAACTTTGTTCGAATAATTCAAATAATTGTTTTTCCTCGTTCGATCAAACGATTAAAGATCAAAATTTATTCGATTAATCGAAGAGAATAACGAATAAAAAAATTATTTTAAAAAATATTTTTATTAACAAAAAAAATAAACAATTCATATAAAAAAACTTAAAATAAGAAAGTTAAAATTTTTATTAACGAAAAAATGCATACAAAACTTAAAAATATAATAGTTAAAAGTTAAAAAAAAAACTTAAAAATTGAATAACTGAGATCACTTTTAATTAATGGATGTCGATTTTAATACTTGTTGAGAAATAATTCAAATACAAATTATTATTTGAAGTATTCAGACAAAATATATCATAAATGATTTTAATTTTTGTCAAATAAGACAATTTAAGTTGTTCTTAAGAAAAAATCTTTTAAAAATAAAAGTTGACTCAATTTTTTTTGCTTTCAAACGATTTTTGGTTTTTGTTTTTATTAAATTAGATTTTGAAAATACTCTTTCGCTAATTGTTGAAGTAGGTGATATAGTAAGAAAAGCATACAAAAGTTTATCTAATTTGTCTGTTCTTTTTTCAGATTTTCCCAAATATACCATATCGTCTGATATATCGCTGAAGTCCTTTTTATTTTCTGAATTTTTAATACTTTGAATTGAATTATTTAACTCGCATAAAATATTATTATTTTCATTACTAATAACTTCCTCTATTTCAATACTTTTATCTGAAATATTGTGATTACTTTCAACATAAAATAATCTGGAGTATAATTCATTTGCATATTTTTTTGTTTCCCTTTTTGAAGAATATTTTAAGAAACTTTCATTGCTCGGAAAATTTCCAAAATTTTAGAAAAATTATTAACGTATTTAACACTTTTATACGTCTGTCATTAATTCTTATTTAAATACGTTTTAGTAAGTCTGATGCAAAAGAATTATTAATTTTGTCTAAATTATTTATTAAAAACTTGATAACTCCCTCATTTTCTATAATGGATGTGCTATCCAGGGCTATGGCTACAATATATTTTAACTTTCCTACATTTTGTATAAAATCTTTCAAAATTTATGAGAATAAATCAAATTCTAAGCATTTATTTAATTTTTTTATTAAAAAAAATTGTTCGATTAATCGACCTTAATTAATCGATTTATTCGTTATTCGAAAATCGTCATTTTTGAATTATTCGAGCAAGAGTTGGGTTTTGTTTGATCGATTAATCGAATTATTCTTAATCGACCGACAACTCTAGTATCAATACATTCGGCAAGACCCTTTTTAAATTTTTTACATATTTTTGTATGTTTTGTTAATATATTTATATTTTTATTCTTTTTTAAGAATTTTTTATTTTTTATTTATTATTTTATAATTTTTTTTTTTGTTAATTTTGGTTGTAATTTTTTTAAAAATTCAAAAAACAAAAATATTTTTCTTTTATATAAACACTGTTTATTTTGGAGTGCTACTAATTAGTTGTATGTTAATATTTTTTTATATTCTTTTTTAAATTTGTTTTTATGTTTTTTGTTTAATGATATTTTTTTTTAGCTTTTGTTATAAATATTTTACCAAAAATTTTCAAAATTTATATAAACACTTTGTGGGTTTTTAAAACAGAATATAAGTATATAAATAATTATGTATAGATGTGTTCATATGTTTTGAAAATATAATATTTTTAATTATATCACACTATTATAAATTTATGATATTTAAATTTTTTTTAAATTTTTTAGCACTGTTTTTCTTTTTAAATTCTTATTTATTTTATCATTTAAAATTTAAATTTATTTTTATTTAAGCGGAAACGGAAATAGCAGCAAATGCGTAATAAATTCGATTTTATTTGTTGTTGGGGGCAAAAAGTAATTGTTAGCAATTATACACACCAACACATAATCATAACACAGTGCAACAAACAAAATCGGAATGGGATGAAACCAAAATCAAATGAAAGTTGACTTATTCCATAACAAAACTATTAAGGCTTTTTTTAGTTTAGCGCTAGATTTTTTATTTTTTTGACGCATTTGAAATTTGTGAACTTTCAAATTTAAATTTTCAACTTTCATGTCGTAATACCTGCCGAACGATGGCCACGCCACGTTAGAGCTGATTGTGGAGAAATTTTTAAAAAAAGATTGGAAGATCATCCTCAGTCGGCAACCAGCGGTCAAAGTTGGTAAAAATTGCGTATTTCGACAAAATTCATGTCTGACCAAATCCGGCTAAAAAATTCGAAAATTTGACGCTCTTCATTGGAAAAATATTTAAATATCTGGTTCACAGATGCCGATTTTTAAACATTAAAATTATTTTTTATCCAAATTGGTCTCAAAAGTTGGAAAATGTTAAGTATTATTTTAAAAATATTAAAAAATATTAATAACACGATTTTGGTTCGAAAATTCAGATCAGCATCTGTGGAACAAAATCCCGGACTAGCATTTTTGAACCAAAATCGCGTTTTTATATTTTATTAATATTTTTTGTATAACACACTTAACATTTTCCAACTTTTGTTTTCTAAAAAATATTAAAAAAAATATATAAGCACGATTTTGGTCGAAAATGCTGATCAGCATCTGTGGAACAAAATTGCAGATCAGCATTTTTGAACCAAAATCGCGTTTTTATGTTTTTTTAACCTTTTTAAGATAACACACTTAACATTTTCCAACTTTTAAGACCATTTTTTTAAAAAAAAAAATTTTATGTATAAAAATCAGCATCTGTGTATAAAAATCAGTCAAAAATAATTTTTATGTATAAAAATCAGCATCTGTGGGCCAAAATCGCGGTTTTGGATTCTTTTAAATATTTTTCGAATCAAGTACGCAAAATTTTCGAATTTTTGTGCCGAATTTAGTAAAAAAATTCGGACATGAATTTTGGTCCAAATACTTAATTTTTTCCAACATTGACCGCTGGTTGCCGACTGAAGATAAACTGGCGAAATTTTTTCATAATTTTCCCACAATCATCTCTAACGTGGCCATCGTTTAGCACAGTGGTTCTCACTAGCGTTTTTTGATTATCTCCTTTTGGCATTTAAATGGACTTTTTTATAAAACAGATGCATAAGGTAAAAGAACTCCTCAATATGTTCTCAAAATTTATTTTTTAAAAAATCTTCTAAGTATTTCTGGATTGCTGCTACAATATCCTGGGGGTCGCGACCCCCCTTTTGAGAAGCATTAGTTTAACAGGTATTACGACTTGAAATTCAAAAATTTTAATTCGACGGTACGCCCTACTGTATAAGTGGCGTATGATTAATTTTGTAATTGCCTTTAAATTAGAATCATACGCAACGGTGCATAGTGTTTTTAATAATTTGGTTATAGCTTACGTAATTTCGAGCTTAAATTTGGACCCCACATGTCCTTTAAGGACACCACTTGAGGCTCCTAAAGTAGGACATGTTAGGTACACAAAACCTTTAAATGCTTTAAAATCACCAACTTTGGCAAAACTGCAGTTTAAGGGTACGGGGCACACGAAAAAAAAAATAAAAAATAAAATAAAATAAAAAGTTAAAAGTTAAGGTGCTGAAGCCCGTGGGCCCCCTGGATCCAAAAAACCGCCCGCCCACTTAAAAGGAAGGTCTTTCACAGGGCACCCACCGATTGTCCTGAAACTTGCGCATATGAAAGAGGGGACCAAAATAATAGTTACTTATTTTTTTATATAGCTGCCCAATCTCACATTTAGCGAGTCAAAGGGGAGGGGGAAAGACGGGATTTTTCGCTTTTTGAAGATTTTTCCCATTTTTTCAAAGAAACTATATGAACATTTTATACAGTCGAAAGTTTTTTTGAAGACCTATCCAATGGTGTATCGGTCGTGTCCAACTTCGTTAAGTTCGATATTGTCAAAAATGTATAATCGTTGGGGTAGTTTGTATGGAGATAATCTATATCAAAATTAAGCTGACCCGTATGTTTTCGTTTGGCGAAATTCCCGCTATTTCGACTTTTATACGGATTTCCCCGAAAGCCCTAATTTTTCACCCTTTTTTAAATTTGAGATTGGGCAGCTAAAAAAAAAACAGGTAACTCTTATTTTTCCCCCTCATTCCCATATTCAAGTTTTAGGACAATCGGTGGGTGCCCTGTAAAAGACTTTCCTTGTTAGTGGTATGTGTAGCTACTCAAATTAAAGGTAACTTTGCCAGAAAAACAAAAATAATAGAATTTTGGTCGGGCTGGACTTCATGGCCTCTCTGGGGCAAAAAAAGACCCCCACACACTTATATCTACATTAAGGGGGCACAAATAATGAATTTTTTTCGAGTTTCGTCGATCGCCGGGCATATTATGGTTCGTTTTAGTCTTAAAACTTTATGTTTTAATTTTTAGCCAAATCGGAAAAAATAAACCCGTGCCTATGGAGGGTTAAAGTTTTGCCCCAAAAAAAATTTTCCCATTCAAACCAAAAAGTTTTTTTTTATTTTTTTATTATTTTACTTGATTAACTTATCAACGACAAAAAATTTAATTTTTGTGGGATAAACCCTTCCACTTCAAAATTAATTTGGAAAAAAAATTAGGGCCGTTGGGGTCCTACTCTAAAAATTTGTTATTTTTTTTTTTAGTTTTGACTTGAAACGATTTCAGTTGAGATCTTGCTTTTAATGATATATATCCACAAAAAAATATTGTTGCTGTCTGTGGCATCTTTATAGGATTCTGAAATGTATCAAAACAAGTAAAAAAAGTTAAATTCAACCTTGCCGAATGTATTTATACTATAGTTGTCAACCAATTAAAAATAATTCGATTAATCGATCAAACAAAACCAAACTCTTGTTCGATTAATTTAAAAATTACGATTTTCGAATAATGAATAAATCGATTAATTTATTTCAATTAATTGAACAATTATTTTTTTACACCCTCCAACTACAGTATCAAAATATCGGTCTAGGACCCCATAAAATATATATTATTGATCAGTGCTCGATTCTAAAATATTCTAGCGATGCCCGTCTGTGGAGGGCAAGATACAGTCAAAAATAAATTATTCAAATTTTACATTTTTTTTGCATTTTTAACATAAAAAAGTAATACAGTTATTCAATTTATAAGTTTTTTACTTATTTTTTTTTTTGTTAATAAAATATTAATTATTTTTTTTTAAATTTTTTGTTAATAAAAATATTTTTATTCGTTATTCTCATCGATTAATCGAATAATTTTTAAGATTTAATCGTTTGATCGAACGAACAAAAACAATTATTTGAATTATTCGAACAAATTTAGAAGGCGAATAATTGACAACTCTAATTGATACCCTCCACAAAGTAAAAAAAGTTTATTTGCAAAAAATAAAAAATAAAAAATTTTGAAAAAAAAATCCGCGAAAAAAAATTTCTGGTGAAAAATAAGTTTGTACTTGTTTAAATACCATTTGGTGATCAATTCTGTTCACATGTGTCGACCAGCAGCCCAATAAAAGCATTTTGTATTTTTAGGTTATGTTGAATGTACCAAAATTTTCGAGGTTTCCTAATATTTCGTTCATAACTTTTGAACCGCAGAAACGATTTCGCTCAAATGCAATACCAAACTGTTTAGGGCAACAACAAGTAAATATTAGTCTTAGTCATATCTGTTTAATACTTTGGGCATGATCACTATTTCTACAGACGGACAGGCAGACGAAAAAAATAATTTGTAGATTTCTTGGCAAATTGTCGTTCGTTGTCGTCTAAAAACTCTATGCTTACATTTTTATCCAAATCGGACAACTTTAGCCCGTGCCCCTGGGGGGTTAAAGTTTTTTGTACAAACAAAAAAAAAATTTAGGGTCAAACTTTAATCCCCAGTGGCACATCTTAATATTGTCCGATTTGGCTAAAAACTTGAATATAGAGTTTTTGGACCTAACCAAACCATAACTTTTCCGGCAATCTATGAAATTCAGCAAAAGTTATTTATTGTGATAATACATAAAATGTGAAAAAAATGGTAAAAAGGGTAAAAAGGGTGCACTTTTTTTTGTTTTTTGATGCATTTTAGTACACGCTAAAGATGTCACAGATAGAAATAATATTTTTTTTGTGGATATATATCATTAAAATTACTATCTCAGCTAAAAACCTTTCAAGTCAAAACTAAAAACAAAAAGTTTTAGAGGACCCCAACTGCCTAAATTTGTTTTCCAAGTCAATTTTGAAACGGAAGGGTTTATGCCACCAAAATAAAATTTTTAAGTCTTTAATTAGCAATTCATGTAAAATAATAATTAAAATAAACTAAAAAATCTAAATTTTTCTTTGGTTTGTATGGAAAAAAATTTGTTGGGGCTTAACTTTAACCCTCCAATGGCATGGGTTAATTTTGTCCAATTTGACTAGCAATTTAAACATAGAGTTTTTAGACCATAACGAACCATAATTTGCCCGGCGATCGACGAAATTCGAAAAAAGTCATTATTCCTGCCACACCAAATGTCAAAATTCAGACATGTGATTTTTCGAGAAAATCGTATTTGAATATTAAATTTCATAACAATTTTGTAATTTGCTTGTATTTTCTTGTTTCAACATAGCGAATGAGGATTAAATATTTGAATAAATGTTACTCATTCGCTATGTTGAAACAAGAAAATACATCAAATTAATAAATTGTTATGAAATTTAAACGAAAAACACATGACTGAATTTTTTTTTGTGGATAGACAAACATCTAAATTAAAAAAATAAAAAAAAAAAAAAAAGTGGCCGGATTTGTGATAGATTGACTTTTTTAAAAAAATGCAAAAATTTCAGAACGGGTTCTGAAAATTTTCCAAAAAAAAAAATAAACGATAGCCTATTAAAAAGTATACTAGAATGAAAATTTTTGAGATTGTGGTGCATTTGGTTTTAATATGATAAATATTTTAACAAGGCAACTCGACACAAATTTTACCATTTTTCCAATATTTGACCTCCTAAGCCTAGTTTTTGAAAAACTGAAAACCCAAAAACGCAATTTTTTAGTTCCAAATAGGGCTATCCATACAATCTATTCCGAAATTTACGGTACATATGTTTTGTAATGTAAAATGTGAACTTTCATTTGCTATTGGTTTCATCCAATTCCGATTCGAAAAGTTCGATTTTGTATGACTGTGTAATTAAACAAAAAATTAATTAGAATCCACTATCATAATTTTGGTTTTATGTATTTGTTTAGAAATTTTTTAAATTATTATTTTTTTTTAATTTATTTCCCATAAATTTTTCATTTTTTATTTTTTCTTTCACTTTTTTTTTAAATTTTAATCTTTTAATTTCACAATAATTTTTTTTTTGTCGGTTTCAAAATTTTCTGTTATTCAATTTTTTTTTTAAACACTCTTGTGCAAAATATATTCATTCATTAAATTTTCAACAGATTTCATAAACTTTACGAACACAAAAACATGGTAAGTAATTAAAAAATTTTAAACAAAATACTTGAAAAACACTAAAGAACAGCATACAGAAAAAAAGAAAAATCAACAATTACTCGGTATATTAAACTCTTGCGACTTTAAGAGCTCTGCTCCTCTAGTAAATTTACTACATACTACAATTGCATGAAAACCAAAAACATTTGCTTTTACCGTTAACAATGTACGTTGTACTGGTACTTGTAACTGTAATTAACACAAAACCATCATTTTTAACATCACCGACGTAGTCGGTTGTAGTATTTTGCCACGGCACTCTTTCTTAAAATTTATTTTTTTTTACTTTTTTTTTTTCAAGGAAATATACGTTTTTATTATCCGCTACGACACGGTGTACGTTTTGTTGTACGTTTAAATAAACACGCGCGTCACTTAAAATTCTTTACACATAGACTCAAGTGCTTTATAGCTTTTTTTTATTTTTCTTTTTCACTTGTGTGTATGATTTTTCTACGGAGCTTTCTTTTTTGCTTTCGTTCGTCCGCTATTTGTTGAGGTTTTATTTAAAAAACAAGCACTCGAGTAGAATGTTGGCAATCAACTGATTGTAAAATTTGTTTCACAGATTGTGCAGAGTGTTAATGAAAAAGAACTAAAAGCATCATTGCGAAAGTAACATAAAATAAAGCTACAATGTTGTTTGCCACATTGATGACGATGATGATGATGACGATGATGGTATAATAGTTTTTCGCAACATATGCCAAAAAATCATGATACTTATTAACACTGTTAGCAACATTCTTGCATTGTATACAACTAAATTTTATTTCGTTCAAATCGTACTGTTCAGCACTTGCAAGAATGTTGCTAACAGTGTTAATATATTTTACACCTACTTATGAATATCCCACACACTTAAATAAAAGTTTAACATCTTCTTCTTTTACAATTTTTATACCCTCCAACTACAGTATGGGGGTATACTCACTTTGTCATTCCGTGTGTAACGCATCGAAATATCGGTCTTGGACCCCATAAAGTGTATATATTATTGATCAGTGATCGATTCTAAGACATTCTAGCGATGTCCGTCTGTCCGTCCGTCCGTCTGTCCGTTCGTCCGTCTGTGGAAGACACGATACAGTCCAAAATAAAAGTGCTAGACTCCTGAAATTTGGCACATATATGTCTTATGTTCATAGGCTGGTTAAGTTCGGAGATGGGCAAAATCGGACCAGGGGGGAAAAAGTTCCCCCTTGACGAAGTAAACCAACCAATGAAAAAAGGTAACTTTTTATAGGTTTTTTTGTATTTTTGTTAAACAAATGAAACATTTTTATGCTTGAAAAAGTTCAAAGCCTTGGACTTGGACCCAGGGGATTTTGAAAATTACTTTTTTTTTGGTCCGCCACCTTTTGTGGGCGTGGATATTAGCAAATAATTTATATAATGATGAAAGTGTATATCTTTTGTACAAAAAGCATAGTAATTAAATTTGTAAACATTTTTGACCAGAGAGAAAATGTCCCCAAGGACCCCCGACAAGCCCCCCCAAAAAAAACGACCCCTGCAATTTTTTAAACGTTGGAGGGTATACAAGATTCGGCACAGCCGAATTTAACACTCTCACTTTTCTATAATGTTTTTGGGCTGCTGTCTAATTTTAAAACTGACTTCTCACAAAAAAATGTATGGGGACCACCTTAATGGTGGGATTTCATAAAAAACGGATATGCCCCTTAAGGGGCTTACATACAAAATGGGATTTTTATGAAATTTGCTCCCACCGCTCTAACTCTACCAAAATTTTCTCAGAAATTACCTATCCCAATCTTCAACCCATAAGGTGGTCCCCATACATTTTTGTATTAATTTTTTTTTTTAGGACATCAGCTCATGGCGCTCACATGGCTCACCCGAGATGGGTAAAATGTATGGCCGACCCCCATTATTCCCCCCCCCCCCCCACCCCCTAAGTTTTTTCAGATCATACCTACGCCCTTTTACCACTTCCTAAGAGGGCTCCCACTAGGGCTGTCAAACGGGATCGGTTTTTTAAAATCCCGGGATTCGGGATTTGAAAATCGAAATCCCGGGATCCCGGGATTTTTCGGGATCACGGGATTTTTCGGGATCCCAGGATTTTTCGGGATTCCGGGATTTTTCAGGATTAAATTTCTTTGATTATAAAGGTAAAAATAGTAGACTCTTTCAGCTTTACCACAAGAAAATAAAATAAATTTAAAATGAGCTTTTAATTTTATTTCCATACAAATTGCTTTTGTTTTTAAAATCGACTTTCAAAAAATGTATAGAAAATTTGAAATTTAAAATAAAACTTTTGTTAAAATAGACTTTTTATTTTCTTGTGGTAAGGGCCTTTATGTTTCAATTTTATTGTGCATATGGGTCTATTTCGCTACAACGAAATTATTAAAAAAAATATTTCTAATTATTTTGATTGTTATATAAAGGCAATAAAAAATTAAGTATACGCCACTTATGCGGTTTTCAAGTAATTATTATTATTAAATATTTAGCAATGAACTAAAAAAACCTTGAGGGGTTTGTTATTGAAAATAACAACTTTTATTTGCTTTTGGTTTCATCCCATTCCAATTTTGGTTGTTGCACTATATAATTTCAGCTCAGCCAAATTCGTGGCCAGCTACGTTGAAAATTTAAAAAAGGTTTTAGTTTTAATTTTTTTATATTAATGTAACAATAATTGAACAAAGTTGTATTTTTAAAAATAAATTTTCATACATTTTTTCAAAAATCCCGGGATTTGAGCTTAAAAATCCCGGGATTCGGGATTCATTTTATGACAAAAATCCCGGGATTTCGGGATTCGGGATTTCGGGATTGACAGCCCTAGCTCCCACACAAAATTAAAATTTTTTCTAAATACTGGGCGACATTTTAACATGTAAATTTTAAATTTGCTCCCGCTCTAACTCTACCATGGTTGCTTCTAGACGAGTTAAATGTATGAGCGACCTCCAATATTATTTTAATACCAACAATTTTTCAGAACTTACCTACCCTCAATCTTCAACCTTTAAAGTAGGACATCAGCTCATACACTCAAAATATTTTGTAGGCAAAATCAAATGAAAAACACATTTAAAACCAGTGAATAAACTATTGAAAACCATTCCAATAATTATTCATTTGTGTTAACATACATCAACATTTATTTTTTACTGTTGACAAAATTTTCTAAAATAAATAACATTGAACATTAAAAAATTACATTTTTTCATTAATTTTTACCAACAAATTCTAAAAAAAAAACCTACGTAAACATTAAAAATTAATGATAGTAATGTTATTTTTACCAAAAAATTAAAAAAAAAAATAACCTACGAAAACATTAAAAATTAATGATTTCGTTGGTTATTTTTTACAATTTTCTATTCAAATATTTTTTTTTTTTTAATTTTTAATAAAATTTTGGGGAATCGATTCCGCAATCAACTACATTCTGGCCAGACACTCTACCCATCGTGCCAAATTCACTTGATACAAACATGTTTTTATATTTCTATAAATAATTTTTTGAATTTTTTTTTTTACAAAAAAATAACCTACTTGTGTAGGTAAAAACTAATGATATCTCATTAAAAATACCAACAATTTGAAAAAAAAAAATACTTACACAAATCATTAAAAATTAAAAGATTAATCAGTAGTTTTTACTTACAGAACAAAAATAAATGCCTTTAAAAATTAAATGTTAATGAAAGTCTTTATATTTTAGTGTGTTATTTTTGAAACAAAGGACAGAAGTAGTCATTAATAAAATCTGAACATCAAACAAATGTTTTTTCTTTTAAAAACGACTAAACGTAAAACTTTTTAAATAAACTACAAACAGTTAATGACATAATTTTTTGAGTGTAGCGCTCACGTGGTTCACCCTGGATGGGTAAATTCTATGGCCGACCCCCATTATTTTCCCCCAACATTTTTTTAGATCATACCTACCCCCTTTCACCACTTCCTAAGGGGGTCCCATTCAAAACTCAATTTTTTCTAAATATTGAGCGATATTTTAGCATGCAAATTTTCAATATGCAATAAAATCTTTGTTTTTGACCATATTTTAATGACATTTTAAATTTACACTTAAAAAATTATGTCATTAACTGTTTGTAGTTTATTTAAAAAGTATTACGTTTTGTCGTTTTTAAAAGAAAAACATTTGTTCAATGTTCAGTGTTTTCAAATGACTATTTCTGTTTTTTGTTTCAAAAAAAAACAACATAAAAAATAACGACATTCAATTTTTAAAGTCATTTATTTTTGTTCTGTAAGTAAAAATAAGTGATTCTTCTTTAATATTTAGTGATTTGTGTACGTTATTTATACCCTACACCACTCTGTGGTACAGGGTATAATGAGTTTGTGCTGATGTTTGTAACTACCCGAAATATTGGTACTAGACCTACACAGAGTGGGGAAAAATGGACTCAAAGTTGTTCACTTTTAAGTACTTATATAATATGAAATAATGTACCAATTTCAATGAAATTTTATTTAGATCAAAGCTTATCATTTTCTTAATTATTATTGGTGTAAAAAGTAAAAAAATGCAAAAATGCTGTCAAAATTTTAGCGAAATTTAAAATATTTTTTTTTTTTAATTTTTTGTTGGCCAATTTTGACTAAGACAAGATAAGATTAAAATTAAAAAAAATTTCATTGAAGTTGGTTCACTATTTTGAAAGATATGAGCTTTTAGAAGTGAAAATTCTTGAATTTTTATCTGGTTATAAAAACCAAAATAATAGTATATTAGCAATTATTAACCACAACGTTGATAAGGGGTTTAAATACCTTTTTTTGAGTCTATACAGCATATTCGTCCAATGCCTAATACATTTTTTATTGGAAAAATACTGAAAAAATTAAAATTTTCTAAAATTTAGGAAAATTTAAAAACTAAACTAAAACCTTTTTCCAAAAATCAACTATGACAGATCGATTTGGAATTTTATTAGCTAAAATACAAAAAAAGAAAAACTAAAATCGGTTAAGAATTGCGAACTGTAGGCAAAATTGTATAAAAAAGTCCATTTTTCCCCACTGTGCTACCTTCAAGTATACCGATCGACCCAACTTGACTTTTTGAGTCAATTTAGCGATGTCCGTCCGTCCGTCTGTCCATCTATCGGTTTAAGCCCGACACAGGTCGCAATTTTCAATCAACTGACTTTGAATTTGATACTTATGCATATTTTGGTCCAAGGACGAAGCCTATTCAATTGGAGAAAATCGGTCCATGTTAAGACCCAGCTCCCATACAAACGCCACCCTTGGATTCGGCTTTAATGACTCTAATAACCGTGTTATAATAGATATCGCTTTAAAATTAAGCAGGTAATCAAATTATGTGCGAAACTTTATTCCAAATTTCATATGAATCGGTTCAGTCCTTCTGGTAGTCCCTATACAAACAACCCTCCCGATATTCACAAAATTTCCTCAAAATTTATAAAAATTAAAATATTTGATAAAAATTTTATTTTTAGCTGTTAAACGTGTACTTAAGTAACCTAATCAAATCGAAATATAACACAGGCACACAAAAAAAAAAAGTGGCCAGACCCAGAGGGTAGACCCAGTTATTTCTAGGTTTTTAGGGTCGCTGAATCCGAATATGGCCATAAAAAATCATTTCAATTGCCAGTTTTTTCCCTACCGCCCCCCTATAACCCCCCGAAGGATTGACTTTTAATTCTTCTACAAACTTAAAATTAATATGTACTTTTATGTTTATATTGCAGCTGAAACCAAAAATAACAACAACAAATTTATGTGACCCTTCCCTCAACCCCTATCACGCCCATTTAACACCCTGAAGGGAGATGAATTTTGAGTGTTTATAAAAAATCAAGATGTATATGGATTTCTATGTTTTTTGGGCCGCTAAAACCGATTATGACTACAAAAAATGCATAATACCCCTCCATAACTCCCTAGTACCCCTTACTACGCCCTATAGGGTATTTAATTTTGAAATATACCTTCATAATTTTGTTAGATTACATTCTAAGACTTAATAAAAATTTCAAAATTAAATCCCCTATAGGGCGTAGTAAGGGGTGAGGGAGGGGTATTATACATTTTTTGTAGTCATAATCGGTTTTAGCGGCCCAAAAAACATAGAAATCCATATGAGCAATTGTCATTAACTTTTAATATTTAAGAAAAAAAAAATTGCGATTTTTTTTTCGTGGCACATTGATAAGTCTTTGTAGGTTAATAACATTATAATTAAGTAATTCAAATCCGTTCGCGTGCATTAATTTGAGCGATCGCACCCAAAACTATGGCGGTTTAAAGTTAACATTTTAAAAAAAATTTGTCAAAATTACATTTTTTATTCGAAGTTTACCAAACATACCATTTTGTATTATGCTTACCTAGAGCTAAAATACACATTCAAACATGCATAAAATCTTTGCTAAATATCGAGATATTTGCATTAAACCAATTTTTTTTCAGCACAATTTCCAATATTTTGGAAATAAAAATGTTCCCAACGGTTTAATTTTTTTTAGAAAAATATTACCAAATGTATTAAAAAAATCTCAACAAATTCTTAGTTAACACTATTACTCTATCTCTAATAGGTAAGAAACAGCAGTGGTTTAAAGGGAACATTTTTGAAAAAAAAGAATTTAATAATTTTTGATTTTTTTTTTTTTTTAATATTTAATGTCTCATTTTACAGTGTTGTCCTTCACTGAATATTAAAACTATTCAAAGTATGATTAATAATGACAATATTAAGGATATTACGAAATATTTAAACGTTATTACTAATTTTATTAAGGTTATAAAAAATTTTAGCGATTTTTCGCGATTTTCGCGACTGCAAAAATCAATGGACTAATTTTGAAATATTATTCGAATAAGACATGTCAAAATCTATCAAAATACATTTCTTTTCTACTTTATTTTAAGTAATTTAAGATTTTATATAACCATTAAATTTAAAAGAATCAAAAATTTAAAACCACCAAAAACCACTAAAACATCAATTGTTTTTGGGTGCGAATGGATTGAAGATAAAGCATTAAAAATACTACCAAACGCGCTTTTCACTGACCAATTTCGATAAGCGGCCTGGATGTGCCTTACAAAAAACGAAAAACAGAAAAACGCCGCGGAATTCGCCAATATTAACTTTTGATCAATGTTGCTTTCCATGATTTGTTATATTTGCATATACGATTGTTTCTACATGTTCAACTTTCAGCCATGCACATTTGGCTGTCAAATAATGCAAAACTAAAATATCGAAATTTTGCAAAAAATTTAAAAAGTTCATAAAATTTTTGGAATTGAATATTTTTTGGGTGCGTTTGTAAATCAAGTGGGAAATGGTAAATTATAAAGTTCACAAAGCATTCGGAACCATTCGGAATAAAACTGGGAGTGTGCCTCGCAAAAAAAAGACTTTTTAAAAAATTCACGTTTTTTCTTCCCATCTTTGGGGAGCTGTAGCTTCGTATCCATTGCGAGCACATCACTCGAATCAGTCTCAGATTGTGCATATTTACAAGGGCTTTTACTATGTGTATTTGAATTTTAAAATTACAGTTTGCACCAAAAGCTACAATCAAAAAACCTCGAAAAATTGAAAATTGAAAAAAATTGGTATCAAAGATTTAGGTCCATGTAACTTTTTTCTTATTGATGGCACATCCACTGAACCTACACCAAATAATTGCCCAAGTCTACTGATTAAACGGTATTAAATTTGGAGCAATACCTTTAACGCACCCAACAATATGGAACTTTGAACGAAAAATTTCATGAGAGTATCAAGCGATTTTTTTACATTTTTCAACTTTGCACGTTCCTTACCATGAGATAATGAGACTATTTGCGCTGTGCCTTTGCAGAATTACTCATTATGGTTCCCTTAACATATTTACATTCACAGGTACCACCTAGTTTACAAATAAAAATGTTATTGCGAAATTAGTAAAATATCACAAGCGTTAAAAGTTAATGACAAAAGTCCATATACATCTTGATTTTTTATAAACACTCAAAATTCATCTCCCTTCAGGGTGTTAAAGGGGCGTGATAGGGGTTGAGGGAAGGGTCACATAAATTTGTTGTTGTTATTTTAGGTTTCAGCTGCAATATAAACATAAAAGTACATATTAATTTTAAGTTTGTAGAAGAATTAAAAGTCAATCCTCCGGGGGGTTATAGGGGGGCGGTAGGGAAAAAACTGGCAATTGAAATGATTTTTTATAGCCATATTCGGATTCAGCGACCCTAAAAACCTAGAAATAACTGGGTCTACCCTCTGGGTCTGGCCACTTTTTTTTTTTGTGTGCCTGTGTAATTGTACTGTTTTTGGACTAACAATAAGTCCCCCATATAAAAATTTCGACCGATATTCAGTTAAATCGGTCTATTGACAAAAAAATAAACCAATTCCACTAAAATTTTATCTGTGTGTGTTTTCTACACTAAATAAAAATCTACCAAAAGACAGATCAAATCGGTCCATATTTGGACTTGGGACCCATTTTCCGGAAAACACTGGTGTAGGGTATCATATGGTCGGTCTTGACCGACTATAACTTTCTTAATTGTTTTTTTTAATTGTTGGCATTTTTTAAAGAAAAGTCATTAGTTTTTACCTACTTGTGTTGGTTATTTTTTTTTTTAGACAAAAAAATTCAAAAAATTATTTATAGAAATATAAAAACATGTTTGTATCAAGTGAGAAGGCACGATGGGTAAAGTGTCTGGCCAGAATGTAGTTGATTGCGGGATCGATTCCCCAAAATTTTATTAAAAATTTTTAAAAAATATTTCAATAGAAAATTGGAAAAAATAACCTACAAAATCATTAATTTTTAATGTTTTCGTAGGTTATTTTTTTGGAAATTGTTGGTAAAAATAACAGAACTATCATTAATTTTTAATGTTTTCGTAGGTTATTTTTTTCGAATTTGTTGGTAAAAAAATGAAAGTGACGTTATTTTTTAATGTTCAATGTTATTTATTTTAGAAAATTTTCTTAACAGTAAAAAATAAATGTTGATGTTTATTAAAACAAATGAATAATTACTGGGATGGTTTTCAAATGTTTTATCACTTGTTTTAAATATGTTTTTCACTTATTTTTGCCTAAAAAATATTTTCAAAGCAAAATCAAATAAAAATTTCAGTTAAAAAAAAACTACTTTGTAAGTTGTTTTAGAGTCAACTACGTTTTTAGTTAAACTTGAAAAATTTTTCAGAGATAAAAAAATAAAATTAACTACTTTAAATAACTGTTTTTACATTATAGTACTTTTTGTTAGTTGTTCAAAAAAACGACTAAAAAAATAGTTGTTTAATATTTTTCATATAAAAACAACTGACTTTGTAGTCTATTTTATATTTTATTTATTTTATTCGTAGGCATTATTTTATTTGTAGGCATTTTTTTTTAAATGTAAAGAATCCCTCATACTTAAATAAATTTGCTGAAAAAGTTTACAAACATCTTTTATTTGTTGCGAAACATTGTCGCCTTAATCAATTTACATCTAAACATTTGTGTAATGTTACACACAAATGTTTCTGGACTTATTTACACCACTTTGTTGCATCAACAATTTTTTGTGATAAGATTTGTTGTGAAACATATCTAACAATCAGCTGTTTAGTTTATTTCCTATCACAATGTTGCTAAAATATTGGCGCCAAGTTGCCTCCATAGTAAACCATTGGGTATTTCATTCAAGAATGGAAATTTATGCGCATGACCTTATTAGTCATTGATTATATTCGGTAATTGTACTTGGACTTGTTTTTATTCTCCCACAAAACACACAAGTAAATTTAAAAGTTTGATGTGACAAGTCTTTGTGATATTTACCAGCAGCATTTGACAACAGTTTCATTTTAATAGTCTTCTGTTTGGGATTTAGATATAAATACATTTATATATTTTTTTGTATAAAATTTATATATATTCCTTTTAAAATTATTGCTCTTAAAAAAGATATAAACTATGAGCAATTGAGTTTTTAAGACCAGATACTTCAATCTAAAATTTTTACAACATAATGATACAAAAAGTCATCTCCTCTTTTGTAACGATATGATTATTTATCAATGTTTGAAAAGACAAATGTTAAATTAAATATATTTTATTGTTAATGTGTCTAACTTAATTATTTACTTACAGAAATTATTGTTATTTATTGTGAGTAACCATATTGTTTTTTTGTGGGATATACGACGAACTTTAGGCTGGTGTGATTTTAGGTCTTTTGTGATTTTCAACAAACGTAGATTAACATTTTTAATTATTCAGTATGTCGTACAAAGAGAGTGACTAGAAATCTGTTTAACGTACAAATTTTTTAGTCACTCACATCGACCGAGATAGATATTTGAAATCTTTTTAGTGATTTTATTTTTTGTCATATAAGAAAAAATAATTGCATAAAAATTTGAATAAAAAATTTTTATTTTGGGTAAAAACCAGTGTTGGCTACCGTTACCCTTTCAATACCGTTACCGATTAAAAACCCTTTAATATTGACTACCGTTACCGTTACCAATACCGAAATAAAAAATTTTCAATACCGTTACCGATAAAAAAACCGTTACCTTTATTCGGATTTTTACCGGTATTATATCGGTTTTTTTCGGTTGCATTAATATTACATGTTTTATTTTTTTGTGGATTTAAAACATATTAAAATATTTTTTATATATTTAAAATAAAAAAAAAATTTATTTGTTCATTGCCAATCCAACCAATGATCTTATTCGCAATTAACTAAACTCGAATATCGGTCTTGGACCTCAATTAAGATTTTATATTATTTTGATCAGTGATTGATTGTAAGCGATGTTCGTCTTTCCGTCTGCAGAAGACACAATACGATCCAAAATAAACGTGCTACTCTGCTGGTACGAATACGTCTTATGGTCATAGGCTGGTTAAGTTCCGAAATGGGAAAATCGGACCAGATAAAAAAAAAGTTCCCCTCTGAAAAACCCCAGAAAAACAAAATTTATTTAATTTTTTTGCATATTTGTTTAGAAAATGAAACATTTTTATGCCGTGTGAAGTTCGTTGACCAAGGGACCGTTCGAAAAAAAATTAGATTTTTTTCTTTCCAAACCTTTTGGGGGCTTGGCTATAGCAAATAAAATTAAATATTGATAAAATTGTGTTATTTATGCGTAAATATAAATAAAATTAATTTCTTAACATCTATGGCGAGAGGAAAGGTGTCCCTCCGATACCGCCCGCCCCTTTAAAAAAACATCCCCTGAAGAATCCTTGCGAAGTGTTTTTATCCCTGGCGTTTTTTTAACAACAGGACAAACAATTTTGATAATTTTAACAGAGAAATCTGCTGATTTCAAATAAAAAGTTCAGGCTTTTTATTTGAAATCAGCAGATTTCTTTATTAAAATCAGCAGATTTCTCTACTAAAATCAGCAGATTTCTCTATTAAAATCAGCAGATTTTTCTGCTGTCTTGACGGTTTTTTTCAGCAGATTCCACCTGGATTACACAGACATAAATTTAGCAAACCGCATCATCTATAATCAGCAGATTTTTCAAATGGCTTAAAATGCAGATTTCTCTTATGGCTCAAAATGCAGACGAACATAAGTTCGTATGTGTTGAATTACAATATTGCGTGAATATTTTAATTTATTTCATAGTTAATTCATAGTATTTATTACTAGTACAAATATAAATATGCATAGAAAATGTACAGAATTTAACAGTTTTTTAAATTTTTTTAAACAAATTTTTTATTTTTTACGCTTTTAACAAATTTGTGACTTGTTAACATTTTATTTATAATACCGGTACGTACCGGTATTGATGTTTCGGTAACGGTTCACCGTTACCGAAATAATCGAAAATACCGTTACCTTAACCGTTACCGATATAAAAAATATGTAATACCAATACCGTTACCGATACCGTTATTCGTTTCGGTTGCCAACCCTGGTAAAAAACTATTTTTAGTTTTTTGCGTGGAACATTTTTCTAAGTGAAAATGTTTTTAGTGGATTTTTTCTTTTGAGTGTTTTTTTTTTATTGGAAACATTTTTTTTTTGAATTAACGATATCGTTCAAAGCTTGTTAAGTGAGTTTATCCACACGTGTTTCGCACATTTCCTTACGTGTTTTGAACTTTGGACCGAATTCACTGAAATTCAATATATATATGAGGCATTCCACACCAAATGACCAGCGAAAAAAAACATATGTACCGTAAACTTCTGAATAGGTTGTATGAATAGCCCTATATGGAACTTAGAAAATTGCGTTTTTGGTTTTTCAATTTTTCAAAAACTGGGCTTAGGAGGCGTTGTCAAATATTGGAAAAATGGTCAAATTTGTGGCGAGTTGCCTTGATTAAATATTTATCACATTAAAACGGAATGCAACACAATCTCAAAAATTTACATTCTTATATAGTTTTGTATGGGCTATCGATTAAATTTTTTTTTTTTTGGAAAATTTTCAGAACCCGTTCTGAAATTTTCCATTTTTTAAAAAAGTAAATTTATCAAAAATCCGGCCATTTTTTAATTTTTTTTTTTGAAGTTTAGATGTTTGTCCATCCACACAAAAAAATTCAGAAACACGTTCGTCGTTTTTTCGAGAAAATCGCATTTGAATTTTAAATTTCATAACAATTTTGTAATTTGCTTGTATTTTCTTGTTTCAACAGATCGTAGGAGTAATATTTATGCAATTGATAATACTCATTCGCAACGTTAAAACAAGCAAATACAAGCAAATTACAAAATTGTTATGAAATTAAAACTCAAATGCGATTTTCTCGAAAAAAAACGACGAACGTGTTTCTGATTTTTTTTGTGTGGATGGACAAACATCTAAACTTTAAAAAAAAAAATAAAAAAAAAGTGGCCGGATTTTTGATAAATTGACTTTTTTCAAAAATGGAAAATTTCAGAACTGGTTCTGAAAATTTTTCAAAAAAAAAAAAATTTAATCGATAGCCCATACAAAACTATATGAGAATGTAAATTTTTGAGATTGTGGTGCATTCCGTTTTAATGTGATAAATATTTAATTAAGGCAACTCGACACAAGTTTTACCATTTTTTCAATATTTGAACACGCCTCCTTAGTCCAGTTTTTGAAAATTTGAAAAACCAAAAACGCAATTTTCTTAGTTCCATATAGGGCTATCCAAACAACCTATCCAGAAATTTATGGGACACATGTTTTTCTGTAGCGGGACATTTGGTGTGGAATGCCTCATATGCTAAGTCTCAATTGCCTAAGTATTGTCTTTCGAAAGAAAACGCAGTGCGGTTTCTACAGACAGATCAACAGAAAAACATCGCTAGTTGAAGAAATTGAGTTGACAAAATTTTTACTACATATGAGGCATTCCATACCAAATGTCCCGCTACAGAAAAACACGTGTCCCGTATATTTCTGAATAGGTAGTTTAGATAGCCCTATATAGAAATAAGAAAATTGCGTTTTTGGTTTTCAATTTTTCAAAAACTGGGCGTAGGAGGTGTGGTCACATATTGGAAAAATGGTCAAACTTGTGGCGAGTTGCCTTGATTAAATATTTATTACAATAAAATGGAATGCATCACATTCTCAAAAATTTACATTCTTATATAGTTTTGTATGGGCTATCTATTATTTTTTTTGAAAAAAGTCAATTTAACAAAAATTTAGCCACTTTTTTTTAAGTTTAGATGTTTGTCCATCCACACAAAAAAAATAAGAAACGTTTTTTTTCGGAAAAATCGCATTTAAATTTTAAATTTCATAACAATTTTGTAATTTGCTGGTATTTTCTTGTTTTAACGTTGCGCATGAGTAATACTAATTGCATAAATATTTCTCATACGCTCTGTTGAACCAAGAAAATACAAGCAAATTACAAAATTGTTATGAAATTTAAAATTCAAATGCGATTTTCTCGAAAAAAACGAAAAACAAATGAATGTGGGTGTGGAACAAGGTGCTATAATCCAAAAACCAAATTGTTCAGGAGAAGCAAAAAACTAAATAAGTCGCGAAAAAAATTAATTTTTGGAAATTTCTTTTTGCAGCTCGACGAAGATGGACCATATACATCTATGTACAAAATTTCATTAAAAACAAATGAGCGGAAGTAGCAAAAAAATGCATGTGAAATTTTGTTCTAGTGGAATAAGGTGCTATGTTACAATTTCTACTAGGAATTTCAATACATTTGCCAAGTAGTTTTAAGTTTTTTGTGTTATTTTTTAAAAATTAAAATTTAGCGTGATGAATTCTGCAAAATTTAGACGGGGTCCAGCAGTAATCATGTTTATATAAAAATAATAAAAAGCAGGCAATTTAAAAAAAAAAAAATTACTGTTATATGGGTTATTTCAAACAAATTTTCCCATAATGGGTTAAAAAATTTGCACAATTTATGATATAAGTTACTAACCATTAAATTTTAAAGTTTGAACTTAAAAATTTTATAGATTATCAAAATCCACCCTTAGTATAACGTTAAACAATATTATGTTTTTATATGGATATTAGGGCGTTTCATCAAAAACTTTTTTTTTGATTTTTGCTACTCTTGAAGCGGAATATGAATTCTTATGGCCTAAAAGATTTTTGAGATTTTTTTCAGATTTTTGGCGGGCCGGGATCAACTCGCTCAAATCGATTTTATGCTAAAAATGAGGTTATAAAACATATTTTTTTTTTTTTTTTGTTATGGTGCCTTGTTTTTACAAAAGTGGATAAATTACTTCAAAATATTGCTAGCCTCCTAAAAAAAATATTCGCGGTAAAAATGATAAGGTCAAAGGTCAATAATTTGACCTTAAAAGTAAAAGTTTTTAATTTTCCAACTTCAAAGCTCAATAACTTAAGAAATATGCAACGTAGGTTCGTGATGTTGACACCGTTTAATAGATATTTTAAATACCTTTCATTTAAATCAAAAATGACGTCTGTCATTTTAGTAGAAGTATTAAAAAAATTAAAAAAACTAACTTAACCCATTTTTTTCTCACATTTCACATGAGCTTAACCAACAAGTACATATGTTAGTATCTTATTAATCGGTAGAATGTCTGAGAATAGATAACTTATCATTTATGTATATGCGTTATGTGGTCCCATACCGATATTTCGATGTGTTACACACGGAATGAAACGCCCTAATGGATATAGCACCTTTATCCAGTTTACACTTTAACTGTCGATAGATTAGATAATATAGCGTTTTTTGCCAAACCAATGGGCACGTGTTTAAGCCTAGGATGTTTTCTACACGTTACCCATCTCACATGTCAGAATTTAAATAAATAACCTTTAGTTTAACTTCAAAACACATGTTAGTATAAGGCAAAAAGTATTAAATATTCCCAAAAATAGTTAAAATTTAACTTTAAAGGTCACTTTTATGACAGAAAACGATCAAGTTTTTTACAAATTTGTTAAGAACTAGGTCGAACTATTGTAGGAAGGCACGTTTTTGCAAAAAACGCGATTTCCAAAAATTGGATTTTAGCACCTTGTTCCACACATACATTCAAATGTCTGATTTTTTTTGTGTGGATAGACAAACATCTAAACTTTTACAAAAAAAAATTGTTAAAAAAGAAGAGGCCCGATTTTTGATAAATTGAATTTAAAAAAAAAATGGAAAATTTCAGAACAGGTTCTGAAAATTTTCCAAAAAAAAAAAACAGTCGATAGACCATAGAAACATAGATGGGACTAATTAATTAAAGGGACCAATTAATTGATGGTTTAATTACCATTTAATTGATGTCAATGGTAATGAATTTTTTTTCATTACAATTGGTTGTATCAATTGTACCAATTAAATTACTAATCAATTTAATTACTAATGAAAATTATAAAACAAATAATTACCATTGGTATGGCATCACTTAAAAAAAATAATTACCATTTGCAAAAGTCGTCACAATAATGTCAAAATCGTTAATATTTGGAAGTATCTGTTGTTTTTTGTTATATTGTGTTTAGTTTTTCACATTTTATAAACCAAACACTCGTTGATTGCCTTTGTATAACACAAAATTTGAAATTTTTTTTTGCGTTTTGTTTTTTGTCTTTAACATTTTCATATTTTCTTCAAAAACATACTTTGATGTTTAAATTTTTAACTTTTCAAAAAAACAAAAATGTGCAAACCAATGGTTTTGAAACCAATTATAATTGGTGTTTTTCAACAATTGGTGCATTTCATTACCATTAGTAATTATTTTTTCAATTAAAAAAATTTAATTACCATTAAATGGTAATGAAAATTTCTTCATTACCATTGATATCAACCAATGGTAATTAAATTTCAATGGTAATGAAAAATTCCCATCTATGCATAGA
The DNA here is from genome assembly GCA_963921195.1 of Pegoplata infirma. Taxonomy (NCBI): domain Eukaryota; kingdom Metazoa; phylum Arthropoda; class Insecta; order Diptera; family Anthomyiidae; genus Pegoplata; species Pegoplata infirma. Next base: position 128,493,950 of record OY992539.1, on the reverse strand, counting down.
AACTATACAAAAATGTACATATTTAAGATTGTGGTGCATTCCGTTTTAATTTGATAAATATTTAAACAAGGCAACTCGTCACAAATTTGACAATTTTTCCAATATTTAGCCATGCTCTAAGCCCAGTTTTTGAAAAATTGAAAAACCAAAAACGCAATTTTCTTAGTTCCATATAGGGATATACATTGAGCCTATTCAGAAATGTACGGTACACATGTTTTTTTCGCTGAACATTTGGTGTGGAATGTTTCAAATGTATTAGGGGCATTCCATGTCAAATTGGACACTTCGAATATTTTTTTTTTTTTTAGATTTTTCCAATTTGACAGTTTTTAGTACCCTTCGAAAACTCCTTCGTGGTAAATTTTCAGATTTTTTTGACGACCCGTTTGAGCTTCTTATGAAACTTCTTAGATATTGAATTTTGACATCCGACAAATCAGAAAGATCGTACAGCTCCCAATATCCCAGTGAAGCAAGTCTCTGACCAGAAAGTGCCGGACAATGGCAAATAAAGTGTTCCTCTTTATCCATGCAACTTCGGCAAAAGTCATTCGACGGCACATTTAACCGCTCTGCGTGCTTTCCTATAAGACAGTGTCCGGTAATTATAGAAACCACCGTCGAAATCTCTTCTCTTGGAAGCGATTTTCTTTTATTCATAACTTCTTCAATAATGGTCCAAATTCCATTTTTTTTTTTCAAAATTTTTGTTTTTTACGTACTTTAAAAAAAAAAAATACAGAAAAATTCTTAAAAGTGCTCTATCATGCGATTTTTAAGTTTTAAAATTTAAATCTCATTTTTGAAAATGTATGTACTCTTTGATTTTTTTTTAATTTTTCTGTGTAAAACTTCTATCGATTCTACAAATTTTTTGCCCAGTAGGAGCGTGGGATAACGATTATTACTATTTTTTTAAATTTTTTGAAAAAATTTTATTGTAATTTTTCAATCTTAAAATCATTTCTACTGCTCCAATGGTGCGTCATAGAGGGGTCATTTTCAAGACCGACCCCCATTAATTTTTACGTCTAAACATTTCTTTGGAACAAACTAATACCCTATCTCCAATTTATAAGGGGGCTTCCACACAAAATAACATTTTTTAAAATTGACTCCAACCGCTCTAACTGCCCTACGAGTGTCCTTAGAACAATAAAATGTATGACCAAACCACAATATTTTTTTAGTCCAAACATTTTCTCTGAACACACCTACCCTCTATCTTTAAATATTAAGGCGGTCCCCATACAATTTTTTTTTATTTTTTGTAAATTGTTTTATTTTATCAATTTCTACCGTTCCAATGGTGCGTCCGAGAGGGGTCATTAGTGAGTCCGACCCCATTTATTTTTACCCTCCAACATTTTTGTAAAACATACCTATGCCCTATCTCCACTCCCTAAGTGGGCTTCCATTCAAAATTAAATTTTTATAAAATTTACTCCAACTTCTTAAATTCTGGTACATTTTTCGTATAGAAATGTTCTCAGATTCTGAAATATTATTTGTATGGAAAAATTTTCAGATTCTGAAATATTTTTTGTATTGTAAAATTCTCAGATTCTAAGACATTTTTCGTATGGAAAAAGTTTCAGATTCTGACACATTATTCGTCAAGAAAAATTCTCAGATTCTTTTTCGTATTAAAAAATTCTCAGATTTTCAATTTTATCAGTCTAGTATTAACTTAATTTTGTAAAGAAACCACTGTGCACTATTATTATTTATTATTATTATTGTTCTTTATTTCATCATAAATTCAATTTTACAATTTGAAATATTAAAAACTAGAACATACGACTTTGACATAATGTCGTCAGTCGGATAGAGTGTATAGTAATAAATATTTGTATTTTGTGTAACAATTAGTAATTAAATTCATATATAAGTTCCTTTCTGTAACCTAACGCATCTATAATGTAACGAGATAATTCTTTTAAATATGTCTTAGCATTATTTAGTAAATTAATTAAATCAGTTTCTGTGAGGATATATTTTTTAAAATATCGATGTCTTATATGTCGAAAAATTGGGCATTTGGCTATAAAATGAAGAATGTTTTCCGTTTCATTAAGATTACATAATGAACACATACGCGATCTTTGTTCTTGAAATCTTGTCCCATTCAGCTCTATAAGATCACATCTGGCTTTAAAAATATAGCTTATTGCAGTTATATCATTTGTAACTTCAAAATAATTTTGTTGCTTTCGAAAATAAAGCTTGGAGTAAAAACGGCTGGTTTCAGATGCTTTGATTATGTATTGGTTCATTTCTTTAATTTTTAACCCGGTTATGATGTCGATCCTTAATTGCTCCCAATGTTCTCTCGTTGTGCATTCCGAAATTCTCATGGTATTTACCTCTATTGCCATTGTATCAATATAACTATACCAATATGTTTTATTTTTAATTATTAACTTCGTTAGTTGATTTGGTAGGCGGTCAGTTTTAAATTCAAACAGTGTTTTAATAATATACCGAATGTGCAAATCCAGAGTATAAATGTAGTTGTTTTCCATACCTGTTTCTAGCATAAGAACGTATGTTGGTGTAAATGGCGGAAGTTTTAAAACCTTTTTTAGAAAATATCGTTGGAGTTTGTCTACTTCATCAAATAGATGAAACTCCCATACTTGGGCTGCGTACGACTGAATTGCACGGCATACTGATTTGAAAAGATTCCATTTAGCATTTAAACCAATTTCCTTTTTAGCCAGAAACTCTCTCCAAGTTGCGTTAATACTATTTTTTGCCGATAAATTTCTACTCTCCAAATGTTTTTGAAATGACATTTTAGGAGATAATGTTACTCCTAGGTATGTGTACTCATTTTTGATCTTTATTGGCTCTCCTTTGAATAACCACTTTTCTTTTTTTGAAATTCTTCCTCCCTTTCTAAATATCATCATTTCTGATTTATTCAGATTTACTTCAAGGTTCCACATTTCGCAGTATTTCTCCAGTCTGTGAACCATATCTTGCATAACAGCAATATCATCCGCTAATATCACGATGTCATCTGCGTACATTAACAATCTAATATTTGTGGACTCTATATTTATTCCTCCTTTCAAATATGAATGCAGGTCATTTAAATATATTGAAAAAAGTGTTGGGGATAACAAACATCTTGCTTTACACCGGATCTAGTTTCGAATTCCTCCGATAATTCTTCTCCATTCCAGACAGTAAATTTTGTTTGGTTGTAAATACTTTCAATCATATGTACTACTTTTGTTGACAATCCAGTCGTGTGAAGTTTATATATTAAAGATTTTCGTGAGACTTTGTCGAAGGCCGCTTTGAAATCGACAAAAAACGCGTACAGTTTTTTGTTTTCTTTGTATTTGAGGTGAGCAATAGCTGTTAAATTATATAAGTTGTCGACTGTGGAGTATCCTTCTCTAAATCCTGCTTGGTATTCTGTTATGATATTGTGCTCTTTTAACCACCAATTTATTCTCGTATTTAGTATACCCATAAAAATTTTGGCAATTGTGTTCATAAATAATATTCCACGATAATTACTTGCAATATCTTTGTCTCCTTTTTTAAAAATTGGAAAAATTATACTTGTTGTGAATTTGTCATCTAATTTTGCCGATTCGAATATAATGTTAAATGAATTCGCCAACTCTTCAATGAATATTTCAGATGCGTTTTTAAAGAATTCATAACTGATACGATCCATTCCAGGGGCCTTGTTATATTTTGCTTTGTTCAACACAGTTTTTATTTCTAGTGCCTCTATGGGTCGATCTAATTCGGCATCTATATACAACATCGGTGCGTACAGTATAGTATTTGACGTTTGCGGAGGATTTAATAACTCGCAAAAATACTGTTTAAATATAGAAATATCTATTTCCGGTTTTGATTGTAATTCTTTATTTTTTATGCCTTTAACTAGATTCCACCAATCTTTATTGTTATTAATTAAATTTATTTGCCTTTCTAAGTTTCTATAATATTCTACTTTACTTTTTTCACATACTTCTTTGTATTTTTTATTTTCAGCCAGATATTTTTCTTTGTTAATTTTTGTAGATTTTTCGCGATACTGTTTTAAGGCGTTAAAAGACTTTTCTCTACTGTTGTAGCACTTGAAATTAAACCAATTATTTTCCTTTCTAATTTGAAATGCATTATTATAACAAGTTGTGTTTGAGGATTGTATAATTTCTGTTATTTCACCTAGGTTTAAAATGACTTTTTGTTGTTTAGTATTGAAAAGAGTTTGATTAAGTTTTGAAATGTATTGGGATTTTTTTCTCTCATCCCATTTGAGTTTAGGCAGCAACTTCATTGGGTTATCAGGCTTTCTTCCAATTACGTTCATTGTCAAAACTATGGGCATATGGTCTGACCACACTTTACTTTCTACCTTGAAACTTTCAACTAACTCCAAATTGTCATATGCTAACGCACATATGTCATTAACTGACGCGCCAACACCACTTGCAAAAGTAAAGTTACCTGTTTCATCCCCTTTTGTGCAACCATTTAGAATATGCAATCCAAAGTCTTGGCAAAATTCATTAAACTGTTTTCCTTTTGAATCTGTGAATGAATCTTTTGATTTTCTTGTATCTGTACCAGCTTTAAATGTAGATTTTATAAATTCTTCGAGGGGTTGCTGTAATTGACCAATTCGAATATTTAGATCACCTATTAAAACCAGATTTTCAACTTCCTTGTTTATTAAAAAATTTTTGACCATATTAAAATTGTCACTCCACGTTGCTGCTCTAAGATATAAGGGCATTATATTTATAACCTTACTGAATGTTTTTAACGTAATTATTTCTAATCCATCTGTTGTTTTAAACTCGTAAAAAATATTATTTTTCCTTAAATCCTTCTTGATTCCATAAACATAGCCTGCAATACCTCTTCCATATTTACTAGTTTTTACAGCTGGTTTCCAAAATGTTTCATACCCATTAAAAAAATGTTTAAATCTATTTATTTTCTCTTCAGAAAGATGTGTTTCTAAAAGAATAAATACATCGTAAGTTTTTATAAATTGAAAAAAATCATTTATTGAAGCTTTGTTTTCAAGACCGTGACAGTTATACGATACAATATTTAAAAATAAAGAATTATTCTCATTAACGTTACAGATGCGATTAGATTTTACATTTATTTTTTTGATTTTTGAATTGTTTATTAGTTTTTTGAATTAAATTTATTTAAAATTTTATCGGAATTGATACTAACAGTATTTATAGCATCACCATATATGTTATTAAGAACCACAATTCCAGCTTCATTTCCACATGTTAGTTGCTTGTTTTTATTCCACCAAAACCATTTATTGTGAATTTTCATCTTCTCGTTGCGTACCATAATTTTATGTTTAGTGCTTGCCTCTACGATATTTTTTTTAAGTTCTAACATCACCCGCTTGTCCTGCTGCTTATCGGTTGTTAGATCACGTTCAAGTATAATTTTGGATCCAGCCAAGTTTTTGGAATTACTAAAAATTTCTTTCACGATCTCGCCTGAGCTGAACTGTGCAATTACTCCCATGTTTTCATCTCTCTCATATATTTTTCTTGTTGATATTAAGCATATCTCATTTGAGATTTTTAGGTTTTCCTTACAACATCCTTTTATAGCATCTTCCAGTGATGTATTAACTGGAATACCCTTAAAAACAATATTATTTCTTTTAATGTGTTCCTGGAGAAACATAATCTGTTGATGATCCTTTTCCTTTTCGCTTTTGAGTTGCTTAATCTCTTCTTTTAAAGAACAATTTTCAGATTTTAAATCATCCATTTTTAATGACAGCTCACTGACTTCTGTTTTTATTTCATCAACATCTTGTTTTGTTGGAATATTTTTCAGCTTTTCATCCATTAGAGTTGACATTAGAGCCATTAGATCGGTAATTGCCATTGTTCCAACAGAATTGCCTTCCTCGTCTTTATTTGGTGACAAATTTAAAAGTTTACGTTTCGCAGATTGTGCATTAATTTCATCTGCCATATTGGGACAGTATAAAGTTTGTTGTTCTTGTAAGGGTTAAACTATTTGTATAAAGCAAAAAAAGTGATGTATACCTTTGGGCTTATTATTTATTTCAGCAAAGCAATAGATAGTATAGCCATAAACCGGAAACAACGTTGTTGAAAAAAAAAAGTGTTGCCTACCTTAGGGATCAATTTATATGTAATGAAAGCTTTTGATTTTTAATTTATGTTATGTGTGAATTTTAACATAAAATTGTATTTAAAATTAACTTTAATTCAGGATCCGGCAAGGCTTAACTTAAAGGTCTCCACTTACAGCTGATTGATTTGTGTTTTTATGTATAATATTTTTACTTTTTGTTCTTTTATGTAGTTAGTTTGATAACTTTGACACTTTTTAAATCACTTGTTTTTTATTAAAACTTAAATGTTTTTTGATAATATTGTTCAAAATTTTTTTCTTTATAAGATTTTTTGTTTAAAAACGCTTGATTTTTTCTTTTTCCAATGTTTTTTTATTTTTAAAACTAGAGCAATACAAAACACGTCTACTCTTATTGACTGCAACTCTCTCTCCCCCACTGTGCACTATTCAATACCGTATGTTACCTTTCACAAAATCAGTGTCTAAAAATGGGCTGAAATAGTTTGTTTAAAAACAAACAAAGCAAAAAAAACTAATTTAGGGTAACCACAGCTGGATATTATAAAGAATCCCAAATATCATGGTGATGTACAGATATAAACCCTAGAAAAAAACTAAAATTAATTTTTATAGTGACAAACAAAGAAATATATCGCACTTTTGGTAGGTGGGGAACACAATAAATACTTTTATAGAACACAAAAATCCCACAAAATAAACTAGCAATTTTTCAAAGTAACACATCTAAGGAGGATCCTTACCGGTTATAGTTTTTTTTTTGTTTTTTAACACACACACACACGCTTACATTTACACCCAATAACTAAATAATTTTTATAACCTTGTGTGGGGATTGAGTAAATTTATTTTGTTTTGCCAAAAATTTACTACAACATACAACCCCATTAAAAGTGAAGTGTCATCAGCTACAAATAAAGAAACATTGAAGCAGCCAACAATCATATAAAAACAACATCTTAATTTTGCTATACTCCATATAGCAAGGAAAATCCGTATATAAATTTTTCCTAGCGTTTGTTAAAAAAAAAAGTACAAAAAATAAAAAAAAGTACCAAAGCTCACTTTTTCTCCTAAGAATCAGAATTTCCATGAACATTTTTGTCTGCATGTTGTTTTCCTCCATGGGATCCTTCATTCCATATATCAAGTTTTTAGGACCATTATTCTAGGAAATCGAAAAGGTACCAAAGTACAATTTCTTTATCCATTTTTACCCATTTGGAATCAAAACTTCAAAAAAGTGTGTTTTCAGCGTGTTTTTCCACTAAAGGATCTTACATTCGAAATATCAAGTTTTTAAGTTCATTATTTCAGAAGATCGAAAAAAGTACCAAAGTACACTTTTATCCATATTTACCCTTTTGGAATCAAAACTTCAAAAAAGTGTGTTTCCAGCATGTTTTTTTTCAACTAAAGGATCATACATTCGAAATGTCAATTTCTAAGTCCATTATTTTTAAAGATCGAAAAAGTACCAAAGTACATTTTTGTACCCTCTTGCAATTGTAACTTTCAAAAAGTACTTTGTCAGAATGTTTTTTCTTGCCCGATGATCCTTCATTTGAAATTCCAAATTCAAGAGCAAAATATTTCAGGAGATCGGAAAAGTACAATTTTTTACCCCATTAAAATCAAAATTTCCAAAAAGTGTTTTTTTTAGAATACTTTTTCCTGCATTTCATGTTTCAAGATTTTAGGATCATAAGTTTTTAAGATAGAAAAGTACCAAAGTTTTATTTTTAACCACATGTTGCCCTTAGAATCAAAAAGTACTTTTCCAACATGCCGAATATCCAGTTTGTAAGACAGTTTTCTCAGAAATTTTAAAAGGACCAATGTTAACTTTTAAAGGTTTTTTCTCTTAAGAGTCTAAATTTCAAAAAAAAACAGCCATTGATTCCAAGTTTCAATGTAATTGGCTCAGTGGATAAAATCGATAGAATTTTTCGCATTCTAAAGGAGAATTTGTAAAAAAATTAGGTATTGAATAATAATTCAATCAAATCAAATCTTAATTATATAAAAGATTTAAAAAAGTACCAAATTACACTTTTAACACCTTTATATCACTATAAATAGGAGTTTTTAAAAATTGTGTTTTACGAAATAAATTTTCTGCCCAAGTAGCCTTAATTTAAGTTAATATGGACTTTACTTTAGAAAATATTAAAAGTACCAAAAATATAAACAATACCAAGGTTTATATTTTATGCCCTAAGAATCAAAATTTCCTAAAAATTTCGACTATTATGATATAAAAAGTACCAAATAACACCTTTAACACCTTTATATCACTTTAAATAGAAGTTTCCAAAAATTTTCTTTTACGAAGTAAATTTTTAATTTAAGTTCGTATGCACTTTACCTTAGAAAATATTAAAAGTACCAAAAATATAAAAAGTGACAAAATTCACTTTTTACCCCCTAAGCATCCGAATTTCTAAAAAGCATTTTTTCTAGAACCATTATTTATGGAGTTCGAAAAAGTACCAAAAGAATATGTACTTTATTTTAGAAAAAAATTAAAAGTACCAAAAATATAAAAAGTACCAAAGTTAACTTTTTATCCCTAAGAATCAGAATTTCCAAAATGTTATTTTTTTATATTCCAAATTATCCTTTAAAGGACCATTGTTTAAGAAGATCGAAAAAGTACCAATATAATAATTTGTGTCCCTTTTTACCCTAATAGAATCAGAACTTATAAAAAACGTTTTTTTCCTTTAAGCTTCTTACATTATAAATATGAGGCATTCCACACCAAATGTCCAGCGACAAAAAACACGTGTACCGTAAAATTCTGAGTAGGTTCTATGGATAGCCATATGAGGCATTCCACACCAAATGTCCCGCTACAGAAAAACATGTGTCCCGTAAATTTCTGAATAGGTTGTTTGGATAGCCCTATATGGAACTAAGAAAATTGCGTTTTTGGTTTTTCAAATTTTTAAAAACTGGGCTGAGGAGGCGTGGTCAAATATTGGAAAAATGGTCAAATTTGTGTCGAGTTGCCTTGATTAAATATTTATCACATTAAAACGGAATGCACCACAATCTCAAAAATTTACATTCTTATATGGTTTTGTATGGGCTATCGATTAAATTTTTTTTTTGGAAAATTTTCAGAACCCGTTCTGAAATTTTCCATTTTTTAAAAAAGTCAATTTATCAAAAATCCGGCCACTTTTTTTTATATTTTTTTTTTTTAAGTTTAGATGTTTGCCCATCCACACAAAAAAATTCAGAAACAAGTTCGTCGTTTTTTCGAGAAAATCGCATTTGAATATTGAATTTCACGACAATTTTGGAATTTCTTTGTATTTTCTTGTTAAAACATGGCGTATGAGCAGTGTTGCCATATATCAAGATTTATCTTTTTGTGCAAGTTTTTTGAGGTGCTAAAAAGATTTTTTTTTTGAAAAAAAGATTTTTGGAAAGGTAAAAACCAAAATTTAATTTCTAAATAAGCCCAGAAGTATATTTTTTTTCAAAATTTATTATTATTTTTTCATTCTACGCTATAGTGTAACTTGGTTTTTATTTTAAAATTGAATTTAAAATACAATTTGTGAGTTTTTTTAATGATTTTAATACCTTTTTCAAAAAAACAAGTTTTTTTTACAAAAAAAAGATTTTTTTTTCAGAAAAAATAAGATTTTTCAAAAAAATATATGGCAACACTGCGTATGAGTAACAAATTTTTGCGAAACCAACGAGTTGATCCCATTTTAATTATTTTTTCATTTGTGGTGCAATATAGAGATGGGCGTGAATGCGATTTGACCCACGCAAGAAATATTAAAGTCACTGACGACTCGTTATAATTTTTAGTTTACTTGTGCAACCACGTGAGTCAATTTACTGTTACTCACGCAGTTTTTGATTACGCTCACGGTTGTTCACTCACGCTGATGATGAGTTTACAAAAATAATAAAAACAACAAATTTTCTTTGAAAAAAGCACTGAAAACTCAAACTCAAAAAAGAGTAAAATTCCAAAAAAAATAGTTAAAAATCACAAAAACTTACTTAAGAAAAATTTTAAGCATTCACTCATCTCGCAAAAGTTGGATCAGAAGGATATTGATGCATTTACATAAAAAACTCTTATAAACGCACGTCAAGTGATCTTAAGATTTTGAACTCATTTTAGTGTTGATATTTCAGTAAAATTTGTATGAAACTACACTCAAAAAAAAAACGTGGGTATTCATAACTAAAAATTTAACTAAAGTACTAAATTTTTAGTCCAAAATGATCTAGTGCAGGCGTTGGTAATCAATACTAAAATTTTTTACTGATATTATTCAAAACCAGTAAAAATTACTAATTTTAGTACTTTGAAGATACTAAAAAACTACTGTACTACTGGTAATTAGTAAATTATTAGTAGATTTAAGTACAAAATCACTTACTAAACCCTTTACTGTAGAATTATTTTGAGTGTACTCTTACCAGTTTTAGGCATTTAAGCGAGTAATTCTGTATTTTTTTTAATTTAAATTGAAATCTTTATGATATCTTAAAACAATTTTTTTAACAATTGACGATTTGTTTTCGATATAAACGGTCAAAAGGACATTGATGCATATCTAAAAAAAACTCTTATAAACGCGTGCTTAAAATTTTTCTTAAGTAAGTTTTTGTGATTTTTAACTATTTTTTTTTTTTTTTGGAATTTTACTGTTTTTTTGAGTTTCCGTTTTCAGTGCTTTGTTTTCATAGAAAATTTGTTGTTTTTATTATTTTTGTAAAATCATCATCAACGTGAGAGAGCAACCGTGAGCGTAATCAAAAATTGCGTGAGCGTGAGTAACAGTAAATTGACTCACGTGATTGCACAAGTAAACTAAAAATAATAGCGAGTCGTCAGTGACTTTAATATTTCTTGCGTGGGTCAAATCGCTTTCACGCCCATCTCTATATTGCACCACACATTAAAAAACAATTAAAATGGGATCAACTCGTTGGTTTCGCAAAAATTTGTTACTCATACGCCATGTTTTAACAAGAAAATACAAGGAAATTCCAAAATTGTCATAAAATTCAATATTCAAATGCGATTTTCTCGAAAAAAACGACGAACGTGTTTCTGAATTTTTTTGTGTGGATGGACAAACATCTAAACTTAAAAAAAAAATTAAAAAAAAAAAAAAGTGGTCGGATTTTTGATAAATTGACTTTTTTAAAAAATGGAAAATTTCAGAACGGGTTCTGAAAATTTTGCAAAAAAAAAAAATTAATTGATAGCCCATAGAAAACTATATAAGAATGTAAATTTTTGAGATTGTGGTGCATTCCGTTTTAATGTGATAAATATTTAATCAAGGCAACTCGCCACAAATTTGACCATTTTTCCAATATTTTAAAAATAATAATAATATTTTAATAATATTAAAAAAATTGGCCAGAATTTTGATAAATTGACTTTTTTAAAAAATGGAAAATTTCATAACGGGTTCTCAAAATTTTCCAAAAAAAAAAATTTGAATCGATAGCCCATACAAAACTGTATAAGAATGTAAATTTTAAAGATTGTGGTGCATTCCGTTTTAATGTGATAAATATTTAATCAATGCAACTCGCACAATTTTTCCAATATTTGACAACGCCTCCTAAGACCAGTTTTTGAAAAATTGAAAAACCAAAAACGCAATTTTCTTAGTTCCATATAGAGCTATGCATACAACCTATTCAGAAATTCGTGCGACACGTGTTTTTTTTCGCTGGACATTTGGTGTGGAATGCCTCATATATGGAACTTAGAAAATTGCGTTTTTGGTTTTTCAATTTTTCAAAAACTGGTCTTAGGAGGCGTTGTCAAATATTGGAAAAATTGTGCGAGTTGCATTGATTAAATATTTATCACATTAAAACGGAATGCACCACAATCTTTAAAATTTACATTCTTATACAGTTTTGTATGGGCTATCGATTCAAATTTTTTTTTTGGAAAATTTTCAGAACCCGTTATGAAATTTTCCATTTTTTAAAAAAGTCAATTTATCAAAATTCTGGCCACTTTTTTTAATTTTTTTTTTTTTAAGTTTAGATGTTTGCCCATCCACACAAAAAAAAAATCAGTCAAGTGGTTTTCGTTTTTTTCGAGAAAATCGCATTTGAATTTTAAATTTCATAACAATTTAGTAATTTGCTTGTATTTTCTTGATTCAACAGAGCGTATGAGTAATATTTATGCAATTAATAATACTCATTCGCAACGTTAAAATAAGAAAATACATGCAAATTACAAAATTGTATTGAAATTTAAAATTGAAACGCGATTTTCTCGAAAAAAAAAACGAAATACGCGTGTCTGAGTTTTTTTGTGTGGATGGACAAACATCTAAAATTTAAAAAAAAAAAATAATAAAAAAAAGTGGCCGGATTTTTAATAAATTGACCTTTTTAAAAAATGAAAAATTTCAGAACGGGTTCTAAAAATTTTCCAAAAAATTTAATCGATAGCCCATACAAAACTATATAAGAATGTAAATTTTTGAGATTGTGGTGCATTCCGTTTTAATGTGATAAATATTTAAACAAGGCAACTCGCAACAAATTTTACCATTTTTCCAATATTTGACCACGCCTCCTAAGCCCAGTTTTTGAAAGTTAGAAAAACCAAAAACGCAATTTTCTTCTTAATTTACGAGACACGTGTTTTTCTGTAGCTTGACATTTAGTGTGAAATGCCTTATATAAGGTTTTTAAAAATGTTTACCCTCTTAGACCTAGAAGAACGATACAAACATTACAAAACACTTGTTTACCGCTTTTTTCCTATTTAGTGGCAAAATTTCCAAGTTTCAAGGTTTTGGGTCCAGTAAATAAAATAGATATAAAATTTATATTCTGACTGTCCCCTAAAAAAAAGAGTTTTGAAAAATTTTGATAATAAAGAAGTTTAGTTTCATTTGTGAGTCTAACATGTCAAATCTTAAGTTTCCAAGGCAATTAATTTAGTAGATATAAAAACTACGCTTTTTAATCCAATTTTATCCAATAAAAATATAAATTTTCAAAAATGTTCTTTTACGAAGCAAATCTTTCTGCTCGATGAGCTTAAATTTTAAGTTTTTAGGACCATAACTCTAGGAAATATTAAAAGTATCAAAAATATAAAAAGTACCAAATATATAAAAAGTACCAAAAGTACCAAAAATTTAAAATGTACCAAACATATAAAAAGTACCAAAAATACAAAAAGTACTATAAATAAAAAAAAAAATTACCAAAAACTCACTTTATATCCCCTAAGAGTCAGAAATTCCATAAAATATTTAGTTTTATCCTAAATTTTAAGTTTTAGGACCATTTTTCAAGGAGGTCGAATAAGTACCAAAATTAAAATTTTTATGTTCCTTTTTGTCGGAACTTAATTGTTTTTTAAAACCACACACCACAGTATGTGGGTATACTCGCTTTGCCATTCCTTGTGTAGTGCACCGAAATATTGGTCTAGGAACCTATAAAGTACCTCGTCCGTCTGTGGAAGACACGATACAGTCAAAAATATAAGAGCTGTACACCTGATTTTTGGCACAAATATGTCTTATGGATATAATAAAAAAAGTACCAAAAATATAAAAAGTACCAAAAATTTAAAAAAGTACCACAAATATAAAAAGTACCAAAAATATAAAACGTGCGAAAATTTAACTTTATATTTCCTAAGAGTCAGAAATTCCATAGAGTATTTTCTCCGAATGTTTTATCCTAAATTCCAAATTTCAATACCAAAAGTAAAATTTTTATGTTCCCTTTTGCCTACATGTGGGTAGAGTTGCTTTGCCATTCCTTGTGTAACGCACCGAAATATTGGTCTAGGAACCCATAAATAAGAGCTACACTCAAAAAAAATACTTGTAAAATTACAAGAAAAACTTGTATCTTTTTTTTTTGTTTGCTACCTCCTATTTGACAAAAATTCCTAGTAATTTTACAAGCTTTTTACCAATAATTTTGTAATTTTACAAGTTTTTTACCAATAAAATTGTAAATTTACATTTTTTTGGCGCAATTGTAATTACAAGGAATTTTCGTGAATTTACTAGATTTTTTTTTTGTAAAATTGTCTTGGAAATTTGTAAAATTACAAAAAAAAATTGTAAAATTACAAAAAAAAATGTAAATTTCGATTAAAAAAAAAAAAAACAAGAAAAACTGTCAAATATTGGTAAAATGGGATAACGAGACTTTTCCTAGTAATTTGACAAAGTTTAAGTTTTCAAATGGGCAAAATCGGACCTGGAGGTAAAAAGAAAAAAAAAGAACTAAACCAACTTCTGAAAAACGCTATATTTTTACATATTTTTTTATAATTTCGTTAATCAAATGAAACATTGCCAGGAGAAGTTTAAAATCCTGCACTTGATCTAAGGGGATAAGACAATTTTTCGGCCCGCCTCCTTTTGTGGGCGTATATATAAATTATTAATTTTAAATTAACATGAAATTGTGTAACTTTAGTGCAAAAATCATAACAATTTTTTTTTTAATTATCGCTAAGGGCAAGGTGATTTCCAAAGTCCCCCGCCGAAACCCTCCCCTTCCACCAAAAAAAAAACGCCGCTTTTAATTTTTTTTAATTAAATGTTGTTTTTATTTTTAGTACCAAAAGGAACATAGAAATAAAATGTACTTATTCGGCCTTTATATATAAATATATTCGATTAGAGTATTATTCTAGCTCGAGGCCCAACAATATATCTATTTATGATATTGTCATAATAAAGTATTTTCAATTTATTGCTTTAAAAAAGTTACTCATCTCATAGTATATCTGTACTGATTAGTTTCACCCCCACTAAGGGATCTTCAGCAGATTTTAGAGAATCATCGTTGGTCAATCAAACATCAAACCAGACATAATATTTCATATAGTATAGAAATACTATTATGAAGGTCCAAAATCTGTTTTCCAACAAAAGAAGAAGATTTTTATAAATTCCTATCTAAAAGCCAAGTACTCTGTTTTTTACTGCGGAAATTTTACTTAAACTCCTTAAAATGCAATAAAAAATTTATAAATCTACAATTTCTGACAATTCTGAGAAAGAAACCATCATAGCAAATCTCTCGCGTTGCCAAATATTTTTTTATGGAGTTTGACAGATTTTTTTTCAAGTGAAAACGAACGGTGTACAATACTTTAAAAGGTAAACTGGTACTTTTTTTTTAATTTTACCTTTTAATCAGAGTTGTACTTTCGCAACACAAGATGTAAATGTAGGTTGCTAAATGGTCGGTTCTGTCCTTTGTTTTTCTTCTTTCTTATTTTTATAGACTTTGTTTTATTCCCCCCTTAATTTTTTCTGTCATTCAAGTGTGTCATTCATTCATTGTTTAAATGTGACAATTGCCATTTTAACACATGATGCTTTTCATGGATTTTTACTTCATCATTCATAGAAATTTACTATTAAAAATCCCCTCATGACATCATGTGGCGTCATTGTGTACTGAAATTTAGACAGTAAAAACTTACAAGGCAATGATTAAACTTATAAACTAAAGAAGTATCACAATCATTTTCAATGTTCATTGAAAATAAGTTTAAAAAAAAAAATCGGTTGTAACGAATCTTGTATACACTTCAACTTGCCAAACAAAATGTAAAACAAAATTTCCAGGGTTGTTTTTTTGAGAGGGGTAGAGATGGATGATTGGGACACTTCCTAGCGGTAAGTGTTTACAAGTTCATATCTTAATGGGGTCTTTCTCAATAATGACCCTTCTAGGACACACCCTTGGACCGGTAGAAACAGATTAAATAATTCAAATTTATATAAAAAAAGCATGGGATCTGCCTTAAGGGTTAAAGATAGAAGGTAGGTGTGTTCTGTAGGAGCAAATTTGAATATTTGAAATTGTGTAAGGGAGCCCCCTTAGGAATTCGAGATAGAGTGTCAGTTTGTTTAAAAAAATATTGTTCGGTCTTGCAGTTGACCTTTATAGGACGCACCATTGGAGCAGTAAACAAATTTTAAATATTAAAAACCAGCAATATTTTTTTTTTTATCAAAAAAAAAATAGTAATAATTGTAATCCCACAATTTTATTTTTCAAAAAATTTGTAGAATCAAAAGAAGTTTTGAGCAAAAAATTTCAAAAAAATCAAAGAGTACACTGAAAAAAAAGACATAACTAAAATTAAGGAAAAAATGTCTTTGAAAATTTATCATGAATTTTCCTAAAATTTAGTTAAATTTAACTTAAAAATGAGAAATTTTCTTAACTATGAGGAAAAAATTTTAGTTCATTTACTTATAATTAGTTCATAGTTTTCTTTAAATGGATTTTTTTAATATTAGGAAAAAAATTCTTACTGCCAAAGAAATTTTTCACAAATCTAAGAATCGTATCTTTATTTTTAAGACATATTTCTTAAAAAACAATTTAGTTTAAGTTTAGTTAAACTTTACAAAAAAAAACATCGTCGTATTTCTCTTCTTTGAATTGAGGAAGTGTATTTCTTAGAATTTAGTTAATAAGTTCTGAGAATATAGTAAATTACTTCTTAGAATTTAGTTAAAAATTAAAAATGGCGATATCTCGAAAACTAAGCTAGATAAAGCGAAACGGATGAAATTTTCAAAAGAAAGACTATAAATAAAATATGGAATGGCCTAGCTCTGCATATCTGTCGGGGTCTCAAGACCCTAATTTTAGATCTAAAATTTGAAATTTCCGAGATTTTATATATGCACATATCTCGGTAAATACTGCCAACACGAGAAAAAGTCCAACGGCATTTATGTAGCTTTTGGCTCGTAGAACACTTCCGCAAACTATCCGAAAGCCCTCCGATTAATAGTTTTTGAGTTATTCAGTTTTTAAGATTCTCAAGACCCTATCAGACCCATTATTACCGTATCTCAAACTAGAGCGAAACGGACACAAGTTTTGGGTCTCGATTTAACAGGGGCTGGACCCATGGGGTCCGAACCCATGGCTCCAGGGTCTAGACCCAATCTAGTTCTAAAATGTGAATGAACTAAAGTGTAATATAATTTTTCCCATTTTCTAGTTAAAATTGGCTTAAAATTAAATAACTTTGTTTTTCCTTATTTTTGGGAAAATTATGAACTAAAACCAAGAAAAAAATCTTTGGAGCCAAATCATTCCCTCTTTTTCTCAAAATTTAGTTAATTTTCCCAGATTTTAGTTCACTTTTCTTTGAGTGAAGGAGTTTTTTCTGGAAGGAAATCTAAAAAAAAAAATATCCGATTTGACATGGTATTCCCCATATACTAGGGTATTCAATAAATCGAGGTTCTTGTTTAATCGGTTAATCGAGCAAATAATTAATCGGGGTTGAGATTTAATCGGTTATTAATCGGTTAAACTTGAATTATTCGATTAACCGAATAATATCAATTAATAATTTAAATTGAATATAAAACCACGAATTGTATGTACTTTTAAAAATCTTATTATAAACAAGTAAGAAATTTATATCCGCTATGCCAAAGCTTCAAATACCCCCAACAATCTCAGCCCAAGTATAGAATTTTTGTATGTCATCCTGAAAAATGACCCAAACCCAAAATGAAACCAACGTGAAAAATATCACCTCATGATTAAATGTCAAATTTGGAAACAATTCAATGTGAAAATATGCAAAAAAATTAATATATTTTTATTAAAAAGAAAAATGGCCCTAAAAATATTTAAAAATATTGTTTGGTTTCAAAATTTGTTTTCTTTTATTTTTTAGTGCTAAAATTGCAATAATTTCATCGGTCAATATCTCCGTGATTAAAAAAGATATCTGAAGGATTCCAAAAATATTTTTTTAGATGTGCTAAACTATTTGCCACATCAAAAAATATATTTCGCGGTTTTATAGGGTCCCGAACATTGCGAAAATCTGAGTTTATTCACACTCTAATTAAAATCATTTCAGTTTCTACTATAAATTGGGTAAATTTACACAAATTGTGTAATTCTACTTAAAATTATTGAAAATTTACACAATTTGTAGTAGTAAATTATTTGAATTTGTTTAAATTTACTTAATTTATAGTTGGAAACTGGACTCACATTTTTTAGAGTTCAGTATTCTAAATCGAAATCCTAAATATCTCCAGATGAGATAGATCAGTTCTAAAGCCAGATTCTTATTACGTGCATAAAAAACTATTAGAAAAATCTATTGTGTTGGAAATGTTTAACAAATTGGCTAGTTAAGTTTTTTTAAAGCCGAAATAAATTTTTAGGACCTCGATAAAGCATTTTCTTAACGACAATTTTAAGCAGAACCGTAATTTGCAGAATCTTAAACAGCAAATAATAACCAAAAGTACTAAAAAAAAAGAAATATCGGTTAATCGGTTAATCGACACAAATTAATCGGTTTATTTGTTATTTGAAAATTGGCAATTTCAAATTATTCGAACAGTTAATCGACCAAAATTAATCGGTTAACCGATTAACGGTTAATCGATTGAATACCCTACCATATACACATAATGTGGACCCAGACTAATATTTCGATAAGTTACAAATATAATGACAAACTTATTTGCACCCTCTACCACTAACAATAAGTGTAGGGTATAACTAAATATACTTTTGAGTTTATCATGCGTAAGGAGTAAGAAGCAATTTTATACAGAGGGAAAACTACTTACGTTATTTAGTTGCAACACTTTTACGTTATTTGAAATTTCACAAATAAATTTAATGGGCTTAAACTTTCTTTCATTTTCGCTATAGTTGGCTACACTGCATAGCATTTAATTAAGGGAACTCTGTTGTGAAAAAAAGAGATTTTTTTATACAAAAATAGTCACAAAATTTTAAAATGTTTCTATTTGAAAAATGTCCCAAAATCTGAGAATTTTTTTATACGAAAAAATGTCTTAGTATTTGAAAGTTTGTCATTCCGTGTGTAACACCTCGAAATATTGGTCTAGGACCCCATAAAGTATATATCGTCACCTAAAATGCAAAAGGCCCTAACTAACATTTTATTAATTTTACAGGAGAGGCCAAAAACAGTATAGAGTAAAATTTTGAATAAGTTTATAACTTTGTTGGTTTTGATTGAATTGGGCTAAAATTTTGTAAGGACGTAAGTTTTGTTAATATGTATCAAAATTAATCGCGTAATGATTAAAAAATTTACTTCTAGTTGCGTTCATTGGCGATTTCGCAATTCACATATTTTTAATTTTTGGCTATAAAATCGCTTATTTTTATTATGTGACCCTAATTTTTTGTAAGGACGTATAGGTTGATAAAATACACCAGAATCAATCAAAATACCGATTTTGAATTTTTTGTTAGTTAGGGCGTTTTGCATTTTAGGTGACGATATATTCATGATCCTCGATCGATTTTAAGACGATCTAGCGATGTCCGTCCGTTCGCCTGTCTGTCTGTTAAAAACACGCTAACTTTTGAAAGACTTTACGAAGGCTCGTTAAGTTTGGCATATATGTTGGACATTTACCTAATCAGGTTGGTATTGCAAAAAAAATGTCTCAGAATCTGAGAATTTTTCTATACAGAAAAAATGTATCAGATTCTGAGAATTTCTCTATACGGAAAAATTTTTCTATACGGAAAAATGTCTCAGAATCGTAAATTTTTCTATATGGAAAAATGTCTCAGAATCTGAAAATTTTTCTATACGGAAAAATGTCTCTGAATCTAAGAATTTTTCTTTACGAAGAGTTTTTCAATACGAAAAATTTCTCAGGATCTGTCAATTTTTCTATAAGAAAAATGTCTCCGAATTTGAGAATTTTCTATACACTCATAAAAATTTGTTAGTATTCCTTACAAAAAAATCTGTTACCATTACTAATAAAGTTTTCAATTTGTGCCCGATAACTTTTTCAGTTACCATTACAAACTTTGGTTTTCAAAAATTAGTAATCTTAAAAAAAAAACTAAAAAAATTAGTATTACTAAATTTTTTTGTAAAAAAATTGTAAATTGTGTATTTTAAATTTTTGTTTTTTTTTTTTACTATATGTAAACTGCGTATTGCGCTTGTTGTCGCCATTACTATTTCAATGAAAGTCAGATTTTGTTTGAATTTTTGATCTGAAATATGTAAGAGAAAATATTGAATACAATTTTTTTAATACAAAATATAAATTACATATCATATAAAATTAATGCTTTGAAAATTGTGTTGAATAAATTGGTGTTCTACATAGAATAAAAAATACATTATATTGATAATATTTAAATGGAACACATTAATATACAGTTGTTACCTGCTTTCAGCATTTTCAATTTTGTTTTATTTATTGTCCTAAAAAAAGAGTTACCCCCAGTTTCTGTAATACGAACGCCATTCGTTCGTGACGAATTTGTGTGTATTTTGTTATTGCAACAAAAACAAAATACATCCAAATTCGTCGCAGACGAATGGCGTTCGTATTACAGAAACTGGGGGTTAATTTTAAACAAAAAATACTTTAACATTTGGTTACCTGTCTGTATTTTGTGTTGTAATATTTTGTTGTTTGTACATTTTTTTATTTCTTCCGCTCCGCGACGTTGTCAATTCAAATGCTATTTTTCAACTGAATAATAGAAAGAAAGGCATGAAAAAAAGTACACAAAATTACCAAATCTATTCTGAGTATTAAGAAATTAACCCTTTGTGTACACTGTACACAAGAAAAAAAATTCTCAGATAGCGTAAAACAAAAAAGGACCGCAAGTGGAGAAGAAAGAAAAAAGAATTGAAAAAGGTCGGTGTTTTTTATTAATTTTGCATATCTTCTCTTTACCGCATTTTGTTCCCTTTTTAATATATTTTTTTATTTGAAAGAAAACAAAGTAGTTACAATGAAGCAGACAAATAAGTGTAATTCAATATTGAAAATAATAAACATATTCATACTCATCTAAGCACAGTTTTACCATTAAAATAAAAAAATAACTAACTGTATTTTTTTTAAATGCTCTTTTTAATTTCCAAATATTTTAATTACATTTTCTTTTTGTATTTCATTGGTGCATTACTTTTCTAGAAAAGAAAACCGAAAAATTAATACGAAAATTTTAAAAAAATCAACAGAAAAAATTATTAAAAAATCAGTAAAAAATTAATAGTTTGTAACGCGAGTTTACTAAAACGAATTACAAAAAAATATTTTTTTAGTACAATTTAGTAAAAAAGTTGTAAAGTTGGGATACAAACAATTTTACAAACTTTTTTACTAACGTATTTTTTTGAGTGTACAAAATCAGAATCTGAAAATTTGTCTATGCTAAAAAATGTCTTAGAATCTGAAAATTTTTTTATATGGAAAAATTTCTCAGAATCTCAGAATTTTTCTATACGAAAAAATGTCTTAGAATCTGAGAATTTTTCTATTCGGAAAAATGTCTCAGAATCTGAGAATTTTTCTATTCTGAAAAATGTCTCAGAATCTGAGAATTTTTTTATATGGAATAAAGTCTCATAATAGGAGATTTTTTTATACGGAAAAATGTTTCAGAGTCTGAGAATTTTTCTATACGGAAAAATGTTTCAGGATCTATAAATTTTTCTATACAGAAAGATCTCAGAATCTGAAAATTTTTTGAAAATGAAAAAATAAAAATAAAAATAAATATCTTGCGATACATTATTTTTATTAATTTTAGCATGCTGAATACGAATATCAAAAAGTTTATAAAATCGGTCGAACGGTTTTCGAGATATCGCCATTTAAAATTTGACAAAAAAATTGCAAAATGGGCGGTTTTCTCCTACGTGTAAGACATTTTTTTTAAAAAACTCTCTCTCTTCTTTATTTTAACCCTTTTATAGAGCTTTGTGCAATCTTTCATTTAAGCTTACTTGGAGCCAAATCCGATCATTTTTACCCGTGGCACCCTTCGATCAAAGTTTAGGGTTTTTGGTAAAAGTTTCTAAAAAGCCAAGACTTTGATCGATGGGCGCCACCGCTTAAAATGATCGGATTTTGCTCAAATTAAGTTTAAATGAAAGGTTGTCTTAAGCTTTATGAAAGGGTCAACGCAAAGAAAATTTGAGACTTTTTTAAAAAATGTCTTGAACGTAGGAAAAACCGCCATTTTTTACAAATTTGAAACGGCGATATCTCGAAAACCAATCGAGCGATTTTATTTTTTTTTTTTTTTGATATTCGTGCTCAGCGCATCGAAATTAACAAATATGATGTGTCGAAAAATATATATTTCTTTAATTTTATTTTTTAAAATTTTTCAAAAATCCTAAACTTTGACCACCGGGCGCCACGGGTTAATTTAATCCAATTGTCCTCAAATTTGTAGCACATAAGTTTTAGACCTAGGATAATAAAAATTTTCCCGGACACTTAGAAAATCGAAAGTTGACAAATAAAATGCCAGTCTAATGCAGAGCGAGGCAATTCCAAATTTTTCTTTATAGGCTTTCTTTTGAAATTTTCATCCGTTTCGCTCTATCTCGCTTAGTTTTTGAGATTTCGAGATATTTTAACTAAATTTTAAGAAGTTATTTACTAAATTCTCAGAAGTTATTAACTAAATTCTAAGAAGTACACTTTCTCAATTCAAAGAAGAGATATACGATGATGTTTTTATACCCTACACCACTCTGTGGTACAGGGTATAATGAGTTTGTGCTGATGTTTGTAACTACCCGAAATATTGGTCCTAGACCTACCTTCAAGCATACCGATCGACTCAGAATTACTTTTTGAGTCGATTTAGCGATGTCCGTCCGTCCGTCCGACCGTCTGTCCGTCTGTCTGTCCATCTATCGGTTTAAGCACGATACAGGTCGCAATTTTCAATGAATTGACTTGAAATTTGAAAATTAAGCATCTTTTGGCCCTAGCCCCTATGCAAACGCCCCCTTTGGATTCGGCTTAAATGACTAATAGATATAGCTTTGAAATTCAGAAAGTAATCAAATTTTGTATGCACAAATCACCATTCCAAATTTCAAAGGATTCGGTTCAGTCCTTCTGGTAGTCCCCATACAAACCACCTTCCCGATATTCAAATAATTCCCTCAAAATTCATAAAAAATGGAAATATTTGGAAAAATTTTATTTTCAGGTATTAAACGTGTGCTTTAGTAACCTAATCAAATCGGAATATAATTGGACCATTTTTGGACTTAGTCCCCCATACAAAAATTTCGACCGATATTCAGTTAAATTGGTCTATTGACAAAAAAATAAACCAATTCCACTAAAATTTGATCTGTGTGTGTTTTCTACACTAAATAAAGATCTAACAAAAGAAAGATACAATCGGTCCATGTTTGGACTTGGGATCCATTTTCCGGAAAACACTGGTGTAGGGTATCATATGATCGGTCTTGACCGACTATAACTTTCTTACTTGTTTTTTAGTAAATTTTAACTAAGCTTGAACTAAATTGTTTTTAAAGAAATTTGTCTTAAAAATAAAGAAACGTTTCTTAGATTTTTGGAAAATTTCTTTGGCAGTAAGAATTTTTTTCCTTATATGTATTAAAGAACTCTATGAAAAAAAAACTATGAATTAATTACATATAAGTAAATGAACTAAACTTTTTTCATCATATTTAAGAAAATTTCTCATTTTTTAGTTAAATTTAATTAAATTTTAGGAAAATTCGTAAAAAATTTTCAAAGACATTTTTTCCTAAATTTTAGTCGTGTCTTTTTTTCAGTGTACGAAAAATGTCTCAGAATCTGAGAAATTTAATTTCTCTCACTGTTTTGAAAAAAAGAAAATGTTTTTCAACAAAATATTTATTGCAGTTTCTTTTAAACAAAATTTATTCATCAACTTTTAATGTAAAAGAAAATGAAAAAGATATTGTTTGTTGTAAAACTAACGCATAAATTTTTCTTCAACCGGCTGTGTTTAGTAGCATGATAATATACATTAAGTTGGTATGATGTTGTCTTTAAAAAAAAATCTTGTTTCGTATTGTTTCTTGCACTGATAGAAAAACGCTTCATATCGCTAATGAATGGATTTCATTAACGTTGTTTCATTACAACAATGAAATATTTCATATGCTGAATGAAATTTCATACATATAATGCAAGATTTTCATTAATTTTAATTCATTAGATTTCGTAGTTTCATTAAAAAATGTCATTAAGTTTTATTTACAAAATTTGCTGTTTTTGACACCTGTCGTGACGCGTCTGTTTAGTCTGTTAGTTTACGCGCGCAAAAAACAGCTGATCACAGCGTGATTTTATTTTGTTTTGTTTTACTTCGTGGTTTTACTTATGTATTAAAGGTAAATGTTATAGTAATATTTTGTGTGAGAAAACTGTGTGAAATCTATAGATAAAATAAAAAATATGTGAAAGTGTTTTTTTTTTACTTGGTGATTATGTGATTTTTTGAGACTTTTTTATGAAATTTGAAAAAAACAGAAAATTTTTATTTTTATATTTACTACATTCGTGCTGTCTTAAATTAGTTCGTGGTTTTAATTACGTATTACAATTTAAGGTTGGAGTAAAATTGTGTGCGAGAAAACAAAGTGAAAATCATTATTATTATTTTTAATTTTATAAAAAGATCTTTGCAATTTCATAAATATATTTCATTTTAAAAATAAAAGTAGCATTAATTGAATGAAAGTATTTCATTTCAAAAATAAAAAGTAGGATTTATTCAATGAAAGTATTTCATAAGAATTAAATACTTTTTTCATTAAAGTAATGCAAAATTTTCATATATACAATTTATGTTTTGTATGAACAATTTTCATTAATTTAATGAAACTTGTTCTTGCAATTACATTTTATGATACCTATTTCATTAATTTAATGAAACCCTACATAGGTACCTTTTTAACGCCATTTTTCATAACATTAATGTAGATTTTCATTATTGTCATGTACAAATTTCTATCAGTGTGTCATGATTTTAATTTCTAAATTTGTTTGTGTAACACTCCTCTAAAATTCCAAGAAAATAATCTTGCAAAAAGACAACATCATACCAGCTTAAGCATATCATTTACACTTAATTTATTCATTTCATTTTTATTATGTGCATTTTTATACCCTCCAACCACAGTATGGGGGTATACTCACTTTGTCATTCCATGTGTAACATATCGAAATATCGATCGGGGACCCCACAAAGTATATATAATATTGATCCATGATAGAATCTAAGACATTCTAGCGATGTCCGTCCGTCCGTCCGTCCGTCCGTCCGTCTGTAGAAATAACGATGCAGTCCAAACCAAAAGAGCTAGACCCCTGAAATTGGGCAAGAATATCTCTAATGTTACTGGTAAGGTTAAGTTCGAAGATGGGCAAAATCGGACCAGGGCGGAAAAAGTTCCCCCTTAAAGAACTAAAACGACCCCTAAAAAATGCGATATTTTTACGAGTTTTTTAAATTTTTGCTCAACAAATGTAACACTTGTATGTCATGTTATGTTCATAAAACTGCGCTTGGACCAAGGGGGTTAGGAAATTAAATTTTTTCAGGCCGCCCGCCTTTGGGGGCGTGGTTATAGAAATTAATTATAAATAACAATAAAAAAATTATTGCTTAAGCGTAAATATCATAAACAAATAATTTGTAAACATATAAAGCGGGGGTACAGGTATCCCCTACCAACTCCACCGACCCCCCCCCCCCCCACAAAAAAAATATAAGACGCCCCTGCGATTTTTTTTAATTTTAAACGTGTTGGAGGGTATAAAAGATTCGGCACAGCCGAATTTAACACTCTTACTTGTTTTATATATTTTTTTTTTATTTTACCAAAAAAATATTTAAATTTGCATTTTTCTCTGTTTTCTGTTTGCAAAGTTTTTTGAAATAAGAAAGTTTCCCAAAAATTACGTTACCAACGAATGCAACAATTTGCATAGAAAAACATTTTCTTAAAAATGTGTGTTGTCTTCCTTTGCCTTAAATATATTTTGTTGGTTTGTTTTATCAGTTGTAAACTCAACATACCTCAAAAGTAACTGCATTGCAGTCAATTACATCCAATTATAAAGTGAAATATTGCATGATGGCTCCTTTTCAAATGTTTATATTGTCGTTGTAACTTTATAAGTGTGCAAAAACCATAAATGTTCACACTAACAATTAGACCGAATGACATTTGAGTTTTCTTTTTCCAGGCATCTAATTTTTTTGGTGCTAGTACGTGGAAGTACTTTTTTATACAGTGGCTTAAACTTAATTTCGTACAAAAAATAGCAGTTATGTAAAAACAAAGTTAACAATACAACACCTTATTATTATCAAACGACTAATATTTTCGAAATTTTTGTATAGTAAAGCTTTCCCTAAAGCTTAATGGTATACAGATTCAATAAAAATATTTAAAACACTGTTAATGGTACACAAAAAAAAAATGTTCATTAAAAAAAAATATTTTGCACCAACAAAAAAAAATTTTACACTCCAAAAAATTTGCTGTCATATGTTATTTTTTGGAGCTTAAATTTTTTAAATGTAAGTTTTTTGAGTGTAATTTTTTTGTTTAACATTTTTTTTGTGAGTGAAGAAATATTTTTTTTTTTTTTTTGAGAGACAAAAACACTGTTTTTGTATTTTTTTAAACAAATATAAAAAAATATTGCAAAAAATTTAAATTCCTTGAAATCTGTAAAACTTAAATGTCTCCACAAATAAATCGAAACGGGGATACCGCTACTTTTTTGAACCTTCCACTATTATATATAACCTCTCTCACCCAAGTAGGCTCCCATACAAATTACAGTTGGAGCAAATTTTATAAAAATGTAATTTTGAATGGAAGCCTACTTAGGGAGTGGAGATAGGGCGTAGCACAGTGGGGAAAAATGGACTTTTTTTGTCCGATTTTGCCTACAGGTCGCAATTCTTAACCGATTTTAGTTTTTCTTTTTTTGAAATTTAGCTAATAAAATTCCTCATCGGTCTGTCATGGTGGATTTCTCGAAATCGTTTTTGTTTTATTTGAATATTTTTTTAAAGTTCAGAAAATATTAATTTTTTTAGAATTTTTGCTCTAAAAAATGTAATAGGCAGGGGACGAATAAGCTGTATGGATAAAATTAAAGGTATTTGAACCCCTTATAAATGACAATAATAGCATTTGTTAATTTATTATTATTTTGGTTTTTATAAACATATGAAAACTTAAAAATGCTCACTTTTAAGTGCCTATACCATTTTAAATAATGTACCAATTTCAATGAATTTTTTTTTTAGGTTAAAGCTTATTATTTTCTTAACCATTATTGGTAAATAAAGTATTTTTGCAAAATTGTTTAACTCTTTTTTTCGAATTTACAATGTAACTACATTTTTTTTTTAAACAGACTAAAAAATTATTTTAAAATTCTAAAAATCATAAGGTAAAATTTAAGCAAAAAATTAAATATTTTTTTTTAAAAAATTTGTGTACCAATTATGACTAAGCAAAACATAAGCTTTAATCTAAAAAAGATTTCATTGAAATTGATACATTATTTTTGAAGATATAGGCTTTTAAAAGTGAAAATTCTTGAATTTTTGTCTGGTTATAAAAACCAAAATAATAATTTATTTTCAAATACTAATCACGTCATTTATAAGGGGTTCCAATACCTTTAATTTAGTCTATAAAGCATATTCGTCCCATTCCTAATACATTTTTTATTGCAAAAATACTGAAAAAATTAAAATTTTCTGAACTTTAGGAAAATATAAAAAATAATCCAAAATTATTTTTCAAAAATCCACCATGACAGATCGATGCGGAATTTTATTAGCTAAAATACAAAAAAAGAAAATCCAAAATCGGTTAAGAATTGCGACATGTAGGCAAAATTGGACAAAAAAAGTCCATTTTTCCCCACTGTGCGTAGGTATGGTGTAAAAAAATGTTGAAGGGTAAAAACTAATGGGGGTCGGTATCACTAATGACCCCTCTCGGACGCACCATTGGACCGGTAAAAGCTGATTAAATGAAACAAATTTACAAAAAAACAAGTAGAAAAATTAATTTCGACTTGGTCGAATCTATGAATACCCTCCACAATGTTATCTGATAGCAAAGGTTCGAAAGAATTAATTCTTTAATTCAATTTCCTAATTCGAATTAAAAAAATGGAATTTGGAATTCCCTAAAATCATTCAACTTTGATAATCTTTGAATTAATTCTTTCAAGAATTGTGTGGGAAGCAGCAGACGAGACGTCAACAAAACAACAACCGATCGTTTACACACGAAGATGCTTTAAATGCACACAAGCAACACATTATTGAAAATACAAAGGGAATGAAATAAAAAATCATCATTCAAATTGTAATAGATTTGAATGATGAAAAATTTTGATCATTCAATAGAATGATTGCTTGCAAAAAATTAATTCTCTTGGGAATTAATTCAATTTGATTTAAGCTTTGAGAATTAAGCTTTTGACTTAATTAGTTTTGAATGCTGGTAAGGAATGATAATTCAAAACTTATTAAAACAGAATTAAACTTTTGGTGAATTAATTCTCAATATAATTAATTCGTTCGAAGCTCTGTCTGATAGTAACATTCTAAAAAAATTTTAAAAAATTGCATTACAAATTTTTTATTAGAAGTTTATTATTTTGAGTAAAGCTTTTTTTAATCAATCAAATTTTTTTTAATTGTAAAATTTTTTTGACTGTCAACATTTTTTTGAGTATGACATTTCACTAAAAAAAAATAATGTGTACTTTTTTTTTGAGTGTAACATTTTTTTGAGTGTAAATAATTTTTTTAGTGTACAATTTCTTTGAGTAACAAAATTACTTTGTAAAATTTTGTTGTTGTTTTATACCTATATGTAATACAAAAAAAAACTATTTCACATATTTCCCTCTTTATTTTGCCATCCTCTTCTTTAAAAACCAAAAACAAACTGACATTCAATCATATAAAAACCACTTTATTTGATTTTTTTCCAAAAATACTTACTATACACCGTTATTTACAGTTACAAAAACAATAACAAAACAAGTAGAAAAGCTAAATTCGACTTGGCCGAATCTATGAATACCCTCCACAATGCCCATTTTAAGTGATAATAAATTTTCTAACGTGAAAAAAAATAACAGTTTTGATTAGAAATATTTTATTTTGTTTAAAAAATTTTTTTTTTTGTAATTTTTGAAAAAAAAAATTATTTACTAATTTTTTTTTTTGAGTGTAAAATTTTTTTTGAGTGTAAAATTTTTTTCGAGTGTATTTTTGTTTTGTTTTGGTATAAAAATATTTTTGAGTGACAAAAATACGTTGTAAAATATTTTTGTGACTTACCAATGTTTTTAAAACAGGTTTAACGGGTTTTCAACACGTGAATTTTAGGGGAAGCTAATCTGAAATTCACGGTTTTGCCAATAACTGGACCGATTTGGCTGAAATTCAATACGAACGAGGCTGGAGGAACGCAAAAGATATATGCCAAGCTTCAGCATCCTCAGAATTGCTTTTCGAAAGTTATAGTGCTTTTTATCTCAAAAATTCATGAAAAACCCTTGCCGAAATTCAGTCTTTTGCTCATAACTTTTGAACCACTTGACCGATTTCGCTGGATTGCAATACCGACCTGACCAGGTAAATGCCCAACATATATGCCAAACCTCAGGAGCCTCCGTTAAGTCTTTCAAAAGTTAGCGTGTTTTCAACAGACAGACAGACGGACGGACGGACGGACATCGCTAGATCGTCTTAAAATCGATCGAGGATCATGAATATATATACTTTATGGGGTCCTAGACCAATATTTCGAGGTGTTACAAACGGAATGACAAACTTATATATACCCTCTATCACTAGAGTGGAGGGTATAACAATAACAAATATTTACTTGTCTAACAACTAAACTGCACCCCACGGCAGGAAAACAAACAACAACAAGTTTTAAAAAAACTGGTACTTCACAATGCTTTTAAAACTTGTTTAACAAGTTTTCAACAGTTTAAGGAGAAACCAATCGGAAATTCAGAGCTTTGCTTATAACTTTTGAACCACTGAACCGATTTTGCTGAAATTCAAAACCAAACAGTCTTGGGGAATGACAAATATATGTATATGCTAAGCTTCAGCACCCTCAGAATTGTCTTTCGAAAGTTAGAGTGGTTTTAATCTCGTAAACTCGCAAAATACCCTTGCCGAAATTTACTCTTTTGCTCATAACTTTTGAACCACTGGACCGATTTCGCTGGATAGCAATACCAACCTGACCCGGCAAATGGCCAACATGTATGTCAAACTTCAGGAGTAGGGATATAACCATTTGCGTTTTTTTGCAAATATCAAAAAGGACCTATCATATTTGGAAAGTACATGAAAAATCAAGAAGAAATGTGTGTTCTTTTTTTCGCGAATGTTAAAAAAGGTTCGGCACCGATCGCGATGAAGTTTTCGCTAATATTTTTTTTTATTATTCGGAAAACCCGTATTTCTAGTGTCGAAAACCATTTTATAAATTTGTAATTGTTTTATTTTTGTTGTAAAACGATAAAAAGCCAAAAAAAAAACGGTGGATGGGAAGGAATCCCACCATGAAACATAAAAAAATGTAAATTTATGGTGTTTTAGAAATTGCAATCGGTGCCGAAGGTTTTTGGACCAAAATGTCCCCGGATAACGTTTTTTGTTATCAGTATAAAATTGCCCATACGATTATGATAGGTTCTATTTTGGTTATATCCCTATTCAGGAGCCTCCGTAAAGTCTTTCAAAAGTTAGCGTGTTTTCAACGGACAGACAGACAGACGGACGGACGGACATCGCTAGATCGACTTAAAATCGATCAAAGATCATGAATATATATGGGGCATTCCAAGCCAAATCACTCACTTTTAGACCCGACCCCTTTCGATTTATTTTATTTTTGGACATGTTTTATTACTTATTAAATGCAACTCGGACACCAATTTTCAGCTTTTATTCCAAGATGGTGTTGAGTAATAAATTTTTCAAAATTGCGATTTTCTCAAAAAAATTAAAAAATTTAAATTTTTAATTAATTTTGACCATTAAAAAATATAGATATCTTAAAAAAGTTGGACAACGTTTTATTGGTATTTCAATGTAGTTTTAGAAAAAAAATATGAAAAAATTATTCGAAGTAATTATCACTTTTTTTACGTTTAAAAATTAAAATCGACTTTTTGAATAAGTCCGAAACCTTCGACTTTTTGTAAAAATCTATAAAAATTCTACTCTAAATTACGCAACTTTTAAGCTATAATTCGAGATGTGATCACAATTTTTTCAATTTTTGTTTATTAATTTTTTAAATTTCACCTTTTATTTTTTGGCTCTGATTAGATGCCTGGGGAAGTTGTAATAACTTGGTTGATTTTCAACCAATTTTAGTTTTTTATACCTTATTAGAGAGGCATTTTACTCCGTATTATAATTCTGTAACCACTTAAATTAAAACTTAACTTAAAATACCAAAAAAAAATTAGAAAACAGAAAAAAATTCATATTTTTCCTTGTAATCAGTTTTCTAAACTTTAAGGCCCATGCGGAACTCCTTACGCATGTCCGATCGTTCTTAATTTTTGTGAGGCGTATTTTTACCCCGAAATGAATATATCTAGGGTA
This sequence comes from Pegoplata infirma, assembly GCA_963921195.1. NCBI lineage: Eukaryota > Metazoa > Arthropoda > Insecta > Diptera > Anthomyiidae > Pegoplata > Pegoplata infirma. Next base: position 128,462,264 of record OY992539.1, on the reverse strand, counting down.
AGTTATCTAGAGTATCTACCAATTTAATTTTTTTGGAGCACCATATAAAAAAAATCAGAGTCAAAAAATAAAAGGTGCAATTTTCAAAATTTGAAAAAAATAGAAAGAATTGTGATCACATCTCGAATTATAGCTTAAAAGTTGCGTAATTTAGAGTAGAATTTTTAGACGAAGGTTTCAGACTTTTTCAAAAAGTCGATTTTAATTTTTAAACGTCAAAAAATAAGTGATAATTACTTTGAATAATTTTTTCATATTTTTTCCTAAAACTACATTAAAATACCAAGAAAATGTTGTCCAACTTTTTTAAGATATCTATATTTTTTAATGGTCAAAATTAATTAAAAATTTCAATTTTTTGAGAAAATCGACATTTTGAAAAATTTATTACTCAACACCATCTCGGAATAAAAGGCTGAAAATTAGTGTCCAAGTTGCATCTAATAAGTACTAAAACAAATCTAAAAATAAAATAGATCGAAAGGGGTAGGGTCTAAAAGTGAGTGATTTGGCCTGGAACGCCCCATATACATCCATGATACTTCATCGATTTTAAGTCGTCCTTCCTTTTGTCCGTCTGTCTGTCTGTTGAAAACACGCTAACTTTAGAAAGACTTCTCTGCACTACTACTGCATGTTGGTCATTTACCTGATCAGGTTAGTATTGCAATTCAGCAAAATCGGTCAAGTCGTTCAAAAGTTATAAGTTTTGAAATATTATATTTAACAGTTTTAGCCTAAAAGTGCGAATACCATAATTTTTTTTTATATGTATTTGAGATGTTTAAAAATAAATTAGGAACAAAAACCAAAATCTTCGATTGAGCAAAAAATTATTATATTCGAATTTTCTGGAAAACCATGAGAGATATCAAAAAAACACATATGACCAAAAATAATCCTCGGAAAAAATGCATTTATATAAAGTATTTAAAAAATTTACATTGCAGTATTCAAACGGTCAAATAATAAAAAAAAAAATTTGGATGTATTTTATGTGGTATGGAATTGGGCACATTTCTAAAAGCGAATAACACGAAAACGAAACACGCTACAGCATTTTAGATGACAGATTTGGATTCTGCAGGTCCATATTATATAACATCCACCCTTAGTTTTTGACATTAACGCAGTGGAGCCACAATTTTTTTAAATTTCAATCGCGAATATCTCGAAAACGAAAAGCTATAGAGAAATTTAGACTGCGAATTTGGAATCACGAGGTCTATTTTATATAAAATCATGTCGCATTTTGTGGTACGTTGCAGTTCCTTCTTAAAAACAACTAAATTCTGTTATTTTTTTGTTGGGTATTTAAACGCGAATATCTGTGAACTGAATACTGCTAGAAAAGTTTTGATGGCTAATTCGGATTCAGGAGGTCCATTTACTATAAAGTTTGTTGTTACCGACTTAAGAAAATGTTATAGTGGAACAACAGAAAATACTAAAATATCGGTTTTTGGAATCAGCAAACGCAAATATCTCGGAAACGGTAAATGCTACAAACATTTTGAAAGTAGATTTGGAATCAGGAGATCAAAATCTATTAAGTGCATGTATTTTAATTTTGATAACAAGATAAACAAACTAAAAGACCCCGTACAACGAGAAAGATTTTCCAATACTGTTAACGAAAAACTTGGCTGTCATACTCTTAACTACAATGATGTACAACACAGTTGGAATGTGATAAAAACAACAGTAAATGATACATGCCTACAAAATCTTGGAAGAATATCAAACAAAAACGATGACTTTATATCTGCTCAAACTTGGAGTCTAATAGATAATAGAGCAATACTAAGGAACCGCCTAACTGCAAGCAAAAAAGAAACTGATAGAAGAAGACTGAAAAGCGAATATAGTCAACTAGATAAACAGATTAAACGAGCAATAAGAGACGATAAAAGAACGTATGTGGATAATACGGCAGCACAGGCAGAAAACGCGGCCGCTCTATCTAATATGAAAGACCTTTTTACTTTAAAGCTAAGTACTCTGTTCGATTTCACGGGAAAACATCTGTCAAACTCCATATAAAAAAAAATAAATTTTGGCAACGCGAGGAATTATAGGGAAATTGATAAAAAAGTTTTCACGCATTTTTATTATACAAGACAATTTAAATTGCCGTGAAAAAGTGACATTTCAGTTTTGTTATGATCGTTTCTTTCTTATAATTGTCAAAAGTTGTTGATTTTTAAATGTTTTATTGCGATTTGAGGCGTTTAAAGTTTATGTCAAATTTTCACCGTAAGAAACAGAGTACTTAGCTTAACCAAGAAAATTGCGGGAGTAGCTTGTAGAAAAAACAAGCCAGTAAAAGATTTAAACGGTGGATTGTTAACAAATGTTGACGACCAACTGAAGCGTTGGAAGGAGCATTTCGAGAGTGTCCTTAACATAGAACGACAAGAAGTTTGCCCAACACACAGAACAAATGTAAACCTTCTGCAAATAAGAACAGATACACCATCTGCAAACGAAATAATTGACGCCATTAAGAGTATGAAAAATGGAAAGGCAGCAGGTAGTGATAATATCCCAGCAGAAGTTCTAAAGTGTAACCCTGAACAGTTTGCCACCATTCTTCATCCTTTGTTTTGTAATATTTGGATATCTCAAACTTTTCCTTCGGATTGGCTACAAGGAACAATCGTAAAGTTGTATAAAAAAGGCGATGCCACAGATTGTAACAACTGGAGAGGCATTACTATACTCTCGACTGTTATGAAAATTTTTATGAAGGTTATACTGGAACGGATGGTGATACATATTGATGAAAAGCTACGTCGTGAACAAGCTGGTTTTCGTGCAAACCGATCATGCGTCGACCAAATAAACACGCTTAGAATAATAATCGAACAGTCCTTAGAAATGAGATCTCCGTTATATACACTATTTGTTGACTATGAAAAAGCCTTTGACTCAATAAGTAGAGAATGTATATGGGCTGAACTACGAAACATCGGTGTGCCAGACAAAATCATTTCACTAATTCGCGGTAGTTATGCTGGTTTTCAAAGCTGTGTTCTTCACTGCGGTAAAATGTCTTTACCATTTCAATCCTTATCTGGTGTCAGGCAAGGATGTTTGCTTTCACCCCTACTATTTCTGGTTGTAATAGATGCGGTTTCAAGGCGCGCAACAGAAAGTAAACCTCGTGGTATTATTTGGAACCCAATTAACCCAAACGAAAGGTTAGAGTCACTCGACTACGCAGACGACAAATGCGAACTCGCACATAGGCGTGGTGATATGCAAGAAAAGCTAAACGATCTGGCTGGTGAATCTTCAAAAGTTGGACTTAAGATCAACATTTCTAAAACTAAAGACATGAGAATAAACGTAAACACCAATGAACCCCTTACACTCCATGGAATCGAAATAGAAAAAGTACAAGAATACCAGTACCTGGGCAGCATAGTTACTGAAGAAGGAGGCACAGAGAAGGATGTAGATGTCCGAATAAGAAAAGCACTGGGAGCATACACAACACTGCATAGAGTTTGGAATAACAATATGTACAGCACAGCAACGAAAATCAGGTTTTTAAATCATGTGTACTGTCAGTTCTACTGTATGGTTGCGAAACTTGGTACGTAGTAGATGAAATACAAAACAAACTCCGAGTTTTTGTCAATCGGTGTCTACGAAGAATTTTGAAAATTTTTTGGCCGAATCGTATTTCCAATGTAGAGCTATGGAACCGCTCAAATTTTAGAGACGTCAACATCGAGATACGCCGAAGAAAGTTCGGGTGGATTGGCCATACTCTTCGAAAACCACCCACTGAAATATGTCACCAAGCTCTCTCCTACAACCCCCAAGGTTCAAGAAGACCTGGTCGCCCAAAAACAACCTGGAGAAGGTCGACACTTAATGAGATAAATAGTACATCCGAAGATAGAAACTACAACAACATAGGAGAACTTCGAGAAGCAGCGTCTAGAAGAGAAAGATGGAAGATATTTATAGACAGCCTATGCCCAGTATAGAGGCAGTTCTTTCAACACCAAGAACAAGGCTTATTATTATTATTATTTTAATTTTGAAGAGTGATATTTTTTATTTTTTGCAATTTAAACGCGATTTTTGGAAAAAATTGCTCTATTGACGATTTTTGTTTTTGTTGCTAAATTCTTCTTAGACATCCTAAATACAAATTCAAACAAAAAATTATGGTATTCGCACATTTAGGTTAAAACTGTTACCGACCACCCTTGTGAAGCTTTGCATATATATTTGTCATTTCCCTTATATAGTTGGTATTGAATATCAACAAAATCGCTGCATTTCGTGGATTTTTTTTTATTTTTTGCGGAAACAAAAAATTCCGTGGATTTTTTTTTTCTCGAAATTGGTTTATTATTATATTCATAGCATACCTGCAAAATTTTATAAGTTTATATAAAGAATTAAAGAAGTTATAGGGTTTAAGCCGGAATAAAAAAAAAAAAAAAAAGAGTTTTTTATTTAAAATAAAATATTTCTTATCAAAATTGTTATTTTTTTACATTCCAAAATTTACTATCACTTAAAAAGGGCATTGTGGAGGGTATTTTTAGATTCGGCCAAGTTAAATTTAACTTTTCTAATTGTTTTTTTTTTTTTTATTAGCACAATGTTATCGTTAATTTTTGATAAGCTACTGGCCACATTTCTATTAAAAACTGTTATCTATAATATATCAGAATTATTTCTAATTGTTTAAATTCTTATCTTATCTGCTTATCCTTCGATTGCTAGCTAACATTTTATATTTATCTACAAACAAACACTTTTAGTTACCCGAGTAAAAAAGAGTTTTATATAGCCGTGACAAATTAGATCCCAAATATGGTGGACACAATTGTTTCAAATATAATCTTCGGTTATCCTACAAGATCTGAACAGATAGTCTTATATATAATATGATACGTAAAATGGGTCTATCTGGTTTTATCAGTTTGATCCGGATTGATACAATATAAAATAAATTGAGACTATAAGACATAAATATATATGGTTAGATATTGCTCTACATAAAGAACATATTTTTGTATATAACATTATATAAAGTGCATATGATTATATACAATGTTATCCAACTTATATGACGTAATAAGGAGCAATATATGATCAGTGATAATGGTTTTAAATTATATTTAATCGTATCAGTTTTCTCCAACTGATATTATTATATAGACCCAATTCACGTATCACATTATATATAAGGTTATACCGCTAGATCACAAAATATACCCGTAGATAATTATTAATGTAATTGTATCCGCCATATTTGGGATATAATTAGTCATGAACTTTTTTTCTTTTTTTACTAGGGTATCTAAATATAGTAATCACATAATTTAGGTGTATTGTCTGGGTCAGTTTTAAATGCTTTATCAAATTAAGCTTTTTTTTCATTAACTCTTGCGATAAGGTGAAGAATTGACAAGCCTATAAATTTATACACTCACAAAATAACTAAAATTTTTGACAAAATTTCCTTCAAAACAATTCATGAATTTTCTTCTAATCCCGAGTAAAAATTTTAATATGGCGTCACATAAAATTATATAACGTTTGATCTGTCCTCGGATACAATTAGATATAATTTTATGCTAAAAATAGTGGATAGAATTGCATTAAATTGGATTTATTAATATCTTATTTTATTCATTTGTATATAGTTTGATACAATTTTGTACGAAATTTGTCTCTATCCAATGGCATGAAATTATATGTGATTGGATACAATAAGATCCAATTATATCCAATTGTATAAAATTTTATCGGGTTATAGTGAATCTTTTTTTGGTTGAAATAACATACATCACAGGTCAACGATACATACACCAAATAAAGTTTGTGTACGCTTCGAACCAGTAGATGTAGTTTTTCAAACTGTAAAAATACTTGTAAAATTTTTAAACTGTAAAATAAACTTAGAAATATTTCAAACTGTAAAAAATCTTAGAACAATTTCAAACTGTAAAAAAACTTTTTTTTTTAACATATATGGTTATATATGACATCACCTAAGGAATATATAATTATATATTTATTGCTCTCAAAAAAAATTTAAGTTTAGTTTAATATATAATTTTATATAATTAAAAGTGACGTAATATATATTTTTATATAAAATGAAGTTATGATACTTGTGCCTTATATAATTTTATATAATAACATCAACCATATTTATTTATATCTGAATTATCATCAAATAATATGTAATTACATATACTTAACTCCATATGAAAATTAAGAAAATCTGTTAACTTATATGTAATCATATAATGTTTTATATGAATGTATAAAATTATATACGTCTATATATAATTGTTTTTACTCGGGGGGTTTTACTTATTTTTTATGACATTTTCAAAATTTCGTTAAAAAAAACCTTGATAATCCGTGAGAAAGAAAGTCTAAAATATTTTTTATCTACAAGAAACCAATTTCCAAATAGGGATTTTATTCCGAATCTGGTAAATATTAAAAATTCATATTGTTGTAAGCAAGTTTTGGGCACTTTCATTGAAAACTTTATCAGTGACTGTTAACCAGATAGTAAAATTCCTGTTAATGGAGAAAATGCCAATAAAAGAACATCGAAATAAAATACGGTACTGCAATTTACAATGAAGTGATGTATTTTTTAAATAAAACCAATAAAAGTTAAATTAAAGCCCCGGAGAATATGGGAAAAAACGCACCGTATTTAAATACCGCTATTTTGAAAAGGTAACAGTTGCCAAATTTGTTGAAAGAAACAAATATGTTAACTTAAGTAATATATTCGCTTTTGTATTTAATAAAATTTAGCTATTTTAAAGTATTTTTTGGGTTTGTCAGTTAAAGAAAAAAAACCGGTTAACCGGTTTTTTCATTCCGGTTTAACCGAGAAACCCGGTTAACCGAAAAAGCTGATTTTCGGTTAACCGAGAAAGCGGTTTTCCAAATTGTCGGTTTTTTATAAACACTTGTTTTGAACAAAACTTTCTAAATGCAATAGCTGAAAAGTTATATGGATCCGAAAAAGGTGCATGTTGACTAAAACATCAAAATTCGACCCCCTCTAACTCAGGGAGTTTTTCACCGATCTCGTTCAGAATTGGTGTTTTTTTTTTTTTTTTCTTTTAAAAAAAGAAACAACACTCAGGCAATGATGCCTATCAATTACTAATGTAACCGTGATGTTTCTTTCGGAAAGGTGATAGAAGAGATAAGAAAGATTTGAAAGAAAGAAGGGCTTCAGTATGGCAACACTGTAATTGCGCGTGTTAATAATTTTGAGTACAGTTGTTGCATCGCCATCTGTTATTGATCTGGCGAATTATTTTTGAAGCTGTGTTTAATAGCCATTATTTTACTTCGTTGACGTTTTAGTGCTATTTATCAACGAAGGAGGGTGCTGCGATAAATATTAGTTATAAATAGAAACTAATAAATACCTGAAAAAATGTTGTTCTGCCTGAGCCGGGAATCGAACCCAGGCTTGCTGGCTAGTAGTCCAACGCGCTAACCACTAAGCCAAAGCACCCACATTTGAGCCCGATCGGATAACATTGATTTTAAAAGTGTGTTCATTAGAAATATTTTTCATTAGAAATATTTTCATTAGAAATATTTTTTAGTTTTATTTTCTATGAGAATATCATAGATTTAATAAGTCAATGAAATAATGACCTCAAACTAGAATAAACCTACTCAAAATATTGTCGCGTACCACTAGGGGGTACGCGAAACTGTCCAAGGGGGTACGCAAAATTTGAGTAATTTAAACATTTGTCTTAGATTAACCTTTCAATGCTGGTTCCGCATCTAGCTTCCAAAGTTTTCCATAACGTCAGGTTTTTAAGAAAGTTGAGGTCAAAGTTTACAAAAAAACATATTTTTGTGCAATTTAGAGAGCATTTTTTGTGATATTTTGAGATCTTACCACATGTTTTCGATTAACCTTTCGATGCTGATTCCGAATATGGTTCCCAAATTTTTCTCTGATGTCAGGTTTTTGAGAAAATGTATGTCAAAGTTCTCAAAAACGTTTGTTGGGCATTTTTGAGACGGTTTCTGATAGATTGGAAATTTTGGTACCATTTTGTTAAGCTCAAAATGTCCTTTTAGTGTACATTAGACCACCCAAAAAATGTATGGGATTTGCAAAAGTATTTTTTTGTTCGCTCCACCGGCAGTTTCTGATAGATTGGACATAAAAAATAATATCTGTGCAAGAACTGGATCTCTCGGTTGCATACAGGCCAGTCGCTCAAAATCCGCGTTTTCAGATGCATTGAACCACCCCACACTGGGCCGAGATGGTAGTTTTTTTGGCCAAAACTAAAATAAACAAAATTATTAAATTAAAAAAAGCGAATGCACTATTGTATTAAGTATGACTTGCTGCACCTTGTCTGTAATTTTTGTAAAAATCGGTACACCCATTCTCTTGGAATGATCCATCAAAGATAAAATATGTATGCTTAAATCTCCATATACCGTAATCAAAAAAGCTAGCAAATTTATACATTATTAAGATGGGACCTTGTTTTTTTTTTGGGGATTAATTTATTTGACAAAGGGAAGTACAACATGTAAATGGGTATGAACAGCTCTTTTTCCCTATTTTTTTTTTTTTGATGATTTTTGATATTTTTATATAAATTTTGAAAAATTGTTCCATTTGATATAGTTGTTCCAAAATGTTCCGCGACATAATCCAAAAGTTAGGATGCCAAAATGTTCGTTGGTTTACTAGCTTTCAGACTGACCTGCCCGCTTTTGCCCGTTTTTTCATCTGCGTATATAATATCAATAGAAAGGGAGATGAACAAGTCTAAAGTTGTTAAAATGAGGCTTTTTTATTGAATTAAATTAATTTTATGAATTAACAATTTTCAAGTTTTTCCTAAAGTACATACATAGTGTTTTTCTATATTAATACGGGATAAAATGAAACCCGGTTACCCAAAAACCCGAATACAAAAAAAAACCGGTTAGGAGAAAAACCCGGTTACACGAAAAGTATTTTTTTTATCGTATTAAAATTTGTTTTTAATACATTGAAAAAAAAAATAATTACCCGGTTAGGCGGTCCTGACAGCTTTTTGAAAGAGTGTGGAACTTTTGATAACGATGAGTTAAAAAAAGTGTTTTTTTAAACGGGTTTTCAAAAAAAAAATATTTTTTCTAATTTTTTTCTAAATTTTATTTCCATTACATTTTTAAAACGGGCACAAGCTGGCAACTATTATGGAAAGTGTGGATAGGAAGAATAATTCTGGCCCAGACAGTTTTTTGAAAGGGCGTGGAACTTTTGATAACGATGAGTTTAAAAAAGGGGTTTAAATAAAAAAATATTTTATTTTTTCAAATTTTTAATATTTCAATAACATTTGCCTAAACGGGCACAAGCGGGCAACATTTTTAGATAAAAGGGATAAAAAGGAAAATTTTGGCCCAGACAGTTTTTTGAAAGGGAGTGGAACTTTTGATAACGATGGGCTTAAAAACGGGGTTTACAAAAAAAAATCAGATTTTTATAAACTCTTATTTCAATTAAATTTTTGAAATCGGGCACAAGCGGGAAATTTTTTTGGAAAGTGTAAATAAAAAGGATAATTCTGGCCCAAACAGTTTTTTGAAAGCGCGTGGAACTTTTGTTCACAATGATTTTTAAAAAAGGGGGTTTTCACAAACATTTTTTTATTTTTTTTTTAATTTTTGGTATTTTAATCTCATTTGTGTAAACGGGCACAAGCGGGTAAGTTTTTTCTAAGGTGGGGTTAAAAAAGGCTAATTCTGGCCCAGACAGTTTCTTGAAAGAGCGTGGAACTTTTGATGAGTTTAAAAAGGGGGGTTTCAGAAAAAAAACTAATTTTTTTCAATTTTTTATTAGCCCTTATTAGAAGTAATTTTTTTTTTTTTGAAAACGGGCACAGACGAGTAACTTTTTTGGAAAGTGCTGATAAAAAGGGCAATTCTGGCCTAGGCAGTTTTTTGAATGGGCATGGAACTTTTGATGACGATAACTTTAAAAAGGGGGTTTTCAAAAAAAGACAAATTTTTTCCAATTTTTTATAAACTTGTTTCAATTTAATTTTTGAAAACGGGCACAAGCGGAAAAGTTTTTTGGAAAGTGGGGATAAAAAGGATAATTCTGGTCCAGACAGTTTTTTGAAAGAGCGTGGAACTTTTGATGAGTTTAAAAAGGGAGTTTTCAGAAAAAAAATAAATAATTTTTTCCAATTTTTTATTAGCCCTTATTAAAAGTAAATTTTTGAAAACGGGCACAGGCGGGTAACTTTTTTGGAAAGTGCTGATAAAAAGGGTAATTCTGGCCCAGACAGTTTTCTGAAAGGGCGTGGAACTTTTTATGACGATGAGTTTATAAAGAGGGTTTTCAAAAAAAATGTTTTTTCAATTTTTTATAAGCTCATTTTTCAATTCAATTTTTGAAAACGGGCACAAGCAGGTAACTTTTTAGGAAAGTTCTGATACAAAAGATAATTCTGGTCCAGACAGTTTTTTGAAAGGCCGTGGAACTTTCCATAACGATGAGTTCTTAAAAGGGGGTTTTCAAAAATGAAATAATTTTTTTCATTTTTTTATAAATTTTATTTAAATTCCATTTTTGAAAACGGGCACAAGCGGGCAACTTTTTTGGAAAGTGTGGATAGAAAGGATAATTCTGGCCCAGACAGTTTTTTAAAAGGGCGTGGAACTTTTGATAACGATGAGTATAAAAAGGGGGTTTTCAAAACAAAAACAATTTTTTTTTTCAATTGTTTATAAACTTTTTTTCAATTATATTTCGGAAAAAAGTATATTCACGTGATTTAAATGAAAATCATTCACGCTTACGCGTGAATCACGTTATTTTTAAACTTTTTTTCAATTCAATTTTTAAAAACTTTTATATCACGTGATTTGAGTGAAAATCACTCACTCTCACGCGTGAATCACGTTGTTTTTTTAGTCACGCAAATCACGGGACCAGAGACCACCTCCAATTCAAAAACATAAACAAAAGACAAGTTTCTCTTCATTTGTTTCATCTATAACATCTGTAAATTTTATTAAAAATTAAGTGTCCACCCTGAAACAGTTTCCTTGTAGGTCCGATTTCAAAAAGTTTCAAGTCACTTATTTATTACCCTAATATAGACTTATATATTTTGAATTTCAACAAAATCGATTAACATTTACGACCTGTAGAGACTTTTGGCCAAAAAACCTACCATCTCGGCCCAGTGTGCACCCCAAGGAGTGAAAATTTTTCCCAAAAAATACCACCATTGTTTTGATCTCCCCTAATGCCTTCAAAAAAATTATAATACTGCGGGTATCAAAAATTTCAAAATTAACTCTAATATTTACATGACAAGTTTTTTAACGAAAACAAAAACTCGTTAGGGGGTACGCGGCTGACAAAATTTAAAATTAGGGGTACGCGAGCCAAAAAGGTTGGTAACCGCTGGTCTAGATTGTTTATCTAAAATCAGTAGATTTTTCTGCTAAACTCAGCAGATATTTTAATTAAAAGTAGCAGATTTTTCGGCTGTCTTAACAGATTTTCTCATATGACTCAAAATGGGTTTATTTTAAGCAAATATTTCTGCCAACTGGGCAGAGGTTTTATTTTCAGTGTATATTATAGATTCTATATTAAAATAACAAAATGTAAATAATATTAATAATAATTATATAGTAAATTCATTACAGTGCACACAATAATCTATGTGAATTGTCAAAAGTATTAAATACATTTGCATTTCGGACTCCTGCAGTGCCTGCTTTTGTAAATACTCCTTGATTGGCAATGCCAGTTTTATTGTAAATCCATGTCAAAAAGGATGTAACACGCGTAAACACTGAAGGCCAACCTAGCTGACAACTTAAAGCAAGACCAAACGATACAATACCAATTTGTTTGGGTTCACCCGATTGATGATCGTAATAAGTCAAAGGTCCGCCAGAGTCTCCACTACATGGGGATCTAAACAGTAAATTTTGTCCACAAATCATGCTATCTGTTACCGAGCCAAGGAATTGACTATTACACTGCGCATTGGTGATCACACATTGAGGTGCAAATAATAGCACATCACTTACATTTTGGCTCTGGCTACTTGTCAATCCCCAACCGGAAACTCTAGCCTCTTTACCAACATATTTTTCATATACTCCGTCCATAACAGGCAATGTTATTGGTTGAATATGATTGGTCCATGTAATTGGTGTTGTCAAATGTACAAGAGCAATGTCATTTATTAAACTTCCAGAATTCCACCCTTCGTGAACAATAAATGTGTTAGCCGAAACTCTTATTTGACCCACTTCGCTAGGGTCATCAATGCGTGTTGCTCCTAAAATAACGGTTGCATGTGTAGCATTATCCGCACAATGTGCAGCTGTTAGGATAAACTCGGGAGACAGTACAGAACCACCACAAAAGTATATGATTAATCCCACTGTCAAAAGTAAAGCTGCTTGCCAGGGGATCTCTCTAGGCTGAGCGACGTATCCATTAGTAATACGACTTTCATAATTTTTCATATACGTTTCCAATGGTATTCGTTGTGGCACGGCCGGTAATCTGCCCGCCCATGTTGCGGTTATAAACACACTAATTGTAAGAGCGATTAGTAACTTCATTGTTAAATGATATTTAATTTATTTCTGTTTTCGTTTAACTTTAAGCAACTGCCTTTTTATACAAAAAATATTTTTTGAAAATTGTACGAAAATACAAAAACTGTTATCACTTGTGTTTTTTTTTTTTTTTTTTTTTTTGTTCAAAAAAATAAAATCTTATCCGTATGATATCGATAATTTGACCCATAATAAATATAAAATACAAAGGCCCTTACCACAAGAAAACAAAAAGTCTATTTTAACAAAAGTTTTATTTTAAATTTCAAATTTTCAATACATTTTTTGAAAGTCGATTTTAAAAACAAAAACAATTTGTATCGAAATAAAATTAAAAGCAGGTTTTAAATGTATTTTATTTTTCTGTAGTAAGGCTGAAAGACTTTATAAGACTTTTCTAAGAATCATAGCACGCGTAGAGATTACAAATAGAATCAATGAACTGAAACATGTGTTGTTTATTGATGATATCGATCTCTTAAAAAACACTTTATAACAACGCAAATGTTTGGTGTTTGGGACTTCTTTTCATTTACCTGAACAACGTAATAACAATTATTAATTGGAGAGTACTCACTTTTTGTACTTTTCTATCTGATCAAATTTAAATACCAGCCAAAAGTGTGGGGACCCACAAAAGGGCAACTCACATGCAAAATATCACTTCCCAGCAAAACGTTGATTACCAAATGAGGTATAAAATAAGGTATAGGATAGCTTATTTTATATCATGCTGCACAGTGGTTTATAATCGATTTTTTTTGGAAATAATTCGGCCATTCAGTAAGTACTAGACCGATTGCAGTGACATTTATACCGGTTATACAACCCCATATGTCCAATAGGGGCGCCTCCAGGGGCCCCTAAGTAGGGCACCTTTTGCATACAAATGCTTTAAGTGCTTGCCAATTAGTTGTTTTTTATCCGATTTTTATGAAATTTTAAGTTTTTTAAAGCGCTAGTAAATACCTAAAAAAAACATGCTTGAAGTAGTCGCTATCTCTTTTACTTTCCGATTTATAGCCATTTGAATGGGGAAATTTTTATTTTTTTCCGATCCTGGTCCAGTTTTTCGGGAATACGTTGGTCACCTAACGTCTGAAATTTTTTAAACATGAATTTCTAGTTAGCTAGATAAATTTGTGATATTTTAAAACTATAACGAATAAAATATTATTTTTTGTTAAAAAGTTACACGATGTTAAATTTAAAAAAAAAATCAAAAAAAAAATGGGATTTTATGCCCAAAAAGCAGACATGGGCGTTAATGATTACGTTGTGTAATTGATTACAGTTTCAATTACAATTACATGAAAGGTCGGTCATACATTTGGCTCCCCTAGGGGCACTTTAGGGTAAGTTACAGACATGGGCGTTAATGATTACATTATGTAATTGATTACAGTTTCAATTACAATTAGATGTAATTAGAAATTGAAAATTTTCAATTTTACTTGTAATTGTAATTGTAATTGAAAAAACTCAATTACTAATTACATGTAATTGTAATGGAAACTGTAATCAATTACACAATTGTAATCATAAACGCCCATGTCTGCCAAAAAGTACCATCACTCTTTTGCTTCCACTTTAAAAGTTTCATTCAGAACATGTCAATTTTTTCTATTAATCTGAAAGGCAATATCACGTAGATGATTTGAAAAAAAATAGCGTGTCAAAATTTCTTATTTTGAGCTCCCCAGCCTCATCGAAAGTTGACCCATTTTTAACACAAATTTCAACTTTACCCCCCCGGGAAAAAAGTGCACGCCCCTGTTGGACCTACCAAAGCAAACGTAGATTCTTTTATATATAAGTAGCTTACAACATGAATAGCTAATAATCCCCGCCTTTATTATAGGCGTGGCAGCAAAAATTGCAAAAAATCTGTTTTTTTGGAAATTGTTAACAAACAAATTGGGAATTGGGGGATTCCTTTCATCAAATCTTTATATTTTACTTTGTGTTTACATTTGCTATAGTAAGACCTATATAACTTTGCATATTGAAAATTTACTTGTTAAAATTTCGCCCTATATTTTGAAAAAAATTTAATTTTGTATGGGAGCCCCCTTAGAAAGTAGAGTAAGGGGGTAGGTATGTTCTAAAAAAATTTTGGGGGGGAAAAATAATGGTGGTCGGTCATACATTTTATCTCTCTACGCTGAAAAAAAAGACATAACTAAAATTAAGGAAAAAATGTCTTTGAAAATTTATCATGAATTTTCCTAAAATTTAGTTAAATTAAACTTAAAAATGAGAAATTTTCTTAACTATTAGGAAAAAATTTTAGTTCATTTACTTATAATTAGTTCATTGTTTTCTTTAAATGGATTTTTTTTAATATTAGGAAAAAAATTCTTATTGCCAAAGAAATTTTCCACAAATCTAAGAATCGTATCTATATTTTTAAAACATATTTCTTAAAAAACAATTTTTTTCAAGTTTAGTTAAAATTTACTAAAAAAAACATCATCGTATTTCTCTTCTTTGAATGGAGGAAGTGTACTTCTTAGAATTTAGTTAACGACTTCTGAGAATTTAGTAAATAACTTCTTAGAATTTAGTTAAAAATTCAAAATGGCGATATCTCGAAAACTAAGCGAGATAGAGCGAAACGGATGAAATTTTCAAAAGAAAGACTAAAGAAAGAAAAATATGGAATAGCCTAGCTCTGCATATCTGTCTGGGTCTCAAGACCCTAATTTTAGATCTAAAATTTGAAATTCCCGAGAATAAATACTGCCAACACGAGAAAAGGTCCAACCGCATTTTTGTAGCTCTTGACTCGTAGAACACTTCCGCAAAATGCCCGAAAGCCCTCCGATTATTAGTTTTTGAGTTATCCGGTTTTTAAGATTCTCAAGACCCTATCAGGCCCCTAATTACTGTATCTCAAAAACTAAGCAAGTTAGAGCGAAACGGACACAAGTTTTGGTTCAAAATCTATGGGGACCCTTAAAGGACCCTACGGGGTCTCGAGTTAAATGGGGTCCGAACCCATGGGTCCAGGGTCTAGACCCAATCTATTTCTAAAATGTGAAGTATAATTTTTCCCATTTTCTAGTTAAAATTGGCTTAAAATTAAATAACTTTGTTTTCCTTATTTTTGGGAAAATTATGAACTAAAACCAAGAAAAAAATTCTTTGGAGCCAAATCATTCCCTCTTTTTCTCAAAATTGAGTTAATTTTCTCAGATTTTAGTTCACTTTTTTTTTGAGTGTAGGGTGATCCATGTGAGCGCTATGCGCTGATGTCTTAAAAAAAAAATTTAAAAACAAACAAGTAAGAGTGTTAAATTCGACTGTGCCGAATCTATAATACCCTCCAACATGTAAAAAAAATTTACAAAAAATTGCAGGGGCGTTCGTTTGGGGGGGAGGGGGTCAGTAGGGGTCATTGGGGGACACATAAATCCATGCGGCAAACGTTTAAAAATTAATTTACTATGCTTTTTAAGCTTAAGTAATACAATCTTATCATTATTTAAAAACTTTTTTAATATCCACGCCCACAAAAGGGGGCGGGAAAAAAAACGATTTTTTTAATTCAAGGACATAACTATTATAAGTTTTATGGTGAATTACTTATGTCATAACTATTATAGGTCAATTTTTATTTTATTTCTTATGGATAACTATTAATTTCTAATTAATATTTTTTTTATTGTAAAATAATAGTTATGGACCTAAGTAATTTTTATAAATCGGGCCATGTTCACTTTATTATTTGCAAAAAAGTAAGTTTTTTAACGAATTATTTAGTTTCAGAAAATATCCTTCCAAAAAGAGATATCACTTCATTTGCACCTACAAAAGATACAAAATAACTATTATAAAATAATAGTTATTTAATAGTTATTTTGTTGATAATTATTATTTTCAATTTTTATAAATAACTATTAAAAATGCGCAATTTTTTGGAAATCAAAAATGTCCATAATAGTTATTTTGGGTCCTTGTTTTAATTTCCTAAGTCCAAGTGCAGGACCTTGAACTTTTTCTGACATCAATTTGTTTCATTTGCTTAACAAAAATACAAAAAACCCCTACGGGGTCCTTCCCCCTGGTCCGATTTTGCCCATTTACGAACTTAAACTGCCTAGGACCAAAAGACATATTCCTGCCAAACTTAACGAGTCTATGTCTTTTATTTTGGACTGCATCGTGTCTTATACAGACGGACGGACGGACGGAGGGACGGACATACATAGAAAAGTCTTAGAATCAATCATAGATCAATAATATATATACTTTATGGGGTCCCCGACCGATATTTCTATGCGTTACAAACGGAATGACAGAGTGAGTATACCCCCATACTGTAGTTGGAGGGTATAAAAATGTATGGGGACCATCTTAAGGGTTGAAGATAGAAGGTAGGTATGTTCTGAGAAAATGTTGGTATTAAAAAAAGTATGGAAGTCGGTCTTACATTTGACTCTTCTAGGGGCAACCCTGTGGCAGTTAAGAGCGGTGGGAGCAAATTTCAAAAAAAATGCAATTTTGTATGGAAGCCCCCTTAAGAAGTTGAGATAGGAAGTAGGTTTGTTCAGAAAAAATGTTTGGCTGTAAAAATTAATGGGGGTCGGCCATACATTTGCCTCCCCTTGGGGGAACCATGTGAGCGCTATAAGCTGATGTCCTAAAAAAACAAAATTTTAAACAACAAAAATGTATGGGGACCACCTTAAGCGTTGAAGATTGAGGGTAGATATGTTCTGAGAAAATGTTGGTATTGAGAGGTGGGTTTGACTCGTCTAGGGGCAACCCTTTTGGAAGCGATATCAGCTCACTTGTGCGCCCCTGACTAAGAGAAGACCAAATCAGTCGTGTTGTCTCACACGTCCATCCATTTGCCCATCTTTGATTAGTCTCCGTTCCAGAACAAAGCCGTAGGTTTTGCTTGCAAGTTTCTAGAGGCATACCAACACATTCCAATTCTGTTGGAACCTGTAAGGTAGTTCCTAGTCTTGCAAGCTCATCGGCTTTGCAATTCCCTGGAATGTCTCTGTGCCCTGGGACCCATATGAGTCGTATGTTAAACTGCTTGGCTATCTCATTCAAAGACGTGCGGCAGTTAAGGGCAGATCTTGTTTTCAGAAACATTGTAGCCAGGGAATTGACCGCGGCTTGACTGTCAGTATAAATGTTGACTGCGGTTGTAGACAAGACATTGCAGCTCAACCAGTCAGCCACTTCCATTATTACCAGCATCTCTGCCTGGTAAACACTGCAATGATCTGGGAATCTTCGAGCCAGGCTCAATCCAAGCTCATCCGAATAGACTCCACAGCCCACTTGTTCGTGCAGCCTCTATCCATCTGTGTAAAAATTTATGGTGGCTCCACTACCCGGTGTCATAGTGTTAAAGTGGCGCTTTAAGAAGCTCAAAGAGGGAGTACAGTCCACATTTTGTGGTATTGTTATCTTCTTTAAGATCGCACTATGGCCACAATCGCTGCTCCTCTATTGCAGCGTGCTATTAAGTCGAATAGACAACGCAGCCGCATACTGCCTACCCAATATGTCCAATGGTATCGGGTGAAGGAGGATTTCTAATGCAGCCGTAGGTGTAGTACGAAGAGCACCAGTGATGCACATCGACGCCATTCTCTGTACCTTCGTGATAGAGACACAGTTCGCTTTTGTTTCTAAAGCAGGCCACCAGACAATGATTCCATACAGCAAAATTGGACGCACCACTGCTGTATAGATCCAATGAACGACTTGAGGGCTAAAACCCCATCGTTTTCCAATGGCCATTTTACAGGAATATAAAGCAATCGTTGCTTTTCTCACCCGCTCCTCAATATTACGCCTGAAATTCAACTTCCTATCTAGAAATACTCCAAGATACATGGCTCCATCTGAGAAGGTGATTTCAGTACCGTCCAGAGAAATAGGATCAAAAGCAGGAATCTTATTTTTTCTTGTAAACAGAACAAGCTCTGTTTTACTTGGATTAACTCCTAGACCACAGTCGCTTGCCTATTTAGGCAGATCCTTCAGAGAACCCTTAAGAATGTCTCTCAATGTTGGCAGATGCTTCCCCTTTACCGCTATCGCGACATCGTCAGCATATGCGACAACATGACAACCACGTGCTTCTAGAGATAGCAGCATTGAATTCAGTGCCAGGTTCCAAAGAAGTGGGGAAAGGACACCTCCTTGTGGTGTGCCCCTATTGACAAATCGAGATATGACGGACGCTCCCAATTCAGACGTTATACGTCTATTGGCAAGTAGGTTTTCCACCATTAAAACGATTTCACGCTTAACTCCCAGACCAGACAATGCCAAAATTATCGAGTCTGGGATGACATTATTAAAAGCCCCCTCTATATCAAGAAAGGCCACCATAGTGTACTCCTTTACCGAAAGCGATCTCTCGATGGTACCAACGAGCTCATGAAGAGCTGTTTCCGTTGATTTACCCTTGCTGTATCAATCACTCTACGCAAATATGAGTCTATCATTCGTTCCATTGTCTTTAACAAAAAAAGAAGACAGAAGAAGAAGAAGACATATTGATAGAAGGTACCCAGCAAAAATAAATCGAGATTTTGGCGACACAGCATCTTTTTATAGCATACCGAAGCGCATCCAAAGAGCGCTCTTGAGGATGCAGTAAAAGTAAGGGGAAAAAATTAAAATTTTTTGTTAATATTTTTTATATAAAACTCAAAATATAAAATTATATTTTGATAAAATTTCATCCATGCTTTCCTTTTGAATATATTTAACACTTTTTAATAAAAAAACAAAAAGTTTTAGGCAAAGACACATGATTTCACTGCATCATTATTGTGCATTAATCAGCGCTGCAAAGAGTGCTTCAATCATAACACCTCACATTTTAAATGAAAAAAAAATTGAGTACACCATTTCCATTTTAGTTTCAGAAAATACAAATTATATCACAAAAAATGTCCAATCATATTTAGAATCTCCAATTATATTTAAAAACTAGCTGGCCCGGTCCGCGTTGCTGGCCCAAATATAAGATCAGTGTTGTATTTCGTCACGCTTCAATATATAGCCCTAAAAAAATGTAATGAATTTCTTGGCATATAAAAATTTGTGGGCGTGGTTTTAAAGACACGATTAGGCAGATAATCATTTTCAAATTATATTTTAGGAACTAAAAAAAACTATCCATGAATTTGCAACTGCACAAATTTAAAACTTTTTAGTATCATTACGAACAACACAAAAATAAATTATGCATATCCTTCGTTCTTATCGTGAGCTATTGTCTTGAGTTCAAACAAACCTTTATAATCTTCCCGAATTTTCCATTTTTCCGGGACAATTTTCTCATTTATATTTCTTTAAATACCTAATTTTAACTAAGTATAATTAACATAAAAAAATCGGTCCGGTCATTAGTAGGCGGCATATTTAGACAAAAGTGGGCGTTAAAATTTGTATGGTAAGTTTAACTGGTACATATGTTAACAATACCCAAGGATTTAAAATCATTTGTACCAAGTTTAAGCGGAGTCTATTAAGAATTTTTTTCTTTAAAAATCGATTTAGAGTAAAAATTAAAAATAAGATATATCAAAACAAGTAAGAAAATTATAGTCGGTCAAGACCGACCATATAATACCCTACACCAGAGTTTCCCGGAAAATGATTCCCATGGACCGATTAGATCTATATGTTTTAAAATCTTTAATAAGTGTAAAAAACACTCACAAATCAAATTTGAGTGAAATAGGCTTCTATTTGTTAACAATAAACCGCTTTAACTGAATATCGGGCGAAATTTTCACAAGGGGCCTGAGTCCAAAACTGGTCCGATGATTACAAGGTTTGGTAAGGTTATTTAAGTACGCGTTTAACATACACAAACAAAATTTTAATTAAATATTTTCTATTTTCATGAAATTTGAGACATTTATGTGAAAATCGGGAAGGTGGTTTGTATGGGGGCTACAAGAAGAACTGGTCCGATTTCTTTGAAATTCGGAATGGTGATTTGTGAAGACAAAACATGTTTACCTTTCAAATTTCAAAAAGATACCTATTATAATACGGTTATTAGAGTCATTTGAGCCAAAACTAAAGAGAACCTTTGTATGGGGGCTAGGTCTAAATATGGACCGATTTTTTCCAATTTCAATAGGCTTCGTCCTTGGGCCAAGAGAGGCTTAAGTTTCAAATTTCAAGTCAATTGATTCAAAATTGCGACCTGTATCGTGTTTACACCGTTTACATGGACAGACAGACGGACGGACGGACGGACGGACGGACATCGCTAAATCGACTCAAAAAGTGATTCTTAGTCGATCGGTATACTTAAAGGTGGGTCTAGGACCAATATTTCGGGTAGTTACAAACATCAGCACAAACTCATTATACCCTGTACCACAGTGTGGTGTAGGGTATAAAAAGTAGGCGAGGACAATTTTTCTTTTCCAACAATTATATGGACTATTACGAACATTTAAAACAAAAAAAGTTAGCCAAATCTGTCCAGGCGTTCTCAAGTGTTGCAAATTTTAAGGATATTGAAAAATGTATGCTTTGAAGTGACCATTATAGTCCTTCCTTAGACTATAATGATCATTAAAGAAAAAATTTACCAAATCAGGGGGCTAATCACGTAAAACGAAAACGATAGACGATGCATAAACGACATCAAAATACATATCGTTTTGAAAGAAAATTTTAAAGTTTTTCTTTATTTAATTATAAAAAAGTGTTGTCTAATCCAGAAATATTAAAAAAAATGGAAATGTTTTGATTAGTTTAGGAGCAGCAAGGCTCCAAAAATCGACGATAGTTAACTATCGTTTTACGTGATCACAGTCCAGGCCAGTCGTTCTCCGATTTTAGACGTATTGAAAAAAGTTAGAGTGGACAATTTTTCTTTCAGTAATAACCATAGTTGTACTATCACGAACGTCAACAAATACTTCTAAATGCTAAATCGGCCCTCCCGTTCTTCTATTATAGATATATCGAAATAAAAGTGGTCTTGAAAAATTTTTATTTCCGTTTAAACCTAAGTTTAACTATGACGAAGATTTAAAAAAAAGTTTAGTCAAATCGAAAAAAGAGGAGTAAAAGTGGGCGTGTTTAATTTGTTTTCCAAAAAACCTAAAACAAATATTTAAAAAAAAATATTGTCCAAATCGGTCAGTTCCCAAGTGATGCGATTACCAACTACATTTGATTTTAATTTTTATTTATATTTTTTTTATTTATATTTATTATATTTTATTTTTTTATAGAGCAAATTTTATATATATCGAAAAAAGAGTCGGTGGAAAACTTTTTTACCGTAAAAACCTTATTAGAATTTAACCAACTCGGTCCATCCATTCAAAAGTGGGCGTAGAAATGGAAAACTGTTCTTTCCGAAAAACCTTAGTTGGACTATGGCGAACATTAAAAACAAAAAAACATGATTTTAAATATACAGTCGAACTCGGTTATAACGAACTCGGTTATAACGAATTCTCGGTTATAACGAACTAATTCTAAAGTCCCGACGTTTTGGCATCAATTTTCACACAAAATACTTCTTTTATAACGAACTCGGTTATAACGAATCCTCGGTTAAAACGAACTACTTATTAAGGGCCCACGAATAAAATTTCATGTGTATTTAACTTTTTATAACGAACTCCCATAAATATTTTTTAATGTGCGGCAATCATATATACCGAACTCACAAAAGGTTGGAAATTTTTGGTTTTTATTATAATTTTGATGAAATTTATTTATATTTTGAATGTTTTCTTCTCAAAAAGTATTTTATTAACAAAAAAACAACCAAATAAATCAAAA
This sequence comes from Pegoplata infirma, assembly GCA_963921195.1. Lineage (NCBI taxonomy): Eukaryota > Metazoa > Arthropoda > Insecta > Diptera > Anthomyiidae > Pegoplata > Pegoplata infirma. The sequence goes on along the minus strand of OY992539.1, from coordinate 128,439,815 downwards.
TTGGATCTATGTTATTGGAAATAAAACTAGGTTGATAAAAAACATGCCCCGTTTATAGCGAACTACGCTTATAACGAACTATTTTTACTGGTCCCTCGGAGTTCGTTATAACCGGGTTTAACTGTATATATATCGGGAAAAGTGAGCGTAAAAGTAGTCTTGGCCAATTTTTTTGCGGACAATAACCAAATTGGTCTAGCCGTAATAGTTCTTTCGATGCATGGAAAAAAGTGGGCGTGGGAAATTTTACTATCCGTAAAAACATAAGTTGAATTATGACGAACATTTTCAACAAAAATTAGCCAATGTGGGCATAGTCAATTTCTTTTTTCATAAAAACCAAAGTTGGAAAAGGATGAAAATTCTTTTAAAAAATAATTTAGTCAAATAGGTCAGCAATTCTCAGATTTTAGATAAATTGAAAAAGTGGGCGTAAAAGTGGGCGTGGTTGATTTTTCTTTCAGTAAAAACTTTTATTGGATTACTACGAACATCTATATAAAAAATTACCCAAATCGGTGCAGCCGTTTTCCGATTTTAGATAAATCTAAAAAAGTGGGCGTGGCCAATTTTTCTTTACGTAAAAATCTAAGTTGGGCTATGACGAACATTTCAAAAAAAAAATTGTCCAAATCGGTCCAGCCGTTCTCAACTGATGCGGTTACCAACGAACGACAATTGATTTTTATTTATATAGATTTCCAATTATATTTCAAAAATTTCCAATATAATTGAAAATTTTTTAAATGTTATTAAAATTTTTGTGGTTATAAATAGTAATATCTGAAACATAAATGGAAGTTTCTGAAATATAATTTGAAATTTTCGAAATATAATTGGAAATTTTTTAAATGTAATTGGATCTCTTAGGCGATATTTCTTCCAAATGCTTGCAGGGAGTCAACTGATTTTCAGAATTAGTCAATTGTATTTAAGATTTTCCAATTGCATTCAGAAATAGTCAATTGTATTTCAGATTTTGTAATTTGTATTTCAGAAATAGTCAAATGTGCTTCATCTTTATTCTGCTTAAATCAGCTCTAAAAATATACATGAATTCACTGCATCTTTATAGCGGTTTTTTCAGCGCTCTAAAGAGATGTTAATTCAGAGCATCTTAAGAGCGCTTTTTCGGTGTATCTAATTAGCGCTCTAAAGTGTGACATCGCCTTAGAGAATCATGCATGAATTCAGCAGGTTTGGATGCGCTCCTAGACTCGAGTTTCCTTTCCAAAAGCTGCTGCCAGTTCAGCAAAATTTCTGCTGGGTATATATAAGTTTGTCATTCCGTGTGAAACACCTCGAAATAATGGTCCAAGACCCGTTAAGTATATATATTCAGGATGCTCGATCGATTTTAAGACGATTTAGCGATGTCTGTCCATCCATCCGTCTGTCTGCCCGTCTGTCTGTTGAAAGAACTTACGGAGGCTCCTGATATTTGACATAATGTTAGGCACTTACCTGGTCAGGTTGGTATTGCAATCCAGCGAAATCGGTCCAGTGGTTCAAAAGTTATGAGCAAAAGACTGAATTTCGGCAAAGGTTTTTCGTGAATTTACGAGATAAAAAACACGCTAACTTTCAAAAGGCAATTCTGAGAATGCTGACGCTTGGCACATATGTCCCAGCAGAAATTTTGCTGAACTGGCAGCAGCTTTTGGAAAGGAAACTCGAGTCCAGGAGCGCATCCGAACCTGCTGAATTCATGCATGATTCTCTAAGGCGATGTCACACTTTAGTGCGCTAATTGGATACACCAAAAAAGCGCTCTAAAGATGCACTGAAATCACGTGTCTTTAGAGCGTTGATTAAAGCGCTATAAAGATGCAGTGAATTCATGTATCGTTTTAGAGCTGATTTAAGCAGAATAAAGATGAATGAAAACATTTGACTATTTCTGAAATACAATTGGAAAATCTGAAATACAATTGACTATTTATGAAACTCAGTTGACTGTTTTTGAAATACAATTGAAAATGATGTAAACCAACCTCTGAACTTTATTCTGTAGTATTATTAAAAAAAAAAGTCAACATTTTTATGTCAAAAAATTTTCAAAGTTCTGACAACTTTTATTATGTAAAAAATCTTAACAAAAAATAAAATTTTTCCCCCTTACTTTTACTGCATCCTCAGGAGCGCTCTTTGGATGCGCTTCGGTATGCTATAAAAAGATGCTGTGTCGCCATAATCTCGATTTATATTTGCTGGGGTTTGTCGTTCCCCTGGCCAGATTCGTATTGAATTTCAGCCAAATTGGTGAAGTGGTTCAAAAGTTACTAGCAAAACCGTCAATTTCAGATTAGTTTCACCTTAAATTCACGTGTTGAAACCCCGTTAAACATGTTTTAAAAACATTGGTAATAGTGCGTTTACATTGGATTTCTAATCTAGTAAATTGCGATTTTAATCTACTTTGCAATCTGTACCGTTTACATTTTCATTTTTTACATTTGAGAAGATTAAGATTGGCATTTATAACAACAATTTGGTAATAAATGTGTGTGACTGCGTCAAAAGACAGCGACGGTAATTAGTCGTCGTATGATTAACAAGGACAGTGACGGCGTTTACATATAACAATGACGGCGGCATAAACATATTTGGCGGCGTCATCACAACGGCTTGCTTTGTGTCAGTGTTTTTCAGTGTTGGAAAATGCAAATAATAGAAATACAGAGTTGTATCTAACTTTACCAGATTGCGTTTGCCGATTAGAATCTAAACTACTAGATTGAAAAAAATAAATTTGTATGGGCAATCTAATAGATTGAAACTGGATTGGAGACACGATCTACTTTAAGCTAGCTTAGAGGACCAGTGTAAATGCACTATAAGTCACAACAATATTTCACACCTTATTTTTGTCACTCAAAAATATTTTTAAACTAAAAAAAAACAATACGCTCGAAAAAATTTTTCATTCAAAATCTTACACTCAAAACAAAATTAGTAAATTATTTTTTTTTTTTTCAAAAATTACTTAAAAAAAAGTTTTTTTACACAAAATAAAATTTTTCTAATCTAAAATGTAATTTTTTTCATGTTAGAAAATTTACTATCACTTAAAAAGGGCATTATGGTGGTATTCATAGATTCGGCTAGTCGAATTTAACTTTTCTACTTGTTCATGTCTCTCATCGTTTTCGAGATAAGCTTTTAATGTAAATTTTTTGACGTTTAAAATCGACTTTTTAAAATCGGATTTGGCGAAGATTCTGATTTTTGTCGAAATATAGTAGCGGAGAACACCAGATAGATTATCAAAAAAGACATTTACAGCGTTCGCAACTTGAGATTAAAGTCGTTTCCCGACGAAGCCTGGAGCATTTTGTTTCTAAAAATATTTGACCATGTCTACCTAACTCAGATTTTGGACAAATAAAACAACTAAATACATTTCTCTTAAGCTGTGTTTACATCATAGGATTTTCGGTATGATTATACGAACTATCGTCGATGTTTTGCATGTGTACCGAGAGAAAATCATGCCGAAAATCCTATGATGTAAACACAGCTTAAGTGACATTTCCGGGCTAAACCATAGTTTGGTTCTTGACCGATATTCCGCTGCGTTACAAACACAATGACAAACTTATATCACAAATTGTATAAAACCCATTTTAAATAATATAATTTAATAAATTTTTCCTTAAGTATTAAAAGAAAAAAAATAATAATATTAAATCAACAAATAACTGCTAAAGAATACAACAATAACATTAAATCACAAGTCTGTAAAATAAAAAATTATGGTCGACTCATAAAAAGTTAATCGAGCCCATAAAATTTACACATACATTCACACCTACAATGAATACGTATTTAAATAAGCATAAATTTTAACTTACTAACGTAAGAATAAGTCTGTGTTGTATAGTGGGTGTGTAGTTGAAAAAAAACACATCCATTTTTATCCTTCTGGTTACAAACTAAACAAACCATCACGTTCATTTGACCAATGAATCCTTTGTGCAAAAATAATAAAAATAATAATAAAACATGCATATTATATTTGCTTACCGGCGCCAAAAACACTACGAAATGAGACATTAACACGCAGGAAACATTGCAAACAATATAAGCAGTAATGCCAATTTAGAAGAAATTCGTCTTTTTTGACCTCAAATTTTTTGTAAACAAAGAGAAGATGTTTATAATTTTTAGTACACCTAAGTGTATATATAGTAATAAGATATTAAAATAATTAAAATTTTTCTTTGTTTACAAAAAATTGGTGGTCAAAAGAATTAGAGATCAAAAAATGCGGATTTTTTCTACTGCATTTAAAAAAATTTTATTTTTTTTGTTTGGGTAGTTGGAAAAATTAGTTGGTCACTGAATAAAAACTATTGGACTATTTTTTAAATTTTTAATTTTTGGACTTGGAAAAAATCTACTTACAAGTAAGAGTCTCCCTGGTGTCATCCTCTCTGATCTTCATGAAATTTGGATATGTTGTTCAGAACAAAAATTAATTCAACTTGTTTTTTTTTTAACGGCCCAAACTTTTTTTAGGGGAGTCGATTTGTATGGGGGGAAGTTGACCCTTTCTAGTTTTTTACGATTTTCTCAAAATTAAAAAGTAAATATTTTATGACTTATTAACAAAAATGTCCTAAAATTTTACTCAATATGACGAAAAGTTGTGCATGTTGAGACACGCTCTTTGCACACTAAGATAGGTTTTCCAAAGACCTTTCATTTGGTATATAACATGACAAGATTTTTTTTTGTAAAATATAGAAGATAAACTCAAAAATCTGAAAAATTACCGTTTCTTCCGCCTCATTATTATTCCTTTATTTTTCCTGCTCTATAAAACTAAACCAATTTCATAAAGATGGGCGGGTGACACCAGGGAGACCTTCCTTGTAAGAAATATTTTTACTTTTTTTTTTCTTTTAAAAAAATATTGAAAAAAAAAGTGGCCGAATTTTTGAAAAATTATTTTTTTTAAAAATGGGAAATTTCAGGACGGATTTTAATTTAATAAATATTAAATAAAGGCAACTAGACACAAATTTTACAATTTTTTCAATATCTAGGCAAAACTTCTAAGTCCAGGTTTTAAACAATTTAAAAACCAAAAACGCAATTTTCTAAGTTCCATATAGGGCTATCAATACAACCTAGGGTTCTATAGTCGAAAAGTCGATTAATCGACTTTTTGTATGAAAAAGTCGAAAAGTCGAAGTCGACTTTTTTGTTCTTAAAAAGTCGAAAAGTCGACTTTTGCTTTCGATTTTTTTCGAATCTTTTTTTTGATTTTTTTTTTTTTACTTTTGCCAGATGAAAATAATTTCATTCTTCTGAAAAAAATTTCAGTTGTTTAATAACAACTGAAGCTATTGGTATTTCCATTTTTTTGTATGTGAAAATGTCAATGCCAAATTCATGATAAACACCTCATTGTAAACACCTCAGTGATAGAGTTCTATAAATCGAAAGTCGACTCTTTTTCTTTCGATTTTTTCAACCTTTTCCACATTTCACCTTTTTTGATAAATAAAATGCAACCAAAAAAATAGCACCTAAATGCTTACAACAAGTAAAAACTAAACTTTTATTTACAAAAAAAAATCGACTTTTTAAAAGTAGGAAAAGGTCGAAAAGTCAAAAAAAGTCGAAAAGTCGAAAAAAGTCGACTTTTAAAAAGTCGAAAGGTCGAAAAGTCGACTTTTTAAAATTTTAAAAAGTCGAAAAGTCGAAAAGTCGAAAAATCGACTTTTTAGAAATTGAAAAAAGTCGAAAAGTCGAAAAGTCAAAAAGTCGACTTTTTGTTGCGACTATATAACCCTAATACCAGGGTTTAAAAGCTTGGACATATCTTTTTTTTCTTGTCTGATGGCTATTCCAAAAATATACCAATCCATTTTTTTATAACATTAAGCTAAATGAAAATAGCAAGATATTTTAGCAGCTTAAGTGTTTGTTTGGACAACGAATGGCTTTTTTTATTTTATGTATATCCAAAAAAAGCAAAACAAAGTCTATTTTTTTTTATGTCTAAATATATTTAGCTTGTGTGTTTATTCTGCTTTGGACGCTGCTTTTGGATTCTGCTTTTGGACGCTATTTTTGGATTCTGCTTTTGGATGCTGCTGTTAGACAAATATTTAGATTATTTTATATAAAATGGAATGAAGAATAAATAACTCAACATTGAAAATCTTTTTTAATGATTTGTATATTTTTAAGTGTAAATGAATTTGTTAATACAAATGTAATGAAATTTGTAAATATTATTAGAAGTTATGATTTGTTTTGTATTTAAATTAATATAAAAGTAAAGTTAATTAAGATAAAACAATTGTTGTTGTAAATTTAAGTATGTACAATTTTTTTTTTTTGCGGTACGGGCGGGGGTGGTTTTACTAAACTGTATAATATTTCGTTAAATGCTTTAAACATAATTGATGTTAAGAAAGGAAATTCACAGTTAAAATTGAAATAAATTTATGATGTACACCAAAACCTCAATATGCGGCCAATTGTTTTAATTAGAACACTGTGGTTCGTTCAAGTAAAACTGAAGTTATGCAAATATTGTATTTACGTTTTATTTTATTTAAATTTTTTATGCGCTAACGAAAAATCGAAAAAAATAAAATTAATTTATATTGTGCTTTAAAGCGAATTTATGACATTTTGCTATCTAAAACATTTTTATATAACCAAATTTCTATAGATAAAATTTCTAAGAATTTGTCTTTAGAGAAAGTATTACACCGTCCGACACACTTTTGTACACATGGACCGGACCCGAAAATTCTGAAAGTAGGGCCAAAAAAAAAAATACTCGTGTCTCGAAACGAAAAACGATAAAAAAAAAATTTACAATGTAAAGAAAATGTTCGCTTTTTAGAAAGTGGGGCTCAAAATAACATTCTTGTGTTTCCCGGTTTTTCTATATCTATTCGCGTTTTCGCGAAAATGCATTTTTTTTGCACACTTGAAATAATTTACTACATTCCGAAAATATGGCTTAAAATAAAGTATTGTTCTTTCTAGTTTTTCCATATTAATTCACGAAAAATGAAATTTTGAAAAAATGTATTGCATAATTTTTTATAAATATAAACCATAAATATAAATGATTTACAGTAGAATTACGGTCCTTATACAAAAATTGCTAAAAATAAAATTCTCTTGTCTCCCAATATTTGATGTATCTATTCGCGTTTTCGCGAAAATGCATTTTTTTGCACACTTAAAAAAAATTTTACTACATTGGAAAAGTGGGACTAAAAATAAAATATTCACCTAATTTTTTTAAATTAATTTAGGAAAAATGCAATTTGAAAAAATTTATTGAATTATTTTTATTTTTATAAGTATAGAATATAAAATTTGACTTAAATAATATTATGATGACAAAATATTATTTGAAAACTTATTGTACTTTTTTATGTAAAAAATAATAATGAAAAAAAAACTATTGAAAACGGGTGTAAATAGTATTTTTTTTAAAAATAATTACATTTTTCGCGAGTACGCAAATTATTTTTTTTTAACCCCATTTTCTGAATAGCATAATTTTTTTCTATTGTGGAAACGTTTTTTTTTTTTTTGTTGCATTTTTCGCGAAAACGCGAATTGATCTATAAAAACTGGGAGACACGGGTATTTTATTTTTAGCCCAACTTTCCGAATTTTCGGGTCCGGTGTACAGCCAAAAGTTGCAATTTGTTGGACGGTGTTATCAATTGATAAAATTTATTAATTAATTAATTTAAAAAATCAATTGATAAAAAGTAAAAGTGAGGAACAAACTTTGTTTAATATTTTTGTTACATACTAATGTTTATCAAAGTGTATTTAGCGTGTTTTACCATTAAATTTAAAATGAAATCAATAATAAATTCACAGTTTTGCTCACAACTTTTGAACTACTGAAATCGCTGCTTAATGTTACTGATGCCCAAAACTATTGCGTTTAAAATTAGTTTTGTATTTACCGCTAGACAAAGAATTCTCAAAATTTCCGTGTTGTTTTTTATTTATTAATAGGGTTTTTTGCTATTTTAAAGAAAAATTGTGATTTTTTTTTAAATAAATGATTTAAATGTGCGTTAAAATTTTTTTTTTTTTTTTTTTCAATTTAAACCATAAAAGAAAAATATGACCCTAAAAATTGTGACTCAGTTATCGCAACTGAGTAAGTTTCTATTAGTTGCGTTAAGCGAGGTTGTACTATATATATAAATATAGTTGCTCCTTTTACTCCTACAATGGTAATGCATTACCAACTAGAAAATTATAAATATATATGACAAACCTCACATGCATCCAAGCTGTCTTTCAATAGTTGGATTGTTTTCTACATACAGACGGACATCGCGAGAACAACTTAAAATCCATCGAGGATCATAAATATATATATCTGTGGAGATTTGACAAAAGCATTTAATTCGATTTAAGTTCTTTTGTCAAAAATATATTAGAATGGACTTTTTCGGCTATAACAAACACTTTTTCCATGATTTTTTTTTTTTAAATCTCAACAATTTGAAATATTATGTTATCAGAAAATGTGGAGAAAATCGGCCAGTTCTTAACATTACAGACTCTTAAAAAAAGCTCTAAAAATATTTTTTTTAAAAAATAAGTGCTTTTGTCAAACGTCCACAGACATATATTTTATGGGGTCCTAGACTGATATTTCAAGGTGTTAAAAATATAAAATCAAACTTACATAATTCGTTGTTATGATACACATAGATGGGACTAATTAATTAAAGAGACCAATTAATTGATGGTTTAATTACCATTTAATTGATGTCAATGGTAATGAAATTTTTTTCATTACCATTAGTTGTATCAATTGTACCAATTAAATTATTTATCAATTTAATTACTAATGAAAATTAAAAAAAAATAATTACCATTGGTATGTCATCACTTAAAAAAAATAATTACCATTAGTAAAAGTCGTCACAATATTGTCAAAATCGTTAATATTTGGAAAAATCTGTTGTTTTTTGTTATATGGTGTTTTAGTTTTTCACATTTTATAAACCAAACACACGCTGATTGCCTTTGTATAACACAATATTTGAAATTTTTATTTGCGTTTTGTTTTTTGTCTTTGACATTTTCATATTTTTTTTTGTAAAAACATACTTTGATGTTTAAATTTTTAACTTTTCAAAAAAACAAAAATGTGCAAACCAATGGTTTTGAAACCAATTATAATTGGTGTTTTTCAACAATTGGTGCATTTCATTACCATTAGTAATTATTTTTTCAATTAAAAAAATTTAATTACCATTAAATGGTAATGAAAATTTTTTCATTACCATTGATATTAACCAATGGTAATTAAATTTCAATGGTAATGAAAAATTCCCATCTATGATGATACACTAGTTGTTCTTTAAAGATGGTTGGCGTTGTTAACGTGAGTGCCGCATGATTCACGCGGGATCCACTATTCAAGTTATTTATTAAATACTAGCTTTTTTGAACCCGGCGTTGCCCGGATTGAAAAAAAAATATATAATGAATGAGTTTTTTTATTAGCCAGTTTATCTATCGCTTCATGACTTTTCACTGGGGTTCATAAGGGTGGAGTGATTGTTTTTATACCCTCACTCTGGTGATAGAGGGTATATGTAAGTTTGTCATTCCGTATGTAACACATTGAAATATTGATTTAAGACCCCATAAAGTATATATAATATATTATATATTCATGATCCTTGATCGATTTTAAGTCGATCTAGCGATATCCGTCTGTCTGTCTGTTGAAACCATGTTTTTGGCAATAAACCGGAACCGATTTAAACATTTGGCGTAATTCTCCTAGGCAGAAACTGATGTATTTTTTTTTTTGAAATCGGTTAAGTATTTTAAAAGTTATGAGTGAAAATGTAAAGGTACCTCTAAAATTATGAAGAATTTTAACCAAAAAAATGCTATAACTTGACACCTGTTGAATGAATGTGAACGAAACTTGGCATTTAATGTAGTTTTATCATTCCTAACACTCACAAAAAATTTGGGCGGAATTGCACAATGGGGTGAGGCAGCAGAAATTTAACCCAAAATTTAAAAATGATTTATCTTGGCTCATGGTTGACATATTTAAATAAAATTTTAAATAGGTTTATATTTTATTATTCTCAACGTGTTTTTGGTTATTTTGGTACCAATTATGGCAAAATCGGTCAAGGGGTTAAGAAGCTATGAGCAATTGAAATGAGTTTCAATATAAACCTCCATGTATGGCATGGCAGCGCGCCATTTTGTAGTCGTTGATGTTTTTTGGCTTGTTGGCTTGTTAGTTGTTATTTGTATCAATAGAAGTAAAAAATACGTAGTATGTCATACACGTGGTTGCTTTTATATAATTTTCATAATTTTTATATAATTTTCATAATTTTTATATAATTTTCATACCTACTATATACTTATAAATTTTTTTTTTTTTTTAATATTTACATTGCACTATTCTTCCGATCATTACTTTTCTTTGGCAAAATTACAAAAATGGAAAAATTTTTGGTTTAAAAAAGATTTTGTGTAAAAAATTGTTATAATATTGCAAGAAATTTTTTGTATTTCAACCAGAGACCAAATATAACAGTTACATGTGTATTTTTGTTTTAAAAAAATAATTAAACGAATGTTGTCAAAACTAAATATTTTTTATATGAAAGGAAATCTGAGATTCTTAGAAATTTTATCTATAGAAATTTGGTTATATAAAAATGTTTTAGATAGCAAAATGTCATAAATTCGCTTTAAAGCACAATATAAATTAATTTTATTTTTTTCGATTTTTCGTTAGCGCATAAAAAATTTAAATAAAATAAAACGTAAATACAATATTTGCATAACTTCAGTTTTACTTGAACGAACCACAGTGTTCTAATTAAAACAATTGGCCGCATATTGAGGTTTTGGTGTACATCATAAATTTATTTCAATTTTAACTGTGAATTTCCTTTCTTAACATCAATTATGTTTAAAGCATTTAACGAAATATTATACAGTTTAGTAAAACCACCCCCGCCCGTACCGCAAAAAAAAAAAATTGTACATACTTAAATTTACAACAACAATTGTTTTATCTTAATTAACTTTACTTTTATATTAATTTAAATACAAAACAAATCATAACTTCTAATAATATTTACAAATTTCATTACATTTGTATTAACAAATTCATTTACACTTAAAAATATACAAATCATTAAAAAAGATTTTCAATGTTGAGTTATTTATTCTTCATTCCATTTTATATAAAATAATCTAAATATTTGTCTAACAGCAGCATCCAAAAGCAGAATCCAAAAATAGCGTCCAAAAGCAGAATCCAAAAGCAGCGTCCAAAGCAGAATAAACACACAAGCTAAATATATTTAGACATAAAAAAAAATAGACTTTGTTTTGCTTTTTTTGGATATACATAAAATAAAAAAAGCCATTCGTTGCCCAAACATTCATCAGAGCTACTATTGGACAAGATAATGTGTACAGCCGGCTGCTGTTAGAAAGCTTGTTGTTGAATATTAAAGTGTGATGACTATTTTTAGATATCATTAATGAAAATTATCAAATATTTGTCTGTTTTTGGATAATATTAGCAGCTTTTTTAAACCCTGCCTAATACAACTTATTCAGAAATTCATGGAACGCATGTTTTTCTGTAGCGGAATCTAAGAAGGTTTATAGGAAGGTTATAAGGAATCTAAGAATTTTTCTAAAGAAAAATCTAAGATTTTTTTATATGAAAATGTAAGGAGGGAAAGAGAAAAAGAAAAGGAATTTGCCTACAACATATTCTAACATTGCGGTGGTTGTGCTGACTAAAATGTCTGCCAAATCAGTATTGTTAATGGTATGAATATGACAAAAAATATCCTTGGTTCGATTCCCGTTGGAGTATGCATGTCAATAAAAGTTCACATATAAGAAGAACGATTACCATTAACGAAACTAGCCGACATATGAATCCTACTAATGATGACGGTTAACTGGAGCTTTTTGAAACCGGTATAGGAATACCAGAAATGTCTATAATTTTTAGAAATTAAATTAACTTCTACATCTTACAACTTGAACACATATAACAAAAGGAATTGATTTGACACTTTTATTTTTAAGTCATGCCAAAGAATCAAAAAAAATGTTCTTGGAACATTTTTTGGAATCTAATAATTTGTATATGAGGAGTTCCGGATAAGACTTAAATTTTTAGGTAAAAAAGATGTGATTTTTGTTTTGATGGCACATCGATGAAAGTTGTCATAAATATTGAAAGCTATTTAAGAATAAGAAATTCGTTCGCGTCAATGAAATCGCCCAAGGGGGTCAAAAGTTAGGGCGGTTTTAAGATTTAGCGGTTTTAAAAAATCTTAAAAACATTTTAAATATTTTTTTTCTACACATTTGTTGCATGCGTTATTAAAACATGCCAGGATATATCATGTCTTCTAAAATATGTGATATAAATTTAAAGTTTCATAATTTTTTATAACATATTTAGGCAATGCGCGTTGGTATTACTGAAAAAAAATCACGGAAAATCGTATCATTGTACCAGTGTTTAAAAAAATCGGTGATGCTTTTTTATAACAAGAGAATTTAATATGGTCCAAAAAATCTATAATCATCAAAATTTTTTAACCCGCCTCTGATTTTATGATGACACATCAAGTGGGCTTTCATTTAAAAAAAATTTCATCCGATTTCGTGTAAAGCCTTGGATGTGACAGATCAAAACAGGTTTAGATAAAATCATCGCGTTTTCCGGTCAGAATGGCTTAAAGTAAAAAGTCAAAAAGCAAATCAGTTCTACTCGTTAAGGCACGTCTTTTGGTGTATTAAAATGAACATGATGCATCAATTGCTACTAAAAAAAATTGGAAACAGATTTGCAAATTTCGCACAATTTTCAAAAATGCCATAAAATTTTTGCAATTTATTTTTTATAAACCCGCCAGTGATTTTTTTATTTAAACTCCTAAAAAACTCAGTTTACGCAAGAGTCCACCAAATTTCGAATGAAACCGCGAATGTGCCTCGCAAAAAACTGGTATTTTAAAAAAATTACGTTTTTTTTTTTCTAACTTTGATCTGCTGAAACTTCTTAACTATTCGTATAGTTAATAGTTCAACTTTTTTCATTTTATAGAGGGGGCCGAAATCCCTGACCAAAAAACCTCGAAAATTTAAAAACTCTTAATTTTTGGTTTCAAAACTTAACCGTCTTTTAACTTCTTACCAAGCGATGAAGCATCTATCAAGCCAACATTAAAATAATCTCTTATATGTACTGACTTTGTGTTATGCCGGAAAAGATTGAAATATAAGGAGAACTTAAAAAAAAGCGAAAGAAGGTAAAAACTATGGATTATTTCAAGCCATTTTTATCGATTTTTCAACTTTAACCCTCTGTAACTTTTACGGATAAAGTGGGGTAATCCTTAAACATTGCTCAGTGATGGTTTTTTTAAACATTTATTTCAGTTTCACTGAGTTGAAATTTAAAAAAGATTTCATGATATACTAGAAAAAAAAAGTCTCGGAATCTTTGAGTTTTTTTTTTTTTTTTTTGATTGGAAAACTCTGAAATTTGTTCTATTTGAAAACTCGGAGAATCTTTCTTTAGGGAAAGTTTGAGAATTTTCTTTAGAATAATTAGAGAATATTTCTATAACAAATTAGAAAAAGTTACTCTGGATATGAAAAATTTTTTCGAAAAACATTATTTTTCCATAGGAGGTCTGTGAATTTTTCTATGTATATGAAAAATTATAAAATTTTTTATTATAAAAATCTAATAATTTTTTTCAGGAAAATTTTGAGAATTTTTCTATGAAAAAAATTTATCAGAATCTGGGACTTTTTCTATAGAAAAATACCACAGAATCTGAGAATTTTTCTGTATTAAAAATATGTTTAAAGGTGCCCATACACTTGCAGTATGGTTGCACAACTTGCTGGATGGACATGTGCATTTTGTTTTTGTAATGGTCCTCCAACAAGCCCATACACGACCAAAATCGCATTTTCACCCAGCAAATTATACAGCATGCTGTATCGTGTATGCCCCACTTAAGTAAGAGATACTATTTCTATAGAAAACATTTCTTAGAATCCGAGGCTTTTTCTTTTTAAAAAATTTCTCAGAATCTAAGACTTTTGTACACGAGAAATGAAGATTTTACTTCATTAAAAATGTCTCGGAATCTAAAACTTTTCCATAAAAAAAATATTTTAGAATCTGAGATTTTTCCCAGAAAAATTTTCTGTTCCAAATAATCGGTTCCAGAACGCATCAAACTACCCTGCAACCGGTTCTACTTAACATTCCAGAATCAATAATTTTTGTTTGAAATTGTCCCGAAAGCAATTGTTTTTTAGAGCAAGTAGTTTTTTTGAAAAATACTTTTACATAGAAAATTTTGAGGTCATTACCGTGAAATATATTCAAGAATCTATTGAACCAGGAATTTGTTCCAAAAAATTTTCCTGGGTTTTTATACGAAATTGTTTCAGAATCAGGGTAGATTTTTTTTTAGGAAAAATGTGTTACAATTTTTATTGTTTTAAAACCTTAAACTATTACTACCCGGCTAAAAATGAATTGTATATGAGCATATATGAACACATCTGACCATACATCATTAATTCGAAAACATATATGATCAGATATGAACATATATTAAAATTGGCGCTTATTCAATATATGACCATATATGGTAAAACATATGATAATATGCGATCATATATTGGCCCACCCTTAACATAAATTATTATATATGATCGTACATGAGCTTGTATACATTATTTTTAGCCGGGTAAAGAAAAAATGTCTCATAAAATTATACATTTTTTAGTAAAACTACCCAGCAAAAATTTTCTGTTCCAAATAATCGGTTACAGAACGCATCAAACTACCCTGCAACCGGTTCTATTTAACATTCCAGAATCAATGATTTTTGTTTGAAATTGTCGCGAAAGCAATCGTTTTTTAGAGCAAGTATTTTTTTTTAAAAATGATTTGACATAGAAAATTTTGTTGTGATTACCGTAGAATATATTCAAGAATCTATTGAACCAGGAATTTGTTCTAAAAAAATTTCCTGGGTATCTCAAAATCTAGGAAATTGCCTTAACAATGTTAAAAAGCATAAAGATCTCTATAGCAAAGTGTTTCAGAATAGAAAGATCTCTATAGAAAAGTGTTTTAGTGTAGAAAGAACGTTTCGGAATCTCTGACTTTTTCTGTAGAAAAAATATGTCAAAATACGAGTATTTTTTCTAAAGAATAAGTTTTTAGATTGTGCAAGCTTTTTAATATGAACAAAAAAGCAAAAAAATCGAGTACAAACCATTGGATGGGACTTCAAAAACCTTTCGATCCATACAAAATGTATATATAGTTCCTTTGAAAGAAACGAATTTAAATTACAGAACAATCGGAGTGTAAGCTTTGGGAAACCCTTAAGAGTGGGGACTCAAAAAAAAACTTTTATTCCAAAAAAAAAAAAAAAATAGATTTCCCTACTATCTTTAGTATTTTGTATCGTATGTAAAAACTAAAATATTTCCAACATGAAAAGCAACAAAAAAAAATATTTTACACCTTATCTGGTATGTCAGTGTACAATGTATGTATGTATGTGCTCACTCACACCAATCAGCGGTTACATTATCATTCATTATTTTCCGTTAACAGAAAACAAACAATATCATGAGGACCGTAGTTCTTGTTGGTGGTGAGAATGGTAATGGTGGTGATATCAAGTGGTTGCATTTGCATTGAGGTTAACATTCATGTATGTATGTGTAATGTATTGCTTCTTCAAATGTCGTAGGTATTTTTTAGTTTAACATTTCTTTGAACTATGTACATTAGAGTGGCATTTTTTGTTCAACATTGGATTTTCCAAAGTTTTAGATTTTTAAAAATTAAAAAAAAAAAAATAGAAACATTTTTGAATTTTTGAAAAATAGTAATATAAAAAACAAGTAAGAAAATTATAGTCGGTCAAAACCACATTATACCCTATGTCTGCACTTACAAAATTATGTCATTAACTGTTTGTAGTTTATGTAAAAAGATTTACGTTTTGTCGTTTTAAAAAGAAAAAACATTTATTCCATGTTCAGATTTTTTAAATGACTATTTCAGTTCTTTGTTTCAAAAATAACAACATAAAAAATAAAGACTTTCATTAGCATTCAATTTTTAAAGTCATTTATTTTTGTTCTGTAAATAAAAATAAGTGATATTTCTTTAATTTTTAATGATTTGTGCACGTTATTTTTTTTTTTTTAATTGTTGGCATTTTTTAAAGAAAAGTCATTAGTTTTTACCTACTTGTGTTGGTTATTTTTTTTTTGTAGACAAAAAATTCAAAAAAATATTTATAGAAATTTAAAAACATGTTTTTATCAAGTGACTTTGGCACGATGGGTAGAGTGTCTGGCCAGAATGTAGTTGATTGCGGGATCGATTCCCAAAAATTTTATTAAAAATTTTTTTAAATAAAATTCAATTGAAAAATTGTAATGATAACCTACGAAATCAGGTCTGTGATCACGTAAAACGATAGTTGATTATCGTCGATTTTTATACCCTCCACTCTAGTGATAGAGGGTTTGTCCTTCCGTTTGTAACACCTCGAAATATTGGTCTAGGACCCCATAAAGTATATATATTTAGGATCCTCGATCGATTTTAAGACGATCTAGCGATGTCTGTCCGTCCGTCCGTCTGTCCGTCTGTCTGTTGAAAACACCCTAACTTTTTAAAGACTTAACGGAGGCTCCTGAAGTTTGGCATATATGTTGAGCATTTACCTGGTCAGGTTGGTATTGCAATCCAGCGAAATCGGTCGAGTGGTTCAAAAGTTATGAGCAAAAGACTGAATTTCGGCAAGGGTTTTTCGTGAATTTTTGAGATAAAAAGCACTATAACTTTCGAAAAGCAGTTCTGAGGATGCTGAAGCTTGGCATTTATCTTTTGCGTTCCTCCAGCCTCGTTCGTATTGAATTTCAGCCAAATCGGTCCAGTGGTTCAAAAGTTATTAGCAAAACCGTGAATTTCAGATTAGCTTCACCTAAAATTCACGTGTTGAAAACCCGTTAAACCTGTTGTAAAAACATTGGTAAGTCACAAAAATATTTTACAACGTATTTTTGTCACTCAAAAATATTTTTATACCAAAACAAAAAAAATACACTCAAAAAAAATTTTACACTCAAAAAAAAAATTAGTAAATATTTTTTTGTTTTTCAAAAATTACTAAAAAAAAATTTTTGTAAACAAAATAAAATATTTCTTATCAAAACTGTTATTTTTTTCACGTTAGAAAATTTATTATCACTTAAAATGGGCATTGTGGAGGGTATTCATAGATTCGGCCAAGTCGAATTTAACTTTTCTACTTGTTGGAGTCTGGTTGCTCCTAAACTAAACAAAATGTTTCTGAATTTTTTAATGTTTCTGGATTAGACAACACTGTTTAATAATACAATAAAGAAAAACTTTAAAATTTCCCTTCAAAACGATATGTATTGTGATGTCGTTTATCTATAGTCAATCGTTTTCGTTTTACGTGATCAACCCCCAGTAATTATTTTTTTTATTTGTTGGTAAAAATATTTGTCGAATTTGTTGGCAAAAAAAAATTAAAATTACGTTATTTTTTAATGTTCAGTGTTAGTTCTTTTAGAAAATTTTATTAACAGTAAAAAATAAATGTTGATGATTGTTAAAACAAATGAATAATTGCTGGGATGGTTTTCAAATGTTTTATCACTTGCTTTAAATATGTTTTTCATTTGTTTTTGCCTCAAAAAATATTTTGAGTGTGCATTTTTCTTAAAATGGGTCCCAAGTCCAAACATGGATCCGATTGGACCTACCTCTTGTTAGATCTTTAATTACCCTGCAAAAAAAGTCATTACCACTTCCTAGTGGAGTGCTTTAAAACTATAACAAATGTAATGAAATACAACAAAAATAACAAAAAACACAAGACAAAAACACACAAACATTCTTTTCTACTCCAGAATTCATAGTTATTCAGTTCTTAACTCATTACCTTCCGCGACACTCCCATACAAATGTAAGTAGATATTCAGTAGATAAGAAGTACTCCGGGAAGTAGTTGGAAGTTGTTTGAAAACTCGGAGTACTTCTTATCTACTGAATATCTACTTATATTTGTATGGGAGTGTCGCGGAAGGTAATGAGTTAAGAGCTGAATATCAACTTTTTATGGAGTAGAAAATCATGCCTTTGCGTTTTTTCCTTGTGTTTTTTGTTATTTTTGTTGTATTTCATTACATTTGTTATAGTTTTAAAGCATTCCAAATAAAAGTACTTCGCACTTTTTTTGCTGGGTAGTGTAAAAACACACACACAAAATTTTAGTGAAATCGGCCGATAAACCGATTTAACAGAATATTAATGAAAATTTGTATATGAGGGACTAACAATATGTCCAAGAATTGTCCAATTATAATCAGATTTGCAAACATAATATTAAAAAAAAACATTTCAAATTTTTATGAATTTTAAGAGAAAATCGGGTGGGTGGTTTGTATGGGGATTACAAGTAGAACTGGTCCGATTTCTTTTAACTTTATAATTATGACTTGTTAATGTGCAATACGTTTAGTTGAAAAATTTAAAGCGTACCTATTATAATACCATTGTTAGAGTCATTTAAGCAAAATTTTACATAAACCGATTTTTTTCAATTTTAATAGACTTCGTTCTTGGGACAAAAGAAATTTTAATTTTAAATTTTAGCTAAATCGGTTGATCGGAGACCTGTATCGAGTTTACACCGTTGCATGGACTGACAGGCAGACGGAAAGACAAACGGACAGACGGAAATTGCTAAATCGGTATACTTGAAGGTGGGTCTAGGACCAATATTTTGTGTACTTGCAAACATCAGCATTAAGTTATTATAACCTGTACCACATAGTGGTGTTGGGTATAAAAATAAGAATAGCACTGTTTTCGCATAACCGTACACTCAAAAAAAAAAGTTTGTAAAATGACATAAAATCCCCGTGATTTTACGGGGCAGGTTTTGTAAAATATGTACTAGCAAGAATCCCCGTAATGTTACGGGGATAATTTGTAAATTGATTTAACAAAAGAAAATGTAAATTTACAATTTTTTTTTGTAAAATAATAACTTCGAGGTAAACATTTTTTTTGTAAATTTACAAAAAATTTGGTAAATTTACAAAACAAAATTGTAAACTTACAGAAAAAGGTTGTTATTTTACAACGAAAAGGTAGAAAATGAAAAAAAAAATTGTAGATTAACAAATTATTTGGTTAAACTACTGTTTTTACCGCAAAAAAATATTAAAAAAACTCGTATATTTACAATAAAAATTGTAAATTTTGCAAAAAAAATATTTAAATTTACAAAATAAATTGTAGACTTACAAAAAAAGTTGTAAATTTACAAAATAAAGTAGAAACTCAAAAAATAAAATTGTAAATTTACACATTGTTTGGTTAAACTACTGTTTTTATGGCAAAAATATTTGTACATTTACAATAAAAAGTGGTAAATTTACAATTTTTATTGTATATATACCATTTTTTCTTATATTTTTGCCGTAAAAACAGTAGTTTAACCAAATAATTTATAAATTTACAATATTTTTCTTGTATTTTCTACTTCATTTTTGTAAAATTACAACTTTGTTCGTAAGTATACAATTTTGTTTTTTTAAATTTTCATATTTGTTTTGTAAATTTACAAAAAATTTGATTTATTTACATATTTGTTTTGTAAATTTAAAGGTTTTTTTCCATTGGTGCATCTTATTTTTCCTACTTCGGCAGCTGGAGTAGCACTTCAACAACCTGAAATGATTTTTTTTCACTTGAACACTTTTAACAAACTTTTTAATGTATAACACTGCACTTTTTTATTTTTTTCGACATCTCGTTTTTCTTAAGTAGAACATATGAGAATTGCGAAGGAGGCTACATAAGAAATTTCTTATATTTTCAGGAAAAATTAGTCAAAAAATTGCATTTTTTTTTTTAATTTTTAATTCTTTTCACTAGTATTTTTAAAAAATCGAAAAAATTTTTTTTTGGATATTGTAGATTGGATGTTTAAGTACCTGTTAAAATAAGAAAAACTTAATTTTTCATAATTGGCAACTTTTTATTGACATTTTAGGTGCCAAATTTAAAAAAAAAAATGTGGTAAAATTACCAAAAAAAAATGGTAAAAATACAAAAAAAAAACTTAAACAATTATATAGTAGAAACACATAAAAATTGTGGTATTTTACTTAACGCAAATTACCAAAAAATGGTGTAAAAATTCAATTTTTTTGCTAAAGCTTACAATTAGTTGAAAAATGTTTGTGTCTGGAACTTAAAAAATTTCCAAAAATTTTTTTCATGAAATTTTTTATTTATAAAAAATTATTTTTAACTAAATTTTTACTCCCAAACGCAAAAAAAATTGAACTTAGAAAATTTTTGCGTGTCCTATTGTTGAATAATTATTATTTTTTTTTGTAAAACAACATTAATTCTAGTAATAAAATAAGTTTTGTAAAATTACATTGGAATTTTGTACTTTTTAATACATACATTTCAAACTGAAAACCTTGTAAACGATCTTAAAAAAAATGTTTGTAATAACACATTTTTTGGTAGAAAGACTAAATAACATCAAGTAAAATTTTGTTGTACAATAACAGTTTTCTTGTGTAAAAAAACAAAACACCTTGTAATATTTTTTTACTTTATAAAGTAATTCACTTTTTTGTAAATTTACCTAAAAAATTTGTAAAATAAATTTACCAACATATAATAGTAAAATTACAAAGCAAACTGTAGTTTTCGTTTTATTAAATATACAACAATTTTTGTAAAAAGACAAAAATATTAGTAAAAATAGAATTACAAGACCTTTGACTTGTAATTTTACAAACTTTTTTTTTTGAGTGTATATATGATAACATTAACCGATTAACCGAAAACGCATCCACGTTTAACAAAATTTACTTGGCATCACTTTTGTAAAAAAAAGGTTTGTGTATTTGCTATTAACAAAGAAAAAGGTTTGTGTATTTGCCATTTCAATAAAAATGTGAACTTGGCATCACATTTTATCGAAGCTTATTTTAAACGCCGATAATTATACAAGTTAAAAATAAGCGTGGATAATTTAAAATTTGTATGGGTAATCGTATATACGGTTATGCGAAAACAGGGCTAATATCAAAGAAATTTTATAATCGGTCGAACGGTTATCGCTATTTGAAATTTAATATTTGAACAAACCGAACATAGCATACCCTACACCAATTTTTTTTTACAGAAAATGGGTCCCAAGTCTAAACATGGACCGATTGGATCTACCTTTCGTTAGATCTTTTTAAGTGTAGAAAACACAACCAATTTAACGAATATTGGGCCAAATTTTTATATGGGGACATTTTCATTTTGGTGTAGTTATGTGAATATCGGTAGGGTGATTTGGATGTGTACTACAATAGCGAATTTGACTCAAATTATGTTTGAATAAAAGATTGTCCTTAGCTCTATGAAAGGGTCAAGGGAAAGACATTATGAGATTTCTTTAAAAAAAAATTCTTGAACGTAGGAAGAAACCAAAATTGTTTGCAAATTTCAAAACGCAATATCTCAAAAATCGTTCGATCGATTTTAAAAATTTTAATAATTCAAAATCGTCAGAAAAACTTGTTTTTCATACAAAAAAAAAATGCCATTCTAATGTACATAAATATGTATTTGTCACTTGCTCTATACATTTATTATTCATTCATTCCGTTATTTGTTTGTACGTAAATGTGAAAATTTGATTTTACTCTGATAGCAAAATTTAATTAAAATCTATAAAAATGTTGTGCATATTATTTATGAAATTTAATAATTCGGTATGGAACAAGGTAATATATGTATGTTAGAGTGTCCCTTATTTTGGAAATGTTGGAAATCTTGAGACGGTACCCGCTCATTTTTTTCCTTTTGACTTAAAAATAACTCAGGAAAAATTTTACGCCCCTAGGACCACGCCTTCCCTACGCGACGGGCCCTTAAAGAGCGGGGCCTAAAAAATCATTTTTCCATACAAACCAAAAAATTTTTTTTTTGATTTTTAATTTTTTTGTTATTATTTATTATATTACTTGGTTTGCTTATTCACAACAAAAAATTTGATTTTGGTGGGATAAGTCTTTCAGCGCTAAAAAATTTTTCGCAAAAAAAAATTTTGAGCCGCCGGGGTCCTACAGTAAAAAATTTTTAAAAAATATTTTTTTTTAGTTTTGACCAGCAACGGTTTTAGCTGCTATGTTGCTTTAAATGATATATATTCATAAAAAAATATTTTTTGTATCTGTGACATCTTAATCGTGTTCTAAAAAAGGGTAAAAAATGCATTGATGATTTTTTTCGATACACGATAAAAATGTCACAAATATGAATAATATTTTTTTTGGAATATATATCATTAAAAACAACATAAAAACTAAAACCATTGCTTTTCAAAACTAAAAAAAAATATTTTTTAAAAATTTTTTACCGTAGGATTCCTACGGCTCAAAATTTTTTTTTTCGAAAAAGATAAAGATGTCACAGATATGAATAATTTTTTTTTTGGAATATATATCATTTAAAGCAACATAGCAACTAAAACCGTTGCTGGTCAAAACTAAAAAAAAATATTTTTTAAAAATTTTTTACTGTAGGACCCCGGCCGCCCAAATTTTTTTTTTGCGAAAAATTTTTTAGCGCTGAAAGACTTATCCCTCCAAAATCAAATTTTTTGTCGTGAATAAGCAAACCAAGTAATATAATAATTAATAACAAAAAAAATAAAAATAAAAAAAAAATTTTTTTCGTTTGTATGGAAAAATGATTTTTTAGGCCCCGCTCTTTAAGGCCCCGTCGCGTAGGGAAGGCGTGGTCCTAGGGGCGTAAAATTTTTCCTGAGTTATTTTTAAGTCAAAAGGAAAAAAATGAGCGGGTACCGTCTCAAGATTTCCAACATTTCCAAAATAAGGGACACTCTAATGTATGTGTATACTAAACTTATAAATATGAGGGTTTATATATGAGACATTTCACACCAAACGTCCTGCTACAGAAAAATTAATTCCATGAATTTCTGAATAGGTGGTATGGATAGCAATATATGAAACAAAGAAAAATGTGTTTTTGGTTTTTAAATTTTTCAAAAACTGTCTATTTTGCTCTATCTCTTTTTTTAAGGAAATAATGGCAAAAAAAATTATTTTTTTCAGTGATCCCCAGATTTCGTCTATTTTGCTCTATCTCTTTTTTTATGAAATAATGGCAAATAAAGATTTATTAAAAAATTTAATACAAAAAAAAAAAAATTAAATTTTTTTTTTAAGAAATATTGGCAAATAAAGATTTTATAAATAATTTCATACAAAAATAAATTTTTTGAAATTTTTGGTAGATATCCACAGATTTTGTCTGTGGATTTTATAAAAAAATTTCATACAAAAAAAAAAAAAATAATTTTTTTTAGTGATCCCCAGATTTCTTCTATTTTGCTCGATCTTTTTTTTTAAAGAAATAATGGCAAATAAAGATTTTATAAAAAATTTCATACAAAAATTGTTTTTTTTTTAATTTTTGATAGTGATCCCGAGATTTCGTCTATTTAGCTCTATCTCTTTTTTTAAAGAAGTAATGGCAAATAAAGATTTTACAAAAATTTCATACAAACATTTTTTTTTTAGTTTGTTTTAGTGATCCTAAGATTTCGTCTATTTTGCTCTATGTGTTTTTAAAGAAATAATGGCAAATAAAGATTTTATAAATAATTTCATACAAAAATAATTTTTTTGAAATTTTTGGTAGTGGTCCACAGATTTCGCTCTATCATTTTTTTTAAGAAATAATGGCAAATAAAGATTTTATAAAAAATTTCATAAAAAATTTTTTTTTTTAAATTTTTTTTAGTGATCCCCAGATTTCGTCTCTTTTGCTCTATCTCTTTTTTTAAGGAAATAATGGCAAATAAAGATTTTATAAAAAAATTTCAATTTTTTGAGTGATCCCCAGATTTTGTCTATTTTGCTCTATCTCTTGTAGAAATAATGGCAGATAAAGATTATAAAAAAAATTTCATACAAAAAAATTTAAATTTTTTTTGGTCTTCCCAAGATTTCGTCTATTTTGCTCTATCTCTTATAAAAATTGTCAAATTTGTGTCGAGTTTCCTTAATTAAATTTTTATTAAATTTAAACGTAATGCACCAAAATCTCAAAAATTTACGTTTTTGTATATTTTAAAAATTTTTAATTTCGGAAAATTCTCAGAGCCCGTTCTGAAATTTTCCGTTTTTAAAAAAATTCAATTTATGAAAAATCAGGAGGCTAATCACGTAAAACGAAAACCATAGACGATGCATAAACGACATCAAAATACATATCGTTTTGAAGGGAAATTTGAAAGTTTTTTTTTTTTTTATTAAATTATTAAAGATTGTTGTCTTATCCAGAATAATTAAAAAATTTGGAAACATTTTGATTAGTTTAGGAGCAACAAGGCTCCAAAAATCGACGATAGTCAACTATCGTTTTACATGATCACAGTTTGTGAATTGCGTTTTTGTTTTTTTTTTTTCGAAAAAATCGCATTTGATATATAATTTCATAATTTGCTTTTATTTTCTTGTTTCAACATAGCGTATAAGTAACAATTTCGCAAATATTTGGTGCGCATGCGCTATATTTAAACAAGAAAACACGAAAAACGCATTTCTGAAAAAAAAGATCAAACATCAAAAGTGGCCGGATTTTTGATAAACTGACTTTTTTAAAAAATGGAAAATTTGAGAAGGGGTTCTGAAAATTTTCCAAAAATTTAATAAAAAAATATACTTTTTTGGGATTGTGATGCATTCCATTTTAGTTTAATAAACATTTAATCAATGCAACTCGACATTTTACCTTTTTATATCCTCCACTCTAGTGATAGAGGGTATATTAGTGTGGTTCATATATGGCACTTTTTTTTTTTTTTTGGATTTTTGTATGGGGCACCCGGAATATATATTAAGCACCATGAAAAACTGACCCGTGATTTTTTTCAAATTTTTTCATTAACATTTAGGGGTCGCTACCGGGCCCTAAACTTTGGGTCATAAAAAAAAAATTTTCACACAATGAAAAAAAAAAAAATTTCGTTTTTTTATATTTTTTTTTTTATTATAATTTAACTTCATTAGCTTATTAACGGCAAAAGATTTCATTTTGGTGGGACAAGTTTTTCAGTTCCAAAATTGACCATGAAAAAAAAAATTGAGGCTGGTTGGGGTCTTACTCTAAAATTTTTTTAAAATTTTTTTTTTTTTAGTTTTGATAAGCTTACGCTATAGGTCTTTAGTCCCTCTTGATACTACATTCTTCGTAAAAATTTTTGTTCTTTCCGAAACATCATTAACATGCGGCGAAAATCAGACGGATATTAAAAAAAAAAAAAACATATTTTCAATGTAAATTTTGGAAATTACATACTTTTCCGACCATATCGAATTTTTGTTTGCCGTTAATAAGCTGGATTAGCTTATCAAATTATAATTAAAAATTAAAAAAAAAAAAAATCGATTTTTTGCACCGTTTTTTTTTTTTTTTTTTTTATACCCTCCACTTAGTGATAGAGGGTATATATAAGTTTGTCATTCCGTTTGTAACTCAACGAAATATCGATCTGGGACCCCATAAAGTGTATATATTCATGATGCCCGATCGATTTTAAGACATTCTAGCGATGTCCGTCTGTCCGTCTGTCCGTCTGTCCGTCTGTCCGTCTGTCTGTCTGTCTGTGGAAAATGCTGTCGCGGACAAAATATTGCACAGAGATGACTGAAACTTAACATATTTATTGGAAGTTCTCCCGAGAAGTTTGGTATTGCATTTGAGCGATATCGGTTCAGCGGTTCAAAAGTTATGAACGAAAATGTAAGCACACCTCAAAAATTTCAGTACATTCAACATAACCTAAAAATACAAAATGCTTTAATTCGGCTTCTGGTTGGCATATGTGAACATAATTGAACACCAAATGGTATTTAAACAATTACGAACATATTTTTTGACAAAAAAAGAAAAAAATCGCGGATTTTTTTTACCAAAATTTTTTTTCGCGGAAATTTTTTTTTTCAAAAGTAATTTCCTTTTAAATAAAGTTTTTTGCAATAATCTTTTTGAAATTGTGGAGGGTATCACTACATTCGGCAAGGCCGAATTTAACTTTTTTACTTGTTTAATATCCGTTTGATTTTCGGCGCATGTTAATGATGTTTCGGAAAGAACAAAAATTTTTACAAAGAATGTATTATCAAGAGGGACTAAAGACCTATAACGTAAGCTTATCAAAACTAAAAAAAAAAAATTTAAAAAAATTTTAGAGTAAGACCCCAACCAGCCTCAATTTTTTTTTTCATGGTCAATTTTGGAACTGAAAAACTTGTCCCAACAAAATGAAATCTTTTGCCGTTAATAAGCTAATGAAGTTAAACTATAATAAAAAAAAAAATATAAAAAAAACGAAATTTTTTTTTTTTCATTGTGTGAATTTTTTTTTTTTATATCCCAAAGTTCAGGGCCCGGTAGCGACCCCTAAACCTTAATATAAAAATTTGAAAAAAATCACGTGTCATTTTTTCACGGTGCTTAATATATATTCCGGGTGCCCCATTCAAAAATCCAACTTTTGTTTTTATGAACCACCCTAGGGTATATGTACACTAGGGATATAACTAGGCTGCCCATTCGTACTGATTTGATCAGTACATGTACTGATTTTTGATCACGTGTACTGATCAAAAAACGTTGTACTGATTTGTACTGATTTTTTAAAATATGTACTGATTGTACTGATTTTTGAATATTTCAACATAAAAAAGAATTTTATTTGAAAATTCTGGACAAAAGCTTGAATTTCCATAAAATAAGTTGTCAGAGTGTTTTTTTTATAAATTAAGTCTTTATGATGAATTAATTCTAAGGAGCTTAGAGTTCATAAATTAAGAGGTTCTTAAAGGCAAAAATGTATCCGAGCATGAGGTTCTTTTGATCTTCATAAATTTATATAAAAAGGGGCACAGAGTCTTTGAGGTTTTTAATAACAAAAAGTTTACGAGATGACGGATTTTATATATTTTTTATGATATAATATAATTGCATGAATCCAAATAATTTAAAATGCTCGAGAATATTAGAGCTATTTAATGAAAAATGTGCATTATACCTGTTCTTAAATACGAGGAACATTTTAAAAATTTATTTTTTTAACATGG
This sequence comes from Pegoplata infirma, assembly GCA_963921195.1. Taxonomy (NCBI): domain Eukaryota; kingdom Metazoa; phylum Arthropoda; class Insecta; order Diptera; family Anthomyiidae; genus Pegoplata; species Pegoplata infirma. The sequence continues at coordinate 128,412,485 of OY992539.1, read as the reverse complement.
ATGGGCCCAGTTTTGTTTATTGGTATCTAAAAACTAATTAATCAAAATTTGGTGACAGTCGGATAAGGGGAACACGTGCCGAAATCGGTTAACAATTTTATAAGGGGAAAAATAACTTTTTCAATAACAATTTTCGTTCCATTTATGTAGTTCAGTTGGCCTTAATTTTTTCTGCAGCATTTTTAGACTTAATGGAATGATAATTTGCCCAACAATTGAAATTAAAAAAAAAAAAAAATTCAATATAAAAAATTACGGTATAATGGTCTGGGGAAGCATGTATAATAAGAACAGGTGTAATGTGGATATTATCTGGAAAGTTTTTTAAAAGGAAGAGTTATCAAAACTTAAGGGAAAAGTCCTCAGAATCTGAGGAATTTTATTATTTTTAAAGCCAAAAATCTTAAGCGTACTGATTTGAGTTCAGAAAAAAATGGTCACCCTAGATATAACCAAAATAGGAACCTATCATAATCGTATGGGCAATTTTATACTGATAACAAAAAACGTTATCCGCGGACATTTTGGTCCAAAAACCTTCGGCACCGATTGCAATTTCTAAAACACCATAAATTTAAATTTTTTTAAGTTTTATGGTGGGATTCCTTCCCATCCACCGTTTTTTTGGCTTTTTGTGATTTTACAACAAAAATAAAACAATAACAAATTTATAAAATGGTTTTCGACACTAGAAATATGGGTTTTCCGAATAATAAAAAAAAATATTAGCGAAAACTTCATCGCGATCGGTGCCGAACCTTTTTTAACATTCGCGAAAAAAAGAACACACATTTCTTCTTGATTTTTTCATCTACATTCTCAATATGATAGGTCCTTTTCGATATTTGCAAAAAAACGCAAATGGTTATATCCCTAATGTACACTCAAAATAATACATTAGTAGATTTACTAATTTTTTTGCTAATGCTGGTTAGCTAACTTTTAGCAAATTTTTATTTGAGATTAGCATGTTAGCAAAAATATCTTGTAAACTTCATTTAGGGCATTAGCAATTTTAAACCAAATTTGAACTAATTTTTTTTGCTAAATTTAAAATTGAGTTGACCAAATTTTTACAAGCTTTTTTGCTAATATTAGCAAAAATAAATGGTAAATTTTTTTTTATTTTCAGAAAACTAAAAATGGCGCTATCTCGGAAACTAAGACAAATAGAGCAAAATGGAGGCCATTTTTGGTTCTCGGGCATAGTATCGCCGGTCCTCTTCACATATGTGGACCCTAATGGGTCCTAACTTTGGATCCAAAAAAGTTAGCATTCCCGAAAATTTTAAAATGCTCATATCTCGGTAAATATTGCCGACAAAACAAAAAGTCCAAAAGCATTTTTGTAGCTCTCAACACTTAGAACAAGACCGCAAAATAATCAAAAGTATAACTTCAAAAATAATATTTTTGAAGTTATCGAGTTTTGTAATTCTCAAAACCCCGGTGGTCCCCTAAAATCACGTATCTCAAAAACTTAGCAAGGTAGAGCGAAACGGACACAAATTTTGGATCAAAAACTATGACGATTTTTAAGGAGCCCAACTAGGGCTAGGCTAGAGCTGCAAAACTATCGATAGTCGTCCCATTCGATATTTTCGATAGTTTGTTTTTAAACTATCGATACTATCGATAGTATCGGATATTTTAAGGAATTGTAAGATTTTGCGTAAAATGACGTTTTTTTTAATACATCTTGGTACTTCTGAACACACAAATGACAGTTTTTGGCTTTCACTGCCATTCGAGTCTATTTTAACTCACTACGGCGATCTTCCACCATGGCGTTCTTGTTCTGTTCGGACCTTTAATTTCGCAATAACATTAACATGAGGTTACTATCATTGCATTAGTAGAATTATTCCAATATAATATAAAGATTTTTAAAACGGTTCACTTTTTGATTAAGGGCCTAATTTTGTAAATCACTCGCGTTGAACGCATCACCAACGTTAACGTGAACGCGAGGCTCAAAAAGTGCAATTTTGTAAATCACTACGTTATTGCGTTTAATTTTTACGTCATCACTTGAAATGTCAATTATATTTGAATCAGTGTTGCCAGACATTCTAAAATTAAAAAAATTGGCCACCCATTTTGTAGGGGATACACACCCATTATCGTGGGGAATCACATATATATGATAAGGCAACACCTGCAAAGAGAATATTTGAGAAAAAAGAGAACAAAAAAAAAAAGTAACATAAATAAGTTGAAAAAAGCAATAAAAATCACAACGAGACGCTTTGCTATTTTCGATGTTTTTCTTCTGCCCAGCGCTGCCAACTTTGACGATTTATCGTCATTTTGACGATTTTTGAAGTCAAATTTACTAAAATGACGATTGACGATTTTTCATTTTGGCAAGGAACAAAAATGACGATTTTTTTTAAATGAGGAAAATATGGTAAACTTTGGTCAAAAAATTCAAATTTTGAAAGCAAATTCTTTGAAATTTACTTAATTGTTTGATAAGAAAAGAGAAAAACATATATTTTAAGAAAAAAGCTAAACAATTTGGGAAAAAGACAGGAAAAGGTAAAAATTCAAAAAAAAACTTAAAAAAATAATTTTTTTTTAATTGAAAAATGGATTAGTTTGATATTTAAAGTGTTTGTTTATTTAATGTAAATAAAAAAAAATATCGGAAGAAATTTTACTATGGGGGCCTTAAGCTTTTCTTAAGTTTCAAACTTCAGGTCAATTAATTGTTAATTGCGATTTAAAGATATGTTTAGAACCAATATTTTTGATATTTACAAACATCAACAGAAACTCATTTCACCCTGGACCAAGGAGTGGTCTAGGTTATTAAGATTTTTAGTATTTATTAGCGTATTTTTGTCATGACGATTTTTTGACGATTAATTTTTTTTAACTTGACGATTTTGACGATTTTTTTTTCAAAAATTGACGATTTCCCCAAAAATAAGTTGGCAGCACTGCTTCTGCCGGAGAAGTTTTTTTTACACATTTATTACTTTTTTGTTGTATATTTACATATTCCAACATTATATATTTATTTTTTGCTATTTAAAAGCATATTTGTTACATCAACGCCCCAAAATTTCAAGTGATCATTTTGACACTTCAAGTGATGAAAAAACACTCTCTTGCGTTTTACAAAATTCCATTTTCCATACAATTTGTTCTACAAACACGTAAGTCAACGCGAAAAAACAGCTGTTCAGTGCTCGCGTTTTACAAAATAGAAAATTGTCCAACGCGAGATAAAAAGGCGCGTTGCGTTTTACAAAATTAGGCCCTAAGTTTTTAGCAACCCGAGTAAAAAAGATTATATATAATTTTACTTATTTTTATATAAACATATATTATTTGATAAATTTATACGTAAATTGTTTTGCTATCATATAAGATTATATATATTTACACTTCGTATTTTTTTCTTATATAAAATTATATAAAAGAAAATGTTAAGTTATACATAATAACATATGATTAAAGTTAGTTTATATAATTACATATGAAATATAAAATTCTGTCTGTTTTTTTTATATAATTTAATATAACAAAATATTTGAAGAAATTTTATATAAAACTTTATGCAACTTTTTTCTGAATCATATGTAATCTTATATGAGTTAAATTAAAAAAAAAATCTAAGTCCTTTATATATAATTTGATATAACTTTTGAAAATTTTTTTAAGTTCCCGAGTAAAAAAGAGTTATATATAGTCGTGACAAATTAGATCCCAAATATGGTGGACACAATTGTTTCAAATATTATCTTCAGTTATCCTACAAGATCTGAGCAGGTAGTCTTATATATAATATGATACGTAAAATGGGTCTATCTTGTTTTATCAGTTTGATCCGGATTGATACAATATTAAATAAATTGAGACTATAAGAAAAAAATATATATGGTTAGATATTGCTCTACATAAAGAACATATTTTTGTATATAACGTTATATAAAGTGCATATGATTATATATAATGTTATCCAACTTATATGACGTTATAAGGAGCAATATATGATTAGTCATAATGGTTTTAAATTATATTTAATCGTATCAGTTTTCCCCAACTGATATAATAATATAGACCCAATTCACGTATCACATTATATATAATGTTATCCCGCTAGATCATGAAATATACCCGTAGATAATTATTAAAGTAATTGTATCCGCCATATTTGGGATATAATTAGTCATGAATTTTTTTTCTTTTTTTACTAGGGTTCCAAACCTAAACCTTAAACATTTGTTTTACAAATTTTATATGTTATTATATATAATGCAAAATTTATGAAAAAAATCTAAGTTCTTTATATATAATTTAATATAATTTTTTTTTGGGATTTTTTTTGGATTTTTTTTTATTTAATTATATATAATTGCATAAATTTTTCTAAAAAAGGGGCCAATTTTCGCATCAAATCATATAAAATTATATTAAAATCACATCAAATTATATCAAATTTAATGCAACTTTATATGGTTTTATCGACTCATTTTTCGCATCAAATTCTATATGAATATATATGATGTCTTTATATAATTAAATATAAACATATATAATCTTTTTTACTCGGGAAGTGACAATCTTTTTGAAGCTAATATTTTTTCGGCGATAGTATAGCTATCGGGTAAAAACTATCGATAGTCCTTTAAAAATAAAACTATCGATACTATCGATAGTACCATCGATAGTTTTGCAGCTCTAGGCTAGGCCCATCGCGGTCTGGACCTATCGGGTCCGAACCCGATGGGGTCCCCAAATGTGTGTTAAACTAAGTTGAAATAAAAAAAAATTCAGTTAACTAATTTTTGGCAAAACATTTTTGCTAACTTTACCAAAAAAATTGCGGGTTCAAAATCAGCAAATTTTCTTGTAGGTTTACAAGCTTTTTTGCTAACATTACAGTTTTTTTTTTTTTGAGTGTATATAAGTTTGTGATTCCGTTTGTAACACCTCGAAATATTGGCCTAAGACCCCATAAAGTGCATATAAATATTCATGATCCTCGATCGATTTTAAGACGATCTAGCGATGTCCGTCCATCCGTCCGTCTGTTTGTGAAAAACACGCTAACTTTTGAGAGACTTTACGGAGGCTCCTGAAGTTTGGCACATATATTGGGCATTTAACTGGTCAGGTTGGTATTGCAATACAACGAAATCGGTCCATTGGTTCAAAAGTTATGAGCAAAAGAGTAAATTTCGGCAAGGGTTTTCGCGAATTTACGAGATAAAAAACACGATAACTTTCGAAAGACAATAATGAGACTGCTGAAACGTGGCATGTATCTTTGTCGTTCCTCAGGTCTATTTGGTATCGAACTTCACCTCAATCGGTCCAGTGGTTCAAAAGTTATAAGCAAAACCCCGAATTTCTGATTTTGTTCATCTTAAATGCCACGTGGTAAACAAGTTTTAAAAGCATTGGTGGTAACTTAGCAATGCTTTTCAAACTTGTTTAGTTTTAAAGCTATTCTTTTTAAACTTGTTTAGTTTGAAAAGCATTGGTAACTTAAAAATTACACTCAAAAAAAATTTTACACTCAAAAAAAAATTTAGTTTTTTTTTACAAAAATTACAGTATTTTATGTACATACGTACATGCGTGCATTCACTCAGAAATATTTTTACAGTAAAAAATATTACACTCGAAAAAAGTGTTACACTCAAAAAAAAAATTGTAATTTTTCTTTTTTTTTTAATGAAAAAAAAAGAGTTTTACTCAAAATAAAATATTTCTAATCAAAATTGTTAATTTTTTCACGTTAAAAATGTACTAACCTTTAAAAAAATGCATTGTGGAGGGTATTCATAGATTCGGCAAAGTCGAATTTAACTTTTTCACTTGTTAATATTAAGCCAAACTTCGTAAGCCCAGGTTTTGAAGAATTGAAAAACCAAAAACGCAATTTTCTTAGTTCCATATAGGGCTGTCAATACAACCCATTCAGAAATTCATGGGATACATGTTTTTATACCCTCCACTCTAGTGATAGAGGGTATATATAAGTTTGTCATTCCGTTTGTAACACATCGAAATATTGGTCTAGGACCCCATAAAGTATATATATTCATGATCCTTGATCGATTTTAAGTCGATCTAGCGATGTCCGTCCGTCCGTCCGTCCGTCCGTCCGTCCGTCCGTCCGTCCATCCGTCTGTCTGTCTGTCCGTAGAAAACACGCTAACTTTTGAAAGACTTTACGGAGGCTCCTGAAGTTTGACATATATGTTCTATATTTACCGGGTCAGGTTGGTATTGCAATCCAGCGAAATCGGTCAAGTGGTTCAAAAGTTATGAGCAAAAGAGTAAATTTCGGCAAAGGTATTTTGCGAATTTACAAGATTAAAATCCCTCTTACTTTCGAAAGACAATTCTGTAGGGGCTGAAGCTTAGCATATATATTTGTCGTTCCCCAAGTCTGTTTGGTTTTAAATTTCAGCAAAATCGGTTCAGTGGTTCAAAAGTTATAAGCAAAGCTCTGAATTTCACAGTAGTTTCACCTTAAAGTGTTGAAAACTCGTTAAACAAGTTTTAAAAGCATGGTGAAATACCAGTTTTTTAAAACTTGTTGTTGTTTGTTTTCTTGTCGTGGGATGCAGTGTGTTAGACAAGTAAATATTTGTTATTGTTTTGTTATTGTTTTTGTAACTGTATGTAACGGTGTATAGTAAGTATTTTTTGGAAAAAAATCAAAAAAAGTTTGACTTATGTATATGATTGAATGTTAGTTTGTTTTTGGTTTTTAAAGAAAAGGATGATAAAATAAAAAGAGGGAAATATGTGAAATAGTTTTTTTTTTGTATTACATATAGGAATAAAACAACAAAAATATTTTAAAAAGTTAATTTGGTTACTCAAAGAAATTGTACACTAAAAAAATATTTACACTAAAAAAAATGTTACACTCAAAAAAAAATGTTACACTCAAAAAAAAATGTATACATTATTTTTTTTTTTTAATGAAATGACACACTCAAAAAAATGCTGACAGTCAAAAAAATTTTACACTCAAAAAAATTTTATTGATTAAAAAAAGTTTTACTCAAAATGATATATTTCTAATAAATAATTTGTAATGCAATTTTTTGAAAATTACTATCAGATAACATTGTGGAGGGTATTCATAGATTCGACCAAGTCGAACTTAATTTTTCTACTTGTTTTTCCTGACATTTAGTGTGGAATGCCTTTTATGTTTACACAGAGAATACATATTAATTGTACCAGCCGAATTAAAAGCCAACTAAATGGTTCGACTGTGACTACCAAAAATTTCGGTTGCGTTTACCGACATTTTTCTGAACCAATAGAAGTTAAGTTATTATACTGTGCGACATCCAATATTAAACATGAACCGGATTATATATGTCTGAAAGTAGAGATCAAATGAAGTAAAACTTCATTTACAGTTTTTCACTACGTGATCCTGTTTCCTTTTAAAGGGACTTCAAAGCTTAAAGGGATACATTTTGTAAAATAATTCTGAAATATTTGTACTTGTCCTAGAATGTCACTGGTAATGGCAAATGAAAGAGGAGGATCTTCACAAATTTTCCTATTTTATTATTTTTTTGATTACGCTTAATTCAAGTTACCAGCGTCTATCTCTAAACATTAAAGATAGGGACGCATTAAAGCGGGCATATTTTGGCGAAAACATATAAATTATTAATTTAAATAATGATAAAATTTGTTTACTTTAGTCCAACAATCACAACAAATCAAATTGATAATATTCATAGCAAGGGGCACAGTGCCCCTAAATTCCCTAGCCGACAAATCCAGCAGGGGCAGTTACAAAATAATGTCACATATAAACATAAATCATAAAACAAATTCATATATATTTTTTTTTGTAGATTAATACTATTTCGCCCTAAAAAATAATACATACAAAATCTTTGTAAAAAACAATATGTTGGTTATTAGATAAATCCTGTCATAAACAGTAAAAAAATACATAAAGATGTTATTTAATGTAATAATAAAAAAATATATAAAATCTGACTTATACTCCAAAAAAACAAAAAAAAAATACGTAATTACTTTCCTTTATATGATGATTTTTGTGGGGGACTTCAAAGAGTCTGTCTATTTATTAACTACTATAAGAATATGTATGAATGTTGAAATTTCATTACACACCACAAATTGGCTAAGGTTGACAGGTTAAATGAATAATATCTTTTTAATGTTTTGTGTAGAAAATAATGGCAGCAACAACACACAATTTCCGAATCAAATAAATGTTTCAAGCACACAGTTGGCAAATATTTTAAATATGCCTAGATACACTCAAAAAAAAAAAAAAAACTTGTTTAATTACTAGAAAACTCTCGTAATTCCACTTTAGCAATATTTGATAGTTTTCCGGTGAAAAGTGTCAGATTTTATTCATATGTTATTTATATATGCTCGTCCATATACCATACAGTGGGCGATAATAAAATGGATCTATAGTATATCCAATTTATTAAAGAAAAAGTTAACAATACTACACGTTATTATTATCAAACGAGCATTATATCAAAAAATTCTATTAGGTAGTCAATAAAGCTTTAATTTAGGTTTGATAGGATCCAGATTCCAGATCTGGAAAATTATTATTTTTTTTTTTTTTTTTGTAACATTTCAACGTCGATTTTTTTCAAATTCAAACATTAAAAATTTAAAAAAGTTATTATTTTATTCGAATTCTGATTAATTTTTATTAAAAAATAAAAGTTGTTTATTCGACCTTTAAAATATTATATTTTGAATAGGTTTTTTTTTCTAGCTCAAGGTCATTATTTCCTTTTCTAATTAAAACTATGATATTCTCATAGAATAATTTTCAAGAAAATTATTTTTCTGTTTTAAATTTATTTATGTTGATCGTTTTTTGTAAGATTGAATCGACACGTGTTTCGGAATTTGTCAAATCCCATTGTCAAGATTATTTAGCAAAAATATTATTACATATTTTATAATCAAATAATTTTTTCATCAACCCAAACAAACAACGAAATTTTTTATGTACAACCCGAGTAAAAATAGACATATATTACAACCCGAGTAAAAATAATTTAATATGATCTTATATACTTTTATATAGTCATGTTATTTGATATATGATCATGTGTGACACTATGTATTGCAGGAGGAATCGTTCAACTGTTGACGAGTGTGGACGTGTTTTATTTTAACTCCGTGCTATAAATTGAATTACTAAAATTGTTCGTAATAGGTTTGTTCGTAATAGGTATTTTTGTGATATTTTCATTACCACATCAAGGAAAATGAAAATATGGACACAAATGATACCGATTTAGTTCGAGGCTCTGCCTCACCGACTGGTGCTGGTCCTAGCACTGGTCTTAGGGTTGCGACCTTGAAGTCCGGCCTTGATTCTGGTAGGGGTGCTCAGCCTAATATTGGTGGTAAAAAGAAAAAGAAACTTAAGCCATCAAAGGTCAGGCACAACCAGAGAAGGCTTTGTTTGAAAATAATTAACAGACTAAGCCAACTCGATGGAACGAAGCTCTCCGAACGTGAGAAGGCGTCGCTATCATGGGCGAAAGGAGTCATTGAAGAACAGGACAAACTTTCGGCAATGCGCGCATCTGACAAACAGTGCATCTGACAAACAGCGCATCTGACAAAACAGACGAGTGGTGAAAGGTAACTTCGTTAGGGCTGTGATAAACAGGCAAAATGGGGATTGTAGTATTCCAAGGGACAAGTGGAGTTTAGTTGAAACTAAACTAAATGAAATCTACTATAGGCTTCTTGAGAGTATGCCTGATTTTCTCCCTACTACTGTCAACGCAGGTTGGTATCAGGGGCGAGTAAAACTCGTTGCTTTTGGAAACGAAAGATCCGCAGCCGTGTTTAAGGTTGCCATTAGCCAAGTGGGAGAGTTATGGCCTGGAGCCAGACTGGACGTTGTGGAAAAACATGATATCCCCTCGCAACCCAGAGCTCATGCATGGATCCCAATGGCTACAAGTGACACTGCGGTGATTCTAAAGATGATAAAAGTCTGCAATCCTGACCTTCCAACTCAGAATTGGCAAATTGCCAGATTGGGTGAGATGGAGGGCGCTCGTCGTCAAGCAGTGGTCTTGGTTAATGAGGAATCGCTTCCGCTTTTAGCCAGGACTGACGGCATTATTAGATTTGGCTTTTTTTCATATAAGAGTCAATGTCTACAAGGGCGACCAGAAGTCTATTTTGGAAGCAGACAAGCCAGTGGCAGAGTCGGCTGGGGAGGAGAAACTGGAAAAGGTTGATATTCAGCTGACCGATTCTAGGCTGATGGGAGATGCATCTGGCATTTTCGAAACCGAATCTGGCAACGAATGCGACCTCTGTGATGGCACGGAGGATAAAGCTGATGCCACTATGGGTGACATTCAGGACGAGGCCCATGCAGTGAGGAATTCGGAGAGTTCTGTTGCCTCCGATTCAGAACAGATGGGACACATATCTGGCTTATTCGAAACCGAATCTGGGGACGAATGCGACCTCTATGATAACACGGAGGATGAAGCCAATAACACGGTGGTGGAAAGGATGGTGGAAAAAAAGCAAGATGTTGCGGTTCCTACAAATAAACCTCCATCACTGTAAGGCAGCCTCAGCTGCACTATTGCTGCGCCTGACGACAGGAGCAGTTGACTTGGTTTTTATCCAAGAGCCCTGGGTGCGGGGTGGCAGGGTTTGCGGATTGAAGACCCCTGGGTTTAAGTTGATGGTTGCCAAAGGTGAGGGCTCACCAAGAGCCTGCATCTTGGCGAAAAATGGCTTAAATATATTCTTTTTATCAACTTTTAGTGATATGGATGTTACAGCGGCTAGCTTAGAGCTTCATGGGAAATCTATTTGGCTCGCCTCTGCGTATTTTCCTAATCCGGGGCCAATACCCCCGGAGAAGGTTGGCGGTCTGATTCGGGAGTCTGAATCTAGGGGACACCAGTTACTAGTGTGCTGTGATGCTAATGCACATCATTCGATATGGGGTAGTACAGACACAAATGATAGAGGCGAATCACTTTTGGAGTTTTTGTTAAGCACTAACCTGTATATTTGTAACAAGGGTAGTGAACCAACTTTCGTTACAAGTACGCGGCAAGAGGTTCTTGACGTAACACTTGTATCAGATACATTGTCTGATAGAATTGATGACTGGAGAGTTTTGGAAGAGCATTCTTTCTCAGATCATCGGTACATTGAGTTTTTACTCAGGGAGCGTGCCCCGGTTGAGACAGTCTCTAGAAATCTGAGAAGAACAAACTGGGTGAAATATAGGGAGACTTTTTCTTTGCTTTTGGATGAAGTACCCCTATCTGAACCGCATAGTTCAGCGGAAATTGACTGTCTGGTTGACCATATAACAAATGTTTGTAATAGGTGCCTGGATGCGTCTTGCCCTTCTGCAAAGCCTAGAGGGAAAAAAAAGCCACCTTGGTGGTCAAATGAGTTGCAGACGAGCAGAGATTCCTGCAGAAAGCTCTTTAATAAGGCTAAATTTTCAAGAGCGGACGAGGACTGGTCTGCATACAGGCTGCAACTTAAGAGTTATAAAAAGATGATCAGAAATGCCAAATGTGATTCTTGGAAAAACTTCTGTGGAAACATAGAAGACGTTTCTGAGGCATCCAGGCTGCGCAAGGTTCTGGCTTCTTCTCCTTGCACCCTAGGATACCTGAAAGATCCTAATGGGGTGTGGTCTTCCTCAAGTGGAGAGTCGCTGGATCTCCTTTTAAACACGCATTTTCCGGGCAATTCCATGACGCCGTTTCAAGCTTTGGAACGTTCTGACGCCCAAGCATCTGAAATTGCTTCGGAAATAATAAATATGCCAACATTAATCTGGGCGATAAAAAGCTTCAGGCCCTATAAATCTCCGGGACCTGATGGTATAATCCCGGCTGAGTTGCAGCAAGTGTTGGACTATATAGCCCCGTTGCTGTATAATCTATACACAGCATGCATCAACTGGTCGTATATTCCTTTAAAATGGAGGGATACCAGAGTCGTATTTATCCCGAAGGCTGGGAAAAGTTCCCACACAGCTCCGAAGGATTTCAGACCAATTAGTCTGTCTTCTTTTTTGTTAAAGACAATGGAACGAATGATAGACTCATATTTGCGTAGAGTGATTGACCCGAGGTTGCTTTCGACAAAGCAACATGCATACAGCAAGGGACGATCAACGGAAACAGCTCTTCATGAGCTCGTTGGTACCATCGAGAGATCGCTTTCGGTAAAGGAGTACACTATGGTGGCCTTTCTTGATATTGAGGGGGCTTTTAATAATGTCATTCCAGAATCGATAATATTGGCATTGTCTGGTCTGGGAGTAAAGCGTGAAATCGTTTTAATGGTGGAAAACCTACTTGCCAATAGACGTATAACGTCTGAATTGGGAGCGTCCGTCATATCTCGATTTGTCAATAGGGGCACACCACAAGGAGGTGTTCTTTCGCCGCTTCTTTGGAACCTGGCACTGAATTCAATGCTACTATCTCTAGAAGCACGTGGTTGTCATGTTATCGCATATGCTGACGATGTCGCGATAGCGGTAAAGGGGAAGCATCTGCCAACATTGCGGGACATTCTTCAGGGTTCTCTGAAAGATCTGTCTAAATGGGCAAGAGACTGTGGCCTAGGAGTTAATCCTAGTAAAACAGAGCTTGTTTTGTTTACAAGGAAAAATAAGATTCCTGCTTTTGATCCTATTTCTCTGGACGGTACTGAAATCACCTTCTCAGATGGAGCCAAGTATCTTGGAGTATTTCTAGATAGGAAGCTGAATTTCAGGCGTAATATTGAGGAACGGGTGAGAAAAGCAACGATTGCTTTGTATTCCTGTAAAAAGGCCATTGGAAAACGATGGGGTTTTAGCCCTCAAGTCGTTCATTGGATCTATACAGCAGTGGTGCGTCCAATTTTGCTGTATGGAATCATTGTCTGGTGGCCTGCTTTGGAAACAAAAGCGAACTTTGTCTTTATCACGAAGGTACAGAGAATGGCGTCAATGTGCATCACTGGTGCTCTTCGTACTACACCTACGGCTGCATTAGAAATCCTCCTTCACCTGATACCCTTGGACATATTGGGTAGGCAGTATGCGGCTGCGTCGGCAATTCGACTTAATAGCACGCTGCAATGGAGGAGCAGTGATTGTGGCCATAGCGCAATCTTGAAAAAGATAACAATACCACAAAATGTGGACTGTGCTCCCTCTTTGAGCCTCTTTGAGCGCCACTTTACCACTATGATACCATCCAGGGAGTCTTGGATGGGGGATACTCCGGGTAGTGGAGCTACCATAAATTTTTACACAGATGGATCGAGGCTGCACGAACAAGTGGGCTTTGGAGTCTATTCGGAAGAGCTTGGGTTGAGCCTGGCTCGTAGATTGCCAGATCATTGCAGTGTTTACCAGGCAGAGATGCTGGCAATAAAAGAAGTGGCTGACTGGTTGAGCTGCAATGTCTTGTCTACAACCGCAGTCAACATCTATACTGACAGTCAAGCCGCGGTCAAGTCCCTGGATTCAATGTTTCTGAAAACAAGATCTGCCCTTAACTGCCGCACGTCTTTAAATGAGATGGCCAAGCAGTTTAACATACGACTCATATGGGTCCCAGGGCACAGAGACATTCCAGGGAATTGCAAAGCCGATGAGCTTGCAAGACTAGGAGCTACCTTACAGGTTCCAACAGAATTGGAATGTGTTGGTACGCCTCTAGAAACTTGCAAGCAAAACCTACGGCTTTGTTCTGCGACGGAGACTAATCAAAGATGGGCAAATGGATGGACGTGTGAGACAACACGACTGATTTGGCCTTCTCTTAATCAGGGGCGCACAAGTGAGCTGATATCGCTTCCAAGAGGAGAGATTTCAACGGTGGTTTCTATAATTACCGGACACTGTCTTATAGGGAAGCACGCAGAGCGGTTAAATGTGCCGTCGAATGACTTTTGCCGAAGTTGCATGGATGAAGAGGAGTTGGAAACTATCGAAGACTTTATTTGCCATTGCCCGGCACTTTCTGGTCAGCGACTTGCTTCACTGGGATCTAGGGAGCTGTACGATCTTTCAGATTTGTCGGATGTCAAAATTCAACATCTAAGGAGTTTCATAAGAAGCTCAAACTGGTTTAACGACAGGGACTAGTAGGGAAACCTATTACGATCCCGTGGTATCACAATGGACCTCAGAGTCTACGTGTGTTGACGTAAAACGTCAGCAGCCACTTACAACCTAACCTAACCTAACCTATGTATTGCAAGATAAATTTATATAATAAATTTTGATGTGGGATTTTATTAAGATATCGCCATACATAACTATATGTTGCAACATCTGGTCCCATGCATCATTTTAAATTTCTAAGTGTTTTATATACCCGAGTAAAAAAGAAATGATATAGTCATATACAATATTGTATAGGAATATAGATTTGTATATGTTTATATCTGACACTATATGTTTCTAGATAAAATTATGTATTGGAAAAAATAATTCCATAATTTCCAATATAGTCTCAGATAATGTTATATATTATTATATGTGGTCACATACATTATTATATATGCCGTATATAAATCTACAAGATTGGTCAAATTAAATACAACTCCACATATAAATATTAGAGTCCGACCGAAACCAGTTTTCGAGGCCGAACCGAAACCGAACCGAATATTCGGCCGATAAAGCAATATTCGGCCGAAACCGAACCGAAACCGAAACTTAAAAAAAATTACCGCCTGGCATGAATAAAATTATTAAAAAGTTGTTAAAGGTAAATATACAGCATATAATGCTTTTAAACCATAGGAATGTTGTATTTTTGAAAAAAAAAAATATGTTTTTTAAAAAACTTACAAAAAAATTGTGTATTTCGTTTGAAGATTAGGAGAAAATAATTTTTGAACTGAAAAATTTTTACATTTATTGCATAAACTTGTAACATTTTCTTCAATTGAACTGAATCAAGTGTAATGAAATACGAAATCAAAAAATTCAGCGACTTTTTTACATATTTTTTAAAATACCAAAAAGTTTCGGTTTCGGCTAATATTCGGCCAAAATTTTGCCGAATACCGAATAGTGGCCGAAACCCCATTATTCGGCCGAAACCGAGACCGAAACCGAATATTCGGTCGGACTCTAATAAATATATATGGTACCATGTCAAATAATATATTATTATATTACAGCAAAAAAGCAAAAATTTTCTAAGTTAATTTTGATATTATTTTATGTAATTTTATAAAAAATCAAAATTGTTGAACAAAAATTAATTTATATTTTCACCAAATTAAAAGGATTAAAAAAAAACAAAACTTGGAAGATTGTTGCTAATTCTAATTTTAATATAACCCAAAAATAAAAAACCCTAAATGAATTCAATAACTTCATAAAAATATTTGTTTTAAGTTTCAAGGCTCCAACACAATGTCGGAGTACTCTGTACTACTGATTGTGAGTACCATCTCTAAAAATGGAGATACCATCACACAAAAATGTGTAAGTGCGAAAGAGAAAGGAACAAAATCCACTCTCTGGCACAGAGTACTCTGTCGTTGTGAATTCAGCTTTAAAATTTATGGTCCAAATTTTTTTGAAAAAAAATTATATGAAATATCAGATTATATAATTTTTAATATAATTTGATAAAATTTTACAAATCCACATTAGACCAAAATTCGGATCTAATTAAATCTAACAATATCATATATGATATTATTAGACAATTTTAGATAATTTCTGATACAGCCAATTTTGAGATCAGATTAGATCAATTAAGAGCTGTTACCAGATTAATTAAGATATAATTACATAAAGGACCAGATAATTTTTTTTACTCGGGTACTTAAAATTTTATATGCCTCCATTATTTTTTAATATTTTCAAAGTGTTTTATATAAAATTTCATATGACTTCATATTTTTTTATTTTTCTAAGATTTTTCCAAGCACCAATTTTTTATCACGAATATTTTCTAAGTGTTTTATATAAAATTTTATATGACTCCATCTTTTAAATTTTTTCTAATTTTTTTTCAAGGAACATTTTTTTTATCGAAAATATTTTCTAAGTGTTTTATATAAAATTTTATATAACTACATTTTTTCAAATTTTTCTAAGTTTTTTCCAAGGACAAATTTTTTTGAAAATATTTTCTAAGTGTTTTATATAAAATTTAACATGACTCCATTTTTTGAAATTTTTCCAAGTTTTTTTCAAAGAACAACTTATTTTTATTATTTTAATTTTTCAACTTTTTATTAAAAACTAAAAAAAAACATCCGATTTCTAAAATTGTATAAATTTTAATATAATTGGATATAATTTTATATCATTGGATTAGACCAAAACTCGTATCAAAGTTGATATAAAGTTATATAAACTGATATTATTCGATCAAATCTTATGAAACCATTTTTCGTATAAGATTATATCAAAATAGACACGAACCCATATTAAATTATATATTGTGTCATATCAATTTTTTTTGCTCGGGAATATATAACTTGATACAAATATAATAAATTATATATAATTATACATCCCTGAGATATTTTCTAAATTTTTTTAATGCAGTCATATGTAGTAATATATAATTTAATCATGATTTGGATTAAAAGGTGTACGGTTGATATAATTATATAAAATTATATGAGGGTCAATACAAGATTTGTTTTTCTGTATAATTTAACATAACATTATATATAGCTTATTCTGTTCCATATAAAACTATATATGTTTCCAATTAACCAAAAATTTTCTAAGGTTTTTAGGCAAAGTATAAGAAACTTTTTAAAATGTTCCTAACATTTCCTTGCTAGGGTTATGTATATCACCTATCTGGTTCGAAGCGTACCCAAACATTTTTTTTTTTTGAAAATTATATGTTTGGTGAATGTATCGTTGATCTGTGGTGTATCTCAACCCCAACCAAAAAACACCGGGATTTTATATGTTTTTGTGCAATTAGATCTAATTAGATCCACCAATATAAGGCAATGTCTGGTCAAAACTCGGATGAAATCAAATCATATTTTATACAAGTTGATCTTTTTTAATGCAAAAACATCCACCATTATTCTGATCAAATTGCGTATTAATATATATGGTGTCATATATCATCATATATTGCATCATATAAAAATTTTTACTCGGGAATAGAAAAATCCACATATTTTGACCTAAAATTTTTTTGATTATTAAATAATAACTAATGGACCCTTTGGGCCTAAAAATATTTTAAAAAAAAATTCTGTAAAATGTCTACACTCAAAATAATCACTCTGTTAAATTACAGAGATACTCTGCTGAGCCAGCAGAAAATACCATAGATTTCCAACCAGCAAAATTTTTTTGTTATTTTACGAAGAAAACTCTGTAAAATGATTTCGATAATTAAAACTGTAAATTTACAGAATTATCTGTAAAATATTGATAAAACAAAAAAGAATTTTATCAAAAAAACTCTGTAAATTTACAAAGTTTTAGTTAAATGCATTTTATGAGTTCAAAATTTTACAAAAAAAACTTTGTAAATTTACAAAGTTTTAGTTAAATCCATTTTATGAGTAAAACTTCTCTGCATCAAAAACATTAATTAAAATTAAAAAGAAAAAATATTTAAAATTAAAATTTTAATGCTTCCAAATTGTAAATTTACTTTTTAATTTTTGTGAATATTACGAGTTTATAACGAGTAACTCCAATTTTACACGTCATCTTCGTAAAATTTACCAGTTTTTATTGTAATTTAAGACACTTTTTAAAGAGCGGTTTATCGGTCATATTTGGAAGTTTTTTGAAGTGATTTTTATTTAAAAACTGTATTACAGAGCAATAAGTAAAATTACAAATGAAATTTAGTATTTTGGTTACGAGAATAAAACAAAGTATTTTTCTAAAATCCGTATTTAACAAAAAAAAACTCTGCTTATTATCTATAAAATAGAGATTACAAAGTACAAAGTAAAATTACAGATAAAATTTTGTTTTTCGGTCACAAGAAAACAAAAATCTGTATTCGACAGATAACTTTGTAAAATATCTGTCGAATTGAGATTACAGTCATTTTACAGAGTATTTAACAGAGTAATTATTTTGAGTGTATAAATAATTTTATATTCGAGGTCGTCCCTCGTATAACTTTTATTATTTACTCAATCTGGACGCTATCAACCTTAAATTAGAGCTTTATAAATAACATACATAATTTTTTTATGTAATACTCGTTTGATATTAATAATGTTTAGTATTGTTAGCTTTGTCTTAAGCAAGTCTCATCTACTATAGAAAAGTTTTCACCCAATAAAAAAATATTAGGTTTTAAGAAGCACTAAAAATATGAAGCGCTTCAAAAAGCGCTTACATTTATCACGTCTTACGTATGCAGCAGTAAAAGCTGCTTCGCTGTAAGGTAGAACTGTTCAATGCTTCGGCTCTCACTTACAGCAAAGCAGTACGTAAGCACTTAAAAATGTTAACCGTTTTTTTTTTTTTTTTTAAAGCAGAAAAGCTGCTTCGCTGTAAGGGAGAGTGGTTTAATGCTTCGGCTCTCACTTACAGCGGAGCAGTATATAAGCACTTACACATTTTAACATTTTTTTTTTTTTAATTTCAAAGCAGTAAACCTGCTTTGCTGTAAGGAAAAATGGTTTAATGCTTCGGCTCTCACTTACAGCGAAGCAGTATGTAAGCACTAACAAATTTAACGAACTTCTTGATTTGTTTTGCCGATGTTTAGACGAAGTTAGTACATAGCAACTAGTCAGTCTTATCGTTTATTGTGTAGTGAGCAGACGCGGAAGATAAAGTGTGAACAAATTAACAATTAAAAAATGGTTAATAATGCTGAAGTAGAGAATAATAATCAAAACAATCCCAATTTAGTAGATCCAAATATAGAAGATCTACTAATTGAGGATAAAGAAATATCACTAAGAGACGAAATAAGGGAATGGTTTTTAAAATACCGTCCGACAGTGGAAGCTACGTCAGCTTTATTACGCATTTTAAATACAAAAAACTTAGATGTTCCATTAAGTGTACAAACTCTCGTTGGAGAAAGACTGGTGGCGGTTAAGAGAACTGTTGCCCCAGGTTCATACGTGCATGTAGGAATAGAAAGAAACCTTCTAAAAATTGTTGACGTCATCAAGAGCCAAGGCATTGAGGAGCTAATTTTAGATATAGGTATCGACGGGCTACCTTTGTTCAAAACCTCAACATTTGGACTGTGGCCAATACTTGGACGCATTGTAAACATGCCTATGGTTAACGTGTTTTTAATTGGAACTTATGCGGGGGAAGAAAAACCGCAGAACACTGACATATATTTGCACGACTTTGTAAGCGAAATAAAAAAGTTGAATGAGATCGGGTTTGTACACCAAAACTTAAATGTAGGTGTAAAAATTCGAGCATTTTTGTGCGACGCACCTGCCCGTGCCTTTGTTTGCGCTATTAAAGGTCACAATGCCATTAATGGTTGTGGTAAATGTGAACAAAAAGGAAAGAGCGTTATGCGAGTAACCACATTTTCTACTTCTGCCGGAAAACTACGTTCAGACGCAGACTTTAAACAAAGAATTGACAAAAAATTTCATCATCCTTTATTTTTGAATAGAGAAATGTCTTTAGAAGCCATTAATATAAAAATGATTACACAATTTCCCCTTGATGTTATGCATCTCGTCGACCTAGGAGTAATGAAAAAAATGCTCCTATACTTACTCAACTCAAAAACTACGGAGTGCATTTCACCGTTAACTAAAGACGAGATGTCATCTTTATTGATGTCACTTAGCCCTTTTATTCCTAAAGAGTTTGCACGAAAACCTAGGACATTTAAAGAAATTAAAAGATGGAAGGCTGTCGAGTTACGCCAATTTTTATTATATACAGGAATTGTGTTGCTAAAAGAATATACAAGTGATGAATATTTTAAGCATTTTTTGTTGTTGTCCTGCGCATATAGAATAATGCTTGGTGCTGAAAAACTTAATATAAATATTAACCGTGCTCACGAAATGATTCTACAATTTGTAGAAAATTTTTCTAAATTTTATGGCCGGACAAGTGTAACTTATAACGTACATAATCTTCTGCATTTAAAAAAAACTGTAGAAGACTTCGGTAGTCTGGCTAATTTAACAGCATATCCTTTTGAAAATTTCATGAAGGACATTAAGAAAGCTGTAAAAAAATCGAACCAAATTGAAGAACAACTTTTTAATATATTTTATGATAAGCCTATATTAAAACCAAATAAGTTTGAGGGGTTTAAACAAAATTCTCGTGGTAAAATACATTCTTTCACTTCTATTTCTGGTTTTTTTACTACCAACAGCCCTAATAATTATTGTTTAATTGGAAATGATTCTCCTTGCGAAATACTTGAGTTCAATGAAAATGGTTGCTTTAAAGCTAAGGTTTTTGTTGATCCATCAAATTTTTTTAATGACCCTATCCCTTCACAAAGTCTTGGAATTTATTTAATTAATCCTAACTCATTTTATGAGGAAATGTTTAGGACTGACCAAATAAGTGCAAAATTAATGAACTTACCTTATAGAGACAAACGTTTACTTATTCCTTTAATACACACAAGTTCATAATTTTTTTATACAGTTCTTAAACATTTAATAATTTTACTTTTATAATACTTTTTTTTTAACTGTGTTTTTTTTTTGTCTGTAAAACAAAACTAAGTAAATTTCATTTTTTTCCTGTAAAGATTTCAAATGCATTTTATAATTATATAATTTAAAAATATTTTTACCAGAAGTTTTAAAATTTTGTTTTTGTCAAAATAATTTTAAAAACTTTAATCGTTATTTAATAACTTTCATTGCTAGATTTTAATGATTTTTTTTTAAATTTTTTTAGAAAAATGAAACGCTCTAAAGAAAACGCAAATTCTTCAAAGAGTAATTCAAATCTTAATAATTCAATTCAAGAGCTGCATGATGAATTAAAGACTTTGAAAGATATACATTATTTAGTAATTAAGAAAAATCATCGTTGGATTCGATTTTATTTTTTTAATTTCTTTATAGAAACAGTTATTTCTCAAAGCAATATTATGGAAGTTTCGGAACTTAAATCAAAAGTACAGAAATTAAATGGTATAATTATGAAATTTAAATAATACAATATTGCACATATTGAAAATTTATATTTTATATTTCAGAAACAGCAAACGACCAAAAAACGATGTTGGAAAAATCTCAAAGTCAGATAAAGGATCTAAAAGGTGGCTTATTTTGTTTGCAATACTTTATTTATTATAATAAATATATTTTTTTTTATACAGATACTATAAATAACCAAAATACAGTAATAGTAGGACTATTGTCAGAAGTAAAAGTGATGCTTAAATCCATTGTTCCAGGCCAGAGTTCGTTCAAGTACGTTGATCTCTTTCCTTTAAAATCAGGAGAAGAATTAAAAGAAATCGAAGATGAAATAACGGATGATACTAAACAGGCAATGGTAAGATTACACTAGTTTAGACTTTGAAGTTTTTGTTAAACTTACCATTTACAAATGTAATTCGACAAAGATCAATTGTAATTCGAATTTCTACACAGAAAAACAGCCCATTTTTTGTTGTTTTGTTCAATAAAAAAATATTTTATGACATAAAAGAAAAGAAATTTGGTCAACATAAAAAGTTATAATAATCACCACATTAAAATATTATTTTTTTATTGGAAAAAGCTAGAAAAAAGAGGTTGTTTTTTCTGTGTACTTGAAATTGATCTTTTTCGAATTCTAATTGGAACTTTCGAATTGCATCTCTAAATGGTGTAGTGTAAAATATTCTAATTTTTAACTTTTATGTAATTATAATATTCCTTTTACTTACTTGATACTTTATATTTTTTTCATTTATAGGTAGCTACGTTATTAAACCTATTAACCCCAGGTGGGTTAACCAAAAATCTTAATAATATATTCCATATAGAACTGCTACTTCAGTACAACTTAGATGGGAAGCAACATAAAAAAAGATTGTTGGACTTCCCAAAATTTATAGCTTCCATAGAAAGTAAGTTCTTTTTCCCTTATAATTTGATAATTTACAACAGGTTTTAGAGAGAGTGTATTAAACGAAAAACAGTTTCCTACTATTAATTGGGAAAAATTTAACAAAATAAAATTATATACTTCTCTAAATTGTGTAAGTTTCAGCTAACTTCAATTAGAACTACACAAATTCCCGAAATTTACCCAATTTATCTTCCGAAACTGTTTTAATAATTTTAATCAAACACAAAAAACAATTGATTGTATTGTTGGCTTACTTTCAGACAAAACGTTGTTGTGTTAAAAAACAATTAAATTATATTGACAAATTGTGTTGTTAAATAAAAATCAAAATTGTTAAATAAAGATTTTATTTGTGAATGTAGTTAAATTGTTTGTTAATACAACAACATTTTAATTGCAAATGAGCCAACAATACAATAATTTTTTTCTGCAGTGTAATGTAAGACACATATACATACATACATATATGTATTATTTTTTTTTTCTGCAGGAGCAGTGTACACTAAAGGTTCAACGAAGGGGCAATTTTATAAGGACTTGAAGAACGCTATTAGATTAAGTAAAAATCGTTACTACAAAACCACATGTATAAAAAAAAAAGTGACGATAACATTGATGATAGTAACGAGTATATGGAAGATGACGAAAATGAAAATGTATTATCAACGAAACAAATTTAAACAACACTTTGAAAGAACATTCCTTTATTGAATTAAAATTTAATTTATTTTTATGCATTTTTTTTATTAGTTTTGAGTAAAATCGTTTTAATATGGTCATAAGATTGATTTTTTTATTTTTTTTTGGAATTTCAAAAAAGTGTAGGTGGAATATTGTAAAACTAGGTCAAAAAATACGATTCTGAAATTTTTGGCCAAATCGGACCACGGGATCACGAGGCGCATCGCGGTCAAAGTTTCAGAACCCTAGAGCAAATCGAAAAAAAAATTACATACTTAAGACTTTTTATATCACTTTTTTGACTAATTTCCCTGTGCTGAGTTCAAAAAAGTTAAAGTTTTTGAAATCGAATAATTAGTTTTTGAGATATCACGATTTTAATTTTGCTAAATATTTTATTTTTTTTATTTTCGATATGAGCGACATCTCATTACCATATTACTTATTACACTACACCGTTATTCTAGACAACAACCACACTTCAGTTAGTGCAGACATGGTTTTAGTGAATTTTAACAAAATTCAAATCGTGATATCTCAAAAACTTATTATTCGATTTCAAAAACTTTAACTTTTTTGAACTCAGCACAGGAAAATTAGTCAGAAAAGTGATATAAAAAGTCTTAAGTATGTAATTTTTTTTTTCGATTTGCTCTAGGGTTCTGAAACTTTGACCGCGATGCGCCTCGTGATCCCGTGGTCCGATTTGGTCAAAAATTTCAGAATCGTATTTTTTACCTAGTTTTACTATATTCCGCCTACACTTTTTTGAAATTCCAAAAAAAAATATTTTTCATACAAACAAAAAATCAGTCTAATGGTCATGTGTTTATGATGTAAATATGTATTTTTCAACTTCCCGAGTAATAAATTTTGATATATAGACTATATAAACACTTTTTACTCGGGTTATAAGTTTATGAATTTTAGTCATTTAATTTTTTATCCTATATTTAATTTTCTTTTTAAATTTCTGATCTCATGAATTATCTATTTATATATTGTTTGTTTTTTTATTAAATAAAATTGTAAAAAAAAAAATATATAAATTTTTATTTTAAAAAACAATAGACACATCAATGTAGCGCTTCAAAGAAGCTCCTTTTCAGGCATAAAATATTGAAAAATTGTTCTAAATATATGCATTAAATGAGGGATGAATGAAGCGCTTCAAGGAAGCTCCTTTCCATGCATAAAATATTAAAAAATCGTGCTTAATATATGCATGCAAAAAGGGATGAATGAAGTGCTCCAAGGAAGCTCCTTTTCAGGTATGAAATATTAAACACAAAACATGCTTAATGTATGCATGAAAAGAGGTAAGAATGAAGCGCTTCCGGGAAGCTAGTTTTCAGGCATTAATTATTAAAAAACTTTATTACTATATGCATCAAAAGAGACATGAATGAAGCGCCTTCTGTAAGCGACATGGTAATACTTGAATTCATACATGATTATCATGCCTTGCGGATGCTGTTAAATAGAGGCATGCATTCATCGCATAAATCGTGCGCATATAATGCGCTTTTTGGATCACAAGCAAGTGCTTTTTAGTGGGAACTCGCCTTTATAAAATCATGCCTCCGCGAAGCAGGTTTGTAAGGGAGGAATCAAGAATTTTCCTTTACAAACCTGCTTCGGTGTAAGCACAATTTTTTGTTGGGCAATGTATTGTCGCCCGCTACATGTTTGCTATTCGCCTGGTCAGGTGGGTATTGCAAATCCAGTGAAATCGATCCAGTGGTTCAAAAGTTATAAGCAAACGAGTAAAATTGGCAAGGTTTTTTTTCGCGAATTTGCTAGTTCGAAATACACTTGTGAGGGTGCTAAAACTTGACATATATATTTTTGTGTTTCCCCTGGTCTTCTTGGTATTAAATTTTAGAAAAATCGGTCTAGTGGTTCAAAATTTGTTAGCAAAACTGTGAATTTTAGATTGGTTTCACCTTAAATTCACATGTTGAAAAACCGTTAAAAAAGTTTTAAAAACACTGGTAAGTCACAAAAATATTTTACAACGTATTTTTGTCACTCAAAATTTGTACACTAAAAAAATAATTATACAGTGATTCAAAATCAAACTTTCCGAATCGGAAAGGGATTAAACCAAACGCAAATGAATATTGACTTTTTACATAACAAAACCCTCAAGACGTTTTATTAGTTCAGAGCTAGAATTTTTTTTACTCGCATTTAAAGTTGGTGATTTTAAAGCATTTAAAGTTTTTGTGTACTACATATGTCCTACTTTAGGGGCCCCTAGTAGTGCCCTTACTGGATATATGGGGTCCAGCGTTCAAACTTATGATAAAAATTAAGTTAGCTATAACCGGTATGAATTTCGCTGCAATCGATGCAGTACCTACCCAAGCAGAAATTGACGACTGTTCTAAAAAAACGCGTTCTGAAGGCACTGTAACAAAAAAAAAAGCATTCTCAAAACGCTATTTTTAAATGCTTTGCGAGCGTTTTTGAAAAGTGTTCTGAAAGCGCTATAACAAAAAAAAAAAGCAATCTCAAAGCGTTTTTTTGGAACGCTTTGCGAGCGTATTCGAAAAGCGTTTTAAGAGTTCTTTATTATTTTTTTTTTTAATTTCTAAGTTCCAAAACAATTTTTGAATAACAATTTTTTGTCACTTTTTTTTGGGTTTTTTAAGTAAAAAAAAAACTCATCAAAAATGTTTTTAGATTTTTTTTTTTTTCGAAAATTTATTTGAAAAATTTTCTAAGTTTCTTGGAGTACAAATTTTTTTTTTTGGATTTCATTTTGTATTAAACAAATTATTATAACTGAACTAAAACAGAAATTCTTTACCTTGGGTTTTTAAAGCGCTTTGATGACTTTAAAAAAACGTTCTCAAAGCACTTTTTAACATCGCTTTTAAAACGCTTTAAACCTAGCGTAGATCGATGTTATCATTCGGATCATCTGAAGGCGCTTTGAAGTTGGTATACAGAACGCTCGTACAACCGTCCACAACGCTTTCACAACGCTTTTGCGATTGTATTTTTCTGACTGGGTAATTACTGAATTGCCAAAATATTAAAAATAATGCACTGTACACCGTTGCGTATGATTGGTTTTTAAAGGCAATTACAAAATTAATCATACGCCTCAAAGTGGAGAAAATGGACTTTTTTGCCCCATTTCGCCTACAGGTCGCAATTCTTAACCGATTTTAGTTTTTATTGTTTTGAATTTTCGCTAATAAAATTCCTCATCGCTTTGTCACGATGGATTTCTGAAAATTGGTTTAGTTTTATTCCAATATTTTTTACATTTCAGAAGATATTAATTTTTTAGAATTTTTGCTATAAAAATTGTAATAGGCAGGGGAAGAATAAGCTGTATAAAAAAGTTAAATGTATTTGAACCCCTTATAAATGATGTAATTAACATTTATTAATTTATTATTATTTTAGTTTTTATAAACGTATGAAAATTTAAAAATTTTCACTTTTAAGTACCTACCTACATCATTTTAACACGGTGAGCCTCAGCGATGTTTAGGTTGAACTTTAGTGTCGACAAAAAGTGTAAGCGCAGTTCGATTTCTACAAGATTAAATGTCACAAAACTGTTAACAGCGAAATTGTAGCTGCTCGCATTCGCGAGATAACGCGAAATTAGTTTTTTTGTATTTTTTAAAATTTTGACATTGAAGTTTTTTAAATATTTTCAAAAACTGAGTATACAGTTTTAATTGTAATTATTTAAAGGTCACAAAACAGTAAACATCAAAATCCTATCTTCTTTAGTTCGCGAGAAATTGCGAAATTAATGTTTTGCTGTTTTTGTTTTCGTTTTTTATCTTTAGATAGGTTTCTTGAAAATTTCGTAAAAACATGGGATGCAGTTTTACTTGTGCTTGATCAAAGGTCACACAGCTGTTGACATCGAAAGTGTATGTGTTAAATTTCGCGAGATATCGCGTAATTATATCATTTTTTTTATTATTTATTTATTTCTAAAACCGGTTCTTTAGAAATAATAAAAAAAAGTGGTATGCAGTTTGATTTGAGCATGTTGGAAGAAATTAAAACTGCCCACAAAAAAATTATAGCTGCTCACTTTCGCGAGAAATAGCGAAAACCGCTTTATGGGGGTATTTCTTGTTTTGATTAATAAAAGAAGTTTCTCTAACATTGTTGAAAAACACGAAAGGCAGTTTGATTTGCTATTGATTAAAGGTGATAAGGCTGTTAACATTTAAATTCTAGCTGCTCAATTCTTCGAGATATCGCTAAAAAACTTGCTAAACTACTATTTATTCATTACTTTGTGTTATTTTTGTTCTGTAAGGACATTTACTTCAATTAACGACAAAAATGTGGTATGCAGTTATAATTCGAGGTTATTAAAGTTGACAAAACTGCAAGCATAAAAATTATAGATGATCAATTTCCCGAGAAATTGCAAAATTACTGTTCAAGCTTTTATATTAATTAATTTATTTTTTCTTTAGTGTCTAAAATAAAGGAAAACAATCAAGAAACGACAAATATATTGTATGCAGTTTAAATTTTATGTGGTTAAAGGTTGTAAAACTGCTCAAATCAATATCTTGACTGCTAATTTACGCGAAAAATATTTTATTTTTTATTTTTTTTTTTGCGAATTCTCGCGAAATTGATAAGGTATGATTTCGATGTTAACTGTTTTGTGAATTTTTTATTTTTATACCCTCCACTCTAGTGATAGAGGGTATATATAAGTTTGTCATTCCGTTTGTAACACATCGAAATATTGGTCTAGGACCCCATAAAGTATATATATTCATGATCCTTGATCGATTTTAAGTCGATCTAGCTATGTCCGTCCGTCCGTCCGTCCGTCTGTCTGTCTGTCCGTTGAAAACACGCTAACTTTTGAAAGACTTTACGGAGGCTCCTGAGGTTTGACGTATATGTTGGCCATTTACCGGGTCAGGTTGGTATTGCAATCCAGCGAAATCGGTCCAGTGGTTCAAAAGTTATGAGCAAAAGAGTAAATTTCGGCATGGGTATTTTTCGAATTAACGAGATTATAACCACTCTAACTTTCGAACCACAATTCTGAGGGTGCCTAAGCTTAGCATATATATTTGTCGTTCCCCATGTCTGTTTGGTTTTGAATTTCAGAAAAATCGGTTCAGTGGTTCAAAAGTTATAAGCAAGGCTCTGAATTTTGCATTGGTTTCACCTTAAACTGTTGAAAACTTGTTAAGCAAGTTTTAAAAGCATGGTGAAATACCAGTTTTTTTAAAACTTGTTGTTGTTTTTCTGCAAATAAGTAAATATTTGTTATTGTTTTGTTATTGTTAGTGTTACTGTATGTAACGGTGTATAGTAAGCATTTTTGTGAAAAAATCAAATAAAGTATGTGTATGATTGAATGTTAATTTGTTTTTGGTTTTTAAAGAAGAGGATGTTAATATAAAAAGAAGAAAAAGAAGAAAATATGTGAAATAGTTTTTTTTTTTGTATAACATATAGGTATAAAACAACAAAAATATTTTACAAAGCAATTTTGTTACTCAAAGAAATTGTACACTAAAAAAAATATTTACACTAAAAAAAAAATGTTACACTGAAAAAAAAATGTACACATTAATTTTTTTTTTTTTAATGAAATGCAGACTCAAAAAAATGTTGACAGTCAAAAAAATTTTACACTCAAAAAAATTTGATTGATTAAAAGAAAGTTTGACTCAAAATAATATACATATTTCTAATAAAAAATTTGCAAGCAATTTTTTGAAATTTTTTTTTTAGAAAATTACTATCAGATAACATTGTGGAGGGTATTCATAGATTCGACCAAGTCGAATTTAATTTTTCTACTTGTTTTTTTTTCACGTTAGAAAATTTACTATCATTAAAAAAATGGCATTGTGGAGGGTATTCATGAATTCGCCCAAGCCAAATTTAAGTTTTCTACTTGTTTTTAAATAAATTTGTAGAAAAACATTTTGTTTAAAAATAATAAGTAAAAAAAATATTAAAACAAAAAAAGTATTATTACAAAATTTTTTTGATGGATGTAAATTTTTTTTATACCCTCCACTCTGGTGATAGAGGGTATATATAAGTTTGTCATTCCGTATGTAACACATTGAAATATTGGTTTAGGACCCCATAAAGTATATATATTTATGATCCTTGATCGATTTTAAGTCGATCTAGCGATGTCCGTCTGTCTGTCTGTCTGTCTGTCTGTCCGTCCGTCTGTCTGTCTGTCTGTTGAAATCACGTTTTTGGCAATACTCCGAAACCGATTTAAACGCTTGGGGTACCAAAAGTTGCGGAATTTATCCAGGCAAAAACTCATGTATTTTTTTTTTTAAATCGGTTAAGTATTTAAAAAGTTATGAGTGAATTACTAAAAAAACTCTTAGTGGTTTTCAACATAACCCTAAATTAACTCATATTTTGTGTGATACATAAGAAAGAAAACGGAAATGAAAAAAAAAATGAGAAAAAGGAAAAAAATCTTAACAAAAAAGGTTTAAAATATGTAAAACAATATCTATTTAATTTAAAAAAGTTCTTTAAGAAAAAAGTTCTTTAAGAAATAATAAAAAAAATATCTTAAGTTCTCATTGATAGATGTTTTTGTGCATATCATGAGTGTGTGTGTCCGTTTTTTTGCTTCGTCATATTAACGGGGTTGCCAGACATTTTTTTGGCTTTGTCGCAAAATCGGATGTAAAATATCGCCAAAATTCAATTTTGTTCAGATTTCTTAACAAAAAAATATTTTCATTTAAAAAAAATTAATTTTGTTAAATAATAAAAGACAGAAATAAACATTATGGCAAAAATCGCCCAAATCCGGAAAATCTATGTATATAAAAGAAAAATGTGAGTGACTGACTGACTGGCATACTCATTCATCATCGCCCAGCCATAACCGCTGAAGCTAGAGACTTGAAATTTGGACTGTAGGTTCACCTCCCGCAATACAGATCCACTATGGCTGGAGTTTTGCCAATGTTGATTCTAAGGGGGTAAAAAGGGTAAAAAACTGTACGTTTGGTACTTTTTAAATCTCGTGATATAACGATCATAGAGACTTGAAATTTGGACTGTATGTTCACCTCCCGGAATACAGATCCATTAAGGCTGGATTTTTGCCAGTGTTGATTCTAAGGGGGTAAAAAACTGTACTTTTGGTGCTTTTTACATCTCCTGAAATAATGGTCATGGAAACTTGAAATTTGCACAGTATGTTCACATCCTGGAATATAGATCCAGTACGGCTGGATTATTGCCAATGTGGATTCTAAGGGGTAAAAAGGGTAAAAATCTGTACTTTTGGTACCTTTCATATTTCCTTAAAAAATGTCACATAGACTTGAAATTTGGACTGTATGTGCACCTCCCGGAATATAGATCCCATAAGGCTGGGTTTTTGCCAATGATGATTCTAATAGGGTAAAAAGGGAAAAATGTGTACTTTTGTTACATTTTATATTTCCTTAAATAATGGTACTAGAAAAATGAAATTTGCAATGTCGGTTCACCTTCCGGAAAAAAGATTCACTAAGGCTCGGGTTTTGCCAATGTTGATTCAACAGGGGTAAAATGGGTAAAAAAGTACTGTTGGTACTTTTTTTTATTTACTGAAATAATGGTTATTTAATCTTGAAATTTAGAATGTAGGATCCTTTAGTGAAATAAAACATTCTGGAACAAGTACTTTCTGAAAATTCTGTACCGTTTTCAAAAAGTACCTTTCATAAAAAGTACCTTTTATAAAAAGTACCTTTTATAAAAAGTACCTCTTATAAAAAGTACCTTTTATAAAAGTACCTTTTATAAAAAGTACCTTTTATAAAAGTACCTTTTATAAAAAGTACCTTTTATAAAAAGTTCCTTTTATAAAAAGTACCTTTTATAAAAAGTACCTTTTATAAAAAGTGCCTTTTATACAAAGTACCTTTTATAAAAAGTACCTTTAATAAAAAGTATGTTTTATAGAAAGTACCTTTTATTAAAAGTACCTTTTTTAAAAAGTACCTTTTATAAAAAGTACCTTTTATAAAAAGGACCTTTTATAAAAAGTACCTTTTATAAAAAGTACCTTTTATAAAAAGTACCTTTTATAAAAAGTACCTTTTATAAAAAGTACCTTTTATAAAAAGTACCTTTTATAAAAAGTACCTTTTATAAAAAGTACCTTTTATAAAAAGTACCTTTTATAAAAAGTACCTTTTATAAAAAGTACCTTTTTTGAAAAGTACCTGTTATAAAAAGTACCTTTTATAAATAGTACCTTTTATAAAAAGTACCTTTTATAAAAAGTACCTTTTATAAAAAGTACCTTTTATAAAAAGTACCTTTTATAAAAAGTACCTTTTATAAAAAGTACCTTTTATAAAAAGTACCTTTTATAAAAAGTACCTTTTATAAAAAGTACCTTTTTATAAAAAGTACCTTTTATAAAAAGTACCTTTTTATAAAAAGTACCTTTTATAAAAAGTACCTTTTATAAAAAGTACTTTTTATAAAAAGTACCTTTTATAAAAAGTACCTTTTATAAAAAGTACCTTTTATAAAAAGTACCTTTTATAAAAAGTACCTTTTATAAAAAGTACCTTTTATAAAAAGTACCTTTTATAAAAAGTACCTTTTATAAAAAGTACCTTTTATAAAAAGTACCTTTTATAAAAAGTACCTTTTATAAAAAGTACCTTATATAAAAAGTATCTTTTATAAAAAGTACCTTTTATAAAAAGTACCTTTTATAAAAGGTACTTTTTATAAAAAGGTACCTTTAATAAAATTACTTTTTATAAAAAGTACCATTTATAAAAGTACCTTTTATAATAAGTACCTCTTATAAAAAGTACCCTTTATAAAAAGTACCTTTTATAAAAAGTACTTTTTATAAAAAGTACCTTTTATAAAAAGTTTTTTTATAAAAAGTACCTTTTAAAAAAAGTACCTTTTAAAAAAAGTACCTTTTATAAAAAGTAGCTTTTTATAAAAAGTAGCTTTTTATAAAAAGTAGCTTTTTATAAAAAGTACCTTTTATAAAAAGTAATTTTTATAAAAAGTACCTTTTATAAAAAGTACCTTTTATAAAAAGTACCTTTTATAAAAAGTACCTTTTATAAAAAGTACCTTTGATAAAAAGTACCTTTTATAAAAAGTACCTTTTATAAAAAGTACCTTTTATAAAAAGTACCTTTTATAAAAAGTACCTTTTATAAAAAGTACCTTTTATAAAAAGTACCTTTTATAAAAAGTACCTTTTATAAAAAGTACCTTTTATAAAAAGTACCTTTTATAAAAAGTACCTTTTATAAAAAGTACCTTTTATAAAAAGTACCTTTTATAAAAAGTACCTTTTATAAAAAGTACCTTTTATAAAAAGTACCTTTTATAAAAAGTACCTTTTATAAAAAGTACCTTTTATAAAAAGTACCTTTTATAAAAAGTACCTTTTATAAAAAGTACCTTTTATAAAAAGTACTTTTTATAAAAAGTACCTTTTATAAAAAGTACCTTTTATAAAAAGTACCTTTTATAAAAAGTACCTTATATAAAAAGTACCTTTTATAAAAAGTACCTTTTATAAAAAGTACCTTTTATAAAAAGTACCTTTTATAAAAAGTACCTTTTATAAAAAGTACCTTATATAAAAAGTATCTTTTATAAAAAGTAGCTTTTATAAAAAGTACCTTTTATAAAATGTACTTTTTATAAAAAAGTACCTTTTATAAAATTACTTTTTATAAAAAGTACAATTTAAAAAAGTACCTTTTATAATAAGTACCTTTTATAAAAAGTTTTTTTATAAAACGTGCCTTTTAAAAAAAGTACCTTTTAAAAAAAGTACCTTTTATAAAAAGTAGCTTTTTATAAAAAGTAGCTTTTTATAAAAAGTACCTTTTATAAAAAGTACTTTTTATAAAAAGTACCTTTTATAAAAAGTACCTTTTATAAAAAGTACCTTTTATAAAAAGTACCTTTTATAAAAAGTACCTTTTATAAAAAGTACCTTTTATAAAAAGTACCTTTTATAAAAAGTACCTTTTATAAAAAGTACCTTTTATAAAAAGTACCTTTTATAAAAAGTACCTTTTATAAAAAGTACCTTTTATAAAAAGTACCTTTTATAAAAAGTACCTTTTATAAAAAGTACCTTTTATAAAAAGTACCTTTTATAAAAAGTACCTTTTATAAAAAGTACCTTTTATAAAAAGTACCTTTTATAAAAAGTACCTTATATAAAAAGTATCTTTTATAAGAAGTACCTTTTATAAAATGTACTTTTTATAAAAAAGTACCTTTTATAAAATTACTTTTTATAAAAAGTACAATTTATAAAAGTACCTTTTATAAAAAGTACCTTTTATAAAAAGTTTTTTTATAAAAAGTACCTTTTAAAAAAAGTACCTTTTAAAAAAAGTACCTTTTATAAAAAGTAGCTTTTTATAAAAAGTAGCTTTTTATAAAAAGTAGCTTTTTTTAAAAAGTACCTTTTATAAAAAGTACTTTTTATAAAAAGTACCTTTTATAAAAAGTACCTTTTATAAAAAGTACCTTTTATAAAAAGTACCTTTTATAAAAAGTACCTTTTATAAAAAGTACCTTTTATAAAAAGTAAAAAGTAAAGTAAAAGGTACCTTTTATAAAAAGTAACTTTTAGAAAAATTACCTTTTATAAAAAGTACCTTTTATAAAAAGTACCTTTTATAAAAAGTACCTTTTATAAAAAGGACCTTTTATAAAAAGTACCTTTTATAAAAAGTACCTTTTATAAAAAGTACCTTTTATAAAAAGTGCCTTTTATAAAAAGTACCTTTTATAAAAAGTACCTTTTACAAAAATACCTTTCATCAAAAGTGCCTTTTATAAAAAGTACCTTTTATTAAAAGTACCGAAAGTACACTTTTTGGTACTTTTTTATTTCCTGAGGTATAAATAAAACAAACTTTTTTGTTTTTTAAATCATTACATTGGTGGAGGGTATTTAAAGATTCGGCACAGCCGAATATAGCTTTCTTACTTGTTTTTTTTTAAATCGGCAAATGAAGATTTTTTGTGTAAAAAAAAAGTTTGTAATTGTTTAAGCATTTTTAATTCGAAGATTCTGCTTGTAATTCAAAAAATCTATTTTTCGAAAATTCCATTTGTAATTCGAAGATTCTATTTGTAATTCAAAGATTCCATTTGTAGTTCGAAAATTCCAATTGTAATTCAAGTAGAAAAGTTAAATTCGACTTGGCCGAATCTATGAATGCCCTTTATAAGTGATAGCAAATTTTATAACGTGAAAAAATAACATTTTTGGTTAGAAACATTTTATTTTGTGTAAAAAAACTATTTTTTAGTATTTTTTGAAAAAAAAAAAACAATTTACTAATTTTTTTTTTTTAGTGTAAAATTTTTTTTGAGTGTATAATTTTTTTTTTAGTGTATTTTTTTTTTGTTTTAGCGTAAAAATATTTTTGAGTGACAAAAATACGTTGTTAAATATTTTCGTGACTTACAAATGTTTTTAAAACATGTTTTACGGGTTTTCAACACGTAAATTTAAGGTAAAACTAATCTGAAATTTACGGTTTTGCTAGTAACTTTTGAACCACTGGACCGATTTAGCTGAAATTTAAAACGAACCAGACCAGGGGATCGGCAAATGTATGTGCCACACTTCAGTACCCCCAGAATTGCCGTTCGAAAGTTACAGTGTGTTTTATCTCTTAAAATCTCTTAAATTCCAGAAAACCCCTTGCCGAAATTCACTCATTTGCTTATAACTTTTGAACCACTGGACCGATTTCGCTGGATTGCAATACCAATACTGTCCAGGTAAATGCCCAACATATATGCCAAACTTCATGAGCCTCCGTTAAGTCTTTCAAAAGTAAGCGTGTTTTCAACAGACAGACAGACGGACAGACGGACGGACGGACGGACATCGCTAGATCGTCTTAAAATCGACCAAGGATCATGAATATATATACTTTATGGAGTCCTAGACCAATATTTCGAGGTGTTACAAACGGAATGACAAACTTATATATACCCCCTATCACTAGAGTGGAGGGTATAAAAAGTTCAATTGAAATTTAGTTGACCTTTTTCGAATGACAATAAACCAAAAAAAAATCTTGTAAAATATCAAAAATAAAAACCTCTTAAAATTATTTTTTCTACGTCCTATTTTACGAGAGTTCCTAGTAAAAATTGCAATTGATTGGTAAAAATCTTGTAAATTTACAAACAATTTACAAGCTTTTTAACAATAAAATTGTTAATTTACAACTTTTTTAAGGTAATTTTAATTACAAGGAATTCTTGTGACTAGATTTTGTGCTACCTTATATTTTATGAGAATTTCTAGTAAAAATTTGGAGATTTTTTTGTAATTTTACAAGTTTTTTACTAATAAAGTTGTACATTTACAACTTTTTTGATGCGATATTGATTACAAGGAATTCTTGTGATTTAACTAGATTTTTTTGTAAAACTACATTGGATATTTAGACATTTATGAAAAAAATTGTAAAATTACAAAGAAAAATTTTTATTTCGATCGAAAAAAACTTGTAAAATTACAATAAAAAAGAAAAACATTACGAGCTGTTTTGTAATTCTACAAGTCTTTTACTAATAAAATTGTACATTTACAAATTTTTTGATATGATAATACATACAAGGAATTTTTGAGACTTAACTCGATTTTTTTTTTAACAAAGAAAAATTTAAATTTAGATCGAAAAATTTTTGTTAAAAAAATAAGGAAAACTGTTAAATATTGGTAAAATGGAATTACGGGACTTTTTCTAGTAATTTGACAAGTTTTTTTTTTATACCCTCCACTCTAGTGATAGAGGGTATATATAAGTTTGTCATTCCGTTTGTAACACCTCGAAATATTGGTCTAGGACCCTATAAAGTATATATATTCATGATCCTCGATCGATTTTAAGACGATCTAGCGATGTCCGTCCGTCCGTCCGTCCGTCCGTCCGTCCGTCCGTCTGTCCGTCTGTCTGTCTGTCTGTTGAAAACACGCTAACTTTTGAAAGACTTTACGGAGGCTCCTGAAGTTTGGCATATATGTTGGGCATTTACCTGGTCAGGTTGGTATTGCAATCCAGCGAAATCGGTCCAGTGGTTCAAAAGTTATGAGAAAAAGACTGAATTTCGGCAAGGGTTTTTCGTGAATTTATGAGATAAAAAGCACTACAACTTTCGAAAATCAATTCTGAGGATACTGAAGCTTGGCATATATTTTTTTCGTTCCTCCAGCCTACTTCGTATTGAATTTCACCCAAATCGGTCCAGTGGTTCAAAAGTTATTAGCAAAACCGTGAATATCAG
This sequence comes from Pegoplata infirma, assembly GCA_963921195.1. Lineage (NCBI taxonomy): Eukaryota > Metazoa > Arthropoda > Insecta > Diptera > Anthomyiidae > Pegoplata > Pegoplata infirma. The sequence continues at coordinate 128,376,415 of OY992539.1, read as the reverse complement.
ATTAGCTTCACCTTAAATTCACGTGGTGAAAACCCGTTAAACCTGTTTTAAAAGCATTGGTAAGTCACAAAAATATTTTAAAACGTAGTTTTGTCACTCTAAAATATTTTTCTACCAAAACAAAAAAAAAATACACTCGAAAAAAATTTTACACTCAAAAAAAATTTTACACTCAAAAAAAAAAATTAGTAAATTTTTTTTTTCGAAAAAAATTTACAATCAAAAAAAACTTACACTCAAAAAAAAATTTAGTATTTTTTTCAAAAATTACTAAAAAAAATTTTTTTACACAAAATAAAATATTTCTAATCATAACTGTTATTTTTTTCACGTTAGAAAATTTACTATCACTTAAAATAGGCATTGTGGAGGGTATTCATAGATTCGGCCAAGTCGAATTTAACATTTCTACTTGTTTTTTTTTAGTGTAGGAATTTTAAAATTACCCAGCAAAAAAGTGCGGAGTACTTCTATTTGGAGTGCTTTAAAACTATAACAAATGTAATGAAATACAACAAAAATAACAAAAAACACAAGAAAAAAATGCAAAGGCATTCTTTTCTACTCCATAAAAAGTTGTTATTTAGAACTTAACTCATTACCTTCCGCGACACTCCCATACGAAAGTAAGTAGATTTTCAGTAGATAAGAAGTACTCCGAGCTTTCAAACAACTTCCAACTACTTCCCTGGAGTAGTTCTTATCTACTGAATATCTACTTAAATTTGCATGGAGGTGTCGCGATAGGTAATGAGTTAAGAGCTGAATATCTATGTATTATGGAGTAGAAAAAAATGTTTGTGTGTTTTTGTCTTGTGTTTTTTGTTGTATTTCATTACATTTGTTATAGATTTAAAGCACGCCACTGAGAAGTGGTAATGACTTTTTTTGCAGGGTACAAATGCTATTTTAAAATTACAACAAGAATCTTCAAATTACAAATAAAATCTTCGAATTACAATTAAAATCTTTGAATTACAAATGGTATCTTTGTTGTTTTAGTTTTAATTTAATTACTTTATTGTCGATTTTATTGTACTTTTACGTCACATAGAAACGAAAATTCATAAGGGTGAGTAAATTTTATCGCTCGCAACTGTGATTGAAAATCTTCACATATGTTTTGTGCAAAAACAAAAAAAAACAAGTAGAAAAATTAAGTTCGACTTGGTCGAATCTATGAATACCCTCCACAATGTTATCTGATAGTAATTTTCAAAAAATTGCATTACAAATTATTTATTAGAAATATATCATTTTGAGTAAAACTTTTTTTAATCAATAAAATTTTTTTGAGTGTAAAATTTTTTTGACTGTCAGCATTTTTTTGAGTGTGTCATTTCATTAAAAAAAAAAAATAATGTATACATTTTTTTTTGAGTGTAACATTTTTTTTTGAGTGTAACATTTTTTTTAGTGTAAATATTTTTTTAGTGTACAATTTCTTTGAGTAACCAAATTAACTTTTTAAAATATTTTTGTTGTTTTATTCCTATATGTAATACAAAAAAAAAACTATTTCACATATTTCCCTCTTTTTATTTTATCATCCTTTTCTTTAAAAACCAAAAACAAACTAACATTCAATCATATACATAAGTCAAACTTTTTTTGATTTTTTTCCAAAAAATACTTACTATACACCGTTACATACAGTTACAAAAACAATAACAAAACAATAACAAATATTTACTTGTCTAACAACTACACTGCATCCCACGACAAGAAAACAAACAACAACAAGTTTTAAAAAACTGGTATTTCACCATGCTTTTAAAACTTGTTTAACGAGTTTTCAACACTTTAAGGTGAAACTACTGTGAAATTCAGAGCTTTGCTTATAACTTTTGAACCACTGAACCGATTTTGCTGAAATTTAAAACCAAACAGACTTGGGGAACGACAAATATATATGCTAAGCTTCAGCCCCTACAGAATTGTCTTTCGAAAGTAAGAGGGATTTTAATCTTGTAAATTCGCAAAATACCTTTGCCGAAATTTACTCTTTTGCTCATAACTTTTGAACCACTTGACCGATTTCGCTGGATTGCAATACCAACCTGACCCGGTAAATATAGAACATATATGTCAAACTTCAGGAGCCTCCGTAAAGTCTTTCAAAAGTTAGCGTGTTTTCTACGGACAGACAGACAGACGGATGGACGGACGGACGGACGGACATCGCTAGATCGACTTAAAATCGATCAAGGATCATGAATATATATACTTTATGGGGTCCTAGACCAATATTTCGATGTGTTACAAACGGAATGACAAACTTATATATACCCTCTATCACTAGAGTGGAGGGTATAAAAACTTTTTTGTTGAAACCCCCGTATTTATACACTTAAGTGAGTCTGATTAATGATGCAAATCCAAGGTTTCTTGTAGACAAGGCATTTGTAGTAATAAAATACGGTCGTCTAAATTATGAAATAGTTTTGCCAAATATTTCTAAAAACATCTGTTACTATCCTATTACCCTAATGATTGAAGAATGTAGAAAATCTCAAAAGTATTCATTAGTACAAATTTAAAAACAAGCATACAAAACATACATACTTTCATTAAAAGGTTCTATAAGTATTTCAAAAGTGCTTGACAAGGTTGTATTAAAAGTAAAAATTGTTCTATACATGTTATAAGTATGTAGAATAGGGTGGAGCGAACCGTTTCCTATTACGGTCAATTTTAACACAACAAAATATAGGACCTGTTGGGCAATATCTTTGGGTTCCCTTTTTGAATTGAAAATCAAAAAGTTCCGAACAAAGTGAAACAAGTAAAAAAGTTTAATGCGGCCTTGCCGAAGGTATTGATACCCACCACAATGAAGAAAAATATAACACTGTGCAAAAAATTTGGGGTCATCGAGTGTGTCTTCAATGGAACCAAAAAAAAATGAAAGTATTGCAATAGTAGACCAAAACCCCCGAAGGGTTTTACAAACTTAGCTCGAGTTCTTTTTTATGGCCCACTGAATTATATTTTGGTTTCAGCATTTTTAGGTCAACGATATCAGATCGGTCGTTTTTGTACATCTCTCTTATGGTTATACCGAGAGTCTTTGTAAAGTTTACCCTATAATTTTTTCCTGCGGCCCCCTCTAATTTGCCAATATTTGTATGTCACTAAAATACATTCTGACGTCACTAACAAACTCTAATTGAATGTTTTTAAGTTAACAAATGCTATTAAAATAGTTTATGGGCCTTAAACACAAGTAAGAATACTAAATGAGTTTCAGAACAATCATGTTTTGCCATATCTTTTGTTTTCAAATAATAAAAAGTAATAAAAAACATGGAATATGTGAAAAATGATTTTGATTACAACTTATTCTCATCAGCAGCAAAACATTATTATGCAAATTTAATGAACTTCTTTTCTGCATAAATTTAAAATTTTTAATTGAAAAAATTCCTTAAAATGCTAAAACAAATAAGAAGCTTAAATATTACAAAATAAAAGATTTATTCAAGTATAAAAATTTTTGCATTTAAATGTCAAACAAACTCAAATTAACCAGTATTAAGTACATAAAGGCACGATTTATAAATATCAACCGTTAAAATCACCTACCACACAAAGTGAAGATATTTTTGGAAAGGACATTTTTTTTTTGCAAAATTTATTGTAAAGAAAAATTCTAAAGATTTAAAAAAAATAATTATAGTTGTTAATATTCGACCTTTCAAATTTTAATGAGCTCAAAAAATCTAATTATTTGATTTAAAAAAAAAATTCAACAATGCTTAACACACAGAAAAAAATATGGAGGAAAATAATTTGAGTAATCACTTGTTTAAATTCAATAAAAACTAATAATTTTTTAATTGGCACAATCAAAAATTTACTCAAAAATTTCAAAAAAGAATTTAAGTAAATAATTTAATAAAAATTTAATAGATTTTATAATATTTTTTTTAATCTCATAATTTTTTGAATTCTCGTTTAGTTTATGGTTTTTTGTATATGTATATGAAAGTTTGTAATCGTCTTCATAAAATTTTCCTATGTCTGTCTAAATATGTTTGGTAAAGTTAAAAAAAAACAAGTTTTTTGATTTTTTTTGTAAAAAAATTTAAAACATTTTTAAACTTTTAAAAAAATTAAATTGATAAATTTTAAGTAAATTTTTACTTGACACAATTAAACAGTTACTTAAAAACAAACGAAAAATGTTAAGTGAAGTTTTAATTGTGTCAATTAAAAATTTACTAAAATTTTTTTGGCAAACATTTAATAAATTTTTATTAAAAGTTTACTCAATACTATTAAATCGTTTACTGGTGCAAAATTGAGTAATTTTTTACTTAATAGTATTAAAAATTTACTGAAATATTTTTTTTATTTTTTTATGTGTACTCTTTGGAAGACATTGGAAGCACACACAATTATTTAAAAAAAATTGTTCAAAGTTTTTGTTGTCATTCAAAAAAATGTTTACACAAAAAAACAAGTAAGATAGTTATAGACGGTCAAGAACGACCATATCTAGAATTTAGGGGTTAACAAATTGGGTCAAAAAATGGCGAAAAATCGTTTTTTTGAATTTTTCAGCCATTTCTTTTTAATAAACTATATGATGTTTCCATATGAGAAGAAAGGGTTTTTAAGGTCTATCCAAATATGACATAACCTTGTAAAAATTCGACTTCGTTAAATATTTATTTTTATGAAAATGTGTAAATTTTAGGGGGTATTTATGTGAAGAAATAAACCTACGATATCTATACACTCAAAAAAAAAGTGAACTAAAATCTAGGAAAATTAACTCAATTTTGAGAAAAAGAGGGAATGATTTGGCTCCAAAGATTTTTTTTCTTGGTTTTAGTTCATAATTTTCCCAAAAATAAGGAAAACAAAATTATTTAATTTTAAGCCAATTTTAACTACACCTTTTCCAATTGAAATTCAGAAAAGATCAATTGTAATTCAGAAATCACAATTGAAATTCAGAAATCCCAATTGAAATTCAGAATAGCCCAATTGAAATTCAGAAATCATAATTGAAATTCAGAAAAGCCCAATTGAAATTCAGAAATCACAATTGAAATTCAGAAAAGCCCAATTGAAATTCAGAAATCACAATTGAAATTCAGAAAAGCACAATTGAAATTCAGAAAAGATCAATTGAAATTCAGAAAAGCCCAATTGAAATTCAGAAAAGCACAATTGAAATTCAGAAAAGCACAATTGAAATTCAGAAAAGCACAATTGAAATTCAGAAAACCCCAATTGAAATTCAGAAAAGCACAATTGAAATTCAGAAAAGCACAATTGAAATTCAGAAATCGTAATTGAAATTCAGAAAAGCCCAATTGAAATTCAGAAAAGCACAATTGAAATTCAGAAATGCCCAATTGAAATTCAGAAAAGCATAATTGAAATTCAGAAATCGTAATTGAAATTCAGAAATCGTAATTGAAATTCAGAAAAGCCCAATTGAAATTCAGAAAATCACAATTGAAATTCAGAAAATCACAATTGAAATTCAGAAAAGCCCAATTGAAATTCAGAAAAGCACAATTGAAATTCAGAAAAGCACAATTGAAATTCAGAAAATCACAATTGAAATTCAGAAAAGCCCAATTGAAATTCAGAAAATCACAATTGAAATTCAGAAAATCACAATTGAAATTCAGAAAGCCCAATTGAAATTCAGAAAAGCACAATTGAAATTCAGAAAAGCACAATTGAAATTCAGAAAATCACAATTGAAATTCAGAAAATCACAATTGAAATTCAGAAAATCACAATTGAAATTCAGAAAATCACAATTGAAATTCAGAAATCGTAATTGAAATTCAGAAAAGCCCAATTGAAATTCAGAAAAGCACAATTGAAATTCAGAAAAGCACAATTGAAATTCAGAAAAGCCCAATTGAAATTCAGAAAAGACCAATTGAAATTCAGAAATCGTAATTGAAATTCAGAAAAGCCCAATTGAAATTCAGAAAATCACAATTAAAATTCAGAAAATCACAATTGAAATTCAGAAAAGCCCAATTGAAATTCAGAAAAGCACAATTGAAATTCAGAAAAGCACAATTGAAATTCAGAAAATCACAATTGAAATTCAGAAAATCACAATTGAAATTCAGAAAAGCCCAATTGAAATTCAGAAATCGTAATTGAAATTCAGAAAAGCACAATTGAAATTCAGAAAATCACAATTGAAATTAAGAATAGCCCAATTGAAATTCAGAAAATCACAATTGAAATTCAGAAAAGCCCAATTGAAATTCAGAAAATCACAATTGTAATTCAGAAAAGCCCAATTGAAATTCAGAAATCGTAATTGAAATTCAGAAAAGCCCAATTGAAATTCAGAAAAGCACAATTGAAATTCAGAAAAGCACAATTGAAATTCAGAAAAGCCCAATTGAAATTCAGAAAAGACCAATTGAAATTCAGAAAATCACAATTGAAATTCAGAAAAGCCCAATTGAAATTCAGAAATCACAATTGAAATTCAGAAAATGTAAACAAACCAAATGTAAACAACCCAAATATTAGTCACCACTACATAGACAGATTAAACAAATGATGTACAATTAATATGTATATGAGAGTATCGAACTTTATTCTCTACGTATTGCAGAGATCAGACAGAAAATACACTAATAAAATGTTGTTGGTAAAAGCAAGTGAAACTGACTTTATTTTTTTTTTATCTACATACATAATTTTTTATTAGTATTGCGAACAAAAATATTTACTCTACCACGTAACATAAATATTGCTATATACATTAGGCTGGGTCGTATTCCAACAAAGTGCTCAGATCAACTATTAAGAGTGCAAAAAAAAAGTTGGTACAAGCAATTTAAAACCAAAATGAACAAAATCGGTCCATGGCTTCCGTTCTCGCATCGCGGGTCAAAATTGGGGTTTTTGAAAAAATGGTCATAATTTAAAAAAAAAAATTAAATATTTAAAAAAAAATAAAATGTATTTATTCGGCCTTTATATATGTATACATTGTATACATATATAAAGGCCGAATAAATACATTTTATTTTTATGTACCTTTTGGTACTAAAAATAAAAAAACAACATTTAAAAAAAAATTATTAAAAAAAAAAAATTTTTTTGTATCGCATTAATTCAAAGATATTTAGAAAAATTTTGTTTGTTTTTTTCCGGATATCGATAACCCACCCAAACGTGAGGCCAAAAAAAAAACACATTTTTAACATGGAGCTCAAAACTACTTTTTCACTATTTTAAAAATTTTGTGAAACAAAATTTTTAAATATATTAGTTTATCCACTTGATATCATTGAATACATCTCAGGGATTGTAGAAAAAAATTCTTAGTTAAATTCCTCAGTCCAGTTGGTGTGTGGAGTGATTTGAATTTAGCGGATTTCCAGAACATGTGTTTTTATCGACATTTTTGACTAATTTGTAGTTGTTAGAAACATTTTACTAAAATTAACCAACTTTTTTTGTTCAAATGGTTGTTTTGGACCATAGTAGCTCTGCTTTGAAATAATAGGCTTTTTGGACAACGTTAACCCTTGCCGGCACGGGGTTTAAAAAATTCCCCCAATGAAATTTTTGAAAATTCCTCACTCTAAAATCGTGTATGTGTTTAAATAATCAACAATTACAAATTTATACAAAGTTTTCATGAAGGACATCTTTAACCCTTGTTGAACGAACGCCCAAAAAATTTCAAGCGTTAACCCTTGCCGGCACGGGGTTAAAAAATTCCTCCAATGAAATTTTTAAAATTTCTCACTTTAAAATCGTGTATGTGTTTAAATAATGAACAATTACAAATTTATACAAAGTTTTCTTGAAGGGCATCTTTAACCCTTGTTGAACGAACGCCCAAAAAATTTCAAACAGCTGTTTTTTTGCTCATAGTCAAATGGACTTTTTTGACTATTTAAAATAATATGTTTTTACTTTAAGCTTTACACAGTAAAAACGACGAAGACGTAATGAAATTTCGGATGCCATTTTTTTTTTATTTTATTTTGATTTAAGCATTTCCCGCTTAAGTGCGCTTACTTTAAAACGTTAATTTAAATGCGATCATTTAAATGCATTCCCCGCTTAAACGATTCGCGGTGTTGTTGGGTTAAGCTAAGAGTGAAAAACTTATTTAGCATGTTAAAAAGTCAATTTTGACTATGATTATAAAATGAAAGATATGTACATCTGCGAGTGAATCGTTTGAGCGGGGAATGCATTTAAACGATCGCATTAAAATTAACGTTTTAAAGTAAGCGCACTTAAGCGGAAAGTGTTTAAAACTAAATAAAATAAAAAAATGGCATCCGAAACTTCATTACGTCTTCGTCGTTTTTACTGTGTAAAGCTAAAAGTGAAAAACATATTATTTAATATGTCAAAAAAGTCCATTTGACTATGAGCAAAAAAAGCCTATTATTTCAAAGCAGAGTTACTATGGTCCAAAACAACCATTTGAACAAAAATAGTTGGTTAATATAAGTAAAATGTTTCTAACAACAACAAATTAGTCAAAAATGTCGATAAAAACACATGTTCTGGAAATCCACTAAATTCAAATAGCTCCACACACCAACTGGACGAAGGAATTTAACTAAGAATTTTTTTCTACAATCCCTGAGATGTATTCAATGACATCAAGTGGATACACTAATATATTTAAAAATTTTGTTTCACTAAATTTTTAAAATACCCGGCTAAAAATAAATGTGTATGTTCATATATGGCTATGTATTGATCTTTATATGATCATATATGACATATAAGGAACCATATATGTGACCATATATGCAAAAATCGATCCCATATATGACGTCGTGTGTAAACTATGTACCATATATGATATCATATATGGAACCATATATGTTATCATAAAATGTTAAATCTTAGTTAATGTGTATGCAAATTTGAACCAGAATTACAAAAAAGAGTTTTACGAATAAAATTATATTTTTTTACCATCGACATAAACATAACGGCAATACTGGTGCATATAAATTTGACAAATATTGTCCTACTTGCAAAATATTCTGCTTAAAAAAATTACTTTTACGAAGAAAAATGTTGGAAAAGGTAAGTTTTCATTAATATATATAAAGAATTTTAAAGTCATGTTTTAATTTTTTTCCAGTTCATCGTCATAACATGGGCATTTTATTCCAAAACAAGATGAACTGTAAATTTTCGTATTCAAATGTCGAAAAAACCATATTATTGAGTACTTTGATGTTGAAGACGTTATGCTTTCGCAACTTGGAGGAGAGGGCATATGCACCACCATAATGTTAATATTACGATTCCAATATCACAAACTTTTTACAAATCCCTTAATGTCGCCATTAGACTTGCCACCTTTTGAAATTTCCAACTAAAAAACATAAAAAAATCCAAAAAAAACGTTTATTTTCGTTTTTTAGAATTTGCATGATTCTTTATCATTGCAACTCCTTCAAATTTTGCTGAAAAAAATAGCTTGCAAATATTACAATAAGCACTCATTTCATCATCTGGAAATCATCGTATTTCTTAACCAACTCTAGAAATCCGGTAACTTTATCCAATCTGATTGAAATTATACCTTAATACCTTTTTGTTCTATTTTTTCCTTTTCTTGTGTTGCTGCCGATTCATTTATATCTGCTGCTCTTTTTCTGTTCATTTTCCTATGAAAAATTTAATAGTTTTAACCATAGAGTATACATAGATGCGAAGGCGTCAAAAATTGAGTTGCCAAAGTACAACTTGTATACATGTATTTGTCGACAAAGTACGACTTGTAAACATGTATTGTTTGGTGAATTCACATCGACAACGTACGTGTGAGAAATTAGAAAAAGATAGTGATATTATTTTTTCTTTCACCTTCGCCTCTATGTATACTCTATGGTTTGGAAATTTGTGCAAATTTATTAGAAAGAATATTTACTAAAATAATAAAAAACAAGTAAGAAAGTTATAGTCGTTTAAGACCGACCATATGATACCCTACACCAGTGTTTTCCGGAAAATGGGTCCAAAGTCCAAACTTGGACCGATTGGATCTGCCTTTTGTTAGATCTTTATTTAGTGTAGAAAAAACATACAGACCACATTTTAGTGGAATTGGTTTATTTTTTTGCCAATTGACCGATTAAACTGAATATAGGTAGAAATTGTTATATGGGGGACTAGTGCAAAAATAAGTACTTAAGTTCACGATTTTTTTTTTATTTTTTGTGACAATGAAAAAAATTTTTTTTTTCTCAAAACGGGACAAATGGCGTCCCGTTCAGGGTCTCGCCGGGACACGGGACACTCCACTCTAAAACTGGTCAGTCCCGACGAAAACTGGACGGTTGGCAAGTCTAGTCGCCATATCAAATTGAAAAAAAGATCTTATAAGCAGTTTTGATACCGAGTTACGAGTTGAAGAAATTCAACTACGCAGCTACGTTAAGCTCTTCTACTTGGAGAAGAGAACATATGCGCCATCATAAGGTTATCACTACGATTTCAACACTACAAACTATTTTGAAATCCCTTACTGTCGCATAGCACATTGGAAATGGAAAGAACATATATGCAGTTTGAAGGTCGAGTTACGAGTTACAGAAAATTCAACCATGCGCAGCGACGTTCAGCTCACTCAACTTGGTGGGAAAAGCATATGCACCACCATAACGTTATCACTACGATTTCAACACTACAAAATTTTGACATCCCTAACTGTCGGAAATGAAAAGAACGCATAATCAGTTTTGATGTTAAGTTACGATTTGGGAAGGACAACGTTTTTACTAACAATCACAAGAAGACTGTCACTTTACCTACATGGAAAATATTGTCGGCATGATGTAAGTATTAATAGTTTATTGATCCCTCTCCTTCAAATATTCTAACAAACATATATTGCTTTTAAGATAAAGTTTTAAGTCCTCATTTGCTTATTATGAGTAAAAAATGCTTTTAGTAGTAGCAAGTTATTTTTTGCTGGAATAAAAAAGGAATGTGGAATTATTTTTAATATTTCAGTTGGAATTCCGTAAAAAGTATTCGATGGTCTTAAGCATCCCATGGTTTTAACAAAATACACTCTATTAACATGTATGTATCTAAGAAGTTAATATTTAAAGGCACATTGTTGTTTCTTAAAATGATATCAGTGTTATCATTAAAACCCATTAGCACCAAATGTTATTGTTGGTAATACTTAAGGGCCTGTCACAGAGTAAATTCCGTTCCGAAGTGGTTTGAAAGTTTTCCTCTAAAAACGTAAAACAAAATATTTTTTCGGAATAAATCCACTCCTATGCAATTCAATCCCACTTTGATTTTTGAAAGTGATTTCATTCCGAAAAAAAATATTCGTTTTGCGTTTTACGAGTAAACCACTTGTTAGAATTCCGAACGGAATTAAGCCTGTGACATGCCCTTTAATACAATAAAATGTCTAGAAATACCTTATATATTAATATTTTAAATCTTTTTTTTATAGATTTTGACTTTAAATATGCTAAAATGAAGTTTATAGCCTAACAAAAACGCTAAGTCTGAAGAAAATCTAAATTAACAATAAAACAAGAAAAAAACAAGGAAATCATCCTTCATTTAAGCCATTTGCTCGCTTCTTGATATTTTAAATCCTTTATGTAATTTTTTTTTTACTTTCAAAATGTGTTCTAATATCTATAAGTTAAATTATATATTTTTATATGGTCACCAGAAATGCAAACGGAGTAAGTAAAAAATCAAAATCATCAAACTAAAGGTTTTCATTAAAATATATTAAAAACACCATAATGAATAAAAAAAATATTTTTTATTTTTAATTTTACTTATGTACACCGTTTGCAATTCTGGTGAATATAATAATCTATTACATATAGTTTAAGATAAAAAAATAATTAAAAAATAATTAAAAAATAAGAAAAATAATGTAAAACAAATTGAAAACAATATCATATATGATCCAATATATGATCCAATATATGACCCAATATATGATACAATATATGATCACATATATTGGATCATATATGATCGTGTCTTATATAAGCGCCAATTTTAATATTTGTTTATATATGAGACCATATTTGATACTATATATGATACTGTATATGGTCTCATATATGATATCATATATGATAATATACAACATTTTTAGCCGGGTACCCGAGTAAAAAAAAATTGTATGGTAAAACATGTTATCTTATAAAATTATATATAATTTATTGGATCTGATTTTGCTAAATTTCATCCGAAAATTGGCCGCGCCAAAGTTATCTCATAACATCTTATAATATATGAAGTTACAGTTTAATATTTGATTGTATGTGATTTCATCCGGAAATTGGCCGCGCCAAAGTTATCCCAAATTATCTATTATCATGATTTTGTATTAAATATGATATAATATGATGTAATTTCATCCGGAAATTGGCCGCGCCAAAGTTATCTTAAAATATCCAATATCATGATTTTATATTAAATTGGATATTATATAATGTAATTTCATCCGAAATTTGGCCGCGCCAAAGTTATCTTATAATATCTGATATCTTGATTTTATAAAAAAATTATTGGATACATTTTTATCCAAAAAATGTTTCTGTTTTTAGATTTATTTTTAGATATAATAATGTCAAACTGAAAATAAATAAAAAAAAAAAAAAACTTCGAACGGACGGGGATTAGAACCACAAATCTTCCGTTTTGTAATCGCAATCTCTACCCTCTAGACCAGCGGACGTTGTTAGCAAATAACAACTTTAAAAGACTTAGTTTTAAATAAATTGATCGTATCTAATTATATCAAATTGATCTAACATATAGTAATATATGATTATATCCAATTAAATATGTTATTCACTTGTACACAATTTTCAAAAAGACTTAGAAAATTTTTGATAAAATTTGCAAAAAAAAAAAAATTGGAATGACGTACAGCGCTATTAGGGGCTTTCATGGTAAGCTTAAACAATAATTTTAATGTAGCGGTATGCCTTATTTCCAAGTCATAGGCTTCCAAAGTGAAATAAGACTTTGGCTTATAAATTTGAAATTTTTCATGGAATCAGGAAATCAGAATTAGATTTGAGATCGGGTTCCAAAAATCATTGATAATTTGATAATTTAAACCAAATATATCTATTATTAACTATATAAATGCAATATAAATTTTTAAAAATGATTGCAAAAATTCAAAAAGTAAAATTTTTTAAGTTCTAAAAAAACAAATGCAAAAAAAAAGTGTTTTCTATTTAAAAAAACAATAAAAAAATATATTTTTTTCTGGAATCGAACTCGGGTTCCCAATAATGATAGATAATTTTATAATAAATTAAATATAGTTATATATAACTATATAACAGCAATATATTTTTTTAAAAATGATTGCAAAAATTAAAAAAAAAAAAATATTTAGTTCTAAAAAAAATAAATGCAATAAAAAAGTGTTTTCTATTTAAAAAAAAATAAAAAAAATATATTTTTTTTCTGGAATCGAACTCGGGTTGCCAAAAATTATAGATAATTTTATAATAAATCAAATATAGTTATATATAACTGTATAAAAGAAAAATAATTTTTTAAAAATGATTGCAAAAATTCCAAAAATCAAAATTTTTTAGTTCTAAAAAAATTAAACGCAATAAAAAAGTGTTTTCTATTTAAAAAAAATAAAAAAAAACTTTTTTTTCTCGACTGGGCCGGGAATCGAACTCGGGTTCCCAAAAAATCATATGTAATCTTATATGATACAATAAAAAGTTTTGTATAACCATATATGTTGACACACAAAAAAAAATTTTGAAATACTGGCATATATAATTATATATGGTTAGTTGTTTGGTCAAAAAAATATTTTTTTTATACATGATTATATCAAAATATATATTCCATTACATATGCGAGCATTTATAAATATATATTGAGTTTAGACGAAATTTGCGTATATATAGTACCATACAAACAAAGATATGTTATCGTTTAAGACACATATAATTATATCTATTATTTTTGTTGGAAATTTTTTTAGTATGGAACCATACTGGCATATATAATTATATATGGTTAGTTGTTTGGTCAAAAAAATATTTTTTTTATACATGATTATATCAAAATATATATTCCATTACATATGCGAGCATTTATAAATATATATTGAGTTTAGACGAAATTTGCGTATATATAGTACCATACAAACAAAGATATGTTATCGTTTAAGACACATATAATTATATCTATTATTTTTGTTGGAAATTTTTTTAGTATGGAACCATATATAGTTTTATTATTTTTGTTGGAAATTTTTTTAGTATGGAACCATATATAGTTTTAAATGGTATTATATTAGTCATATATAATTATACATAAATTGATACTGGATTTTTTGTTTAGTAAAGTCCTATACATAATTAGATATAAAGTCACGTATAATAATGTATGAAATCGGATTAAGTTTTATGTGCAACGTATGATTACATCTACCATTTATATTAATATATTATGAACAATATAATTAGATATGATTTTATATGACATCATTTAAAAAAATTGGAAAATTTCAAAGTGAGATATAATTTTATACTTTGACTCATATAGTTGTATATGATTTTATGAAAACGTATAAAATAATATACATTTATATGAATTCCTTTTTACTCGGGTAGTGAAAAAGTAGTTTTGAGCTCCATGTTAAAAATGTGGGTTATCGATATCCGAAAAAAACAAACAAAATTTTTCTAAATATCTTTGAATTAATGCGATACAAAAAAAATTTTTTTTTTTTTAATAATTTTTTTTTTAAATATTTAATTTTTTTTTAAATTATGTCCATTTTTTCAAAAACCGCAATTTTGACCCGCGATGCGAGAACGAAAGCCATGGACCGATTTTGTTAATTTTGGTTTAAATTGCTTGTATTTACTTGTACCAACTTTTTTCACTATTAATAGTTGATCTGAGCACTTTGTTGGAATACGACCCAGCCTAATGTATATAGCAATATTTATGTTACGTGGTAGAGTAAATATTTTTGTTCGCAATACTAATAAAAAATTATGTAGATAAAAAAAAATAAAGTCAGTTTCACTTGATTTTACCAACAACATTTTATTAGTGTATTTTCTGTCTGATTTCTGCAATACGTAGAGAATAAAGTTCGATACTCTCATATACATATTAATTGTACATCATTTGTTTAATCTGTCTATGTAGTGGTGACTAATATTTGGGTTGTTTACATTTGGTTTGTTTACATTTTCTGAATTTCAATTGTGATTTTTGAATTTCAATTGGGCTTTTCTGAATTTCAATTGTGATTTTCTGAATTTCAATTGGTCTTTTCTGAATTTCAATTGGGCTTTTCTGAATTTCAATTGTGCTTTTCTGAATTTCAATTGTGCTTTTCTGAATTTCAATTGGGCTTTTCTGAATTTCAATTACGATTTCTGAATTTCAATTGGGCTTTTCTGAATTTCAATTGTGATTTTCTGAATTTCAATTGGGCTTTTCTGAATTTCAATTGTGATTTTCTGAATTTCAATTGGGCTATTCTGAATTTCAATTGTGATTTTCTGAATTTCAATTGTGCTTTTCTGAATTTCAATTACGATTTCTGAATTTCAATTGGGCTTTTCTGAATTTCAATTGTGATTTTCTGAATTTCAATTGTGATTTTCTGAATTTCAATTGTGCTTTTCTGAATTTCAATTGCGCTTTTCTGAATTTCAATTGGGCTTTTCTGAATTTCAATTGTGATTTTCTGAATTTCAATTGTGATTTTCTGAATTTCAATTGGGCTTTTCTGAATTTCAATTACGATTTCTGAATTTCAATTGTTCTTTTCTGAATTTCAATTGGGCTTTTCTGAATTTCAATTGTGCTTTTCTGAATTTCAATTGTGCTTTTCTGAATTTCAATTGGGCTTTTCTGAATTTCAATTACGATTTCTGAATTTCAATTGGGCTTTTCTGAATTTCAATTGTGATTTTCTGAATTTCAATTGGGCTTTTCTGAATTTTAATTGTGATTTTCTGAATTTCAATTGGGCTATTCTGAATTTCAATTGTGATTTTCTGAATTTCAATTGTGCTTTTCTGAATTTCAATTGTGATTTTCTGAATTTCAATTGTGATTTTCTGAATTTCAATTGTGCTTTTCTGAATTTCAATTGTGCTTTTCTGAATTTCAATTGGGCTTTTCTGAATTTCAATTGTGATTTTCTGAATTTCAATTGTGATTTTCTGAATTTCAATTGGGCTTTTCTGAATTTCAATTACGATTTCTGAATTTCAATTACGATTTCTGAATTTCAATTATGCTTTTCTGAATTTCAATTGGGCATTTCTGAATTTCAATTGTGATTTTCTGAATTTCAATTGGGCTTTTCTGAATTTCAATTACGATTTCTGAATTTCAATTGTGCTTTTCTGAATTTCAATTGTGCTTTTCTGAATTTCAATTGGGGTTTTCTGAATTTCAATTGTGCTTTTCTGAATTTCAATTGGGCTTTTCTGAATTTCAATTGTGCTTTTCTGAATTTCAATTGGGCTTTTCTGAATTTCAATTGATCTTTTCTGAATTTCAATTGTGCTTTTCTGAATTTCAATTGTGATTTCTGAATTTCAATTGGGCTTTTCTGAATTTCAATTGTGATTTCTGAATTTCAATTGGGCTTTTCTGAATTTCAATTGTGATTTCTGAATTTCAATTGGGCTTTTCTGAATTTCAATTACGATTTCTGAATTTCAATTGTGCTTTTCTGAATTTCAATTGAGATTTCTGAATTACAATTGATCTTTTCTGAATTTCAATTGGAAAAGGTGTAGAAAATGGGAAAATTATTCTTCACATTTTAGAAATAGATTGGGTCTAGACCCTGGACCCAAGGGTTCGGACCCCATTTAACTCGAGACCCCGTTGGGTCCTTTAAGTTTCCCCATAGATTTTGAACTAAAACTTGTGTCCGTTTCGCTCCAACTTGCTTAGTTTTTGAGATACGGTAATAAGTCTTGAGAATCTTAAAAACTGGATAACTTAAAAACTATTAATCGGAGGGCTTTCGGGTATTTTGCGGAAGTGTTCTACGAGTCAAGAGCTACAAAAATGCCGTTGGACCTTTTCTCGTGTTGGCAGTATTTCCCGAGATATGTGCATATATAAAATCTCGGGAATTTCAAATTTTAGATCTAAAATTAGGGTCTTGAGACCCCGACAGATATGCAGAGCTAGGCTATTCCATATTTTTCTTTGCAGTCTTTCTTTTGAAAATTTCATCCATTTCGCTTTATCTCGCTTAGTTTTCGAGATATCGCCATTTTGAATTTTTAACTAAATTCTAAGAAGTTATTTACTAAATTCTCAGAAGTCATTAACTTAATTCTAAGAAGTACACTTCCTCAATTCAAAGAAGAGAAATACGATGATGGTTTTTTTAGTAAATTTTAATTAAACTTGAACTAAATTGTTTTTTAAGAAATATGTCTTAAAAATAAAGATACGATTCTTAGATTTGTGGAAAATTTCTTTGGCAGTATGAATTTATCCTAATCCTAATATTAAAAAAATCCATTTAAAGAAAACTATGAACTACTTATAAGTAAATGAACTACAATTTTTTCCTCATAGTTAAGAAAATTTCTCATTTTTAAGTCAAATTTATCAGGCCCAATCACTCACTTTTAGACCCGACCCCCTTCGATTAATTTTTTTTTTTTGGATATGTTTTAAATGCAACTTGCTCTCAAATTTTCTGGTTTTGTAATCAATTTTTCAAAATGGCGATTTTTTCAAAAAAAATTTAATTTTCAATTAATTTTGACCAGTAAAAAATATAGATATCTGAAAGAAAGTTGGACAACGTTTTGTTGGTATTTAAATGTAGTTTTAGAAAAAAAAGTTAAAAAAATTATTCGAAGTAATTATCCCTTATTTTTTAAAGTTAAAAAATTAAAATCGACTTTTTGAAAAAGTCCAAAACCTTCGATTTTTTTTTTTAAGTCGAAAAATTCTACTCTAAATTGCGCAACTTTTAAGCCATAATTCGAGGTGTGATCACAATTCGTTCTATTTTTTTTTTTTAAATTTTGAAAATTGCACTTTTTTTTACTCTGGTTTATTTTATATAATGCTCCAAAAATTGGTAGATATTGACCCTAACTTACCCTAGATATATTCATTTATGAGTAAAAATATGTCTCACAAAAATTTAGGTTGATCGGGCATGGGTAAGGCGTTCCGCATCGGCCTTGAATTTAAAAAAACGGATTACAAGGAAAAATATGTTTTTTTTCAGTTTTCTCAATTTTTTTGTATTTTAAGTTAAATTTGAATTCAGGTAGTTATAGAATTTTGATTTGGAGTAAAATGCCTCTCTAATAAGGTACTAAAAACTAAAATCGGTTGAAAATCAGCCAAGTTATCAAAACTTCCCCAGACATCTAATGTGTGGCAGACCACTTGATAAAGGAATGCAATCCGATTTATGAAATTCATTGAAATTTTCTGCTGTAATAACATTTTTTTATTCTTCAAGTTCAAATGTAATTAGATGACAAGTACTTTTCATATTGTGTTTTGCTAACATGTTTAAAACTAATGCTAAAAATGATTCCATTTTTCAACACTCGCTTGAAATCTCCATTTTTATACCCTCCACTCTAGTGATAGAGGGTATATATAAGTTTGTCATTACACTAAAAAAAATTACACTCGAAAAAAATTTTACACTCAAAAAAAATTAGTAAATTATTTTTTTTTTTTACAAAAATGACAAAAAAAAATTTTTTACTCAAAATAAAATATTTCTAATCAAAATAAAGTATTTCTAATCAAAATTGTTAATTTTTTTTACATTAAAAAATTTACTATCCTTTTAAAAGGGCATTGTGGAGGGTATTCATAGCTTCGGCCAAGTCCAATTTAACTTTTATACACTCAAAAAAAAAATGAACTAAAATCTGGGAAAATTAACTTAATTTTAAGAAAAGAGGGAATGATTTGGCTCCAAAGATTTTTATACCCTACACCACACTGTGGTACAGGGTATAATGAGTTTGTGCTGATGTTTGTAACTACCCGAAATATTTGTCCTAGACCAACCTTTAAGTAAACCGATCGACTCAGAATCACTTTTTGAGTCGATTTAGCGATGTCCGTCCGTCCGTCTGTCTGTCCATGTAAACGGTGTAAACACGATACAGGTCGCAATTTTTAATCAATTGACTTGAAATTTTAAACTTCTCTTGGCCTAAGGACGAAGCCTATTGAAATTGGGGAAAATCGGTCCATATTTAGACCTAGCCCCCATACAAAGGTCCTCTTTAGTTTTGGCTCAAATGACTCTAATAACCGTATTATAATAGGTATCATTTTGCAATTTGACAGATAATCATGTTTCATCTACAGAAATCACCATTTAAAATTTTAAAGAAATCGGACCAGTTCTTCTTGTAGCCCCCATACAAACCACCTTCCCGATTTCCACATAAATCTCTCAAATTTCATAAAAATAGAAAATATTTAATTAAAATTTTGTTTGTGTATGTTAAACGCGTACTTAAATAAGCTTATCAAATCTGATTATCATCGGACCATTTTTGGACTTAGGCCCCATGTGAAAATTTCGCCAGATATTTAGTTAAAGCGGTTTATTGTCTCAAAAATAAGTCTATTTCACTCAAATTTGATATGTGAGTGTTTTTTACACTTATTAAAGATTTGACAAAATATAGATCTAATCAGCCCGTGTTTGAACTTGGGACCCATTTTCCGGGAAACTCTGGTGTGGGGTATTATATGGTGGGTCTTGACCGACTATAATTTTCTTACTTGTTTTTCTTGGTTTTAGTTCATAATTTTCCCAAAAATAAGGAAAACAAAGTTAATTAATTTTAAGACAATTTTAACTAGAAAATGGGAAAAATTATATTACACTTCAGTTCATTCACATTTAAAAACTGGATTGGATCTAGACCCTGGACCCATGGGGTCCGAACCCAAGACCCCGGGTTCGGGGTCTTGGGTCCTTGTTAACTCAAGACCCCGGTCCTTTAAGGGTCCCCATAGATTTTGACCCAAAATTTGTGTCCGTTTCGCTCTAACTTGCTTAGTTTTTGAGATACGGTAATAAGGGGTCTGATAGGGTCTTGAGAATCTTAAAAACTGGATATCTCAAAAACTATTAATCGGAGGGCTTTCGGGTATTTTGCGGAAGTGTTCTACGAGTCATGAGCTACAAAAATGCCGTTGGACCTTTTCTCGTGTTGGCAGTATTTACCATGTGCATATATAAAATCTCGGGAATTTCAAATTTTAGATCTAAAATTAGAGTCTTGAGACCCCGACAGATATGCCATCTTTCTTTGTAATCTTTCTTTTGAAAATTTCGTCCGTTTCGCTCTATCTCGCTTAAATTTTGAGATATCGCCATTTTTTAACTAAATTCTAAGTTATTTACTAAATTCTCAGAAAATATTAACTAAATTCTAAGAAGTACACTTCCTCAATTCAAAGAAGAGAAATACGATGATGTTTTTTTTAGTAAATATCAACTAAACTTTAACTAAATTGTTTTTTAAGAAATATTTCTTAAAAATACGTTTCTTAGATTTGTGGAAAATTTCTTTGGCAGTAAAAATTTTTTTCCTAATATTCAAAAATTCCATTTAAAGAAAACTATGAACTACTTATAAGTAAATGAACTAAACTTTTTTCCTCATAGTTAAGAAAATTTCTCATTTTTAAGTTAAATTTATCAGGCCCAATCACTCACTTTTACGGACATAATCCCCATTTCCGTTATGGGGATAATGACTAAATTCATTTCGGTCATAATCCCCATAATGGTAGTGGGGACTATGACCGAAAATTATTTGGACATAATCCCAATAAAAAACGGACATAATTCCCAGATTTGTGGGGATAATGACCACGTAACAAATGGTCATAATCGCCATTTTGGGGATTATGTCTTCTATACTAGTTGGTCATAATCCCCAAAATTAAAAGAATTTTATTTTTTACTTAAAAGTTTTTATGCGTAGCCGGCCTTTGGCCGGGCTTAGGGATTACAAACTTCATGCATTAAACCCACCCTCTCTGCAGAAAACGGGGATTATGACCAAAATTGCTTTGGACTTACTCCCCATAATGTGGAAGGGGGTTATGACCGAAAAAAGTTCGGTCGTAATCCCAACAAGGAACGGACATAATCCCCATTGGGATTGTGACCGTTTTGGAAACGGTCATAGTCCCCACAACTATTATGGAGATTATGACCGAAATGAATTCGGTCATAGTTCCCATTTCCGTTATGGGGGTAATGTCCGTGGGGATTATGTCCTGTCGCCATTTTTTTCATGTTAGAAAATTTTCTATCACCTAAAAAGGGCATTGTGGAGGGTACACTAAAAAAATTATGTCATTAATTGTTTGTAGTTTATTTAAAAAGTTTTACGTTTTCTCGTTTTTAAAAGAAAAAACAATGTTCAGTTTTATTAAATGACTATTTCTGTTCCTTGTTTCAAAAATAACAACATAAAAAATAAAGACTTTCATTAGCATTCCATTTTTAAAGTCATTTATTTTTGTTCTGTAAGTAAAAATAAGTGATTCTTCTTTAAACCATTTGTGTGCGTTATTTTTTCTAAACTGTTGGCATTAGTTTTTACCTTCTTGTGTTGGTTATATTTTGGTAGAAAAAAAAAATCAAAAAAAAATTGATAGAAATATAAAAACATGTTTGTATCAAGTGACTTTGGCACTATGGGTAGTTGATTGCGGGATCGATTCCCCAAAAATTTTATTAAAAATTTTTTAAAATAAAATTCAATAGAAAAATTATAAAAATAACCTACGAAAAACTTAATTTTAAATTTTTTCATGTCATTTTTTTTTTTTTTTTTTTGAATTTGTTGGTAAAAATAACACAACAATCAATTATTTTTAATGTTTTCGTATGTCATTTTTTTTTTTAATTTGTTGGTAAAAAAATGAAAGTAAAGTTATTTTTTATTGTTCAATGTTATTTATTTTAGAAAATTTTGTTAACAGTTGATGTTTATTAAAACAAATGAATAATTACTGGGATGGTTTTCCAATGTCTTATCACTTGTTTAAAATATGTTTTTCATTTGTTTTTAGGGTATTTTCAAACTTTTAGCTAATATATCTCGAAAACCTGATATGACGGAGAAATGCTGAGTACAGATTCGGACTCAGCGCAGCTCAAACCCTTAGAAAAGTTTTTTTTAGTCCCGGGGTTTCGACCTTTTTTAAATTTTGTTGGCCTGTGTATATTTCGTATTGAAAAATTCTTAGATTCTGAAAAATATTTTGTACTAGCTGTTTTGCACCCGGCGTTGCCCGGGTTAAAAAATATTATGTAATGAATGAGTTTTTTATTAGTCAAGTTATTTACTTCTTCGTGACTTTTCACTGGTGAATATAATCCTATTCATGAGGTTTGGTCGATTTTTTTCGATTTTGCTTAGCGTCGGGAACATGGTGTGTAAGTGTTCCTCCGTCATGGGAACAAACCTAATATTAATGTATTTCATTAATGGCTTTTAAAATGAACCTATAGTTCCCTCCGCGGTTAGAACTCTATGTAGTGAAAACATCAATAAAGGCAAAACTTTCACTATAGTTGAAGTCGGTGTGGCATTTAACGCATTTAGTTCAATTTTGGTCTCATGTGACCTATAGTTCTCCTATTGGTTAGCACGTGAAGAAAATAGTACAAAGATGCGTGCCATTATATGCCTTTTTATCAATCGCTGTTTAATATTGGCTATATCACAATTTGTGTTGGAAATTTCATTGAAATCGGCTCAACTGTTTTCAGGTTCTGATATAGCAAATAATTCGCATTCCCTTAGTTCTAACAGTAGTGTTTATAGGAGTTGGTTAAGCCGTTTTTGCATGTTAGCAAATAAGCCAGAAATAGCGTTCTGTATATAACAAATTGACGTGGCATTTTACTCCCATTTGTCTAATCGCGGGCTAATATGGCATATCGTTTACCAGGAAAAAATATTTTTTAATTTAATACAAAGGGGTGCGGCATTTTAAGCCCCGTTTCCCGATCTCCACGGTAAATACAATCTGTGGTGAAAATTTATTTAAAATTGGTTGCACCGTCAACGCGTGTGTACGGATCGGGCCGAAATAAATTTCAATGTATTGCAAAGGGACGTGGCAACTCACGCCTCTGTCTGGACGTGTCTATAGTTTCCACCTCAATAAGTACTAACTAACTGTCGTAAAAATTATAATAACCGTTTAAACGTGATTATGGAAAGGCAGAATAAACTTTCGGTACATTGCAAAAGGCGTGGCAGTTGACACATACTAAAGTGCCCGCCTCTATTAGTACTATCTATGGAAAAAATTTTGTTAAAATCTGTTTAGTCGTTTAAGCGTTATTAAGGAACAGGCAGAAACACTTTCAGTATAGTACAAAGGCGCGTATCAATTTACGCCCCTTTGTCCAAACGCGCTCTATTTTAATCTATAGTTCCCACCTAGGTAAGTACTTACTATCTGTGGTAAAAATTTCATGCTATCGGTTTAGCAGTTTATGCTAGATTACGGAACAGGCAGAAATAGCGTTCAAATAAATAAAAAGGGGCGTGCTATTTTATTTATTTTTTTAAATCGGTATGGTTTAGGGTATTTAATCGATTAACCGTTGATCGGTTAACCGATTAATTTTGGTCGATTAACTGTTCGAATAATTTAAAATTGCCAATTTTCAAATAACAAATAAACCGATTAATTTGTGTCGATTAACCGATTAACCGAAGTTTTTTTAGTACTTTTGGTTGTTTTTTGCTGTTTAAGGTTCTGCAAATTACGGTTCTGCTTAAAGAAGTTAGGGTATAAAAAAATTAATCAAACTCTCTTTTATAATTGTGTAAAATTGTCGTCAATAAAATATTTTATCGACGCCCTAAAAATTTATTTCGGCTTAAAAAAAATTAACTTGGTGACCCTAGCCAATTTGTTATACATTTCCAGCACAATAAATTTTTCTAATAGTTTTTCATGCGCGTAATCTAAATCTGGCCTTAGAACTGATCTATCTCATATTGAGATATTTAGGATTTCGATTTTCAATACTGCACTCTAAAAAAGTGAGTCCAGTTTCCAACTATTTATTGGTAAATTTATACAAATTCAAATAATAAATTGTGTAAATTTTAAATAATTTTAAGTAGAATTACGCAATTTGCGTAAATTTACCCAATTATAGTAGGAAACTAAAATCATTTAAATTAGAATGTGAATAAACTCAGACTTTCGTAATGTTCGGGACCCTATAAAACGCGAGATATTTTTAGATGTGAAAATAACTTAGCACATCTAAAAAAAAATACTTTCGGAATCCTTCAGATATCTTTTTTAATCACGGAGATATTGACCGATGAAATTATTGTAATTTTAGCACTAAAAAATAAAAGAAAATAAATTTGGAAACCAAAAAATTTTTTTAAATATTTTTAGGACAATTTTTCTTTTTATAAAAATAGCTTTATTTTTTTTGCATTTTTTCGCATTAAATTGAGGCTAAATTTGACATTTAATTATGAGGTGATATTTTTCGCGTTGGTGTCATTTTGGATTGGGCCATTTTTCAGGATGCCATACAAAAATTCTTTTCTTGGGCTGAGATTGTTGGGGGTATTTGAAGCTTTGGCATAGCGGATAAAGATTTCTTACTTGTTGACAATAAAATTTTTACAAATAATCCGTGGTTTTATATTCAATATAAATTTTAAATTAATATTATTCGGTTAATCGAATAATTCAAATTTAACCGATTATTAACCGATTAAATCTCAACCCCGGTTAATTATTTGCTCGATTAACCGATTAAACAAGAACCTCGATTAATTGAATACCCTAGTATGGTTGTTTAAGCATGATTACGGAACATGCAGAAAAAACTTTCAGTATAGTAAAAAGGGGCGTGACATTATTTCTATTATAATTTATAGTTTTCGGCTCGGTTAGTACTATCTTTGGCAAAAACTTCATTAAAATCGGTTTAGCCGTTTATGCGTGATTGCGAAACAGGAAGAAATAACTTTCAATGTAATACAAAGGGGCGTGGAATTTTACGCCCCCTTTCTTTGATCGCCCTTTATTGTGGATCATACTTTTCGCTTCGGTTAATACAATCTGTGGTGAAAATTTCATAAAAATCAAGTTAGCTGTTTAAGCGTAATTGCGGAAAAGGCAGAAATAGCTTTCAGTGTAACAAAAATGTGCGTGGCATTTTACGCCCCTTTTTTCGATCGCCCTATATTGTGGCTCATAGTTTTCGCCTCGGTTAGTAGTATCTGTGGTAAAAATTTCTGTGAATTCGGTTAAATCACTTTTCAGTGATTGCGGAACAGGCAGACATAGTTCGTGTTTAGTACAAAAGGGGCGTGGCATTTTACGCCCATTTTTCCGATCGCGGAGTTTTCTAACCTATAGTTCCCGCCTTGGTTTGTACTATCAGTGGTGAAAATTTCATGAAAATCGGTTTAGCCGTTTTTCCGTTATTGCCGGACAGGCAGATAAAGCTTTAGGTGCAAAGGGGCGTGGCATTTTACGCCCCTTTTTCCGATCGCGGTCGCTTATGGACTATAGTTCCCGCCTCGGTTAGTACTATCTGTGGTAAAAATTCGATGAAAATCGGTTCAGCCGTTTTTTCGTTATTGCCGGACAGGCAGATATAGCTTTAGCATGGTACAAAGGGGCGTGGCATTTTACGCCCCTTTTTCCCATCGCGGTCGCTTATGGCCTATAGTTCCCGCCTCGGTTAGTACTATATGTGGTGAAAATTTTATGAAAATCGGTTTAGCCGTTTTTCCGTTATTGTCTGCTAGGCAGATATAGATTTAGCATGGTAGAAAGAGGCGTGGCATTTTACGCCCCTTTGTCCAATCGCGGTCGCTTAATGCCTATAGTTCCCGCCTCGGTTAGTACTACCTGTGGTGAAAATTCCATGAAAATCGGTTCAGCCGTTTTTCCGTTATTGCCGGACAGGCAGATGTAGCTTTGGCATGGTACAAAGGGCGTGGCATTTTACGCCCCTTTTTCCGATCGCGGTCGCTTATGGCCTATAGTTTCCGCCTTGGTTAGTACTATCTGTGGTGAAAATTTCATGAAAATCGGTTCAGTCGTTTTTCCGTTATTGTCTGACAGGCAGATATAGCTTTAGCATGATACAAAGGGGCGTGGCATTTTACGCCCCTTTGTCCGATCGCGTTCGCTTATGGCCTATAGTTCCCGCCTCGGTTAGTACTATCTGTGGTGAAAATTTCATGAAAATCGGTTAAGCCGTTCTGTACTTATTGCGGAACAGACAGACAGACAGACAGAAAGACAGACAGACAGACAGACAAACCAACAATCAGATTTATAATATTAATAATAGGGATGTATCAGTAAAAAAAAATAATAATAAACGACATAAAATTTCATTAAATAAAGGTGTAGCTGATTTAATTTTACCCTTCTTTGCTAAGCAAAAAACTTTGATATAATTACTTTTAACAATCTCCTTGTTATACAATTTTCAAAACACTGATTGTGTACGATAATATACAATATTATGTGGTTTTCAGTAAAATAGATTTTATCTAGAAAGAAAATAAAAAATATTGATTGTATTTTTTGTTTTGTGTTCTTTTGTTTTTCGCACAATACATTGTCAAAGGATGTTGTTTGTCTGTTAATTAACATAAATTTTAATTCTATTTTAAAAACTGACTGTCATTGTTGTATTGGCTTTTATTCTATTTAGACAAAGTCACAGCATTTAGAGCCAACAACAGCCAAACACAAAAATAAATTAACAATGACTTTTAGTTGATGAAACTTAAGATTCCAATCCAAAAAACACCCCAATCAAATTATGGCAAAAGGCAAAAGTTAACGAAGAAACTTCAGTGCCAGATATTTTTAAAATAAATAAAAAATAAAAAATCCCCTACAAAATTGTTGTTGAATAAGTAATTGCTGATTAAAGTTTTCAACATGAAATTACGAGGAACAAATTAGACAATCAAGACAATGCACAATCCTAATCTGCACAGACAAAATACAAAGCTGTTATTAAAGTTTTTTTTTTTTTTGCTGAAAAATGTACGAATTAATTTATTGAGTCAATTGGGGAATTTTAGAAATTAATTTAATTAAACGAAGTTCTTGGAAAAATATTAAAATTTATTTGTGTAAGGATTTTGAAAGGTTACAAAAAGGTTGGACTACGTTTACTATATTTAAAGAATTTTTAAGTATCGTTTATTCTATTCATATTGATTTAATTTAAGGTAGGATAGCGTTTATAATTTATAAGGAGGCGTATGAGTGTTATTTATATAATTTATTAATCATACGGCTAGTTTAACGTACACACTAGGGTGGCAGCTATTTTGCAAAACTTCGAATTTCAAGGAATGCACAGCATTTTTTTACATTTGTCCTAAAAATGCTATGCTGGAAATTTTAGCCAAATCTAACAACGTTAATCCGAGGCGAATCGGGGGCAAAGGTCAAACATACGAAAATAGCAATATTGTAATGAAAAACATTAAATAAATGGTGTTGTTTCTTGAATATATGGTTAACAAAAGTGGTACACTAGTTGTTTTTAGTATAGGAAGATATATTTAAAATTGTTTGGTTTTTTTAAAATTAACCTTTTTTCAAAACTTTCTTAAACAAAATTATGAAAAATGTTAAAAAAAACACACAAAATCTTATAAAATATAAATATATCTATGTATATAAGTAATATCATACATGGGAAATTACAATTTGTTTCAAATTATAATTTGTATTTTAATTACAATTTTTGCTGCAAATGTTAAATTATATTTTTTTCAATTTTCATTTCCAGAACAAATGGAAATTGAAAAAATTAAATTTTCATTCGAATGAAAAGTCTTCGCCACATTTTTTCAATTACGTTGCCATAAAAAATCAAAGATTAAAACCGATTTTAAAAACAATATTTTTTTAAAGGAGTTGGCAACGCAAACAAAAATTCAAACGATTTAAGCAAGAACACAAACCTCAAATAACAAAAATATGAAAATTATAGAGCGCCATAAGTCATCAAATTGCACCCTACTCATGGCAACTTCAAATTCATACTAGGTTTATAAACGACGTTACAAAAGACTTAAAATAAAACACATTTTTTAGGCCCGATTCTTAAATTGTCAGTGACTTAAAATATCACAAAATTACATTATTTTGCATACAATATTGTCATTTTGTTATTTTTTAAATCACTGACAATCTTTAGGATCGGTCTGTTGTCTCCAAAATATTACTAACAATAGCGTTTTAAACAATAATGTGAAGAAGAATTTTACTTATGATTCCCAAAAAACTATAAAAATAATATAATGCCTCCAGTCAAATGATATTAAAAAGTTAACTGTATAAAATTACTCTAAATTTTTGTATACATTTTTAAAATCGAATATTTTGTAGTTAAACCATTTTGCATTCAAAACAACAAACAACATCATTTTCCAAAAGCTCAAACATTAAAAATGTATTTACTTATTCCAAACTGTTTTGCAATAAAGTAAGTACATTCCTAAGCTAGGCTACCTCCGGGCGTAATAACTTTTGCAGAACTTTTATTCTCAATATACTTGTACGAAGGGTTAAAGCAACACTTCGGCCAAAAATCTGTCAATGGAACATCAGAGGAAGGCGAAAAACACGAAAAAATAAAATGTTGCTTATCAAGTTCTTGCAGTAAGCCCTTCATATAAATTGCAGTAATTTTGTTTAACATGTAATTTGTTATATGTATGAAAATAGCAATTTTTGGAAAGCCTTGCAAGTAAATTACCTTCTTTTCCACTCATTAGAACTCTATTGTTTTTAATATTTGGGATCGAAATGAATCCGAAAATAGATTCATAAAATTTTTATTTTGTTATTAATGAAATAATGCATGAAGTATTAAATTTAAATTTTTGTCATGTTGATTGTCTTTTTAGTTTTTTTTTTCAAACTCCGGGGTACCATCGATTACATCTCAGCGTTGCTATGGCTATGGAATCCTGCAAATAAATCGAAATACAATTTAATTTTGAATTGTAACTATATTTTAGAAATTTATAAATATGATTTACATAAATGTCGTTTTTTTATTTTTAGTACCAAAAGGTACAAAATAAAATATTTTTAAACGGAAATATGTAAATCAAATTCGATTGAAGTATTATTCTAGTTCGAGGCCCAAAAATATTTCTATTTCTGATAATCTCATAATAGATTATTTTTTTTTTTCAATTTATTGCTTTTTAAAAGTTACTCATCTCAACTGATCAGTACAGATATACTATAAGATGAGTAACTTTTTTAAATTTATAAATTAAAAAAAAAATCTATTATGAGAATATCATAAATAGAAATATTTAATATATTTCCATTTAAAAATATTTTATAAATGTTTTTTTAGAAAATTTCATAATTACCAATTGTTCATTTACATTTCGAAATTTTGTAAATGCTTTCCAGAAAATTCCGTTTGTATTTTAAAAATATCAACACATATTTGTATTTCAAAATTTTCCATTCGTTTTTCAAAATTTTCTAAGTGCTTCTCAGAAAATTTCATTTGCATTTCAAAAAATAACAATTGTAATGGAAATTTTTAAAAAGCATTTAGAAAATTTTAAAATGCAAATAGAATTCTTTTAGAAAAGCATTTGGAAAATTTTGAAAAAACAAATGGAAATTTTTGAAATTGAATTTTCTGAACAGCATTAAGAAATTTTTAAAATACAAGTGGATGATTTTTATTTACAAATGAAATTTTTTGGAAAGTATTTAGAAAAATTTGAAATACAAATACAAATTTCTGAAATTCAATTGGAAATTTCTGAAACGTAAATGCAAATTTTTGAAATATAAATGAAAATCAAAATTTCTAAAATATAAATTACTGAAATATAAATGGAAATTTCAGATTCAAATGACATTTTTTGAATGTATGTACACTAGACCGACTCACCTTATATGGGCAAAAAAAAAGTTAAAGTTGTACCCCCCTCAAAATTAACTTTGACATGTTTTATGAAGATTCCCAAAATATTTGGGCTCTAGCAATAATCTCCCGTGAGCTAAACCGAGTCAAAAAAGGGTCCAAAAATGGTATTTTTCATGAATAAAAAAATCAGTAATTTTTTTTTTGTCCAATGAATGACCAAATATAATAGATATTTAGGAATTCTTTGATTCTGCATTAAAACATTTTAAAAATCTAACCACAGACTCGAGATAACGAGATGTTTATGTCAGTTTTTTGATGCTTTTCAATTCGATTTTAATGAAAACTTAAATAACTTTGATATTTTTTGTCGGATTTTCACTTATAATACATCGTTAGAAAGGTGTTGACCACCGCTTGGGATTTTAGTCAAAAATTAACCCTTAACTGCACTGTCTAACTTTTTTATAATATTTACTTCGACATCATTTAAAACCGTTTTATAACCACAAAAGGCATATCTTTGTGCAGGAAACACGTTTAATTAATATATTTGGCCGCAATTAATTTAACCCATGCACGATCAAAATATTTTGGCAAACATTTTTAAAAAAGTTTTTGCGGAAATTATTGAAAGCTAGTTGTAATACTTTAAAAAAATAAAATTAAATAAGGTTTTGTTTATTTTAGTCAAAAATTAACCCTTAACTGCACTGTCTTACTTTTTTATAACATTTACTTCGACATCATTAAAAACCCATTATATAACCACAAAAAGCATATCTTTGTGCAGGAAACACGTTTAATTATTATATTTGGCCACAATTAATTTAACCCATGCATGATCAAAATATTTTGGCAAACATTTTTAAAAAAGTTTTTGCGGAAATTATTGAAAGCTAGTTGTAATACTTTAAAAAAATATAATTAAATAAGGTTTTTGTTTATCTAGACGTGCTTATTAATATCAAATAACACTGCACAACAAAATCAAATTTTTTCCAAAATTACAAGGTCAGACCAAAAAATTTTGGTAGAAGAGACAAAAAAAAAATACACGTGTATCGGCGTTTTGAAAGTTTACATCTGGGTTTCATTTTAGGGGGAGGTAAAGTTTCCCCCAAATGCAGATGTTATATTGTCAATCGTCATTGAATATCGAGTGAAGCTTACGTTTAAAGTATATGGTGTGTTCAGCAAATTTATGTAAAATGTTACGGGGAACATTTTTGTGGAACATTTTAACCCTCTAACTCCTCAAGATAAGGGTCTTTTTTGTCCTTCTTTTCAAAAAAAGCAAAAAACACAATTAAATCAGGGATTTAAGGGGTTTAAATGTTCCGCAAAAATATTCGCCGTGAAATTTTACTATAAGTCCCTGAATATACTAAAACTGAAAACTCAACCAGAAGGTCAGAAATAAAACACAACAAAAGACAGTTTAGGGTTAATTTCGCATTTATTAAGAAAATCGAGTAAAGCTTACGTTTAAAGTATCTGGTGTGTTTAGCAAATTTATGTTAAATGTTACGGAGAACATTTTTGTAGAATATATTAACCCTCTAACTGCTCAAGATAGGGGTCTTTTATGACCAGCTTTTCAAAAAGAGCAAAAAACACCATTAAAACAGGGATTTAAGGGGTTTAAATGTTCCGCAAAAATAGCCGCCGTGAAATTTTACTATAAGTCCCTGTATACACCAAAACGGAAAACTCAACAAGAATGTCAGAAATAAGACACAACAAAAGACAGCTTAGGGTTAATTTCGCATTTATTAAGAAAATTGAGTAAAGCTTACGTTTAAAGTGTATGGTGAGTTCAGAAAATTTATGTAAAATGTTACAGAAAACAGTTTTGTAGAATATATTAACCCTCTAACTCCTTAGTGTAAGGGTCTTTTTTGTCCTTCTTTTAAAAAAGAGCAAAAACCACCATTAAAACAGGTATTTATGGGGTTAAAATGGTCCGCAAAAATATTTTCCGTGAAAGGGACTTATAGTTAAATTTCACGGCGAACATTTTAACCCCTTAAATCCATGTTTTAATGGTGTTTTTTGCTCTTTTTGAAATGAAAGACAAAAAAGAGCCTTACTTTGAGGAGTTAGAGGGTTAACATATTCTACAAAAATGTTCTCCGTAACATTTTACATAAATCTGCTGAACACACCATATACTTTAAACGTAAGCTTTACTCGATTTTCTTAATAAATGCGAAATTAACCCTAAACTGTCTTTTGTTATGTCATATTTCTGACTTTCTGATTGAGTTTTCCGTTTTGGTGTATTCAAGGACTTATAGTAAAATTTCACGGCGAATATTTTTACGGAACATTTAAACCCCTTAAATCCCTGTTTTAACTGTGATTTTTGCTCTTTTTAAAAATAAGGACAAAAAAGACCCTTAAATTGAGGAGTTAGAGGGTTAATATATTCCACAAAAATGTTCTCCGTAGCATTTTACATAAATTTGCTGAACACACAATATACTTTAAACGTAAGCTTTACTCGATATTCAATGACGATTGACAATACAACATTTGCAATTGGGGGAAACTTTACCTCCCCCTAAAATGAAACCCAGATGTAAACTTTCAAAACGCCGATACACGTATATTTTTTTTTTGTCTCTTCTATCAAATTTTTTTGGTCTGACCTTGTAATTTTTTTTTGTGTTGTACAGTGTAATTATTACGTGTACCACATTCCCGGTCAAATTTTTTTTTCGAAATTTATATGTGCAAATTAATTTTAAAAATAAAATATAAACAAATTTTGGTCTTAATCTCATATATTCGTGCAAAAAAACGCAAAAACCTTTTTTATTTTATTTTTTAAAGTATTTCTACTAGCTTTCAATAATTTCCGCAAAAACTTTTTTAAAAATTTTTGCCAAAATATTTTGGTCATGCATGGGTTAAATTAATTGTGGCCAAATATATTAATTAAACGTGTTTCCTGCACAAAGATATGCTTTTTGCGGTTATAAAATGATTTTTTAATGATGTCGAAGTAAATGTTATAAAATAGTAAGACAGTACAGTTAAGGGTTAATTTTTGACTAAAATCCCAAGCGGTGGTCAACACCTTTCTAACGATGTATTTTAAGTGAAAATCGGACAAAAAATAACAAAGTTATTTAAGTTTTCAGTAAAATCGAATTGAAAAGCATCAAAAAACTGACATAAACATCTCGTTATCTCGAGTATGTGGTTAGATTTTTAAAATTTTTTAATGCAGAATCAAAGAATTCCTAAATATCTATTATATTTGGTCATTCATTGGACAAAAAAAAAATTTACTGGATTTTATATTCATGAAAAATACCATTTTTGGACCCTTTTTTGACGCGGTTTAGCTCACGGGAGATTGTCGCTAGAGCCCAAATATTTTGGGAATCTTCATAAAACATGTCAAAGTTAATTTTGAGGGGGGTACATCATCAACTTTTTTTTTTTGAGTCACTCTAATGTACACATGTAATTGGAAATTTTTTAATCAATTTTATTATATTTCTAAAATAAAATTAAATTTCAATTGGCACAAGCGTTCCACAGTATAAACGTCTGTACTAATTGAAAAAATTGGTCTTGATTTTATATGTTACAAACCAAATCAAAATACGATGGTATAAACAAAATGGTGTAGGGTATAACAAAAAAAAACATTAAGATCCGCCGTTTTCGGATAGTAATGAATGGCTAATTTCCAAAATTAATATAACTCGGTTTAGTTATTAAAAACTTACCATCTGTAACATGTATCTTGAGTTTTTTTGCCAATATTATTTAAAAAGGGTGGTTTTTTATTGGTATAATCATCGCTGAAACAAAAAGAAATTTCGTTATTAACATCATTTCCATAGAGTATACTCTATGATCATTGCAAAATATTTAAAACTTACTCCATACGTTCGCTAAATCCTCGAGTATATTGTGTTTTATTTTTTGTTATTAAAAAAAAATTCGATATTCTTTATTTATGTATTTTATTTTTATGACACAAAATAAGGTTTGGAAACACACTAAAGAAAAATTGTTGGCAAATCGAACAAATTTAAAAAGTTACAAATTAATTTAAAAACTCAAAATCATTTTGAAATTTAATTACCATTTCCATCCGAGTCAACTACCATACATTTCCATTTGCTAAGGAAATGGAAATTCAAAAATTTATAATTTCAATTTCGATAAATGGAAATTGTTTGTTAATTTCCATTTGATAAAGAAATGGTAATTAAATTTAAATGGAAATTAAAAAATCCCATGTATGTATAATATATTATATAGAGGGTCTATATTCAAAACCCTCTATCTTAAAAAATACAACTTTTCAGGAGAGCCAAAAAACTGTTTATTTCGCGTATTGTTAGAGTACTTAAAACACACAACAGTATGGGGGTATACTCACTTTGACATTCCGTGTGTAACGCATCGAAATATTGGTCTAGGACCCCATAAAGTATATATTTTATTGTTCAGTGATCGATTCTAAGATATTCTAGCGATATCCGGTCGTCCGTCCGTCCGTCCGTCCGTCTGTCCGTCTGTAGAGGACACGATGCAGTCCAAAATAAAAGAGCTAGACTTCCGAAGTTTGGCACGAATATATCTTATATTCCTAGGCAGGTTAAGTTCGGAAATGGACAAAATCAGACCAAGGGGAAAAAAGTTCCCCCTTGGTGAACTAAACCAACCTAAGAAAAACCGCATTTTTTACAGGGTTTTTTGTACTTTTGCTAAGCAAATGAAACATTTTTATCTCAGAAGAAGTTCAAAA
This sequence comes from Pegoplata infirma, assembly GCA_963921195.1. NCBI lineage: Eukaryota > Metazoa > Arthropoda > Insecta > Diptera > Anthomyiidae > Pegoplata > Pegoplata infirma. Next base: position 128,341,649 of record OY992539.1, on the reverse strand, counting down.
TCGCAAGGGGAAGGTGCCCCCTAACGTCTCCCACCAACCCCTCTCCCCCCCCCCCCCCCCCAAAAAAAAAAGACGCCCCAGGATTATTTTTATATTGTGCTCGATTCTGGAATACGATTTCACCATTCACCTAATTTTTGAAAATTTGATATTCTTTCGAGTTTTAAGATTTTTAAATTTGTTCTTGTAATTATTAAAGATATTAACTAGATCTTAATTGTTACAAGAAAAAATTTTAAAATCTTAAAATTCGAAAGAATATCAAATTTTTAAAAATTGGGTGAATGGTGAAGTCGTATTCGAGAATCGAGCACATTGTTTTTTTTTACATTTTGGAGGGTATAAAAGATTCGGCACAGCCGAATGTAACATTCTCACTTGTTTTAAATCAACTTCCTAATCTCACATATAATTTGTTTTTAAAATTTTGCACTATTGGGGATTTTATGATAGATAGAGGGTTTTGTTTCTCAAAAATATTAAGTACATGAATTGTTATGATTTCATTTACGACATCGATAAATTTCTAACGTGATTTATTAATGATTACGGCTTATAAAAAATTGCAAAAACGCGGTTTTGGTCCACAGGTGCTGATTTTTAAGACAAAAAATATTTTTTTACCAAATTGATCTCAAAAGTTCACAAACTGGTGAGTATGTTATGTAAAAAATAATAAAAAAAATAATAAAAAGCTTTTTGCATACAAATGCTGGTCAGTATCCCGATTTTTAAGATTAAAATTTTTGTTTCATAATGTACACAGGACATCCAAATTTTGAGCCATATTTTTCAAAAAAGGCAAACAAAAATTTTCAGAAAATATTAGCATTAGTGGACCAATCGTGGTTCTGAAATTTTGTTGACAAATTCATGTTCAACATGCAAAAATTTGTATAAAAACATGTAATGCATTATGAAATTATTCAAATTGAAATTGTTATGAAAAAAAGAAAAAAAAAATAATTATATAAAATAATTAAATTTATATAAAATAATTCATTTTTTTTTTTTCTTTTTTTCGAAACAATTTCAATTTGAATAATTTCATAAAGCATTACATGTTTTTATACTAATTTTTGCATGCTAACATGAATTTGTCAACAAATTTCCAGAACCACGATTTTGGTCTTAATTTCTAAAAAAGCTTTTCGTTCGATTTTTATTGCACACATTTATTTTTAGTTTTTCTTTTATTGCATATCGTCGCTGCGCCTAAAAATGGAGTCATGTGTTTTGGGGCAAGTGTTCAGGAGAGCAAAAAAACTGCATATTTTCGTCCCTTCGCGATATTTTTTAAAAGTTTGTTCTACAAAAAATTCTTGTACCGATATGCTATCCACATACTGCAAAAAAAATATGAAACATTTAGCGGTTTTCTAGTGGTGCAGAAATTTTCAAAAAACATACACATAACTCCTTTTTTAAGTACTTTTTGGAACAAAATTTAAATAAATGGAAATATTTTTTACACATAACTCCTTTTGTTTATGAAACCATTTTTATTGTTAATTTCTTTTCGAGAGGGACAAAGACTAAATATAGTTTGTTGGCGGTTTAAAGCGACATTAGTCAGACAATGTCCTTAAAATTTTGATATTTTAAAGATCTTCACTAAACAGCGAACAACAGATTTTACGCAAAACTGGTGCTGATTTTTGTTTTTTCTTGTAAATATTCAAGAGCTTCGACATAAATTGACATCTGCGAAAGATGCTGTACTTTAGATACTAACATTTTCCGCCGTCAATAATTTAATTGCTTTCACAAGGCTGTTTTACCCGCTATTTAGGATTTAGATAGCAGGATAAAAATTTGCAAATATTTTTCAAAAAATCTTGACAAATTCATTCAAAATACTTGGATGCTACGTGTGAACCTCATATTACTAAAAAAGTGGTCCATTTTGACACGTTCTGTTAGTTTTTTATCAAAAAAAGTTATGTGTAGCTTAACACATAACTCCTTTTTAGATCATTTTTTAGTATGACGAACACATAGCTCCTTTTACTAACTTTTGAACCAATCAAGATATCAAAAAACGGTTTAGTGAGTAAACGTATAACCAATAGGGGATCATAAAGATGTAATAAAAAAATTTTTAAAAATCTACACATGACTCCATTTTTAGGCGCAGCGACGATATTTAGAATTTTTTAGCGCATATTTTCGATTTTTTTAGTGCATGAAAATCTCATCCCTGATTAATTAAAAAAAAAAACTCTTAAATTCTGAAACATTTTTCATTTAAAAATATAAAATCACAAAATTCAGTAACCTTTTTCTTTAAAACATTTCGCCTTTAATTAACTCATTCTTTATACTGGTATAAACTCCTTTGTATTATCCTTAATCATAAATTTTTATCGAAAAAAATACCGACCATGACATTTTCGATAAACCTAGTGTAAATTTGTTAAAATTCTAACAACAAAAAAAAGAAATACTGAATACCATTGGTGTGGGTATACAAAATTATTTAACAAACCGTAATGTTTTAAGCAGTTTTTTTGCACACGAGCACACAGTTAAATGGTTACTTTTGACCTTTTTTTGTAAATAAATGTCTAAGGATGTTCATATGTACAAAATAGTAGGGTGGGCCGAAAATATGATTTAACAAAATACATATTTTGTGGAAATTCTGGCCGTACACCAATTAAGAAATTTAGAAAAACAAATTTTAAAAAGCTTAATTGAAATTAAAATATAAATTTCACAATTTAGGTAGCCCAATTAAAATTCCTAAAATACAAATCTAAATTTGAATTTCCAATTTTAATAACAGATTTTTATTTATTTCGGTTTAAGTCCAAATAAATGGTTTCTGAGAAGTACTATTTTTTTTAACAATGAGAATGAGAAAAACACAGAATAAGCGGTGAAAGCTGTCAGAATTTACCAGCTTTACATCATCGGCGCTTTTTGATTTTTACACTTAATGTGTTTCAGATTAAAATCAGCTATTCATTTTTTTAGAATTTCAATTAAAAAAGGTGAAGGAAGTGCGGAAATTATTTCTTTTTTTACTTAAATAACCTTTGCAATTTATAGTCGACTCTAATATTGTTCAAGTATTAACATTTTATACACAATTTTGTGGGATTATTATTTTTATTTTGCTTTTTTTTTTGTTAAAATGTGTTCTAAAAATAACTTTTATTATTGATCTTAGAATTGGGACATTTATATAAAATCTCATAAGTGTTATATAGCAAATTACCAAGGTTAATTTTAAATAAAAAAACTATTGAATGCAAAATGCTGACAAAGTTTACCAAATTATCCAAATAAAATACTTGTTTACAATTTTTTATTCACTTAAAAATTTTGTGTGTAATATAACAAAATTTCGGTTTGGCCAAAATGATACCAGAGTGGAACATGTACCTCTTGAAGAACTTAACCAAACTTTGAAAACCCCAATTTTCTTAAAGGGTTTTTGTTCCGTTTTTTAACTGCCAGAAAAAGTTTTCTAACTTGGCCTTGGAGCAAGAAGTTTAGGAAATGCCTCAATGGAAAGGGGACGAGGGCATTTAAAAATTTTAAAATTTTAAAACAAATCGTGATAATTTAATACAGTGACTCAAACTAATAATAAAAAAGCATATCATTAAACTATATTCAATTTGAGCTATCTAAAAAACGAATTTGATGAAACTTGGAATATTGTTGGGCCCAAAAAATCATAGTGCCAAAATTTTTGACTTCTGGCAATTTTTCTTCCCGAGATATGGGCTCTTGAAAATTGGCAAAATCGTTTATATTTGACAAAAGTGTTTTCAGATAAATAAAGACAACTCAAAAAGTAATAATAATACAGGTCTCAGTCAGGTTGCAAATAACAGGTAATAAGACAGCCTTTAAAATGACATTCCCCAAGATTTTTTTTGGAAAAGGTCATAGGTCATTGGATTTAACCATAATTTTTGGAGAGCTTTATCTCAAAAAACTATATTTTTAAAATTTTGGAAAAAAAATATGTTATTAAGGGTCACCTATACTACATTAGTTTAAATTTTCAGGATGTAGACTTCATTGGAACTTTTAATATTAATAGAAACATAGTGACAGGAAAGAAAAAGCGATGTATTTTCCCTCAGAAAAAAAATATTTTTTTTTGTCTTTGAGATTCTGGTACCAAAGTTAATTTTTCTGAATGTTGTACTGAGTCCATATATGACCTTTGAACTGGCCTATCGCTATTAGTTTTCGAGATATCTGCACACAAATGTGTGGAAATTGTTATAATGCTATTGCTGTGTTTTTTTTTTTAACATTTAGGTGCATATATCTTGAAAAGTAATAGCGATAGGACAGTTCAAAGGTCATATTTGGACTCAGCACATCAAAAACATTCAGAAAAATCAATTTTGGTACCAGAATTTCAAAGACAAAAAAATATTTTTTTTTTTCTAAGGGAAATTACACCGCTTTTTCTTTCCTGTCACAATTGCTGTGTTTTTCAATAAGTGGATTTATTTTCGGATTAATCTTATTTAGTTTAAAATAAATAAATTAAAATGCCGAAACAAATTTGGAATATTATTTTCCATAATCTACGATAAATAAGCAATTATTATCCGAAAAAATAATAAAAAAAATCTGGAAAATTAAAAAAGTTATAAATTAATCAAAATAAATCCAACTAAATTTTAGGATTTAATAAATCCGTTTTGGATTAATTTTGTTTTATTTATAACTTTTTTCATTTTCCAAATTTGTTCATTTATCGGATTATAATTGCAAATTTATTGTAGATTACGGAAAAAAATATTCCAAATTGGTTTTAGTATGTTAAAATATTTTTTTTAAGCAAAATAAGATTAATCAAAAAATAAATCCACTTATTGAAAAACACAGCAAATGTTTCTATTAATATTAAAAGTTCCAATAAAGTCTCCACCCTGAAAATTTAAACTTAAGTAGTATTGGTGATTCTTAACAACATATATTTTTTACAAAATTTTAAAATATCGTTTTTTGAGATATAGCTCTCCAAAAATTAAGGTTAAAACCAATGACCTTTGACCTTTTTCAAAAAAAATCTTGGGGAAAACCATTTTAAAGGATGTCTTATTACCTATTATTTGAAACCTGAATGAGACCAGTATTACTTTTCGAGATATCTTTATTTATGTCACAACACTTTTGTCAAATATATACGATTTTGCTAATTTTCAGGACCGCATATCTCAAATACTGGAATGTCCAGAAGCCCGAAAAATTGGCAAAATCTCTTTTTTGTTAAAGTAAACCCCAGGACTTAATTTCATTCAATTTGGAGGGGGTGTGGTCAACTCGTCGGTTGAATTGAGGTGTTTTAGCTCATAGGTGTTAAAAAAAATACTTTTTATTTTTTTTTCAATCCTCGATTTTTTCGCGCTTTATCGCCATTATTTGGAACCTTCATAAAGCTTGCGAAAAATGTTATAACACTTGTGTTTGTTGTACAATTTTACCGTTTTTGCTCCGCATCGAAATAAGGGTCAAAAACCGCGGAAAGGAGTTGAAATTTTCAAAAAAAAACTATGCCATTATTTTTATTGATGGAAAAACCGTCTAAAAAGTGATAATATCAAAAAATTTAAATTTAAAAGTTTACTCTAGTAAACTATACTGCAGAGCTTCGAACGAATTAATTCTATTGAGAATTAATTCCCAAAAAGTTCAATTCTGTTTTAAAAAGTTTTGAATTATCATTCCCTACTAGCATTCAACATGAATTAATTCAAAGGCTTAATTCTCAAAGCTTAAATCAAATTGAATTAATTCCCAAGAGAATTAATTCCTTGCAAGCAATCATTCGATTGAATGATCAACATTTTTCATCATTCAAATCTATTACAAATTGAATGATGATTTTTTTATTTCATTCCCTTTGTATTTTCAAAAATGTTCTGCTTGTGTGCATTTTAAGCATCATCGTGTGTAAACGATCGGTTGTTGTTTTGTCGTCTGCTGCTTCCCACACAAGCATAAATATGTGTGTATGTGTGTTGCGCTTCACTGTTTTAAATTGAATGATAAGAAAATTTCACCATTCAATTTGTAGTAGATTGATTTGGATAAAAAAATATTTCATTCCTTAAGAATGATCATTCTTAAGGAATGAATTCTTGAAAGAATTAATTCATTGATTTTGAAAGTTGAATGATTTTAGGGAATGCCAAATTCTATTTTTTTAATTCGAATTAGAAAATTGAATTAAAGAATTAATTCTTTCGAACCTTTGCTATACTGTAGATAGCTCACATTTTTATTTATAAAATAACATGGTTTCACATAGCTCATGATATTTTTGCAATAAATTAGTCTTAAAATATTTTTTTATACCCTCCACTCTAGTGATAGAGGGTATATATAAGTTTGTCATTCCGTTTGTAACACCTCGAAATATTGGTCTAGGACCCCATAAAGTATATATATTTATGATCCTCGATCGATTTTAAGTCGATCTAGCGATGTCCGTCCGTCCGTCCGTCCGTCTGTCTGTCTGTCTGTCTGTCCGTCCGTAGAAAACACGCTAACTTTTGAAAGACTTTACAGAGGCTACTGAAGTTTGACACATATGTTTGTCATTTACCTGGTCAGGTTGGTATTGCATTCCAGCCAAATCGGTCCTGTGGTTCAAAAGTCATGAGCAAAAGAGTAAATTTCGGCAAGGGTGTTTCGCAAATTTTCGAGATAAAAAACACGATAACTTTTGAAAGACAATAATGAGACTACTGAAGCTTGGCATGTATCTTTGCCGTTCCCCGGGTCTGTTTAGTATTAAATTTCAGCTCAATCGGTCCAGTGGTTCAAAAGTTATAAGCAAAACCCTGAATTTCAGATTAGTTTCATCTAAAATGCCACGTGTTTTAACAAGTTTTAAAAGCATTGGTGGTAACTAAACAATGCTTTTCAAACTTGTTTAATTTTAAAGCAATGCTTTTTAAACTTGTTTAGTTTTAAAAGCATTGGTAACTTAAAAATTACACTCGAAAAAAATTTTACACTCAAAAAAAATGTTACACTCAAAAAAAAAATTTTCACAAAAAAAAATTTAGTTTTTTTTTACAAAAATGACAATATTTTGTGTACATACGTACGTGCATTCACTCAGAAATATTTTTACAGTAAAAAAAACATTACACTCGAAAAAAATTTTACACTCAAAAAAAAAATTAGTAATTTTTCTTTAAAAAAAAATGACAAAAAAAGAGTTTTTTACTCAAAATAAAATATTTCTAATCAAAATTGTTAATTTTTTCACGTTAAAAAATGTACTACCCTTTAAAAAAATGCATTGTGGAGGGTATTCATAGATTCGGCAAAGTCGAATTTAACTTTTCTACTTGTTTGTTCTAAAATTAATACCATAGATGACACTTATGCCAGCGAACATTTTGCCATCAAAAACTCATTTTCGTCAACCGAGCAGATAGCTCAAATTGGATATAGTTCTAAGATATGAGAATTGCGAAGGAGGCTACACAAGAAATTTCTTATATTTTCATGAAAAATTAGTAAAAAAAATAACAATTTTTTTTCGAATTTTTAATTATTTTCGCAAGTATTTTTAAAAAATTAGAAAAAAAAAAACAAACTTTGGATATTGTAAATTTGATGTTAAAGTACATGTTAAAATAAGAAAAACCTAAATTTTTCACAATTGGCAGCTTTTTATAGACGTTTTAGTTGCCAGATATAAAAAAACAAATGCCAAAAAATATGGTAAAATTCCAAAAAAAAATGGTAAAAATACAAAAAATACAAAAAAACAAGTAAAAAAGTTAAATTCGGCCTTGCCGAATGTAGTGATACCCTCCACAATTTCAAAAAGATTATTGCAAAAAAACTTTATTTAAAAGGAAATTACTTTTAAAAAAAAAATTTTTTGAAAAAAAATTTCCGTGAAAAAAAATTTTGGTAAAAAAAAAAATCCGCAATTTTTTTCTATTTTTGTCAAAAAATATGTTCGTACTTGTTTAAATACCATTTGGTGTTTAATTATGTTCACATTTGTCAACCAGAAGCCGAATTAAAGCATTTTGTATTTTTAGGTTATGTTGAATGTACTGAAATTTTTGAGGTGTGCTTACATTTTCGTTCATAACTTTTGAACCGCTGAACCGATATCGCTCAAATGCAATACCAAACTTCTCGGGAGAACTTCCAATAAATATGTTAACTTTCGGTAATCTCTGTGCATTTTCCACAGACAGACAGACGGACATCGCTAGAATGTCTTAAAATCGATCGGGCATCCTGAATATATATACTTTATGGGGTCCCAGACCGATATTTCGATGAGTTACAAACGGAATGACAAACTTATATATACCCTCTATCACTAAGTGGAGGGTATAAAAACTAGAACAATAATATAGTAAAAACACATAAAAATTGTTGTATTTTACTTAAAGCAAATTACCAAAAATGGTGTAAAATTTAAATTTTTTGCTAATACTATGTTCAGATTGGCCTCGAAACCCCGTCGAAACCTCGTATTTTCAATTTAAAAACTCACCTGTTCACACACAACTATTTTGACACTTACGGAGGTTTTGGAAACTATCACAAAAAATATATTGTTTTTAAACTAATTTATTATGTGGAAAATATTATTTTACATGTTTTAATTTTATTTTTATTTAAAATAAACAAATATTTTGAATAAATTTTGTAAATAAATTGATTTATTTATTTTTTTATTTTTGGCATTTTCCCATTTTCTCTTTTTCTCATTGTCGCACAGTGGTAAAAATATGAAATTTATAAGGTTTTGATCGTACTTTCGTTGAAACCTCACTACAAAAAGGTTTAAATTTGTGAGGGAAAATACGTATTTTCAAGTGAGGTTTGGCACGAAACCTCGTTTAACGGGGTTTCGAGGCCAATCTGAACGTACTATAAAGCATTTTGAAAATTTTTTGTGTCCGTGACTTGAAAAATTTTCAATTTTTTTTTTCATGAAATTTTTTATTTATAACAAATTATTTTTAACAAAATTTTTTACTCCGAAACTCAAAAAAAAAACTGAACTTAGAAAATTTTTGCGTGTCCTATTGTTGCATAATTACATTTTTTTGTAAAACAACATAAATTCTTGTATTAAAATAAGTTTTGTAAAATTGCCTTGGAATTTTGTACTTTTCAATACATATTTTTTGTTTAATTACATTTTTTTGTTTTTGTGTTTTAGAATACTCTAATTAGGCTTTCGCTGGGATTTTTCCAGCCTCCTCAGGGATTATATTTTATTAAATAAATAATCTTCCATCAAATTTTACACTTAATTTTTCAAATATAATAATTGTTTTACACAGCACATAAAGTACAACATAAAACACATAATTAATTTAAAAAATAATTCAAAATAAAATTAAAAATATCACATTAAAAATTTTTTCTAACACTACGCATCACAGTTTTGGCTTATCACAGTTTTGGTTTAATACTTTTTTGTGTTAAAAGCTGAAAACATTGTAAACGATTTAAAAAATCTTAAAAAAAAATTGTTTGTAATAAAAAATTTTGTTGGTAAGAAAACTAAATAACATCAAATAAAATTTTGTTGTACAATTACAGTTTTCTTGGGTAAAAAAACTAAACACCTTGTAATATTTTTTTAATTTGTAAAATATTTAATTTTTTTGTAAATTTACCTAAAAAATTGGTAAAATAAATTTACCAATATATAATAGTAAAATTACAAAGCAAACTGTAGTTTTCGTTTTATTAAATATATAACAATTTTTGTAAAAGACAAAAATATTAGTTTTTTTTTTGTATTTTTACTTGTAATTTTACAAACTTTTTTTTTGAGTGTAGACACTGAAATTTTAAATGCTGTATCCTTTAGTGAGAAAATATTTTGGAAAAAGTACATTTTGGAAATTCTTTTTCTAAAAGTCGTAAAGGGGATAGATAAAATGGCGTAAATTTGACCCTTTTTATATATTTTTTGAAATAATGGTTTAAAGACTTGCCATTTTGAATATAGGATCACCCAGCAAAAAAAAACAGTTTTTGGAAAATTTAATTTTAAGGACAAAAGGTGGTTATTTTTACCTATTTAACTATTAAACTAAAAACCCTAGAATCTCAAAGTTTTACGTGTAGTTTCTTTCATAAGAAATAACACCCAAGAGAAGGACATATTTTAAAATTTAAAATTTTAGGGTAAAAAGGGGTACCTAAATTAATAAAAGTGGTGTAAAATTGTACTTTTAGTACCTATAAGATAAAGACAATATAATTTTTTATTTCTTTATTGCATATTATTTTGGAATATAAATGATTTCATACATGGAACGAAAGGAAATGGTATTGGAGATGAAATGGAGTAGAACGGGGAACGAAATGGAATAGAGCAGGGAACAATATAGAATTATACTTTTTACTCAAATTTTTTGTATTCAACTTTTTTTCTCTCTTTATGTTTTTTCACTAAAACTTATTTTTATTCCAATTTCTTTTTTCACTGAAATATTTATTCACTCAAAATGCAAAATCTCAATATAAGGGCTCGAAAATTGTCAATATATTTTTTCACTGGAACGAACATGATAACGTACCATCGAAGTTATTCATATTGTATTGCTTAAATTATTTGTTAAAATATCATTATTTTATGAAAGACTTAAACGTTCACAATTAAATAAAACAAAGACTGTGTAGGAGAAATTCTTTAAAATCGCTACGATAATCCTGATCCTTCTATTATCCGGTATTTAGTATAACCGGTAACGAAGTTCCGGCGGACGTGCTAGTGAAAACATAAAGCAACAAACACACACAATACAATTGCAACAAACAAAAATTTGTTTTTATACCCTCCAACCACAGTATGGGGGTATACTCACTTTGTCATTCCGTTTGTAACGCATCGAAATATCGATCGGAGACCCCATAAAGTATATATATTATTGATCTATGATCGATTCTAAGACTTTTCTAGAATGTCCGTATGTCCGTCCGTCCGTCCGTCCGTCTGTATAAGACACGATGCAGTCCAAAATAAAAGAGATAGACTCGTTAAGTTTGGCAAAAATATGTCTTTTGGTCCTAGGCAGTTTAAGTTCGTAAATGGGCAAAATCGGACCAGGGGGAAAAAAGTTCCCCTCTGAAGAACTTAACAAACCTTTGAAAAACGCCATATTTTCTCAGGTTTTTTTTTGTATTTTGTTAAGCAAATGAAACAATTTGATGCCAGAAAAAGTTCAAGGTCCTGCACTTGGACTTGGGAAATAAAATAAATATTTTTTTTTTGCCCGCCCCCCTTTTGTGGGCGTGGATTTTAAAAATGTTTTTAAATAATGATAAAATTGTATTACTTAAGATCAAAAAGCATAATAAATAAATTTTTAAACATTTATCGCATTGGTTTATGTGTCCCCCAATGACCCCTTCTGACCACCCCCCCCCCCAAAAAAAAACGCCCTGGAATTTTTTTTTTAAATTTTTTTTTATCTGTTGGAGGGTATTATAGATTCGGCACAGCCGAATTTAACACTCTCACTTGTTTTGTATGTGTTTGTTTTTTTATATTTACATAATTATGGAAGGTGCAGCTGACGGTAAACCCTCTAATGCATAACGCTTATAGGCGGCCTTGTGGATTTGGTTGTATCTATTGAACGGCATCACTTACAGACAAGAGAGTGGTCGATTTTAAAAGCTAACATTGCACAGATTTATATTGTGCTATTCTTCATTCATTTTTCTTTATTTTCTTTGTAAGCAAAAAGTGAATTTTAAAACAAAAAAAAGTAGGTAATGAATCAAAATCGGCCACTCTCTTGTTTATAAGTGATGCCATTCAAAAGTTACAAACAAATCCACAAGGCCGCCTATAAGCGGACTTATCCATTAGAGGGTTATAGTCAGTTAAACAAGCCGACCAGCTCAAAATCGACGGCGCGCCTTTAATTAAGGTACCGCAATCAATGGACGTTAAAATTTAAAATTTAATGTGGACGTTAGAATTTAAAATTGAATGTGTTTCATTTTTTCGTTAAACGCAACGTTATTTGATTCTCGCAACAAACACACACAAAACAATTACAATAAACAAAAAAATTTTATTGTTTTGTATGTGTTTATTGCCTTATGTTTACATAATTATGGAAGGTGTAGCTGAGGGGAAGGGTACCTCAATCAAAGACGTAAGATTTTCAGAATGCCTGTGAGATATCTCTCGAATGTAAAATATCTGAAAAATAAAAACAAAATTTAGAATTACTTTTGTAAAAATTACTTAAGATAAAAATTTCGAATTGCAGACAATTTTTAATTTAAAAGAGGATCGAAAACTAAAAACTTCCAAAATAATCTGTAAACGCTTCTTTTACACCCGTCTTTAACTGCAATACATTTCTGCGGCAATAAAAAATAAAGTCGGCAGAATGGCCAAAAAAAATTTTTATTGCGATATAAATTTCCATTAGTAAATATATAGCAATTTAAGCGGTCTACATTACAGATAATATAATTTTGACGTTTGCTACAACTTATGTCGCAATATGTATATCAGTTGTAGCCGTTGTGTTATTTTAGTAACATTTTAATTATGAACCCGATCTGCAACCTTATCTACAAAAGTGGTTCTAAAAAATTTCTGGAGTTCAAAAAAAACTTCCCCCCACAAACTCAAGAGCTGGATCTGTCTCTAGATTACTTTAAATTAAATTTTAGCTTTTATTGTGCTACTTTTAAAGTAAAAAGTAAAATGTTATGCATTATTTAAATTTATATTGTTGCATTATTTTTAATTACCCAATAACTTAATATTACATGCATTTGAGTTGGTAATAAAAATCAATATAAATACTAGGATTATTACAACATAATTTATTTGTTAATATAAAAAATATATTGTGTGAAATTTTGAATGCACTTTATTTGAAACATTTATAGTGCAGATGAGAATAACTAGTAAATTATACATTTTAAGTCCCAAAACAAAATACAATAATAAAATATTTTCATTTTAAAACTCAAAATAACGATTTATTATGATTTTAAAAAAATTTATTCAAAATATCCCAATTGTAATACATAAATATTAAATTGTAAATACAACTCGTATAAGGCAAAATATTTTACAAAATTAAGTTTGCTAATCACAAATTTTTATTGTACAGTAAAGTTTAACTTTAACTAAAACAATTTTTTATATAGAAGAATTCCAAAATTTTTGACTACAAAAAAGCACTTTTTCGGCCTTACCTATTTTAATTGTCCTAAAAATTGGTATATATGTTCTTCTAATTTTTGTTGAATTTCGGTTTTTGTTATTTAGTAAAAATTGTGAATGGTTCGCGTTTTATCGCTATTCAAAGTTGGTATTTTGCAACAATTGTATGATAAATACACTATGTTTAAATGATCATATCTTTGGAACGCATCATCCGATTGTCACGAAATAAAGCGCAAAATAATGGTTATGTCCTGTACTCAAAACAAAATTTTGAAAAAGGATAGGATGCTTTGCAAAAAGGATATTGAATTTAAAAAAATGTCCTTAATATGCAAATATCTCAAAATGCGTATCTTTAATTTTCCTATATTTTTTTGCACATATAGCCCAAAATGTACTTAACAACATATGCAAATCCCAAATTGGGGTGATAAGCGGTTTGTTTATAAACGTGGTTACATGAAACGACTTATTGATTTTTGTTAATAATTCTTGTTTACAAATGAAAAACAATTTCTGCGCACTAACCGCGAATAATTTTTTTGTATGTATTTTGGATCGCTAAACTCAAAAATTTCATTAAAACGACATTTCGCGAATACATTTTTGTTTTATTATTTTTTTAGCGTTTTTTGGAGGTATTTTTACTATTTTGCTTATATCTTAAGTTCTGTTTATCTGATCTTCTCGCAATAAAAACCAAACTAAAGACAATCAAATTGCCAACAAATCCTACATTCATCATTTTTTCATTAGTTCATAGCTTTACGCGCAAACAAATTTTTTAGCGTTATTTGGAGTTATTTTGACTATTTTTCTTATATCTTGAGTTCCGTTTATCTGATCCTTCCGAAATAAGAACCAAATTAAAGACAATCAAATTTCCAACAAATCCTACATTCATCATTCATCAGTTCAAAGCTTTCCGTTTAATAGGCAAACATATGACTAAAATAAGTTTTTTGATTAACAAATCATTTAAAAAAAGTTTAAGAAATAGAAATCTTTGCAATTAATAACGTTTTTTATTTATCTGCAAAGCCTGAACATTTAGAAATATAATAAAGTTCATTTGATGAAAATCTATAGGTTTACTCCGAAGTTATCACAAATTATATGAAGATACATGATAAAATACAAAAAAAAATGGTAATTTTTTACGATTTCTGTTTTTAAAATTTTTAAAATATGAGCTTTGTTAATAAAAAAAATAGTTTTTCCTTGTTTGCCTATTGCGCGTAAAGTTATGAACTGATATAAAAATAATGAATGAAGGATTTGTTGGAAATTTGATTGTCTTTAATTTGGTTCTGATTGCGAAAAGATCAGATGTACGGAACTCAAGATATAAGAAAAAAAGTTAAAATACCTCCAAATAACGCTAAAAAAATTATTTGCGCGTAAAGGTAAGAACTGATGAAAAAATGATGAATGTAGGATTTGTTGGAAATTTGGTTTTCTTTAGTTTGGTTTCTATTGCGAGAAGATCAGATAAACAGAACTTAATTTATAGGCAAAATAGTTAAAATACCTCCAAAAACGCAAAAAAATTCATTTAACAAAAATGTATTCGCGAAATGATGTTTTAATGAAATTTTCGAGTTTAGCGATCAAAAATACATATAAAAAAATTATTCGCGGTTAGTGCGCAGAAATTGTTTTTCATTTGTAAACGAGAGTTATTAACAAAAATCAATAAGGCGTTTCATGAAACCGCGTTTACAATTAAACCGCTTATCACCCCAATTTGGGATTTGCATATGTTGTTAAGTACATTTTGGACTATATGTGCAAAAAAATAAAGGAAAATTAAAGATACGCATTTTGAGATATTTGCAAATTAAAGACATTTTTTTAATTTCAATATCCCTTTTGCTAAGCATCCTTTCCTTTTTCAAAATTATTTTTTAAGTACAGGACATAACCATTATTTTGCGATTTATTTCGTGATAATCAGATGATGCGTTCCAAAGATACGATCATTTAAACATTATGTATTTCTCATAAAATTGTGGCAAAATACCAACTTTGAACAGCGATAAAACGCGAACCATTCACAATTTCGACTAAATAACAAAAATCGAAATTCAATAAAAATCAGAAGAATGGATATGTTAATTTTTGGATAAATTTAACCACCATCGGCGGATTGCCTATGCTATTTTAAATGGAACCAGTCTATAATTAAAAATTTTAAAAATAATACTGTTTCCGAATTTGACACTTTTTTTTAACAAGCTGGGCACCCTACTGGTAAAGTTATTTCGATTACGCTGAATTCAATGGCGAAAAACATTTTTTGGTCGCGAAATTTGCGACAATTTTTAAATTTAAAACCAACAAAGTCTTTTAAACTAACATTACAAACCATAATACCGTAAATTTTTTCGCTTAAAACATTTTTTGTTCGTGAAAATCATTATTTTTTTGAAAAAGTTGTTTCAATACAGATATTTTTAGTTTGATTTGAATTTACGACAGCCATCTGGTAAAGATAGTTCGTGTACACTAAATACGATTGCAATATCAGTTTTTTTTTTTTTCAAAGATAGCGTATGTATTAGCGATATTCGCCCCCCCCCATAAAAAAAATTGTTCGTGAACTTTGACCTCAGTTTTTTCAAAAACCTAAAGTAATGGAAAAATTTGGAAACTAAATTCAGAAGCAGCATTGAAAGATTAATCGAAACCGTGTGGTCAGATCGCAGAGGCGTAAAAAAATTTCAAGTAAAAAACTTCTAAAAAATAAAAATAAAACACAATTTTTTTTAACTTTGACCTCAATTTTCTCCAAAATTTTCCAGTTCCCGAACTACGGCATTTTATATCGAAACTTACTACCTTCATCGATTTTTTATTTCCGAAAATAAAAGAAAACAAGTAAGAAAATTATAGTCGGTCAAGACCGACAATATGATACCCTACACCACTGTTTTCCGGAAAAATGGGTACCAAGTCCAAACATGGACCGATGAGAACCATTGATTTAGACAATTGTTGAGTTTTTATTATCTAAACTCTATTGAATATACAAAAAAAAAACTTTTATTTGAGGAAATTTTTTTTCGCTAATTTTTTTTTTTTTATTTTGCTATTAATTTTTGAAAATGTGTAGAATACGATACATTACAGACACAAAATTTAAAAAAAAAAAAATTTTCGCGATTTTTTTCCGCGTAAAAATTTTTTTTTGGAAAAAAATAATGCATTTTCTAAATTTATTTATTTATATTTAAAAACAATCCCAAAAGTATAAAAATTAAATTTTTTAGTACTTTAGCTTTACAATTTTTGAAAAACGGCTAGCACCATTGAATTCAGCGTACTCGAATTAGCTTTACCAGCAGGGGTCCCAGCTTGTTAATTTTTGCGACTAGCACATTCGCGATTTAAAATTTTGATGTTCAAGTACAATGAAAACGATATTTTTAAACTTTTGCGATAGTTTTTAAATTTAAAACCACTCAAGTCTGTTAAACTAACATTACAATCCATAATACCGTAAATTTTTTCGCGAAAAACATTTTTTGTTCGTGAAAATCTTTATTTTTCTGAAAAAGTTGTTTCAATACAAATATTTTTAGTTTGATTCGAATTTACGACAGCCATCTGGTAAAGATAGTTCGTGTACACTAAATACGATTGCAATATCAGTTTTTTTTTCAAAGTTAGCGTATGTATTAGCGATATTCGCGATTATTTTTTTATTTTTAAATAAAAAAATTAATTTCGTATATTATTTATACTCTATTGAAAAAATCGCGAAAATTTTTTTTTTTTCGAAAAATTTTGTGTATATATACAAAAAAACATTTATTTGAGGAAATTTTTTTCGCGAAATTTTTTTTTTTTTATTTTGCTATTAATTTTTGAAAATGTGTAGAATACGATACATTACAGACACAAAATTTTTCGAAAAAAAAAATTTTTCGCGATTTTTTTTTCGCGTAAAAATTTTTTTTTTGAAAAAAAATAACGCATTTTCTAAATTTATTTATATTTCAAAACAATCCCAAAAGTATAAAAATTAAATTTTTTTAGTACTTTAGGTTTACAATTTTAAATTGCGAATATCGCGAATACTAGCGCTAACTTTGAAAAACGGCTAGCACCATTGAATTCAGCGTACTCGAATTAGCTTTACCAGCAGGGTGCCCAGCTTGTTAATTTTTGCGACTAGCACATTCGCGATTTAAAAATTTGATGTTCAAGTACAATGAAAACGATATTTTTAAACTTTTGCGATAATTTTTAAATTTAAAACCACTCAAGTCTGTTAAACTAATGTGGAGTTCACACTAGCGACGTTAAACAAGTTGTTCAACAAAACACCAGTAGCAGAATAAAAACGTAATGGACACAGAACAAAGACTTTTTTAAAAATCTCACTCTTGAACACTTCAAAACAGCAAGTGTGAACGCCGTATAACATCACAAACCATAATACCGTAAATTTTTTCGCAAAAAACATTTTTTGGTCGCGAAAATCTTTATTTTTGTGAAAAAGTTGGTTCAATACACATATTTTTAGGACAAGCTAGTTCGTGTACACTAAATCCCATTTTTTTTTCAAAGTTAGCGTATGTATTAGCGATATTCGCGATTTTTTTTTTTTATTTTTAAGTAAAAAAAAATATATTTTATTATATTATTTAGACAATTGCTGAGTTTTTATTATCAAACTCTATTGAATATACAAAAAAAAAAACTTTAATTCGCGAAAAAAATTTTTTAGCGAAATTTTTTTTTTAAATTTTTTTTTTATTTTGTTATTAATTTACGAAAATGTGTAGCATACGATACGTTTCAGACACAAAATTTTTCGAAAAAAAAATTTTTCGTTAAAGATCTATTAAGAATTACACAGCCCCACAAAAAAAAAGATTCTGACCCAGAAGCTATACCCACTAATCCTTATGTATTTTAAACTTCTGAACTCGATTTTTCTATCAGACTTGAATTCTATCGTTGGTTTTTCCTGTAATTTAGTCCGCAAAGTGAACCTTTCTGATTTCTTTGTAAATTTGACTAAAAATAAGTTTAAAAAATTTTCAATTTTATTTCGGTATGGTTTATTACGAAAAAAATAAAAGGTTTTTTAATAAAATTCATCCAAAATTGTAAAAGTTACATGCATTTGAGCAAAAAAGCATCAATTTAGTTTTATACAAAAACAGTTGTATGTTACATTAGGCACACCTGAAATGAACAAAAAAATCTGTTTTTGTATAAAACACAATTTTTGCATATTTGTTGAAATGCATGTAACTTCTACAATTTTTGACCGATTTAATTAAAACCCTTATTATTGAGTTTGTAATAAGTCAGACTTAAACTTTACATACAGAAAAACATAGAAATAAAATTTAAAAATTTCAATTTGCGGCCTTTCTTTGCAAATTACAGGAAAACCCAACGATAGATATGAATTCAGATGGCGGAATCGAACTCAGGAGGACAAAATACACATAAATCCAGTTTGTGGACTTTTTTTGTGGGACTGTGTTATTTTACATTATTCATTTTTGTCCTTTTATTATTAATATTTTATAAATTATTTTCTAAATTATTCCCAAACTTATAACTCCCACTTAAAGTTAATTCTGTTTTAAATGTCAAATTGCTAACAAGGCGTTTAATTTAACTTTTGTCGTCATAAGTACATACAAAAGAATTGTACAAAACCAAAAGAGTTTTTATTGTTTAAGTCCGTTCGTTTTAACTAAACAAAAGGGTCGACTTTATTGTTTTTGTCTTTTTTAAGTTTTTTATTCATAAAATATTTTTCCTTGAATTAGTTCTTAAAACTTTTTTTTTTAAAACAGTAGCTCTTGAAATTGGGGAGAATAGTGGGAAGAATTTTCCTACAGTAAAAGTCTCAGATTCTGAGACATTTTTTCTACAGAAAAAGTCTCAGATTCTAAGACATTTTTTTTATAGAGAAAGTGTTATACGGTATTTACACCAACGAAAACAACTTGTTTTTTTAATATTTTTTTGGTTTTTGGCAAAAACTATGTAGTTTTTCCATACAATTTAAAAACTGCGTTGCCAACCAAAACTAAACAAAAACTAGAGTTTTGGCTGTGTTCACTACTGGCTAATCATTCTGTGTGAATATTTTTTTCAGTTTTGTTTTGTTTAACTCGAATGTCAAAAATAAAATATTTGTTTTTTGTGAAATTATTATTCCAATCTGTTAAAAAAGTTAATAAATATGTAATTTATTTTTTTTATTAACGTGTGGCTATTGTTATTTTGTGTTTTTTAGTGAATTTATAAAATAATTAATTTGATTTGACAAACAAAAACTCTATTTATTCGGTGTAAACGGTTTGGTTTTCAAAAATCAGTTTTGGCCAAAAACAAGTTAGCTTTTGTTTGGTCTAAACATAGTATTAGATTCTAAGATATTTTCCTATAAAAAAAGGCTCAGAATCTGAGACATTTTTCCTATAGAAAAATCTCAGATTCTGAGACATTTTTCCTATAGAAAAATTAGCAGATTTTGAGAAATTTTCCTAAATAAAAGTCTCAGATTCTGAGAAATTTTTTCATACAGAAAATGTTTCAGATTCTGAGACATTTGTTCATATTGAAAAGTCTCAGTCTCAGATTCTGAGACTTTTTATTATAGAAAAAGTCTCAGACTCTGAGACATTCTTTTTTAATAGAAAAAGGCTCAGATTCTGAGATATTTTTTCTATAGAAAAAGTCTCAGATTCTTAGACATTTTTCCCTAAGAAAAAGTCTCAGATTCTGAGACATTTTTTCTATAGAAAAAGTCTCAGATTCTGAGATATTTTTCCCTAAGAAAAAGTCTTAGATTCAAAGATATTTTGCCTATAGAAAAAGTCTTAGATTTTGGAACATTTTTCCTATAGAAAAAGTCTCAGACTCTGAGACATTTTTTTTATTGAAAACGTCTCAGATTCTGAGACATTTTTTTTATAGAAAAAGTCTCAGATTCTGAGAAATTTTTTTTATAGAAAAAGTCTCAGATTCTGAGACATTTTTTCTATAGAAAAAGTCTCAGATTCTGAGAAATTTTTTGTATAGAAAAAGTCTCAGATTCTGAGACATTTTTCTTATAGAAAAAGTCTCAGATTCTGAGACATTTTTCTTATAGAAAAAGTCTCAGATTCTGAGACATTTTTCTTATAGAAAAAGTCTCAGATTCTGAGACATTTTTCTTATAGAAAAAGTCTCAGATTCTGAGACATTTTTCTTATAGAAAAAGTCTCAGATTCTGAGACATTTTTCTTATAGAAAAAGTCTCAGATTCTGAGACATTTTTCTTATAGAAAAAGTCTCAGATTCTGAGACATTTTTCTTATAGAAAAAGTCTCAGATTCTGAGACATTTTTCTTATAGAAAAAGTCTCAGATTCTGAGACATTTTTCTTATAGAAAAAGTCTCAGATTCTGAGACATTTTTCTTATAGAAAAAGTCTCAGATTCTGAGACATTTTTCTTATAGAAAAAGTCTCAGATTCTGAGACATTTTTCTTATAGAAAAAGTCTCAGATTCTGAGACATTTTTCTTATAGAAAAAGTCTCAGATTCTGAGACATTTTTCTTATAGAAAAAGTCTCAGATTCTGAGACATTTTTCTTATAGAAAAAGTCTCAGATTCTGAGACATTTTTCTTATAGAAAAAGTCTCAGATTCTAAGACATTTTTCTTATAGAAAAAGTCTCAGATTCTGAGACATTTTTCTTATAGAAAAAGTCTCAGATTCTGAGACATTTTTCTTATAGAAAAAGTCTCAGATTCTGAGACATTTTTCTTATAGAAAAAGTCTCAGATTCTGAGACATTTTTCTTATAGAAAAAGTCTCAGATTCTGAGACATTTTTCTTATAGAAAAAGTCTCAGATTCTGAGACATTTTTCTTATAGAAAAAGTCTCAGATTCTGAGACATTTTTCTTATAGAAAAAGTCTCAGATTCTGAGACATTTTTCTTATAGAAAAAGTCTCAGATTCTGAGACATTTTTCTTATAGAAAAAGTCTCAGATTCTGAGACATTTTTCTTATAGAAAAAGTCTCAGATTCTGAGACATTTTTCTTATAGAAAAAGTCTCAGATTCTGAGACATTTTTCTTATAGAAAAATTATCAATTTTTGAAATATTTTTTCAATAGATTCTGCGTGATTTTTCCTATAAAACAAGTTGGTGATTCTAAGACATATTTTCTGAATAATAAGTATCCGACTCTGAGACATTTTTTCTATAGAAAAAGTATCAGCCTCTGAGACATTTTTCCTATAGAAATAGTCTCAGATTCTGAGACATTTTTCCTATCGAATAATTCTCAGATTCTGAGATATTTTTCGGAGACAAAAAATGTCTCCGAATCTAAGACTTTTTCTAAATAAAAAATGTCGCAGAATCTGAGACTTTTTCTATAGGAAAAATGCATTAGAATCTGAACTTTTTCTATTGAAAAAATGTTTTAGAATCTGAGACTTTTTTTGTAGAAAAAATGTCTTAGAAACTTTAACTTTTTTGCCGAAAAAAAATCTCGGAATTTTATTGAAAAAGCCATTTTTCTTATAGAAAAAGTTTCAGATTCTTTCCGTGTAAAAATCGAATAGATCTTGTCAGATCTGTTTTTATCTGATAATATATGATTGCATCTGATTAAATATAATTGAATCTGATCAGATATAATTTAATGTCAATTTCGTTACAATGTTGACCGAATCTGAGATCTAGTCAGATCCCGATTTTGGTCATTTCACTTATAGCTCCGCACCTGTTTAACCACATCATATTTATGTATAAAAACAATTTATGTTTTTGAACCTTGAAAAGAAAAAATGGCATCTTAAAAACCGCAAAAAAATATTAAGAAAAGTTTTAGAAGAAACAATTCTTTTTTATTACACAAAACAGTTTTGAAATAAAATAATAAAAAAAAACTTTAAACTACTTCGCAAAACAATAATTTGTTACAAAGTTAACAATTACACTGTTCAACAAATTTGAGGTGATTTAATGTATTTGGTGTGAGACCAAAACAAATGAAAGTAGACAAAACCGCCTAAAGGGCTTTGATCAAGTACTTACAGTTTTTTATGGCCCGCTGAAATTTTCCCAAATTTTTTTTTTTTTTTTTATTCCTTAAATAATTATTTAACATGAACATTATATGAAACAGCTTAAATACTACCACAATACTCATGAAAAATATTTTAAGCTCCTAGTCGGAGCATAGGGCGGAAACAAAAACAGTCCATCTTTGTCTGTCTTGTGCAATTTGTTTAATCTCCTGCCACGTTCCTCTGGATCTATGTTCATTATGTGTAGATCTCTTCCAAGTGCTGTTGGGTCTTCCTGGGCGCCTTGAACCTTGAGGGTTCCATTCAAAGGCCATTTTAGCAATGTCGTTGTCAGTCTTACGTAACGTATGACCTATCCAGCGCCACTTCCGGCGTTTTATTTCCGTGGTTATTGGTTCGTTGTTTGTAATTCTTAGAAGGTCCTCATTGGAGATGGTTAAGGGCCAAAATATTCGACATATGCGTCGCAAACATTTATTGACGAATACCTGAAGTTTTCTGCATATAACGTCCGTCACTTTCCAGGTTTCACAGCCGTATAAGAGAACTGATTTAACACTGGTGTTGAAAATCCTTAATTTTGTTCGCTGGGATATGTTGCGGGTTGACCAAACTTTCCTCAATTTATAGTAAGCGTGACGGGCTTTGCTTATTCGAGCTATTACGTCCTCATCCGCTCCACCATCTTTGGAAACTGTGCTGCCAAGATAACAGAATTTGTCTACGTCTTCTATAATGGTTTGAACGCCATTTATTTCTACGCTAAGAGCTGTTTGATTTTGGGTCTCAATTCGCATAAGCTTTTTTTTTTAGCGTTTACACGTAAACCAACCCTGTCGGCATTTTCAATTAATTTTTCAAATTTAGTTCTCGTTCCAGTTAGTGAGTGTGATAGAAAGCATATGTCGTCAGCATAGTCTAGATCGCTGAGTCTTTGGTGTGGACGCCATTGTATGCCATCAGGGACTTCGGCATTTGTTTTAGTCAGGATGCTATCAAGCACGACAGTAAATAGAAGTGGTGATAGAACGCATCCCTGTCGTACACCTCTCTGTATGGAGAATTTTTCACTGTTTTTTCCTTTGAATCGGACAGTGCATTCTGCATTAGCATATAGTTCTCGAATTAAAGCGATTATTTTCTCAGGGACACCTTTTTCTCGCAGGGAATGCCAGATGGCGTTTCTATTGATGGTATCAAAGGCACGTTCAAAGTCTACAAACAGTATATACAGAGGAGAACGCCACTCTACGGACTGCTCTATAATTATACGTAGGGTGTTTATATGATCGACACAGGATCTTTGTGGTCTGAAGCCATTTTGTTCTTGTCGTAAGCTTGCATCCAGGGTAGATGATACACGATCTAGTATTATAAACGCTAAAATTTTCCCAAATGCTTGTGAAATAAGTAAAATTAATGATTTAAATATTCGACACCAAATGTCCCGCTACAGAAAACCATGTGTCCCATGAATTTCTGCATAGGTTGTATTAATAGCCCTATATGGAACTAAGAAAATTTTGTTTTTGGTTTTTTTAATTTTTCAAAACTTGGGCTCAGGCGTGGCTAAATATTGAAAAAATTGACGAATTTCTGTCGAGTTGCCTTGATTAAATATTTATCAAATTAAAACGAAATGCACCATAATCTTATTCTTTATATTCTTGTATATTTTTTAGGGCTATCGATTAAAATTTTTTATTTTGAAAAATTTATAGAACCCGTTCTCAAATTTCCCATTTTGAGAAAAGTCAATTTATCAAAAATCTGGCCATTTTTTGTTTCTTTTTCCAAAAAAAATTCGGAAGCGTATTTTTAGTTTTCTTTCGAGACAATCGCATTTGAATTTTAAATTTCATATCAATTTTGTAATTTACTTGTATTTTCTTGTTTCAACATAGCGCATAAGTAAAAAAATATTTACATAAATGTTACACATACGCTATGTTGAAACAAGAAAATACAAGCAAATTACAAAATTGTTATAAAATTTAAAACTCAAATCCGATTTTTTAGAAAAAAATTAAAAAACTCGCGAAAAACGTTTCTTCAGGAAAAATGTTGGGGTGTAAAAATTAATGGGGGTCGGTCTTACATTGCACCGTTCTAGGAGTGACTCTGAGGCAATTGTGGGTAAATGGCTTCTCGTCGGAGCATACGTACTGGTAAAAAAACACAAAATCCCCCCCCTCTGGGTTGCTCTCATGCAAGACCAACCCCCATTAATTTTAAAACACCAACAATTTTTCTGAACAAACGTACTGCTTATCTTCACTCAATAAGGGGGATCCCATACAAAATGTCATTTAAAATTAAAACGAAATGCACCATAATCTTAATCTTTATAGTCTTGTATATTTTTTAGGGCTATCGATAAAAAAAATTTATTTTGAAAAATTTACAGAACCCGTTCTGAAATTTTACATTTTGAAAAAAGTAAATTTATCAAAAATCTGACAATTTTTTGTTTCTTTTTCCACACAAAAAAATTCAGAAGCGGGTTTTTGGTTTTTTTGAGACAATCGCATTTGAATTTTAAATTTTATATCAATTTTATAATTTACTTGTATTTTCTTGTTTTAATATAGTGCATAAGTAACAAATATTTGCATAAATGTTACACATATGCTATGTTGAAACTAGAAAATACAAGCAAATTACAAAATTGATATAAAATTTAAAACTCAAATCCGATTTTTTAGAAAAAAATTAAAAAACGCGCGAAAAACGTTTCTTCATGAAAAATGTTGAGTTGTAAAAATTAATGGGGGTCGGTCTTACATTGCACCGTTCTAGGAGTGACTCTGAGGCAATTGTGGGTAAATGGCTTCTCGTCGGAGCATACGTACTGGTAAAAAAAACACGAAATCCCCCCCTCTGGGTTGCTCTCATGCAAGACCAACCCCCATTAATTTTTACACACCAAAATTTTTCTGAACAAACATACTGCTTATCTTCACTCAATAAGGGGGATCCCATACAAAATTTCATTGAAAAATATTTTACAAAATATTTTTGTCACTCAAAAATATTTTTACACCAAAAACATTCGAAAAAAATTTTACACTGGAAAATTTACAAAATTTTTTTTTTCAAAAATTACAAAAAAAAAATTTTTACTCGAAATAAAATATTTCTAATCGAAATGGTTAATTTTTTTTCTCCTTAGAAAATTTATTACCACTTCAAAAGGGTATTCATTAGAGTTGTCACTTATTCGCCATTAGACTTTGTTCGAATAATTCAAATAATTGTTTTTGTTCGATTGACCAAACGATTAAATTTAAAAAATTATTCGATTATTCGATGGAATAACGAATAAAAAAAGTGGTTATTAAAAAAGGTGACATAATCCCCACGGACATTATCCCCATAACGGAAATGGGGATTATGACCCAATGCGTTACGGACATAATCCCCATATTAGTTGTGGGGACTATGGCCATTTCAAAAATGGTCATAATCCCAATGGGGATTATCTCCCTTCGCTGTTGGGATTACGACCTAAAGTTTTTCGGTCATAACCCTTTATTCATATTATGGGGACTAAGTCCAAAACAATTTCGGTCATAATGCCTTTATTTTGCGGAGAGGGTGGGCTTAATGCATGGCGTTTGTAATCCCAAATCCCGGCCGAAGGCCAGCTACGCAGAAAAACTTTTAAGACAAAAAAAAAATTCACATAATTATTGGGATTATTACCTATTAGTAAAGTAGACATAATCCCTGTAATGGGATTATGTCCACTTTTTACGTGCTCATTGTCCCCATAAAACTGGGAATTATGTCTATTTTTTATTGGGATTATGTCGAAATTTTTTCGGTCATAGTTCCCACTACCGTTATGGGGATTATGACAGAATTCGTTTTGGTCATAATCCCCATAACGGAAATGGGGGTTATGTCCGTGGGGATTATATCATGTCACCATTAAAAAATATTTTTATTAACAAAAAAATAAACAATTCTATCAAAAAGCCAAAAAAATACACTTTTATCATTATTTTATATTATTTTCGATATACACGCCCCTAAAAGGGGGCGGGCCGAAAAAATAGCATTTCCTAATCATATTGGTCCAAATGCAGGTCAAAGAACTTCATATGGCACAACAATATTTCATTTCTTGAACAAAGATACAATAAAAACCATGTCGAGGGCGAATATTCAAAACATGCTATCTGCAGTGTTATAACATAGCAGATAGCAAGTTTTGAATATTCACGATGTACAAAAATTTAGGTTTTCTGGTGATATTTTAGTTCTTTAAGGGGGAACATTTTCCCACTCGTCCGAATTGGCGTCTGAACATTGCCAGCCTATGACCATAAGACATAAGCGTGTCAAAGTTCAGCAGTATAGCTCTTTTATTTTGGACTGTATCGTACCCTCACATACGTACAGGCGGACATCGCTAGAATGTCTTAGAATCGATCACTATAAATAAATAAACTAATTGTTCGATTAATTGACATAAATTAGTCGATTTATTCGTTATTCGAAAATCGTCATTTTTAAATTAATCGAACAAGCGTTTGGTTTTGTTTGATCGATTAATCGAATTATTTTTAATCGGTTGACAACTCTAGTATTAATGGATTCGGCCAAGTCAAATTTAACTTTTCTATTTGTTTTTTTTTTTTTAATTTTCTTGTTGAACAGTGTTATTACATTAAATGCCACAAAAGAAACTATTACGACATGCCAACGACTATAATTGTCACTAATTGTTTTTGTGGTTAAGGATAAAACCATTTACTAAAAAACTTTTAAATTCATTTATATAAAAAAAATCGTATTTTGAAAAATAGTGGGACTTAATCAAATACACCAATACCTTACAGAACGACCCTTAAGGATCGGCGAACATTTTGATCCAAAATATTGCTCTATTACGCTTTACCGTTCTTAGTTTTCGCGATGCGGGAATTAAAGGGATTAATAAGGTTTTGGACAACTTTAAAATACTTTTAAGACCTTTTTATTACTGAGACTTCATATGAGTCACTTTCCTACAGATAACATTTCAAATGGTAAAACATTCCTTAAGAAAAGACTTAGAACTGTTTAAAAAGTTGACGTTTTTGTGGTCAGTAGATAAATAAAATTTTAAATTTCCTTACCTAATGTGAGAATTTTCAGAAACGTACATTTCTGGTGTCCACACACAAAAAAAAAAACTTTGTCAAATTACTAGGAAAGTCTCGTAATCCCATTTTACCAATAATTGGCAGTTTTCCTTGTTATTTAACAAACAAATTTGGATCGAAATTCAATTTTTTTTTGTAATTTTACATTTTTTTTTGTAAATTCACGAATTCCTTGTAATTTTAGTTGTGCCAAAAACTTTGTAGATTTACCATTTAATTGGTAAAAAATTTGTAAAATTACTAAATTTTTGGTAAAAAGCTTGTAAAATTACTAGGAATTCTCGTAAAAAAGGAGGCAGGAAAAAATCTAGTAAAATTACGAAGCTTTCCTTTTGTAAACTTACAATTTTATTGGTAAAAACCTTGTAAAATCACAAAATTATTGGTAAAAAGCTTGTAAAACTACTAGGAATTTTTGTCAAATAGGAGGTAGCAAAAAAAAAAAGTTACAAGTTTTTCTTGTAATTTTACAAGGTGTTTTTTTTTTTTGAGTGCAGTTGTACTTTTTAACAGCATTTTTCCTATAAAAAAAATCTCAGATTCTAAGAATACTTCCTGTAAAAAATTTTAACATTCTGAGAAAAGTTTCTTACAAAAAATTCTCTGATTCTAAAAATTATACATCATTTGCAATTGTATTTCAGAAATCATCAATTGAATTTCAGAAGTTATCAATTGTATTTCAGAAATCATCAGTTGTATTTCAGAAATTATGAATTGTATTTCAGAACAAATCAAATATATTTCAAATATATTGTATTTCAGAATTTATCAATTGTATTTTAGAAGTTATCAATTGTATTTCGGAATTTATCAATTGTATATCAGAAATTAACCTTCGTAAAATTGAAAATTTCTGAAATACAATTGATAAATTCTGAAATACAATTGATAATTTATGAAATACAATTGATGATATCTGAAATATAATTTGTAAATTCTGAAATACAATTGATAATGTCGAAAATACAATTAATAATATCTGAAAAACAATTGATAACTTCTGAAATACAATTGAAAAATTCTGAAATACAATTGATAAATTCTGAAATACAATTGATAATTTCTAAAATACAATTGACAACTTCTGAAACACAATTGTTTTTCATAATTCATAAAAATTGGAAATATTTAATTAAAATTTTGTTACCTAATCAAATCTTAATGTAATTTTGCCATTTCTGGACTTAGTCTGAGACTAATAGTCTCCATATAAAAATTTCGCCCGATATTCGTTAAATTAAATCGGTTTTGGTTGTTGTCAAATTTTGTTGTTGTGTGGTTTCTGCACTTATTAAAGATCTAACAAAAGATAAATCAAATCGGTCCACGTTTGGACTTGGGACCCATTTTCCGGAAAACACTCGTGTAGGGTATCATAAGGTCGGTCTATAATTTTCTTACTTTTTTTTTAAATTTTTTAACAAAAATTTGAAATAAAAACGGATTTTTTAAGTTAATTTCATCAGAAATGTATAACAAAAATTGTAACTCTGTACGTATGATTAATATTTAATTAATATAAAAAAATATCACTCATTCGCACCCGCACACTGAAGAATAATTTGAAAAAATGTACTTGCAACTGTTTTGTCATATAGTTGTGCTATTGACAGGCCCCAGTCAGCGCGTTTACTCCAGAGTAAATGATCACAAATTCAATGGCTATGATACCATTAAGACGTGCGCTTAATGGGTTAAATTGTTAAATATCATATATTGACAAAATTCGAAATACTGTAATATATCTACTTCTGAGCTTAATAACTGATACACACATGGAAAAAAAATAGTAGTATTTGAAACTCATTATCAAACTCGAAACTCCTCAAATTTGTTTTCAGAATATAAGTTTTTGTTACAATTACTTTATTTCAATTATCATGAATTAAAAAAATATTTTTTTGGAGAGACTTTGAGAACAGCTTAAAAGGGAAAAAATTTCAGAATCTGAGACTTCTTCTATAGAAAACATGTCTCAGAATCAAAACTTTTTCTATAGAAAAAATGTCTCAGAATCTGAAATTTTTTCTATAGACGAAATGTCTCGGAATCTGATTTTTTTTGTCGAACATTTGTCGCAGAATCTGAAACTTGTTCAATAGAAAAATTGTCTCAGAATCTGTGACTTTTTCTATAAAAAAATTGTCTCAGAATCTGAGACTTTTTCTATAGAAAAATTGTCTCAGAATCTGAGACTTTTTCTATAGAAAAATTGTCTCAGAATCTGAGACTTTTTCTATAGAAAAATTGTCTCAGAATCTGAGACTTTTTCTATAGAAAAATTGTCTCAGAATCTGAGACTTTTTCTATAGAAAAATTGTCTCAGAATCTGAGACTTTTTCTATAGAAAAATTGTCTCAGAATCTGAGACTTTTTCTATAGAAAAATTGTCTCAGAATCTGAGACTTTTTCTATAGAAAAATTGTCTCAGAATCTGAGACTTTTTCTATAGAAAAATTGTCTCAGAATCTGAGACTTTTTCTATAGAAAAATTGTCTCAGAATCTGAGACTTTTTCTATAGAAAAATTGTCTCAGAATCTGAGACTTTTTCTATAGAAAAATTGTCTCAGAATCTGAGACTTTTTCTATAGAAAAATTGTCTCAGAATCTGAGACTTTTTCTATAGAAAAATTGTCTCAGAATCTGAGACTTTTTCTATAGAAAAATTGTCTCAGAATCTGAGACTTTTTCTATAGAAAAATTGTCTCAGAATCTGAGACTTTTTCTATAGAAAAATTGTCTCAGAATCTGAGACTTTTTCTATAGAAAAATTGTCTCAGAATCTGAGACTTTTTCTATAGAAAAATTGTCTCAGAATCTGAGACTTTTTCTATAGAAAAATTGTCTCAGAATCTGAGACTTTTTCTATAGAAAATTTGTCTCTGAATCTGAGACTTTTTCTATAGAAAATTTGTCTTAGAATCTGAGACTTTTTCTATAGAAAATTTGTCTTAGAATCTGAAACTTTTTCTATAGAAAAATTGTCTCAGAATCTGAGACTTTTTCTATAGAAAAATTGTCTCAGAATCTGAGTCTTTTTCTATAGAAAAATTGTCTCAGAATCTGAGACTTTTTCTATAGAAAAATTGTCTCAGAATCTGAGACTTTTTCTATAGAAAAATTGTCTTAGAATCTGAGACTTTTTCTATAGCAAAATTGTCTCAGAATCTGAGACTTTTTCTATAGAAAAACTGTCTCAGAATCTGAGACTTTTTCTATAGAAAAACTGTCTCAGAATCTAAGACTTTTTCTATAGAAAAACTGTCTCAGAATCCGAGACTTCTTCTATAGAAAAGCTGTCTCAGAATCTGAGACTTTTTCTATAGAAAAACTGTCTCAGAATCTGAGAATTTTTCTATAGAAAACTTGTCTCAGAATCTAAGAATTTTTCTATAGAAAAATTGTCTCAGAATCTGAGAATTTTTCTATAGAAAAATTGTCTCAGAATCTGAAAATTTTTCTATAGAAAAATTGTCTCAGAATCTGAGACTTTTTCTATAGAAAAATTGTCTCAGAATCTGAGACTTTTTCTATAGAAAAATTGTCTCAGAATCTGAGACTTTTTCTATAGAAAAATTGTCTCAGAATCTGAGACTTTTTCTATAGAAAAATTGTCTCAGAATCTGAGACTTTTTCTATAGAAAAATTGTCTCAGAATCTGAGACTTTTTCTATAGAAAAATTGTCTCAGAATCTGAGACTTTTACTATAGAAAAATTGTCTCAGAATCTGAGACTTTTTCTATAGAAAAATTGTCTCAGAATCTGAGACTTTTTCTATAGAAAAATTGTCTCAGAATCTGAGACTTTTTCTATAGAAAAATTGTCTCAGAATCTGAGACTTTTTCTATAGAAAAATTGTCTCAGAATCTGAGACTTTTTCTATAGAAAAATTGTCTCAGAATCTGAGACTTTTTCTATAGAAAAATTGTCTCAGAATCTGAGACTTTTTCTATAGAAAAATTGTCTCAGAATCTGAGACTTTTTCTATAGAAAAATTGTCTCAGAATCTGAGACTTTTTCTATAGAAAAATTGTCTCAGAATCTGAGACTTTTTCTATAGAAAAATTGTCTCAGAATCTGAGACTTTTTCTATAGAAAAATTGTCTCAGAATCTGAGACTTTTTCTATAGAAAAATTGTCTCAGAATCTGAGACTTTTTCTATAGAAAAATTGTCTCAGAATCTGAGACTTTTTCTATAGAAAAATTGTCTCAGAATCTGAGACTTTTTCTATAGAAAAATTGTCTCAGAATCTGAGACTTTTTCTATAGAAAAATTGTCTCAGAATCTGAGACTTTTTCTATAGAAAAATTGTCTCAGAATCTGAGACTTTTTCTATAGAAAAATTGTCTCAGAATCTGAGACTTTTTCTATAGAAAAATTGTCTCAGAATCTGAGACTTTTTCTATAGAAAAATTGTCTCAGAATCTGAGACTTTTTCTATAGAAAAATTGTCTCAGAATCTGAGACTTTTTCTATAGAAAAATTGTCTCAGAATCTGAGACTTTTTCTATAGAAAAATTGTCTTAGAATCTGAGACTTTTTCTATAGAAAAATTGTCTCAGAATCTGAGACTTTTTCTATAGAAAAATTGTCTCAGAATCTGAGACTTTTTCTATAGAAAAATTGTCTCAGAATCTGAGACTTTTTCTATAGAAAAATTGTCTCAGAATCTGAGACTTTTTCTATAGAAAAATTGTCTCAGAATCTGAGACTTTTTCTATAGAAAAATTGTCTCAGAATCTGAGACTTTTTCTATAGAAAAATTGTCTCAGAATCTGAGACTTTTTCTATAGAAAAATTGTCTCAGAATCTGAGACTTTTTCTATAGAAAAATTGTCTCAGAATCTGAGACTTTTTCTATAGAAAAATTGTCTCAGAATCTGAGACTTTTTCTATAGAAAAATTGTCTCAGAATCTGAGACTTTTTCTATAGAAAAATTGTCTCAGAATCTGAGACTTTTTCTATAGAAAAATTGTCTCAGAATCTGAGACTTTTTCTATAGAAAAATTGTCTCAGAATCTGAGACTTTTTCTATAGAAAAATTGTCTCAGAATCTGAGACTTTTTCTATAGAAAAATTGTCTCAGAATCTGAGACTTTTTCTATAGAAAAATTGTCTCAGAATCTGAGACTTTTTCTATAGAAAAATTGTCTCAGAATCTGAGACTTTTTCTATAGAAAAATTGTCTCAGAATCTGAGACTTTTTCTATAGAAAAATTGTCTCAGAATCTGAGACTTTTTCTATAGAAAAATTGTCTCAGAATCTGAGACTTTTTCTATAGAAAAATTGTCTCAGAATCTGAGACTTTTTCTATAGAAAAATTGTCTCAGAATCTGAGACTTTTTCTATAGAAAAATTGTCTCAGAATCTGAGACTTTTTCTATAGAAAAATTGTCTCAGAATCTGAGACTTTTTCTATAGAAAAATTGTCTCAGAATCTGAGACTTTTTCTATAGAAAAATTGTCTCAGAATCTGAGACTTTTTCTATAGAAAAATTGTCTCAGAATCTGAGACTTTTTCTATAGAAAAATTGTCTCAGAATCTGAGACTTTTTCTATAGAAAAATTGTCTCAGAATCTGAGACTTTTTCTATAGAAAAATTGTCTCAGAATCTGAGACTTTTTCTATAGAAAAATTGTCTCAGAATCTGAGACTTTTTCTATAGAAAAATTGTCTCAGAATCTGAGACTTTTTCTATAGAAAAATTGTCTCAGAATCTGAGACTTTTTCTATAGAAAAATTGTCTCAGAATCTGAGACTTTTTCTATAGAAAAATTGTCTCAGAATCTGAGACTTTTTCTATAGAAAAATTGTCTCAGAATCTGAGACTTTTTCTATAGAAAAATTGTCTCAGAATCTGAGACTTTTTCTATAGAAAAATTGTCTCAGAATCTGAGACTTTTTCTATAGAAAAATTGTCTCAGAATCTGAGACTTTTTCTATAGAAAAATTGTCTCAGAATCTGAGACTTTTTCTATAGAAAAATTGTCTCAGAATCTGAGACTTTTTCTATAGAAAAATTGTCTCAGAATCTGAGACTTTTTCTATAGAAAAATTGTCTCAGAATCTGAGACTTTTTCTATAGAAAAATTGTCTCAGAATCTGAGACTTTTTCTATAGAAAAATTGTCTCAGAATCTGAGACTTTTTCTATAGAAAAATTGTCTCAGAATCTGAGACTTTTTCTATAGAAAAATTGTCTCAGAATCTGAGACTTTTTCTATAGAAAAATTGTCTCAGAATCTGAGACTTTTTCTATAGAAAAATCGTCTCAGAATCTGAGACTTTTTCTATAGAAAAATTGTCTCAGAATCTGAGACTTTTTCTATAGAAAAATTGTCTCAGAATCTGAGACTTTTTCTATAGAAAAATTGTCTCAGAATCTGAGACTTTTTCTATAGAAAAATTGTCTCAGAATCTGAGACTTTTTCTATAGAAAAATTGTCTCAGAATCTGAGACTTTTTCTATAGAAAAATTGTCTCAGAATCTGAGACTTTTTCTATAGAAAAATTGTCTCAGAATCTGAGACTTTTTCTATAGAAAAATTGTCTCAGAATCTGAGACTTTTTCTATAGAAAAATTGTCTCAGAATCTGAGACTTTTTCTATAGAAAAATTGTCTCAGAATCTGAGACTTTTTCTATAGAAAAATTGTCTCAGAATCTGAGACTTTTTCTATAGAAAAATTGTCTCAGAATCTGAGACTTTTTCTATAGAAAAATTGTCTCAGAATCTGAGACTTTTTCTATAGAAAAATTGTCTCAGAATCTGAGACTTTTTCTATAGAAAAATTGTCTCAGAATCTGAGACTTTTTCTATAGAAAAATTGTTTTAGAATCTGAGACTTTTTCTATAGAAAAATTGTCTCAGAATGTGAGACTTTTTTAATAGAAACAAGTGAGAGTGTTAAATTCGGCTGGGCCGAATCTTTTATACCCTCCAAAATGTAATAAAAAAAAATAAAATTGACGGGGGCGTTTCTTTTTTTTTTTTTGGGGGGGGGGGGTGGAAGTTGATAGGGTCAGTGGGGCACGTTGGGAGCACCTTCCCATCGCGACAAATTTACCAAATATTTCATTTATTTAACAAAAATAAAAAAAAAACATGTAAAAACGTGTATTTTTTTAGAGGTTGGTTTAGTTCTGCAAGGGGGAACTTTTTTCACCCTGGTCCGATTTGGCCAATTTCCGAACTTAACCTGCCTAGGACATATTTGTGCCAAACTTGAGGTTCCTAGCTCTTTTATTTTGGACTGCATCGTGTTAACTACAGACGGACGGACGGACGGACAGACGGACGGACGGACGGACATCGCTAGAATGTCTTAGAATCGATCACTGATCAATAATATATATACTTTATAGGGTCCCCGACCGATATTTCGATGCGTTACACACGGAATGACAAAGTGAGTATAACCCCATACTGTAGTTGGAGGGTATAAAAATTTCTCAGAATCTGAAACTTTTTCTGAGACATTTTTTTATAAAAAAAATGCCTCAGAATCCGAGACTTTTTCTATTATATTTTAAATAAAAATAAATTTCGCGTATTTTAATAAATTCTTTTTTTTTATTTTTGCATTAAATTTACAAAAATATTTTGTATCATACAGAAAATATTTTCGTAAAATTAAAAATATTTTTCGTATAATGTACGAAACATTTTGCATTTTTGCTCTTTCGTTGTGCGAAATTGCGAATGTTTTCGTACATTGTATGAAAAGATTCATACTAATTGTAAGCTATGTTTTCAAAAACTTCTTATGTATCATATGTTGAGAATCTCTGGCGGATATTTAGTTTTAAGTATTAAATATAATTAAACCACACAAAAATTATGCATAATGTCAAAGGACATACCAATATTTATAATTTATTTTACAAAAACACAAAACACTTTATTAAACCACTAATATGTAGTAATGTTGGTAAAAGAACAAAAAATAATTTATGACAAACTCCATTAAGTACACAGAAAAAAATTAATTTTTATTATTTAACTTAAAATGTTTCATTATTTACTAACTGGCTGCAACTTTTGTTTAAATGAGTGGTTAATATCGACTTTACACAATGGCTGATTTATATTTATTTTTCTTTGTCTGCGTAGAAACCCACAAAAATTAAACCACAACTACCAAATTTGTTGTTTAAAAATGTGTTTCCAATTCTTATTTAAATCAATGGAATTTTTTTTTGTATTGTTTTATTAACAAATAAATATTTTACCATATTCTTTAATAAGTATTGTGACATTTTAACATAATCCTTTTTTATCCTTTTTCTGTGTAGTTGTATATATTTTTTATATTATTGTTCAACATCCAAATATATATACTTTTATATTGTTATGCATAATGCAAACAAATACATTCTAACTATTCATAAAAATATAATAATAATCTTACAAAATAAAAATCTTCTGACCTTCTTTGTGTTTTGGGGGAAAAATTAAGCACTTAATTTTTAGTAACCTGTTTTCACTTGCGTTTTAAAACTGTTTTAAGAAATTTCTTTATTTCTTTTTTTTTTAAAAAATCAAAAATTGAAAATTTTACTTTTCTTCTTTCATTAAAAACATAATTCGGTCAATATTTCAAAAATTGGCCACGGTAAGTACTAGAGAATTTAATAATCTATAAATCAAAAAAAAATTTCATCAAAATGGGTTCTGTCGTTTTTGCTGTAAAACTGCAGCCGATTTTGTCCTTTAAAAAAATTTTATTCTTTAATTGAGTGTCAACCCTATTTGACTAAATTTTGTGTTATAAATTTTTAAAAATATTACAATAATTTATCTTTAAAATAAAAAAAAAAAACCCCCGAATTAAAAACTATTGCGTATTTATATTTTATAGCTGTTTAAAAATTGCTCACATTAAGGCTATCTTTTTTATTTAATCCTACCTTAAAAACTGAATTAGGTCAGACAGATCGAACTTTATTTTTTTCTATCTTGTGTATAAATTTCAAAGAAACAGTTTGGTTTACCTTGCGGATTTTTCTTGTAAGATTACAAGAAAACCCAACAGTAGAATTTAATTCTGATAGTGGAATCAAATTCAGGAGTGGCCCCAGTTTCTGGGTCAGAACCTTTTTTTGTGGGGCTGTGTTTTTAGTTAGATTTGGATCAAACAATTTTTTCCATCATTTTAGGGATCAAATGATTACATTTTCCCCTTTAAAAAAAATAAGTATTTTTCTATACATACACTGAAAAAAAAGATTCGTGAATGTAATGAAAATTGACATTAGCTTAATGAAAAATAACTCACGGCTTTTACCAAAGCCCGGTTTCATTTGATCACTGAAAACTGATTAAACTGTCATTAAAGCTCCTGTCCACTTATATGAAAACATGCGTAGAATGTATATCGGCCATTCCACCAGACATTTGGTGATTTAATGCATTTTTTTGACCGAGGGTCTTCCGAATTTTGTGATATCTTTTATACAGATTCTCTATGGAGTCATTTACAGAAAATATTAGAAAAATTCTGCATTTGTTAAATATTTTTTCATGAAAATGTCAAAATTTTGGGGGGTATTTACATATATAAAGACATAGACCTACCATATCTATATGAATACGAAATAATCTTTATTAAATTTAAGTCGACACGTGAAAAAATATTGGTTTTTCAAAAGTGCATTTTATATGCAAATGTGGTATTAAAGTGCATTTTGCGAAACTTTTACCCCATTTGATTTTTTTTTAAATAGCCCTTTTGGATTTTTTTTATTTTTCCTACAAAAAAATATCCTCCTTATAATGGACCGAGATCATGTGTTATATTTAATATTTTTTTTACAAAAAAATACTCCCTTAAGATTCCCTAATAAAAATTTTTATTTTTTAAATTATACCAAAATCATGTTAAAAGACATGTTTTCAAACCGTTATATTTTTTAATTTACATTTTTTTGTAGGAAAAATCCTAAATTTTCCAAATATGCTAATTAAAAAAATAGAAAAAGGATAAAAGTTTCGCGAAATGCATTTCAATACTGCATTTGCATATAAAATGCACTTTTAAAACACTAATATTTTGCAGTTTACCAGATATCAAAGTAGAATTAAATACGATACGTATGCGCTTTAGATTGTTCAAATGCGATAAGTAAATTAGAAAATACAGCTACTCAAAGTTACACTTATTTTGCATTTTTAAGACTTTTTTGAAAACGAAAATAGTGAATGAAATCGCGATTTTTTCAAATATTTTCGATTTGATTAGTGAAATTTGTAATTGGCTTCATAGAGAATCTGTATGAAAAATATAATGAAAATCCGAAGACCCTCGGTCGGATTTTTTAAAATGACTCGTGGGATGGCCGATATATAAAGTTTTAAGCTTTTTATGAAGTTTTCCATTAAATGCATGAAAGTATTCATTGAATTAAAGTAGCGCCTAACAAAACAAACAAAAATTAGTGATTGTTTTGTATAGTTGTAGCTGGGAAGTTAAATTAAAATTGATAAGAAATTTGCCTTAATATGGCGAATATTCGACACATGTTACGAATCTTCCATCCATTTATGGAACCATTACAAATTGATATATACAATAGCACGTGTACCACAGCTTTTTGGTCAGTCACGTGTAACCGTCACTGACATTTTTTTTTATTTACGTGATTATAGTAAACAAGTTAGAAATGTGCACTTTTATTTAAGGCTTTTACTTAATTTTTTATACAAAATTGTCTCTTACCTTAAATAATATCTCTGTGCTACAAAAATAACAATATCGAATATACTTTTCAAATAAGCTATTATTTGTTGTAGATCTCGTCGATCACAAAAATGCCCACAAACTTGCCTGACACCCCCTAAAATTTTAAAGTTATTATCAAAAAACTTTTTTGGGAGGTCTTTCACTAAACCACATGCAACTCAGAAACATTTTAACCGATTTTCAATT
The DNA here is from genome assembly GCA_963921195.1 of Pegoplata infirma. Taxonomy (NCBI): domain Eukaryota; kingdom Metazoa; phylum Arthropoda; class Insecta; order Diptera; family Anthomyiidae; genus Pegoplata; species Pegoplata infirma. The sequence goes on along the minus strand of OY992539.1, from coordinate 128,303,305 downwards.
TTTTAACTGTTTTGGATAAAAGAAGGATGGGGCTTTCCATGTGTTTGAACTGGTCTATACATATAAGAAAAATATGTATGGACTTTTTTAATAATATCTAATTTTGTTATTATACTTTGAAACTTTTTCGAGTGTTTCTTTGCTATAGTTCCTTCAACAACCTACAAAAAAACTTTTTTTTTTACTTTTCTCACTAAACCATGCGTAACTCAGAAATTGGTTTATACATACACTCAAAAAAAAAAACTTGTCAAATTACTAGAAAAAGGCTCGTAATCCCATTTAACTAATATTAGACACTATTCCCTGTTTTTTAACAAGTAATTTTCGTCCGAAATTTACATTTTTTTGATTTGTAATTTTACAGTTTTTCTTGTAATCTTACAAATTTCCAAGATTTTTTACAAAAAAAAAATCTAGTAAATTTACGAAAATTTCTTGTAAGTTTTATTTCGCCAAAAAAGCTGTAAATTTACAAAAAAAGTTCTTAAATTTACCAGGAATTCTCTCAAAATAGGAGGTAGCAAAAAATCTAGTAAAATCACGAAACCTACTTGTAAGTTTTATCGCGTCAAAAAAATTGTAAATTAACAATTTTTTTGGTAAAAAGCTTGTAAAATTACAAAATTATTAGTAAAAAATTTGTAAAATAACAAGTAATTCTTGTCAAATAGGAGGTAGCAAAAAAAACGTTGCAAACTTTTCTTGTAATTTTACAAGGTTTTTTTTTGAGTGTAGTAACTGGAATAATTGTCTAAGGCCACGTTCACACTACAAGAACTTACCATGGTAAATTGAGATGATTTTGTGATTTTCTTTATGCTAGTACAATTTAGAGTTGATTTTGTAAATCACTATGTGATTTTGTTCAAAGGAAAATCACATAGTGATTTTAAAATCACGCAAGTCTGTATACAGTATAAGTGCAATATTCAAAAATTTTTTGGTTTTGAAAATGCCTATATTTCGAGAAGGCGATTCGATACAACTTTTCTAATGATGGATTCGTGTTTAGGAGGCCAAAATACTTAAGAAAATGTATTTAAAATGTTTGTGAAAAAACCGTGAAGAGTAGTGTTATCAACACAATGCAATGCATTTATAGGGAACATCCCCTGAGTGTTGGTTAAGTCAAAAAAAAAAGTGTTTATTAATATGGCAAATATTCAGCGCCACTACGAAGATTCAGAAGATTCATCACATGTTGGACAATCCAATTATGGACAACCATTAAAAATGTTTATCTACAATAGAGCGTGTACCACAACTTAATGTAGTTAACAAGTTAGAAAAATACACTTTTACTTTTTATATTCTTCAATCACAGCATGGGGTTGGCCTTTGTCATATCAAAACTAATTATTCAAATTTTTTTCCAATATTCATAATATTCAATGTTGGCAATCGATACCTTTTCAATACCGTTATCCGTTTCAAAACCCTTTAAGTTGAATACCGGTACCAATACCGAAACTCAGTTTTGGTATCGGATACCAGTATCCAAAAACCTTTTCCTTCGGTACCGGTACGTACCGGTATTAAAACGGTTTTTCCTTAAAAAACATGTTTTTTTTACAAAGAAAAAAAAAATAATGGAAAGTTTGTAAATTTTTTGGTTTTTGTAAATGAAAAATCATACTCCAATTGCCTACCCGGTGTCTCAAAAAAATCGATTCTTTGGGCACCCACATCGTGGATTAAGAAAAAAATTCCAAAAAGATCAACCGAGATGCGGGATCAGAAAAAAATTATTGATATTCACGAAATTTCTATGGAGTCATTTTGTCTCCCAATAGAAACTTTCTGAAACCCTTTCGTATAGTATAGTTTTTTTTTTTGAATTTTTATTTAATCTGCAATGTGGGTACCCAAGGATTTTTTTGATATTTATAGGACTTCCCATTTGAAAAGTATAATTTTTTTAAGTGGCTTAACTCGTAGAAATTTTTTATTACTTAAAAGTGCCATCATAATTCGTGAAAAAAAAAATTTGCAACGTCCCCTGCCGACCCCCTTAAAACGCTCTTTTAAATTTTTTTACATCTTAGAGGGCATTTTAGCAAAAATGTTAAAAATAAATACTTAAATACGTGTTTAGTAGGGCGTCCCACAGTGGGTTCGATGGTACCCAAAATGGCGATTAGTTCAGATAAGCAGTAGTTTTAGAATATTATATTTTTTTATTAATAAACTAATATAAACACATAAAAATACACATTTTGGAAAAAAAAAATTGGAAAAAAAAAAATTTTTTAACCTGTAAGGCGTTTTTTGTTTTTCGGAAAAAAGGGTTATAGTTCATAATTTTTGCTGTAACTTTGGAATGAAAAGCGATAAATTAATAAAAAAAAATGGAAATTAAAGTGTACATAATTTGCTATCAAAGTAGTCAAAGAAAGAACGAATAGTATGTATTTATATTATTATAATTTTTTTTTTTAAATCCAATTTTTGTTTTTCACACAATCTCATAAATGTACAAATTTATCTGAAAAAAGTGATTTATGAAAATATTGTAGTTTTTTATTAACGAATTATTAAAAATACATAAAAATACAGCATTTGAGAAAAAAAAATTTAACAAAATGTTTTTTTATACCCTCCACTTAGTGATAGAGGGTATATATAAGTTTGTCATTCTGTTTGTAACTCATCGAAATATCGGTCTGGGACCCCATAAAGTATATATGAGCAATTGTCATTAACTTTTAATATTTAAGAAAAAAAAAATTGCGATTTTTTTTTCGTGGCACATTGATAAGACTTTGTAGGTAAATAACATTATAAATAAGTAATTCAAATCCGTTCGCGTGCATTTATTTGAGCGATCGCACCCAAAACTATGGCGGTTTAAAGTTAAAATTTTAAAAAAAAATTGTCAAAATTACATTTTTTATCCGAAGTTAACCAAACGTACCATTTTGTATTATGCTTACCCAGAGCTAAAATACATATTCAAACATGCATAAAATCTTTGCTAAATATCGAGATATTTGCATTTAACCAATTTTTTTCGGCACATTTTCCAATATTTTGGAAATAAAAATGTTTCCAGCGGTTTTATTTTTTTTTAAAAAATATTACCAAATGCATTAACAAAATCTCAACAAATTCTTAGTTAACACCATTATTCTATCTCTAATAGGTAAGAAACAGCAGTGGTTTAAAGGGAACATTTTTGAAAAAAAAAATTTATAATTTTGAATTTATTTTTTTTTTTTTAATATTAAATGTCTGATTTTACAGTGTTGTCCTTCACTGAATATTGAAACTATTCAAAGTATGATTAATAATGCTAATATTAAGGTTATTACGAAATATTTTAACGTTATTACTAATTTTATCAAGTTATAAAAAATTTTAGCGATTTTTCGCGATTTTCGCGACTGCAAAAATCAATGGACTAATTTTGAAATATTATTTGAATAAGACATGTCAAAATCTATCAAAATACATTTCTTTTCTACTTTATTTAAGTAATGTAAGATTTTATATAACCATTAAATTTAAAAGTATCAAAAATTTAAAACCACCAAAAACCACTAAAACGTCAATTGTTTTTGGGTGCGAATGGATTGAAGATAAAGCATTAAAAATACTACCAAACGCGCTTTTCACTGACCAATTTCGATAAGCGGCCTGGATGTGCCTTACAAAAAACGAAAAACAGAAAAACGCCGCGGAATTCGCCAATATTAACTTTTGATCAATGTTGCTTTCCATGATTTATTATATTTGCACATACCATTGTTTCTACATGTTCAACTTTCAGTCATGCACATTTGGCTGTCAAATAATGCAAAACTAAAATATCGAAATTTTGCAAAAAATTTAAAAAGTTCATAAAATTTTTGCAATTGAATATTTTTTGGGTGCGTTTGTAAATTAAGTGGGAAATGGTAAATTATAAAGTTCACAAAGCATTCGGAACCATTCGGAATAAAACTGGGAGTGTGCCTCGCAAAAAACAGACTTTTTAAAAAATTCACGTTTTTTCTTCCTATCTTTGGAGAGCTGCAGCTTCGTAACCATTGCGAGCACATCACTCGAATCAGTCTCAGATTGTGAATATTTACAAGGGCTTTTACCATGTGTATTTGAATTTTAAAATTACAGTTTGCACCAAAAGCTACAATCAAAAAACCTCGAAAAATTGAAAATTGAAAAAAATTGGTATCAAATATTTAGGTCCATGTAACTTTTTTCTTATTGATGGCACATCCACTGAACCTACACCAAATAATTGCCCAAGTCTACTGATTAAACGGTATTAAATTTGGAGCAATAGCTTTAACGCACCCAACAATATGGAACTTTGAACGAAAAATTTCATGAGAGTATCAAGCGATTTTTTTACATTTTTCAACTTTGCACGTTCCATACCATGAGATAATGAGACTATTTGCGCTGTGCCTTTGCAGAATTACTCATTATGGTTCCCTTAACATATCTACATTCACAGGTACCACCTAGTTTACAAATAAAAATGTTATTGCGAAATTAGTAAAATATCACAAGCGTTAAAAGTTAATAACAAAAGTCCATATGAGCAATTGTCATTAACTTTTAATATTTAAGAAAAAAAAAATTCGATTTTTTTTTTCGTGGCACATTGATAAGACTTTGTAGGTAAATAACATTATAAATAAGTAATTCAAATCCGTCCGCGTGCATTAATTTGAGCGATCGCACCCAAAACTATGGCGGTTTAAAGTTAAAATTTTTAAAAAAATTGTCAAAATTACATTTTTTATCCGAAGTTAACCAAATGTACCATTTTGTATTATGCTTACCCAGAGCTAAAATACATATTCAAACATGCATAAAATCTTTGCTAAATATCGAGATATTTGCATTTAACCAATTTTTTTTCGGCACATTTTCCAATATTTTGGAAATAAAAATGTTTCTAGCGGTTTTTTTTTTTTTAGAAAAATATTACCCAATGCACTAACAAAATCTCAACAAATTCTTAGTTAACACCATTATTCTATCTCTAATAGGTAAGAAACAGCAGTGGTTTAAATGGAACATTTTTGAAAAAAAAATTTAATAATTTTGAATTTATTTTTTTTTTTAATATTAAATGTCTGATTTTACAGTGTTGTCCTTCACTGAATATTGAAACTATTCAAAATATGATTAATAATGCTAATATTAAGGTTATTACGAAATATTTTAACGTTATTACTAATTTTATCAAGGTTATAAAAAATTTTAGCGATTTTTCGCGATTTTCGCGACTGCAAAAATCAATGGACTAATTTTGAAATATTATTTGAATAAGACATGTCAAAATCTATCAAAATACATTTCTTTTCTACTTTATTTTAAGTAATGTAAGATTTTATATAACCATTAAATTTAAAAGTATCAAAAATTTAAAACCACCAAAAAAACACTAAAACGTCAATTGTTTTTGGGCGCGAATGGATTGAAGATAAAGCATTAAAAATACTACCAAACGCACTTTTCACTGACCAATTTCGATAAGCGGCCTGGATGTGCCTTACAAAAAACGGAAAACAGAAAAACGCCGCGGAATTCGCCAATATTAACTTTTGATCAAAGTTGCTTTCCATGATTTATTATATTTGCACATACAATTGTTTCTACATGTTCAACTTTCAGCCATGCACATTTGGCTGTCAAATAATGCAAAACTAAAATATCGAAATTTTGCAAAAAATTTAAAAAGTTCATAAAATTTTTGCAATTAAATATTTTTTGGGTGCGTTTGTAAATCAAGTGGGAAATGGTAAATTATAAAGTTCACAAAGCATTCGGAACCATTCGGAATAAAACTGGGAGTGTGCCTCGTAAAAAACAGACTTTTTAAAAAATTCACGTTTTTTCTTCCCACCTTTGGAGAGCTGCAGCTTCGTCACCATTGCGAGCACATCACTCGAATCAGTCTCAGATTGTGCATATTTACAAGGGCTTTTACCACGTGTATTTAAATTTTAAAATTACAGTTTGCACCAAAAGCTACAATCAAAAAACCTCGAAAAATTGAAAATTTAAAAAAATTGGTATCAAAGATTTAGGTCCATGTAACTTTTTTCTTATTGATGGCACATCCACTGAACCTACACCAAATAATTGCCCAAGTCTACTGATTAAACAGTATTAAATTTGGAGCAATAGCTTTAACGCACCCAACAATATGGAACTTTGAACGAAAAATTTCATGAGAGTATCAAGCGATTTTTTTACATTTTTCAACTTTGCACGTTCCTTACCATGAGATAATGAGACTATTTGCGCTGTGCCTTTGCAGAATTACTCATTATGGTTCCCTTAACATATCTACATTCACAGGTACCACCTAGTTTACAAATAAAAATGTTATTGCGAAATTAGTAAAATATCACAAGCGTTAAAAGTTAATGACAAAAGTCCATATCTGTGGCCGTACGAAAAAACTAGTTAACTCCATTTTTTGAAAACAGGAGAAAAACACACTTGAAGTTTTTAACATATTTCACTAATTATTTATTATGAATTTATGTTATTATCCATGTGCATTAGACAAAACATAATTTTTAATAATATTAAAGATTTCTGATTCCATTGAACTCATTTTTGGACACTAAATCCGAAAATCGATGTCAGTTAACTTGTTTTTTCGAAAAATGGAGTTAACTAGTTTTTCCAAAAAAAACTTTTTTTTTCAATTAATTCTTATATATTATCAAATTAAGGCAACTTTAGTAATCATATGTGGAAAAATATTAACTTTTTGACTCAGCACGTTAATATAACCCATTTTTTACGAAAAAAATGGAGTTAACTAGTTTTTTCAAAAAAAAAATTTTTTTTCTTTTATTCTTATGTATCTCGAAAATAAGCCAAGTTTTTGTATGTTTTTATACATAAACTTTCCAGCAAATCTTTTGTAATGAGTGTTAATTATGTAACACATTACCAGGTAATGTATATCCCTTATTTGTAGCATTATTTTAGTGTGTTTTACCAAACATTTGTTCAACAACATATTATTTCAAGGTGAAAATAATATTTTGCTAATAACTTGTTACGTAACGCATGATTATTGCAAAAATTGTATTTCATATTTATTATTTCTAAACATTAAATCATGGGTGACTTATATTTGGTTACATTATGTATTATTTCAAAATTTTAAATAATGCATTATAATAACATAATAATATAAAAAATAAATATTTTATACAAAAATGCATTAGTTAAAACTAGAGATGGGCTCACGACATGAATTTTCGAATCACGCACACTCACGAGCATATTTGTTCTACTCACACACCAGGGATGTTAAAGTTGGTACAATTGTACTTTTTTTGGTACATTTTGACCATCAAAAGTACCGTGGTACTACCGCGACTCATTTGGTACAATTTTAAAATTTCCAATTTCTTTCTATATAACTCTCCAAAAAAATCGGTAAAAGATTCCAGCTTTTTTTCTTTACTTTAAAAAAATGCTAGACCGATTTAAACCATTAATGAGACGCTTTTTTTAGTTATTACCTCTTGTTTTCGAAAGTTTAAAGTAGTTTTCAAATGGAATTTTTCTAAAAAATTAAAAAAAAAATTTCCGGATGTTAAAAACTTCTATTATTAGGAAAGGTATCAGAATTAGGTTCTTACTCACTGTTATCAAACAAAAAGTCTTACAAATTTTCACAGAATTCATTTTTTTTGTTAGACAATTAATGAAGATATTATTAATTGCAGATTTTGAAAGGTCTCAAAGGATCTGTAGAAGAATTCTCAGATCTTGATATATTTTTCGTGTTTACACACTTAGATACATTTTTCCTGTCGAAAAATTCTAGAATTCGGAGAATTTTTCCTATAGATAAAGTATCTACAAATGTGAAATTTTCTGCAGAATAAATTTCAAGAAATTGTTCAAAAACGCCCTCAATTTTTTTTAATTTGTTTGCATTTTGGGGCTTATACGGCGTTCACACTTGCTGTTTTGAAGTGTTGAAGAGTGAGATGTTTAAAAAAGTCTTTGTTCTGTATCCATTACGTTTTTATTCTGTTACTGGTGTTTTGTTGAACAACTTGTTTAAGGTCGCAAGTGTGAATGCTATATTACAAGATTCAGTACAACCGAATGAACACTCTCATTTGTTTTATTTACATTTGTATTAACCCATTTTGGACAAAGATTCAATTTTATTTTTATTTTTTAGAAAAAGGTACTTTTTTAAAATCTTGTCAAATTTTTTTTTTTCAATTTTCCGTTATCCCAGTGAAATTATTTCTGTACTATATGGTTTAATATACATATGTACATATAAATTGCGGGGGTCAAGGGGGGAATTTTTTTTTAATTGCAGAAAGATGAGATGAAATTAACCTGAAATTCCACCTTTTTCACACATAAATATTTTTTTGAAAAAGGTGATTTCGAAAAAACGAACAGTGGATCGAAATGGGCTAATTAACAAAAATGGTACCGTGAGGGTCCAAAAAGTACAATATTTTTTGAAAGTTGGTACAAAATTGAAAACCCCATTTAACATCCCTGTCACACACACTTGCAATCACGTGAGTAAATTTATTTAACGTTACTTGTTCACTGCTTGTAACACCTTACATATCATGTTCTCGTATGGTATATTATTTTTTTTCTCGTAGCCTTAAAAATATGATGTATTTGATACCTTTTGCTTCTAGTATCCTTTGTTATAAACTTGATAATTTACTTTATACCTTACTCAAAATTTGCATGCATTACTGGGGTGGTGTAAAGTAAGTTATCCTATATAAGTTATTAATAACTTAAAAACTATTACTTTAAGCTATTTTGGGTGTTTGGCAGTCATATTCTATGAATTAAGATCTGCAAAAAGAAATTGTATGCATTTTTTATATGCAATCTATGAATTCTCGGGAGTTAAAATTTTTAGGTTCAAAATTTGGACTCAAAGGAGTCGTGACTCAAACTTGTTCTTTCAGCTTTTTCTCCCATAGTTTTCGAAAGAACATCGTTTTAAACTTTTAATTTTTATGTTTTTTAAGAAACTATGGAGTTATCTTGTTTTTTCGAAAAATGCATGGAGTTATCTAGTTTTTACATAAAAATTGGTATTTTTCATTATTTTGTTTTCCAAATAACTTGTTAATGAGAACATATATCAAAATTTCGATCTGACAGAGTGATAGTAAATGGAATGCACTTTCTATTTTTGGTGTTATCTCAATTTTCGCAAAAAGTGGAGTTAACTAGTTTTTTCGTACGGCCACAGATATATTTATGATGCCCGATCGATTTTAAGACATTCTAGCGATGTCCGTCTGTCCGTCTGTCCGTCTGTCCGTCTGTCTGTCTGTGGAAAATGCTCTCGCGAACAAAATATTGCACAGAGATGACTGAAACTTAACATATATATTGGAAGTTCTCCCGAGAAGTTTGGTATTGCATTTGAGCGATATCGCTTAAGCGGTTCAAAAGTTATGAACGAAAATGTAAGCATACCTCAAAAATTTCAGTACATTCAACATAACCTAAAAATACAAAATGCTTTAATTCGGCTTCTGGTTGACATATGTGAACATAATTGAACACCAAATGGTATTTAAACAAGTACGAACATATTTTTTTACAAAAAAAGGAAAAATCGCGGATTTTTTTTCCCCAAAATTTTTTTTCGCGGATATTTTTTTAAATTTTTTTTTTCAAAAGTAATTTCCTTTTAAATAAAGTTGTTTGCAATAATCTTTTTGAAATTGTGGAGGGTATCACTACATTCGGAAAGGCCGAATTTAACTTTTTTACTTGTTTTTTAATCTTTTAGTCGTTTTTTTTTTGTTTTTGGAAAAAAACACGAAACCCTTGAACATGTAATAAAGCTACAAAAACAAATGGAGGGGACATTTTTTTGGCGTTGGGGGGGGAGGGGAGGGGTTTACCGGGAGACTATGGGGGACACCTTCCCCTCGCGATAAACGTGTCCAAAAAAATAGATGTCAGTTTTTGCACCTAATTATTAAAAATTTATCATTATTTAAATTATTTTTTCTATACACGCCCCCAAAAAGGGGCGGACCCCCTTGGTTCAAATTCAGGTCGATGAACTTCATATGGCATTAAAATGTTTCATTTATTGAACAAATATACAAATAAAACTTGTAAAAAAAATATTTTTCTGGGGTAGTTTTAGTTCTTCAAGGGGGAACTTTTTCCCCCTTGGTCCGATTTTGCTCGTTCAAGAACTTAACCATCCTATGACCATTATACATATTTGTGACAAACTTCAGGATTCTAGCTCTTGTTTTATGTACTTTATGGTGTTCTCAACAACAGACGGACGGACGGACACACTGTTAGTCACAGAATGTTTTAGAATTGATCAGTGATCAATAATATACACTTTATGATGTCCTTGACCCATATTTCGATGCGTTACATACGGAATGACAAAGTGAGTGTAAGCCCATACTGTAGTTGAAGGGTATAAACTAGGGTGTTCAGTCGATTAATTCTTGTTCGATTAATCGAACAATTTTAGACGAATAATTGTTCGATTAATTTAAAATTGCTATTTTCGATTAAAGGATTAATCGAAGAATTTATTCCGATTAATCGAATAATAATAATATATGGTTTTTCTGGAAATATGTATAATTTTTTAAAAGTTTGAAGTCCAATAAACAAATCAAATGTATGTTTCCTTTGGAATTAAAAAAATAACACAGTCATGTTGACTTGAGTGGTCCCTATTTTAAATTTGTTTTCGGATTTTCGCTGCTCCTGAAGCTTGGATTTGTTAAACGACCTAAGTACCTGATAAATTTTTGGGCCAAATCGGCTAACTGTATGACCGCGCTAAAATCTGTCAATGCTTAAAATTTTAGGAAAAAACGCACTAAGTTATAAATATATACATATAAAAAAAATACAAATATAAGATTTTCCTAAATGTAGTCAGATAATTTTTGTGATATCGGTAATCAAACTAATTTGTCAAAAAAAAATGTTTTTCAATTCTACACATTTTACAAATCTCTGAAATGATTTTTTTTTTTAATTTTCTCAAACAAATTAGCAGAAAACTTAAATGTTGATACATTTTGTAATGATTTTAATTTTGTTTTTTTGCTGTTAATAAAATGTTAAAATACTTGTTATTAAAGTTGTTTATTTACTCAACTACCAATTTTTTCTAAAATTGTCGAAAAAACCTTGTAATTTAGAAAATTTCTGAATTTGTAATTATTCGGTTACTCGAACAATTTTAAAATTTTATTCGTTTAATCGAATAATTTTAAAATGGCAAATATCGATTAATCGTTTAATCGAACAATTAAAAAACCCGATTAATTGAACACCCTAGTATAAACACACATATAATGGTTTTGTTTAATAAACGATACCCAGACTTTTTACACAAAAACGGGAATAAAAAAAAGGGCCAGGCATTGTCTGTACTTTTTTTTTCTTTTAAATAAAAGCTGATATCCTATACTTTTTTAAAATCCACAAAACTAAATCCAACTATTACTAACTTAATATTTGTGGCCCATTAAATTTGGAAAATATCCCAATTTCGGACCCTTTTTTAAAAATTATTAAAAATGTTAAGACACAATTTTAATGAACAAAAAAATTCTGCAATTTAGCTTAATACCTGATGTTGAAGATTCCTTTATAAAAGATTTTCTTTTAAAAGATTTAATACTACTAATAATCGCTTGAAATTGTAAAAAATCCCAATTTTTTCAGTTTTTTCAAAGACTGCAATAATTTGCTAACTTTGATAGCTCACCGAAAAAAAGTAAACAACTTAGTTTATTGACTTTGATAACAAGCGTTGCAGAATTTTATATACTTTTACCCAATGTCAAAACTTATAACAAAAACTTCATTTATAAATTTCAATTAATCGCCACTTTGGAACCATTTGAACCCAATGTGCGTCCTGTCAAATTTAAATTTTCGAATTTCATGTCGAAATACCTGCCAAACAATGGCCAGGTTGAAGCTGATTGTGGGGAAATTTATGAAAAATGTTAACAGGGTCATCGTCAAAGTTGAAAAAAATTACGTATTTCGACAAAAAATCATATCCGAATTTTTTTACCAAATCCGTCTCAAAAATTCGGAATTTTTGCGTAAAATTTGCGGAAATTTGGAAAAATATTTAAAAAAAATTTAAACCGCGATTTTGGTCCACAGGTGCTGATTTTTAAATATAAAAATAATTTTGTTATCTAAATTGGTATCAAAAGTTGGAAAATATTAAGTGTGTTATCTAAAAAATATTAAAAAAATATAAAAACGCGATTTTGGCCCAAAAGTTATGATCGGCGATTTTGGTCCACAGACGCTTATCATTATTTTCGGTCAAAAATCGTGTTTTTATATTTTTTTTAATATTTTTTAGATAATAAAAGATGGAAAATGGGGTGTTATCTAAAAAATATTAAAAAAATATAAAAACGCGATTTTGGTCCATAAATGCTGATCAGCGATTTTAGTCCACAGATGTGATCAGCATTTCAGAACCAAAATCGTGTTTTTATATTTTTTTAATATTTTTTAGATAACACACTTACCATTTTGTTATTATGATCGGCGATTTTGGTCCACAGATGCTTATCATTATTTTCGGACAAAAATCGTGTTTTTTTTATTTTTTTTAATATTTTTTAGATAATAAAAGTTGGAAATGGTAAGTGTGTTATCTAAAAAATATTAAAAAAATATAAAAACGCGATTTTGGTTCATAAATGCTGATCAGCGATTTAAGTCCACAGATGTGATCAGCATTTTAGGACAAAATCGTGTTTTTATATTTTTTTTAATATTTTTTAGATAATACACTTACCATTTTCCAACTTTTACGACCAATTTGGATAAAAAAAAATATTTTTATGTTTAAAAATCAGCATCTGTGAACCAAAATCGCCATTTTGGAATTTTTTTAAATATTTTTCCAATAAAGTGCGCCAAATTTACAAATTTTTAAACCGGAGTTGGTCAAAAAATTCGGACATGAATTTTTATCGAAATATGTCATTTTTTCATTTTTTTTTTTAATTTTTTTAAATTTGACGTTACGCCCTTAGTGTTTAGTATTAAAATTGGAAAAAAAAATATTTTTTTTTTAGTTTTTATACGTTTTTTTATATTTTTAGCATTTTTTTCGATAATACCGGTACGTACCGGTATTGACGTTTCGGTATCGGTAATACCGTAATCGATTCAACTCAAATACCGTAACCGATATAAATAAAAAAACGATACCAATACCGATATCGATACCGTTATTCGTTTCGATTGCCAACCTTGATAATATTTTAATATGCTTATTAATTTCATGAAAACAAAATAATTAATCCGTTTAATTTATATAACAATTGTTGTTTTTTTTTTTCAGTGTATCTAACAGTATTCGTTAAAGAGTTAAATAAGATTCTAACAACAATGGTTGGAAACATAAAAAAATAAGATTCTTAAAATTCTTTTACATAATAGTAATAACAACAGTTCATATAAAATGACAAGGACGTTTGTCCTCTTTTTTTTAGGATTACAATACAAGAAAACAAAAGTGAACATTCAAGCAAAGATAGTAAATTTGTTGTCATAAAATAACACTCACGTTGCATGAACAGAAACAAGTAGAAAAGTTAAATTCGACTTTGCCGAATCTATGAATACCCTCCACAATGCATATTTTTAAAGGGTAGTACATTTTTTAACGTGAAAAAATTAACAATTTTGATTAGAAATATTTTATTTTGAATAAAAAACTCTTTTTTTGTCATTAAAAAAAAAAAAAATTACTAATTTTTTTTCTGGGTGTAAAATTTTTTTCGAGTGTAATGTTATTATTATGTAAAAATATTTCTGAGTGAATGCACGTACGTATGTACACAAAATGTTGTCATTTTTTGTAAAAAAAAAACTAAATTTTTTTTTGTGTAAATTTTTTTTTAGTGTAAAATTTTTTTGAGTGTAAAATTTTTTTTGAGTGTAAAATTTTTTTCGAGTGTAATTTTTAAGTTACCAATGCTTTTAAAACTTAACAAGTTTAAAAAGCATTGCTTTAAAATTAAACAAGTTTAAAAAGCATTGTTTAGTTACCACCAATGCTTTTAAAACTTGTTATAACACGTGGCATTTTAGATGAAACTAATCTGAAATGCAGGGTTTTGCTTATAACTTTTGAACCACTGGACCGATTGAGCTGAAATTTAAAACCAAACAGACCCGGGGAACGGCAAAGATACATGCCAAGCTTCAGTAGTCTCATTGTTGTCATTCGAAAGTTATCGAGTTTTTTATCTCGTAAATTCGAGAAACACCCTTGCCGAAATTTACTCTTTTGCTCATAACTTTTGAACCACTGGACCGATTTGGCTGGATTGCAATACCAACCTGACCAGGTAAATGATAAACATATATGCCAAACTTCAGTAGCCTCTGTAAAGTCTTTCAAAAGTTAGCGTGTTTTCTACGGACGGACAGACAGACAGACGGACGGACGGACGGACGGACGGACATCGCTAGATCGACTTAAAATTGATCGAGGATCATAAATATATATACTTTATGGGGTCCTAGACCAATATTTCGAGGTGTTACAAACGGAATGACAAACTTATATATACCCTCTATCACTAGAGTGGAGGGTATAATAAAAATATTGTGTGTATGTGTGTGTGTGTATAAGCAATTTTGGATTTATCATAAATTGTCTGTTTATATTTTAAGGATTCTTAAATGCCAGGCCAGACAATTTTATATACTGAATATGCGTCCTTTGAAAAACGTTTTTGCCTTTTATAACTAAAATTATTTATGACGATTTCCTTTTTTGCTTTTAGGCAAAGGAAACTAAAAATCCGCCACTTGTACCGTAATAAACTTGGTTTGTGTTTATGTTGGTATTGGTGTTATTTGAATGAAAGGTTAATTTTGTACGTGCCCCCGGTTATATGCTTTGTATATAAACTATTTAGGAAAATATTTTTTTTTTTAGAATTTTTATAACAAAAAAAAAATATCACTGATATTTAAAAATTTAATCGCTTTACCAATAACCAAAAATTATGTACATAAGTAATATCAAAAACTTTTATGTAGGTTGTTGTAGGAAGTTGACCACATCATTTTAAGTTAAAACAACTAACAAATATATGTAGTTGAGGAGGTTCATAACAAAACGCGCCAATTCCACTTTTTGAGTTTTTTGTTTTTTTGACTGAATACTATTCTACACATTAACATCTATGTAACCATTACCAAAAAACATCCCAAAGCTCAATATTTGCACAGCAATTCACTACTGACTTTAATTATGAAACATCCCAATGCTCAGTACTTACACTCATACTCATTGTCAGTACTGACTTTGTTTACATTTATGCGTTTATCTAAAAAACTGTTAAAGTGGAATTGGTGCATTTTGTTATGAACCTCCTCAGTTATTTTAATTGACAAAAATATAACTGTTTAGTGAAAACAACTTTACATTCATACGTCGTTGGCTATGTGTAAAGTTGTTTTTTTTAAATTTTGTTAAAAATGCCATTGTGGTCCTATTTTGCATGTATACATAGGCTGACCATTCGTACTGATTTGATCAGTACAAGTACTGATTTTTGATCACGTGTACTGATCAAAAATCGTTGTACTGATTAGTACTGATTTTTTGAAATATGTACTGATTGTACTGATTTTTGAACAATTCAACATAAAAAGATTTTTTTTTTTCGAATATTCTATGCTATTCTATATAATAGTCTTGTTTTTTACAGACCGGATTAATATTAGGATTAACTTTATTTAGTTAAAAAATGGATCAAATCAAGTACAGATTTTTTTTTATAATATTTTTCTGAAATAACATACAATTAGTCAATATAAACAGAAAAACAAATTAAGATTTGTCCAAAAAGTAAAGAATGAAAAATGAACACTTAGAAAATTATTGCAGTTACTACATGCCGGTCATTTGTGTAGTATGTAGTAGTTGTTGTTTTCAACTACAACTTCAGTTGTTTTTGTATGAAAAATCTCAAACAACTATTTTTTGTAGTCGTTTTAAAAAATAAATACAAAAAATTACTACACTGTAGTAACAGTTGTTTTATGTAGTTGTTTTTAGTCTATAAAAAAACTTATAATTTTCTATAAATTTTTAGAAAATCGGATGTGTTGAACGAGTTGGAAGTGTCAGATGCAGCAGGAATTATTTTCAAAAAAATTTAACCGTTTTTGACATTTAGAAAAAATTTGAGTTACAGTAAAAACAACTGTAATTTGAAGTAGTTTTTACCATTTTTTGTAGTTGTTAATCAATAGTTAAAAACAACAACAATTTTTGGTTGATTTTACCGTAAAATGTAGTGGACGCCTAAACAACAGCAAATGTAGTAGTTTCAACTGTCTTTTGTAGTGGAATCTACCGTCATAATTTTTTGAGTGAATTTAGTTAAATCCTAGGATTAACTCTGATATATTTATACCATTTTACATTTTGTGCAACGCTTAATTTTTTTTTCCTGTTTATATTTACTAATTGTATGTACACGCAAAAAAAAAATCTGTGTAAGATTGAGCAATCCTACTTGGTAAAACTTTTTTCATACCAAAAAAATTTTTTTACCAAATTTTTGCTAATATTATGCTTGTCGATGTTAAAGTAACATAATTCATTTTTTATGTAAAATAACCAAGTAGCTTGCTCAATAACGCAAATTACCTGCACAAAAATTTATCGAAAGAAAACAACAAAAAAACAAAACAAATACAGACCGCCATTTTCATTTTATATTTTTGTGTGCGTGCGTTGTTCGTTTATTTTTTGTGTTATAAAAACGTAAAAAGGAAATTGATATATAAAATAAAAATAAATTCATACGTAAATAAAAATAAATAATTAGTTTTCTAAAAGATAAGTAAATGTAAGATAAAAGAATGTTAAAGTTAATTTTGCTTTCATCACTTAAAACACCATTCAATAAGAAAAACCAATGGAGTCCCAGACGTATGTTTCGATGAATAACAAATGTAATGATAAAGTGAGTATACCCGCATTCCGAAGACACCAATAAGGTTTAATAAATTTTTAGTTAAAAATTAGTGTTTGGTAATAATTTTATATTTTAACAGGGTACTGCTAAATAAATTTTTGAAGCTATGGAGAATCCTTCACTACAATAAAGAGCGTGGACACCAATCCTGCCTTTAGTTATAAAATTAAAACCTAAAAACCCAAAGCCAAGGGAGTCCATACCTGTTTTGATGAATTACAAATTGAATGACAAAGTAAGTGTTCCTCCTTACCAAGAGACCAATGGGGTTAACCAATTTTTAAAATTAAAAATTTATGTTTTGTAATAATTTTCTATTTCTACAGGATGCTTTTAAATAAATTCGTGAAGCTATAGCGGATCCTTTACTTCAAGAAGAAGCGTAGGCAGCAGTCACTCGAGAAAATTGTACAAAAAGGGTCAGTTGGTCGGTGGTAAATTAAATCCTACACAACATTTATTATATTAATATGGATTTATTCTGTGAAAATTTTAAATTCAACAAATATACAAATTTTTACAAAAATTTATTGAAAATTTATTTTAGCATAAATGTGGTAATTTTTAGCATTATTTTTAGTCAGCTTTTCAAATAATTTTGGTATATTTCACCATATTTCTTTTGGTATATTTTACCAAGTTTTTGCTTAAATAGCATTAGCATTTTCTTCAAAATTTTTTACATAAGTGTTTTGGCTAAATTACGAAAACTACTTCGTCGGTTGTAGTTTTAGCATATTTTTGGTAAAATTATGCCAGATTTTTGCTCACTCCGACACAAGTTTTTTTTTGCGTGTAGATTTAGAAAAGAATTATAAAAAAAAATCTGGACTTGATTTGACCCATTATTTAACAAAATAGTGTTAATCCTAATCTTAATCCGGTCTGCAAAAAACAAGCCTAATATACTTGAATTTCCATAAAATTAGTCGTCAGAGTAGTTTTTTATAACTTAAGTATAATAGCATATTCACATCTACCGAAAATATTGTAGATTTAAGCTGAAATCTGATTTAAAAATCTATACCGTTTACGTATACATTTTTTGACGTCAAGCGAGATTTTGTTTTAGCAACCCTGTTTATTTTTGTGAACAAAAAAAAACTCAATCGGAATTATTCCAAAACAGCATTTATCTTCGACCGGAAGATGGAATTTTTTGTTTAAAGAGAGTATCCAATGACAAAAACACCAAGAAACCTCTATTTGTCCAGAGATGCTTTGTCGATGTCGAGATTTCTTAACCTTTTGGTCGGCGAAGGGCCGATATCATAGAAAGCGATGAACACATATCTTCTATGGCTCTACACTCAAAAAAGTATGTCGGTAAAATCTACTACAAAAGACAGTTGTTTTGACTACATTTTGTCGTTGAAAAGGCGTCCACTACATATAACGGTAAAAACAACTGAACATGTTGTTGTTTTTAACCATTGATTTTCAACTACAAAATGTAGTAAAAACTACTACAAAACTGTTTAATACAGTTGTTTTTTCTACAATTGCCTGAAATTTTATTTAAAAAATTTCTTAAACGTTTAAATGATTGATATTTATTTATTTAAAAAGCAATACATTTCAGTTGGTTGTATAGAATTTCGACATGATGACAATTTTTTGATGTATTTATCTGGAATTATAGAAGAAAAAATTATATTAATTAAATGTTAAACAAAATAAATTGATTGTATTTACCTTTGTTTTTTTTAATAGTTCATTTCAAATTTTCACCGCTACTGATCAAAATTTGTCTGGAATAAAAAAAAAAACGAAATGCTTTGGCAAAATTGATTTATAAAAAAAAAGAATTAATTTGAAATGTTTCAAAAAAGTATGTACCTCACTCAGAAAATTATTGCAGTTACTACATGACGGTCGTTTATGTAGTAAGTAGTAACTGTTGTTTTTAACTACAATTTCGGTCGTTTTTGTATGAAAAAATCTCAAACAACTTTTTTTTGTAGTAGTTTCAAAAAATAACTACAAAAAATATACTACACTGTAGCAATAGTTGATTTATGTAGTTGTTTTTAGTTTTTTTTCTAAAAACTCGTTTTTTTCTAGAAATTTTTATTCCAAACGAATGTGTCGAACGAGTTGGTCGTGCGGGATGCGGAAGGAATTATTTTTATACCAAATAAAAAATATCTAAATAAATTAAATTACAATTTATTAAATTTAATTATAACAAAAAATATGTTTTTGGAAAAATATTCTTGAGCGAAAGAAAATAAGTGGATAAATGAGATAGCAAGTGTGTATAATATAGCGCTCACATAAGCGTGCGTAAAAACCAATCGGAAAAAAACAAAAAATTTCTTGTCGGCTTGGTTGACTGCGTGCCATCTTTCTTTTCTTTGTATACACAACAGAACAGGTACATACCTTTTGAAACATTGCAAATTAATTATTTTTTTTTTATAAATCAATTCTACCAAAGCATTTCTTTTTTTTTTTTATTCCAGGCAAATTTTGATCAGAAGCGGTGGAAATTTGAAACAAACTATTAAAAAAACAAAGGTAAATACAATCAATTTATTTTGTTTAACATTTTATTAATATATATTTTTTCTTCTATAATTCCAGATAAATACACCAAAAAATTGTCATCATGTCGAAATTCTATACAACCAACTGAATCGTATTGCTTTTTAAATAAATAAATATCAATCATTTAAACGTTTAAGAAATTTTTTAAATAAAATTTCAGGCAATTGTTGTAACAACAACTGTATTAAACAGTTTTGTAGTAGTTTTTACTACATTTTGTAGTTGAAAATCAATAGTTAAAAACAACAACATGTTCAGTTGTTTTTACCGTAATATGTAGTGGACGCCTTTTCAACAACAAAATGTAGTCAAAACAACTGTCTTTTGTAGTTGATTTTACCGACATACTTTTTTGAGTGCTGTTCTGTTGTGTATACAAAGAAAAGAAAGATGGCGCGCTCATAAGAAAACAAAACACATTTTATTTTGGTTTTTTCCGATTGGTTTTTACGCACGCTTATGTGAGCGCTATATTATACACACTTGTTATCTCATTTATTCACTTATTTTCTTTCGCTCAAGAATATTTTTCCAAAAACATATTTTTTGTTATAATTAAATTTAATAAATTGTAATTTAATTTATTTAGATATTATTTATTTGGTATAAAAATAATTCCTTCCGCATCCCGCACGACCAACTCGCTGGACACATTCGTTTGCAATAAAAATTTCTAGAAAAAAACGAGTTTTAGAAAAAAAACTAAAAACAACTACATAAATCAACTTTTGCTACAGTGTAGTATATTTTTTGTAGTTATTTTTTGAAACTACTAAAAAAAAAGTTGTTTGAGATTTTTTCATACAAAAACGACCGAAATTGTAGTTAAAAACAACAGCTACTACTTACTACACAAACGACCGTCATGTAGTAACTGCAATAATTTTCTGAGTGTAAATAAAATTTAATAAATAATGAACATACCTTACCCCTATTTCCACTTCCTAAGGGGGCTCCCATACAAAACATTTTTAAAAAATTTGATCCTACCATTCTCACTTACCCTAAAGTGACCCTAGTGGGGCCAAATGTATGACCGACCTCCATTATTTTATTAATTCCAACATTTTTTGCAAACATACCTATAATGTATCTTTAACCCTTAAGGTGGTCCCCATACATTTCTTTTATTTTTTATAAATTTGTTTTATTAAACCAGCTCCTACCGCCCCTACCGTGCCTCCTAGAGAGGCAAAAATTACTACCAACCCCCATTATTTTTTAGTTACCAACATTTTGTCCGAACATCTTAACACCCTATCTCCACTCCCTAAGGGGCTCCCATACATTATAAAAACATGTATTTTTAAAAACTAATAAAAAAATAAAAAATAAATTATGGGGACCCCCTTAAGAGTTGAAAATAAAGGGTAGGTATATTCTGAGAAAATGTTGGAGTTGAAAAAATATTGGGGGTCGGTCATACATTTTACTTCTCTAGGGGCACCCTATGGACAGTTAGAGCGGTAGGAGCAAATTTTATAAAAATGTCATTTTGTATGGGAGCCCCCTTAGGAAGTGGAAATAGGGGTAAGGTATGTTCAAGAAAAATTTTGGGGGCAGAAAATTATTGGAGGTCGGTCTCACATTGCACCCCTCCAGGGGCGTTTCTAGGGGAGTTTTGGGGCTTTTTGAGGATTTTTACCTCTTTACGCCCAACTTTGACCCCAATGAGGGGCTATATTGCCCCTCCCCACCGCCCCCATTTTTTGGCTCGTGCTTTCTTTTTCGAACCTAAAAAAATTAGAGGGTATCGCGGATCGAAATCGAAAACTGGTTAGCTATCCCACGCCTAATAGTGCAAATTGAAGAACCGTTTTTTGTATTCCAAAGTTAAAAAAAAATAGATATCATAGATATCCCACTCGCATCCCACTAAAGGTGTGTTTATATCATCCCACCGAGTCTTTGGATTTTAAGAAAGTAAAATATTACCAAAGTCTTAATACTGCCAAAAAATCATAACCAAAATCAAAAGACATTTTTAAAAACAGCTGTTTGTATGCAAATCTAATAACACACAGCCATTTTTTGAAATATTTCATAAAATCAAAAATCTTATTGGACTGTCAACAAAATCATATTACACACGATTTTTTGACAGGTCTAAATACTCAGTGGTATGATATAAACACAGCTTAAGCGACCCCACAGCTCTTAAAGGAAATCACCTAAGCTTTCTTTTGAATCAAAAAAAAAAAAAGGGCCCAATTTGAGGAAAAGTCAAAAAAGTTTTGGATTTTTAAGAAAAAAAATTAAAAATTTTTTTTTAATTTTTTTTATATTTTTTTGAAGAAATAGCTATCTAAACTCTTTGGGACACATTTTGCTAGAAACAACAGGTAAGAAGTTACATGGATGAGAACAAACACCTCTTTGGCCAAAATGTCAAATTTCGACCCCCTCTAACTCAGAGAGTTCTTGACCGATCTCGTTGAAAAATTGTGTCTGAACTACTATCCAATAGGACTAGCCTTGGTGCAAATTTCATCCCGATCGGAAGACATCGGTTTCAAAAGTTGTGTCAGTTGACACGAAAACCCCCATATATATTATTGATCCATAATCGATTCTAAGACATTCTGTGAATGTCCGTCCGTCCGTCTGTCTGTAGATGGCACGATACAGTCCAAAATAAAAGAGCTAGCCTCCTGCAATTTGGCATGAATATGTCTTATGGTCCTAGGCAGTTAAGTTCGTAAATTGGCAAAATCGGCTCAGGGGGAAAAAAGTTCCCCCTTGAAGAACTGAACCAACCTCTGAAAAAATACACTTTTTTACATGTTTTTTTGTATTTTTGTATGGGATGGGAAAATGCTCTAAACTGACCCCCATCACCCCCAAAGAAAAACAAACGCCCCTGACAATTTTTTTTTTTATTTTTTTTACATTTTGGAGGGTATTAAAGATTCGGCACAGCCGAATTTAACACTCTCACTTGTTTATTATCAAATTGGTGATATTGGAATGTTTTTAAACTTTAAACGCTGTTTAATATACGTTTGCATATGGATGAAATCAAAAAATGTCAGTGATTTTGAGCCAAAATTGTACAAACAAAAAATTTTAATTTTTGGTAAATTTTTTTATTAAAATCGATATGTTACATCACTACTACACTCAAAAAATTATGTTAGTAAAATCAACTGAAAATGTCAGTTAAAATAACTACTTTGTAAGTTGTTTTGGGGTCAACTACTTTTTCAGTTAAATCAACTAACAATGTTAGTTATTTTAACTGACAAAAAACTACTGACTTATGTAGTAAAAACTACTTACATTTGTAGTCAAAACAACTAAAATGTAGTAAAAATAAAAAAAATCTATAAATAATTTTTTTTTTTCAAACAAATTTTCAGAAAAAAAATTGAAGAACAAATTTTTTCAGTTTTTTTTTTTTGTTTTAAAAAAAAGTTGTGAAAAATAAAAAAAAACGAAATTTTATTTTTATTTTTTTGGAAAAAACTTTGAAAATTTTTCAGAGATAAAAAAAATAAAATTAACTACTTTAAATAACTGTTACTACATCACAGTACATTTTTGTTAGTTATTCAAAAAAACTTCTTAAAATAACTAACAGAAATAGTTGTTTGATATTTTTCATACAAAAACAACTGACTTTGTAGTTGAAAATAACTAACTACTGTAAAATATGCAAACAACTAACATGTAGTAACTTACATAATTTTTTGAGTGTAATATAACTATAAAAGATCTCTTCTACAAACTGTTTCAAACAAATTTTATCGACATTTTTATGATTTTTTTGGTGACGGAGTTTACATTCACCGTAGACAAATACATTAAATTTTTTGAATTTTCTTTGAAAACATTTTATTGTAATTTAAAACACTTATTTATGTGATTGCTAACAATTTTTGTAATTAGGATTTTTTTCTGGTTTTTGTTATTAAAGATTTTACAATTATTTTTTATTTTAATAGGATTTTTCTAAGGAAATGTAAAATAAATTTATTATTATTTCTGTTAAAATAAGTTTTTTTACTTTTTTGAATGACTAGTGTTAATATTTGCGTCGGTTTTAACAATCTGCAAAAAAAAAAAAAAAAAAAGTTGACGGAGTTTACAGAGACGGAGTTTACATTTCATCACTTGTTGCCCTTTTTTTCGAAAACTATTTGTCGGAAATTGGTTTCCGAAAAAAAATAATTAGATGTCAACTAGATACGTCAAAATATGACGATATTTCAGATGCACGCTAAGTAGTTTTGTTGTAAACGTGGAGACGGAGTTTACAGCATTTTTCGATTTTTCATTTATGATTTAGCTTTTCATACAGGGAAATTAATATGCAGGGAGCAAACTTGAAACCAATGATGCAAAATGATACTTTATAGCCTCGCGTTTAATAAATGGGGCAATAACCTATTATTTTTCTAAACACAATACGTCAAAAACAACAAAATTGTCAGGTTCCATAATGTCTAAAAAAAGTGTCGAAAAATCGTTACACAATTGAAGCCGTGTTTGTATGGGTAAAAGAGATATTTATGACTATACAAAAATATTTTGTAAGAACGTCAACATGCCTTCTTTAAAAATGTAGTCAATTATTAAGAGTTTGGGTTATTGGTTTTTAAGATATAACCGGTTAAAGTTTAAAAATTGAAAATGTTACTGGCGACGGAGTTTACATTTGGCCTACAAAAATGAAAATAACTTGTTTAAAATAGCTTACTAGTATCCGGATTGTTGTTGGTTATGTAGAACGCCAATCTATGCAACGTTGTACATTAAAAAATATGCGAATACTTTAACCCATGTATGAGATATTACACGATTACATGGTTTGGTTGACATTTTTTGATTTCACCCATATACATAGATGATAACGTTTTATACATTTTTTGTCTTAGTTTGTCTGCAGAAAGTTATCGAAATGTTATAAAATCTCCTAAAAGTTATCGAAAATTTATGAGATTTTAGTAAAATCTCATTACGAAGGTGATTTTACTTTATATGGGGAATCTCATAAAACAACAGAGATTTTAATCAAAATCTCATTTAAACGAGATTTTGCTCAGGTGTGAATTGCCTATAACAATGAAATAATTTATTATGAATTAATCTAATGAGATTAGAGTTCTTGAATCAAGAGGTTTTTAAAGGCCTATTCACACCTGAGGTGAAATCTCGTTCGAACGAGATTTCCATCGTATGGTCTGTATTATTTTATACACAACCATATAATCGAAATCTAGTTCGGACGAGATTTCAGCTCAGATGTGAATTGGGCATTAACGCAAAAATGTATCTGAACATGAGGTTATTTTGATCTTCATACATTTATATTAATATGGAGTTCACACTAGCGACCTTAAACAAGTTGTTCAACAAAACACCAGTAGCAGAATAAAAACGCAATGGACACAGAACAAAGACTTTTTTAAACATCTCACTCTTGAACACTTCAAAACAGCAAGTGTGAACGCCGTATAAAAGGCGCACAGAATCTTTGAAGTTTTCTATAACGAAAAATTGATGGGATGATTTTTATTTTATATTTTTAAAAAGATGATGCAAGTGCATGAGTCCAAATAATTCGACGAGGTAATATCATCAGAATTTATCGGAAAAAGCGCTCAGAACATCAGGGCTATTTAAAAGATAATGTTATTGCATGAATCCAAATGATTTGATGAGGTAATATGTATCATCAGAATTTATCGAAAAAAGCGCATCAAGGTTATTAGAAAACCATATGGAAAGTTTTCTAAAAGGAAGCGTTATCAAAACTTAATCGATTGTAATTAAACCAAAAACTGGCACATTTTTATACCCTCCACTCTGGTGATAGAGGGTATACATATATAAGTTTGTCATTCCGTATGTAACACATTGAAATATTGGTTTAGGACCCCATAAAGTATATATATTCATGATCCTTGATCATTGGCGTAGGAAGCCAACATTCTGGGGGGAGCTAAAGCCCCCCCTAGATTTTTTTTAATTTTTTGGTATTTTTTTTTAATAGAAAAACCCAGACCTATTCCTGAAGCGTTCCCTTTAACATGCGTCCAATTGTCCTAGAAACGAATGCCCCCGAAAGCGGCTAAAAATTCATATTTTTTTTTTTCATTTTGATTCTGTAGATTTTTCGGAAATTTAGAACTCCTAGATATGTTTTGAGAACGAAAGATTTTTAATGTTTTTCCTATAGTAAACTCATTAGATTACTATGATTTTTTTCAAGAAAAAGTTCTGATGATTGCAAAAGTTGATGATTATTAGTCAAAGTTCTCAGATTCTTTCTTTCAATAACTTTTGTCTATAAAAAAACCCCTTAGAATTTAGAAACTTTTTTAATTCAAAGAAGTTAAAATGTTTTCCTGATGGTAAAACCCTAAGATTCGGTAAAGTTTTTATTACTGACAAAAACATCAGATTCATATAAAAACTTTTTTCAATAATTCAGACTATTTTTCAATGGGAAAAACTATTAGATCTTATATAATAATCATTACGAGTCCTTAAGACTCATTGAATAATCATAACGAGTCCTAAAGACTCATTACTAGGGCAAGTACTTTCATGAAAATGCATATTTTTACTCGTCACTTTTATCATACAACAAACTAAATATCTATCCGAATCAAGAAATTTGCAATAAAATGGCATCGATTTGTAGTTGCATATTTTTGCATATTTTGGTATAAATGCATATTTTTGCATATTTTCATACAAATTGCACTTTTTGTTTAATTTTTATCACTTTTTTCAAAACTCACCTT
The DNA here is from genome assembly GCA_963921195.1 of Pegoplata infirma. NCBI lineage: Eukaryota > Metazoa > Arthropoda > Insecta > Diptera > Anthomyiidae > Pegoplata > Pegoplata infirma. The sequence continues at coordinate 128,276,964 of OY992539.1, read as the reverse complement.
AGAAAAAATCAATTTCGATCAACTTTTTTTGGAGAAAAATTATTTTTTGTTATAGAAATGATATTCTGAGGCATTTCTTGCAAAAATTGGATTCAGGTAAAAAAGTTTTTAGATTCTGAGAATTTTTTCCCACATTAAAATTTAAAATTTTCCTATTTTGAAACATTTACAAATTAACAAAAAAAATGTCTCTGAAATACCTATTCAAGCGAATGCTTTTTTGACAATTTAAAAAATCATTGATTCTGGAACAATAAATCGGTTTCAAGATAATATACTGGGTTCTGGAACTAATTGTTTTAAACGGAAAATTTTTCTGGGAAGGTTTATGTAAATAAGTTTGTCATTCCGTTTTTATAAACTCAAAAAAAAAAAATTACCTCAATTTTTTTTTTACTAAAATGACTAAAATTTTTTTTTTGCGCCCCAGGAATATTAAATCATCGATTCTGAAATATTAAGTAGAATCGGCTGCAGGGTAATATGTTGCGTTCTAGAACCGAATATTTGGAACGGAAATTTTTGTTTTATAGACACATCACAAAATGTGTCTATGAAACAAGATGTTTTACCAATTAAAAATGGTTTACAATAACAAAAACTTTTTAAAAATTGTAGGGGACATCAAATGTTTAAAAAACCCCTATTTTATGTTAACAACATTATTTTTTTTGGTAGAACAATAATTTTTAAATGCATATTTTTTAAATTTTTAGTGCATATTTTGGATTTTTAGATGCATATTATAGGCACATGTTTTCGATATTTAGATGCATGAAAGTACTTGCCCTACTCATTACATATTACACAGCTCAACAAGAAAATGCGTATTGGATTCTGGTTAGTGATTTGGATAGTGTCTGTTGCGCTGATTTGAAATCCGGATCCCAAATTTGTCTAACACGTCAGGATTTTGAGTAATTCGCGGTTAAAGTGCCGAAAAAGGGCATTTTTGACACTTTTTAAAAGCTTATAAAATAAGATTCTGACATGCAAATGACTTGGTATCAAGCTCATTCGAAAGCCTGTAATTTTCTCTTAAAGATTAGATAAAATGTTCTAAAATTTTAATTTTCGAAAATGGTAAAAAAATCATTAGCAAAAAACCTTCCATTTTTTCAATATTTAGTTTATTTACACAGTGTTTTTTAACAAATTTCCATATGGCTAATGATTTTTTTACCAATTTAGAAAATTAAATTCCAAGAAGATTCGATCTTGTCTGAAAGAGAAAATTACACACTTTTGAATGAGCTTGATACCAACTCATTTGCATGTCAGGATCTTATTTTATAGGCGTTCAAAAATGGTAAAAATGGGCATTTTTGACACTTTAACGCAAAAATTAATGAAATCATTAAATTATTAAAAAAATAAATTATGAATGATTAAAATTCTGGGGGGGGCTAAAAAGACAGGGCTATCTACGCCTATGTCCTTGATCGATTTTAAGTCGATCTAACGATGTCCGTCTGTCTGTCTGTCCGTCCGTCCGTCTGTCTGTCTGTCTGTCCGTCCGTCTGTCTGTCTGTCTGTTGAAATCACGTTTTTGGCAATAATCCGGAACCGATTTAAACGCTTGGGGTACCAAAAGTTGCGTAATTTTTCCAGGCAAAAACTGATGTAATTTTTTTTGAAATCGGATAAGTATTTTAAAAGTTATGAGTGATTTTCTGAAAAAAGTCATGGTTTTTTTTAACATAACCCTAAATTAACTCATATTTTGTGTGATGCATAAGAAAGAAAACGGAAATGAAAAAAAAAACTGAGAAAAAGGAAAAAAATCTTTACAAAAAAGGTTTAAAATATGTAAAACAATATCTAAATTTAATTTAAAAAAGTTCTTTAAGAAATAATAAAAAAAATATCTTAATAAGTTCTTATTGATAGATGTTTTCTGTGCATATCATGAGTGTGTGTTAGGGTGGGTCGATGAAATGCATATTTGCGAATCTCGTTAACTAATAGCAAAAACTCGACGCGCATTATCGAGCTGATTACGGTAAAAATCATGAAAAAATTTTAGGAGGGTACTTTTAGGCCTCTACAAGCGGTTTTAGTTCGCGGTTTTTGGAAAAAAAATATTTTTTTTAATTTTTTAAAAATATTTTAAAAATTAAGAAAAATAATGCTTATTACGAAACAAGTTCCAAAAAAAAATTATCTCTCCAATTTTAGCCCGTGGATGCATTTTTATACCCAGGAAAGTTCGATTTATGTATATAAAAAAAATATTTTTTATTTCATAATAGCACTCAAATGGCGCATAAGGCCGATTTAAGAACATGAATGATAAAAATAAAAAAATTGCGCTTTATTTTACCAAAATTTTGATACCCATTTTAAATTTTTTTGTAATTTGCGAATTTTTTGCACTTGCGGATTGCTATAAATACCCGAAATTTTTTTATTTTTATCATTCATGTTCTTAAATCGGCCTTATGCACCATTTGAGTGCTATTATAAAATAAAAAATATTTTTTTTATATATATAAATCGAACTTTCCTGGGTATAAAAATGCATCCACGGGCTAAATTGGGGAGATAATTTTTTTTGGAACTTGTTTTGTAATAAGCATTATTTTACTTAATTTTTAAAATATTTTTAAAAAATTAAAAAAAATATTTTTTTTACAAAAACCGCGAACTAAACCGCTTGTAGAGGCCTAAAAGTACCCTCCTAAGATTTTTTCATGATTTTTCCCCTTATCAGCTCGAAAATGCGCGTCGAGTTTTTGCTATTAGTTAACGAGATTCGCAAATATGCATTTCATCGACCCACCCTAGTGTGTGTGTCCGTTTTTTTGCTTCGTCATATTAACGGGGTTGCCAGACTTTTTTGGCTTTGTCGCAAAATCGGATGTTAAATATCGCCAAAATTCAATTTTGTTCAGATTTCTTAACAAAAAAATATTTTCATTTAAAAAAAATAAATTTTGTTAAATAATAAAAGACAGAAATAAACTTTATGGCAAAAATCGCCCAAATCCTGAAAATCTATATATATAAAAGTGTAATGTGACTGACTGACATACTCATTCATCATCGCCCAGCCATAACCGCTGAAGCTAGGGACTTGAAAATTTGGACTGTAGGTTCACCTCCCGCAATATAGATCCACTATGGCTGGAGTTTTGCCAATGTTGATTCTAAGGGGGTAAAAAGGGTAAAAAACTGGACGTTTGGTACTTTTTAAATCTCGTGATATAACGATCATAGAGACTTGAAATTTGGACTGTATGTTCACCTCCCGGAATACAGATCCATTAAGGCTGGATTTTTGCCAGTGTTGATTCGAAGGGGGTAAAAGGGGTAAAAAAACTGTACTTTTGGTGCTTTTTATATCTCCTGAAATAATGGTCATAGAAACTTGAAATTTGGACAGTATGTTCACATCCTGGAATATAGATCCAGTACGGCTGGATTATTGCCAATGTTGATTCTAAGGGGGTAAAAAGGGTAAAAATCTGTACTTTTGGTACCTTTTATATTTCCTTAAAAAATTGTCACATAGACTTGAAATTTGGACTGTATGTTCACCTCCCGGAATATAGATCCCATAAGGCTGGGTTTTTGCCAATTATGATTCTAATAGGGTAAAAAGGGTAAAAATATTATTATTATTATTATTATTATTATTTGTTTATTAGTCAATGGAACAAAATTCCTTACAGACTAAGATAAAAAGAAAGTACATTAAAATTTCAATATATAAATTTATTTAAAAAATTGAAAAGGGCGCACGTTCACATCAGCCGGCCACAAAGAAGGCTTGAAGATCTCCTTATACAGTCCAGCGGTGATACCAAGCTTGAATGAAATTCTGCGGAGAGTACTAACATCAGTGTTCAGTTTTACTAATTTGTAGCATTTTAAATGATTTTTATCGATTTTTGAATATTTCACTATGTAGTCCATAATGTTTTCAGCGGTGACACTAGGCTTGAACGAAGACAGATGTATCCATTTCATATTTGCAACAACTTCCAAATCATTGTTTTTATTATCTCCAACAATGTTCCGTTTACGATTTTTTCTGTTGACGTTAACCCAACTAGAATTGTTAACTGGGATATGACTCTCAGCTACTGTATTTACTGCAGCAACACTTGTATTTTCACAAATACTCTCTCTTCTTGTACGGGAACAAGTAGAGCTCAAAACATTACCATTGCGATCATCTGTTGTATTACGATCAGCATTATTACGATCTTCATTAAGGCTCTTTTTGCAAACATCACTTAGTTCAGCAGCAACAACAACTGCATTACGATTTGCAGGAACAACAACAGCATTAGAATTATTTCGATGAACATCAGAAACATTGACAGAAGAAATAGACGAAAAGGAATTACGTAAAGTTGAACGACCTCTTGCTTGTAAGTCAGTATTCGATTTTTTGATTGTTTTAGCTAGTGTTTTTTTATTTTTTGACGAAACACTCTCAACAGCTTTCTTGTTGGCTATATATGCATTGAACAGAGTTTTTAATTCTCTTATTTCATTAGACAGCATTGATACTACAGAATTTAAATCTTTAAAACTATTAGCACAATTATTGCAATTATATGCATAATTTTTATTGTATTTTAACAGCTCATACACATTTTCATCATTTACACCGGAACATAGTTTATGAAATTGACTACTACATATTTGGCATTTTACAAAAGCACTTCCGACAGTTTTATAGCAACTACCACAGTAGGTATTTGACTGCATTAGAAAGAAAGAAAAAACGACTTGTTCGAATGAAAGTCACTACTGAACTGTCACTATGTACTTTTGTTACATTTTATATTTCCTTAAATAATGGTACTAGAAAATTGAAATTTGCAATGTCGGTTCACATCCCGGAAAAAAGAATCACTAAGGCGCGGGTTTTGCCAATGTTAATTCTACGGGGGTAAAATGGGTACAAAAGTTCTTTTGGTACTTTTTTTTTATTTACTAATATAATGGTTATTCAAACTTGAAATTTAGAATGTAGGATCCTTTAGTGAAATAATACATTCTGGAACAAGTACGTACCGAAAGTATGTAAAAAAGTACCTTTTATAAAAAGTACCTTTTATAAAAAGTACCTTTTATAAAAAGTACCTTTTATAAAAAGCACCTTTTATAAAAAGTACCTTTTATAAAAAGTACCTTTTATAAAAAGTACCTTTTATAAAAAGTAACTTTTATAAAAAGTACCTTTTATAAAAAGTACCTTTTATAAAAAGTACCTTTTATAAAAAGTACCTTTTATAAAAAGTACCTTTTATAAAAAGTACCTTTTATAAAAAGTACCTTTTATAAAAAGTACCTTTTATAAAAAGTACCTTTTATAAAAAATACCTTTTATAAAAAATACCTTTTATAAAAAGTACCTTTTATAAAAAGTACCTTTTATAAAAAGTACCTTTTATAAAAAGTACCTTTTATAAAAAGTACCTTTTATAAAAAGTACCTTTTATAAAAAGTACCTTTTATAAAAAGTACCTTTTATAAAAAGTACCTTTTATAAAAAGTACCTTTTATAAAAAGTACCTTTTATAAAAAGTACCTTTTATTAAAAGTACCTTTTATAAAAAGTACCTTTTATAAAAAGTACCTTTTATAAAAAGTACCTTTTATAAAAAGTACTTTTTATAAAAAGTACCTTTTATAAAAAGTACCTTTTATTAAAAGTACCTTTTATAAAAAGTACCTTTTATAAAAAGTACCTTTTAAAAAAAGTACCTTTTATTAAAAGTACCTTTAGTATAGTAGTATGATCGGATGAGATTATTGCCATTTTAGTGGGTTTGAAATAAATGAATAAAAAAAGAATAGATATAAATAAAACAAAATGTTTTGCTTTTTAAATCATTATATTGGTGGAGGGTATTTAAAGATTCGGCACAGCCGAATATAGCTTTCTTACTTGTTTTAATTTTTTTTGTGTGTACAGCTTATACTGTATACAGACTAGCGTGATTTTAAAATCACTATGTGATTTTCCTTTGAACAAAATCACATAGTGATTTACAAAATCATCTCAGATTGTACTAGCATAAAGAAAAATTGCAAAATCATCTCAACTTACCATGGTAAGTTCTTGTAGGGTGAACATGGCTTTAAACGCGGTTTTAGCAACATTATTACTGTAATAGAATAAAAAAAGTGCTGAACATATTGGTGCTAAAAATCATTTTTAGCATCAATATCTGCACCCAAAAAATTTCCCAGTTACTGGCTACTAATTATTCAACTAATACGGCGTTCACACTTGCTGTTTTGAAGTGTTTAAGAGTGAGATGTTTAAAAAAGTCTTTGTTCTGTATCCATTACGTTTTTATTCTGTTACTGGTGTTTTGTTAAACAATTTGTTTAAAGTCGCTAGTGTGAACTCTATATAAGTCCCAGTTGAAATACATCTAATACTGTATACAGACTAGCGTGATTTTAAAATCACCATGTGATTTTCCTTTGAACAAAATCACATAGTGATTTACAAAATCATCTCAAATTGTACTAGTATAAAGAAAAATTGCAAAATCATCTCAACTTACCATGGTAAGTTGAGATGATTTTGCAATTTTTCTTTATGCTAGTACAATCTGAGATGATTTTGTAAATCACTATGTGATTTTGTTCAAAGGAAAATCACATAGTGATTTTAAAATCACGCAAGTCTGTATACAGTATAACTGAGTAACAGTTGATTTATTCAGTTGACAATAACTAATTTTTTATAAAATTTTGAATTCAACTGAATACCCAGTTACTGGTAACAAACTATTAGTTAATTTTCTAAAATTCTTGGAAATAGTTGAAAACAACTGTTTTTAAAAATTAAAACTGTCAATAGGATCACCAAATTTTTCACTTATTTATTGAATTGAATGAAAACTCTTTATATGTATGTTTAATATTCACATTTTATTTTATATGGAGTTCACACTAGCGACTTTAAACAAGTTGTTTAACAAAACACCAGTAACAGAATAAAAACGTAATGGATACAGAACAAAGACTTTTTTAAACATCTCACTTTTAAACACTTCAAAACAGCAAGTGTGAACGCCGTATTAGATAAAGTACATAACAGTAGCAGATTTCTACCTTTTATAACTAAAATTATTTATGACGATTTCCTTTTTTGCTTTTAGGCAAAGGAAACTAAAAATCCGCCACTTTGTACCGTAATAAACTTGGTTTGTGTTTATGTTGGTATTGGTGTTATTTGAATGAAAGGTTAATTTTGTACGTGCCCCCGGTTATATGCTTTGTATATAAACTATTTAGGAAAATATTTTTTTTTTAGAATTTTTATAACAAAAAAAAAATTATCACTGATATTTAAAAATTTAATTGCTTTACCAATAACAAAAAATTATGTACATAAGTAAAATCAAAAAATTTGATGTAGGTTGTTGTAGGAAGTTGACCACATCATTTTAAGTTAAAACAACTAACAAATATATGTAGTTATTTTAATTGACAAAAATATAACTGTTTAGCGAAAACAACATTACATTCATATGTCGTTGGCTATGTGTAAAGTTTTTTTTTTTTAAATTTTGTTAAAAATGCCATTGTGGTCCTATTTTGCATGTATACATAGGCTGACCATTCGTACTGATTTGATCAGTACATGTACTGATTTTTGATCACGTGTACTGATCAAAAATCGTTGTACTGATTAGTACTGATTTTTTGAAATATGTACTGATTGTACTGATTTTTGAACAATTCAACATAAAAATATTTTTTTTTCGAATATTCTATGCTATTCTATATAATAGCCTTGTTTTTTACAGACCGGATTAATATTAGGATTAACTTTATTTAGTTAAAAAATGGATCAAATCAAGTACAGATTTTTTTTATAATTTTTTTCTGAAATAACATACAATTAGTCAATATAAACAGAAAAACAAATTAAGATTTGTCCAAAATGTAAAGAATGAAAAATAAATTTAGTTAAATTAACTCTGATATATTTATACCAATTTACATTTTGTGCAACGCTTAATTTTTTTCCTATTTATATTTACTAATTGTATGTAGATTTTTGGGATCTGGGACTTTCTGCAGAGGTGCACGTAGTGCGGAAAGTTTCTGACCGTCATTCACTTGGGAGTGACCAGAAATGATTCCTCTGTTGACTGTCCAAGCAGCTCACTACTTCCGGTCCTAGACCAAGTATTTCCCGGGCAATGGCTTACCAGCATCCGCTAGAAGCTAGCTAGAGTGAGAAGGCGACCAGTCATGTAGCCTGAATGGTCATGGTAGATCCTGACGTCTCAGGCCAGTAGGTAAATAAAATTTTGCTGAAGCATGACTGCAACGTGGGATTGGACGCGAAGATAGCAGCCCTATCACCAATCTAAGAAAGGAGGGCTAGCAACCCACTTTTCCGAAAACTTCATTGCTAACGAATCGCCAGGCGCCCTATGCTCCAGTGGGAGTTAGAGGAGCATATATATATATATGTAGATTTAGAAAAGAATTATAAAAAAAAATCTGGACTTGATTTGACCCATTATTTAACAAAATAGTGTTAATCCTAATCTTAATCCGGTCTGCAAAAAACAAGCCTAATATACTTGAATTTCCATAAAATTAGTCGTCAGAGTAGTTTTTTATAACTTAAGTATAATAGCATATTCACATCTACCGAAAATATTGTAGATTTAAGCTGAAATCTGATTTAAAAATCTATACCGTTTACGTATACATTTTTTGACGTCAAGCGAGATTTTGTTTTAGCAACCCTGTTTATTTTTGTGAACAAAAAAAAACTCAATCGGAATTATTCCAAAACAGCATTTATCTTCGACCGGAAGATGGAATTTTTTGTTTAAAGAGAGTATCCAATGACAAAAACACCAAGAAACCTCTATTTGTCCAGAGATGCTTTGTCGATGTCGAGATTTCTTAACCTTTTGGTCGGCGAAGGGCCGATATCATAGAAAGCGATGAACACATATCTTCTATGGCTCTACACTCAAAAAAGTATGTCGGTAAAATCTACTACAAAAGACAGTTGTTTTGACTACATTTTGTCGTTGAAAAGGCGTCCACTACATATAACGGTAAAAACAACTGAACATGTTGTTGTTTTTAACCATTGATTTTCAACTACAAAATGTAGTAAAAACTACTACAAAACTGTTTAATACAGTTGTTTTTTCTACAATTGCCTGAAATTTTATTTAAAAAATTTCTTAAACGTTTAAATGATTGATATTTATTTATTTAAAAAGCAATACATTTCAGTTGGTTGTATAGAATTTCGACATGATGACAATTTTTTGATGTATTTATCTGGAATTATAGAAGAAAAAATTATATTAATTAAATGTTAAACAAAATAAATTGATTGTATTTACCTTTGTTTTTTTTAATAGTTCATTTCAAATTTTCACCGCTACTGATCAAAATTTGTCTGGAATAAAAAAAAAAACGAAATGCTTTGGCAAAATTGATTTATAAAAAAAAAGAATTAATTTGAAATGTTTCAAAAAAGTATGTACCTCACTCAGAAAATTATTGCAGTTACTACATGACGGTCGTTTATGTAGTAAGTAGTAACTGTTGTTTTTAACTACAATTTCGGTCGTTTTTGTATGAAAAAATCTCAAACAACTTTTTTTTGTAGTAGTTTCAAAAAATAACTACAAAAAATATACTACACTGTAGCAATAGTTGATTTATGTAGTTGTTTTTAGTTTTTTTTCTAAAAACTCGTTTTTTTCTAGAAATTTTTATTCCAAACGAATGTGTCGAACGAGTTGGTCGTGCGGGATGCGGAAGGAATTATTTTTATACCAAATAAAAAATATCTAAATAAATTAAATTACAATTTATTAAATTTAATTATAACAAAAAATATGTTTTTGGAAAAATATTCTTGAGCGAAAGAAAATAAGTGGATAAATGAGATAGCAAGTGTGTATAATATAGCGCTCACATAAGCGTGCGTAAAAACCAATCGGAAAAAAACAAAAAATTTCTTGTCGGCTTGGTTGACTGCGTGCCATCTTTCTTTTCTTTGTATACACAACAGAACAGGTACATACCTTTTGAAACATTGCAAATTAATTATTTTTTTTTTATAAATCAATTCTACCAAAGCATTTCTTTTTTTTTTTTATTCCAGGCAAATTTTGATCAGAAGCGGTGGAAATTTGAAACAAACTATTAAAAAAACAAAGGTAAATACAATCAATTTATTTTGTTTAACATTTTATTAATATATATTTTTTCTTCTATAATTCCAGATAAATACACCAAAAAATTGTCATCATGTCGAAATTCTATACAACCAACTGAATCGTATTGCTTTTTAAATAAATAAATATCAATCATTTAAACGTTTAAGAAATTTTTTAAATAAAATTTCAGGCAATTGTTGTAACAACAACTGTATTAAACAGTTTTGTAGTAGTTTTTACTACATTTTGTAGTTGAAAATCAATAGTTAAAAACAACAACATGTTCAGTTGTTTTTACCGTAATATGTAGTGGACGCCTTTTCAACAACAAAATGTAGTCAAAACAACTGTCTTTTGTAGTTGATTTTACCGACATACTTTTTTGAGTGCTGTTCTGTTGTGTATACAAAGAAAAGAAAGATGGCGCGCTCATAAGAAAACAAAACACATTTTATTTTGGTTTTTTCCGATTGGTTTTTACGCACGCTTATGTGAGCGCTATATTATACACACTTGTTATCTCATTTATTCACTTATTTTCTTTCGCTCAAGAATATTTTTCCAAAAACATATTTTTTGTTATAATTAAATTTAATAAATTGTAATTTAATTTATTTAGATATTATTTATTTGGTATAAAAATAATTCCTTCCGCATCCCGCACGACCAACTCGCTGGACACATTCGTTTGCAATAAAAATTTCTAGAAAAAAACGAGTTTTAGAAAAAAAACTAAAAACAACTACATAAATCAACTTTTGCTACAGTGTAGTATATTTTTTGTAGTTATTTTTTGAAACTACTAAAAAAAAAGTTGTTTGGTATTTTTTAATACAAAAACGACCGAAATTGTAGTTAAAAACAACAGCTACTACTTACTACACAAACGACCGTCATGTAGTAACTGCAATAATTTTCTGAGTGTAAATAAAATTTAATAAATAATGAACATACCTTACCCCTATTTCCACTTCCTAAGGGGGCTCCCATACAAAACATTTTTAAAAAATTTGATCCTACCATTCTCACTTACCCTAAAGTGACCCTAGTGGGGCCAAATGTATGACCGACCTCCATTATTTTATTAATTCCAACATTTTTTGCAAACATACCTATAATGTATCTTTAACCCTTAAGGTGGTCCCCATACATTTCTTTTATTTTTTATAAATTTGTTTTATTAAACCAGCTCCTACCGCCCCTACCGTGCCTCCTAGAGAGGCAAAAATTACTACCAACCCCCATTATTTTTTAGTTACCAACATTTTGTCCGAACATCTTAACACCCTATCTCCACTCCCTAAGGGGCTCCCATACATTATAAAAACATGTATTTTTAAAAACTAATAAAAAAATAAAAAATAAATTATGGGGACCCCCTTAAGAGTTGAAAATAAAGGGTAGGTATATTCTGAGAAAATGTTGGAGTTGAAAAAATATTGGGGGTCGGTCATACATTTTACTTCTCTAGGGGCACCCTATGGACAGTTAGAGCGGTAGGAGCAAATTTTATAAAAATGTCATTTTGTATGGGAGCCCCCTTAGGAAGTGGAAATAGGGGTAAGGTATGTTCAAGAAAAATTTTGGGGGCAGAAAATTATTGGAGGTCGGTCTCACATTGCACCCCTCCAGGGGCGTTTCTAGGGGAGTTTTGGGGCTTTTTGAGGATTTTTACCTCTTTACGCCCAACTTTGACCCCAATGAGGGGCTATATTGCCCCTCCCCACCGCCCCCATTTTTTGGCTCGTGCTTTCTTTTTCGAACCTAAAAAAATTAGAGGGTATCGCGGATCGAAATCGAAAACTGGTTAGCTATCCCACGCCTAATAGTGCAAATTGAAGAACCGTTTTTTGTATTCCAAAGTTAAAAAAAAATAGATATCATAGATATCCCACTCGCATCCCACTAAAGGTGTGTTTATATCATCCCACCGAGTCTTTGGATTTTAAGAAAGTAAAATATTACCAAAGTCTTAATACTGCCAAAAAATCATAACCAAAATCAAAAGACATTTTTAAAAACAGCTGTTTGTATGCAAATCTAATAACACACAGCCATTTTTTGAAATATTTCATAAAATCAAAAATCTTATTGGACTGTCAACAAAATCATATTACACACGATTTTTTGACAGGTCTAAATACTCAGTGGTATGATATAAACACAGCTTAAGCGACCCCACAGCTCTTAAAGGAAATCACCTAAGCTTTCTTTTGAATCAAAAAAAAAAAGGGCCCAATTTGAGGAAAAGTCAAAAAAGTTTTGGATTTTTAAGAAAAAAAATTAAAAATTTTTTTTTAATTTTTTTTATATTTTTTTGAAGAAATAGCTATCTAAACTCTTTGGGACACATTTTGCTAGAAACAACAGGTAAGAAGTTACATGGATGAGAACAAACACCTCTTTGGCCAAAATGTCAAATTTCGACCCCCTCTAACTCAGAGAGTTCTTGACCGATCTCGTTGAAAAATTGTGTCTGAACTACTATCCAATAGGACTAGCCTTGGTGCAAATTTCATCCCGATCGGAAGACATCGGTTTCAAAAGTTGTGTCAGTTGACACGAAAACCCCCATATATATTATTGATCCATAATCGATTCTAAGACATTCTGTGAATGTCCGTCCGTCCGTCTGTCTGTAGATGGCACGATACAGTCCAAAATAAAAGAGCTAGCCTCCTGCAATTTGGCATGAATATGTCTTATGGTCCTAGGCAGTTAAGTTCGTAAATTGGCAAAATCGGCTCAGGGGGAAAAAAGTTCCCCCTTGAAGAACTGAACCAACCTCTGAAAAAATACACTTTTTTACATGTTTTTTTGTATTTTTGTATGGGATGGGAAAATGCTCTAAACTGACCCCCATCACCCCCAAAGAAAAACAAACGCCCCTGACAATTTTTTTTTTTTATTTTTTTTACATTTTGGAGGGTATTAAAGATTCGGCACAGCCGAATTTAACACTCTCACTTGTTTATTATCAAATTGGTGATATTGGAATGTTTTTAAACTTTAAACGCTGTTTAATATACGTTTGCATATGGATGAAATCAAAAAATGTCAGTGATTTTGAGCCAAAATTGTACAAACAAAAAATTTTAATTTTTGGTAAATTTTTTTATTAAAATCGATATGTTACATCACTACTACACTCAAAAAATTATGTTAGTAAAATCAACTGAAAATGTCAGTTAAAATAACTACTTTGTAAGTTGTTTTGGGGTCAACTACTTTTTCAGTTAAATCAACTAACAATGTTAGTTATTTTAACTGACAAAAAACTACTGACTTATGTAGTAAAAACTACTTACATTTGTAGTCAAAACAACTAAAATGTAGTAAAAATAAAAAAAATCTATAAATAATTTTTTTTTTTCAAACAAATTTTCAGAAAAAAAATTGAAGAACAAATTTTTTCAGTTTTTTTTTTTTGTTTTAAAAAAAAGTTGTGAAAAATAAAAAAAAACGAAATTTTATTTTTATTTTTTTGGAAAAAACTTTGAAAATTTTTCAGAGATAAAAAAAATAAAATTAACTACTTTAAATAACTGTTACTACATCACAGTACATTTTTGTTAGTTATTCAAAAAAACTTCTTAAAATAACTAACAGAAATAGTTGTTTGATATTTTTCATACAAAAACAACTGACTTTGTAGTTGAAAATAACTAACTACTGTAAAATATGCAAACAACTAACATGTAGTAACTTACATAATTTTTTGAGTGTAATATAACTATAAAAGATCTCTTCTACAAACTGTTTCAAACAAATTTTATCGACATTTTTATGATTTTTTTGGTGACGGAGTTTACATTCACCGTAGACAAATACATTAAATTTTTTGAATTTTCTTTGAAAACATTTTATTGTAATTTAAAACACTTATTTATGTGATTGCTAACAATTTTTGTAATTAGGATTTTTTTCTGGTTTTTGTTATTAAAGATTTTACAATTATTTTTTATTTTAATAGGATTTTTCTAAGGAAATGTAAAATAAATTTATTATTATTTCTGTTAAAATAAGTTTTTTTACTTTTTTGAATGACTAGTGTTAATATTTGCGTCGGTTTTAACAATCTGCAAAAAAAAAAAAAAGTTGACGGAGTTTACAGAGACGGAGTTTACATTTCATCACTTGTTGCCCTTTTTTTCGAAAACTATTTGTCGGAAATTGGTTTCCGAAAAAAAATAATTAGATGTCAACTAGATACGTCAAAATATGACGATATTTCAGATGCACGCTAAGTAGTTTTGTTGTAAACGTGGAGACGGAGTTTACAGCATTTTTCGATTTTTCATTTATGATTTAGCTTTTCATACAGGGAAATTAATATGCAGGGAGCAAACTTGAAACCAATGATGCAAAATGATACTTTATAGCCTCGCGTTTAATAAATGGGGCAATAACCTATTATTTTTCTAAACACAATACGTCAAAAACAACAAAATTGTCAGGTTCCATAATGTCTAAAAAAAGTGTCGAAAAATCGTTACACAATTGAAGCCGTGTTTGTATGGGTAAAAGAGATATTTATGACTATACAAAAATATTTTGTAAGAACGTCAACATGCCTTCTTTAAAAATGTAGTCAATTATTAAGAGTTTGGGTTATTGGTTTTTAAGATATAACCGGTTAAAGTTTAAAAATTGAAAATGTTACTGGCGACGGAGTTTACATTTGGCCTACAAAAATGAAAATAACTTGTTTAAAATAGCTTACTAGTATCCGGATTGTTGTTGGTTATGTAGAACGCCAATCTATGCAACGTTGTACATTAAAAAATATGCGAATACTTTAACCCATGTATGAGATATTACACGATTACATGGTTTGGTTGACATTTTTTGATTTCACCCATATACATAGATGATAACGTTTTATACATTTTTTGTCTTAGTTTGTCTGCAGAAAGTTATCGAAATGTTATAAAATCTCCTAAAAGTTATCGAAAATTTATGAGATTTTAGTAAAATCTCATTACGAAGGTGATTTTACTTTATATGGGGAATCTCATAAAACAACAGAGATTTTAATCAAAATCTCATTTAAACGAGATTTTGCTCAGGTGTGAATTGCCTATAACAATGAAATAATTTATTATGAATTAATCTAATGAGATTAGAGTTCTTGAATCAAGAGGTTTTTAAAGGCCTATTCACACCTGAGGTGAAATCTCGTTCGAACGAGATTTCCATCGTATGGTCTGTATTATTTTATACACAACCATATAATCGAAATCTAGTTCGGACGAGATTTCAGCTCAGATGTGAATTGGGCATTAACGCAAAAATGTATCTGAACATGAGGTTATTTTGATCTTCATACATTTATATTAATATGGAGTTCACACTAGCGACCTTAAACAAGTTGTTCAACAAAACACCAGTAGCAGAATAAAAACGCAATGGACACAGAACAAAGACTTTTTTAAACATCTCACTCTTGAACACTTCAAAACAGCAAGTGTGAACGCCGTATAAAAGGCGCACAGAATCTTTGAAGTTTTCTATAACGAAAAATTGATGGGATGATTTTTATTTTATATTTTTAAAAAGATGATGCAAGTGCATGAGTCCAAATAATTCGACGAGGTAATATCATCAGAATTTATCGGAAAAAGCGCTCAGAACATCAGGGCTATTTAAAAGATAATGTTATTGCATGAATCCAAATGATTTGATGAGGTAATATGTATCATCAGAATTTATCGAAAAAAGCGCATCAAGGTTATTAGAAAACCATATGGAAAGTTTTCTAAAAGGAAGCGTTATCAAAACTTAATCGATTGTAATTAAACCAAAAACTGGCACATTTTTATACCCTCCACTCTGGTGATAGAGGGTATACATATATAAGTTTGTCATTCCGTATGTAACACATTGAAATATTGGTTTAGGACCCCATAAAGTATATATATTCATGATCCTTGATCATTGGCGTAGGAAGCCAACATTCTGGGGGGAGCTAAAGCCCCCCCTAGATTTTTTTTAATTTTTTGGTATTTTTTTTTAATAGAAAAACCCAGACCTATTCCTGAAGCGTTCCCTTTAACATGCGTCCAATTGTCCTAGAAACGAATGCCCCCGAAAGCGGCTAAAAATTCATATTTTTTTTTTTCATTTTGATTCTGTAGATTTTTCGGAAATTTAGAACTCCTAGATATGTTTTGAGAACGAAAGATTTTTAATGTTTTTCCTATAGTAAACTCATTAGATTACTATGATTTTTTTCAAGAAAAAGTTCTGATGATTGCAAAAGTTGATGATTATTAGTCAAAGTTCTCAGATTCTTTCTTTCAATAACTTTTGTCTATAAAAAAACCCCTTAGAATTTAGAAACTTTTTTAATTCAAAGAAGTTAAAATGTTTTCCTGATGGTAAAACCCTAAGATTCGGTAAAGTTTTTATTACTGACAAAAACATCAGATTCATATAAAAACTTTTTTCAATAATTCAGACTATTTTTCAATGGGAAAAACTATTAGATCTTATATAATAATCATTACGAGTCCTTAAGACTCATTGAATAATCATAACGAGTCCTAAAGACTCATTACTAGGGCAAGTACTTTCATGAAAATGCATATTTTTACTCGTCACTTTTATCATACAACAAACTAAATATCTATCCGAATCAAGAAATTTGCAATAAAATGGCATCGATTTGTAGTTGCATATTTTTGCATATTTTGGTATAAATGCATATTTTTGCATATTTTCATACAAATTGCACTTTTTGTTTAATTTTTATCACTTTTTTCAAAACTCACCTTAGAAAAAATCAATTTCGATCAACTTTTTTTGGAGAAAAATTATTTTTTGTTATAGAAATGATATTCTGAGGCATTTCTTGCAAAAATTGGATTCAGGTAAAAAAGTTTTTAGATTCTGAGAATTTTTTCCCACATTAAAATTTAAAATTTTCCTATTTTGAAACATTTACAAATTAACAAAAAAAATGTCTCTGAAATACCTATTCAAGCGAATGCTTTTTTGACAATTTAAAAAATCATTGATTCTGGAACAATAAATCGGTTTCAAGATAATATACTGGGTTCTGGAACTAATTGTTTTAAACGGAAAATTTTTCTGGGAAGGTTTATGTAAATAAGTTTGTCATTCCGTTTTTATAAACTCAAAAAAAAAAAATTACCTCAATTTTTTTTTTACTAAAATGACTAAAATTTTTTTTTTGCGCCCCAGGAATATTAAATCATCGATTCTGAAATATTAAGTAGAATCGGCTGCAGGGTAATATGTTGCGTTCTAGAACCGAATATTTGGAACGGAAATTTTTGTTTTATAGACACATCACAAAATGTGTCTATGAAACAAGATGTTTTACCAATTAAAAATGGTTTACAATAACAAAAACTTTTTAAAAATTGTAGGGGACATCAAATGTTTAAAAAACCCCTATTTTATGTTAACAACATTATTTTTTTTGGTAGAACAATAATTTTTAAATGCATATTTTTTAAATTTTTAGTGCATATTTTGGATTTTTAGATGCATATTATAGGCACATGTTTTCGATATTTAGATGCATGAAAGTACTTGCCCTACTCATTACATATTACACAGCTCAACAAGAAAATGCGTATTGGATTCTGGTTAGTGATTTGGATAGTGTCTGTTGCGCTGATTTGAAATCCGGATCCCAAATTTGTCTAACACGTCAGGATTTTGAGTAATTCGCGGTTAAAGTGCCGAAAAAGGGCATTTTTGACACTTTTTAAAAGCTTATAAAATAAGATTCTGACATGCAAATGACTTGGTATCAAGCTCATTCGAAAGCCTGTAATTTTCTCTTAAAGATTAGATAAAATGTTCTAAAATTTTAATTTTCGAAAATGGTAAAAAAATCATTAGCAAAAAACCTTCCATTTTTTCAATATTTAGTTTATTTACACAGTGTTTTTTAACAAATTTCCATATGGCTAATGATTTTTTTACCAATTTAGAAAATTAAATTCCAAGAAGATTCGATCTTGTCTGAAAGAGAAAATTACACACTTTTGAATGAGCTTGATACCAACTCATTTGCATGTCAGGATCTTATTTTATAGGCGTTCAAAAATGGTAAAAATGGGCATTTTTGACACTTTAACGCAAAAATTAATGAAATCATTAAATTATTAAAAAAATAAATTATGAATGATTAAAATTCTGGGGGGGGCTAAAAAGACAGGGCTATCTACGCCTATGTCCTTGATCGATTTTAAGTCGATCTAACGATGTCCGTCTGTCTGTCTGTCCGTCCGTCCGTCTGTCTGTCTGTCTGTCTGTCCGTCCGTCTGTCTGTCTGTCTGTCTGTCTGTTGAAATCACGTTTTTGGCAATAATCCGGAACCGATTTAAACGCTTGGGGTACCAAAAGTTGCGTAATTTTTCCAGGCAAAAACTGATGTAATTTTTTTTGAAATCGGATAAGTATTTTAAAAGTTATGAGTGATTTTCTGAAAAAAGTCATGGTTTTTTTTAACATAACCCTAAATTAACTCATATTTTGTGTGATGCATAAGAAAGAAAACGGAAATGAAAAAAAAAACTGAGAAAAAGGAAAAAAATCTTTACAAAAAAGGTTTAAAATATGTAAAACAATATCTAAATTTAATTTAAAAAAGTTCTTTAAGAAATAATAAAAAAAATATCTTAATAAGTTCTTATTGATAGATGTTTTCTGTGCATATCATGAGTGTGTGTTAGGGTGGGTCGATGAAATGCATATTTGCGAATCTCGTTAACTAATAGCAAAAACTCGACGCGCATTATCGAGCTGATTACGGTAAAAATCATGAAAAAATTTTAGGAGGGTACTTTTAGGCCTCTACAAGCGGTTTTAGTTCGCGGTTTTTGGAAAAAAAATATTTTTTTTAATTTTTTAAAAATATTTTAAAAATTAAGAAAAATAATGCTTATTACGAAACAAGTTCCAAAAAAAAATTATCTCTCCAATTTTAGCCCGTGGATGCATTTTTATACCCAGGAAAGTTCGATTTATGTATATAAAAAAAATATTTTTTATTTCATAATAGCACTCAAATGGCGCATAAGGCCGATTTAAGAACATGAATGATAAAAATAAAAAAATTGCGCTTTATTTTACCAAAATTTTGATACCCATTTTAAATTTTTTTGTAATTTGCGAATTTTTTGCACTTGCGGATTGCTATAAATACCCGAAATTTTTTTATTTTTATCATTCATGTTCTTAAATCGGCCTTATGCACCATTTGAGTGCTATTATAAAATAAAAAATATTTTTTTTATATATATAAATCGAACTTTCCTGGGTATAAAAATGCATCCACGGGCTAAATTGGGGAGATAATTTTTTTTGGAACTTGTTTTGTAATAAGCATTATTTTACTTAATTTTTAAAATATTTTTAAAAAATTAAAAAAAATATTTTTTTTACAAAAACCGCGAACTAAACCGCTTGTAGAGGCCTAAAAGTACCCTCCTAAGATTTTTTCATGATTTTTCCCCTTATCAGCTCGAAAATGCGCGTCGAGTTTTTGCTATTAGTTAACGAGATTCGCAAATATGCATTTCATCGACCCACCCTAGTGTGTGTGTCCGTTTTTTTGCTTCGTCATATTAACGGGGTTGCCAGACTTTTTTGGCTTTGTCGCAAAATCGGATGTTAAATATCGCCAAAATTCAATTTTGTTCAGATTTCTTAACAAAAAAATATTTTCATTTAAAAAAAATAAATTTTGTTAAATAATAAAAGACAGAAATAAACTTTATGGCAAAAATCGCCCAAATCCTGAAAATCTATATATATAAAAGTGTAATGTGACTGACTGACATACTCATTCATCATCGCCCAGCCATAACCGCTGAAGCTAGGGACTTGAAAATTTGGACTGTAGGTTCACCTCCCGCAATATAGATCCACTATGGCTGGAGTTTTGCCAATGTTGATTCTAAGGGGGTAAAAAGGGTAAAAAACTGGACGTTTGGTACTTTTTAAATCTCGTGATATAACGATCATAGAGACTTGAAATTTGGACTGTATGTTCACCTCCCGGAATACAGATCCATTAAGGCTGGATTTTTGCCAGTGTTGATTCGAAGGGGGTAAAAGGGGTAAAAAAACTGTACTTTTGGTGCTTTTTATATCTCCTGAAATAATGGTCATAGAAACTTGAAATTTGGACAGTATGTTCACATCCTGGAATATAGATCCAGTACGGCTGGATTATTGCCAATGTTGATTCTAAGGGGGTAAAAAGGGTAAAAATCTGTACTTTTGGTACCTTTTATATTTCCTTAAAAAATTGTCACATAGACTTGAAATTTGGACTGTATGTTCACCTCCCGGAATATAGATCCCATAAGGCTGGGTTTTTGCCAATGATGATTCTAATAGGGTAAAAAGGGTAAAAATATGTACTTTTGTTACATTTTATATTTCCTTAAATAATGGTACTAGAAAATTGAAATTTGCAATGTCGGTTCACATCCCGGAAAAAAGAATCACTAAGGCGCGGGTTTTGCCAATGTTAATTCTACGGGGGTAAAATGGGTACAAAAGTTCTTTTGGTACTTTTTTTTTATTTACTAATATAATGGTTATTCAAACTTGAAATTTAGAATGTAGGATCCTTTAGTGAAATAATACATTCTGGAACAAGTACGTACCGAAAGTACGTAAAAAAGTACCTTTTATAAAAAGTACCTTTTATAAAAAGTACCTTTTATAAAAAGTACCTTTTATAAAAAGCACCTTTTATAAAAAGTACCTTTTATAAAAAGTACCTTTTATAAAAAGTACCTTTTATAAAAAGTAACTTTTATAAAAAGTACCTTTTATAAAAAGTACCTTTTATAAAAAGTACCTTTTATAAAAAGTACCTTTTATAAAAAGTACCTTTTATAAAAAGTACCTTTTATAAAAAGTACCTTTTATAAAAATTACCTTTTATAAAAAGTACCTTTTATAAAAAGTACCTTTTATAAAAAGTACCTTTTATAAAAAGTACCTTTTATAAAAAGTACCTTTTATAAAAAGTACATTTTATAAAAAGTACCTTTTATAAAAAGTACCTTTTATAAAAAGTACCTTTTATAAAAAGTACCTTTTATAAAAAGTACCTTTTATAAAAAGTACCTTTTATAAAAAGTACCTTTTATAAAAAGTACCTTTTATAAAAAGTACCTTTTATAAAAAGTACCTTTTATAAAAAGTACCTTTTATAAAAAGTACCTTTTATAAAAAGTACCTTTTATAAAAAGTACCTTTTATAAAAAGTACCTTTTATAAAAAGTACTTTTTATAAAAAGTACCTTTTATAAAAAGTACCTTTTATAAAAAGTACCTTTTATAAAAAGTACCTTTTATAAAAAGTACCTTTTATAAAAAGTACCTTTTATAAAAAGTACCTTTTATAAAAAGTACCTTTTATAAAAAGTACCTTTTATAAAAAGTACCTTTTATAAAAAGTACCTTTTATAAAAAGTACCTTTTATAAAAAGTACCTTTTATAAAAAGTACCTTTTATAAAAAATACCTTTTATAAAAAGTACCTTTTATAAAAAGTACCTTTTATAAAAAGTACCTTTTATAAAAAGTACCTTTTATAAAAAGTACCTTTTATAAAAAGTACCTTTTATAAAAAGTACCTTTTATAAAAAGTACCTTTTATAAAAAGTACCTTTTATAAAAAGTACCTTTTATAAAAAGTACCTTTTATAAAAAGTACCTTTTATAAAAAGTACCTTTTATAAAAAGTACCTTTTATAAAAAGTACCTTTTATAAAAAGCACCTTTTATAAAAAGTACCTTTTATAAAAAGTACCTTTTATAAAAAGTACCTTTTATTAAAAGTACCTTTTATAAAAAGTACCTTTCATAAAAAGTACCTTTTATAAAAAGTACCTTTTATAAAAAGTACCTTTTATAAAAAGTACTTTTTATAAAAAGTACCTTTTATAAAAAGTACCTTTTATTAAAAGTACCTTTTATAAAAAGTACCTTTTATAAAAAGTACCTTTTAAAAAAAGTACCTTTTATTAAAAGTACCTTTAGTATAGTAGTATGATCGGATGAGATTATTGCCATTTTAGTGGGTTTGAAATAAATGAATAAAAAAGAATAGATATAAATAAAACAAAATGTTTTGCTTTTTAAATCATTACATTGGTGGAGGGTATTTAAAGATTCGGCACAGCCGAATATAGCTTTCTTACTTGTTTTAATTTTTTTTGTGTGTACAGCTTATACTGTATACAGACTAGCGTGATTTTAAAATCACTATGTGATTTTCCTTTGAACAAAATCACATAGTGATTTACAAAATCATCTCAGATTGTACTAGCATAAAGAAAAATTGCAAAATCATCTCAACTTACCATGGTAAGTTCTTGTAGGGTGAACATGGCTTTAAACGCGGTTTTAGCAACATTATTACTGTAATAGAATAAAAAAAGTGCTGAACATATTGGTGCTAAAAATCATTTTTAGCATCAATATCTGCACCCAAAAAATTTCCCAGTTACTGGCTACTAATTATTCAACTAATACGGCGTTCACACTTGCTGTTTTGAAGTGTTTAAGAGTGAGATGTTTAAAAAAGTCTTTGTTCTGTATCCATTACGTTTTTATTCTGTTACTGGTGTTTTGTTAAACAATTTGTTTAAAGTCGCTAGTGTGAACTCTATATAAGTCCCAGTTGAAATACATCTAATACTGTATACAGACTAGCGTGATTTTAAAATCACCATGTGATTTTCCTTTGAACAAAATCACATAGTGATTTACAAAATCATCTCAAATTGTACTAGCATAAAGAAAAATTGCAAAATCATCTCAACTTACCATGGTAAGTTGAGATGATTTTGCAATTTTTCTTTATGCTAGTACAATCTGAGATGATTTTGTAAATCACTATGTGATTTTGTTCAAAGGAAAATCACATAGTGATTTTAAAATCACGCAAGTCTGTATACAGTATAACTGAGTAACAGTTGATTTATTCAGTTGACAATAACTAATTTTTTATAAAATTTTGAATTCAACTGAATACCCAGTTACTGGTAACAAACTATTAGTTAATTTTCTAAAATTCTTGGAAATAGTTGAAAACAACTGTTTTTAAAAATTAAAACTGTCAATAGGATCACCAAATTTTTCACTTATTTATTGAATTGAATGAAAACTCTTTATATGTATGTTTAATATTCACATTTTATTTTATATGGACTTCACACTAGCGACTTTAAACAAGTTGTTTAACAAAACACCAGTAACAGAATAAAAACGTAATGGATACAGAACAAAGACTTTTTTAAACATCTCACTTTTAAACACTTCAAAACAGCAAGTGTGAACGCCGTATTAGATAAAGTACATAACAGTAGCAGATTTAACCGGTTTTTGAGCATTTAACATTTACGCACATGTATCAGCGCATGTCACCCAACTCCCTCACATCATAAATCCCTTTATAGGCTGCGAAATCACAGATTTTCTAATTCTTTAGCTCAAAAAAAAAAATATTATCTGTTATTATGTTTTAAAGATCCAAATCAAAAAAAAAACTTACCATGTATGAAACCAAGAATAATATTTTCTGTTAAATTTGTTTAATTAAACTGAAGTTTGTTTTTAAAATTTGTTAACAATTTGATGAAATTTTATTTACAGGGTAGCTGATATGTTGCTATATTTAACTGAATTACCAGTTGTTTTAAACAATATCAGTTGTTTTAAAATTATTTTAAATCAACTGGGTTTTTTTGTAACTATCTAACTGGGGAATTTTTTCGGTGTGTCAATATACTGTAATAGAATAAAGAAAGTGCTAAAAATATTGGCAAAAGTGCACTTTACGGGGCACAAATATTTTGGGGGGAAAAAATTGGACCCACTCTGGAATTAAAAAAGAAAAAAACCGAAATTAAAATGTAAGGGGGCTGGACCCTGGGGAACCCCTGGAGCCAAAAAATCGCCCCTCCCACCTACAGGTTTGTGCGGGTACTAAAATTAAAGGTAATTAAAAAATAAAAACAAAATAAAGGGGGCTAGGTCCCTCTAGGTTCAAAAAAACCGTCCTCATGCGTTTTTGTTTTTTTTTTAAAGTCCACCAAAAAAAATTTTTTTTTTTATTAAAATTTTTTCTGCGTAGCCGGTCTTCGGCCGGGCTTAGGGATTACAAACTCCATAAATTAATTTAGCGGCTTCGCTAGATAAAGTTTTTTTGTATATCAAGACATTTACGTTGTTAATTACTGAATGGCTTAATTATTAAATTGAAAGTTACTAAGGGCCTCTACAGACGATTCAATATTATGTACAATCTGCATGTATTTTTTTCAGTTCAATATTTTACACAGTATTTTTATGTATGCTAATTGTAGGTAAACGTCAAAAATATTGTGCATAATATTGCGTCGTCTGTAGGTACCTTAAAATGGATTTAGGGGTTACAATATTGTTAAAATTCATACGAAAAATACATATTTGCAATCGTGAGCAAATTACCTTTCATTTGAGTACATGTTTGTGGGTGGGGTGGTTTTTTGGCTCCAGGGGGTCCACCGGGGCCCAGCCCCCTTAAATTTTAATTTCGGTTTTTTTCTTTTTTAGTTCTAAAGAGGGTGGCACTTCAGTTATTTAATTATGTAACTTGATAATCGTCTATCGCCATCGTTAGCTCATTATTCTATTACCATAAAATGACACTATATGGTAATGGAATATCGATGGAAACGATAAGATTGACGACTATCAAGTGATATAATTACCCCCTGTTTTTAGCTGTACGTGAGAACAGGGGGGTAATTATGTAACTTGATAGTCGTCAACCGTATCGTTTCCATCGTTATTCCATTACCATATAGTGTCATTTTATGGTAATAGAATAATGAGCTAACGATGACTATTGACGATTATCAAATTACATAATTATCCCCAGTGTGTCAGTTTCTCCTCAACCGTTTTCTATGATTGTAATAGAATATCAGCAAAGAGAAATCTGGCAGCATTACCTTCATATTTTCTTTTATACAGTACTTTTTTAAAACAGCTGTTAAAATTTTTTGTTTACAATTTAGCGGCAGAAATTCTTACAATTGTTCCATTTCTTTGCAGGCAACCGGTAAATAAACAAAAATATCTCGTCAATATGCGTTTGGTTAGTATAATTTTGTAAATTGATATCAGTACAAACTTAATAAATTGTCAATGTTTCGTATAGTATTGCCTTAGCAATGATTTGGCAAAACCCTGCTATGTCATCACCTTTAAAGGTCTGCGCATAATGCTGGATTGTGGCCTAACGGAACAAACAGTATTGAATTTTTTACCCTTACCGTTCGTGCAAAGTATGAAACTATCCAATCTACCAAATTGGATACCGAATCGAGAACACGATCCTCAAATGGATGGCGAATTGAAAGAATGTTGTGGCCGGATATTTGTAGATTCCTCACCCGAATTCACTTTACCCATGGATAAAATGATGGATTTCAGTGAAATTGATGTTATATTAATATCCAACTATTTGAATATGTTGGCTCTACCGTATATAACAGAACATACGGGTTTTAAAGGTAAAGTGTATGCAACAGAGCCTACATTGCAAATTGGAAGATTTTTCCTTGAAGAATTGGTAGAATATATCGAAGTAGCACCTAAGGCAAGTACGGCACAGTTGTGGAAAGATATGTTATACTTGCTGCCATCACCCTTAAGTGAAGCTTTTCGTCCGAAAAAATGGAAAACTATATTTAGTTTAAAAGATGTCCACAACAGCTTGGCACGGGTAACCATAATGGGTTATGATGAAAAATTAGATATTTTGGGAGCATTCATAGCAACCCCGGTAAGTTCTGGCTACTGTTTAGGTTCCAGTAATTGGGTGCTTAGTACGGCTCATGAAAAAATTTGCTATGTAAGTGGTTCATCAACATTGACCACGCATCCTCGTCCGATTAATCAATCGGCTCTTAAGCATGCAGATGTATTAATTATGACTGGACTAACGCAAGCGCCCACTGTTAATCCAGATACCAAATTGGGAGAGTTATGTATGAATGTGGGTGAGTAGTATAAGGAAATGGCAAATCGGATTTTTTTTTTTTTTTCAAAATTGAAAAAATTCCGAGTTAAATTTTGGGACTTGTAGAAAAAATTTCTCAATAAATCTCAGAACCTGAAATTTTGTATAGAAAAAATGTCTCAGAATCTGAGAATTTTTTTATAGAAAAAATGTTTTAGAATCTGAGAATTTTTTTATAGAAAAATGTCTCAGAATCTGAGAATTTTTTATAAAAAAATGTCTCAGAATCCGATGATAATTTTTTTCATAGAAAACATGTTTTTGATTCAAAATTTTGCCTTAGAAAAATCATAAAAATTATTAATATTTTACTCCTTAATTTCTTCACAATTTGTCTACCATTTCAGCTCTTACAATTCGTAATAATGGTTCTGCCTTAATACCCTGTTATCCCTCGGGTGTTGTTTATGATCTTTTTGAGTGCCTAACACAAAATTTAGAAAATGCTGGTCTCAACAATGTACCCATGTTTTTCATATCACCCGTAGCAGATAGTTCCTTGGCCTATTCCAATATTTTAGCCGAATGGTTGAGTTCAGCAAAACAAAATAAAGTATATCTTCCAGATGATCCATTTCCACATGCCTTCTATTTACGCAACAATAAACTAAAACATTATAAGCATGTATACTCTGATGGATTTAGTAAAGATTTTCGACAGGTATTTACTTTAAAATTGTGTTTAAGGCGATTAAGTCATATTAGTTTCTTTTTTTTCAGCCTTGTGTAGTATTTTGTGGTCATCCCAGTTTAAGATTTGGAGATGCTGTACATTTTATTGAAATGTGGGGAAATAATTCGAATAATTCAATTATATTTACAGGTATTAAAAAATATATTATTAACTATTGTATTATTAACACAGTGCAACAACCAAAATCGAAATAGGATGAAGCCAAAAGCAAATAAAAGTTGACATATTCCATAACAAAACCCTCAAGGCCTTTTTTAGCTCAGCGCTAGATTTTTTACACACATTTGAAGTTGGTAAACTTTTATTAGAATTATAATAATAATTGCTTGAAAACTGCATAAGGCGTATGCTTAATTTTGTAATTGCCTTTAAATAACAATCATACGCAACGGTGCACAGTGGATTTTTTCAATAATTTGGCTATTCAGTAAGTAAGTACGGGACCCATAGCAGCGAAATTCATACCAGTTATAGCTAACGTAATTTTGAGCTTAAGTTTGGACGCTGTACTCCACATATCTAATAAGGGCAGCACAAGGGGCCCCCAAAGTTTTAGTACACAAAAACTTTTAATGCTTTAAAATCACCTACTTTATGTAAATGAGTGTAAACAAGTAATAAAGTTAAATTCGGCCTTGCCGAATGTATTGATACCCTCCACAATTTCAAAAAGATAATTGCAAAAAACTTTAATAGGAAATTACTATTGAAAAAAAAATTTTTTTGAAAAAAATTTCCGCAAAAAAAATTTTTTTTTTCTTTTTTGTCAAAAAATATTTTCCTTCTTGTTTAAATACCATTCGGTGTTCAATTCTGTTCACATATGTCAACCAGCAGCCGAATTAAAGCATTTTGTATTTTTAGGTTATATTGAATTTGCTAAAATTTTTGAGGTGTCCTTACATTTTCGTTCATAACTTTTGAACCACTGAACCGATGTTGCTCAAATGCAATACCAAACTGCTCGGGAAAACTTCCAATAAATATGTTACGTTTCAGTCATCTTCGTGTAATATTTTGGCCGTGATCACCATTTCCACAGACAGACAGACGGACGAACATCGCTAGAATGTTTTAAAATCGATCACTGATCAATTATATATATACTTTATGGGGTCCCAGACCGATATTTCGATGAGTTATAAACGGAATGACAAAATTTTATATACCCTCTATCACTGAGTGAAGGGTATAAAAAAATTCTAGCACCGAACTAAAAAAACGCCTTGACAGGTTTCTTATGTAAAATGTCAACTTTCATTTGATTTTGGTTTCATCCCATTCCGATTCGGAAAATTCGATTTTGTATCACTGTGTAATGAAACACTTTGCCTGATTAAAGTTTTTCCTTTATAAAAGTTACTGGAACATTTGTATTATTTATCTTTAAAAAAAAATAATATATTTTTATGTTTTTTGCAGAACCTGATTTTCCATATCTTCAAGTATTAGCACCATTCCAACCTTTGGCAATGAAAGCTTTTTATTGTCCCATTGATACTTCATTAAATTATCAACAAGCCAATAAATTAATAAAGGAACTAAAGCCCAATGTTTTGGTAATCCCCGAGGCCTATACAAAACCACATCCAAATGCCTCAAATCTATTTATAGAACAACCAGTAAGTTTTAAACTTGTCCTCGAAAATATTTTTGAGATCCTCAGATTCTGAAATCTTGAATTATAAGAAATTTTTCCCATGAAAACATTCTGAAAATATTTACCCTTATTTTCTTTTTTCAGGACAAAAAAATCATAACATTTAAATGTGGTGAAATTATACGTTTACCATTAAAGCGTAAACTAGATCGCGTGTATCTCACCTCAGAAATGGCACAAAAGCTTGTACCACGTGATATTGGTAATGGTGTTACCATCTCAACAATTACCGGCATATTGCAAGTTAAAGATAAAGTACACAACATTAAACCCTGTACGACAGAGTTAAGCAATGAACAACCTAGTGGTAGTAATAAAATTCCACCTCCAACACGAGAAGATGTATTGAAAAATGTAAAATATGAATATGGTACCTTGGATGTGGATATGTTAATAAAACGTCTAAGTCAAGATGGTATAACCAATATAAAAATGGAAAGACAAGGCAATGTACTAACACTGCATCTGGTTAATGAAGATACTACAATAAAATTTGAAGAAAATGAGACGCACATTGTTTGCGGTGGCAAACAGTCGTTACGTTTAAAATTAAGAGATTCTTTGCTAAAATGTTTACAAAGTTTTTAAAATTAAGATATTGGACAAATACATTTACATTTTTTTTTATAAATACAATTTATTTTTGTAATTCTAAAACTTTATAACAACGTGTACAAATATCATTTTCACTTGGCACCGCATGACGTCTACAACGTGAACACAATGAACCCTCAATTTTATTAATTTCAACTTCAAAATCTGATGTCAATGCCAATGATTTATTTAGCGTAACTGATCCGACTTGCAGTATATCACATAATTCTGAATCATTTACGGTTTGTTCAAGTGTAGGTTGTAAAGGTTTTAATAAATCCAGGGTTTTTTCATTACATTTTATTTTTACACTTAACAGCCAAGAATTTTTTTCAGTAGCCATTTGATTTATTACTCTTTTGACATCTAAAGCTGCATCAACAATTTGTTCTACTTGTAGATTTTTCCAATTGTCATCAGTCGTTACAGATTGTTGGTGAAAACTGGATGAAGAATCTATGTAAGAAGAAAAAAAAGTTCAATTTGGTCTTGACAAATAGAAACATGCTTAGATTCTGAGACATTTTCCGTATAGAAAAATTTTCTCAGATTCTAAGACATTTTTTCGTATACAAAAACTTTATAAGATTCAGAGACATTTTTTCGTATACAAAAATTCTCAGATTCTAAGACATTTTTCCGTATAGAAAAATTATCAAAATCTGAGATATTTTTCCGTATAGAAAAATTCTTAGATTCTGAGACATTTTTCGGTATAGAGAAATTCTAAGATTTTGATACATTTTTCTGTATAGAAAAAATTCTCAGATTCTGAGACATTTTTTCGTATAGAAAAATTTTCTCAGATTCTAAGAAATTTTTTCGTATAGGAAAACTTTCTCAGATTCTGAGACATTTTTCCGTATAGAAAATTTCTCAGATTCTAAGACATTTTTCCGTATAGAAAATTTTCAGATTCTGAGCATTTTTCTGTATAGAAATATTCTCAGATTCTGAGACATTTTTCCGTATAGAAACATTCTCCGATTCTAAGACATTTTCCTGTTTAGAAAAAATTCTCAGATTTTGGGACATTTTTATGTATAGAAAAATTCTCATAATCTGAGACATTTTTCCGTATAGAAAAATTCTTAATATTCTGGAACATTATTATGTATAGAAAAAATCTCATAATCTGAGACATTTTTCCGTATAGAAAAATTCTTAGATTCTGAGGCATTTTTCCGTATAGAAAATTCTCAGATTCTGAGACATTTATCTGTATAAAAAAATTTTCAGACATTTTTTTATATAGAAAAATTCTCAGATTCTGAGACATTTTTGTGTGTAGAAAAATTATTACATTCTGAGACATTTTTCTGTATAGAAAAATTCTCGTAATCTGAGACATTTTTCAGTATAGAAAAATTCTCAAATTCTGAGACATTTTTCCATAAAGAAAAATTTTCAGGTTCTGAGACATTTTTCTGTATAGAAAAATTCTCAGATTCAGAGACATTTTTCCGTATAGAAAATTGAAAATTTCTCAGATTCTGAGACATTTTTCAGTATAAAAAATTCTCAGATTCGGAGACATTTTTCGTAAAGAAAATTCTCAGATTCTGACATTTTTCCGTGTAGAAAAATTCTCAGATTCAGAGACATTTTTCCGTATAGAAAAATTCTTAGATTCTGAGACATTTTTTCGTATTGAAAATTTCACAAATTCTGAGACATTTTTCTGCATAAAAAATTCTCAGATTTAGAGACATTTTTCCGTAAAGAAAAATTTTCAGATTCTGAGAATTTTTCTATACGAAAAATTGTCTTTAAATCCGAAAAAAAATTTCTATACGGAAAACTGTCTCAGAATCTAAGAATTTTTCTATACAAAAAAATTCTGAGACACTTTCCCGTATACGAAAAAATTCTTAGATTCTGAAAAATTCTCAGTTTCTGAGGCATTTTTCCACATCGAAAAAGTCTCAGATTATAGAAATTTTTCGAATATAAAAATTCTTAGAATCTGAGACATTTTTCGAGTAGAAATATTCCGAGATTCTGAGACATTTTTCGATTAAAAAAATTTTCAGATTCTGATACATTTTCGAATAGAAAAATTTTCAGGATCTAAGACATTTTTTCGAATAGAAAAATTCTCAGATTCTGAAACATTTTTCCATATAGAAAAATTCTTGAATTTGAGACATTTTTCCAAACAAATTTTAAGATTCTGAGACAGTTTTCCATATAGATAAGTTATCAGATTCTGTACCATTTTTCCACATTGAAAAGTTCTCAGATTCTGAAACATTTTTCTATATAGAATAATTCTCAGAGGCATTTATAGAAAATGTTTATAATCTTACCATAATAACTCCAACTTTCTTCAACTAAAAATGGTGCTATTGGCCAAAGAGTTTTATTTAAAACTGAATAACATTTCTCCAATGTAAGACGTATATTTTCAATTTCATTTGGTGTTCCACAATATAAACGGTCCTTAATTAAATGTACATAAATGGCAGAAATTTGATTGGTAACAAAATTTTGTATATTTGCTACCACACGATTATATTCACAACAATCATATAAATTGAAAACCTTGAAAAGAAAAATTATTTTAAAAACAAATTTTAACTTAAATTTGAGTACGGTATAACTAACCTCTTGTTCAAAATCATGTAATTTACTTAACAAATAACTATTTAAATACAACTGATTATTGTTTGTTAAGGTAGCAGATTCTGTAGATTTTATTCCAATAACTCCATTAAGATAACGTAGGGTAGAACGAACTTTGCTAAGACTTTCTGCAGATTGTTGCAACAATTTTTCACTAACTGTTATGGCCATATGTTGAGTACCATGTGACGCTACCCACCATCTAAAGAATATTTAATTTTTTTTTTTAATTCAACGTTAAAAATTTTTTTTAATTTACCTTAAAACATCAATTCCATAGGTTTTTCTAATATCTGTTGGTGCTATAACATTACCTAAAGATTTTGACATCTTGTGACCCTTTTCATCTACTGTAAAACCATGAACAAAAAGGGCTCTGAAATAATTATTTTCGAATTAAAAAGAAATTCTATTAAACATCATCCCAACCCGTAAAAAAAAATTGATTTGTTCTGATCTGTTCAGATCTAATTACAATAAAAACATATAATTGTATCTGATCAGGTCAATTAGATCTGAGATTTGTCCCCATTTTCGAGATTTAAATCTCAAACTCTTTCCAATGCAGTTTTTTTTGTAGTTTCTACTTACTTATAAGGTGCACAATTTCTGGCCGCCACACTTGTTAGCAGTGAAGATTGAAACCATCCGGTAAATTGATCATAACCTTCTAAATATAAATCTGCTATTTGTTGATCTTTTAACACCTGTGACCAAGTACTACCAGAATCGAACCATATATCAAAAATATCTACACCTTTCTCTAAATCATTGGCTGTCATATTTAACTCATTTAAAAGGTTTTCCGGCAGTATTTCTTCTATGGATTTAGACCACCAAAAATCAATGCTGCCTTCCTTTGTGACTAAATTACAAATGTGCTTTAAAATATTTCTAAAAAAAGAAAAAATATATATTTTTTTAAACAAAAATAATTTTTTTTAAATCTCCTTTTTATAGAAAACTAGCTGGTATATTTCGTGAATATTCGCCAATCATGCCATAAATAAAAAAATATTTAAATAGTCGACAACAGCGCCACCTATCGGGATTAAACTTAAGAGAAGCCTGGCACCAGACTAAGCTAACATTTTGTCCACGTTTGATGTCAATCGGTCTAGCGGTTCTTCAGTTTTAGTAACACGTACCCCGCACAAACGTTTTTATATATTTAGATTTTGCATCTATCCTATAGGATAGTAATATAGGAAAATATCTCTGATTTTCTGAGATATTTTTCGTATAGAAAATTTTTCAGATTCTAAGATATTTTTCGTATAGAAAATTTCTCAGATTCTGAGATATTTTTCGTATAGAAAATTTCTCAAATTCTGAGATATTTTTCGTAAAGAAAATTTCTCAAATTCTGAGATATTTTTCGTTAAGAAAATTTCTCAAATTTTCGTTTAGAAAATTTCTCAGATTCTGGAATATTTTTGTTATAGAAAATTTCTCAAATTCTGAGATATTTTTCGAATAGAAAAGTTCTCAGATTCTGAGATATTTTTCTTGTAGAAATTTTCTCAGATTCTGAGATATTTTTCGTATAGAAAATTTCTCAGATTCTGAAATATTTTTCGTATCGAAAATTTATGAGTTTCTTATAGAAAATTTCCCAGATTCTGAGATATTTTTCGTATAGAAAATTTCTCAGATTCTAAGATATTTTTCGTATATAAAATTTCTCAGATCCACATTGTTTTATAAGATGGCATCGAAATTTTTTGTTAGAGCTTAGTTTTTGTTTCCCTGCTCCCTTTGATTTTGTTTTTGTGTTTAGCTACATACCTATTGCAAATTACTTTATTTGTACTTCTGTCATAAAATACTGGTATTGGAACACCCCAGGATCTTTGACGGGATATACACCAATAGGGACGTTTCATAACTTGTGTTCTTAAAGCGTTTTTACTAGCCTCCGCATTGACACGTGGATATATTTCAATTTTTTCAATCTAAAAAAAAGAAGTATTTAAAAATTACACATTTTTATGAATTTTAGTATTTAAATTAATAGTTTACCTCTTTAGCTGCTTTCTCTTTAAGTTCCGAGGTATTAATAAACCATTGTTCACTAGCCCTTATAATAACCGGCTCTTTAGTTCGCCAATCTAAGGGATAACTGTGCGTCAATGTATCCGCAAAGATAACATCATTATTTAAATGTTGTAATACTAAATTATTGCCATCTTGAAGTACACTTTTGCCTTTTAAAAAACCTGGAGCATTTGAGTTGTAAATGCCCTCTTCATTTACCAAAGATTTCTAAAAAAGATTAAAAAATCTTAATTTAGATTAAATTTCTGATTTTAATTTTTACTTATACTTTTTCAATTGCATTAGCTATTTTTAAGGCGCATGTCACAGACTCAATTCCGTTCGGATTTAAAAAAAGGGGTTTACTTGTAAAACGCAAAACGAATATTATTTTTTGCGGAATGAAATCACTTTCAAAAACCAAAGTGGAATTGAATTGCATAAAAGTGGTTTCATTACGAAAAAAATATTCGCTTTGCGTTTTGCGAGTAAACCACTTTTTTCAAATCCGAACGGAATTAAGTCTGTGACATGCCCCTAAAATTTAATTAATACCTTCAAATTTTAAATCGAGATTTTTCAAATATTAATATTTTTATGTAAAGTTTAAATAAGAAAGTTTTTTTTTACTAACCACTGGCTTTTTATTAGCTAAAAATATTAAAAAATCATCTGGACCATGAGCTGGAGCCGTATGTACTAGACCAGTTCCCTTAGAGTCTTGTACATGAGATGCATCAAAAAATGGCAGTGAGTTTTCCTCCACATTCATTGGATGTTGGTAAGTACATTTTAACAATTCAGAACCTAAAACGATATTTGAATAAACTGACCATGCTTTATAATTTATAAATTTATCTCGGTTATACCATGCAAAGTTTGCTTAACATCACATTCAATATTAGTTGCCTTAATGAAATCTTCAATTAAATTCGTTGCTATTAAGTAAAGATCAGTTGATGGTTTCTCCTTGTTTTTCATTTCGACTATAGAATATTCCAAATTACTATTGAAACATATAGCCTGATTACTGGGCAATGTCCATGGTGTTGTAGTCCAAATTAAGGCATACAGTTTTTGTTTAGATTCAAGTTTTAAAGATGACGGTAAATTATTCAAAGCAAAACGTACATAAACCGACGGACTAACAAAGTTACTATTGTATTCTAATTCAGCTTCAGCCAAGGCGGTTCTTAAAGAAATTAAAAAAAAAATATTTATATTTTATAGGAAATAATTTTTCAACTCTATTTCGAGTACCTTGATGATGGTGACCAATAGACCGGTTTTAAATCACGATATACCAAACCTTTTTCATAGAATTCCAAAAACAATTGTAATTGATTACATATGAAATCCGGATTAAAAGTAAAATACAAATTGTTATTATTATGCCAATCGGATAAAATACCCCAAGAACGAAATTCAGATTTCTGTCGTTCAATAGCATCCAAGGCAAATTGACGAGCTGGAAATATAAGAAATAATTAAGAAAGAACGGAAAATAACTCCGAATCTGCAAAATTTTGTTTACCGAAAATATCTCAGAATCTGAGAAATTTTCTATACCAAAAATATCTCAAAGTCTGAGAAATTTTCTTTACGAAAAATATCTTAGAATATGAAAAAAATCGCAGAAACTGAGAAATTTTCCATAAGAAAAATATCTCAGAGTCTGAAAAAATTTCTATACGAAAAATATCTCAGAATCTTAAAAATATTTCAGAAATTTTTCGTATAGAAAATTATCTCAGAATCCGAGAAATTTTCTATACGTAAATTATCACAGAATATGTGAAATTTTCTTTACGAAAAATATCTCAGCATATGAGACGTTTTCTATACGAAAATTATCTCAGAATCTGAGAAATTTCTATACAAAAATTATCTCAGAATCTGAGAAATTTTCTATACAAAAATTACCTCAGAATCTAAGAAATTTTCTATACGAAAATGATCTCAGCATCTAAGAAATTTTCTATACGAAAATTATACCAGAATCTGAGAAATTTTCAATACGAAAATTATCTTAGACTGAGAAATTTTCTATATGAAAATTATCTCAGAATCTGAAAACTTTTCTTCACGAAAATTATCTCAGAATCTGAGAAATTTTATATACCAAAATTATCTCAGAATCTGAGAAATTTTCTATACGAAAATTTTCTCAGAATCTGAGAAATTTTCTTTACGAAATTATCTCAGAAATTTTCTATACGAAAATTATCTCAGAATCTGAGAAATGTTCTACACGAAAAATATCTCAAAATCTGGAAAATTTTCTATACGAAAAATATCTCAGAATCTTACGAAAATTATCTCAGAATCTGAGAAATTTTCTATACGAAAATTATCTCAGAATCTAAGAAATGTGCTATACAAAAATTATTTCAGAATCTGAGAAATTTTCTATACGAAAATTATCTCAGAATCTAAGAAATTTTCTATACGAAAATAATCTCAGAATCTGAGAAATTTTCTATACGAAAATTATCACAGAATCTGAGAAATTTTCTATACGAAAATTATCTCAGAAACTGAGAAATTTTCTATACGAAAATTATCTCAGAATCTGAGAAATTTTCTATACGAAAATTATCTCAGAATCTGAGAAATTTTCTATACGAATCTGAGAAATTTTCTATACGAAAATTTTCTATACGAATCTGAGAAATTTTCTATACGAAAATTATCTCAGAATCTGAGAAATTTTCTATACGAAAATTATCTCAGAATGCGAGAGATTTTCTATATGCAAAATATCTCAGAATGTGAGAGATTTTCTATACGCAAAATATCTCAGAATCTGAGAAATTTTCTATATGAAAATTATCTCACAATTTAAGAAATTTTCTATACGAAAATTTTCTCAGAATCTGAGAAATTTTCTATACGAAAATTATCTCAGAATCTAAGAAATTTTCTATATGAAAATTATATCAAGGAGTTTATAAATATTTATAAACTCCTTGATTATATCCGAATCTGAGAAATTTTCTATACGAAAATTATCTCAGAAACTGCGAATTTTTCTTTACGAAAATTATCTCAGAATCTGAGAAATTTTCTACACGAAAAATATCTCGGAATTTAAAAATTCTCATTAGGAAAAACGTGTTAGAATCCGAGCGATATTCTATAGGAGAAATGTGTCATCTTTATAAAAATATTATACTTACATTTCTTTCTTATTACATTAGGATCATTTTTCTGATTTTTTGTTGTAGATAAAGCTTTAAGCTCTATGGGAAGACCGTGACAATCCCAACCAGGAACATAATGAATCTTTTGTCCCTTAACAACATGATGTCTGATGGTTATATCCTTGAGAATCTGTAAGAAACTCTCATTGTAAAATCCATAATTTTTATTTAATTTATTGCCACCAACCTTATTAACAGCGTGACCCATATGCAAATCTCCATTGGCATATGGTGGTCCATCGTGTAAAATATACGGGGGTTCCTTAAGATGTTTATCTTGATATTGATAAGTTTGGGCAAATGTTGTCTACATAAAAAATTAATGTAAAAAGAGTTTTCCAATTGCTACGTCCATCCTTTACTTACCTCCAATAGTTTACTTTCAAGTTCTTGTCTTTTTGCTGCCGTTAAACGTGTTGGAAATTTTGTTTTTGGTAAATTGATGGTGGTGGTATATTTAATAGGATCTTTTGCTGCATGTTTAATTGAATAATATCGTAAATTTATTCCAAATATTCTTAACATTTTTACAAAATGTTTACATAAACAATGAACGGAGGAGGAATTTTACAATGCAGCCGGCAATGCAAGTATTTTTAATCTATTACAATTCTTAACAGCTGTTTACACTGAAAAAATTCTTTAAACAATCATTTTTATGACAAGTTGACAGAAACTTGAAGGAATAAATTCATTAAAAATTTGAATTATGGTTTAAAATTTGAAGTTTATTTTTTTAATAAGTTTTTTAAATGAATAACCATAAAAATAACAACAAATCATGAAATTCATAAAAACTAACTAAAGTTAAATAGTAAAATAATTATTGTAAATTATTTAATTAAATTAAAGTTTTAGTTTTGTAGCCAAATCTTTAGCTTTTGCAATTACTTCATCAATATCGCCCACCATGTAGAAGGCCATTTCTGGAATGTCATCCAAATCCCCGTTTAACAAACGTTTAAAACCTTCCACCGTTTTAGCAATCGGCACCATTTTGCCAGGATGGCCGGTAAAAACTTCGGCTACTTGAAATGGTTGTGAAAGGAATCGTTGCATTTTACGAGCTCGAGCAACCGTAAGTTTATCATCTTCGGATAGCTCGTCCATACCCAAAATGGCAATTATATCCTATAAGGAAGTCAGGGGGCTAATTATGTAACTTGATAATCGTCATCGTTAGCTCTTTATACTATTACCATAAAATGACACTATATGGTAATGGAATAACGATGGAAACGATACGATTAACGACTATCAAGTTACATAATTACCCCCCAGGTTGAAAAAAATCTTTATAATAAAGCTGTTCCAGCGATGTAGAGTGATAATTGCATAAGTTTAAATCACTAACCTGTAATGATTTATAATTCTGCAAAGTTTTCTGCACCGATCTAGCTACATTATAATGTTCATCACCCACAATTAAAGGATCCATAATACGTGAAGATGAATCTAAAGGATCTACGGCCGGGTATATACCCAATTCAGCTATTGGTCTAGAGAGTACAGTTGTAGCATCTAAATGAGAAAATGTAGCCGCTGGAGCAGGATCTGTTAAATCATCGGCCGGAACATAAACAGCTTGTACAGAAGTAATTGAACCATTTTTTGTACTTGTAATACGTTCTTGCATAGTACCTGATACAAAAATTGTAACGATTTTATGACATTCTAACAATAAATTGCTTCCTAATTTATTTTTTACCCATATCAGTTCCTAAAGTTGGCTGATAACCCACAGCCGATGGTATGCGACCCAACAATGCTGATACCTCAGATCCAGCTTGTGTAAAACGGAATATGTTATCGATAAATAGTAAAACATCTTGACCTTCCATATCTCGAAAATATTCTGCTATAGTTAGACCAGTCAAGACTACACGAGATCTCGCACCTGGTGGTTCATTCATTTGGCCATATACTAATGTAACTTTAGATTTGTCATCGTTCAAAGAAATTACATTCGATTCTATCATTTCCATATACAAATCATTGCCCTCACGTGTACGTTCACCAGCGCCAACAAACACTGAATAGCCGCCATGAGCTTTGGCAATATTGTTAATCAATTCCATAATTAGAACAGTTTTACCGACACCGGCTCCACCAAATAAACCAATTTTACCGCCCTTAACATAGGGAGCCAATAAATCTATTACCTGAAGTCAAAATTATATTTGAATAGACCAAAATCAAGTTTAACACAAGAAAATAACTTCTCAGAATCTGAGATATTTTTTCTATAGAAAAATTCTAAGAATTTTATACGGCGTTCACACTTGCTGTTTTGAAGTGTTTAAGAGTGAGATGTTTAAAAAAGTCTTTGTTCTGTATCCATTACATTTTTATTCTGTTACTGGTGTTTTGTTAAACAACTTGTTTAAAGTCGCTAGTGTGAACTCCATATTAGATATTTTTTCTATAGAAAAATTCTAAGAATCTGAGATAATTTTTCTATAGAAAAATTCTCAGAATCTGAGATATTTTTTCTATAAAAAAAATTCTCAGAATCTGAGATATTTTTTCTATAAAAAAAATTCTCAGAATCTGAGATATTTTTTCTATAGAAAAATTCTCAGAATCTAAGATAAAAAATTCTCAGAATCTGAGATATTTTTTCTATAGAAAAATTCTCAGAATTGAGATATTTTTCTATAGAAAAATATCACAGATTCTGAGACATTCTTCTTATAGAAAAATTTTCAGATTCTGAGATATTTTTCCTATAGAAAAATTTTCAGATTCTGAGATATTTTTCCTATATAAAAATTTTCAGATTCTGAGATATTTTTTCCTATAGAAAAAGTTTCAGAATCTGAGACATTTTTCCTATAGAAAAATTTTCAGAATCTGAGACATTTTTCCTATAGAAAAATTTTCAGAATCTAAGACATTTTTCCTATAGAAAAATTTTCAGAATCTGAGACATTTTTCCTATAGAACAATTCTCGGAATCTGAGTCATTTTACTAATAGAAAAATTCTCAGAATCTGAGACATTTTTCCTAAAGAAAAATTCTCAGAATCTGAAACATTTTTTCTAAAGAAAAATTCTCAGAATCTGAGACATTTTTCCTAAAGAAAAATTCTCAGAATCTGAGACATTTTTCCTTTAGAAAAATTCTCAGAATCTGAGATATTTTTTCTATAGAAAATTCTCAGAATCTGAGATATTTTTTCTATAGATAAATTCTCAGAATCTGAGATATTTTTTCTATAGATAAATTCTTAGAATCTGAGATATGTTTTCTCAGAATCTGAGGTATTTTTTCTATAGAATAGTTCTCAGAATTTGAGAAATTTTTTCTATAGAAGAATTCTCAGAATCTGAGATATTTTTTCTATAGAAAAATTCTCAGATTCTCAGATATTTGTTTATAGAAAAGTTCTCAGAATCTGAGACATTTTCCTTAAGAAAAATTCTCAGAATCTGAGACATTTTTGCTATAGAAAAATCCTTAGAATCTGAGACATTTTTCCTACAGAAAAATCCTCAGAATCTGGGACATTTTTCATATAGAAAAATTCTCAGAATCTGAGACATTTTTCGTATAGAAATATTCTCAGAATCTGAGACATTTTTCCTATAGAAAAATTCGCAGAATCTGAGACATTTTTCCTATAGAAAAATTCTCAGAATCTGAGACATTTTTCCTATAGAAAAATTCTCAGAATCTGAGACATTTTTCCTATAGAAAAATTCTCAGAATCTGAGACATTTTTCCTATAGAAAAATTCTCAGAATCTGAGACATTTTTCCTATAGAAAAATTCTCAGAATCTGAGACATTTTTCCTATAGAAAAATTCTCAGAATCTGAGACATTTTTCCTATAGAAAAATTCTCAGAATCTGAGACATTTTTCCTACAGAAAAATTCTCAGAATCTGAAACATTTTTCCTATAGACAAATTCTCAGAATCTGAGACATTTTTCCTATAGAAAAATTTTCAGAATCTGAGACATTTTTTATATAGAAAAATTCTCAGAATCTGAGATATTTTTTTTGTAGAAAAATTCTCCAAATCTTAGATATTTTTTCAATAGGAAAATTCTCAGAATCTGAGATATTTTTTGTTATAGAAAAATTCTCAGAATCTGAGATGTTTTTTTTATAGAAATATTCTCCAAATCTGAGATATTTTTTCAATAGAAAAATTCTCAGAATTTGAGATAGTTTTTCTATAGAAAAATTCTCAGAATCCGAGACATTTTTTCTATAGAAAAATTTGCAGAATCTGAGACAGTTTTCCTATAGAAAAATTCTCAGAATCTGAGATATTTTTTCTATAGAAAAATTTTCAGAATTTCAGATAGTTTTTCTATAGAAAAATTCTGAGAATCTGAGATATTTTTTCTATAGAAAAATTTTCAGAATCTGGGACATTTTTCCTATAGAAAAATTCTCAGAATCTGAGACATTTTTCCTATATCTGAGACATTTTTCCTATCTGAGACATTTTTCCTATAGAAAAATTCTCAGAATCTGAGACATTTTTCCTAAAGAAAAATTCTCAGAATCTGAGATATTTTTTCTATAGAAAATTCTCAGAATCTGAGATATTTTTTTTATAGATAAATTCTCAGAATCTGAGATATGTTTTCTCAGAATCTGAGTTATTTTGTCTATAAAATAATTCTTAGAATCTGAGATATTTTTTCTATAGAAAAATTCTCAGAATCTGAGCATTTTTCCTATAGAAAAATTCTCAGAATCTGAGGCATTTTTTCTATTGAAAAATTCTCAGAATCTGAGATATTTTTCCTATAGAAAAATTATCAAAATCTGAGATATTTTTTCTATAGAAAAATTCTTCAAATCTAAAATATTTTTTCTATAGAAAAATTCTCAGAATCTGAGATATTTTTTTTATAGGAAAAATTCTCAGAATTTTATATTTTTTTTCCACTCAGAAAATTATGTAAGTTACTACATGTTAGTTGTTTGTATATTTTACAGTTGTTAGTTGTTTTCAACTACAAAGTCTGTTGTTTTTGTATGAAAAATATCAAACAACTATTTCTGTTAGTTATTTTAAGTCATTTTTTTGAACAACTAACAAAAAAGTACTGTGATGTAGTAACAGTTATTTAAGGTAGTTAATTTTATTTAACTTATCTCTTAAAAATTTTCAAAGTTTTTTCCAAAAAATAAAAATAAATTTTCGTTTTTTTTATTTTTCACAACTTTTTTTTTTTAAACAAAAAAAAAAAACTTTAAAAAAATTTGGTCTTCAATTTTTTTTCTGAAAAACTTTTTGAAAAAAAATTATTAATTGATTATTTTATTTTTACTACATTTTAGTTGTTTTGACTACAAATGTAAGTAGTTTTTACTACATAAGTCAGTTGTTTTTTGTCAGTTAAAATAACTAACATTATTAGTTGATTTAACTGAAAAAGTAGTTGACCCCAAAATAACTTACAAATTAGTTATTTTAACTGACATTTTCAGTTGATTTTACTAACATAATTTTTTG
Source organism: Pegoplata infirma (assembly GCA_963921195.1). Lineage (NCBI taxonomy): Eukaryota > Metazoa > Arthropoda > Insecta > Diptera > Anthomyiidae > Pegoplata > Pegoplata infirma. Next base: position 128,234,409 of record OY992539.1, on the reverse strand, counting down.
AGTGTCAGAAAAATTTTCAGAATCTGAGACGTTTTTCCAATAGAAAAATTCTCAGAATCTGAGAAGTATTTCTGATAGAAAAATTAATTTTTCTGATAGAAAAATTCATTTTCCTTATAGAAAAATTTTAAGAATCTGAGACATTTTTCTAAAAAAAAAAATTTCCTACAGAAAAATTCTATGAATCCGAGTCATTTTGCTAATAGAAAAATTCTCAGAATCTGAGTCATTTGTCCTATTGAAAAATTCTTAGAATCTGAGAAATTTTTCTGATAGAAAAATTCATTTTCCTTATAGAAAAATTTTCAGAATCTGAGACATTTTTCTAAAAGAAAAATTTTTAGAATCAGAAATATTTTATCTACACAAAAAATCTTAAGTTCTGAAATGTTTTTCCAGTATAAAAATTCTCAGATAATTAAATTTTTTCTAAAAAAAAAATTATCAGATTCTGAGGCATTTTTCCATATTCAAAATTTTCGGATTCTGAATTATTTAATTAACAGAAAATTACCTTTATACCAGTTTCCAATAAAACCGGGTTTACATTTAGTTCAGTCATTGATGGAGCTTCAGCATGTATAAACGAATAAAATTCAGATTCAATAGGACCACGTTCATCAATGGGATCACCGATAACATTAATAATTCGTCCCAGAGTAGCTCTTCCCACTGGCACCCGTATTGGATGGCCGGTATCAGTGACCTTTTGACCCCTACGTACACCTTCAGTGCTATCCATGGCAACCGAACGTACAATATTATTACTCAAATGATGGAATACCTAAGAAAATATATAGGTTTCTTACCAGTCCCTAGCAAGTTTCATTTTCATATCTTATATTTAACTGACCTCTAAAACTAATCGAGAGCCAGCCTTATATCCAGAAACTTCCATGGCATTCAGTATTTCGGGTATGTTATCATCTTCAAAAATAACATCGACTACTGGTCCAATAACTGCATGTACTTTACCGACTTTTAAGGACGTTTTATTAAAACCAACAGCAGGATCCTTACCACCACTATTTGACTTATCACCACTTACACTTTTAGATTTCTTATCCCTAACATTATCAAATTTTTTTGTAGTGTGTCGTTTTGGTATATCATCTTTGGATATCGGATCTGGATCACAATCTTCCCCATTGTCTTAACAGTTAAAATGTCAATTAAAAAGCTTTCTTACAAATTGCATAAAATCTTACCTTCCTTTTGCTTTAAAGGGATAAAACCGTTTTGATAAGAACGATAAGCACTAATAGGATTTACACGGCCGATGTCATTATTAGCATCATGTAGCCCTACTGCACGCATTGTAAAATTTTCATATTTGAAATCAGTTTTGAAATTCACATCTATACGTTTCATAATAAATACTTACATAATCTTAAATTCGCAAATTTTTGCAATTTTTTCCAAAAAGCCATTTCTAAAAATTTGCTTTTATTTTGTGAATATTTTTTTTTTAATAAATTTATTATTATGGACTACTACGAGAAAAATAAAATTTCGTATTTATTTACACCATTTCCAATTAAATGTAGGTCTGTACCAAGGAAGATGTATAAAGGAATGCTTTCAAACAAGTAGTTGGTCGCCATAGTTAATTTTTTGATTAAAATCAGAACAATAATATTTACGAATTTTGAAAAAACAAAACAAAAAAAAAACAAATTTAAATTTTCTTGAATTCAAAAGAATTATTTGAAACAAAAAAAAATATGAACAAATATTACAAAATAACAAAAAAAAGCATACTCAACGCTTGAAATCAAGAAAAAATGCGAGGGAATTAATTTATTCAAAATGATACCGACAGATTTCGGATTTGCTGAAGGTAAGTCTAATGAAAAGCAATAGATTTGGGTATTTTTTTAACTTAGATGTTCTTAGAATTCAAATAAAGATGACAAAGATGTGGATTATGTGAAAAAATTACAAATGGACAGGGAAAATCAGCAAACGGAATAGATGAATTTAAGCGCCAGAAAAGGTAAAAATTGCAATCAAAAATATTAATGCAATTTATATCAATATCGTCTGAATTTATACGCACATATATGGTAACTAATGATTTTTGTTTTATTTTAGATCTAAAGGTAACCAAAACAACAATCGTCGTTGTGATCTTAGAAAGAGTTAAAATTTTCCTGGATCCAGTTATCATAGTTCCGGTCATCCATATTTTTATCGTCCTTATTATCAACATCCGGCCTACGTTCAAGATCAGCAATCAACGTTTTCTCCTAATTATGCTCATGCAACTGCTGAAAGCTGTGTAAGTAAAAAACGTGAATCAAAAACCTCTATGGGCTGTTACTGTGGCGAACAGATTCCAGACAGCTAGCCGAAAATCTTGATTTCAGTCGCCATCTGGACACCACAACTACACTCGGCAGCATTTATTACCCAACAACAACAGCAACAATTGTTGCAAAAACAAAATAGCAATAGCTTCAGAGACATTTTTCTTATAGAAAAAGTCTCAGATTCTAAGACATTTTTCTTATAGAAAAAGTCTCAGATTCTGAGACATTGTTCTTATAGAAAAAGTCTCAAATTCTGAGAAATTTTTCTTATAGAAAAAGTCTCAGATTTTGAGACATTTTTCTAATAGAAAAAGTCTCAGATTCTGAGACATTTTTCTTATAGAAAAAGTCTCAGATTCTGAGACATTTTTCTTATAGAAAAAGTGTCAGATTCTGAGACATTTTTCTTATAGAAAAAGTCTCAGATTCTGAGACATTTTTCTTATAGAAAAAGTCTCAGATTCTGAGACATTTTTCTTATAGAAAAAGTCTCAGATTCTGAGACATTTTTCTTATAGAAAAAGTCTCAGATTCTGAGACATTTTTCTTATAGAAAAAGTCTCAGATTCTGAGACATTTTTCTTATAGAAAAAGTCTCAGATTCTGAGACATTTTTCTTATAGAAAAAGTCTCAGATTCTGAGACATTTTTCTAATAGAAAAAGTCTCAGATTCTGAGACATTTTTCTTATAGAAAAAGTCTCAGATTCTGAGACATTTTTCTTATAGAAAAAGTCTCAGATTCTGAGACATTTTTCTTATAGAAAAAGTCTCAGATTCTGAGACATTTTTCTAATAGAAAAAGTCTCAGATTCTGAGACATTTTTCTAATAGAAAAAGAAAAAGTCTCAGATTCTGAGACATTTTTCTAATAGAAAAAGTCTCAGATTCTGAGACATTTTTCTTATAGAAAAAGTCTCAGATTCTGTGACATTTTTCTTATAGAAAAAGTCTCAGATTCTGAGACATTTTTCTTATAGAAAAAGTCTCAGATTCTGAGACATTTTTCTAATAGAAAAAGTCTCAGATTCTGAGACATTTTTCTAATAGAAAAAGAAAAAGTCTCAGATTCTGAGACATTTTTCTAATAGAAAAAGTCTTAGATTCTGAGACATTTTTCTTATAGAAAAAGTCTCAGATTCCGTGACATTTTTCTTATAGAAAAAGTCTCAGATTCTGAGACATTTTTCTTATAGAAAAAGTCTCAGATTCTGAGACATTTTTCTAATAGAAAAAGTCTCAGATTCTGAGACATTTTTCTAATAGAAAAAGTCTCAGATTCTGAGACATTTTTCTAATAGAAAAAGTCTCAGATTCTGAGACATTTTTCTAATAGAAAAAGTCTCAGATTCTGAGACATTTTTCTAATAGAAAAAGTCTCAGATTCTGAGACATTTTTCTTATAGAAAAAGTCTCAGATTCTGTGACATTTTTCTTATAGAAAAAGTCTCAGATTCTGAGACATTTTTCTTATAGAAAAAGTCTCAGATTCTGAGACATTTTTCTTATAGAAAAAGTCTCAGATTCTGAGACATTTTTCTTATAGAAAAAGTCTCAGATTCTGAGACATTTTTCTTATAGAAAAAGTCTCAGATTCTGAGACATTTTTCTTATAGAAAAAGTCTCAGATTCTGAGACATTTTTCTTATAGAAAAAGTCTCAGATTCTGAGACATTTTTCTTATAGAAAAAGTCTCAGATTCTGAGACATTTTTCTAATAGAAAAAGTCTCAGATTCTGAGACATTTTTCTTATAGAAAAAGTCTCAGATTCTGAGACATTTTTCTTATAGAAAAAGTCTCAGATTCTGAGACATTTTTCTTATAGAAAAAGTCTCAGATTCTGAGACATTTTTCTAATAGAAAAAGTCTCAGATTCTGAGACATTTTTCTAATAGAAAAAGAAAAAGTCTCAGATTCTGAGACATTTTTCTAATAGAAAAAGTCTCAGATTCTGAGACATTTTTCTTATAGAAAAAGTCTCAGATTCTGTGACATTTTTCTTATAGAAAAAGTCTCAGATTCTGAGACATTTTTCTTATAGAAAAAGTCTCAGATTCTGAGACATTTTTCTAATAGAAAAAGTCTCAGATTCTGAGACATTTTTCTAATAGAAAAAGAAAAAGTCTCAGATTCTGAGACATTTTTCTAATAGAAAAAGTCTTAGATTCTGAGACATTTTTCTTATAGAAAAAGTCTCAGATTCTGTGACATTTTTCTTATAGAAAAAGTCTCAGATTCTGAGACATTTTTCTTATAGAAAAAGTCTCAGATTCTGAGACATTTTTCTAATAGAAAAAGTCTCAGATTCTGAGACATTTTTCTAATAGAAAAAGTCTCAGATTCTGAGACATTTTTCTAATAGAAAAAGTCTCAGATTCTGAGACATTTTTCTAATAGAAAAAGTCTCAGATTCTGAGACATTTTTCTTATAGAAAAAGTCTCAGATTCTGTGACATTTTTCTTATAGAAAAAGTCTCAGATTCTGAGACATTTTTCTTATAGAAAAAGTCTCAGATTCTGAGACATTTTTCTTATAGAAAAAGTCTCAGATTCTGAGACATTTTTCTTATAGAAAAAGTCTCAGATTCTGAGACATTTTTCTTATAGAAAAAGTCTCAGATTCTGAGACATTTTTCTTATAGAAAAAGTCTCAGATTCTGAGACATTTTTCTTATAGAAAAAGTCTCAGATTTTGAGACATTTTTCTTATAGAAAAAGTCTCAGATTTTGAGACATTTTTCTTATAGAAAAAGTCTCAGATTTTGAGACATTTTTCTTATAAAATTTATTGATTATATTTTGTTTATTTGGCAAATTGGTTAATTCAAATAATAAATTTTTGTTATCGTTTTAAAGATGCGCTTTTAAAAAATCATCTATTGTGTTTTATTATAGTTTACATATATTTCAAATACACACTGTGTGTAAATATTTAAATCATGGACCATTTTTTATTTGCTTAAAAAGTGCTTTCGGCATATATTATTTATTAGTATTTTTTATAGAGAACATATCATCCCCAGGTCAAAGGGACATCGCTTAAACGTCTAAAAATCCATTAAGGATCATTTATTCACTTGTAGTTTGATACGTGTTTCATACGGTATGCTAAATTTAATATGCCCTATACTATATGTGTTACATACGAAATGATGAAATGTATATACCATTCTCTTTGAATGTAGGGTATAAATGAAATATTGAAAATTTTTCAAAAAAAAATAAACAAACTACGAAAAGACAAATAAAGTAAAAATTTAAAATTTGATTAATAAAGAAAATTATAATTTAAATGTCTTGATTGTTATTGTTCTGATTTACGTCGTTGCTGGCAGTCCTTTATAATTAGTCCATGGTCTGTACGATTAGTGAACAAAAAGATTGGAATTCACGTCAAAAATTTTAGTCTTGCAAAATTGCGAAATGTGAAAATTGCTACTTTATTTGCTTGTTACTTTGTAAATAGAAGCAAACATATTACTATAAAAATAAATTGCGAATATTTTCTTGCAACGATGCACCATGTAAAAGTTAATAAAAAAATAAAAGTTTGATTCCAAATTTTTTTTTTTAAGTTGCAATATTGCACTGTTGCAAGGGTCAAAAATTTATAAAGTGAATACCCTGATGGAAATCGGTTGATTTCTTGTAACCTTTTTAATATTTACATTCCGACATCAAATATGGCGCACCCTGTATATCTATTTTGACACTTTTAAAATATATTTGGATAATTTTAAATTACATTTGGACAATTTTAAAATATATTTGGACAATTTATAAATCATTCAGAAAATTTAAAAATTTATTTAGACAAATTTAAAAGATTTTTGGAAAATTTTGAAAAACTCGATTAGAGCATTATTCTAGGTTAGGTAAGGTTATGATTAACCTGACCAACCATCCCGCTTTTGGCGGGATTATCCCGCTTTTTGATGTCTTATCCATAGAAAAAAATAGAAATGAAACAGAGTCGTATTTCGCTTGAATAAGTATTAGTGACAGCACATTATGTAACTTTTGACGTTTAATAAAAACAATGCAAAATAAAAGAGAACAACAACAAAGCAAACAACAAAAGAGAAAAAAAAGTTTTTAAACTATCAATAGTGCGTATTATCTTAAAAAAAACGTTGAATACAGCAAAATAAATAATAAATTTAATTAAATGAAAGACAAATTCCATTTTTTTATAAACAGATAATCTAATTTGATATTAAATACGTGTGAGATAAGGAAGAACAAGCATTTTGCCACCATATTGGAAAATACATCAAATACAACACTGCGTACCTTCTAATCTTTTCTATGGTCTTATCCCGCCTTGAATTCCGATCCCGCTTTTTAAACAAAAGTCCCGCTTCATCCCGCTTTTTGACTTTTGGAATAGCAAAGTATGTACAATTTTTAGGTTATTTTAATAATATTTTGAGAAATATATTTTTGAGCATATTAACTATTTCTTACCGTATAAAGAAAATTTTAAGAAAAATTTTGTTTACTCAAAAAAACTGTTCACAAGAGAACCCTACTGGACTGATTTAAATCAAAAATAAATTAAAATTAAATTTTTACATACAATTTTTTCATTGTGATACTTCGAATATTCCGAAAAAAGCTTTCAATAAAAAAGTATTAAACTTAAATACATGTTTCCTAATTCTCAGATTCTTAGAATTTTTTTGTATACAAAAATCCTCAGATGCTGAAACATTTTTCTTAAAAGAAAAGTCTCAGATTCTAAAAAATTATTGGTTTCTAAAAAATTCTTCCTTGAAAATAAATCGGATACCCTTTTCTAAAAACAAATTCTTAAATTTTATAGCCCCGTGAAAAAATTGATTAGATCTGGTCTGATTTGTAAAAATCTAATGATGGCATTTGTTTCTGATAAGATCTAGCAGATACGAAATTTGTCTCCAATTTCGAACTCTGATCCGTAATTGAATCTGATCAGATACTGAAATTGTGGAAAAACGTCGGATCAAAAAGACCTGATCAGATAAAATTATATTTTTTAGATCCAAACAGATTAAATCAGATCCAACCGATTTTTTCAAGGGGCATTTTTCGATAGAAAATATTTGAGAAGGGGGAAAAAAAGAAGGGACATTTTTAAAGTTCCAAAGTTTTCTAAGATAATTTCATATAGAAAAATTATTAGGTTCTAAGGCATTTTTCTAAAGAAAAATTTAAGACGCAACTTCAGAAGAAAAATTTACAGACACACTTTCTTTATAAAATTTCTCAACAGAAATATTTTCAGATTCTGGGAGATTTTTCATACAAAAAAAAAATAATTTTCTATAGAAAAATTCCAAAACATTTTTCGTGTTGTAAAAAATCATAAATTTTGAAAAACTTTTCCTGTACATGTAGAAAAATTCTCTGATTCTAAAGTATTATTTAAACAGGAAAAATCTCTTTTTCCATATAATAAATTCTAAGATTCTGAAATATATTTCTCATAAAAAAACTATCAGATTCTGAAACTTTTTTCCTGTAGAAAACTTATCCGATTTTAGATTTTTTTTCCAGAAAAATTCTTGTCAGACTCTAAAATATTTTATTCTAAGGAAATTAACAGTTGCCAATGGATTTTTTCTATAGAAAATTTTTAAGATTCCTAAACATTTTTCCTACAGAAGAATTCTTAAAATTTTAGATAATTTTTCTTTTAAAATATTCTTAAATTCTGAGTCAAATAAGTATCTAAATATTTTATAAAGACAGTCTCGAGTTCTAAAACATTTTTCTATAAAAAAATATATGAGATTTACGTTCTCTTATTCTCTTAAAAAATGATAAGAAAAGTTATCAGATTCAGTCTACGACTCTAATTTAATTTTAGTTTTTCATATGCAATTTTTGATTCTTAAATATTTTATCCCAAGGTTGGTAAAAAATTCCTTAGACTAGAGATTATGTTTGCTGACGCAAACAAAATACAAATTTTCTAGTCAAAGTTCTTATGCATTTTTTTACATAAAAAAAAAAAATACAATCCCATAAAAGTATTTCCAGAATTTTGTGCATTTTGGAGGGTATTCGTGGGTTCGCTCAAGGCAAATTTCACTTACTAAAAAAAATCCCGCTTTTTAGATCAAAATCCCGCTTTTTCAACCTTTCGATCCCGCTTTTCAGTCAAAAGCAGTTGGTCAGGTTAGTTATGATATATTATCCATTTATGATATTTACATAATAGATTATTTCATTATTAACACTCTTAGTTGTTTTATATAAAATGTCTCAGACTCTGGAAAATTCTGAGATATTTTCCTAAAAAGAGTCCCAGATTTTCGCATATAAAACATCTAAGATTCAAAGACAGTTTTCATCAAGAAAATCAGATTTTAAAACGTTTTCTAATTAAGAAAAAGTCTCAGACTCTGAGATGTTCAAATCATTTTTCCTATACGAAAAAAAATAACGATTTTTGAGAAACTCTAAGGCATTTTCTTATAAAAAAACAGAATAACGGTTTTAATACAGAAAAAGTCTCAGTTTTTGAGACATTTTTCCTATAGAAAAATTTTCAGATTCTAACAGTTCTGTAGAAAAGTCTCCAATTATAATTTGTAGATTCGGAAACATTTTTTCTATAGAAAAAGTGTGAGATTCTAAGACATTTTCTATAGAAAATTTTAAAGTTGCAAATCATTCTTCATGTCAAAAAATTGAGATTTTTAGATTTTTTCCTAAAAAAAAAAATCTCAGATTGTTGCCTTTCCTTATTACTTACCCAACCCCCCCCCCCCCCCCTCCTAATTCTAAAAATTTTCTTATAGAAAAATACTACATAAATGTTTCATAAAAAAAATTCTCTAATTTTTAAAAAAAAAAAAAAATTTGAAATATTTCCTTTAGAAACATTTTAAGGCCTTTGTTCTGTCTTTCACAACTTTTCAATTCACATGAAAATTTCCGAATGACATGGAATCGAGTCTGGTGTTTTGTTGTTTACGTTGTCATTCGAAGTTGAAATAAGATAACTAAAATTTAAAAAATTATAAGGAAAAAAGTGCATTCGTTTTACTTTCACCAAAGTTTAATTATGGTAAACAAAACGAAAAAAAAATCGGATGTGAAATCTAGAGCATCAAAAAAAAATCGTAAATTTTCAGTTTCACATTTTTTATGTGAATTACTTTTTTTGGAACAGCGGCCTAAAATTCCGAGTCTTTTTCCTTAAGAAAAGTAATAAGATTCCGTGACATTTTTTCTAAGATTCTGAAACATTTTTTCTATAGAAAAAGTGTGAGATTCTAAGACATTTGGTATAGAAAATATCAAAGTTCCGAATAATTTTTCCAGAGACTCTATAATATAGAGATAAGACAAATTTATTTCTTCTACTACCTTCTAGGGGGCGCATGTCTTAATAATAACTCAAGAATATTCTTGAGGTAATACTAAAACTTAGTAAGGGCTCAAATAACTCAGGAAATACTGCTCAGATAACTATGTAATTTTCCATACGCTCGTAGAAACTATCCAATATCTTACATATAAAATAAAATTTAAAAAATTTGCACGCAAAAGTAAGTTACAGAGTTTTTAAAATTTAGTATGATACTAAAGTCTTACTAGCAGGTGCTGCCATCGTGACAAAAGTAGACAACTTTTTTTCTGGTATTGCCATAGAAGCAATACCCTGAATTTTTCATATAAAACAATTCAGATTTTTTTTCCTAAAAAAAATGTCAGATTGTTGGCTTTCGTTATTACTTTTCTCAGATTTTTCATATAGAAAAATTCTTAAATTTTTCATATAGAAAAATTCTCAGATATTTCCTTTAAGTGCGTATGATACCTGCTTTTTTCAAGTTACTTGTTGGGGCTTTTATTAGGGTTTTCCTATAAAAATTTCGATAACTTCAACCAAAAATTTTGAATTTATCGAAATTCCCATAGAAAACCCCTAATAAATGCAGCAACAAGTAACTTGAAAAAAGCAAGTATCATAAAGGCATTAGAAACATTTTAAAATTCCGAGACTTTTTCCTTAAGAAAATTTATAAGATTCCATTAAATTTTTCCTATAGAAAGATTTGGAAATTCTTACACTCAAAAAATGATGACAGTAGATTCCACTACAAAAGACAGTTAAAACAACTACATTTGTTGTTGTTTAGGTATCTACTACATTTTACGGTAAAATCAACCAAAAAATTTTGTTTTTTTTAACTATTGATTAACAACTATATAAAACGGTAAAAACAACTTCAAATTACAGTTGTTTTTACTGTAACTCAAATTACAGTTGTTTTTACTGTAACTCAAATTAACAAAAAAATCTTCTAAAACGGTAAAACTGTTTAAAAAACAAAAAAATATTTTTATTACATTTCATAAATTTTGATTAAATTAACTTCGGTATTATTTATTTGGTAATAGTTCCTGCTGCACCCCACACTTATATAGACTAAAAACAACTACATAAACCAACTGTTACTACAATGTAGTAATTTTTTGTATTTATTTTTTAAAACAACTCCAAAAAAAAAGTTATTTGAAATTTTTCATACAAAAACAACTGAAATTGTAGTTGAAAACAACAACTACTACTTACTACACAAACCACCGTCATGAAGTAACTGCAATAATTTTCTAAGTGCAGACATTTCTCCTAGTAACAAATTACATTGGAGCCACCCTTATATTCACTGCATCTAATGTAGCCCTCGTAACTGATAAATCCATTTCCATGGAAACTTTCTGCAAATCATTCTTCATGTCAAAAAATTGAGATTTTTAGATTTTTTCTTAAAAAAAAAAATCTCAGATTGTTGCCTTTCCTTATTACTTACCCAACCCCCCCCCCCCCCCCCTCCTAATTCTAAAAATTTTCTTATAGAAAAATACTACATAAATGTTTCATAAAAAAAAATTCTCTAATTTTTAAAAAAAAAAAAAAATTTGAAATATTTCCTTTAGAAACATTTTAAGGCCTTTGTTCTGTCTTTCACAACTTTTCAATTCACATGAAAATTTCCGAATGACATGGAATCGAGTCTGGTGTTTTGTTGTTTACGTTGTCATTCGAAGTTGAAATAAGATAACTACACTCAAAAAATTATGTTAGTAAAATCAACTGAAAATGTCAGTTAAAATAACTACTTTGTAAGTTGTTTTGGGGTCAACTAATTTTTCAGTTAAATCAACTAACAATGTTAGTTATTTTAACTGACAAAAACAACTGACTTATGTAGTAAAAACTACTTACATTTGTAGTCAAAACAACTAAAATGTAGTAAAAATAAAATAATCAATATATAATTTTTTTTTTCAAAAAATTTTTCAGAAAAAAAAATTGAAGATCAAATTTTTCCCAATTTTTTTTTTTTAAAAAAGTTGTGAAAAATAAGAAAACGAAAATTAATTTTTCATTTTTTTGGAAAAAAGACTTTGAAATTTTTTCAGAGATAAAAAAAATATAATTAACTACTTTAATTAACTGTTACTACATTACAGTACGACTTAAAATAACTAACGGAAATAGTTGTTTGATATTTTTCATACAAAAACAACTGACTTTGTAGTTGAAAGCAACTAACTACTGTAAAATATACAAACAACTAACATGTAGTAACTTACATAATTTTCTGAGTGTAAAATTTAAAAAATTATAAGGAAAAAAGTGCATTCGTTTTACTTTCACCAAAGTTTAATTATGGTAAACAAAACGAAAAAAAAATCGGATGTGAAATCTAGAGCATCAAAAAAAAATCGTAAATTTTCAGTTTCACATTTTTTATGTGAATTACTTTTTTTGGAACAGCGGCCTAAAATTCCGAGTCTTTTTCCTTAAGAAAAGTAATAAGATTCCGTGACATTTTTTCTAAGATTCTGAAACATTTTTTCTATAGAAAAAGTGTGAGATTCTAAGACATTTGGTATAGAAAATATCAAAGTTCCGAATAATTTTTCATATAAAACAATTCAGATTTTTTTTCCTAAAAAAAATGTCAGATTGTTGGCTTTCGTTATTACTTTTCTCAGATTTTTCATATAGAAAAATTCTTAAATTTTTCATATAGAAAAATTCTCAGATATTTCCTTTAAGTGCGTATGATACCTGCTTTTTTCAAGTTACTTGTTGCTGCTTTTATTAGGGTTTTCCTATAAAAATTTCGATAACTTCAACCAAAAATTTTGAATTTATCGAAATTCCCATAGAAAACCCCTAATAAATGCAGCAACAAGTAACTTGAAAAAAGCAAGTATCATAAAGGCATTAGAAACATTTTAAAATTCCGAGACTTTTTCCTTAAGAAAATTTATAAGATTCCATTAAATTTTTCCTATAGAAAGATTTGGAAATTCTTACACTCAAAAAATGATGACAGTAGATTCCACTACAAAAGACAGTTAAAACAACTACATTTGTTGTTGTTTAGGTATCTACTACATTTTACGGTAAAATCAACCAAAAAATTTTGTTTTTTTTAACTATTGATTAACAACTATATAAAACGGTAAAAACAACTTCAAATTACAGTTGTTTTTACTGTAACTCAAATTACAGTTGTTTTTACTGTAACTCAAATTAACAAAAAAATCTTCTAAAACGGTAAAACTGTTTAAAAAACAAAAAAATATTTTTATTACATTTCATAAATTGTGATTAAATTAACTTCGGTATTATTTATTTGGTAATAGTTCCTGCTGCACCCCACACTTATATAGACTAAAAACAACTACATAAACCAACTGTTACTACAATGTAGTAATTTTTTGTATTTATTTTTTAAAACAACTCCAAAAAAAAAGTTATTTGAAATTTTTCATACAAAAACAACTGAAATTGTAGTTGAAAACAACAACTACTACTTACTACACAAACCACCGTCATGAAGTAACTGCAATAATTTTCTAAGTGCAGACATTTCTCCTAGTAACAAATTACATTGGAGCCACCCTTATATTCACTGCATCTAATGTAGCCCTCGTAACTGATAAATCCATTTCCATGGAAACTTAAACTTCTACTAAAATACACAAACAAAACAAATTAAGAAATAAGCAGGTATTATTAAAGTAAATTAAAACAAAAAAATAAAATTTAATAAAAATAAACCATGGATGAATTATCGGATTATACATCACCAGTAATTGAATTTAAAGCAACCTTTAAAACGGAAAAACAGTCAAAATTAATTGATAATAGTACAGCAACAGATCCGTTACCATTAAAAATTGACGTTTCCTCAGAAACCCATCAAAGATGTTCACAAGAGACTCAAACCGTGACATGTCAGACGTTAGTCACGAACCTAGATGAACGCAAATTAGCAGTATGGTTACAAAAAATCTATCCGAGTGTGGAAAAGGAATTACTTAAAGGTTGTACACCGATCGCGGAAACGGATACAAACCGTCGCACATCTAAAGCTGATTTAGAAATACAACCCTATCAGAAACTAACACTGCCAACTTTGGAAAATTCTCAGGGTCTAGCCATTTGGCTGTCGGTTTATACAAATAATGCTCCCATTTTGGTGGTGACAACAATAGCACCCCACGATGATTGGTGTGAACATGTTGATCAGTATTTGAAATTATACATACCAAAACGTATACCAAATGGGAATTTTGTAACGTACATTGAAATAAAAACTATACCGATTAAGTCATGTCTAAAGAGTTTGTGTACAAATCCTTTTAATAAAAATATCTTTGCTGGTTCGACATTAGATGGTGATATTTATATTTGGAAATATGAACAAAATTTCAGTGTCAGTAGTAATGTAGAGATTAAAGAACTTCATAATGCTACTTTAAATTATGGATATGCTGTGGCTATTGATTGGTCCAATGAACAGACACTTTTAACGGCTCATACAAATGGTTATATTGTTCAATGGCATTTGGGAAAGGAACTTATGCAAGAAGCTGAGTAAGTATGAAAGGAATCTAATAATTCTGTTGAAAAGAACAATGTCCCAGAATCTACAAATTTTTCTACAGAAAAAATTTATCACATTCTATATTTCATGGGAAAAATTTTCAGAATTTGAGAATTGTTCTATAGAAAAAATGTCTCGGAATTTGACAATAGGAAAAATTTCTGAGAATCTGGGGATTTTTCTATAGGAAAAATATCTGAAAATCGGAGAATTTTTCTATAGGAAAAATGTCTCAGAATCTGAAAGTTTTCTATAGGAAAAATGTCTGAAAATCGGAGAATTTTTCTATAGAAAAAATATCTCAGAATCCGAGAATTTTTCTGTAGGAAAAATGTCTCAGAATCTGATAATTTTTTTTCTATAGAAAAGAATTATTCTACAGGAAAAATATCTCATAATCTGAGAATATGTCTATAGGAAACATGTCTTAGAATCTGAGAATTTTTCTATGGGGAAAAATGTTTCAGAATCTCAGAATTTTTCTATAGGAAAATGTCTGAGAATCTGAAAATTTTTCTATACGAGATTTTTCTATAGGAAAAATGTCTCAGAATGTGAATTTTTTTATAGGAAAAAATGAGAATTTTTCTATGGAAAAAATGTCTCAGAAACTGAGAATTTTTCTATAGAAAAAAGTCTAAGAATCTGCGAATTTTTCTATAGGAAGAATGCCTTAGAACAGTGGTCGGCACCCAGGTGCATAATGAAATTGGCTATTTGCACGTAGACAACCCGAACGTCAACGAAACTCGCAACTGAGAGCATTAAAAATACAAATATTTTATTTAGTGTCATGGTAGCATTTAAAAAAGCGGGTAGATGAAGCTATGAAACAATTTTCAGACGTTTTTCGTATAGAAAAATTCTCGGATTCCGAGACATTTTTTCTATAGAAATATTCTAAAATTCGGAAACATTTTTCCTATAGAAATATTCTCAGATTCTGAGAAATTTTTTCAATAAATATTCTCAGATTCTGAGACATTTTTCCTTTAAAACAATAAATTCTTAAATTTTGAGACATGTTTCCTACAGAAAAATTCTCTGGTTCTGATACAATTTTCTAATAGAAAAATGTCTCAGAATCTGAGAATTTTTCTATAGGAAAAATGTCTCAGAATCTGAGAATTTTTCTATAGGAAAAATGTCTCAGAATCTGAGAACTTTTCTATAGGAAAAATGTCTCAGAATCTGAGAATTTTTCTATAGGAAAAATGTCTCAGAATCTGAGAATTTTTCTATAGGAAAAATGTCTCAGAATCTGAGAATTTTTCTATAGGAAAAATGTCTCAGAATCTGAGAATTTTTCTATAGGAAAAATGTCTCAGAATCTGAGAATTTTTCTATAGGAAAAATGTCTCAGAATCTGAGAATTTTTCTATAGGAAAAATGTCTCAGAGTCTGAGAATTTTTCTATAGGAAAAATGTCTCAGAATCTGAGAATTTTTCTATAGGAAAAATGTCTCAGAATCTGAGAATTTTTCTATAGGAAAAATGTCTCAGAATCTGAGAATTTTTCTATTAGAAAATTGTCTCAGAACCAGAGAATTTTTCTGTAGGAAACATGTCTCAAAATTTAAGCATTTATTGTTCTTAAGGAAAAATGTCTCAGAATCTGAGAATATTTATAGAAAAAATTTCTCAGAATCTAAGAATATTTCTATAGGAAAAATGTTTCCGAACTTTAGAATATTTCTATAGGAAAAATCTGAGAATTTTTCTATAGGAAAAACATCTTAAAATTGTTCTATAGGAAAAATGTCTCATAATCTAAGAATTTTTCTATAGGAAAAATGTGTTAGAATTTGAAAATTTTTCTATAGGAAAAATGTCTTACACTCAAAAAAAAAACTGTAAAGTTAGCAAAAAAGCTTGTAAACCTACAAGAAAATTTGCTGATTTTGAACCCACAATTTTTTTGGTAAAGTTAGCAAAAACGTTTTGCTAAAAATTAGTTAACTGAAATTTTTTTATTTCAACTTAGTTCATACACATTTGGACCCCATTGGGTTCGGACCCGATAGATCCAGACCCCGATGGGCCTAGACCTAGTTGGGTTCCTTAAAAATCGTCATAGTTTTTGATCCAAAATTTGTGTCCGTTTCGCTCTACCTTGCTTAGTTTTTGAGATACGTGATTTTAGGGGACCACCGGGGTTTTGAGAATTACAAAACTCGATAACTTCAATAATATTACTCCGAGAGCTTTTGATTATTTATCGGTCTTGTTCTACGTGTTGAGAGCTACAAAAATGCTTTTGGACTTTTTGTTGTGTCGGCAAAATTTACCGAGATATGAGCATTTTAAAATTTTCGGGAACTTTTACTTTAACTTTTATGGATCCAAAGTTAGGACCCCTTAGGGTCCACACATGTGAAGAGTACCGGCGATACTATGGAGAGCCCGAGAACCAAAAATGGCCTCCATTTTGCTCTATCTGGCTTAGTTTCCGAGATAGCGCCATTTTAAGTTTTCTTAAAATAAAAAAAAATTTACCATTTATTTTTGCTAATATTAGCAAAAAAGCTTGTAAAAATTTGGTCAACTTAAATTTAAATTTAGCAAAAAAAATTAGTTCAAATTTTGTTTAAAATTGCTAATGCGCTAAATGAAGTTTACAAGATATTTTTGCTAATATGCTAGTCTCAACTAAAAATTTGCTAAAAGTTAGCTAACCAGTATTAGCAAAAAAAAATTAGTAAATCTACTAATGTATTATTTTGAGTGTAGATTCTGAGGATTTTTTTATGGGAAAAATGTCTCAGAACCTGAGAATTTTTCTCTTTTTTCTCTTTTATGAATTTGAAGGTTAGAATCTAAAAATTTTTCTATAGAAAAAATGTATCAGATTATATATTCCATGTGAAAAATGTCTCAGAATCTGAGAATTTTTCTGTAGAAAAAATGTCTCAGAATCTGAACATTTTTCTGTAGGAAAGATGTCTCAGAATCTGAGAATTTTTCTATAATAACAATGTCTAATACGGCGTTCACACTTGCTGTTTTGAAGTGTTTAAAAGTGAGATGTTTAAAAAAGTCTTTGTTCTGTATCCATTACGTTTTTATTCTGTTACTGGTGTTTTGTTAAACAACTTGTTTAAAGTCGCTAGTGTGAACTCCATATAAGAATGTAGAAAAAACGTCTCAGAATATGAAAATTTTTCTGTAGGAAAGATGTCTCAGAATCTGAAGATTTTTTTATAGAAAAAATTTCTCAGAATCTGAGAATTTTTCTATAATAACCATGTCTTAAGAAATTTTTCATAAGAGAAACGTCTCAGAATTTAAAAATTGTTCACTAGGAAAAATATCTTAGAATCTGAGAATTTTTCAGAATCTAAGAATTTTTCTTTAGAAAAAATGAATCAGAATCTGAAAACTTTTCTATAAGAAAAATGTTTTAGATTCTGAGAATTTTTTATGGGAAAAATGTCACAGACGCTCGATTTTTTTTATCGGAAAATTGTCTCAGAATCTGAGACATTTTCTCAGAATCTAATAACAACTAACATCGGAATGGGATAAATACCGCACAACCTAAAAATGTCTCTTAAGAAAAAATGTGTAGAATCTGAGATTTTTTTTAAGGAAATATATCTTACAATTAGAATTTGAAAATTTTTCTTAAGGAAATATGTCTCAAAATCTGAATATTAGCAAATTATTTTAATATAAAACTTTAATTAACTTCTTTGTCTTTTTAGATATTTTATTAAGACATCGGCTAATGAATCCACTGAAATATGTACTTTGCTAGCTTTGAGTTTAAATGATTTTGTGGTAGGTTCTAAAGATGGTACCATTTATCATTGTTGGATATCCAGCTTGGCTACTTTGAAGCGACATTTGGAAATAGTTCCTTTAAAAAAACATTTATTTATGACATCATCTCTGCTAAAATCAAATCTTAACGGTCATACAATTGTAATTAGCTGTGATTTAAGTGGTCAAGTTTATTTTCACGATTTAAGAAATTCAGATGATGTAAGTATCAAGGTATTAATTAAAATAAGTAAGAAAAATGCACTGACTCTCGTTCTTTGCTCTGAAAAATTGTGAAGGAAATTTTTGAATCGTATATAGTGTTCTTACAAGTTCCGATTTTAATTGATCTTATGAAAATAAAAATGTAGCTTCTTTTAATTTCATTTGATCATCTTAAAATTTAAACAGGCAGTTTCAAATAGAGTTAATTCCTCGTTTAGTGAATTTGAATTTTAATTAAAATTTTAAAGCTTTTTATATTTTTTTACAAGGATTCCGATACCGTGATTGCCCAAATTCCACTACCTTTTACAAACGTAATTGCTTGTTCTCGAGATGGTAGCATAATTTATTCTCCTGGTGAAGATGGTTCTCTTGAATGTTATGGGTAAGTGCTTTTATTTGTAATTAAGAATTTTTAAAACTCTTTTTCTCTTTATAATTTGTTTAAGTTTAAACGATGGCTTACATTTCACTATAAAAGGGGCTTTAAAAGGAAAAGGAAATTTTATCAAATCTAGTGATAATGGGTAAGAACACAGGCATTGAGGACAAAAATGAGCGATCCTGCTAAATCAATCTTTTTTTTATTTCAGAAATTGGATTATAACGGGTCTTTATGAAAATGAATTTCAGCTATTTTCTATAGAAAATTAAGATTGCAATTGAAATATATTTAAGAAAATTAATAATGAAATTTACGTCAGACATTTCTTTGACTTACAAAGCTAGAAATATTTTTTACAAGTAAACACACACAGAAAACGGTTTCGTTGTGTCAACCAAATTTAGAACCAACCAAATTATTGTAGTCCAGCCAACTATCACTTTTATCAGTTGTGATTACTAATAATTTCATTTCAATCGAATGGCATATTTATCGAATTTCATTACGAGCAACTGAATATATCTGTTGAAGCAACGAAAAATTATAAGACAAAAATGGTTGTTATGACTGATATTATAGCACCACAACTAAAATATTTTATTAATGGGCTCCTTTAACCGTAAAATAAAAAGAAAAAAATAGTGCTTTTTTGTAATATATTTATTAAATAAGTTAATTTTAAAAGAATATATACATACATAAGTTGATATTTAAATACTACAACAATTTTTAAGAACAGTTAAAAAAATCTCAGAATTTTAGAAAAACGTTCAGCTTCTGAGACTTTCTATAGAAAATATGTATCAGAATCTGGGACTTTTTTATAGAAAAAATTTCCTAGAATCTTATACTTTTTGTATGGAGAAACATTTATGAGACATTTTCTATAGTAAAAATGTCGCAGAATCTGAGATTTCTTCTACAGAAAAAATGTTTCAGTATCTAAGAATGTTTCTAAAGAAATGTCTTAGAATTTAAAAATTTTTCGATAGAAAAAATGTCTTAGACTCTGAGAATTTTTTACAGAAAAAATGCTTGAGATTCAGAGAATTTTCCTATAAAAAAAATGTATCAGAATGTGAGAATTTTTCTATAGTAAAAAATATCTTAGAATCTGAGACTTCTTCTATAGAAAAAATGTCTCAGAATCTGAGACTTTTTCAAGAACTTAGATTCTTAGACATTTTTTCCTTAAGCGAAATTTTCAAAGTCTGAGAAATTTTTTTTAAAGCAAACTCTCATATTCTGAGAAATGTTTATCTAAAACAAAGTCTCAAATTATGATACAGTTTTTCTGTAGAAAAAGTTTCAGATTCCGATATATTTTTTCTTTAGAAAAAGTCACAGATTCTGAGACTTTTTTTGTAGAAAAATTCTTAGATTCTGAGGCATTTTTTCTTTAGAAAAATTCTCAGATTCATTTTTTTATAGAAAAATATTTCAGATTCTGAGACATTTTTTCTATAGGAAAACTTTTAGACTCTGAGACATTTTTTCTATAAAACAATTCTCTATTCTGAAGCATTTTTTCTACAGAAAAATTCTCAGACTCTGAGATATATTTCTATAGAAAAATTCTCAGATTCTGAAACATTTTTTCTATAGAAAAATTCTCATATTCTGAGACATTTTTTCTATAGAAAAATTCTCAGATTTTGAGACATTTTTTCTATAGAAAAATTCTCAGATTCTGAGACATTTTTTCTATAGAAAAATTCTCAGATTCTGAGACATTTTTTCTATAGAAAAATTCTCAGATTCTGAGACATTTTTTCTATAGAAAAATTCTCAGATTCTGAGTCATTTTTTCAATAGAAAAATTCTCAGATTCTGAGACATTTCTTCAATAGAAAAATTCTCAGATTCTGAAACATTTTTTTCTATAGAAAAATTCTCAGATTCTGAGACATTTTTTCAATAGAAAAATTGAGTAAATACATATCAACATAGCAAAAAAAAATTAATTTTTGACGTCAATCGACACAAATTTCGTGAAATTCGGTATATATGTAGGGACTTACTCGACTAATACTCAAACAAAGTTTAAGACTTTTAACTTCCGTAGTTTTGGAAATATGACGTTTCAAAAGTCAAGAAAATCTTTTAAAGGGTAAATTATAAATATTTATATCTTGAAAAGTATTTGAGCTATATCACTCCCAGATAGCGTTTTTTTAAGGCAAAACCATCAGTTTTAATATATCATTTCGCGAAAATTTTTATTTTGTGATCTTTTTTGTATTTCTGCACAATTTGCGATTCGCGAAAATATATCAAAAAAAGCGACATTTTTAAAA
The DNA here is from genome assembly GCA_963921195.1 of Pegoplata infirma. Taxonomy (NCBI): domain Eukaryota; kingdom Metazoa; phylum Arthropoda; class Insecta; order Diptera; family Anthomyiidae; genus Pegoplata; species Pegoplata infirma. The sequence goes on along the minus strand of OY992539.1, from coordinate 128,213,519 downwards.
ATCTGAAAAAAATATATGTTAATGGTTTGAGTCTTAGCTACAAGGTCTAAAAATTTCGCGTTGGTGAACGTATTAAGTCCGGAGATATTAATGAAAATGTGTTGCCAAGTAGGAAATTTTTTCCAAATCTCATGAATATTTAATTATTATTTTTGAATATTTTTGCAAATACAAAAAATAAAACGGTGAAAAAAGTAAAGTTGATGGTAATGTACGAGTAATACTACACATGAATACAATGTAACATAACTTTTTATCAATTACACTACTTAACAAAAGTCAACTTTTTTTTGCAGAGATTTCTAGATCACATTTTTGAAAGTATTTGCTCTGCATGAATCTGTCATCATAAACATTTTATCAAACTGTCTTCTGAACATATAGGCCTTTTAAACAGACTAAACCCTCAAACTCAAAAAAGAAAGGTAATAATAAATGTTTCACATTGACATACCTCATATTATTTGTTAGTTTAATATTTTTGTATGCTTCAGCTGCTAAAACTAAATGGGCAAATTTCGAAAACGCGATTATATAAAAATGACAATGGATTCGCGTTTAATGGATTCACGTTAAAGAGGGCAAAAAACTTAAGAAAATGTATTTTACAAAATAAAAATATTAGGGAAAAAAGTATATGCAAATAATATATGCAAATTTTGCTAAAATTTTTGATTTTTTGCAAAGATTTTCGGATAAACTCAATGAATTTGAAATAATATGCATTTTGAATTTGTTTATATAAAAAAATGCAATATAAAGTCATTCGTTGGTTTTTATCGGCATGGACCGCAAAAAAGGTCTTATCTCGAAAAGGGGATTTTATAAATTTTTTATGATGACAGATTCGTGTTAAGGAGGTCAAAATACTTTAGCAAATGTATTCTAGGAGTCTGTGCAAAAAAAATTTGATTTTTGTAGAGTAGTGTAATTGATAAATATTCATTTTATATTGTATCTACACTCAAAAAAAAAACTGTAATGTTAGCAAAAAAAGCTTGTAAACCTACAAGAAAATTTGCTGATTTTGAACCCACAATTTTTTTGCCAAAGTTAGCAAAAATGTTTTGCCAATAATTAGTTAACAAAAATTTTTTTTTTTTTGAACTTAGTTCATACATATCTGAGGACCCCATTGGGTTCGGGCCCGATAGGTCCAGACCCCGATGGGCCTAGACATAGTTGGGTTCCTTAAAAATCGTCATAGTTTTTGATCCAAAATTTGTGTCCGTTTTGCTCTACCTTGCTTAGTTTTTGAGATACGTGATTATAGGGGACCACTGGGGTCTTGAGAATTAAAAAACTCGATAACTTCAAAAATATTACTCGGAGAGCTTTTGACTATTTTGCGGTCTTGTTCTACGTGTTGAGAGCTACAAAAATGCTTTTGGACTTTTTGTTGTGTCGGCAATATTTACCGAGATATGAGCATTTTAAAATTCTCGGGAATGCTAACTTTTTTGGATCCAAAGTTAGGGCCCATTAGGGTCCACACATGTGAAGAGGACCGGCGATACTATGGAGAGCTCGAGAACCAAAAATGGCCTCCATTTTGCTCTATATGGCTTAGTTTCCGAGATAGCGCCATTTTAAGTTTTCTGAAAATAAAAAAAAATTTACATTTTGCTAATATTAGCAAAAAATCTTGTAAAAATGTTGTCAACTCAATTTCAAATCTTAGCAAAAGAAATTAGTTCAAAGTTTGTTTAAAATTGCTAATGTGCTAAATGAAGTTTACAAGAATTTTTTGCTAACATGCTAATCTCAACTAAAAATTTGCTAAAAGTTAGCTAACTAGCATTAGCAAAAAAAAATTAGTAAATCTACTAACGTATTTTTTTGAGTGTATGTGTAGTACCCGTCTGTATTATAAACTTTACTTTTTTCACCGTTTTATTAGATGTATTTTCAAAAATATTCAAAAATAAAAATTAAATATTCATCAGATTTGATAAAAATTTCCTACTTTGCAACACATTTTTATTCATATCTCTGGTCTTAATACGTTCACCAACCCAAAATTTTTACAGCTTGTAGCTAAGATAACAGCAGTTAACATATATTTTTTTCATATTTTTAAAAATGTCGCTTTTTCAGATATATTTTCGCGAATCGCGAATTTTGCAGATACAAAAAAAATTCCAAAATAAAAATTTTTGCAAAATGTTATTTGAAAGGTCATGGTTTTACCTTCAAAACAAGCTATCAGGAAGTAATATAGCTGAAATACTTTTGAAGATATAAATGTTTATATTTAATCCTTTAATAGATTTTCATAACTTTTGACACGCCATATTTCTGGAACCACGGAAGTTAATGGTCTCAAATTTTGTCTGAGTATAAGTATTATAAGTCCCAACATATACAGAAAGTTTCATCAAATTCGGAGACATTGAAGGAAATCAGGGGTTCATGTTGAAAAATTTTAACTCAATTCTCAGATTCTGAGACTTTTTTTCTATAGAAAAATTCTCAGATTCTGAGACATTTTTTCTATAGAAAAATTCTCAGATTCTGAGACATTTTTTCTATAGAAAAATTCTCAGATTCTGAGACATTTTTTCTATAGAAAAATTCTCAGATTCTGAGACATTTTTTCTATAGAAAAATTCTCAGATTCTGAGACATTTTTTCTGTAGAAAAATTCTCAGATTCTGAGACATTTTTTCTATTGAAAAATTCTCAGATTCTGAGACATTTTTTCTATAGAAAAATTCTCAGATTCTGAGACATTTTTTCTATAGAAAAATTCTCAGATTCTGAGACATTTTTTCTATAGAAAAATTCTCAGATTCTGAGACATTTTTTCTATAGAAAAATTCTCAGATTCTGAGACATTTTTTCTATAGAAAATTTCTCAGATTCTGAGACATTTTTCCTATAGAAAAAGTCTCTGATTCTGAGACATTTTTCCTATAGAAAAAGTCTTAGATTCTGAGACATTTTTCCTATAGAAAAAGTCTCAGATTCTGAGACATTTTTCCTATAGAAAAAGTCTCAGATTCTGGGACATTTTTCCTATAGAAAAAGTCTCAGATTCTGGGACATTTTTCCTATAGAAAAAGTCTCAGATTCTGAGACATTTTTCCTATAGAAAAAGACTCAGATTCTGAGACATTTTTCCTATAGAAAAAGTATCAGATTCTGAGACATTTTTCCTATAGAAAAAGTATCAGATTCTGAGACATTTTTCCTATAGAAAAAGTATCAGATTCTGAGACATTTTTCCTATAGAAAAAGTATCAGATTCTGAGACATTTTTCCTATGGAAAAAGTATCAGATTCTGAGACATTTTTCCTATAGAAAAAGTCTCAGATTCTGAGACATTTTTTCTATAGAAAAACTCTCAGATTCTAAAATATTTTTCCTACAGAAAAAGTCTCAGATTCTGAGACATTTTTCCTATAGAAAAAGTCTCAGATTCTGAGACATTTTTCCTACAGAAAAAGTCTTTGATTGTAAGATATTTTTCTTAAAGAAAAAGTCTCAGATTCTAAAACTTTTTTCCTATAGAAGAAGTCTCAGATTCTGAGACATTTTGCCTATAGAAAAAGCCTATGATTCTGAAACATTATTCCTATAGAAAAAGTCTCAGATTCTGAAACATTTTTCCTATAGTAAAAGGCTTACAATTATATTCGGAGACAGCTCTCCGATTCTGAGACAATTTTGAAAAGTCTCAGACTCTGAAATATTTTTCCTACAAAAAAGTCTCAGATTCTGAGACATTTTTCCAATAGAAAAAGTCTCAGATTCTGAAACATTTTTCCTATAGAAAAATTCTCAGATTCTGAGACAGTTTTCCTATAGAAAATGTCTCAAATCCTCAGATATTTTTCCTATAGAAAAAGTTTCAGATTCTGAATCATTTTGCCAATAGAAAAAGTCTCAGATTCTGAGACATTTTTCCTATAGAAAAAGTCTTAGATTTTAAGACCTTTTTTCTATAGAAAAAGTCTTAGATTCTGAGACATTTTTTCGATAGAAAATTTTTAGATTCTGAGACCTTTTTTCTATAGAAATAGTTTCAGATTTTGAGACACTTTTCATGTGGAAAAAGTCTCAGATTCTGAAAAAATTTTCCTATAGAAAAAGTATATGATTCTAAGACATTTTTCCTACAGAAAAAGTCCCAGATTTTCAGACATTTTTCCTATAGAAAAAGTCTCAGATTCTGATACAATTTTCCTATAGAAAAAAATCTCAGATTTTGAGACATTTCTCCTGCAGAAAAAATGTTCAAATTAGGAGAAATTTTTTCTATCTCAGATCTAAAAATATTTTTCCTTTGGAAATGTCTCTCTGAGACATTTTTTCTACACAAAAAGTCTCAGATTCTGAGAAAATTTTCCTACAGAAAAATTATCAGATTCTGAGGAAGTTTTTCTACAGAAAAATTCTCTTATTCTAAGAATTTTTTTTATAAAAAAAGGTGTAGAATCTGAGAATTCGAAAAATGTCTCAGAATCTTATAATGTTACCTATAGAAAAAGCCTCAGATTCTCAGACATTTCGCTATGGAAAAATTCTGATATTCAGTGATATTTTTCTATAGAAAATTTGAAAACATCAACACAATTTTTAATTCAAACATCTAACCTCTCAAATTTGGTCTTAATACAGATATTCAATAAAGAGTTATATTTTCCACCTTATTTGGAATGTTGATATGCATCTTTTGTTTAGATCAATAGGAAAATCCGCACGAATGAACTTTTGATGGTGAGCGTTTTCTGCAAAAAAAATTCAATCATTATTTAAAATAGTATTTTTTGCGCAGATTTTAACATACTTACATTTTATGGTATATTGTACTTTTTGATTCATATTTATTTGATTTTTTTAAATTAGTATCTTTATAAAATTTGTTTTTAAATATTTTGTAGAAAATTATAGTACATATTATTTTTTTATGACGTTTTAATAATTTAAAAGAGTTTTTTTAGAAGCAACATACAATTAGTTGCAGTAACTTTAATAAAAATTAAAAAATGATTGTATGTACCAAAACTCATAATTCGAAGATAGTATTACATTAAAATTTTAAATTTCAAAGGTATTTTGAATTTTTCAAAATTTTAAACAATTTACTCCAAGTATCAGTTGCTGTAACTGATTTTTAATAATACTGAACTAATATTCTGTGCTTGTTATTAAAAATGTATTGCATTAAAAAACAAAATATTAATGAATAGTTCGGGCTATTATGAACGTTTTTGAAGTAATATTTTTTTCAAATTAATAGATGCAACCAATATTTTTTGAAAATGTGATTGTTTTTTGGTAATTTGTTCAGATATTTGGTACAAAATTTGTTTTTTAAATCATGGTAACTAAATTTAAATAGTTATAACTAAAACTTATATTCTGAAACTAAATTTGAGGAGTTTTAACTGAGTTCCAAATGATTTTTTCCCTGTGTGCACGTATTGGTGTTACATTTTTAACACTTTGCATAAATAAAATTTCCTGGCGTGAATATCTTAATTTTTAAGATGAAAACTCCTTTATTTTATTTATTTTTGCAATAATGTGTATTTTTTTATCGATGAAACATTTGTTTTAACTCTATATTTACATAATTTTTAATTTTAAATATTTTCTTGATTATATGTAATTATTTTTTCACTTAAACGCTACAGTGATATTGGTATTCACGTCCGAAATAAAGTGCAATTGTAATAAAAATTACAACTTACACATATGAGGTTGTTGTTAAAATTTAGCATCTCAATATTTTCCAGGATATACATTAATGACGTGAATACCGTTAACATTTAACATATTGCCTTTAGAAACTTTTACTCTTGCTAAATGTAAATTTTTTTACAAACGTAATAATATGTTTATTCGAAAATTGAATTTCGCACTTTGCTAGGGTGAATATTTCTTATATGAATACCTTTATTGATCAAGGGGATTTAAGTTAAGTAATTTTATTATTCAAAAACGCAAGATTTTTTATAACACACAGATTGGAAATAAAATTAAATTGTAAAATTCCAACTTTATTTGCTTGTTTCTTTGTGAATAGTAGGGCTGTCAATCCCGAAATCCCGGGATTTTTGTCATAAAATGGATCCCGAATTTGAGCTTAAAAATCCCGGGATTTTTGAAATATTAAAAATGTATGAGAATTTATTTTTAAAAATACAACTTTGTTCAATTATTGTTACATTTACACTCAGAAAATTATTGCAGTTACTACATGACGGTCGTTTGTGTAGTAAGTAGTAGCTGTTGTTTTTAACTACAATTTCGGTCGTTTTTGTATGAAAAAATCTCAAACAACTTTTTTTGTAGTAGTTTCAAAAAATAACTACAAAAAATATACTACACTGTAGCAATAGTTGATTTATGTAGTTGTTTTTAGTTTTTTTTTCTAAAACTCGTTTTTTTCTAGAAATTTTTATTGCAAACGAATGTGTCGAGCGAGTTGGTCGTGCGGGATGCGGAAGGAATTATTTTTATACCAAATAAATAATATCTAAATAAATTAAATTACAATTTATTAAATTTAATTATAACAAAAAATATGTTTTTGGAAAAATATTCTTGAGCGAAAGAAAATAAGTGGATAAATGAGATAACAAGTGTGTATAATATAGCGCTCACATAAGCGTGCGTAAAAACCAATCGAAAAAAAAACAAAATAAAATGTGTGCAGTGTTTTGTGTTCTTATGAGCGCGCCATCTTTCTTTTCTTTGTATACCAGTGTTGCCACCTCATGTGTAATTAGACATATCATGTGTAATTTTATTTTTCATGTGTAGCCTATGTGTAATTGTCTGCATGTGTAATTCATGTGTAATTTGAAATTTTTACTTTTTGGATAATTTTTTTCATAATTTGTTTTAACAAGACTTTTAGCAGATTTTTCTGCAGAAATTAATATTTTAACGATATTCTCTGTCATTCACTTTTAAAAAATAACAGAAGTTTTTTAATTATTTTGATGATTCTGTATGCTGAGTTTACAAAAATATTTTTGTGAACATTTCAGCTGATTATTTTAAAATTTTACAGAAATTGTTTTTTTTTTTTTATTTTGTTAAATTTTAACGATTAAAAATTGTCAAAATTAAAAAATAGCTGATTATTTTGCTAATTTTCCAAAAATACTTAGTTATCATTAGTATTTTTCAAAATTTATTAAAAAAAATTGACGATTTGAAAAAAAAGAAAAAAATACAACAATATGTTTCTGTTTTTTCATCAAGTCTGCAGATTTTGTGCTTAATACCCTATTCACACTTGCAGTTTTACACCGTTTTTAGCAGCAATATTTTTAGCACTTTCTTTATGCTATTACAGTATATTGACAGAAAATGCTAAAAATAATTGCTAAAAACGATTTAAAACTGTAAGTGTGAATAGGGTATTAATCAGCAGGGTTTTCGGTTAAAATGAGCAGATTTTCAGCTGAAATCAATATTTTTTTTTTGCTGTTTTTCAGATTTTCTTTTGATTTGACTTAGATTATCCAGACAGAAATTTCGAAAAAAAATATATCATGTTTTCTGAGCAGTAAAAACCAGGCTTAGGGCGGATTACACAATGTCCAGTAAGCTGTTAACTGTTCATTTAATGGAGTCTTATGTCAAAATCGACTTAATCGACAGACTTAACTGTTATATTTTTAAAATTTATAAAAAAAACGTTATTAAAAAAAGCATGTGTAATTTTATGTGTAATCTTGGCATAATCCATGTGTAATTCGTGATTTCATGTGTAATTTTGGCATGGTCCATGTGTAATTTACGATTTTGTTGGTGGCAACACTGTTGTATACACAACAGAGCAGGTACATACTTTTTTGAAACATTTCAAATTAATTCTTTTTTTTTATAAATCAATTTTGCCAAAGCATTTCGTTTTTTTTTATTCCAGACAAATTTTGATCAGTAGCGGGGAAAATTTGAAATGAACTATTAAAAAAACAAAGGTAAATACAATCAATTTATTTTGTTTAACATTTTATTAATATAATTTTTTTCTTCTATAATTCCAGATAAATACATCAAAAAATTGTCATCATGTCGAAATTCTATACAACCAACTGAAATGTATTGCTTTTTAAATAAATAAATATCAATCATTTAAACGTTTAAGAAATTTTTTAAATAAAATTTCAGGCAATTGTAGAAAAAACAACTGTATTAAACAGTTTTGTAGTAGTTTTTACTACATTTTGTAGTTGAAAATCAATAGTTAAAAACAACAACATGTTCAGTTGTTTTTACCGTTTATGTAGTGGACGCCTTTTCAACGACAAAATGTAGTTAAAACAACTGTCTTTTGTAGTTGATTTTACCGACATACTTTTTTGAGTGTACATAAACAAATTAAAACTAAAACCTTTTTTAATTTTCAACGTAGCTGGCCACGAATTTGGCTGAGCTGAGAATTCTACCCAGGCTAGCTGAATAAAAGTCCAACGCGCTAACCATTAAGCCACAGTCACGGAGCCCTTTGACCAAAGTTTGCAGGTTTTGGCGAAAATTTTCTAAAAAACCGAAACTTTGATCGAAGGGCGCCACGGGTAAGTTTAATCCGATTGGCCTCAAATTTGTACCACATAAGTTTTAGGATTAGGAGAATAAAAATTTTTCCGGACATTCAAAATTGGAAGAAACAACTTTTTTATACAAAAAATAAATGAAAGTCTAATGCTATATATAGGGATGAGATTTCCATGCAAATGCATGTTTTTGTCGATAGTCTAAAAACGATATCGACCAATTATCTTTCCGAATCAAGAAATTTGCGCTAAAATGGCATCGATTTGTTTTTGCATATTTTGCATATTTTGGTAAAAATGCATATTTTTGCATATTTTGATTTTAAATGCATATTTCCAACTTTTAAGTGCATATTTTTGCATAATTTGGCATAAATTAGAAAAAACACAAATTGAAATTTATTTGTTTCAAAAACTGTTTAAAATTTGAAACATTTATTTTAAAAATTAGAAAACAAATTTATTATTTAAAATTTTTTTTTAAATTGTTTTAGTTTCTAAAAAATCTAGCTTACTTAAAGTTTTAAATGTTATTATTGAAACCCGGTGTTATTTTTTACTTTTTTAAAAGTTTTTCGCATGAAATCAAGATTTTTATTGCACAAATTTTATTTTTTAGTGCATATTTTTAGGGTTTTTAGTGCATATTTTGATTTTTTAGCGCATATTTTAAGCGCAAAATTTAAATTTTTTAGTGCATGAAAATCTCATCACTAGCTATATATTATTACCAGGGCAAGGAAGTTCATGCACTATAAATCGCGTTTTTAGCGCTAAAAATATGTATCAAAAATTTAAAAATATGCAGTAAAAACTAAAAAAATATGCATTAAAAATTGGTTTATTTCCATATTTATTCATAAAAAATCGTAAGACATAAAATTTAGTGGTGCAAATTTAGCCTTTTCTCGAATTTCGAAAACGTCGGGGTCGGGAAAGTCGCCTTTTAGGATAGATATTAACACACAAAAATATTGGACCTGTTTGACAATGGATTTGGGATCCTTTTTTGACTTGAAAATCCCAAAACCCATGGTCCCACAGATCCAATTTTTTTGTGTTAATATCGACCCTAAAAGGCAACTTTCCCGACCACGACGTTTTCGAAATTTGAAAAAAGCTAAATTTGCTCCACCCTAGTGTAAAAATTTAAAAATACGTATTCGGATTTTTTCTTATTTGAATAGGCTTGCCCCCAAAACGATGCGCAAGTAGGACCCTTTTATTGGAAAAATAAGAAAAAAATTACATAAATTCAGTTTTTTATCTCATTGTCAGTGCAGTTTAATAAAAAATAAATAGAAACACTCCTTTCCATCTTTTAGATGCAGCCCTTGACCAAAATTACTCCATGAAAATTGTATTAATATTTTTCCCGGATTGTGCACTATATTGCGCAACTTTTTGCTTGAATTTATTGAAAAAAAAATATTTTTTTTTGTTTCTTTTTTATCAAAATAATGCATGAACTGATTTGCAAATTTTTCATGAAAAATAGCAAATTTCACAAAATAAATAAAAAAAATTAATTTTTTTAATAAATGTTGTTTTTTATTTTTAGTACCAAAAGGTACATAAAAATAAAATGTATTTATTCGGCCTTTATATATGTATATATATATTTTTTTAATAAATATTTAAAAATATGCAAGAAAATATGTAGTTTAAGCAAAATATGCAAAAACATGCATTTTCATCAAAATATGCAAAAATATGCACTAACAAATCAATGCCATTTTTAAGCAAATTCGATGATTCGCAAAGATAAATACTTTAAGTTGTTCTCAGGCTAACGACAACAAACATGTATTTACATGAACCCTCTTGCCCTGATTATTACTTTTCTCCTTTAAATGTTTTTATTATTTTAAATTTTCTTTAAATTAGTGTTTAAATTATACAGTGCAACAACCAAAACTAAAATGGGATGAAACCAAAAGCAAATAAAAGTTATTATTTTCCAGTTCATTTTTTAGTTCATTGCTAAATATTTAATAATAATAATTACTTGAAAACTGCATAAGTGGCGTATACTTAATTTTTTAATTGCCTTTAAATAACAATCAGAATAATTAGAAATATTTTTTTTTAATAATTTCGTTGTAGCGAAATAGACCCATATGCACAATAAAATTGAAACATAAAGAGTCTACTATTTTTTACTTTTATAATCAAAGAAGTTTAATTCTGAAAAATCCCGGAATCCCGAAAAATCCCGTGATCCCGGGATCCCGTGATTTCAATTTTCAAATCCCGAATACCGGGATTTTAAAAAACCGATCCCGTTTGACAGCCCTAGTGAATAGAAGCAATTATATTACTATTAAAATAAATTCCGAATCTTTTCTCACAACGACGCACGTTGGGTTGAAATGGATCAAAAGTGGCGCTTTATTCAAAACTGAAATTTTTTTTTTTACAAAAATTATTAATTTAGGGTCAAAGTATATAAAATTACACTAAAAAATCTGTCACAACTATTATTCTGAGTTGCTTACTTTTCTTGCAATCCGCCGTCAAAATCAAATAATTTTTTGTGTTTTTGAATATGGTGCTAAAAATTGAAAATCAACTTATTTCTAGATTTTTTTTGGTATTTATTCATTCAAAGGTAATTTTTTTATTATGGAACCATCAACTTCAGGCATTTTGTAAAAATATTTTTGAAATTTTTTTGTAAAATGTTCCAAAATTGGAGTATTTTTAATACTTGATGGAATATAAAAAAAAATGTAAGAGGTTGTTATTGCTTATACATTGTGATAATAAAGCATACAGTATAAGCTTTAATTTAAAAGAAAAAAAACGTCCGCGTTTAATGCCGTTATTTTTTTATTTAAGATTTTATGAAAAAAATACGGTCTCTTCAATAACACTTCATCACAAAAAAACAAAAAAGTTTCTGACCCAGAAACTAGACCCACTTATCCTTATGTATTTTGACCTTCTAAAGTCGATTCTGCCATCAGAATTGAATTCTATAGTTGGGGTTTCCTGTGGTTTACAAGGAAAGTCCGCAAAGTGAACCCACCTAATTTCCTTGTGAATTTGACAAAGTTACAAAAATTTTTAATTTTATTTCTGTATGTAGGGTGCAAGTCTGATTTATTACGTAGAAAATAAGAGTATTTTAAATAAAATCCGTCAAAAATAGCAAAAGTTACATGCATTTGAACAAAAACGCGTTATTTCAGTTTTATACAAAAACAGTTGTATTTATGTTGTGAATCAATGCATTTTTGTTGAAATGCTAGTAACTTATGCAATTTTTGATGGATTTAATGAAAAAACCTCTTATTTCCTTCGTAATAAATCAGACTTGAACATTACATACCGAAATAAAATTTTAAAAAATGTTAACTTATTGTTAGTCAAATTAACAAGGAAATCAGGTCAGTTCACTTTTGGGGACTTTCCTTGTAAATTAGAGAAAAACCCAACGATAGAATTTAATTCTGATCGCGGAATTGAATTTAGAAGGTAAAAATACATAAGTATTAGTGGTCTAGACCTTTTTTGTGGGTCTTTGTAAGCTATATATAAACAAGTAAGAGTTTAAAATTCGGCTGTGCCAAATCTCCAACAAGCAAAAAATATAAAAATGACAGGGAAGGTTTTTGTGGGGAGTGAGAAGGGGGCGGGGGCGGGGTTAGCAGATGGCTCTAGGTGGTGTAATATAATATCTGACAAATATGATAATAATAGTTCAGAATTACAACTTTCCTGACTTTTTTATGGAAAATTTTAAATTTGGTGTAACACAAAAATCCGACTTTGAACAAATTTTATGCAAGTATTAACACATATTTATTTTTTATTGTTTTAATTTTTTATTATCGCATTAAAAATACTTTAATTTGCAACTGTATTTATTATATTATCGCTTTTGGTTTAAAAGTTACAGCTTAAATTGTGAATCAAGTTCAATATTCAAGAAACACTAAAAAAATTCTGACAGGTTAAAAATAAATAAAAACCACATGTTTTCTCTTTAAAAGGGTGCTTTCTAATGTATTATTTATCATTCATCAATTAAAAAATATTATATGTTAAAATTACTGCTTCCCTGAATAAAGCGCCACTTTGCCTTTCATTCAACCCAATGTGCGACGCATCATATAAAAGGTAATAGAAAATAAAAATTTTATCAAACATATTTTTTAAAAAAAAAGTTGCAATATTGCAAAAATTTCTGAAGTGAATGCCATGACTATACAAGTATTAACGTCAGAAGGCCTCTGTTCTGTCTTTCACAACTTTTCAATTCACATGAAAATTTCCGAATCACATGAAATCAAGGCCGCTGTTCCAAAAAAGTTATTCACATAAAAAATGTGAAAATGAAAATTTTCGAATTTTTTTGGTGTTCTAGATTTCACATCCGAATTTCTTTTTCATTTTTTTTTCACATAAATAAAATTTGCTGAAAGTAAAACGAATGCATTTTTTTCCTTATAATTTTTTAAATTTAAATTATTCGATTTCAACTTCAAATGAAAACGTGATCAAAAATCGGATGTAAAATCTAGAACAGCAAAAAAATTCGGAAATTTTCATTTTCACATTTTTTATGTGAATTACTTTTTTTGGAACAGCGGCCCAAGATTTTTTACAACAAACACATAGGAAAAAATCTAAAAAAAGTAATTCACATAAAAAATGTGAAAATGAAAATTTCCGAGTTTTTTTGCTGTTCTAGATTTTACATCCGATTTTTTTTCGTTTTGTTTCACATAAATAAAATTTGGGCCCCTGTTCCAAAAAAAGTAATTCACATAAAAAATGTGAAAATGAAAATTTCCGAATTTTTGTGGTGTTCTAGATTTCACATCCGAATTTCTTTTTCGTTTTGTTTCACATAATTAAAATTTGGTGAAAGTAAAACGAATGCATTTTTTTTTCTTATAATTTTTTAAATTTAAATTATTCGATTTCAACTTCAAATTAAAACGTGATCAACAAAACACTAAACTTGATTTCATGTGATTCGGAAATTTTCGTGTGAATTGAAAAGTTGTGAAAGACAGAACAGAGGCCTTGGTGAAAGTAAAACAAATGCAATTTTTTTCCTTATAATTTTTTATATTTTAATTATTCGATTTCAACTGCGATTCATGTGATTTGGAAATTTTCATGTGAATTGAAAATTTGTGAAAGGTAGAACAGAGACCAATATTTCTTAAATTTAAGGGTGTCTGGCAAGTTTAATGATTACATTTTTGTAATCTACTCGACAAAACCAACAACTTATACTATGTCACATTAAAAGTATTTTTTCACTGTAGCACAGAGTAATTTTTGTAGCTCTTGGCTCTTAGAAACAAAAATTTCAGTAGAAAGTTTAGTAATTTTTTATGCCTGAACGTCTTTCATCAGAAAATTCTTCATTAATCCGTGTTCTCTTATAAAATGGTATGTAGTTTTCTTTTTTTATTTTTTCATTTTTTTTAAATCTTGTTTTTATTATGAAAAAAAAAATTTGCATTAGAAGATTATTTTGTTAAGTGTTATTTGTTTACATTTAAAAGAAAAAAAAAATACAAAAAATAATAATAATAATAAATACATATACAATTAATTTTACATAAAAAATATTTTAAATGTGTATATAATAATAATTTTCTACTTTTTTTCTATACATAATTTTTTTAATTATCATCAACTTTATTACTAAATTACATAAATTACTAAAGTGTATAACATTTTGTTTAAACCACATTTTACATTGCAAATATATTTGTATATAAAAAAATAAAATAAATGAATTTTCTAAAACAAAGCCTAATTTTTTCAACCATCTGCAAAAATTAATATTGTACATCAATCATAATTCTTGAATAAATCAAAAAGAAGTTTCGATATGATTGATATTTTTGTTTTAGTTTAAGACTTTGTTGATGAGGAGGAGTAGGAGGAATAGTTTTTTTTTTTAGATTTTACATTATGATAGTCTAGTATAGAAATTCATTTTATTTTTCTAGCTTAAGAGCTTTTTTTGTTATGTATATAAAATTCTATATTTAATTGAATAAAACTGTATTCGGATCTTCATTATCCATTTGTTTGACATGCCTTAAAACATCCTTTTTCGTTATAACACCCAAAAGACGTCTAAAAGTAAAAAAAATAAGAAAAGACATAATTATTTAAAAAAATTTAACAACTTTTTTAAAAAAAGTTTTTTTAAAAAACTTACCCATTGTGTGTTACCAGTGTTTGCCTTAAACCTAATTTACGGAACATATCAACTACAGTTTCCATAGGAGTTTGATCTGTTACCGTAATGGGTGCCATATCTAAAATCTTTTTTAATTTTAACGGTGGAGGACCTAGATTTTGAGCTGGTGCTGTTGATGTAAATAACACTATTGATTGCCCATTAATGCCTTCAATGAAACGTTTTGCATTTCCTTAAAAACAAAAACAACATTTAATTTAATTTAGTTTTTAATTATACTCCATTTCAATTCTCTTCTTACCTATTGCTAAATTAAGATCTCTACGTAATACAAAACCAACAAGATATTGATTTTCTCTAGAAACCACAACGGGATAACCATTGTGTTCTGTTTCTTTTAATAATGTTTCAATATCATCGACAGTCATAGAATCTTGTGTAATTACATTTAATGTTTCATTGCGTCTGAAAATAGAAAAAAAAATGCATAAAAGTATTTATTTTTTTGCAGTATTGTGTACTACATAAGTAGTGGGTTTATTCCCTTCTCTTTTGCGCTTTCACATTTTTTTTAAATATGTCATCTCTAATTCTAGAGAGGGTACTGCTGTGTTGTACAGAGTGTTCTATCATTTATTATTCAAGGGATGATCTATCCCTAACGACCGGCACTGCGACCCTTATGGGTCTTTTGTGCCAAAAATTCTTTCATTAAGTATAAATGGGGCATTCCATGTCAAATCGGACACTTTGAAAATTTTTTAGATTTTCCTAATTTGTTAATAGTTTTTAGTACCCTTCGAAAACTCCTTCGTGGTAAATTTTCAGATTTTTTTGATGACCCGTTCAAAAGATATCGAATTTTTAAAAATTGGTAGTTTGCTTCTTTACTCAAACTTCTTTTAATCATAACTTCTTCAATAATGGTCCAAATTTCAAATTGTTTTTTTTCAAAATTTTTGTTTTTTTACGTACTTTTAAAAAAAAAATCCCAAAAAAATTCTTAAAAGCGCTCTAGTATGCGATTTTAAGTTTTAAAATTTAAATCTCATTTTTGAAAATGTTTGTACTCTTTGATTTTTTTGAAATTTTTTTGTGTAAAACTTCTATCAATTCTACAAATTTTTTGCTCAGGAGGATAGTAGGATAACGATTATTACTATTTTTTAAATTTTTTTTAAAAATTTTATTGTAATTTTCCAATCTTAAAACCATTTCTACTGTTCTAATGGTGCGTCATCCTTTATAAGACCGACCCCCATTAATTTGTACGTCTTAACATTTCTTTGGAACAAACTAATACCCTATCTCCAATTTCTAAGGGGGCTCCCACACAAAACGACATTTTTTAAAATTTGTTCCAACCGCTCTAACTGCCCCATTTATTTTTACATAGGTATGTTTGAAAAAATGTTGTAGGGTAAAAATAAATGGGGGTCGGTCTCACTAATGACGCCTCTCGGACGCACCATTGGACTGGTAGAAGCTGGTTAAATAAAACAAATTTACAAGAGCGGTTGAAACAAATTTTAAAAAATGTCGTTTTGTGTTTTAAAAAATAGTAATAATCGTTATCCTACTATCCTCCTGAGCAAAAAATTTGTAGAATTGATAGAAGTTTTACACAAAAAAATTTCAAAAAAATCGAAGAGTACAAACATTTTCAAAAATGAGATTTAAATTTTAAAACTTAAAAATCGCATACTAGAGCGCTTTAAGAATTTTTTGGGATTTTTTTTTTTTAAAGTACGTAAAAAAACAAAAATTTAAAAAAAAAAAATTTGAAATTTGGACCATTATTGAAGAAGTTATGATTAAAAGAAGTTTGAGTAAAAGAACAAACTACCAATTTTTCAAAATTCGATATCTTTTGAACGGGTCATCAAAAAAATCTGAAAATTTACCACGAAGGAGTTTTCGAAGGGTACTGAAAACTGTAAACAAATTGGGAAAATCTAAAAAAAAAGTTTTTCAAAGTGTCCGATTTCACATGGAATGCCCCAAATACAGCTTTAGAATCAGAAAATAATTTTTTGTATGAAACTTTATAATTCTGCACAGAAATTTCAAATTTTTAACATTTCACCTAAAGAAAACCTCTCAGATTCTTAAACATTTTTTCTATAGAAGTATTATAGATTCTGTAAACTTTTTGTTGTTGAAAAGTTTTCTTTGATAATCTGATAAAAACTTTGCTGTTAAAGATAACTAAACAATTTTCTATAGACCATTACTATCGATAACAATAAAAACTTCTATAGAAAATATTCTGTTATCGATAACAGAATATTTCTAGATTTCTAGAAAATTTTCAGTAATCAATAACTATACATTTTTCTGCAAAAAATTTTCTTTTATCGATAACTATAGTTTTCTACAAAAAATTGTTTGTAATCAATAACTATACAATTTTCTACAAAAAGTTTTCTTTTATCGATAACTATAGTTTTCTACAAAAACTTGTAACTATACAAATTTCTTCTGCTATCGATACTACAATTTTGTTTAAAAAATGTTTTGTTATCGATAACTGCAATTTTCTAAAAAAAAATCTGTTATCGATAACAATAAATTTTCTATAGAAATTTTTTTTTATCCATAACTATACAATTTTCTTTAGAAAATTTTCTGTTATCGATATCTTTACGATTATCTATAGAAATTTTATGACAATTTATAAAAAAATCTAAAGAAAATTTTCTGTTATCGAAAACTACACAATTTTCTATAGCAAATTTTTTGTTATCGATAATTACAAATTAAAACAAGTAAAAAAGTTAAATTCGGCCTTGCCGAATGTAGTGATACCCTCCACAATTTCAAAAAGATTATTGCAAAAAACTTTATTTAAAAGGAAATTACTTTTGAAAAAAAAAAAATTTGAAAAAAAATTTCCGCGAAACAAAATTTTGATAAAAAAAAAATCCGCGATTTTTTTCTTTTTTTGTCAAAAAATATGTTCGTACTTGTTTAAATACCATTTGGTGTTCAATTATGTTCACATATGTCAACCAGAAGCCGAATTAGAGCATTTTGTATTTTTAGGTTATGTTGAATGTACTGAAATTTTTGAGGTGTGCTTACATTTTCGTTCATAACTTTTGAACCGCTGAACCGATATCGCTCAAATGCAATACCAAACTTCTCGGGAGAACTTCCAATATATATTTTAAGTTTCAGTCATCTCTGTGCAATATTTTGTCCGCGAGAGCATTTTCCACAGACAGACGGACAGACGGACATCGCTAGAATGTCTTAAAATCGATCGGGCATCATGAATATATATACTTTATGGGGTCCCAGATCGATATTTCGATGAGTCACAAACGGAATGACAAACTTATATATACCCTCTATCACTAAGTGGAGGGTATAAAAAGTCTGATATCGATAACTACAAAGCTCCTTAAAAAATGTTTTGTAATTGATAACTGCAATTTTCTAAAAAAAAATCTGTTATCGATAAAAATATTTTTTTTTTTTTAATTTTCATTTATCGATAGCTATACAATTTTCTTTAGCCAATTTTCTGTTGCCCTATGTTCATTATGAACTTTTATATAATTTAGTTAATACATACCCAGGTAGAAAAATACGACCGTTAAAACGCTTTAAAAGCGCTTTGTATGGTAGTACGAATGCTCTCAGACCATACTGAAAACCATCATCAGAGCGCTTTCAGACTGTCCTAATGATAACACCGTTAGACGGTTTATTTGAAGCGTTTTTAAAGCCATTTATAATAATGATTTTAGAACGCTTCGTTATAGCGCTTTTAAAGCATTGCAAAAACCAAAAATGTATCACTTTTTAAACGGTATGTAAAGCAATTTTAAAGTGCTTTATATGCAAAAAAAAAGCAATTTACAAGCATTTCAGATACAAAACCTAAAGTAATTTTCCATCAATTTAAAAACCAAATGAAAGTTTATTTTTGTTTTAATTTTTATTGTTTTAAGAAAAGATAAATATATTATTTTTTTTTATAAAAAATAACTGTTTTTTTATACCAAAAACTAAATAGAATTTCGTTTAGTTATTCTCTCTTCTGCTGCCGCTAGCCAGCGGCTTGTTTTGGTCACGATAGACTTGTCGGACTCATTTTCAAATTGTAGAAGAAGGTGTTCTGCAACTGGAAAACAAAATGAGTTTATTAATATAATAGGTATAAAGCATTTCTGATCTGACGAAAACTGCGATGTGTTTTTTTATAAATCTTTTAAAAAAAGATCTAGAAATTTGCTTAATTTGATGCTTTCGCTGTAAGGCAAACTTCACAAATATCAAAAAAAAAAGAAAATGAAAAGTTTCAATTAACATAAATTTTACTTTAAAAATATAACGCGAAGGGACGAAATTAGGTTGATACCTAAAATTGTTTTGTGAAAAACACATACATGTTTTGGTCAAAGATATATAGTTGTTGGCCAGCATAATATTACCTTTCAATTCATTAAAAACTTTAATGGTGCTAAAATTTTTTTTCGAAACTCCTTTAGTCGGTTTTCCAACGCCGCTAAACATTTGCTGTAAACCTGGGGACATTATAACGGAAAGGATACTTCCAATGGCATTATATCATACATGGGAATTTTTCATTGGCATTAGTTGGAACTAATGCCAATGCTAAAAAAAAGCATTAAAATTAATTGCCAATGAAATTTTTTGGCATTGGCATTATTTGTAATAATGCCAATGAAACGGCACAAATGCCTAAAAAAACTATTTACAATTGATAAAAAAAAGCATTTTTTTACAATAAATATATATTTTTTTTAAAAACTTAAAATGGCGATATATCGATAACTAAGCCAGATAGAGCAAAATGGAGGGCATTTTTGGTTCTTTGAATCTCCATACTTTCGGGGGTCCTCTTCACATATGTTTACCCCAATGGGTCCTAACTTTGAATCCAAAAAATTTGGGATTCCGGAAAATTTAAAAATGCTTATGTCTCGGTAAATATTGGTGACACAACAAAAAGTCCAAAAGCATTTTTGTAGCTCTTAGTTTCTAGAACTCGTCTGCCAATACTAGAAAACCCTCAGAGCAATAGTTTTTTAGTTATTCAGTTTCTAAAATTCTCAAGACCCTATTGGGCCCCTAAATTGCAGTACCTGGAAAAATAAGCAAGATAATGCCAAAGGTATGTGAATTTTTAAACTTTCGGGACTGCCAATTTTTTAGATTATAAATTTTGACCTATTAGGGTCCACACATGTGAAGAGGACCGGCGAAACTATGGAGATTCTAAGAACCAAAAATGCCCTCCATTTTGCTCTATCTAACTTAGTTTTCGAGATGTTATGCCTGTTCGTTTACCTAACTACAATCATCTCATTTTTACTACTTTTAATAAAGCTGGAAATTTGTAATACAAAAAGTAAACAAAACTTTCCAGTTGTAGTAAAAAAAGTAAGAAATTTGGGTAAACAAAAAGACCTATAGCCATTTTAAGTTTTAACCAAAAAAAAATTTCACAACTGGTTGACGGAAATACGACTTTTAATATTGCTAATGCTTTGTTTTCATTAAGACATTTATTAATGCCAATGAAATTTTTCATAATTGGCATTACTAATGCTACTAATTCCTTAACGGGCATTGGCATTGATTGAAACAATGCTAATGCTAAAAATTTCATTGGCATTAGTTTCAATATAATGCCAATGAAATCGTCAATTAATTAGTCCATTTATTTAAATAGTCCCATGTATGCCTCATATAATGAGTCGGCATTACATTTTAACCGCATCAGGTCACGCTGAATAACAAAATAAAAATTAGTAATTTTGATTCAAATGTAAATATAGAAAAATACATACCAGTGAATTGCAAAATTGCTGATCAGTTTTAACCTTGTTGTCAAACTCCTCAAACTTAACTAAATCTGTTATGGGGTCGTCTAGAGTTAATTCGCTTTTAATGTCGGCTTTTTGGTCGTCGTAAACCATATTTAAAAAGTAGTGTAAAAAAATGTTGTAAAAAAAATTGTATTCCTAAACCAACATAAATTTGGCGAAAAAGTAATCTCAAAAAGCTTTTTCAAAACGTTCATAAAGCGTTATGAAATAATGCTTTAAAAATGCTTTATTTTTGATAAGTCATGACTTTTTTTTTACCGTCATGAATTTATACTTGGAAGTGCTTTAAAAATGCTATTTTTTTATTACCGTCATGAGTTTCTACTTTGGAGTGCTTTAAAAACGCTTTTTTTTTATAACCGTCATGAATTTCTACTTGGGTATTTATCTTATACTGTATACAGACTTGCGTGATTTTAAAATCACTATGTGATTTTCCTTTGAACAAAATCACATAGTGATTTATAAAATCAACTCTAAATTGTACTAGCATAAAGAAAAATCACAAAATCATCTCAATTTACCATGGTAAGTTCTTGTAGTGTGAACGTGGCCTTACTATTTTATGTAAATAAAGGAAATATATATATATATATAATTTTCTGTTATCGATAAATTTTTATTTTTTTTAAAATGATCAATAATTTTTTTACTGAAAATGTTTGAAAAATTTTCTTTAGGAGAAATATGACAGATTTTTTCATATTAAACTTACAATTTTCTGTCATCGATAACTATAGTTTTTTATAGAAAATTTTTATTGTTATCAATAACTACACAATTTTTGTATAAAATTTTCTGTTATCGACAACTACACAGTTTTCTATAGAAAATTTTTTGTTATCGATAACACAATTTTCTTTAGAAATTTTTTGACATCGATAACTACACAATTTTAAATAAAAAAAAATCTCTGTTATCAATAACTATACAATATTATAAACAGCACTTTTTGGGCCTCAAACTAAAATAAAACTCTAATTGAATATTTTCTATGAATAATTTTCTCTTATCGATAAAATTCATATAAAAGTTTATATAGAAAATTCTCTGTTATTGAAAGCTATACAATTTTTTATAGAAAATTTTTTGTTATCGATAACTATACAATTATGTATAGAAAATTAAAGACAATTCATAGAAAAATTTGTATAGAAAATTCTCTGTTATCGGAAATTATAAAATTTTCTATAGCAAATTTTGTTATCGATGACTACAATTTTTTATAAAAATTGTTCTCTTATCGATTACTACAATTTTTTATAAAAAAAATCCCTTATCGATAGCTATACATTTTTTTTAGAAAATTTTCTGTTATCGATAACTATACATTTTTTTTTTTTTTTTTAAATGTCCGGCTATGTGGAATGAATACCTTCCTTGTTAGTGGATATTATAAAAAAAATACCGAAAATATAGATATTTTTTTTAAATATGAATATTTAATAATTTTTTTACTGAAAGTGTTTGAAAATTTCTCTTTAGTATAAATGCGACCGACTTTTTTCATATTAAACTTACTTTGGTTGCATTACATCAGCTGCCAGCGTTGTATGTGCAAATTCTTCTTTACTATCCAGGAAAGGATAACCATTCAAAGCTATATGAGCATCGTAAATACCCTTCAAAAAAATGTTTATTATTTTCTAATTTATTAACTTCCTATTATTCTTACCTGTCTACCCAAAGCATCTCCCACCCATTTGGAAGCCATAGCTGCTGCCATCAAAGGTACAATATAACCCACGCCACCAGTCAGTTCAAACATTATCACTACCAACGAAACAGTCATGCGAGTTACACCACCTAAACATGCAGCAGCTCCTACCATTGCATAAAGACCCGGTGTTATGAGATTATTGCCTGTTGCACATTCGCCCGTAAAGAACCATACATTGGGATAAGTATAAGCAAATTGTTCAACAGCTAAAAAGAAATGATAAACCATTACAAGTAAGAATTAAAGTTAGACAGATTAAAAAGTTAGACAGATTAAAATGTACTTACCAATTCCAACAATTCGTCCCAAAATAGCTCCCAGCAATAGGGATGGTATAAAAAGACCAGCTGGAACTTTCATACCAAAGGTAAACACTGCTAAAGCAAATTTAAGGAAGAATGCTAACACCAACAGGCCAATTGCTTTATAAACTCCAGGACCCAATTGTGTCACCTCTATAGAAGAAGAGGCAACTGTAATGTTCAATCGTGTATAATCACTGAAAAAATAAATAATATTTGTGTTAATTAATACGGGGACAATTAAAAGCGGAATCAAAAGCGATCGAAATTCTATTCTAATGTTTGTAATAAATATAGATTTTGATTAGTTTAATAAGAATTTCACCAATTGATATCCAACTCCGAAAAAATTTTGAGTAAAAAAATTTGACTAAATTAAGCAAAAATAAGTGAGAGAAAGACTCGGCTGTGCCGAATCTTTCATACCCTCCAACATGTCAAAAAGCACAAATATAATTGGCCGTGTCGTTTTTTAGAGGGCATCTTTCCCCTTGCAATAATATTAACAAAAACATTAATTTTACTTTTCCACAAAAAGGGCGGACAGAAAAAATAAAATTTTTAAATCTTCTTAAATAAGTACTGTACTTTGAACATATTCTAGCATAAAACGGAATGAGAAAGTTTGTATACCCCCGATACTGTGGTTGAACACACCCCTCATCAAGCAGGATCAGGTTGTGTAAAAATGGTTACGAAATGTTTTTTTGTCAAACAGTGTAATTATTTAGCAATAACTCGAAAACAGGATCAGCTAGGATTTTCGTGTTAACGATTTTTAAAGCTCTAAGTAAAGAGGAATGAAATGCCATTACTCAATTTTGTGACCATTCTTACCAAACCTAAACTTGCTTGTAGTGGGGTGTGTGGAGGATATAACAATTTGGAGTACCACAACTTTAATTTCATTTCGTTCGCTATTACATTCCATTTTGAATGTAATCTTTTAGATTCCGTTTTCTGTTTCATTCAATGCGGATTTCATTTCATTCAGCACAACATGCATTCAAGAAATGAAAAATGTTCTCAATAGATATAAAAAGTAAAAAATTAAATTTTTGAAATATGTCCACTAAGGGTGTTTTTATTTTTTATTTCGGATTTTTGTGTTGCACTGGGCAGAATTTTGTTCCTTTGTACTAAAAACTTAATAATAAAAAATTTGGAGTTAATCCGTTATTTTTAAGTGGACGCGGAAACGACCTGAAGTTTGAATAACGGATTACAAGGGGAAAAAATGACTTTTTACTCATTTTCTCAATTTTTTCGATATTTAAAGTTAAGTTTGAATTCAAATGGTTAAAGAATTGTGATATGGAGTACATTACCTTTGTAATAAGGCAATAAAAACTAAAATCGGTTAAAAATCAGCCAAGTTATTACAACTGCCCCAGGCAACTAGCGTGTGGCAGACCACTTGATCAAAGATTTCGAGTTCAATTTTTGAAATTGATTGAAATTATCTACTATAGCAACATTTTTTTATTCTTTACTTCCCAATGTACTAAGGTGATAGGTATTTTTTATATTGTGTTATGGTAACTTGTTTTAAATTAATGTTAAAAAGGTCTAAATTTTTCAGCCCTGTTTTCAAATCTCCAATTTTAAATTTTAATTTTTTTAGGCAAATAAAATTTAAAAAATCGACCATTGGACCATAGGATTTTGTTAAGCACATATAAGGGAATAAAAATTACAAAAATTGTAGACATTCCTTTTTTCATTCGTCTAGTTTAGCGATTTTAATTCGGCGGATTTCGAGATAATTGTGATTTTGGTAACTTTTTTAGCTTTTAGTTAATTTTTTTATTTTTTTTAACAAACTTTATATGGTTTCTACCGAATTACTACAAAATTATATAGAATACTTCAATTCCATTAATCAGGGCAAAATTGAGATATGAAAAATTGACCCAGTTAAAGGTCAAAGGTAAAATTTTAGAAGAATTTGAATTTTTAAAGATTTACAGATTTTTCGAGCGGATATTAATGAAACTCCTAAATGTTATTTTAATAAGATGTAAAAATTAATGTAAAAATTTCAATTTTTTTTCGCTCGATAATCCTAGATTCAAAATTTTTAGGTCTCGAAAAAGTACCAATCTTTCCTAGTTCTCAAAAATGTCTAAAACTATGTTTTTCAGCATGTTTTTTCTGTCAGAGAATCATCCTACATTCCAAATATCAAATTTTAATGAGTAGACTCTTAGAAAGCCCTGTTAGAATCGAAATTTTTTAAAATGTACTTTCGTCCGATTTTTTAAGAAGGGTAATAATACATACAAAATTTCTAGTTTCTAGAACCATTATTTCAGAAGATAAAAGAATAACATACAAATTGTAATTTCCAAGAGGAAATGCCCCCAAAACCCTACACTCAAAAAATTTCATGCATAAAAATACGAAGTATTATTTCGTAAAATTTTTTTCGTACATATTACGAAATTTTTGTACATATTACGAAATTTTTGTAATTTTACGAAAACTTAGAATTTCGTAAAAATACAAATTTCGTTTATTTTACGAAGTACATTTCGTAGCCAAAAAAATACGAAATACTTCGTATCTTAACGAAATATTTCGTAATTTAACAAAATATTTTTCGGAAAAAAAAAATCACAAAATCAAGGGGTTTGATTTATTTATCTGAATTACTAGATTTAACAGATTTAACAATTAAAAAAATGGAATAACAAAAATTTGTTCATCTCTTTTTAATTTTTGTTTACGGTTTCTAATTTTAAATTATTTTCAGCATAACACAAAGTCAAATCACCCAAGATATATTTTTCAATGCAGTCTGTTAGGTGTTGCGACATTAGTGAAAAGTTATACGGGCATGTCACCCACCGAGTCAATTCCGTTTAGAAATGGAATTGAATGTTTGCTCGGGAAACTATTTTTTTCGTAAAGAAACCACCAAATTACAGTGAATGTTTGGAAGTGTTTTGATTCCGAAAAAATATTTTTTGAAAAATATTCCATCCCACTTCCGGACGGAATGTACTCAATGAATGTACTCAAATTTCGTAATTATACAAAATATTTCGTAAAAATAAACATAATTCCCCAGCAAAAAATAAACGAAGTGGTTCAAAAATAATTAGTAGCTTCACTACATACAAAGTAGCGATAGGTGCCGAACTTCATATTCCGTAGGAAGTACTTTTAAAATCACTTCCAAAAATGCTACAAAATAACAATAAAAACATCTTTCACCAGTTCTTTGCTTAATGATTTTGAAGTACCTGTTTCATATGTTCTTACGAATCAAATCAGAACAACATATGAACTTCTTTTTCAACTGAAACAATTAGAATGAGGGTGATACACGAAGTATGCAATTTTTTCTACGTCCAGCTTCAAATAGATTTAGGTTTTGCAAAAATGGTGACAAAATTTGGTAATGGCATTTTATTTCTCTTTATTTAGAGCTTAAAAAATCGCAAAGACGAAAATCGATTATTGATAAATTTTTCAAATTTCATATCTTATATCAAAAAAAGTTGGTCCTAAATTAAATAAATACATTTACGAACTAAAGCGGATGTTGCTGCTTCACATTATTAAAGATTGTTTAAGCTTTTTAGGAAATTGAGGTATAGGCTTGTGGTCAAAACAAACTTGTGAATCAATTCGCCGTGAATTTTTATAGTTTTGTGATCTCTATAATTACTCCTTTTTTTAATTAGAAGTATATATGTATGTTAGATTATCAATGAAATTAATTTTTCTATTACGTAAGGTTTTTAAGATATTCGCGTTTTAATATTGAAATATTTCGGTCTCCTCTGTAACGTATTCTTAAGTTGCTCAAACACAAAAGAACTCGATTTAGTAAAAATAAGGCATCTTTATTCCAAATCTGGCATCCAAATTTTTCTATCGCGTACTGTTTTTGAAATATTGGCGTTTGAAAAACTCAAATTCTACTGTTACGCACTTATATAAATCACACTAAAATTTTCAAACGCGAATATCTCAAAAACAGAACATGCTTGAAAATTGTGGATTGCAGTTTTGGAATCAGGAGGTCCATTTTATATGAAATCAAGTCCTATTTCGTGGAAGCAACGTAAGAATACGTGACAGTGGACCCCTAAAAGTGTTTTTTTACTTTTTAACAGCGAATATCTCAAAAACGGTACGTGCTAGAAAAATTTGGAAGCAGGAGACCAAAATCTATAATTATAATCTATATAAGTACCAGTTAGAAATTTCACTGGGAGGTTTTTTGCTGTCGAACAGTGTTTTTAGTGTAAATATTACAAAAATATACTCTTTCAATCAATCTTACAAAAATAAGTAAAAAAAGAACTTCTAATTTAGAAGTTCTTAATCACTAAATAAAAATGACATAATCACACCCAAAATGCCAAGAAATATGTAGTTCTAAAGAAGTGATGAAAAATGTGCTTCCAAAAGGTCAAGTTATATTAACATCCGGATCACTACTTCAGAAGTTGTGATAAAAACACTAGTGATATATGTTATACTTAAGTGTCAATCTTTCGCCACTGAAAAGTGGCGATAAAAAGAACATACTTTGTGTGTCACGCCCATATTAAATTCATCAATGTTTCAGTTGAAGAAGAAGTACATCTAGTTCATAAGTTGTGGTGAATTTTGTAGTGAATGGTAAGCTCTTTTTTTGCTGGGTTGTATTTACAAAAAAAAAAAACTTCGTAATATGTACAAAATATTTTGTATGTTACCGAAATATTTCGTAATTATACAAAATATTTCGTATTTATACAAAATATTTCGTATTTATACAAAATATTTCGTAACTTTCGTAACTTTACGAAATATTTTCGTTAAACTAAACATAATTCGTATTTCCAAAAAAAAAAACTTCGTAATATGTACAAAAATATTTTGTATTTTTACGAAATATTTCGTAATTATACAAAATATTTCGTAGTTATACAAAATATTTCGTAACTTTACGAAATATTTTCGTAAAAATAAACATAATTCGTATTTACAAAAAAAACTTCGTAATATGTACGAAAATATTTAGTATTTTTACGAAATATTTCGTAGTTATACTAAATATTTCGTAAATTTACGAAATATTTTCGTATTTATTTCGTAAATATCACTTAAAAACTTCGTAATATTTACGAAATGCCATAGGTAAATATTACGAAATATTTCGTTCCGGCAAAACCACGAAATATTTCGTACAATGTACGAAGTATTTCGTTCATTTTACCTATGAAATTTTTTGAGTGTACATTACAAACTTCAAGACTTTTACCCCTTTTGCCCTCTTAGAATCTAAATTTCCAAAATTTGTTTCCGCCGGAAGATCCCATATTCCAAATTTCTACGACCATTATTCCAAGAAACATAAAAAGTACCAAAAGTACACTTTTTTACCCCTTTTTTTCCGGGAAGTGAACCTACATTCAGAATTCAAGTGCGATGATTTAATCTGTCAGTCACTCAATAGATTAAAGATTAATATCCTTGTTTTACACTTACCATAATGGATTTGAAACATCACCGGGCGAACATTGACTAAACAGTAAATAAATCAATTCATTCATATTCATGCGTGTAAATGGATTCGGAAAACAAATGATGCAAGTGACTAGAGTAACAAATAAAACTTCCGTAACTGGATATTGACCCAATTTGCTGGATTTCCTAAAGCGACACCACCATAAATTGGCCTTTATAAATAAAGTTCCAATTATGCCCTAAAACAAAACAAGAAACTTGTATAATTATCAAAAATCAATGTAAAAAATTATATATGTATTTACCCCCATTATACCCAAAAATACAAAAGGTATCAATTCAAAAAATATCCAGGGCTGATTATATTCCACAAAAAATAAAACTGAATGTTCATTACCAAATGGTGTTAGAGATCTAAGAACGAAGGCGGCTATCAGTGCACAAAAGAATGAACGCCATAAGGTCTTAAGAGGGAAATAATATGATACCTCTTCCAGCGAAAATAAAACACCACCAATTGGCGCTCCAAAAGCCACTGAAACACCTGCTGCGGCCGCGGCTGATAATATTTCACGTTTTTTAGCTTCATTTCGGCCATATTTGGGAAACAGATGTGAGAATATGTTGCCAATACAACTGGCTATATGAACCATAGGACCTTCTTTGCCCAATGTTAAACCGGCCGATACGGAAAGCATTAGACCCACTGATTTTATCAATAAAGTCCATTTACCCAAATAGCCACGTATAATAAAACCTGATAGGATTGTTTTAATTTCGGGTATACCGGAGCCACAAGCATATGGTGCAAACATTCGCACCAATGAAGCACTGAGAGCCGCAAAAAGCAAAGCCCATAGTATAAACCATATGTATGAGATAATATAAGCTCCAGTTCCTTCACGACTTAAACCAAAAATTTCAGGCCAAGTTTTCCACTAAAAATACAAAAGAGACAAATGTTATCATATTTTTATAATAGCTCTTTAGCAATAAATATTACCGTGGAACAATTTCCCTCTTCGAAAACCGATTGTTTTGTTGGCCAACAGCATTGTTCACGATTAAACCAAAATGCTTGCGGACATATGCCATGTTTTAAGTCTGACATCCAACTAGCTCCAATATCAACCATACCCGCTACACAACCCGCTGCTATACCCACCAGTAAGACGCATAGCCAACCTGACCACGCATCGTGAGCTCCCTTAACTAAATCCCACAATGAGTCTTGACGTTTCTTAACAATATATCGATGACGCATACGATCTCGCGCAATATCACGTTGCCAATCTATAGTATGAAAATCTTCATATTGTCCAATTCCTGGTATATCATCATTGGGTTCTGGAAGATAATACAAAAATTTATCGATATAATTGAAAAATTAAATAGATTTGTTTGTAGTTAATAAGGACATTCACGTACCTGATGATCCGTAAAATGATAAACCGCCTAAAAACATAGACATACAAAAACATATAGATGAATTAATGAAAGTATTTAGGTATGGGAACATGTATAAAAATGTAAAATTGTACATATGAATACTTAAGAACTATTGGGCCTAAGATTTTTTTACCCACCCTAATATTAGCTTTGAATTTCGAGGGGTTATTATGGGGTTGCCCCATAATAGCCCCTTATTATTATGAACCTTATAATTATGAACTTATTATTATGAACTTTTTGTTTACTTTGACCAAGCTATTAACAAATTTAATTCGAAAGAGCTCAATTGTAATTTGAAGATTCCATGTGTAGTTTGAAAATTCTACTTTTAATTCAAATATTCCATTTGTAAGTCGAAAACTCAAAAAAAAAAAAAATGCAAGGGCGTTTTTTTACACTTTCATTCTGTAAGCAATTTGATCATTATTTAAACTACTATTTTTTATATCCACGGCCACAAAAAGGGCGGACCTAGGTTAGGTTGTAAGTGGCTGCTGACGTTTTACGTCAACACACGTAGACTCTGAGGTCCATTGTGATACCACGGGACCGTAATAGGTTTCCCTACTAGTCCCTGTCATTAAACCAGTTTGAGCTTCTTATGAAACTACTTAGATATTAAATTTTGACATCCGACAAATCAGAAAGATCGTACAGCTCCCTAGATCCCAGTGAAGCAAGTCTCTGACCAGAAAGTGCCGGGCAATGGCAAATAAAGTGTTCGATAGTTTCCAACTCCTTTTCATCCATGCAACTCCGGCAAAAGTCATTCGACGGCACATTTAACCGCTCTGCGAGCTTCCCTTTAAGACAGTGTCCGGTAATTATAAAAACCACCGTCGAAATCTCTCCTCTTGGAAGCGATAGCAGCTCACTTGTGCGCCCCTGATTAAGAGAAGGCCAAATCAGTCGTGTTGTCTCACACGTCCATCCATGGGCCCATCTTTGATTAATCTCCGTCACAGAACAAAGCCGTAGGTTTTGCTTGCAAGTTTCTAGAGGCATACCAACACATTCCAATTCTGTTGGAACCTGTAAGGTAGTTCCTAGTCTTGCAAGCTCATCGGCTTTGCAATTCCCTGGAATGTCTCTGTGCCCTGGAACCCATATGAGTCGTATGTTAAACTGCTTGGTCATCTCATTTAAATACGTGCGACAGTTAAGGGCAGATCTTGTTTTCAGAAACATTGAATCCAGGGACTTGACCGTGGCTTGACTGTCATATTGATGTTGACAGCGGTTGTAGATAAGACATTGCAGCTCAACCAGCCAGCCACTTCCTTTATAGCGAGCATCTCTGCCTGGTAAACAATGCAATGATCTGGCAATCTTCGAGACAGGCTCAATGCAAGCTTTTTTTAACCCTTGCAAAATTTTTTAGCCCTTGCAACAGTGCAAGATTGCAACGTTTTTTAAAAAAATCATTAAATGAAGGGCTTATTGTAAAAACTCGGTAAGCAACATTTCATTTTATGGTGATTTTTGCCTTAAAACTTTTGAAATAATGTAGAAAATATAACTTTAGTAAACTTACATACTTAAGATACTTGCACGAAGGGTTTCAGCTAGTCTTCTGCCAAAAATCTCTCTGTGGAACATCTGTAGAAAGCGAAGAACACCAAAAAATCAAAAGTTGCTTATCAAGTTTTTGCAGTAAGCCCTTCAAATCAATTTTTTTTTCTTTTTTCTTTTCTTTTAACTTTTACACGATGCGTTGTTTCAAATAACGTATCGCATTTTATTTAAATACCCGGTTAGAAATCATCACATATGTACACGTATGAACATATATGATCACTCATATATGTGCATTAGGGTGGCAGCTAAATTTCAACTTTGGATTTTCAACATCTCCCGGGCGGAATATTGTGCCACATGGTCTAAAACTGATGTGGAAAAAATTTCAGCCAAATCGGATAACTTTAACCCGTGCCCCTTTGAGGTCAAAGTTCAAATGATAAAAAAAAAAATTTTCCATACAAGCAAAAAATTTTTTTTTCGATTTTTTATTTTTTTATTTTTTAATATTAGTTAGCTTTATTAGCTTATTAACAACAACAAATTTCATTTCGATCGGACAAGATTTTCAGTTTCAAAAGTGACTCTGAAAAAAAATTTTCAGGCTTGTTAAAAGCTTACTCTAAAAAATTTTCAAAAAAAAAATTTTTTTAGTTTTGATAAGCACACATTAAAGAATTTTTGTTGCTCTTAATACCAGGATTTTTAATTTTTTTTTTTAAATTTTTTTTCGACATCGCATTTTTGTTCTAAATTGGGGTAAAAAACTGGAAAAATGCAGTTTTTGGCCCTACTTAAGAGCATGATTACAATGTCCCAGAAAGAAAAAAATGATAGATTTGGAATATGTATTA
The DNA here is from genome assembly GCA_963921195.1 of Pegoplata infirma. Taxonomy (NCBI): domain Eukaryota; kingdom Metazoa; phylum Arthropoda; class Insecta; order Diptera; family Anthomyiidae; genus Pegoplata; species Pegoplata infirma. The sequence continues at coordinate 128,181,639 of OY992539.1, read as the reverse complement.
TCAAGAGAAACAAACGCAAGCTATTTTGTAAACTTTTAAAAACAAAAAAAAATATTTTTTTAAGAGTATGCTGTCTCAAGACAGTCTCAATTTTTTTTTTTTCAAGACCACTTTTGTAACAGAAAATCTTGTCCGATCGAAATGAAATTTTTTGTTGTTAATAAGCTAATAAAGCTTACTAACTTTTTTTTTAGCTCTGACAAGCACACATTAAAGACTTTACGTCGCTTTTGATAACAGTTTTTCTTTTTTTTTTTTTTTGTGACATCGAAGTTTTGTTCTAAATTGGGGCCAAAAGCTGCAAAAATTTAGTTTTTGGCCCTATTCAAAAACAAAATTACGACATCACAAAAATGTAAAAAAAACCTATTATTAAGAGCGACAAAATGTCTTTAATGTATGCTTGTCAAAACTAAAAAAAAAAATTTTTTGAAAATTTTTTAGAGTAAGCTTCTAACAAGCCTGAAAATTTTTTTTCAGAGTCACTTTTGAAACTGAAAATCTTGTCCGATCGAAATGAAATTTGTTGTTGTTAATAAGCTAATAAAGCTAACTAATATTAAAAAATAAAAAAAAAAAAAATCGAAAAAAAAATTTTTTGCTTGTATGGAAATTTTTTTTTTTATCATTTGAACTTTGACCTTAAAGGGGCACGGGTTAAAGTTATCCGATTTGGCTGAAATTTTTTCGACATCAATTTTAGACCATGTGGCACAATATTCCGCCCGGGAGACATCAATATTAACACAAAAAAATTGCTCCATACATTTCGCTGCCACCCTAATGTGCATGGACGAAAATTGAGGTAATATGTAGACATATGAGCATACATGATCATACATGTTTGAATATATTTCTTCATATACTTTTATATTCTTTTGCAGGCGATAAAAAATGTAAAAATATAAATTTTTGTTTAATAAATAGTTTAATATAATTATTATTGTTTCATAAAATTAACATTTTACAAACTAAAATTGATGATTAAATATGATGAATCAAATGTTTTATATTGACGGAATCCTTTGCGTTGTACGACATTTTGGCGTATCTCACACATCCTGTCAATAGATTCATCGGGAATTTATCTTGTTCGGACTTGGCTTCTTCAAATGTTTAAATCTTGATGTAGTTTCAGTCACATTCATTCAAATTTTAATTAGCAAAGCTGCAAATAAGATAAAGTTTTTAAAAGATGAATTTTTATTTTATTACCATAAATGTTACCTTTTAATATCCGCCAATTCTGTATCCATTAAAATTTAGCTGAAAATCTTTTAAAATATGTGAATAATTTGTTTTTTGAAGTTTCTATAATTTTGAAAACAAAAAAAAAATAATAATAAAAAGTTTGAAAAAAAAGAAAAAAAAGCAAACAACACAAATTGAAATAAAAAATATCAATTGTTTTCAGAAATTATTTATAAAAAAGAAATTGGCTCAAAATATATTGTAATGTTTTTACCAATAGGAATTATAGATTATTCAATCTTATTTTTTTTTTATCTTGTTCTCATAATCGTGAATGATTTTCAAAAATAGTGCTTATTATGTAGATGAGATGATATAATAGTTGAGTCCTTCGTTCTAATTTGAGTTTGGAAATTAAACTCAAACTAAAGCAAACATATGTTTATTAAGTTTTAGGCTTAAGAATGTGGTCATCAAAATTCCCATTCAATTGATACCACATTTTATTGACCCCCTGTTGATCTTATAAAATCTTATCTAATGACTATCATCCATACATAAATATACGAAATAGGAATCTGTTTAACCCAATTTAGCATTTATACATAGTTCCAAAAAACAGCAATGTGTGTAGATTTATCTGACTGACCAGGGGCTTCGCATAGACTATTTTAGGGCCTTGACGTTACCAGAAATATGGGAAATTTTTATAGTTATTAATAACACATTTGAGAAGGTGATTCACATGCCTTCATATTGGCTCAAAACACTACCATATATTCGACCCGTGGACGAATGTATGATTCCATATATGCTATCACATGTCCATATGTGCTCATACGTGGTTCATACATGTTCATACATGCATCCACACATGTTCATATGTGTACATATGTGACGATTTTTACCTGGGTAGTAATATAATTGCTACAATTTGCGAAATAACAAGCAATTTTCACATTTTGCATTTTTGCAAGACTAAAATTGCTGCCGTGAATTCCATTATTGAAAAATGGAGTTTTTCAGAGGTTGGTTAAGTTCTTCCAGGGGGAATCTCCACCCCAATCATCACGGTCCTATTTTTACCTTTTGGTCCATAGCGATGCCACAAAACTTTTGCCGATAGCGGCTAAAGTTAAACACGTTCAAAGTCATTGCGATTCTTTTTAGTATTCTAAGATCCATTCGCGTTATACCCTCCAAAGTACTAAAGCTTATCAAACCAATAATCGATCGGCGACTCCTTACCACCGCTGGACAGTTACGCGCTCCTGGTGAAGCGCGTCTTTTACAACTGGCGTCTGAAATAAGTGTAATATTCTTGGCATGCCGATAAGACAGTGACCAGTTATTATTCCAGTCACAGCTCGACATTCCCCTTTCGTAAGGACCACAAGACATATTCGTGCCAAATTTCAGGGAGATAGCTCTTTTATTTTAGAGTGCATTGTGTCTACTACAATATCTTAGAATCGATGATGCATCAATAACACAGACAGACAAAAGGTTAACTTTTTCAATTTGCCTGACTTTTGACGTCTGTTTTATATGGAGTTTAGTGTGCTGATTCCCAACCTGTTTTACAATTTTTCCATCAGCTAGCGTTCAAATTGCTGTTGAAAAGTCGAAAAAGTGTGATTTTTACCAACTTTGCTATGCCATAATTTCCAACACAATTACACAAAACTACCCAGGCAGAAAAATACGAACGGGAGAGCGCTGGCAAAGTACCTTTTATGGTCGCTTGTGTGCTGGGAAAGTATCACAGTTTAGTACTCTCCCAGCGTCCAAAATGATAACCACGGTAAACGGTATGCCGTTGCTATTTTAAAGCGCTTTGAAAGCGCTTTAAAAATAAAAAATATGGTACTATTATAGCACTTTTAGAACAAAAAAATGGGACGTATCTAAATTGTATACATAAGTCCATAAGACACAACTTTTTTTGGTGTTTATTTGAATAAACAAATTTATTAAATTAGGGTAAAAAAATTACTGACTCATTTATTAGGATAAAAAAATTTTGAACAAATTTTGAACAATTTTCTAAGTCCCGGAAAAAATTTGTTTGCAGTTTTCTTTGCGTTTTGGAATACAAAATTTATTAAAAATGCTTATAGGAAAAAATTTGGAAAAGTCCCGAAAAAAAGTGGTGTATTGAACCGAAACGGGTATGTATCCGGAGTTTAAGGGTGATGTATCCGGAGTTTAAGACACTTCCTCACGAAAGAAACAGGTATTTTTATATAAAAGGTGTCAAGTTTGTAATATGTAGGTCATTGTGTATATGTGAGATATCATGAGAACTTCAAGGACCGGCCACTTATCCTGCAGGCAAATAAAAAAATATTCCAATTGTTATGAAAATTAATAAATTTTAATAAAAAATTTATACTTTGAACGGATTTAAATAGAAAAACATTGGCAAAGCGCTTGGAAAGCACTTTTTCGAATTCATACTACCTTCTACACAAAAAATAAAGTGCTTTGCCGAGACTTTTTCTTTGGAACGGTTGGCAGTTTCTGCCTGGGTAGCTACCAGAACCCGGGCAAAAAAGTTTTGGCCTGTGTAATATCTACTTTATGGGGGTTCAATTTGGATTTCGATGTTTAACACACGAAATGATTACGTGAGTATTTAGTTGATACTTTTCGAATTACAATTGTTATCTTTTAATTACAATTGTAACTTTTGAATTACAATTCGCTACCTCAAAATACGAATGTCGTATGTAATTTTTTTCGGTTTTTAGATTATGATATATTCATAATAAATTTCGCACGCTCTTTCTAATGGTGTTATTAGTTCCTTCATAAACCTTATAGTTTCTGAGATATTCAGAATGCATTTTGTCGTATGTAACAAAATTTTATCGTTTTGAGTATGTATTTTGTCGTATGTGCACAAATAACACACAAAAAATTATTGGCTAAAAAATTTCAATTAAATCTATTGATCAACAAAATTTAAATGAGTCAATTATTTTTTTGATCAACATTTTTGTTATTTTCTTTAACTATCAAATTACAAATTTTCAACATACCAGATTTTTTTTCACTTCAATTTATTTGAATACATTAATGCAAAAATATACGTTTTACTACGGTTTTACTTTTTTTTATTGTCGGCAACATATTGGAAAGCAAAAAATATGAATTTCTTCATAATTTTTCCATTAGCGTGAAATTCATTTGTTATATCAATAATTATTTTAATTGACTTTAAATAAAAAATCAATCAAATTTTTGAACAAAATCGAAAAAATGATTAATTGAAATAAAAATCAATTAATCACCTGCAATTTGATGATTGATATAACAATTTTCTATATCGGAGGAGTTTCAATTAAAAAATTAATTGAATCCGCGTTTTTGTTGATTGACTTTCGTTTTCAATTCTTTCTGTGAATGTACATACGACATTTTTGTAGGCAAAGTTATTATTTTCAATTGAAAATACTATTGTTGTATGTCATATTTTTTATACTAACAAGGGAATTATGCCAACATTTATGAATCGATTCGCCTGAAACTTAAAATATATGTAAGAGAGACGTTTCTAAGGTTGGGATATCTTGGCTTATCAGCCATATCAGTGTCTAAAACTTTGATGACACCTTATGAAACAATGTGGACCTTCGGAAAAATTCCGATAACTTTCGAACTAACAGCAATATCGTCTAGGCGACAACATACATTTCAACTTAAATTTAGTAAAGAACATTTCATATTCATATGGATATCGTAAGTCTATGTATTCACATAAATACTTCCAAAATTTACATATTTTCGTGAACAAAATATTTAACGAAGACGAATTTTTACAAGGAATACCACCTTTAAATAGCCATATAGTTTCTAAAGAAAAAATTACACAAAAATCCAAAAAAAAAAAAAATATTTTTTTCGCTATTTTTCCCTTTTTTAAACCCCTAACATGGCCGTTAAGCCGAGACACCCCAACCTTAGAACTATCTCTTTTATATATATCTTAAATTTCGGGGAAATACGGCCATAGATACAATTTTTATACCATACATATAGTTAAACAAATTTCGAAGTTTTTGGTATTAATTTTATTATTCGTTGAATAAAGAGTTTTTTGTTGTAATAATTTCTGATACTTAATTAATTATGTTTTTTTAATGGTTTCTTTAAGGGTTAAATACAAAATTTTGTCATTTTTCTTTATTAAATATTATATTTCCAGTATGCTTTTTGTAGTATGTTCAAAGAAATTAAATGTATGTTTAAAAAATGTAACATACGACAAATGTATTCTAAAGCTAAAACGCTAATAACTTCTGTGTAATTATAACTACAGTAATTTTGGCTTAGGGATATGAAAATTTAATACTTTAACTATATTCAGTCCAAAACTAGTGAAAATCTTTATGACCATTTTGAAGATATTTGATGTTAAACATTAAAAACAGTCTCCTGAAAAGTTGAGTTTTGCTAACTCAACGACATTCGTATTTTGAGGTAGCGAATTGTTATCTTTGAATTACAATTGTAATCATTGAATTACAATTGCAATCTTTGAATCACAATCGGCATCCCCGGCAATTGATCTTTTTCGAATCACAACTAAAATTTTACGAATTACATTTGATCTTTTTTGAATTATAACATATCTTCTATGAATTACAATTGATCTTTTACGAATTACAGTTGATCTTTTAAGAGTTAGAATTCATCTTTTTCGAAAAACAATTCATCTTTTCCAAATTACAATTGGAATCTTTAAATTACAATTGATTTTTATCAAATATTGATATTTTTCGAATTACAAATAATCTTTTACGAATTACAACTATAAATGGTGTAGATCAGATAAATCAAACAAACGTCTATTTTAGAGTACTCTTCCTGATGCCATCCCCATCTTTATCTAGCGACATTACGACTTTTTGTCTCTAAACTTGTCAAACGCTTATCTTCTATAGAGATAATTGGCTAACCAACGTTTGATATCGCATTTAGCGAGGGTGGACTTACAATATTCTCATTTCTCAATGAGAATCTAAAAAAATTATCGTTTACAAAAGAGGTTATACCAAAATGGATACATTTTTATCTAAACAATGATTCAAAAAAAAATATGTTATCATAATAAAATTGACAAAATTTAGTTGTTTAACAACTTGCAGCTAATTATACATTTAAATAAAGCAAAAAAAAAAAACAATAACAAAAAACCCACAAAAGTTAAACATATACAAACAAATAAATATTTAAACTAAAATCACGTGCAAATAAAGTAAATACATAACTTTATGGGTTATTAACACTAAGCGTTCCATGTCTTTTTATTCACGTATTTCTATGATAAAATATATTCAAATTCTCTTTGAGGTAGATAAAAAAATAGTTTGAATTTGAAATTAATTCACATTTATTTTAAATTTAAAACGTAATCTCTTGACAAAGAGTACAAGTTACTCATATCTCGGTAAATATTGCCGACACAACAAAAAGTATAGAAGTCCATTTTTGTAGAACTCAACACGTAGAACAAGACCGCAAAATAACCAAAAGCTCTCCGAGTAATATTTTTTAAGTTATCGAGTTTTTTAATTCTCAAAACCCCAGTGCACAGTGCTTCGTTCCCATGTAACGAAGGGACAAAATTAGAAGGAGTTGTCAGTTTTTTTTGAAATTTGGTACACTAACTTAAAATAAATTAGTTAAGAAAAATATGAATTTTTGGAAAAATCGGTGCAAGGACACGCCTACCACCCATGTGTCCTGAAACTGTAAAATGTAATTTTGGCTTCAATAATGCACATAAAATTACAAAAAGTGGTCATGCTTATACACATTCAACTTGCAACGTGTGTATAAATTTTCACTTAAATCGGAGCAAGGACTCAAGGTCCTGTCATATATCCTTTTTCTTTAAAACGCTATAACACCTACGAAAATAGCCCGATCGTAAAAAAGCTTTGTAAACAAATTAATATTTCTTATATATATATTAATGCCAAATTTGGGCAAAATCGGATTAGTAGTATGGAAAATATAAAAACATCCTTTTTTGAAAAATAAGTTATTTTTATTTTTAAAGTCGTCTAAAAAAGGTCAAAAAGATGTATTAAATCAACTTCTGAGCTACATAATGTTTATATAGTAAAATTTGATGGTGGTTCTTTTTTTAAAATACATTAACCCCCTATCTCCCATTTTTATGGGGTCATTTTTGTCCTTTTTTAACATCTCCTCATAGAACAACACTAAAATGTGCGTTTTAATAGTTAAAATGTTCTACAAAAATGTTAAGCATCAAATTTCACTAGGGGTTGTCAAATACCAAAACATTATGCGATATAATCAAAATGCTTTAAAAAGTAAAATTGTAAAATATCATATATTGTTAAATAGCTTTTACCAAAGTAGACTGAAATAGGTAAAAAATGTACTAAAAATACTACTGAGATTAAAAATGTCTAAAGATGTCTTCATTGAATTTTAATGGCGGTACTTTTAGAACATATTAACCCTCATTCTCCCATTTTAAGGGGTCATTTTAGTCCTTATTTCAAATATTTTTATAAAATTTAATAAAACGAGCGTTTAAAGGTTAAAGCGTAATACTAAATTACTTTTTTAATGTTTCTTGAATATAATTTATAATTTAAGAGTTATTTAACATAACTTAAGGCTTCAATAGAATACACTGTGCAACAAATTTGAGGTCACAGAGTATATCTTAAATTGGACAAAACAAAAAATGAAGGTATACCATTTGTAAACCAAAAACGAATTCTTTTGAAAATTTAGCTCGAGTTCTTTTTATGGCCCATTGAAGTTTTTATTTTTTTTAATGGGTTTGGAATGATTAAAGATATCTATTAAATGTTTGTAGAACGTTTTAACACTTTAAAAGCACGTTTAAGTGTTTTTTTTTATAAGAATATTTTAAAAAAGGACTGGAATGACCCCTGATAATGGGAGATAGAGGGTTAATATATTTAAGGAAAAAAGAAACATCAAATCTTACCGAAGACATCTATTAACAGTATTAAGCTCAGAAGTAAATTTGTTATATTTTGTCGAATTATTTCACACGACTTTGGTGAATCACAATTTAACAATATATGATAATTAAAAATTTTACTTTTTTAAGCATTTTGCTTACATCTCACGAATTTTTGGTCTTTTACAACTAACAATGAAATTCTATGCAGAAAAAATTTGTACAACATGTTAACCCTTTAAAAGCAAGTGTAAGAGGTGTTCTACGACGATATTTGGAAAAGGGACTAAAGTGACCCCTAAAAATGGGAGATAGAGGGTTAATATGTTCTAAGAAAATAACCGTCATCAAATTTCGTTGCACATCTATTAACCTCATTGAGCTCAAAATTAAATTTAATAATTTTTTTTTACTTATTCTGAACTCCTTTGAAAAAAAATTAAAAACTTCAGTGGGCCATAAAAAAAACTCGAGCTAAATTTTCAAAATTCTGCGGGGGTTTCGATCTACTATTAATATATATTTATTTTGCTTTTTTAGCCTTTCAAAACATAAAATCGTGTTGCACAATGATATTAAACACTCCTAAATGCCTGATATTTGAGTAAAAATCATGAATTTAGGCATTAAAAAAAACGCATTTTTTTCTAATTTGTGGTAAAAAATAGGCGCTAATTTTTGAATACGCTGTTAGATAAGAGTTTAAACTTACAAAAAAAAGAAAAAAAAAATATATATTTTTTTATATTTTTTTTTAAAACTCCATCAAACTTTAGTTATTTTTGGGTTTTCAACAAAAAAAAAACTTGTTTTTCTGCACACTAAAATTTTTTTTTTGTAAATATAAACAAAATTCTATATTTTAACTTCACTTCAAATATATCAAAGTACTTTAAAACAAAATTTCGAACAATTTTATTAAAAAATGGATTTTTGAGAATTATTTTTGTGAAACAGCTAAAAAACATTTTCCTGTTAAGTAATTTTGGCATAAAATTCTCTGAGTTTAGCGCCCTCTCGTGGTGGCAAAAGCAATCAGAAAAAATATTTTTGTTAATATTTATTTGAGATACCTTATTTCCTTTCAAAAAATCTGTATTTAAACACAATTTGAGACAAAATTTTTTTTTTTGACTTTTGTCCATGGGTCGAAGCATAGTGCAGTGGTCCCCTAAAATCACGTATCTCCAAAACTAAGCAAGGTAGAGCAAAACGGACACAAATTTTGGATCAAAAAATAAAACATTTTTTAAGGAACCCAACTAGGTCTAGTCCCATCGGGGTCTGGACCTATCGGGTCCAACCCCAATGGGGTCCTCAAATATGTATGAACTAAGTTGAAATAAAAAAAAAATCAGTTAACTAATTTTTGGCAAAACATTTTTGCTAACTTTACCAAAAAAATTTGGGTTCAAAATCAGCAAATTTTCTTGTAGGTTTACAAGCTTTTTTTGCTAACATTACAGTTTTTTTTAGAGTAGTATTTAAACGTCAATATTTGGAAAATGGATACTGCTAGAAAAGTTTTGATAGCGGATTCGGATTCAGGAGGTCCATTTACTATAAAGTTTGTTGTTACCGACTTTAGAAAACGTTACAGTGGAACAACAAAAAGTACTAAAATAGCGGTTTTTGGAATCTGCAAACGCGAATATCTCGAAAACGGTGTATGCTACAAAAATTTTAAAAGCAGATTTGGAATCAGAAAGTCAAAAACTATTAACCACATATTTGAATTTTGAAGAGTGATTTTTTTTTGCATATTAAAACGCGATTTTTGCAAAAAGTGCTCGATCGAAGATTTTGGCTTTTGTTGCTAAATTTTTCTCACACATCCCAAATACATATTTAACAAAAAAAACTATGGTATTCGCACTTTTAGTTTACAGCTGGCTCGGACCACCAGTCTCAAGCATATTAAAATAATTCTTAGTTTTGGAGTTGATACGTTAAATGTACAAAATTTATGGATTTTTTTAAATAAGAGTTTTTAAAGCCCAAACGTAAATGGTGCTCGTGGGCGAAATTAGATTTAGGGTTAAATTAATAGCCAATTAGAAAGAAACAAACCATCCCATTAGCAAATCTAGTGTTAAATGTAACCGTTTTAACGAGAAAAGCATAATATAAATCATAACTAAATCATAATTAACCCATAATAAACAACAATAAATTATATATGATTCTTACCGTCCATTGAATCTCCAAAAGCGCTGTGTGTTGGCACATGTTGATGTATACGTTGATGCTGTTGACTACTACTATTATTATGATGTTGATTATAATCTCCTCGTTCTCTTTCCATATCGGAATTATCCGCTGTACTACCGCGACTGTATGTATTAAAATGATGATTGGGTGAATGATGTGATGAGCCCTCGCCAGGACTTGAATGTGGCGTTATATCAATCATTTCATCATCATCTGGTGTTGTTAGTGAAGTTGTAGCTGCCGCCGCAACACTACTAGATGTAGCTGCTAATGGATGATCTTGATAATCTGTTTCGTTTCCAGCAGAGTGGCCGTTAGACTAAAAAAAATGTATATAAGAGCAGATAATGATTCAAGATAAATAAAGAGATATATTTTTTTAAATAACGATAAATTTTATTATTAAAAAAAACACTTGTATAAAGCCAAAGAGAATATATTTAAAAAGAAAAAAATCTTGTTATTCTTGACAATGAAAAATATGAATTCAATCGCTCTAAACACTTTGAGACACAATTATTGATTAATTTAATAAAAATCTTATAAAAGGAAATTGTACCATTGCTCTACTTGTCTGGGTGCGATATATATTTAAATAAATGAACTTGAACTTCAAAATCGACCTTAACAATTAAATATTCAGCCTTACCAAAGAAAACTAAATAAATTAAAAATCGACTTTAAATTTTATTTCCATACAAATGCGGTCAAATCGAAGAAAAATAATATAAATTTAAATCGGATTTAACCCGTGTAAAAAAGATTAGATATAATTAGATCTAATTATATCTCATTATATATAGTGTCAGATGTAATTATATATAACAAGATATAATATATCTAGAACTATATATAACAATATCTCCTATTATATATGGTTACATAACGGTTAATATTCTATTATATCTGTTATATATAGCGAGATATAACCAGATCTTCGTTGTACACAATTCAGTGAAACTTTTTTCAAAACATTTTTTGTTCCCTGGTGTATTGAACATCCCTAATGTAATAAAAATCGTTAATTTTTTTAAAGTTTTTGCAATTTTCAAACTTATCTTTTTTGTTTATTTTTATTTCTATTTTTATCCAAAAGTTTTAATTCACAACAAACTTCAATTTTTTTTGAAATTTCTTTCAAAATAAAAAAATAAAAAATATGTGAAATAAAAAATAAATTGGATTCAATATTGTGTTTTTATTTGCATTTAAATTTCGCGGTTAAAAATAATTAAGAAAAGCCATGAAATAAAAAAACGTCAAGATCGTATCTGAAAGATACCGAGGAAAATAATGAATGTGAACATACAAACATATGTAAGAATATAGATGGACATTTTGGCAGGACTAAAGGCAAGTTTTAAATGTTGATGATTCAAATATATTGGTTTTGCAAGAAACTAATTTAATGTGTTTTTTTTTTTTTCAAGCGCCTCTGTTTCTTTATTGCACACAACGAAAACCAAAACGTGAACGCAAGAAATGGAACTTTCCCAAATCAAGCCATGACTCCTGTAGGATTGATCCAAGCGACTTTTGATTACATTATAAATTTTAATAATAAATTGTAAAAATATTGGTTTTGCAAGCAGCTTATAAAAATGTTTTTACTTAAGCGCCCTCGTTTTTGCATGCAAGCAACCTAATTAAAAAGAGAACGCAAGCGATTGAACTTTTCGAAATCAAATCATGCCTGATGCAAGCGACTTTTGTTAAACTTCGTTCATCTGAATCAGCAAGCAAATCCCAACCCATATGGGCTGCTTAATTCCTTAAACATTCATTCTGGTTTCAAGACAGTTATGCATTCAAGTTATGTTACGATTTTTTTTTAAATTGGTTAATCAATAAAAATTTAAATTTAAAACTAAAAAATATTCCAAACAAATTGTTATTATTCAATATTTGCTGTATTTACAGTATTAGTTCAATGAAATTTTTTTTTTTTTTTTATTAATTTATGCATATAAATTAGATTATATGCATAAATTATATGCAATAAAATTTAGATATAGAATCAGATCTATTTATATCAGTTTTGATACAATTAGATATAATAAGATCCGAGATTTGTCCCCATTTCTCGGATCTAACATATCTAATTAGATATAATGATCAGATATGGAATAAGATAAGTTTATATCTGTCACCATATCAATTTTTTTTACACGGGAAATTATATTTTCATACAAATTGTTTTTGTTTTTTTACAATCGACTTCAAAAAAATTGTATACAAAATTTAAATTTAAAAAAAAAAAAACTTCTATTAAAATCGACTTTTTCTGTGGTTCGGGTTTTTAAAATCGACATGAAAAAATGTATGTGAAATTTGAAAATCATATGTCTGTTCCGGATTTAAAATACTGATTTCCAAAACGTTCTATAACCTAGACTGGCACAGTAAGTGGTATTCATTGCATGGCGCTAGGTATTGATGAATCACATCGCTTGGAAAATGGATGCAGCATTTTTTAAGGCGGAGATGATGGCTAATATTCGATGAGGCCAATATTCTACAGCGATATTGCGTTTTTCATCGACAGCCAAACTGCTTTAAAGGCATTAACTAAGAATAATAAAAAGTCTAAAGTATTCTGCCACAGAGAACTGCAACTTCTCAGGGAGCAGCATAATATACGACTGTTCTGGGCATCTGGATATAATGATATTTGAGAAAATTTGATGATATTTGTATGAGCTAGCAAGGACAGAAAAGCTTGCTGTTGTGGAAGTTTTTCCTCAACTCTACCTTGCTTTTCAGGGAATTAAACTTGACAATAGGGACAAGTAGATAAATAGATGGATGACTTCAAATGAAGAATCAGGAGATTACAGCAAAATTCTTTTGATATGGACAGAAAATTTTTAAATTTTGAGACATTTTTTGTACGAAAAACTTTATAACTTTTTCGTGTAGAAAAATTGTCAGATAAGACATTTTTCATATAGAAAAATTCTTAGATTCTGAGACACTTTTCGTGTAGAAAAACTCTTACACTGAGGGAAAAAATCGTCGTCAAATCAAAAATTTTCGTACTCATTTTTAAAATTCTCAAATTTTTGAAAGAAATTTTAATAATGAAATGAAATTTTATAAAATTAAATATGTATCGGTCTTGATTTTAAAAGTATATTTTTTGAATTAAATATAAAAAAACTCCTTTTTATTTCATAATGCTGCCATGATGAAAATAATCATTTTGATTGTAAACAATAGCAAAATGAGTTTTCAACAACTTTAAAAACGACGCCTCATAAATGACGCAATTATTTTAGAAAAGTTTCGTGGCGTATCAAAAATGAAAACTTTTCAATTTCCATAAAAATCAAATAAACGAAAAATAATAAATATTTTCTTAAAGTAAAACAATGAACTAAATTTTTGTAATAAGTGACAAAAGTCAAAAGTAAACACATATGTATTGACATAAATTAAAAAACATTGTGGAAATTAATGTGAAGTTTGCGGAAATTAATGTGGAGTACCTATAATCCAGAAGAAATTAACATTTTATGACAGCAATCCCGGAATTTTTGTGTTATGTGATGTCTATTTTATCGTCGGTGATCTGACAAAAACACCTACGTGTATTTCTTAAAGAGACTAGCTAATTTGTGAACTTTTGCGTTGAATTCTTAGGTAATCTTAATGAAAAAAGTAGATTTGCAATATTATTTAAATACCCAAGCAGAAATTGACGACGGTTATAAAAAAAAAGCGTTCTGAAAGCACTGTAACAAAAAAAGAACGTTCTCAAAACGTTATTTTCGAACGCTTTGCGAACGTTTTCGAAAATCGTTCTGAAAGCACTGTAACTGTAAAAAAAGCATTATCAAAACGCTTTATTCGAACGCCTTGAGAGCGTTTTCGAAAAGCGTTTTGAAAGCACTTTATTAACAAAATACATGTTCGTTTTAAAATTAAATGGTTTTAAAGCAGTTTTTGCAAACGTTTTTAAATTTTTTTCGTAGTACATACAAGTATAGTATTATTTTAGATTATACTCAATTTTAAACAAATTGTTATAAAAACATTTTGTTAAATCAAATTAAATAATTTTTCCCTACCACCACATTGAAAACGCAAAATTTTGAAAACATAAAACATTTTTTAATTTGTAAATCTATTTTAAGTTTTATTATTATCATTTATGCAAAAAAGTTATAGCAATAGTTTCGTTATAAAATTTACAAATAATGCATTTAACTTCTACAATAGGCACACTAGTGCCTACGGTCAGTACCGTAGTACTGGGAACACCGGTATTCCCGGTTCTCGGTATTACCGGGAAATGGAACCGGTTTCCCGGTTCTTGAATTATTCCCGGTATTCCCGGTTCCGGTTCTGACGGTATTCCCGGGACTACCGGTATGTATATTTTGTAAAATGTTGTATAATTAAAATTTATTCTTCGATTTTAACAAAAAATAATACAAAACATGTGAAAAACACCATTTCCTATTTTTTTATGAATTTAAGGAAAAAAAAATTACTTGATTTTTAGATAATTTTACAAACTAAATATTTCTCAAATACTGATTAAATGGTGTAATCTTAATATTTTATGGTGTCCCGTGTAAAAAATTTTGATATGGTACGAGATCCAACATTTATCTGTTATCATATCTCATTATATCTGATAGCATATATATAATTACATATGGTAGATCCGAGAAATGGGGACAAATCTCGGATCAAATTAGATCTAATTATATCTAAGCGGATATAAATTGATCCACCCTAATTTTACATTTTTCGCAATTTTTCATCTAACTTCATTTAACAACAATAAGCCTGAAATTTTTTAAATTTTACCCTAATTATATTAAAAAAAATTTTGATTAAATTCACTTTTATTAACTTAAAACCATAAAATAACAACAAAAAAGTGAAAACATGAAAGTATATAAAAATTTCAAATATATCGAGGGCCTATATTCAAAACCCTCTATCTAAAAAAACACAACTTTTCAGGAGAGCCAAAAAACTGTTTATTTCGCGAATTGTTAGAGTAATTAAAATTCGATATTCTACAATATTTTTTTAAATCAACTACTGAATCTGACATATAATTCGTTTTTAAAAGTTTGCACTATTGGGGATTTTAGAGGATAGATAGAGGGTTTTGTTTCTCAAAAATATTAAGTACAGGAATGAAAATGATCAGATAGAGGGTTTTGCATTTTAATAAAAATGAATTATTATGATTTCATTTATGACATCGGTTAATTTTTAACGTAATTTATTAATGATAACGGCTTATAAATAATTTCGAAATCGCGGTTTTGGTCCACAGGTGCGGATTGTTAAGACAAAAATTATTTTTTTTACCGAATTCGTCTCAAAAGTTGACAAACTGTTGAGTATGTTATGTAAGAAATAGTAAAAAAAAAATAAAAACGGGATTTTGGTCCACAGATGCTGATCAGCATCGGGATTTTTAAGATAAAAATTTTTGTTTCACAATGTACACAAGACATCCAAAGTTTGAGACATATTTTTTAAAAAAGTCAAACAAGAATTTTCAAAAAAAATTAGCATCAGTGGACCAAAATCGTGGTTCTGGAATTTTGTTGATAAATTCATGTGCAGCATCCAAAAATTAGTATGAAAACATATAATGCATGATAAAATTATTCAAAACAAATATTTGTAAATTAATTATTTGAAAAGATAGAGGGTTTTGCATTCAGAAAAATTAATTGTGTAAGAGATAGAGAAAACCAAAAATGCAAATAAAATAGCAAAAAAAAATATTTTTGTTCTGAATTTTAAACAATAGATGAGGGCCGTTTTACTGAATATTTTGCCATCAAAAAGTCATTTTCGTGAAAATGGAAGATAGAGGGTTTTGAATATAGGCCCTCGATATATTGGCTCCAAAATAACCATACCCGAGTAAAAAAGATTATATATGTTTATATTTAATTATATAAAGACATCATATATATTCATATAGAATTTGATGCGAAAAATGAGTCGATAAAACCATATAAAGTTGCATTAAATTTGATATAATTTGATGTGATTTTAATATAATTGTATATGATTTGATGCGAAAATTGGCCCCTTTTTTAGAAAAATTTATGCAATTATATATAATTTAATAAAAAAAAATCCAAAAAAAAAAAAATTTTTAATAATTATTATTATTTTTTTTGGGATTTTTTTTTAAAAAAAAATCCCAAAAAAAATTATATTAAATTATATATAAAGAACTTAAATTTTTTTTTATAAATTTTGCATTATATATAATAACATATAAAATTAAAAAAAAAATGTTTTAGGTTTAGTTTTGGAACTTATAAAAAAAAAAAAAAAATTTCTGGACTTAGAAAAATTTCCAAAAGTTATATCAAATTAAATATAAAGGACTTAGATTTTTTTTAATTTTACTCATATAAGATTACATATGATTCAGAAAAAAGTTGCATAAAGTTTTATATAAAATGTCTTCAAATATTTTGTTATATTAAATTATATAAAAAAAACAGACAGAATTTTATATTTCATATGTAATTATATAAACTAACTCTAATCATATGTTATTATGTATAACTTAATATTTTCTTTTATATAATTTAATATAAGAAAAAAATACGAAGCGTAAATATATAAAATCTTATATGATAGCAAAACAATTTACGTATAAATTTATGAAATAATATATTTTTATATAAAAATAAGTAAAATTATATATAATCTTTTTTACTCGGGTATGCATTCTTAAAATCCATTGACATACAAATTTTTGCGTATTATTATTTTTGTTGTCAGTTCTAGCAAATAGTTCACACAAATCCAGAAATGGCGTTTTTTGTAAAAGAAAATAATACCAAATGTTTTCTCCTGTAAAAAAAAAGTTTTAGTAAAAAATACGTAGTATACATAATTTTTAAGCTTCCGCCCTGCATCAAAATAAAGGATTGTTACAGAACGAGTTC
Organism: Pegoplata infirma; assembly: GCA_963921195.1. Classification (NCBI taxonomy): domain Eukaryota; kingdom Metazoa; phylum Arthropoda; class Insecta; order Diptera; family Anthomyiidae; genus Pegoplata; species Pegoplata infirma. Next base: position 128,164,311 of record OY992539.1, on the reverse strand, counting down.
TTAATGCATTGCCTTTTTCTTTCACTTTTTTATGTTGTATTGGTTGTATTCCGCTTTATGTTTATGAAGCATTAAAGATATCGCTTTCATCATATCAAAATCCGATTTGGTGCGGATAAGAAAAATGCAATGCTTTTTCGTTAACAATTTCCTTTACATACAATGCAGCACTTTTAAAAATCTAAACTTCTAGTTAATGACTTACCGTTAAATTTTTCTTATATTTGATTGTGAGATCGGCAATTCTAATTTTGATGCGCTAATGTTAAGATTTTCCTTCTAGTGCCACAAATTATCCATTTCAAAATAAAATTTCAACAATTTTCTAATATTTAAAAAAAAAAAACCTTTTTCATATTTTACAATGACATTTTCCTATTTCTTTTTATTTTAAAAGAAATTGAAATTTGAAAAAAAAAAAAAACAAAAATAAATTGTTTTAATTATTTTGTTTTGGCCGAAATATAAAAACAACAGATAATTTTGATAAACGCAAAATTGAAAATGACACACATTTTTTTATTAGGGATGGTCATTTAAACTTGCATAGTAAAAATTGTTTGCAAAAAGCTTTTTTTTGATTTAAGTTTGTTACAGATCAGGTTATATCTTGTTATATATACCAGATATAAAAGGGTGTATCCCATTATATAGCCAGATATGACTTCAGATATCGTTATATATAGTGAAAGATATATCATATCTCGTTATATATAATTTGATATTATATTATATATACCGAGATATGATAATATCAAAATATATCCAATTATATCTAAAGTTTTTTACACGGGGTGGTATTTTTTTGTTTTTTTGAGAACCGGTACCAGGATCAGAACCGGGAATACCGGTATTCCCGGGAATATATCTAGAACCGGGAAACCGGTACCAGAACCGGGAATACAGGTATTCCCGGGAATACCGAGAACCGGGAATACCGAGAACCGGGAAACGGGGGGCACTAATGCACACTGACTTCAATAACATCTTCACGTAAATTTTTAACGTTATAAAGTCCTATTTCTTTTGATGGAATTGGATAGACAAAATAATCGTTTATTTCATTAAAGATGTTGCCTTTTAAATATATATTATCACATGTGTGTTTAGATCGATTTGTACTAAAAATTTGGTTTACTATCATAACCCAGTCAGAAAAATACAAACGGGCCAACGTTGGAATGAATTTGGCGGCGACAGTACCAACGTTGGCAAATCATACCCGTTTCTAAGTCTACGACGTCATTCCGACGTTGAAATGATAACAGTGGCCAACGAGCGCTCGACTTTTGTTTTAACGTTGGGTTAACATTGATTTTACAAATTTACGACATTTGATTTAACTTTTGCTTAGGGATGTATTGAAAATCTCGATGTCGTGCTTTTTAGTTACCATTTTGTACAAATTGGTTGAAAAAGCAACTACTTAAGTGTTCACTTAGATTAAAGAGTTGAGGTCTATGTAAATCGAAAACTTTTTAAAAAAATAAAAATGTTAAACTTTTAAATTATAATCTATAGTGTAGTGTTTTATGTAAACACAAAGTTGTGCCAACACAATATTTTTAGTAAAACTGTTTTACATTATACAATGTTGTATTTTTGGCTAGCCCGATATTGTACCAACACAAAATTTTTGGTACGGTTGGCAATTTCTGACTGGGAATATTTCCATTACTAAGTAGAATTGCGTTATCAGGATGGGATGCAGTAATTTTGAAACCATGAATATTAATAAAAGAAAACACAACTTTTGTTTCAGTGGATTCCATTACTTTGCCAAGAGAATACTTTTTGTTTTTAAAGAGAGGATATACCAATGGAGCTTTATTTGGAGAGTTAACGGTATGAAAAACATGCAATTTTCGTTGAATTTCAGCAATAGGATTGTTCCAAGAGTTAACAATCGCTGGAAAATATCTTTAATTTTTGTATTTAAGCTCTTTATAAGTGCTTTACTTTTGGTTTTAAAAGCGCTTTCATGACTTTTAACAAAACGTTCTGAAAGCACTTTTTTAAAACGCTTTTAAAACGCTTTAAACCTAGCGTAGATCGATGTTATCATTCGGATCATCTGAAAGCGCTTTCAAGATGGTAAATGGAACGCTTGTAGAACCGTTTACAACGCTTTCACAGCGCTTTTGCGATTGTATTTTTCTGACTGGGTATGTATGTAAGAGGTGTAACTTTAAAACAACGCGAAAGGACAAAATTAATCTAATTCGTAGACGTCTTCAACAATTTTTGAAAATCACATGGGTGTTTTCGTCAGAGCAGCGACGATATATTATTTTATTTTTATATATAGAAAATTGCATCTTTCTAACTTTTCTGTGGTAAAGAAAAATAAATAAAATGTGTATATAAATATAAAAAATTCTAATTGTTTTATTTACATTGAACATTTTAGGAAACATAAAGAAAACTACATAAATAATTTTTAATATTTAATTTGATTATGTGCACTTTTGATTTGAACATAAAACATTCTCAAATCAACGTTGTTTCAGTTCATTTTTAAAATTTTGTTTATTACTGAAGCCATATTAAAAGTGTCGATAAACATTTTCAATTTGAGAAAAAACAAAGTTTGTTGACTTTTGTCACTGTTTTATTTTTAATTTGAGATTGCTTTTGCTTGATTTGAGAATTTTTTTTTCTTAGTGTAGATTCTTAAAAAAATGTGTTTAATTTTAGGGCATTTTGCTTATAGAAAAATCCTCAATTTCTAAGACATTTTTCGTATAGAAAAATTCTCAGATTCTTATTTTGACAATTTTGGTTATTTACTTTGGCCTATGTACTTGGGTGAAGTTTACAAGACATTTTTTTAAATAAATGATATCTCGAAAACTATGTGGACAATGGTGTAAATTTTGGCATACATAAAGTCTATTGTCTAAATACCCCACCACGAAAGGTAACCCCTTCTGTTTTTGTTTTGACAATTTTGGTCATTTACATTGGAAATTTTTAAAATACAATTGGAAATAGTGTAGTTTACAACCAAACTGCTTAACTCAAAAATATCATTTGAACATTTTTTTTTCACGGATACGTTTTTTTTAATCATTTTTTAGCGATAGACATGCATATTATAAAAATGCGTTTTTTATTAAAAAACAAATTCTAAATTTTTTTTAGAATATTAATTGTTGTAAATTAACAAGTTTATTTATTTATCTTAAAAGCATGAACCTTAACGAAGATAACAAAGTGGGTTTCATAAAAATCTATGAGAAAACACCAAAGTTATTAAGAATTTTATGAAACTGCGCATAAAATGTCCCTTGTATTTTTAATTTTTTTTTTTGTATTTAAAATACAACGAAAAAAAGTTGTTTAAATACCTTAGTGTTTTTTCATATAATTAGTCACAACTTCGGTAATAACTAGAGTTTTTCTTTTCCCGGACTTCTTCATTTCCCGGGAAAGCGGGATTCATTTTTAAATTTCCCGGGATTCCGGGAATTCCCGCAAAAACTAAAAACCCAAATTTATCGTCAAAAAAATATGTAAAAAACCTTCTGAATGCGATTACACTATTTATAGTGTTTATTAACACCATAAAACTCTTATTAAGTACCTAAAAAAAATAAGTTTCGAGAAGGAAAGAACAATTTTTGTTTCACAGTTTTTATAAAAAAAACGGTCCAAATATGTCAAAGTCTTTGAAACATATTTTTAAGGGAATATGTTATTTCACATCGCTTTATCTGTTTTAATAATACAAATTCATCATTTATTCTAATTCATCTCAGCTCATTTTTACAATTGTTTCTCAATGCTTTGCCTCTAAAACACAATTAAACTGATTCAGAGGAATTTTTAAATTATGTCTCTGAAACTGAATGTAAATGTTTCAAAGAAATGAAATTATAGGAAAATTTACCCCAAAAAATTATTAAAAAATTAAAAAATTCTGGTTTCTAGAAGAAACCCCCGTTAATTTCAGAGTCATTCCCTACACAGATTTTATATCAATTTATCGATTTTAAAAGAATCATGTCCAGAGATATAAATATTTTCTATAGAAACAAATAACCATTCTGCTAATTTTTCTAATGCAGGTCTCAGAAAGAAAATTTCTCAGCTTCTGAAAAAAATTATCAGGTTCTGATAATTATATCCTATCGAAGATTTAGATATTGTGAGACATTTTTCATTTCTTAAGTCTCAGATTTTATGACATTTTTTAGTTAGAGGGTCTTTCTTGGAATACTTTTTGGGCCCTCCTGGTCCCTGCGTACGTTTCTGCCATCAATTATCAAGAATTTTAATAAAATCTCTAAAAAGTAACATACAAAATAATCCCGTCCCGGGAATTCCCGTGAAAAACTCTAGTAATAACCCAATGATTTTCATCAAACCGACATTGTTATTTTTGTTAATATTCAGGCTTATAAGAGCAATCATAAAAAAATATTTGTTACGATTACTATTTTTGCCGATCACCCGAGTAGATCGGACGTATATAACGCGAAATATTAGGAGAATAGTCAAAAAACCTCCAAAAAAAACGGTACATTATTTTTTTTAAATTCTGAAACCGTGAACAAATTTTTTGAAAATTTTTTGGAGTTTAGGGACATAAAAAAATATAGTCACGTTTCGTGCGCAGAATTTTATTTTTTTTATTTTGTAAACTACACCATTTCCAATTTTAATTCAGAAAATACAAATTATATTTCAAAAATTTCCAATTATATTTCAGAAATTTCCAATTATATTTCAAAAATTTCCAATTATATTTCAAAAATTTCCAATTATATTTCAGAAATTTCCATTTATATTTCAAAAATTTCCAATTATAATTCAAAAATTTCTAAATATAATTCAAAAATTTCCAATTATAATTCATAAATTTCCATTTATAATTCAAAAAATTCCAATTATATTTCAAAAACTTCCATTTATATTTCAGAAATTTCCATTTATATTTCAAAACTTTCCATTTATATTTCAGAAATTTCCATTTATATTTCAGAATTTTCCATTTATATTTCAGAAATTTCCATTTATAATTCAGAAATTTCCAATTGTATTTCAGAAATTTCCATTTGTATTTCAAAATTTTCTAAATGCTTTTCAGAAAATTCCATTTGTATTTCAAAAATTTCCATTTGTATTTCAAAATTTTCCAAATGCTTTTCAGAAAATTCCATTTATATTTCAAAAATTTCCAATTATATTTCAAAATTTTCCAATTGTATTTCAAAAATTTCCATTTGTATTTCAAAATTTTCCAAATGCTTTTCAGAAAATTCCATTTGTATTTCAAAAATTTCCATTTGTATATCAAAATTTTCCAAATGCTTTTCAGAAAATTCCAATTGTATTTCAAAAATTTCTATTTATATTTCAAAATTTTCCAAATGCTTTTCAGAAAATTCCAATTGTAATTCAAAAGTTTCCATTTATATTTCAAAATTTTCTATTTATATTTAAGAAAATACAAATTGTGTTTCAAAAACTTTCTAATTAAATTTAAAAAATTGTAAGTGTAGTCCCCTACACTTTGTAAGTTATTATAAGTTCATTATAATTCATGATAAATTATCAAAACTTGCAGACAATCTTAGTCTTCCTTTGTGGAGGATTGTGGAGGATAATGAAAAATTTGAAAAAATACAACAAAACCGATAAGCATTAAGAAAACCCTTTATTTGTGTTCCCTTCGAGACATTTACATAGTGATTATGATGGTGTATAGGGTTCCGGATAGTCTGATAGTTTCTATAATATTTTTATCATAAAAAATACACTTACAATTTTCTTAATAAAATTAGAAACTTTTTGAAATACAATTTGTATTTTCTTAAATATAAATGGAAAATTTTGAAATATAAATGGAAACTTTTGAATTACAATTGGAATTTTCCGAAAAGCATTTGGAAAATTTTGAAATATAAATAGAAATTTTTGAAATACAATTGGAATTTTCTGAAAAGCATTTGGAAAATTTTGAAATACAAATGGAAATTTTTGAAATACAAATGGAATTTTCTGAAAAGCATTTGGAATATTTTGAAATACAAATGGAAATTTTTGAAATACAATTGGAAAGTTTTGAAATATAATTGGAAATTTTTGAAATATAAATGGAATTTTCTGAAAAGCATTTGGAAAATTTTGAAATACAAATGGAAATTTTTGAAATACAAATGGAATTTTCTGAAAAGCATTTAGAAAATTTTGAAATACAAATGGAAATTTCTGAAATACAATTGGAAATTTCTGAATTATAAATGGAAATTTCTGAAATATAAATGGAAAATTCTGAAATATAAATGGAAATTTCTGAAATATAAATGGAAAGTTTTGAAATATAAATGGAAATTTCTGAAATGTAAATGGAAATTTTTGAATTATAATTGGAATTTTTTGAATTATAAATGGAAATTTATGAATTATAATTGGAAATTTTTGAATTATATTTAGAAATTTTTGAATTATAATTGGAAATTTTTGAAATATAAATGGAAATTTCTGAAATATAATTGGAAATTTTTGAAATTTAATTGGAAATTTTTGAAATATAAATGGAAATTTCTGAAATATAATTGGAAAATTTTGAAATATAATTTGTATTTTCTGAATTAAAATTGGAAATGGTGTAGTGTTGTTAAAGGAAAACGTGATTATGACCGCTGTTCCAAAAAAAGTAATTCACATAAAAAATGTGAAAATGAAAATTTCCGAATTTTTTTGGTGTTTTAGATTTCACATCCGAATTTCTTTTTCGTTTTGTTTCACATAAATAAAATTTGGTGAAAGTAAAACGAATGCACTTTTTTTCTTATAATTTTTTAAATTTTAATTATTCGATTTCAACTTTGAATGAAAACGTGATCAACAAAACACTAAACTTGATTTCATGTGATTCGGAAATTTTCATGTGAATTGAAAAGTTGTGAAAGACAGAACAGAGGCCTATATCTGAAATTTTTTTGTGAAAAAATATCTGCCAATTTAGAAGTTCTTATGAAGAGAAATTTTCTTTAAGAAAAATTGTTGTAAACGTGACAATTTTGGTATAAAAAAATTACTTCTCAGACTTTTTCTATAGGAAAAATATCACAAAATCTCATACTTTTTCTATATGAAAAATGTCTTGAATCTATGACTTTTTCTACAGGAAAAATGTGTCATAATCTGAGGCTTTTTCTATAGGAAAAATGTTTCAGAAACTGACACTTTTTCTATAGAAAAAAGTCTCAGAATCTGAGACTATTTCTATAGAAAAAATGTCTCAGAATCTGTTTTTCTATCGGAAAAAGTTCTCAGAATCTGAAAAAGGTCTCAGAATCTGAGACCTTATGATTTTATAGGTTTCCCATCGCTTTTTTTGCAAAAAAAAAAAAATATCCCTGTTTTTGCTTGTCCGACAACGGTGAATTGATATTTTTTTTTATTCGAAGCAAACGAAAAAAAAATTCACCTCCCCTGCTCAAACTCAAAAGCTGTACTTGTCACTGTGTCGTTTTTGTCGTTTTTGAGATAACCCAGCAAAAAAAATTCGAAGTAGTTTAAAACGAAGTAGTTCTAGACTACATCAAAAGTAGCAATTAGTGAATATTTTTTGTAGCAAAAAAAGTAGTTTAAAATAACATCCAAATATGTCGATTAGAAGAAAAATAATATGGATAAGAACAAAAAAAAACTAATTTAAAAGCAACAAGTTAATAATTGATAGGTTAGAGTTCCAAAAATAATAATAATAATAATATAATAATAATTTGATATAATGATCAGTTTTTTTTTCAATTTAATTACACATCATTTTTAATAATTTAAACCTAACACACACTTTGTCATTCCGTTTGTAAAACATCGAAATATCGATGGAGGACCCCCATAAAGAGTATTGTCGCCTAAAATGCAAAACAACGTAGCACTTTTTTCAAAATCGAGTTATTGATTGATTGTGATGCATTCAATCAAATCCCCAGCAAAAAAAGAACATACTAAAATGTTAATAAAAAGTAGTTCAACTGCTGCTAAAGTAGTTCTAACTTTGCTGAAACTCTAGTGAATTTAACATGGTGGTGTCGCGCAAAATAAGTAGTTTTTTTTACACTTTTTAAGTACATATAAAGTAGTACTCACACTGTTGTCATAGTTTAAGTTGTATGTAAAGTTTAATTACATCTTTAAGATCACTATTTAAGAGCATTTTTGCACTACTTAAAAAGTGTATTTTTAGAATTCATTAGGAAGTAAATATAGTAAGCGATTCTGACGATGCCAATTTTCTAATAACATTACTAAACATCGGGACGCGACCTTAAACAGTTGATTACATTAGTTCTGCTGGTCAAAAATCCGGTCTCCGCACTTTTCCATCACATCTGGTTTTTGAGAAAATTGTGGTCAAAGTTCAAAAAAATCGCCGTTTTGGTCATTTTTGGAAACTCATAGCGGATGAACCCGATGTGATGGCGACTTCAAACTAAGTCGAGGGTTAAGCTAAAACTTTCCTCTTTAAGATGCAGAACTCATTTGGTCAGTCGCCTTAACTTTTTGGGCACCAATTGTATTTCAATGCTGTCATATAAAAAAAAAAGTTTTTGGGGGAAAACACTTTATTAAAAGACAATTGGTGCTCCAAAGGTTGAAGCGACTGATGAATTGACCGGATTTGTGACCAGGAGAATAATTGTAATCATGTTTATAAGCCTTATACTATAAGGTGGCCATTCCAATAAGGTTTTTTTTTATATGATTTGTAGCGGCAAAAATCTTTTTTTTTGGGAACAAGACATCATTGAGAGACAATTGGTGACCTATGGGTTAAGGCGACTGACCAAAAGAGTTCAGAATCCTTAAGAGCAAAGTTTAAGCTTTAGCCTCGACTTATTTTTAAGTCGCTATCATATCGGGTTAATCCGCTATGATTTGACAAAAATTAACAAAACGGCGATTTTTTTTTAACTTTGACATCAATATTCCCAAAAACTTGATGTGATGGAAAAGTTTGGAGACCAGATTTGTGATGAGTAGAACAATTGCAATAACCCGTGTAAGGTCGCGGCCCAGTCGAATCAATATTTTTTCAAAATGTTCAGTAGTGTATTTTTTAAATAATTTTCATTTGAGGGTATAATATAAAAGTTAAAGAAAAAAAAATATTCCTGGGGAAGTTTTAGAAATTGCATTTGGTGCGTGAACTTTTTTTCACCAAAATGAACTAAAGAAATGATTTTTATTATCTGTACAACATTGCCCATCGAGTGGTTGGATGAGCTTTTTCTTACATAAAAAAGTTATAACCCTATTATACATATTTACGCCTACAAAAGTGTTCGTACCTCAAAAAATTGAGTCCAAGTTCAGGACTTTATACTTCATCCGACATAAAATTGTTTCATTTGCTTGACAAAAAAACAATGATCGCTAAAAAATTGCGTTTTAGAGGTTGGTTCGCTTCTCCAAGGTGAAACTTTTCCCCTCCGTTCCGATTTTAACCTACCTAGGACTATAAAAAATATTTGTACCAAACGTCAGGTGGATAGCTGTTTTATTTTATACTACATCGTGTTACATACAGACAGACGGAGGGATGTTCATAGAACTTCTCAGAATCGATCACTGATCAATATAATATATCGTCACCAAAAATCCAACACATTTTGCTTTTTTAAAGTATCAGCGAAAAACGTTGTGAAACATTTTTTTTTAATTTTGTTTATAAGCCCGTCATTTTTCATCGGATAGGTCTGAATTTTTGGAAATGGTTTCAGTTAATGAATTGTATCACAACTAGCAAATCACATTTTGATAATTTTATAGGGGGACAATTAGGGTGGCCCAAAATTCCTTTTGCTTCGCTACAGGTCAACGTACCTTAAAAAATGAAAGATGGTATCGTAACTAATATTTTGAGCCAAATTGCAGCACCCTACGACGATTAGAAGGGGATGCTAACTGATCACATGTGTTTGCAACCTCCGAAGAAATCTAAAAAAAAAAATTTTGCAATCCTAAAAATTACTACATGGAATGGTATCGCTACAAGAGCAAATAAGTGATGAAATAGAGGATCAGTTGGACAACAGATTAACAAACAACAGAGTTACAGCAATATAACGAAAACAACCATTTAATGTTTATAAAACATATATTAATTCTTTATTTAAGACTTTAAAGTTTAATATTTTAAATATTAATAAAACGATTATGTAACTTGACTTTAATGTTCAATGGTTTAATAGCAATTAAAAAAATAAAAAGAACAAAGGATTAGAAGAAACATAAAAGATAAAACAGTGTTGTCAATTTAGTGATTCATTCTTAAAAATAAGATTACTATATTTTAACACTCCTCCATAATCTTATTACTATAATTTTACATTTCAATATTAAGTAAATTTTTAAAGAAACAGTATTTAATCCTAGCAAGTGGCTTCGTGAAGATGTCCGCTATTTGATCATCAGATTGTATATACTTCAATTGTATCTTCCCATCTTGAACTTGTTGCCTGATGAAATGATATTTTAATTCTATATGTTTAGATCTTTTGGTTTCCATCTGCTCAGCAATGCATTTTGCTCCTTGATTATCAACATTTATAACGAAAGATTGATTACCAAAAGTAAGACCGAATTCATCTAATAACCTTTTCAACCAAATACCTTCCTGGGCAGCAGTACTCAACGCAACATATTCGGCTTCCGTGGACGATAAACTTATAGTCTTCTGTTTTGTAGTTTTCCAAGATAATAAATTTTCATAAGACTTAAAACAATAGCCTGTTGTACTTTTTCTGTCTTCAGCTTCACCCCAACTAGCATCTGAATAACCATGCAAAGGCAATCCTTGTTGTGACTTTCTGTAAATCAATCCATCATCTTTTGTTGAATTAAGATAACGAAATATTCTCTTAATAGCATTTATATGAACGCTACCAAAACTTTCTTGATATCTACTTAATGTATTTACAGCGTAAGTAATATCAGGTCTTGTCCAAATGCTTAAATACAGTAAACTACCAATAGCCTGACGATATTTGTGTTGATCCCATTCGGAACTATCAGAATTCTCTTCTCCACTATTCCAATTCTTTTCAATAGGAGTATCTTTAAATTTAGAATTTTCAAAACCAAAACGATTCAATAAATTCATAATATTAACGGTTTGTGTCAATTTCAAATTTCCATTATCAAGTTTCAGTATTTGCATTCCAAGGAATTCTTTTAGTTCACCCAAATCTTTGATTTCAAATTGTTGTTTCAAAAATATTATGATATTTTCAATCTCATGTTCGTCATCTCCACACAAAAGAATATCATCGACGTATAATAGTAAAAATAAATTACTCTTTTTGTATAAACAATAATCATTTTCGGATCTGACAAAACCATATTTTAAAATCTTTGAATTAAATTCGTTATTCCAACACAAAGCACTCTGTTTTAAGCCATATATCGATCTATTTAGTTTACATAATTTACCTTCAAATGGTGGAGGCACTGTCATAAAAATATCCTCTTTTAGCTCCCCATTTAAAAATGCACATTTAACATCCAATTGATGTATTTTGAAATTGTTTTGCAATGCCATTGATATAAAAGTACGTACCGTGACACTATTGGCTACAGGTGCATATACATCACTGAAAGAATCTGATTTCTGTTTACAACCACGTGCTACCAGCCTTGCCTTTTTACGTATGCTGCAGTCTCCACTCTTTTTAATGTTGAAAACCCATATCGCATCAATTCTATCTTGGCCTTCATCTTCAACAACCGTCCATGTCTGTTTTTGATTAATTACTGCTACTTCTTCTTCTATTGATTTTTTCCATTCTTCATCTTTATAAGCTTTTTCAAACGTATTTGGTACATCAGATAACATTGTTGTATAAGCACACATCGCAGCATCATAAACTTCGTAGTCATCTAAATGTCTTGGCGTTGTTCTCAATCTTCTAGTTCTTGGCTGATCATTATCATTAACGATATTTTTATCTGCATCATTTTTCTTTTCTTCACTCTCATTTTCTAAATCATCTGTTGTTTCTTCATTCTCATTTAACTCGTTTTTATTTTCTTCATTTATCTCATCTTCAACGAATTGAATTTTAACTGTATCATAATTCAAAAATCTTACGTCACGACTATTTATTACCTTTTGATTTTTATCATCATAAAATCTAAAACCGTTTACTGTATAACCAACCAACTTCATTTTTTCTGATCGAGCCCCAAATTTACCTTTTTGAATTTGTTTTGGGATATTCACATAAGCATCACATCCGAAAGGATGTAATTTATTAAGATCCGGCTTCTCACCGTACCATAATTCAGCTGGTGTTTTACCTTTTTCAATTGCTGTGGTTGGGCATCGATTTATTGAATACGTGGCATGCTGCACTGCCTCACTCCATAAATATTTCGGCAATTTGGAATCTAGCAATGCGCATCTGGCATTATTAACGACGGTTCTATTGAACCTTTCGGCAACGCCGTTAAGCTGTGATGAATAACGTATGGTTGTTTCTATTTCTATACCATTTTTTGAACAATAACTGGAAAATTCATTACTTTTATATTCGGTTCCACCATCTATTCTTAAAACTTCAACTCTACGATCAAATTTATTAAAAAGCTTTTCAGCATAATCCCTAAAAGATTCAAAAACTTGAGATTTATCACGCAATGTATAGACAACTGAAAAATGTGAATAGTCATCGATGAATGTGACAAAATACTTTTTACCATCATGACTTAAATGATTTATGGGTCCAACAACATCACTGTGCACCTTTTGCCCACAACGTATTGATCTTTTTCTGGTACCTTTAAATGGAGATTTTGTCATCTTGCCCATTAAACAAATTTCACAATCAATCTCGTTTTTGTAATGACAACTGTGACCAAATTTTCGATGCAAATCGGATTTGCCTGGAGTTGCTTCAATTTCAAACGTATTAAAAACCTTGATTCTAAAAATATCTCCACTTTCGTCATTTTTCATCTCTACTGTATCACCACAAAAATTAACATTATACTTTTTCTTGGTTATTTCTTTTACTGAAATTAAATTTTTTTCCAAACCTGGTACCATTAAAACATCAGTCAAGTACATTGGACCACCTTTGGTATTTAGTAACAAATTTCCTTGACTTTTACAAATTAAATATTGACCCTTTTTAGCAATATTAATTTTAGCTTGCTGTTCCAACTGACGTACATCATTCATGTGGTTAAACCACTTTTCATTTACCATATGATTTGATGCACCTGAATCCAAAATAAATTTATCCGATAGTTCTACGTTCGCAGCATTACATTCATCATCTGCAACTTCACAATTGAAAATAACTGGATTAATGTCAGCACAATTCGCATTACCACCACCTCCTTTTCTGCGACCACCACCATAATTGTTTTGTTGTTGTCTATTGCCTTTGAATTTATTCTTACAATATCTGCTTGTGTGGCCAAACCTATTGCAACTGTAACACTTAACATTCTGCATCTCCGGACAATCTTTAATCTCATGCTCTCCTTTGCATTTGAAACACTGTAAACCAGATCTAAAAGCACCTTTATTTGAAACAACCGAAGAACTTTTTTCATCCAATTTTATTTCTTCTTTAAGTAGCCGGCTGGTTAAGTTGTTTATATTTCTTTCAGCTGCCGCTGTACTTTCCCAAGCCGTACTAAAATTTGAATATGATGCTGGGAGACTCGAAATAATTTTGTTGATTACCATTGTTTCAGTTATGTCTGTACCTTGTGCCTTTATTTGTGCTAAAAGGGATTCAACATCTGCCAAAAAATCTTTCACGTGGCAAGAAAATTCTAACCTAAAAAACTTTTGCCACAGACAAGCATTTATACTCTCCAACAGCACCTTCACTTGGAAACACCAAACCTCAAAACCATATTTACTGATACTGATCACTTTAACATTCATGTCCTCCATTTTGAGTTACGATTGAGCTGGGCCCATAACCTGATGAAATAGAGGATCAGTTGGACAACAGATTAACAAACAACAGAGTTACAGCAATATAACGAAAACAACCATTTAATGTTTATAAAACATATATTAATTCTTTATTTAAGACTTTAAAGTTTAATATTTTAAATATTAATAAAACGATTATGTAACTTGACTTTAATGTTCAATGGTTTAATAGCAATTAAAAAAATAAAAAGAACAAAGGATTAGAAGAAACATAAAAGATAAAACAGTGTTGTCAATTTAGTGATTCATTCTTAAAAATAAGATTACTATATTTTAACAATAAGTCACATATGGCCATTTTGCCCTAAGGTTGCCTACAAAGGACAATAAGGACATTTTAGTTTCGATTAGGAAAAAAACAAAAAAAAAATTTTTGGATATTATACTCAAATTAAAGATATTTGTATTACCTTTCAAATGAACTTTATCGCAACTTAATGGTCAGCATAGTTTTTGAGTTACAGCGGTTTTAGTGAAATGCAGGGTTCCGCTTTTTTTAATATGTATTTTTTTTTTGTTTAAGGACAAACTTAGGACAAAATGGCCACATGTGAATTATGTGCTCTTGTTACGCTAGCATTTCATATGGTTATTTTTAAGATTCCAATAAAAAAAATTTCAAGATTTCTTTGGAGGTTGCAAACACTTATGATGAGTTAGCATCCCCTTCCAATCGTTGTAGGGTGCTGAAACTTGGCGCAAATTGTTCATTACGATGCCATCTATCATATTTTGAGGTACGTTCAGTTGTGAGTTATACTTGGTATTTTTCCATATATTGTTGGGCCACACTAGGGACAATGCATCACAATCAATAACTTGATTTTGAAAAAAGTGTCACTTTGTTTTGCATTTTAGGAGACGATTCTCTTTATGGGGAATGACAAAGTGAGTGTACCCCCTATACTGTAATTTAAAGGTATAAAAACAAAATCAGTTTACACCAAATTTAAGATTAAAAAAATTAAAAATAAAAAAATTTTTTATTCCTGGAATTGTAACCTATCAAATATTAACTTTTTGCCTTTCAATTATATATAAAACTATAGTTTAGACTAAAACTCTATTAAATAAATTTAAATAAATATGTTCTTTTCATTACGTTTGAAAAATATTAAAAAAAAAACTCATTCCGACTATAGTGTTCTAAAGTAGTGGAATCCATATTATTTTCCTTCTTATTGACATATTTGGATGTTATTTTAAACTACTTTTTTTGCAACAAAAAATATTCACTAATTGCTACTTTTTATGTAGTTTAAGTCTACTTCGTTTTGAACTACTGCGATTTTTTTTTGCTGGGTCTAAACGATTAGTGATCGATTCTGAGAAGTTCTATGAATATTCCTCTGTCTGTATGTAATCTATGCAGTCCAAAATAAAAGAGCTATCCACCTGAAGCTTGGCATGAATATTTCTTATGGTCCTAGGTAGGTTAAAATCGGACCAGAGGGAAAAAAGTTTCTCCTTAAAGAAGCGAACCAACCTCTAAAAAATTCAATTTTTTAACGATTTTGTGTTTTTGTCAGCAAATGATTCAATTTTCTTTTGGATGACGTTTAAATCCCTGATCTTGAACCCAGGCGATTAGAAAAAGCACGAATATATAAAAATAGTTAAAATAATGATAAAACTGTATTTATTTATTTAGTGCGAAAAGCATAACAAATGTATCGCGAGGGAAAATGTGTCCCCCAAAAACCAATACCGAGTGCTTTCAGAAGATCAAAATGATAACATCGATCTGCGCTAGGTTAAAGCGTTTTAAAAGCAATGTAAAAAAAGTGATTTTCAAATATGAAAAGTATTGGTGTATTGCAAAAAACTTTTCAAACAAATTTCGGAACTTAGAAAAACTCAAAAATGTTCCTCATTTTTTTCTAAATCATTTTCAATGAAGCTCGTAACTCAAAAACTCTAAACAAAAGTGTGTCTTGGACTTCGAACACTTTTTTAACAATCACACACTTTGTTCTTCGAGTAATACACAACGATTTTAAGTGATTTGAAACCATTTGATTTTTCGAACAATCATAAACTTAGATATACTAGTAATTGAAAAAAAAAGTACTCAAATCTTTTTTCCAATACGATTGCGAAAATATATAATAGTCCCTATTAAATTAGGCCGACACGCATTTTTTTGACGATATTCCTTCCAGTTCGTGTTTTATCCGAAATTTTTTGAATGCCCATACTTTTGCATAAGGCTTTTTTACCGCCGAGTTATGTTATAGATTTCTATAACATATTTAAATTTCAAAACGATCATACATACCATGGGATAAATATAAATGTTGTCCGATATTCACTTAAATCGTTTTAATAACATGAGTTCTTCTCGCTCCAATTTGGTTTTTGGTATTTTCTGTGATACAGTTTCACTACTGAACATTTAAAAAAAGACTTGATGCGACTGGGACACAACCTTACACAGTTAATTGCAATTGTTTTAGTGATCACAAATCTGGTCTCCAAACTTTTCCATCACATCAGGTTTTTAATTATTTTTGCTAACTCATATCGGATGAACCCGATGTGATAGCGACTTAAAAATAAGTCGAGGGCATAGCTCAAACATTGCTCTTAAGGATGCTGAACTCATTTGGTTTTTCGCCTTAACCCTTAGGGCACCAATAATCTTTCAATGATGTCTTATTCTCCAGTATCGAAAAAAAGTTTTTTTGGGAAAAGACATTATTTAAATGTCTGCATGATGAGTTCTGCATCTTATAGAGTAAAGTTTAAGCTTTACCGTCGACTTATTTTTAAATCGCTAGCACATCGGGTTCATCCGATATAAGTTGACTAAAACTGCGATTTTTTTGAACCTTAAACTCAATTTTCTCAAAAACCTGATGTGATGGAAAAGTTTGGAGACAGGATTTTTGACCAGCAGAACAGTTGTAATCAAGTGTATAAGGTCGCGTCCCATTCGCATTTTCCATGTATAGTAGTGTTATTAGAACATTGGCATCTTTAGCACCGCTTGTTAAATCTACTTCCTAATGGGTTCTAAAAAGACACTTTTTAATTAGTGCAAAAATGCTTTTAAATACTGATCTAAAAGATGTAGTTAAACTATACACACAAAATCTTAAACTAAGACAACATTATGAGTACTACTTTATATGTACTTAAAAAATGTTAAAAATACTACATATTTTGCGCGACACCGCTATGTTAAATTCACTAGAGTTTCAGCAGAGTTAGAACTACTCCAGCAGCAGTTGAACTACTTTTTATTAACATTTTAGTATGTTCTTTTTTTGCTGGGAAGCTTTCAATGTAAATTTTTTGACCGCGATTTAAAAAAAAAAACGGATCTGGTCAAGATTTTGATTTTCGTCGAAATATAGTAGTGGGGCACCCCAGTTTCATAATCAAGAAATGCATTCACAGTGTTCGCAACTTGAGGTTAAAGTTGGTTCTGTCAATGCCAAATTCATGAGTTAGAAAGTGTTAAGTGCAATATTTACCAATATTTTTGATCATTGTAAACACCTCAGTTATATTGGTTCCTTAAGTTCCTATAAGGAGCATAGGGCCTCAACAAAGTTTCGCCATTCGTTTCTACTTGGTGCAAGGTTCTTTATTTCGTTCCAGGTTTTGCCTGCTCTCGAAGCTTCTAAGTCTAGCTGTCTTCGCCAAGTGTGTGCTGGTCGTCCTCTTCTTCTACTACCCTGTGGGTTCCAGTCTTCGGAGATCTTCGCAGTGCATGGCCAATCCAGCGCCATTTCCTTCTTAACACTTCGATTTGTATTTGATTCTGATGAGTGCGTTCCCAGAGTTGTACATTGGATATCCTGTTGGGCCAAAAAATTTTTAATATTCTTCTCAGGCATTTGTTGACGAAGACTTGCAGGGTGTTCACATCATTGGTAGCCATGTTCCACGTTTCGCACCCATAGAGAAGAACAGATTTCACACATGAATTGAAGATGTTGATTTTTGTGTGGGTGGAGATGACTGGTGATTTCAACACTGTGCTGAGTTGGCCGAATGCTTGTCGGGCTTTCATAGTGCGATTCAGTACATCATCAGAAGATTCTTCGGTCGTTGTTATGATGCTACCCAAGTAGCAAAAAGTGTTAACATCCTGGATTTGAATGTTTTGGATGGAAAATGGCCTGTTACATGTGGAATTTATTCTCATGGCCTTTGTCTTAGGAATATTTATTTTGAGGCCTGCCTTTGCAGCTTCTGACTCTACCATTTTTAGGCTTTCTAACATGTCGGAGTGACTATGTGTTAGAAGGCATATGTCGTCGGCATATTCAAGAACGGCCAAACGCTCGCCAAGTCCCCACATTATGCCTCTCTTGTTGGCCGTTCCATTTTTCATAACGATGTCCAGCACAACGTTAAAAAGTAACGGTGACAATATGCAGGCTTGACGCACACCAGCTTTAACAGAAACTTTGTCGCTTATTGAGTTATAGGGTTCTATAAATCGAAAGTCGACTCTTTTACTCTCGATTTTTTCAACCTTTTCCACATATTCGATTTCTTCGACTTTTTTTGACAAATAAAACACAACCAAAAAAATAGCATCTAAATGCTCACAACAAGTCAAAAATAAACTTTTATTTACAAAAAAATCGATTTTTAAAAGTTGGAAAAGGTCGAAAAAAGTTAAAAAGTCGAAAAGTCGAAAAAGGTCGAAAAAAGTTAAAAAGTCGAAAAAGGTCGAAAAGTCGAAAAAGTCGAAAAGTCGATTTAAGTCGAAAAGTCGAAAAAGTCGACTTTTTAAAAGGTCGAAAGGTCGAAAAGTCGACTTATTAAAATTTGAAAAAGTCGAAAAATCGACTTTTTAGAAATTGAAAAAAGTCGAAAAGTCGACTTTTTGTTGCGACTATATAACCCCACTGCCGAGTTGTGAAAAACACAATTTTTCTTAATTGTACTTCTTTTTTTCTTCAATGTACTTTTTTTGTCAATTCTATATCTGGCTACCCTACTACCAAATGAAAGGTCTTTGGAAAACCTATCTTCATGTGCAAAGAACGTGTCCAAGCATGCACAACTTTTCGTCATAAGTAAAATAACAAAATTTTAGGACATTTTTGTTAATAAGTCGAAATATTTACTTTATTGGCACGCTATTAGCATCACGAGATAGGTATTTTAAATACCTTTAATCTGATACCAAATATGCCTATATTAATTTTGAGTCAATATGCGTAAATCGTTAAAAACTTCCCCCATACAAATCGACCCCGCCTAAAAATGAGTTTGGGCTGATAAAAAAAAATGCGTATCGAATTAATTTTCGTTCTGAACAACATATCCAAATTTCTAAGAGATTGGAGGGTGACACCAGGGAGACACTCCTTGTCAGTGGAATCATGTTAAAAAAAAAAATTTGTAATTAAACCATGCATTTGGCTCTAAATTCGGCTGGCACAATTAAACTGTTTTCTCTGTGTGGTAAGCAGAACACCAGCCGAACACTGATCCCTACCATTTGTCTCACAGTGTTATTATAATTATTACTATTATTATTATTACTATTATCATTATTATTTTAAAACCGCAACATTATGGAAAGAAATAAAGAAATACGAATTTTAAAAAATCTGTTTTTGTAGCAAATATGACTGCTAACAATTACTAACATTAAAAAACGACAAAGCCTTCCAAGCATCGTTAGTAAAGCACTCATTTAACCATTTTAAATGCAAAGTACCTTATCTTAAAAAAAAAAGAGTATACCATAAGTCTGGCTAGAATGGGTTAAAGTAAATGACTACAAAATTAGATTTTTATTTTATCTTGTGAAAAAATCAACACATCAACTTGACTTTATTATGAACATGTACTTGTTCTACAGATTTAGATAAGAATATTTTATGCTACCAAAATAATGTCTACTTAACGTCAAAAGTAAGTAAGAAAGTTATAGTCGGTCGAGACCGACCATATGAAACACCAGTGTTTTCCGGAAAATGTGCCCAAGTCCAAACATGTACCGATTGGACGTATCTTTTGTAAGATATTTATTTAGTCCAGAAAATAAACACAGATCAAATTTTAGTGGAATTTTTTTTTTGTCAATAGACCGATTCAACTTAATATCGGTAGAAATTTTTATATGGGGGACTTAGTCCAAAAATGGTCCAAATGTACTGCGATTTGATTAGGTTACCAAAGTACACGTTTGACACCTACAAATAAAATTTTAATCAAATATTTTAATTTTTATGAATTTTGAGAAAATTATGTGAATATTGGGAGGGTGGTTTGTATGGGGACTACCAGAAGGACTGACCCGATTCCCGATTTAAAACTTGGTAGGTTGGTTTGTGCATGCAAAATTTTATTACCTGTTAAATTTTGAAAACGATATATATTATAATACGGTTATTAGAGGCATTAAAGCGAAATTCAAAATGGCGTTGGTATGGGGGCTAGGTCTTAACATGGACCGATTTTTTCCAAAATTTCAAGTCAATTGATTAAAAACTGCGACCTATATCGTGCTTAAACCGATAGATAGACAGACGGACGGACTAGGGTTCTATAGTCGAAAAGTCGATTAATCGACTTTTTGTATGAAAAAATCGAAAAGTCGAAATCGACTTTTTTGTTCTTAAAAAGTCGAAAAGTCGACTTTTTTTTCGACTTTATCGAGTTGATTTTTTTTTTACTTTTGCCAGAAAAAAATAATTTCTATCTTCTGAAAAAAAAATCAAATAAGAGCCGAGTTTAATAGCAACTGAAGCTATTGGTATTTTGTATATGAAGCAAAAATGCCAATGCCAAATTCTTGAATTAGAAAGTGCTATGTAAATCTTTAATATTTCATAAAAATAGGAAATATTTCATTAAAATTTTGTTTGTAGGTGTTAAACGTTTTCTTTAGTAACCTAATCAATTCAGATTTAAATTGGACATAGGTCCCATTTTTTTTAATTCATATAAAAATATTGCTCTACATTCAGTTAAATCGGTCTATTGGCAACAAATAGAAGCCTATTTTGCTAAAATTAGGTTTGGGTGTGCTTTCTACACTTATTTAAGGTCTATAACTATAAAATTACAAAAGCAGAAAAGCATTTTGGAAAAAAAAAAAAATATTTAAAAATCACGAACAAATTTTTATTCGAAACTTATGGTGTTTTCTTTTCTGAAAAAAAATGTTTGCCTTTTTAGTGCATACATTTTTAAAATGTTTAACTCACACCTTCAAAAATTTGCATTTTATTTGACTGGAATAGAACACAACATACAGCAATACTCTGCCCTGTATTTTTTTAACAGCTGTTTTGAGAAAACAACACAGAAAAAGTCAGCTGTTGTATAAGGGAATTTCAACCCCGTGATTTTTTACGGGGTAAAAAGTGCAACTTTTTTGCACTTTATAGGGCAGACATTTTTAGAAAAGAACACGATATTCTTTATAATGGTTGACATTTTTTAGAAAAGAACACAAAAACATAAATTTGGGGGCGAAATGCAAAAAAAAGGCACATTTTTTGCCAGAAAAGAAAACACCATTATACAGCATTACCACAGACAAATAAAATGAATTTAAAATCGACTTTTAATTTGAATTTTAGAAAAACTATTTCCCCCAATTAAGAGTATAGAAAAACAAAATTGAAATTAAAAATCACAATTGATCGATTGATTAAAATTCAAAAAATCATAGTTAAAATTTAGAAATCCCAATCAAAATTTAGAAATCCCAATTGAAATTTAGAAAATCAACGGAAATTCAGATATCTCAATTTAAATTCAAAAAAGCAAAATTTAAATTTAAAACAAGTAAGAAAGTTATAGTCGGTAAAGACCGACCATTAACACCCTACACAAGTGTTTTCCGGAAATTGGGTCCCAAGTCCAAACATGGACCGATTGTTAGATCTTAATTTAGTGTAGAAAACACACACAGATCAAGTTTTAGTGGAATTGGTTAATTTTTTTTGTCAATAGACCGATTTAACTGAATATCGGTCGAAATTTTTATATGGGGGACTAAGTCCAAAAATGGTCCAATTATATTTCGATTTGATTAGGTTACTAAAGTACACGTTTAATACCTAAAAATAAAATTTTTATCAAATAATTCCATTTTTATGAATTTTGATGGAATTATGTGAATATCGGGAGGGTGGTTTGTATGGGACTACCAAAAGGACTGACCCGATTCCTTTGAAATTTGGAATGGTTATTCGTGCATGGAAATTACCTGATTACCTGCTAAATTTCAAAGCGATATCTATTATAATACGGTTACTAAAGTCATTTAAGCCGAATCCAAAGGGAGCCTTTGCATGGGCGCTAGGTCTTAGGTATGGACCGATTTTCTCCAATTTCAATAGGCTTCGTCCTTGGGAAAAAAGATGCTTATGTTTTAAATTTCAAGTCAATTGATTGAAAATTGCTACCTGTATCGTGCTTAAACTGATAGATGGACAGACGGACGGACAGACGGATATCGCTAAATCGACTCAAAAAGTAATTCTGAGTCGATCGGTATACTTGAAGGTAGGTCTGGGACCAATATTTCGGGTAGTTACAAACATCAGCACAAACTCATTATACCCTGTACCACAGAGTGGTGTATGGTATAAATACCAAATGAAATGAGAAAAGCCAATTAAAACTTAAAAATCTGAATTAAAATTCAGAAAACGGAAATCGAAAGTAAAATTCAAAAATTAAAGTAAAGAAATCACAAGTACAATATAGAATAGACCAATTAAAATTCAGAAAAGCATAATTCAAATTCAGAAATCCCAAATGAAATATAATAAAAAGCCCACTAAAATTTTGATATCGTCGCTGCGCCTAAAAATGGAGTCATGTGTTTTGGGGCCAGTGTTTAGGAGAGCAAAAAAACTGTTTATTTTCGTCCCTTCGCGATTTTTTTTTAAACTTGTTCTATAAAAAATTCTTGTACCAATATGCTATCCACATACTACAAAAAAAGTATGAAATATTTAACGGTTTTCCAGTGGTGCAGAAATTTTCAAAAAACATACACATAACTCCTTTTTTAAGTACTTTTTGGAACAAAATTTAAATAAAATGGAAATATTTTTTACACATAACTCTTTTTGTTAATGAAACCATTCTTATTGTTAATTTCTTTTCGAGAGGGACAAGGACTAAATAAAGTTTGTGGTTGGTTTAAAGCGACATAAGTTAGACAAGGTCTTTGAAATTTTGATATTATAAAGCTCTTCATTATTCAGCGAACAACAGATTTTTCGCAAAACTGGTGATATTTTTTGTTTTTTCTTGTAACTATTCAAGAGCTTCGACATAAATTGACATCTGTGAAAGATTCTGTACTTTAGATACTAAAATTTTCCGCCGTCAAATGATTTAATTGCTTTCACAAGGCTTGATTACCTGCCATTTAGGATTTAGATAACAGCATGAAAATATGCAAGTATTTTCCAAAAATCTTGACAAATTCATTCAAAATACTTAGATGCTATGTGTGAACCTCATATTACTAAAAAAGTGGTCCATTTTGTCACGTTCTGTTACTTTTTTATCAAAAAAAGTTAGGTGTAGCTTAACACATAACTCCTTTTCAGACCTTTTTTAGTATGACGAACACATAGCTCCTTTTACTAACTTTTGAACCAATCAAGATATCAAAAAACGGTTTAGTGAGTAAACGTATGACCAATATGGGATCATAAAGATGTAATAAAAAAAAATTAAAAAACTACACATGACTCCATTTTTAGGCGCAGCGACGATATTCCAATTAATATTCCAATACCAAAAATAAAAGTTTGGAAAAGTAAAATTTAAGTTAGAAAAGTTAGAAAATTACAATGGAAATTTAGAAAAAAGCAACCGCAAGATTGAAATTCATAACAGTCAATTGAAAATACTAAATCCAAATTAAAATTCAAAAATGACCAATTGAAATTCAGAAATCCCAATTGAAATTCAGAAAATCCCAATTAAGAAATAATTTTCTAAATTTTAAACACAATTTAAACCAAAAAATTTTGTTTAACTTTTGTACATGGGTCGAAGCATAGTGCGCCCCACCCCAGCAAAACTTTGGTAATGGGTAGTGATTATATAACACATTACCAGGTAATGTATATACCTTATTTGTAGCATTATTTTAGGATGTCTTACCAAACATTTGTTCCACAACGTATTATTTTAAAGTGAAAAATAATGCATTACTAATAATTTGCTACGTAATGCATGATTATTGAAAAAATGTATTTCATATTTATTATTTCTAAACATTAAATCATGGATGACTTATATTTGGTTACATTATGTATTATTTGAAAGTTTGAAATAATGCATTATTTATAATTGGATGCATAATGCATTACAATAACATAAAAATAATTATTTTATAAAAAAATGCATAAGTTCAAACTAGAGATGTGCTCACGACAGGAAATTTCTCACACACTCACGAGCATATTTTATCTACTTACACTCACTTACAATCACGTGAGTAAATTTAATACAAAATTACTTTTTCACTACTCGTAACACCTTATATATTATCTTCTGGTATGCTATATTATTTCATTTCTCGTAACCTATAAAATATCATATATTTTACACCTTACTTGTATTCTTCGTTATAAATTTATGACTTATTTTATACCTTACTGGTATTCTTTGTGATAATGTGGATGCATTACTTTGAGTCTCATCGCCTGTTAAAATCATCAATGCTGCAATGTATAAAATAAGAGATCCTATACCTTATTTCATACCTTATTTGGCAATCTAAGTTTTGCTGGGTCCCTAAAATCTAACGTGAGATTTGAGGATGCAGAAAAAGTAAGGGGGACCCCTTTTAATTTTTTGTTAAGTTTTTCTTTTAAAATTTGATAGCGCTCTGTTAGTGCTACCAAAGTGACATCGCACAGTGCTTTGTCCCATTGACAAAAATCAAAAAAAAAAAAGTTCCCATCGTTTTTATTAAAATATTTTTTTTTGTAAAGGTAATAAGGTAACTTAATATTTTAATAATAATCCCTTTTGATATAACTCTTTTTGTCGCCACAAGGGGTCGCTAAAGTTAGAGAATTTCCAAGCAAACGGTATTTAAAAAAATAATATTATTTTGAGTTTTACAAAAATAGTTCCCAAAAATTCAGTTTTTTAGATAATGACTTGTTTTTTTTTGCAAAAAATTTAAAAATATATTTGCAATACGGAAAATTTTTTATGGGAGATAAAAAGTTAAAGTATGTGCCTTTTGTAAGACTACGAATTACTTCTTTTTTTTTGTGAGGATCTTTAAAATAACAAAAGTTTGATGGAGTATTAAAAAAATATATGTTAACGGATTTTTGATTTCATAATTTTTTTTTAAAGCCTTGACCTTTATCTTTCAAAGAAAAGAAACAACGCTTGCAACTTTTGAGTAGAACTTTAAATATATATTTTTTTCTAAGTGCCTAAAATCACATTTTTGAAAAATCCATTTTAGTGGCTGACGAAAATAGCTGTAACGTTTTTGTTTTTTAATGAAATGGCTTGATTTTTGTTTTAAACAACTTTAAAATATATATTTTTTTACCAGAAAAAATTACCTTAGTATTAAGCAATAAGACTTTTTTCTACACGCATTGAGAGTTACCTAAATTTTTAGTTTGAAGACCCAAAATTTGCAAAGTTTGAAAAAATATTAAAAAAATATATGTTAACCGATTTTGGATTTTTTTCTTTTTTTGAGAAGGTTAAATCTTTATCTATTAAATAAAAAAGTAAACAGTTGCAACTTTTTTTTAGAACGGCAAAAAAAATTTTTTTTCGAAGTGTCCATTTTTTGTTAACCGCCAAGAATTAACAATGTTTGAAAAAATATTATAGAAATTATGTTAAACCTTTTTTTAACCCAATCAGCAGAAAAATAAAAAAAAAAAGTAGAAATGTTAAATTTGGCTTCACCAAATCCATGAAAACTGTCCACAATGTACAACAAAATTTGAATTCAAATGAATTTGAGTAGGGCAGTATGCGTCTTCCCATGGATAAAAATCAAAAAAATAAAATTGTCTGAAATTGTTATTAAAGACAGATTTTTTGAAAGATAATTAAGTTTTTCAAATAAATGTGAAAAAAACATTTAGTGTAATTGCTTTTGATGCCACGAGAGGGCGCTAAACTCAGAGAATTTTATGCAAAAATTACTTAACAGAATAATTGGGTTAATTGTTTCAAGACATTAAATCTCGAAAATTTATTTTTTTAAAAACTGGTTTGAAGTTTTGGATTTTTTTACGCATTATGGATTATTTAATTTTTAACTGTAGCTAGAAATTATGTTTAATTTAATATGTCAAATTATAAGTTAGATTAAAGAAACTGTGAAAAAAGTAATTTAGTATTGCTCTTTAACCTTTAAATACCCGTTTTATAGGTTTTATGTTAGAATTTTTGTAAAAGCAAATAATGTGACCCTTTAAAATGGGAGATAAGGGTCAATATGTCTCAAGAAAAACTGCCATCAAATTTCACTAAAAATATGTAAAAACATAATTTAGCCCAGCAGTAAATTTTATAAATTTTTTTGTAAATATAAAATTTTTCTTATTTCAATCTACTTCAGTAAAACACAATTTAACAATATATTATACTTTACAATTTACTTTTTATGCATTTTCCTTATATTGCACGATCTTTTGACCTTTGAAAACCCGTAGTAAAATTCGATGCTTAAAACTTTTGTAGAATACTTTAACCCTTTAAACCCACGTGTTAGTGGTTTTCTATGAGGGTTTTTGGAAAATGGACTAAAATGACCCCTAAAATTACGAGATAGAGGGTTAATATGTTCTAAGAAAATAACCGTCATAAAATTTCACTGCATACATCAATTAACTTTACTTAGCTCAGAACTTGCTTAAATACTTTTTTTTTTCACTTTTTCCAAACGCTTTTGGAAAAAAATCCACCATTTTTCAATAAAGGATATTTTTGTATTTTCCACATTAATAATCCGGTTTTACCCAAATTTGGCAATAATATACTCCTTATAAATATCAATTTACGTACCAAGTTTTGTTACAATCGGACTATTTTTGTTGAAGTTATAGCGTTTTTAGGAAAAAGGATATATGGCAGGACCTAGAGTCCTTACTTCGATCAAGCTTAAAATTTACATACATGTTGCTAGTTGTATATGTATCCGAATGACCACTTTTTGTTCTTTTGCGGACATTATTGTAGCTGAAATAACATTTTTAAGTTTCAGGACACATGGGAGGGAGGCGTGTCCTTGCACCGATTTTCCCAAAAATTCATATTTTTCTTAATTAAGGTATTTGCTGTTAGTGTACCAAATTTCAAAAACGCCTGACCACTCCTTCTATTTTTGCCGATTTTAACATGGGAACCACAGTACAGACTAGTATGCAAACACTGATGCTAATTTCGTACTTTCCAATATGGTGGTATGGTTTTTAGTACAGAATTATCATCGCTGCCTAGTGTATGTGTGCCTGTACGTGTGAGCTTTTGTGCATGTATTTATGGTGTTTGTTTACGTTTTGTATGAAACGTCAAAAGTTACACCGTGTGCTGTCACTAATACTTACACACATCAAATACACCTCTGTGAACCTACTACTCATGTACTGTGATGGGAACAAAGCACTGTGCATCGCCCACGGAATTCATGCATGAATTCAGGTGGTTTCTGCAGGGAAGGGAAACTGCTTATTTAGGATTAAATCGCTTTGCATAAAACAGCAAAGCCTTTTAGACGCAAACGAGATGATTGAGTTTAAAAATTTATTCCTTTACATAATTTGTGGCACCATCGTAAGAATAAGACACATTTTTAAGCAAAACATATGCTTGAATTTACAAATCAATTAAAAAAACGAATTCTTTTAATTTTCTGATTTCTGATTGGCAAATTTATTAAATTAAAATTGCACTTATAACAGTTTTAAGATGTTGATAATATTTCCGCCCCTATCGTCCCAAGTTAATCAAATAAAATTCTATGACACCACCCTCACACCACGTAGGTACTTAGATATTCATGTAAATTGTGGAATCAGGAGGCGTATATACACACACAAAAATATTCTTCGTCATCAATGCCTATTGTTCATGGCAAATATTTATAAGACATTTGTTTATACATTTTTATGTATGCATGTAACAAGATGTAACTTACCTTTTTCAATACTGATTGATAAGCTGTAATATAACTATTTCCTTCGGCCGCAATTTCTCGATTACCTTTTAAAGGAAACTTTTCCATAACGATTTTAAAACTTAACTTTTACACTCACTCACTGTGCATCTGAACAAAAAAAGAAAAAGTGGGTGGTGAGTTTTTTTGTATTGCGATGGTTATGTATTTATATTTGTGCTTTTTTTTTTGTTTAAGAAAACCCTTGTAATTCTATTAAGTGATTGATTTTATTATTAAACAATGAGAAATTAACCACTAAATGACTTTTATAGTGACACAAACACAGCCACAAATATTTTTTATAATGGTTGAGATGGTTGGTTCATTCGACTGCAACAAAGAAAGGTATCAGTTTTGCATCAATAATTCACTACACTTTACTACGGATGCGATGCACTAATTCAAACAAAGTTGAATCTTTTATTTATTTTTTTCACACATTTATTAAACTTTATAAATATTTAGAAGTTTAATTTCTTATATTGGTTACACGTACACATATTAAAATTACTTAAATACTTTTAACAAAAGGCGTAATTTATAAAATTTTTTGCACAAAAATATGCAATTCGACTGAAAATTAGTGACGTTTTAAAAAAATTTTAGTAGAACAAAAAAAAATACAAACTGTCAAGTTTGACAGCAATGTACTAAATATTGTACTAAAAGATGTGTTTAATATACATGTATATTAAACACATCTTTTAGTACAAAGGATAACGGTATCGTTTGGTTTAATGGGCATATCGGCACAGACTAACACTGTTGCCAAGTTGGAGGTTTTCCCGCTAAATCTAGCGCTTTTTGTTTGGATTTAGCGGGAGAAAATTGGTTTTAGCGGGAACGGTGCTTTAGCGGGAAAATCTAGCGCTTTTTATTTGGATTAAGTGGGACAAATTTAGAGGTTTTTTCCAATTTTTTTTTTTTTTTTAATCGAAAACGCTAAGTTTGTCGAATTTTAGCGCTTTTTTTGTAATTTAGCGGGAGAATTTTGTATTTTCCCTCTAAAATTTGTTCGACCGTTTCTTGCGCGTTTTTAATGAAAAGTAAATTTTCGTAGAAAAAATATTTTGGAGGTTTTTTTTTAAATTTTTCTTTTTTGTCAATCAAAAATGCCAAGTTTTTCGGTTTTCAGCGCTTTTTTTTGTAATTTAGCGGGAAAATTTTAAATTTTTCCCGCTAAATTATTTTTTAGCGGTTTCTAGCGCTTTTTTCGTGAAATTTAGAGGTTTTTGGTTAAAAATAGTTGGCAACAGTGCAGACTAAATACAGACTCGACAGTAGAGTTTTATAAGAAAAAATGGGGAAAAACTAAGCGATTTTAGGAGAAAACACAGCGGTTTTTAGTCCGTTTTACGCTAACATGGCAACACTTTCTACGACTTAGGAGTGAGTGAAACAACAAAAACCGATTTGGCATCCATTTTTCTTATGGCGCGTTATATCAGTTTTCTCTTTCTAACCTAACTATCAGCTATTAGAAAATATGAACCGTGCCACCACAGACTAAATACAGACTCGACAGTAGAGTTTTATAAGAAAAAATGGGGAAAAACTAAGCGATTTTAGGAAAGAACACAGCGGTTTTTAGTCCGTTTTACGCTAACATGGCAACACTTTCTACGACTTAGGAGTGAGTGAAACAACAAAAACCGATCTGGCATCCATTTTTCTTATGGCGCGTTATATCAGTTTTCTCTTTCTAACCTAATTCGTAGAATATTTTGAAAATATTAACCATATGGTTAAAGCACAGACTAATACAGACTCGACATAAGTGACAGGTGTCAAAAAAGTAGTTCTGAACCATATGGTTAATATTTTCAAATTATTCTACGAATTAGGTTAGAAAGAGAAAACTGATATAACGCGCCATAAGAAAAATGGATGCCAGATCGGTTTTTGTTGTTTCACTCACTCCTAAGTCGTAGAAAGTGTTGACATGTTAGCGTAAAACCGACTAAAAACCGCTGTATTGTTTCCTAAAAGCGCTTAGTTTTTCCCCATTTTTTCTTATAAAACTCTACTGTCGAGTCTGTATTTAGTCTGTGGTTAAAGAATACTTTTTTGACACCTGTCACTTATGTCGAGTCTGTATTAGTCTGTGGTGCCACTATAGCGAAATATTCAGATATGAGACAAATTTCTGAAAATTTAAGTGTTTCAACAGCAGAATTAAGTCAAAAATTTCAAGCCTTGGTGAGTATTACATTAATGGAATAACATAATACACCCCTCTTCAAGCAAGTTTAGGTTTTGTGAAAATGGTGACTTAATATCATTTCATTCCTCTTTATTTAGAACTTAGAAAACCGTTAAAACATTATTCTAGCTGATTCTGTTTTGAGTTATGGCTGAATAATTACACTTTTCGGCAACAAAAACCTCTCGGTACAATATACTGATTCTTATAGATTTTGCTTTCCTGACTCCAAATCTGCCATCCACATTTTTCTTGCACGTACGGCTTTTGAGATATTCACTGTTAAAAAGTCAAAAATCTAATAATTTAGCAATTTTGGGGGTCCATTGTTACATATTCTTACGTTGCTTCCAAAAAATAGGACTTGATTTCATATAAAATTCCAAAACTGCAATCCAAATTTTTCTAGCATGTTCCGATTTAGAGATATTCGCGTGAAAAAAAAAATTCAAAGGCGAATATTTAGAATTCGGATTGCAGTTATATTTTATATAATATCAATAGTGTCCGACCTGGCAAAACGGAGAATGCCACTGGATTCTAC
This sequence comes from Pegoplata infirma, assembly GCA_963921195.1. Taxonomy (NCBI): domain Eukaryota; kingdom Metazoa; phylum Arthropoda; class Insecta; order Diptera; family Anthomyiidae; genus Pegoplata; species Pegoplata infirma. Next base: position 128,133,422 of record OY992539.1, on the reverse strand, counting down.
TATCCAAAATTAAGTTTACGTGTCTCGACGTTTTGGTGTGTTATTTCAAAAGTTAAAATTATACTTACAGTGTAATTAAAAAAAAAACTGATTGCTCTACAATTAAGTTTACGCGTCTCGGCGCACATTGGGTTCAAATGATTCCAAAGTGGCGATTAATTGAAATTTATAAATGAAGTTTTTGTTATAAAATTTGGTATGGGGTAAAAGTAGATAAAATTCTGCAACATTAGTTATCAAAATCAATCAACTAACAATAAGTTGTTTACTTTTTTTTCGGTGAGCTGTCAAAGTTAACAAATGATTGCAGTTTTTGAAAAAAGTAAAAAAATTTAAATTTTTTACAATTTAAGCGATTATTAGTGGTATTAAGTCTTTTAAAAGAAAATATTTTATATTGGCCCCTTAAACACCATTGATTAAGCTAAATTTTTAATTTTTTTTGTTTATAAAAATTGTGTCTCAATGTTTTTAATAATTTTTTTTAAAAAGGGTCCAAAATTGGGATATTTTCCATATTTAATGGGCCACACATATTAAGTTAGTAATAGTTGGATTTAGTTTTGTGGATTTCAAAAAAGTATATGATATCAGCTTTTATTTAAAAGAAAAAAAAGTACGGACAATCCCCGGCCCTTTTTTTAATTCCCATTTTTGTGTAAAAAGTCTGGGTATCATTTATTAAACAAATCCATTATATGTGTGTTTATACCCTTCAACTACAGTATGGGCTTACACTCACTTTGTCATTCCGTATGTAACGCATCGAAATATGGGTCTAGGATCCAATAAAGTGTATATTATTGATCACTGATCGATTCTAAGACATTCTGTGACTAACCGTGTGTCCGTCCGTCCGTCTGTTGTTGAGCACACCATAAAGTACATAAAACAAGAGCTAGAAACCTGAAGTTTGGCACAAATATGTATAATGATCATAGGCTGGTTAAGTTCTTGAACGAGCAAAATCGGACCAGGGGAAAAAGTTCCCCTTGAAGAACTAAAACTACCCCAGAAAAATATTTTTTTTACAAGTTTTATTTGTATATTTGTTCAATAAATGAAACATTTTAATGCCATATGAAGTTCATCGACCTGAATTTGAACCAAGGGGGATCAGGAATGCCAATTTTTTCGGTTCGCCCCTTTTTGGGGGGGTGTATAGAAAAAATAATTTAAATAATGATAAATTTGTATTAATTAGGTGCAAAAACTGACATCTATTTTTTTGGCAACGTTTATCGCGAGGGGAAGGTGTCCCCCATAGTCTCCCGGTAAACCCCCCCCCCCTACGCGAAAAAACGTGTCCTTCATTTGTTTTTTGTAGCTTTTTTACATGTTCAAGGGTTTCGTGCTTTTTTCCAAAAACATAAAAAACGACTAAAATATTAAAAAAAAATTTTTTTTGTTAAATTTTTTTTCTAAAATGCTGTGTTTTTATGTATTTATGATAATTCCTTAATAAAAAACTATAATATTCCCATAAATCACTTTTTTCAGATAAATTTGTACATATATGAGATTTTGTGAAAAACTAAAATTGGATTTAAAAAAAAAAATATAATAATATAAATACATATTATGCGTTCTTTCTTTAATTACTTTAAAAGCACATTATGTGCACTTTAATTTCCATTTTTTTTATTAATTTATCGCTTTTCATTCCAAAGTTACAGCAAAAATTGTGAACTATAACCCTTTTTTCCGAAAAACAAAAAAACGCCTAACAGGTTAAAAAAATTTTTTTTTCCAATTTTTTTTTTTCCAAAATGTGTATTTTTACGTGTTTATATTATGGCATCAATAAAAAAATATAATATTTTAAAACTACTGCTTATCTGAATTAATCGCCATTTTGGGTACCATCGAACCCACTGTGCGGCGTTTTGGTGTGTCATTTCAAAAGTTAAAATTGTACTTACAGTGTAATTAAAAAAACTGCTTGCTTTAAAAACGATTTCTTTCTGGACAATTTCAAAAAAAAAAAAAATCATTGATTCTTGTACGTTAAGTAGAATCGGTTGCAGGATAATATGACGCGTTCTGAAACCGATTATTTGGAACTGAAAATGTTGCTGGGTACAATTTGTATCAATTCCACTCCTCGGATGTGCTAAAAATACTGGTTTTTGTCCATATGTATTTAAAAATTAAATACAATAAAATTCATTGCAAAATTCGTTCGTTTAAAGTCGCATAACCTCAGTTTTCATTTGACAAACTAGTACATACAATGCGATTCGGTTCATTTTTTTTATCAGAGTTTGAGACGTATTGTTATTCCAAGTCATATAAAAGAGTTTTTTAACAAAAAGTTATACCGGCGGTGTTATGTTTATAGGAGTAACTTTTAACCAAGACGGTATTTATACACAGCCTTTTTTTTGCTTGCAATAAAGACTTGCAACTTTTTTTTATAGGCAAACGGGGGTGAGAAGCATAGAAGAAGGAAAACAGAATTCGTGATTTTTTTTCTACCCCGTTTTCTTTTCACCCCCGTTTGCCTACAAAAAAAAGTTGCAAGACTTTATTGCAAGCAAAAAAAGGCTGTGTATAAATACCCTCCAAACAGCTTAAAGGCTTAAGGCTGAGTTAGGCACCCGTAACCGTAAACTAGCGTAGCGTAGAGAGTTTTTCGTTATATGAGAACAAATGAGAGCAGTTATTCTTCTTTGCAGACGTCTACGTTATTTTCTATTTGATTTTGATCGCTACGCTACGCTAGTTTACGGTTACGGGTGCCTAACTCAGCCTTGAGTTAGGCACCCGTAACCGTAAACTAGCGTAGCGTAGCGATCAAAATCAAATAGAAAATAACGTAGACGTCTGCAAAGAAGAATAACTGCTCTCATTTGTTCTCATATAACGAAAAACTCTCTACGCTACGCTAGTTTACGGTTACGGGTGCCTAACTCAGCCTTAAGGGGTTTTTCTTATTTTTTTCTTTTCAGAAACCTTTAATGCAACAAATTGATGAAATTTCTGATACAGTTGATAAATTAGAAGTCTGTGATATCGGTTTTAGAGATGAGCAAATTTCATAGGTTGTACACGCAAAGAAAATATAAAGAAAAGTTGCGTATTTTTCAGTCCTTCAGACCTTTGAAGAATTAATTCACTTTTTGATTTGATTCGCAAAAAGATTAATTCATATTAATAAATCAAGGAATTAATTCTTGATGATTTGATTCAAAAGAATTAATTTCAACTATTTGTTGAAAGAATTAACTAATTTTTTGTTTAATTCCTTGTTTAAATAATGAATTGATTCACTTGATTCAAATCAAACAAGAATTAATTCACTTGATTCAAATCAATTTGATTCAAATCAATTGATTCAAATCAATTGATTCAAATCACTTTGATTCAAATCAATTGATTCAAATCAATTTGATTCAAATCAATTGATTCAAATCAAAAATGTTTTGAATCAGTTGATTTAAACATTTTTTTCTTAAATCAAAGTATTTACTTTACACACGCACACACATACTATAACCACAGACTAATACAGACTCGACAAATATGACAGGTGTCAAAAAAGTATTTTTTAACCATATGGTTAATATTTTCAAATTATTCTACGAATTAGGTTAGAAAGAGAAGACTGATATAACGCGCCATAAGAAAAATGGATGCCAGATCGGTTTTTGTTGTTTCACTCACTCCTAAGTCGTAGAAAGTGTTGCCATGTTAGCGTAAAACGGGCTAAAAACCGCTGTGTTTTCTCCTAAAATCGCTTAGTTTTCCCCCATTTTTTCTTATAAAACTCTACTGTCGAGTCTGTATTTAGTCTGTGCTATAACATTTATGCTTGTGCGGTAGTAGCAAGCAAAAAGTCAAAGCAACAGAATTTAAAGCTGCCCATTCACTTGCAATATTATTGTTCAACTTTTCAAATTGTACAATAATATCGCTTGTGTGTATGTAATATTTACGGTTGTGCAATATATTGGAGAATATCAAAACACTTTTGATATTTATTGTACAAACAAGAATACTGCAATATATTTTATCAGTGTGTTGTCTATATTGTACAACTTTTATTATGTTATGTTTATGTTTATATCTTGTACAATATATTGGGTTTAAGTATTGAGCAATTTTATTTGCTGTGTAGGGTAAAACGACAATAATATTGTAAAATAATTTTTTTTTAAGTTGAGCAATTTTATTGCAAGTGAATGGGCAGCTTAATAGTGTACATTTTATTGGCAGCGCACAAGCTGCATTTTTTAGCCTATGCCCGCATGCATAGGAATCACAAAAATACTAGACATTGCTTTAATATAACATTTATTAATTTGCACATATATATTAAGGGTGGGATAATGCACGACTTTTCGATATAATGGAAATGTATGTGTATAATAAAAATGTTAATCATTAATTGTTTTTGTGTTAAATTTAAAGTTATTTTTATGCTGAAGACCCAAATTCGTTATTGACTAAAGTAGAGATAGGCGCGTGAGTGGATTTAGATTCACACTCACTCACGCAAAAAATAATCGGATCACTCACTAATCACTCACGCAATATTTTTTTACTCACGCTCACTCACTATTCACGTGAGTAATAAAAAACTTACTCACACTCACGCGTGACTCACGCCAGATTCAATCACGCTCACGCGTGAGTCACGCAAAATCCACTCACGCAATAAAATTTTCTTACCAAAAAAAAAAAATTAAAAAAAAAACTTTTCACGAAAATTTAAAAAAAATTGGGCAAATCAAAAAATCTAATCACGCAAACTTACGTAAAAAATAAATGACTCACTCACTAATCACTCACTCAGTTTTTTTTTTAAATCACGCTCACTCACAATCACGTTATTGAAATGAAAATCACTCACGCGTGATTCACGTGAATCAAGCAAATGACGTGACCAGCGCCCAAGTCTAGACTAAAGGTACACATTTAATAAAACTGTACAATTTGGAGTGTTGTTTATTGATGGCGTGTGTTTAAAAGTGACGATATTCCAATGACTTTAACGCAATCAGACATGATAAGATTTTTATAATGTGCATTTTTAGTGTTTGATTTAAGTGAAAAAAGTTTAAATCAAGTTGATTCAAACCAAAAGTGATTTGAATCAGTTGATTTAAATCAAAAGTGATTTGAATCAGTTGATTCAAATCAAAGTGATTTGAATCAGTTGATTCAAATCAAAATGTATTAATTCAATTTAATCAAATCAAAGAATTAATTCTTTGCAATGAAATTAAGTGAATTAAATAATGAATTAATTCTTTTCGATTTATAGAAACAGGGAATTAATTCAATTATTTTAAATCAGATTTAAGAAATTGAATTAGGGAATTAAATCTTCAAAGGTCTGTATAAATCACAATATTTTTTAGAATTATCACCGGCTTTATAAGCTGCAATATTTAAACAAGATTTTCACACACACACTCAAAAAAGTATGTCGGTAAAATCTACTACAAAAGACAGTTGTTTTGACTACATTTTGTCGTTGAAAAGGCGTCCACTACATAAACGGTAAAAACAACTGAACATGTTGTTGTTTTTAACTATTGATTTTCAACTACAAAATGTAGTAAAAACTACTACAAAACTGTTTAATACAGTTGTTTTTTCTACAATTGCCTGAAATTTTATTTAAAAAATTTCTTAAACGTTTAAATGATTGATATTTATTTATTTAAAAAGCAATACATTTCAGTTGGTTGTATAGAATTTCGACATGATGACAATTTTTTGATGTATTTATCTGGAATTATAGAAGAAAAAAATTATATTAATAAAATGTTAAACAAAATAAATTGATTGTATTTACCTTTGTTTTTTTAATAGTTCATTTCAAATTTTCACCGCTACTGATCAAAATTTGTCTGGAATAAAAAAAAACGAAATGCTTTGGCAAAATTGATTTATAAAAAAAAAGAATTAATTTGAAATGTTTCAAAAAAGTATGTACCTGCTCTGTTGTGTATACAAAGAAAAGAAAGATGGCGCGCTCATAAGAAAACAAAACACTGCACACATTTTATTTTGTTTTTTTCCGATTGGTTTTTACGCACGCTTATGTGAGCGCTATATTATACACACTTGTTATCTCATTTATCCACTTATTTTCTTTCGCTCAAGAATATTTTTCCAAAAACATATTTTTTGTTATAATTAAATTTAATAAATTGTAATTTAATTTATTTAGATATTATTTATTTGGTATAAAAATAATTCCTTCCGCATCCCGCACGACCAACTCGCTCGACACATTCGTTTGCAATAAAAATTTCTAGAAAAAAACGAGTTTTAGAAAAAAAACTAAAAACAACTACATAAATCAACTATTGCTACAGTGTAGTATATTTTTTGTAGTTATTTTTTGAAACTACTACAAAAAAAGTTGTTTGAGATTTTTTCATACAAAAACGACCGAAATTGTAGTTAAAAACAACAGCTACTACTTACTACACAAACGACCGTCATGTAGTAACTGCAATAATTTTCTGAGTGCACTTCGTTTATTTATGTTTTGCACTCGTAAGCCATTCTCCAGTTTTCTAATGACACCAAATCAAAAACCTTAAAAAAAAACAAAAAAAAATTATAATATAGTATGAATACATAAAGTAACCAATGTATTTTATTACTTACCAAATATTTACAGATCAGAATCTGATCATCAGATCCTATTTTTATTTATTTTTATAATATTAAATATTTTTATAAGAAACAAACACATAAAATAATTTTATAAGAGACAAACAAATTTCACATTGCAATGCATTGCTACCCACTTAATAATACAAAATTGAACGAACAGGGTTGTTTTTTCTTTTTGGTTTTATCTATTGAATTCTGTATAAGCGTTGTAAATAGTTGATTCAAATTTACTGATTACACACCTCAACAAGAAAATGCGTATTGGATTCTGGTGATAGTGATTTGGATAGTGTCTGTTGCGCTGATTCCAAATCCGGAGCCCAAATTTGTCTATCACTTCAGGATTTTGAGTAATTCGGGGTTAAAGTGCCGAAAAAGGGCTTTTTTGACCCTTTTTAAAAGCTTATAAAATAAGATCCTGACATGCAAATGACTTGGTATCAATCTTGTCTGAAAGATAAAATTACACACTTTCGAATGAGCTTGATACCAAATCATTTGCATGTCAGGATCTTATTTTATTGGCGTTCAAAAATGGTTTAAATATGCATTTTTTGACACTTTAACCGCGATTTTCTCAAAATTGTGACGTGATAGAAAAATTCGAGTGACCGTTTTGGAATCGGGCCACCAAATCCTATCAACTTTTTTTGGTTTCATCCAAAACGCAGCGACAAACCTCAGATTTGTAGAGCGGTGTTATTCAACGATATCAACATTAATTTTAGTTGAATACGGCAATATTCTGTAAAACTTGATCTACAATGGGTTTACTAATTTTTCTACTAAGATATTTCTATAAGTGTATATTACACTCATAGAAATGAAGAAAACAAGAAAATGTTTGACAGAAATACATGTATTTTCCGATTCTTTTTTTGTTTTCTATCAAGGGTGAAAACCGCTATATATTTTATTAAATATACCAAAATTATTAGAAAAGGTGACTAAAAATAATGCTAAAAATTTCCACATTTATGCTAAAATAAATTTTCAAAAAATTTTTGTAAAAATTTGTATTTTTGTTGAATTTAAAATTTTCACAGAATAAATCCATATTAATATGTATAATAATTTGATAAAAACTTAAGTACAAAAATAATATTTTTTAAGAATTTACTGTAAAGTATTTGAATACTACTAAATTACCCAATAAAAAAAAAAAAAAAATGTTGTGTAGGATTTAATTTACCACCGACCAATTGACCCTTTTTGTACAATTTTCTACAGTGACTACTGCCTACGCTTCTTCTTGAAGTGAAGGATCCGCTATAGCTTCACAAATTTATTTAAAAGCATCCTGTAAAAATAGAAAATTATTACAAAACATAAATTTTTAATTTAAAAAACTGGTAAACCCCATTGGTCTCTTGGTATGGAGGAACACTTACTTTGTCATTCCCTTTGAACTCCCTTTGAAACAGAAAAAAAATTTTCAAGAAAATTATTCTATGAGAATATCATAGTTTTAATTAGTATAGGAAATAATGACCTCGAGCTAGAATAAGCCTACTCAAAATATAATATTTTAAAGGTCGAATTTATGAAATGGAATTTTTAAAAAGCATTTAGAAAATTTTAAAATACAAATTTTAAATTTTAAAATACAAATTTGAAATGAAAATGGAAATTTTTGAAAAACAAATGGAATTTTCTGAAAAGCGTTTAGAAAATTTTAAAATAAAAATAGAAAACTTTGATATAGTACATTGAAAATATTTGACTTATATTTAGAAATTTTTTTAAATATAACTGAAAATTTTTGAATTATAAATAGATATTTCCAAAATATAATTGAATGGATATATCCAAAATATTGAAATATAATTGGAAGTATATTTTCTTAGTGGAAAAAAAAGTTTTCTTAAAAAAAATATTTTTTTTTTGCATTTTGTATTGCGTTGTTGACTTTTTTCAAATTAATTTATTTAAAAAAAAAACTGTCCTACTTTTTGGGTCAAATGCCCTCGTTTTTTGAGGTTGACGTCACAGACTAATACAGACTCGACATAAGTGACAGGTGTCAAAAAAGTATTCTTTAACCATATGGTTAATATTTTCAAATTATTCTACGAATTAGGTTAGAAAGAGAAAACTGATATAACGCGCCATAAGAAAAATGGATGCCAGATCGATTTTTGTTGTTTCACTCACTCCTAAGTCGTAGAAAGTGTTGTCATGTTAGCGTAAAACGGACTAAAAACCGCTGAGTTTTCTCCTAAAATCGCTTAGTTTTTCCCCATTTTTTCTTATAAAACTCTACTGTGGAGTCTGTATTTAGTCTGTGTTGACGTCCTCTTTTTCTCAAAATGCAAATGGCAACCCTAGCTAACAACAAGTTCGATCAGTAGAAGATTGTGGGCATGCTACAATCTAAGAAAAGCTGAATACTTACTCTCACTCACCAGATGGAACTGCCGTGTACTTACTGGAGTGATCACCGGGCACTGCCTAATAGGTTATCATAGAAAGAAGATGGGACTTATTTCTGATGCCAGCTGTAGAAGGTGCGATGAACCTAACACTGAAGAAACGCTCGAACATATTCTTTGCCAATGTCCTGCTTTGGCCAGGACCCGACTGCACATATTAGGCAGACATGACTTCGAGAGCTTGGAAACGGTTTCGAATGTCGACCTAAGGCAAATAGTAAAATTCGCGATGAGGACAAACGCGTTCTATCAGCGTCGCTGAGGAATTATTGTGGTTTCGCTATGGACCATCCGGTCTATAGGTACCTACAGACGACGCAATATTATGTACAATACACTCAGAAAATTATTGCAGTTACTACATGACGGTCGTTTATGTAGTAAGTAGTAGCTGTTGTTTTTAACTACAATTTCGGTCGTTTTTGTATGAAAAAATCTCAAACAACTTTTTTTTGTAGTAGTTTCAAAAAATAACTACAAAAAATATACTACACTGTAGCAATAGTTGATTTATGTAGTTGTTTTTAGTTTTTTTTTCTAAAAACTCGTTTTTTTCTAGAAATTTTTATTCCAAACGAATGTGTCGAACGAGTTGGTCGTGCGGGATGCGGAAGGAATTATTTTTATACCAAATAAAAAATATCTAAATAAATTAAATTACAATTTATTAAATTTAATTATAACAAAAAATATGTTTTTGGAAAAATATTCTTGAGCGAAAGAAAATAAGTGGATAAATGAGATAGCAAGTGTGTATAATATAGCGCTCACATAAGCGTGCGTAAAAACCAATCGGAAAGAAACAAAAAATTTCTTGTCGGCTTGGTTGCCTGCGTGCCATCTTTCTTTTCTTTGTATACACAACAGAACAGGTACATACCTTTTGAAACATTGCAAATTAATTATTTTTTTTTTATAAATCAATTCTACCAAAGCATTTCTTTTTTTTTTTTTTATTCCAGACAAATTTTGATCAGAAGCGGTGGAAATTTGAAACAAACTATTAAAAAAACAAAGGTAAATACAATCAATTTATTTTGTTTAACATTTTATTAATATATATTTTTTCTTCTATAATTCCAGATAAATACACCAAAAAATTGTCATCATGTCGAAATTCTATACAACCAACTGAATTGTATTGCTTTTTAAATAAATAAATATCAATCATTTAAACGTTTAAGAAATGTTTTAAATAAAATTTCAGGCAATTGTTGTAAAAACAACTGTATTAAACAGTTTTATAGTAGTTTTTACTACATTTTGTAGTTGAAAATCAATAGTTAAAAACAACAACATGTTCAGTTGTTTTTACCGTAATATGTAGTGGACGCCTTTTCAACAACAAAATGTAGTCAAAACAACTGTCTTTTGTAGTTGATTTTACCGACATACTTTTTTGAGTGTATTTAATTATATTGATGGTGTGTGGGTAAGATTGACCATTGTACTGTCGTCAATATTACCCACACACCGTCAATATAATTGAATATTGTACATTATATTGCGTCGTCTGTAGGTACCTTATGTGAGGAGTCTTTGACTCCGCCACCTCTAACCTAACCTAACGCATACTAAAATACAAAATGAAAATGGCGGTCTGTATTTGTCTTTTCTATTTTCTTTCGAAAATTTTTTTTTGCAAGTAATTTGCGTTATTGTGCAAGTTACTTGGTTATTTTACATAAAAAATTAATTATGTTACTTTGACATCGACAAGCATAATTTTAGCAAAAATTTGGTAAAAAATTTTTTTGGTATGAAAAAATTTTTACCAAGTAGGATTGCTCAATCTGACACAGATTTTTTTTTGCGTGTAGGGTTAATAGATCATTTAATAACCTTTAACTTAAAACCAAAAACAATGCAATCGATCAACTTGTTCCGGAAATATTTTAGTTTTACTAAAACCACTTTTTTAAAAAGATGAAAATTTTAACAGTTGGCAATATCTCAAAAACTGCTCTACTTAAAAAAATTTTAAGTGAATTTTCGGATTCAGCGCAGGTTAGGTTAGGGTGGCGATGTACGATTTACACCTCGCATAGACCTTTTGGTCCATAGCGATACCACAAAACTTTTTTTTCGCTAGCGGCGCAAGTTAAACACGTTCAAAGTCATTGCGAATCTCTTTAATATTCTAAGATCCATTCGCGTTATATCCTCCAAAGTATTAAAGCTTATCTGACCAGTAATCGATCGGCGACTTTTTGCCACCGCTGGACAGTGCACTAAAAAAATTATGTTAGTAAAATCAACTGAAAATGTCAGTTAAAACAACTACTTTGTAAGTTGTTTTGGGTCAACTACTTTTTCAGTTAAATTAACTAACAATGTTAGTTATTTTAACTGACAAAAAACAACTGACTTTTGTAGTAAAAACTACTTACATTTGTAGTCAAAACAACTAAAATGTAGTAAAAATGAAAAAAATCAATATATATATTTTTTCAAAACATTTGTCAAAAAAAAAAATGAAGACCAAATTTTTTTTTTTTTTTTTTAAAGTTGTGAAAAATAAAAAAAACGAAATTTTTTGGAAAAAAACTTTGAAAATTTTTCAGAGATAAAAAAAATTAAATTAACTACTTTAAATAACTGTTACTACATCACAGTACTTTTTTATTAGTTGTTCAAAAAAACGACTTAAAATAACTAAGAGAAATAGTTGTTTGATATTTTTCATACAAAAACAACTGACTTTGTAGTTGAAAACAACTAACTACTGTAAAATATACAAATAACTAACATGTAGTAACTTACATAATTTTCTGAGTGTGACAAAGTATGTGTTCTATCGTTTCATCCACTCCTGGTGAGCCGCATCTTTTACAACTGGCGTCCGGGATGAGTCTAATATTCTTAGCATGAATGCCGATGAGACAGTGACCAGTTATTATTCCCGTCAGAGCTCGACATTCCCTTCTCGTAAGTGATAAAAGGTATTCAGTTTTCCCTTGGTCATAAGTTGGCCATAAAGTTCTGCTGATTTTGCATGTTGTTAGTTGTCCCCACTTCCTGTTCGCTACTGCAACATTTATGGAATCCCGTCTTTTTTTGAAGTGTTGGAGCGGTGGCAAAACTAGCACCGTGGTACCTACACCACAGACTATATACTAGAGATGCGCGCGTGACACGATTTTTCGTGATTCACGTGAATCACGCGTGATCGTGAGTAAAATTTATTTTTACTCACGTGATCGTGAGAGCGCGTGATTAGAAAAAATAGTTTCGTGCGTGAGCGTGCGTGAGTAATTTTTGTTTCGTGAGTTTGCGTGATTGTTTTGTTCTGTTTGAAACAGAAAACAAGTAGAAAAAATCGTCATTATATTGAATTTAGGGGGTAATTAAACAAAATTGTAATTAAAATAAATTTTTATTATTGTTTTAAGGAAAATCAATATTTTTTGTGCAAGAAATCGAAAAAAAAGTAAAATAAAAATTTGTTAATTTTAATTTCGTGAGTCTTCGTGAGCGTGATTATTTCGTGAGCGTGGGCAAAATTTTAGTAACTCAAGTGAGCGTGCCTGAACGTGAGCAGAAAAAATAATTTCGTGCGTGATCGTGCGTGAGCAATATTTTTATTTCGTGAACGTGAGCGTGCGTGAGTCAAAATTCACTCACGCGTCCATCTCTACTACTTATATACAGACTCGACAGTAGAGTTTTATAAAAAAAAATGGGGGGAAACTAAGCTATTTTAGGAGAAAACACAGCGGTTTTTAATCCGTTTTACGCTATCATGGCAACACTTTCTACGACTTAGGAGTGAGTGAAACAACAAAAACCGATCTGGCATCCATTTTTCTTATGGCGCGTTATATCAGTTTTCTCTTTCTAACCTAATTCGTAGAATAATTTGAAAATATTAACCATATGGTTAACGAAGACTTTTTGACACCTGTCACTTATGTCGAGTCTGTATTAGTCTGTGCCTACACCATCAGCTCCAAGTTTCGCGAGTTCGTCTGCCCTTTCATTTCCCTGTATTCCGTTGTGTCCTTCAGCGTAAGATTTTACATAAAAAATAAATGCAAAATGTCGTGGATCGCAAATTTTTTTTAATTTGTAATCTAGTGTTACCAATTCCTGCACTAGATTATTTTGGACTAAAACAACTTTCTCGACACCGACGTTTTCGAAATTCGAAAAAATCTAAATTTTATCCACCCTAATATACACCCTAATAACTATAAACAAAATGAGAATTCAAAAACATTTTTTTAAATATAAAAAAAAATTCAACAAAATTTTTAGGCGACACGAAATAACTCCCACATGAAATAACTCCCACGAAATAACTCCCAATGAAATAAATCCCACCAAAAATGAAATATGTCCCAATGGAGAAAAAAATGAAATAAGTCCCAACTGCAATGAAATAACTTCCACCTGCAAAATGAAATAAGTGCCAATGAAATAACTCCCATTAATAATGAAAGAAGTCCCAATAAAAAAATGTAAAAGTCTCAACAAAAATTAAACAAACAATGAGGGAAAATATGTTCATATATCAGATAAGTCGAGAATAAGGATCCCGATCTTACTTTCGGTACAATACAAACATATGTTTGTATTGTACCGAAAGAACATATGTTATGATAACTGCCGAATGCGAAAGTTGACGGCTGATTTTTTTCAGAGTTTTTTAATAACATGCAAAAATACACTGATTGTGAGTGTTCTGTTTGACTTGATTCGGTAACCTATAAACATCTCGGCGATGTGCGATTTGCGGCGATTTTCAGTACCAATTTTTCGCCTGCGGTGCTTTTTGCGACAAATTTGTATGTTACCAAAAATTTAAAAGATTTAATTAGCACTTGTTGTATAAAGTGCCGCAGCCGAAAATTTGATACCAAAAATCGCCGCGATTTTTGGTACCAAATTTTCGCCTGCGGCGCTTTTTGCGACAAATTTGTTACCGAAAATTTAAAAGATTTAATTAGCACTTGTTGTAAAAAGCGCCGCAAACAAAAATTTGGTACCAAAAATCGCGGCGATTTTTGGTACAAAATTTTTGCCTGCGGCGCTTTTAACAACAAGTGCTACTTAAATCTTTTAAATTAAAGCGCCGCAGGCAAAAATTTGGTACCAAAAATCGCCGCGATTTTTGGTACCAAATTTTTGCCTGCGGCGCTTTTAACAACAAGTGCTCCTTAAATCTTTTAAATTTTCAACTGTGGTTCTTTTTCCAACAATCTTGTATGTTATCGAAAAACTTTCTATGTTATCGAAAAACACAACGCGTTGGATATTTTCACGTGCGCCGTTTTTTTTAACAATTTTGTATTCTAACGAAAATATTTTCGGCTACAGTACGCTCTTAACTCAAAAATTCTTGCTAGTTTTGGTAGAAAAATTTCTGAAACATACAAATTTGTTTGAAAGCACTGCGTCCAAAAATTTAGTACCAAAATCACAAAGAATTTTATTTTATTAATAATAATATTCTATAAGTCAAAATGTTCCAGATACATACACCAACAATGAAATAATAGTGGGAGTTATTTCATTGCTATTGTAGTCGGAGTTCTTTCATATGAAAGAACTCCCACCGAAAATTATGAAATAACTCCCAACAAAAATGATAAAAGTCCCACTAAATTGGGAGTTACATCATATGAAATAACTCCCAACTTTGTATGGAGTTTTTTTTGGGACTTTTTTCATTTTTAAGGTGAGAGTTATTTCATGTGGGAGTTATTTCGTGTCGCCAATTTTTATACTTATTTGTTTTTGTGTATGTAACAATGCAAGAGAAAACACACACATGGAAAACAATACGAAACAAAAAAATAAGTAAAGTTAAAAATTTAATTTAACAATTAATTATATTAAATTGATATTAAATTTGTAGACAATAAAATTTTAATTAAAATAAAGTTAAAAGTTAATAATATAAATTAAATATTTAATTGATATTAAATTTAAAAACAATTAAAGTTTTAATTAAAGTAATATATACGATATTATTTTCTGTGCATACAAAAAGACTAAAATGATTACATCAATTACTATTTTAATTGATTTTACACCTATCACGAAAATGATAGTATTAATTACTAAAATTTGTAACAGTTTAACAAGGATAAATTGCATTTATTCTCAATTCACAGAAATTTGCGAAATCAATTAAAAAATTTAATTATATCAATTAAAAAATATAATTATATCAATTTAAAAATGTAATTATATCAATTAAAAAATTTAATTATATCAATTAAAAAAATGATTAAAAACTAAAATGAACTTCTTAAAATTTTTAAATAAAAGAAAACCTAAAATATTTTCTGTGTGTATATGATGCTGAGAATTCAGCATCTAAATTTTGTGATAATGCAAAAACTTAAAATATTTGTTCTGTTTCTATTTATTGCTTTTTTTTGTATGTTTTTGCAGGCAATAAAATTCCAATCTAAATATAATCAACGGAAAAGGGCGTCGACAACAAACACATAAAAAATTTAGCAAACAATTTAACCCTTATGTTGCCATCAATTTGGTGTTAATTTGAATCATAGTAAATATATCAATTTTATTAATTATTTAAGATTGAAACTTTATTTACATCTTTATAACCTCCAATTTGTGCATAAAGGACATATCGTTGGCTGGCCTTCAAGAAGGCCTATGTGCAAGATTTTTTCATATATTTTTAACCATGCCATTGTGGTCCTAGATTGCATATTAATTTTATTTTTTTTTATCTCTGAAAAATTTTCAAAGTTTTTTCCAAAAAATAAAAAAAAACAAGTAAGAAAGTTATAGTCGGTCAAGACCGACCATATGATACCCTACACCAGTGTTTTCCGGAAAATGGGTTCCAAATCCCAACATGGACCGATTCACTTAAAAAATTATGTTAGTAAAATCAACTGAAAATGTCAGTTAAAATAACTACTTTGTAAGTTGTTTTGGGGTCAACTACTTTTTCAGTTAAATCAACTAACAATGTTAGTTATTTTAACTGACAAAAAACAACTGACTTATGTAGTAAAAACTACTTACATTTGTAGTCAAAACAACTAAAATGTAGTAAATATAAAAAAATCAATATATAATTTTTTTTTCAAAATATTTTTCAGAAAAAAAATTGAAGACCAAATTTTTTCCAAGTTTTTTTTTTTAAAAAAAAGTTGTGAAAAATAAAAATAACGAATTTTTTTTTTTTTTTGGAAAAAAACTTTAAAACTTTTCAGAGATAAAATAAATAAAATTAACTACTTTAAATAACTGTTACTACATCACATTACTTTTTTGTTAGTTGTTCAAAAAACGACTTAAAATAACTAACAGAAATAGTTGTTTGATATTTTTCATACAAAAACAACTGACTTTGTAGTTGAAAACAACTAACTACTGTAAAATATACAAATAACTAACATGTAGTAACTTACATAATTTTCTGAGTGTTGGATATATCTTTTGTTAGATCTTTATTTAGTATAGAAAACACACACAGATCAAATTTTATTGAAATTGTTTTTTTTTTTTTAATATCGGTCCAAATTTTTATATGGGGGGCTAAGACCAAAAATGGTCCAATTATATTCCAATTTGATTAGGTTACTAAAGTACATGTTTAACACCTAAAAATAAATTTTTTATCAAATTATTGCTTATGTTTTTTCGACCTTTTTGTTTTAACTTCAATAAGTAAACTGATAATCAAGCTCGAGGCCTTAGTTTTCAATAAATTTTTATTTATTCAATTATTTATTTTACTTTTTGCTATTCGATATTTCGTCATCCGACGGATGACATCTTCAGGATAAAAATATAAAATTTTTATTAAAAAAGAGTAACAATAAACGCACAATTAAACGACTTCCCGCTAATCTGATCTTTATTGCACTAGTGCAATAGTGCAATAAAGTGTGTGCAATAAGAGTGCAATAAAGATCAGATTAGCGGGAAGTCGTTTAATTGTGCGTTTATTGTTACTCTTTTTTAATAAAAATTTTATATTTTTATCCTGAAGATGTCATCCGTCGGATGACGAAATATCGAATAGCAAAAAGTAAAATAAATAATTGAATAAATAAAAATTTATTGAAAACTAAGGCCTCGAGCTTGATTATCAGTTTACTTATTGAAGTTTTTTATCAAATATTTTAATTTTTATAAGTTTTGAGGAAATTATGTGAATATCGGGATGGTGGTTTGTAAGGGGACTACCAGAAGGACTGAACCGATTCATTTAAAATTTGGTATGGTGGTGTGTGCATATTAATTTTTATTACTTGTAAAATTTCAAAACGATATCTACTTTAATATGGTTATTAGCGAAATTCAAAGGGGGCGTTTGTATGCACTCAAAAAATTATGTTAGTAAAATCAACTGAAAATGTCAGTTAAAATAACTACTTTGTTAGTTGTTTTGGGGTCAACTACTTTTTCAGTTAAATCAACTAACAATGTTAGTTATTTTAACTGACAAAAAACAACTGACTTATGTAGTAAAAACTACTTACATTTGTAGTCAAAACAACTAAAATGTAGTAAAAATTAAAAAAAAAATATAAATAATTTTTTTTTTTCAAAAAAAAAAAATTGAAGACCAAATTTTTTCAGTTTTTTTTTCTTTTTTTTTTTTTTTTAAAAAGTTGTGGAAAATAAAAAAAAAAACGAATATTTTTTTTTTATTTTTTGGAAAAAACTTTGAAAATTTTTCAGAGATAAAAAAAATAAAATTAACTACTTAAAATAACTGTTACTACATCACAGTACTTTTTTGTTAGTTATTCAAAAAAACTACTTCAAATAACTAACAGAAATAGTTGTTTGATATTTTTCATACAAAAACAACTGACTTTGTAGTTGAAAATAACTAACTACTGCAAAATATACAAACAACTAACATGTAGTAACTCCTGAGTGTGGGGGCTAGGTCTTAACATGTACCGTTTTTTTTTTCAATTTCAATAGGCTTCGTCCTTGGTCAAAATGAAGCTTAAGTTTCAAAATTCAAGTCAATTGATTAAAAATTGCGACCTGCATCGTGCTTAAACCGATAGATGGGCAGACGGACGGACGGACATCGCTAAATCGATTCGAAAAGTAATTCTGAGTCGATCGGTATACTTGAAGGTAGGTCTAGGACCAATATTTCGGGTAGTTACAAACATCAGCACAAACTCATTATACCCTGTATCACAGAGTGTAGGTTATAAATATTCTTTTTTTTTATTTTTCAAAATTTTTTAATTTTTTTTTTTTTTTAAGAAACTTTGAAAAAATTTGGTCTTTAATTTTTTTTCTGAAAAATTTTTTGAAAAAAAAAAAATTATTTATAGATTTTTTAATTTTTGCTACATTTTAGTTGTTTTGACTACAAATGTAGGTAGTTTTTACTACATAAGTCAGTTGTTTTTTGTCAGTTAAAATAACTAATAGTGCATTCACATTGGCATCGAAAGCCCGTTTAACGAGGTTTCACCTCAAACCTCATTTGAAAGTACGTATTTTCCCATACAAATTGAAAACTTTTTGTTATGAGTTTTCAACGAAAATACGTTCGAAAGCTCTTAAATTTCATAAAGAAAATAAATTAAAGAAAGTGTCAAAAATAAAAAATAAAAATATTTAAATATTTTCATAAAAAATAGCATTAAATCAAAAGATTTAAATAAATTATTGTAAATTAGTGCGAAAATTAATTAATTGTGTGCGATTAATGTCGGTATGTTCGCAAATTTTATTCGGTAATTTTCGAAAACGTGATAACCGTCAAAAATTTCGGGTGTGAACGGTTATGTTTTCAAAATGAAAGTACGTACTTTCAACGAGGTTTCGAGCTGAGTGTGAATGTACTATAACATTGTTAGTTGATTTAACTGAAAAAGTAGTTGACCCTAAACCAACTTACAAAGTAGTTATTTTAATTGACATTTTCAGTTGATTTTACTAACATAATTATTTGAGTGTGGCATAATTTAACCAAAAATATGCTAAAACTACAACCGACGAAGTAGTTTTCGTAATTTAGCCAAAACGCTTATGTAAAAAAATTTTGAAGAAAATGTTTATGCACTCAGAAAATGATGTAAGTTACTACATGTTAGTTATTTGTATATTTTACAGTAGTTAGTTGTTTTCAACTACAAAGTCAGTTGTTTTTGTATGAAAAATATCAAACAACTATTTCTGTTAGTTATTTTAAGTCGTTTTTTGAACAACTAACAAAAAAGTACTGTGATGTAGTAACAGTTATTTAAAGTAGTTAATTTTATTTATTTTATCTCTGAAAAATTTTCAGTTTTTTTTCTAAAAAAAAAAAAAAAAAATCGTTTTTTTTTATTTTTCACAACTTTTTAAAAAAAAAAAAAAAAATTTGGAAAAAATTTGGTCTTCAATTTTTTTTTGAAAAATGTTTTGAATAAAAAAATTATATATTGATTATTTTATTTTTATATATTGATTATTTTATTTTTACTACATTTTATACTATGTTCAGATTGGCCTCGAAACCCCGTTGAAACCTCGTATTTTCAATTTAAAAACTCACCTGTTCATACACAACTATTTTGACACTTACGGAGGTTTTGGAAACTATCACAAAAAATATATTGTTTTTAAACTGATTAATTATGTGGAAAATATTATTTTACATGTTTTAATTTTATTTTTATTTAAAATAAACAAATATTTCGAAGAAATTTTGTAAATAAATTGATTTATTTATTTTTTTATTTTTGGCATTTTCCCATTTTCTCTTTTTCTCATTGTCGCACAGTGGTAAAATTATGAAATTTATGAGGTTTCGATCGTACTTTCGTTGAAACCTCACTACAAAAAGGTTTAAATTTGTGAGGGAAAATACGTATTTTCAAGTGAGGTTTGGCACGAAACCTCCTTTAACGGGGTTTCGAGGCCAATCTGAACGTACTATTAGTTGTTTTGACTACAAATGTAAGTAGTTTTTACTACATAAGTCAGTTGTTTTTTGTCAGTTAAAATAACTAACATTGTTAGTTGATTTAACTGAAAAAATAGTTGACCCCAAAACAACTTACAAAGTAGTTATTTTAACTGACATTTTCAGTTGATTTTACTAACATAATTTTTTGAGTGTGCTATTTAAGCAAAAACTTGATAAAATATACCAAAAGAAATATAGTGAAATATACCAAAATTATTAGAAAAGGTGACTAAAAATTACCACATTTATGCTAAAATAATTTTTTTATTTAATTTTCATAGCTTCAAAAATGTATTTACCAGTACCCTGCAAAAATAGAAAATTATTACACTAATTTTTAACTAAAAATCTATTAAACCTTAAAGGCTCCGACACAATGTCGGAGTACTCTGTACTACAGAGTACCATCTCTAAAAATAGAGATACCATCATACAAAAAATGTGTAAGTGCGAAAGAGAAAGGAACAAAATCCACTCTCTGGCGCAGAGTACTCCGTCATTTTGAATTCAGCTTAAACACGCAAAAAAATATTTTACCAAGCGTTTGGGAGGAATCACATTAAACAAGATTTTTGCGTATATTATGCGAGAACTAATAATACACTCAAAAAATTATGTTAGTAAAATCAAATGAAAATGTCAGTTAAAATAACTACTTTGTAAGTTGTTTTGGGGTCAACTACTTTTTCAGTTAAATCAACTAACAATGTTAGTTATTTTAACTGACAAAAAACAACTGACTTATGTAGTAAAAACTACTTACATTTGTAGTCAAAACAACTAAAATGTAGTAAAAATTAAATAATCAATAAATATTTTTTTTTTTTTTCAAAAAATTTTTCAGAAAAAAATTTTAAGACGAAATTTTTTCAAAGTTTTTTTTTTTAAAAAAAAAGTTGTGAAAAATAAAAAAAACGAAAATTTATTTTTATTTTTTGGAAAAAAAACTTTGAAAATTTTTCAGAGATAAAAAAAATAGAGTTAACTACATTAAATAACTGTTACTACATCACAGTACTTTTTTGTTAGTTAGTTTGTTAGTTAGTTATTTCATAACTTTTTTTAAAAAAAAAATAAAAAAACTTGGAAAAAATTTGGTCTTCAATTTTTTTTTTGAATCATTTAAAAAAAAATATATATATTGATTATTTTTTTTACTACATTTTAGTTGTTTTGACTACAAATGTAAGTAGTTTTTACTACATAAGTCAGTTGTTTTTTGTCAGTTAAAATAACTAACATTGTTAGTTGATTTAACTGAAAAAGTAGTTGACCCCAAAACAACTTACAAAGTAGTTATTTTAACTGACATTTTCAGTTGATTTTACTAACATAATTTTTTGAGTGTACGAAAAAATATTGTTTAACGTGATTCCTCCCAAGCGCTTGGCAAAATATTTTTTTGCGTGAAGCATAATTTTAGCAAAAATTTGTTAAAATTTTTTTTTTTGTATGAAAAAAATTTTACCAAGTAGGATTGCTCAATATGACACAGATTTTTTTTTTTGCTTGTATATTAGAGTGTTGGAAATGTTGAGACGGTACCCGCTCATTTTTTTTCCTTTTGACTTAAAATAACTGAGGAAAAATCTTACGCCCCTACGACCACGCCTTCCCTACTCGACGGGGCCTAAAAAAATAATTTTTCCATACAAACCAAAAAATTTTTTTTTTATTTTTAATTTTTTTGTTATTAATTATTATATTACTTGGTTAGCTTATTCACGACAAAAAATTTGATTTTGGTAGGATAAGGCTTTCAGCTCTAAAGAATTTTTCGAAGAAAAAAATTTAGAGCTGCAGGGGTCCTACGGTAAAAAATTTTTAAAAAATATTTTTTTTTTAGTTTTGACAAGCAACGGTTTTAGTTGTTATGTTGCTTTTAATGATATATATTCAAACAAAATTTTTATTTATATCTGTGACATCTTTATCTTTTTCGAAAAAAAAAAATAGAGCCGTTGGGGTCCTACGGTAAAAAAAATTTAAAAAATATTTTTTTTAGTTTTGACAGGCAACGGTTTTAGTTGTTATGGTGCTTTTAATGATATATATTCAAAAAATATTATTCATATCTGTAACATCTTTATCGTGTATCAAAAACATCATAAATACATTTTTTACCCCTTTTTAGAACACGATAAAGATGTCACAGATACAAATAATATTTTTTTTACGAATATATATCATTTAAAACAACATAGCAACTAAAACCGTTGCTTGTCAAAACTAAAAAAAAAAAAATATTTTTTAAAAAATTTTTACCGTAGGACCCCTGCGGCCGTAAAATTTTTTTCTTCGAAAATTTTTTTAGAGCTGAAAGCCTTATCCCACCAAAATCAAATTTTTTGTCGTGAATAAGCTAACCAACTAATATAATAATTAATAACTAAAAATCCAAAAAAAAAAATTTTTGGTTTGTATGGAAAAAACATTTTTTTAGGCCCCGTTCTTTAAGGCCCCGTCGCGTAGGGAAGGCGTGGTCGTAGGGGGTTAAGATTTTTCCTCAGTTATTTTTAAGTCAAAAGGAAAAAAAATGAGCGGGTACCGTCTCAACATTTCCAAAATAAGGAACACTCTAGTGTATATATATATCCGCTAATCTCCAACTTGCGAGCAAACGGCCTCAGTTAGTTGTCTCCAACTCGTTCTATTGGGAGCTGTTCGTATTGCTTCTGTCCATGAATATCCAACCGGTTGCAATTCTCTTTCTACTGTTTTGCGCCATGTATTTTTTGGTCTGCCTACCCTCCTTTGGCCTTGGGGGTTGTACTGTAGAGCGGTGGCCGATCCACCCATATTTTCGCTTTTTATACCCTACACCACTATGTGGTACAGGGTATATTGAGTTTGTGCTGATGTTTGTAACTACCCGAAATATTGGTCCTAGACATACCTTCAAGTATACCGATCGACTCAGAATTACTTTTTGAGTCGATTTAGCGATGTCCGTTCGTCTGTCCATCTATCGGTTTAAGCACGATACAGGTCGCAATTTTCAATCAATTGACTTGAAATTTGAAACTTAAGCATCTTTTGGCCCAAGGACGAAGCCTATTGAAATTGGGGAAAATCAGTCCATGTTAAGACCTCGCCCCCATACAAACGCCCCCTTTGGATTCGGCTTAATGACTCTAATGACCGTATTATAATAGATATCGCTTTGAAATTTAGCAGGTAATCAAATTTTGTATGCACGAATCATCATTCTAAATTTCAAAGAAATCGGATCAGTTCTTCTGGTAGTCCCCATACAAACCACCCTCCATACAAACCACCCTCACATAATTCCCTCAAAATTCATAAAAATGGAAATATTTGATAAAAATTTTATTTTTAGGTGTTAAACGTGTACTTTAGTAACCTAATCATATCGGAATATAATTGGACCATTTTTAGACTTAGTGCCCCTTATAAAAATTTCGACCGATATTCAGTTAAATTGGTCTATTGCCAAAAAAATAAACCAATTCCAATTGATCTGTGTGTGTTTTCTACACAAAATAAAGATCTAACAAAAGACAGATCCAATCGGTCCATGTTTGGACTTGTGACCCATTTTCCGGAAAACACTGGTGTAGGGTATCATATGGTCGGTCTTGACCGACTACAACTTTCTTACTTGTTTATTTCGTATGTGATAGATTTTTGGTTAGTTTGGCTTAATAATTCGGCATTACACTCAAAAAAGTATGTCGGTAAAATCTACTACAAAAGACAGATGTTTTGACTACAATTTGTTGTTGAAAAGGCGTCCACTACATATTACGGTAAAAACAACTGAACACGTTGTTGTTTTTAACTATTGATTTTCAACTACAAAATGTAGTAAAAACTACTACAAAAGACGGTATACAGTTGTTTTTACTACACTTGCCTGAAATTTCATTTAAAAAAATTTCTTAAACGTTTAAGTGATTGATTTTTATTTATTTAAAAAGCAATACATTTCAGTTGGTTGTTGTATAGAATTTCGACATGAAATTAAAATTTTTTGGTGTATTTATCTGGATTAAAGAAGAAAAAAATTATATTAATAAAATCTTAAACAAAATAAATTGATTGTATTTACCTTTGTTTTTTTAATAGTTTATTTCAAATTATCACCGCTACTGATCAAAATTTGTCTGGAATAAAAAAAAAAACGAAATGCTTTGATTTATAAAAAAAAGAATTAATTTGCAATGTTTCAAAAAAGTATGTACCTGTTCTGTTGTGTATACAAAGAAAAGAAAGATGGCAAGCTCATAAGAAAACAAAACACTGCATACATTTTTTGGTTTTTTCCAAATGGTTTTTACGCACGCTTATGTGAGCGCTATATTAAACACACTTGTTATCTCATTTATCCACTTATTTTCTTTCGCTCGATAATATTTTTCCAAAAACATATTTTTTGTTATAATTATATTTAATAAATTGTAATTTATTTAGATATTTTTTATTTGGTATAAAAATAATTCCTTCCGCATCCCGCACGACCAACTCGTTCGACACATTCGTTTGCAATAAAAATTTCTAGAAAAAAACGAGTTTTTAGGAAAAAAACTAAAAACAACTACATAAATCAACTATTGCTACAGTGTAGTATATTTTTTGTATTTATTTTTTGAAACTACTACAAAAAAAAGTTGTTTGAGATTTTTTCATACAAAAACGACCGAAATTGTAGTTAAAAACAACAGCTACTACTTACTACACAAACGACCGTCATGTAGTAACTGCAATAATTTTCTGAGTGCAGTATGGGGGTATACTCACTTTGTCATTCCGTGTGTAACGCATAGAAATCTCGGTCTAGGACCCCATAATGTATATATATTATTGATCAGTGATCCATTCTAAGACATTCTAGCGATGTCCGTCTGTGGAAGACACGATACAGTCCAAATTAAAAGAGATTCGGCACAGCCGAATTTAACACTCTATATTGATTTTTAAACCAACTTTTAGGGCATTTGATTTGAGTGTACTAAAAAAATTATGTTAGTAAAATCAACTGAAAATGTCAGTTAAAATAACTACTTTGTAAGTTGTTTTGGGGTCAACTACTTGTTCAGTTAAATCAACTAACAATGTTAGTTATTTTAACTGACAAAAAACAACTGACTTATGTAGTAAAACCTACTTACATTTGTAGTCAAAACAATTAAAATGTAGTAAAAATAAATTAATCAATATATTATTTTTATTTTTTTTTTTTCAAAAAAATTTTCAGAAAAAAAATTTAAGACCAAATTTTTTCAAGGTTTTTTTTTTTTTTTTAAAAGTTGTGAAAATTAAAAAAACGAAAATTTATTTTTTTTTGTTTAAAACTTAGAAAATTTTTCAGAGATAAAAAAAATAAAATTGACTACTTTAAATAACTGTTATTACATTACAGTACTTTTTTGTTAGTTGTTCAAAAAAACGACGACGAATAACTAACAGAAATAGTTGTTTGATATTTTTCATACAAAAACAACTGACTGTAGTTAAAAACAACTTACTACTGTAAAATATACAAACAACTAACATGTAACTTACATAATTTTCTGAGTGTGCATTCAGTTTACTTTCTATGCTTTCGAAGTTGTGGGCCAGTAGACAGAGATCATCTGCATATGCCAGGACATTCAATTTTGAAAATGGAATCCATTGGATTCCATTGGGTGTCTCATTGTTGGTTGCCTTCACACTCAAAAAATTATGTTAGTAAAATCAACTGAAAATGTCAGTTAAAATAACTACTTTGTAAGTTGTTTTGGGGTCAACTACTTTTTCAGTTAAATCAACTAACAATGTTAGTTATTAACTGACAAAAAACAACTGACTTTTGTAGTAAAAACTACTTACATTTGTAGTCAAAACAACTAACATGTAGTAAAAACAAAAAATCAATATATTTATATATCTTTTTTTTATTTTTCACAAAAAAAAATTAAGACCAAATTTTTTTTTTTTAAAAAAAGTTGTGAAAAATAAAAAAACGAAAATTGATTTTTATTTTTTTGGAAAAAAAACTTTTAAAATTTTTCAGAGATAAAAAAAAATAAAATTAACTACTTTAATTAACTGTTACTACACTACAGTAACAGAAATAGTTGTTTGATATTTTTCATACAAAAACAACTGACTTTGTAGTTGAAAACAACTAACTACTGTAAAATATACAAACAACTAACATGTAGTAACTTACATAATTTTCTGAGTGCATAACTTCATCCAGAACAAGCAAAAATAATAATGGAAACATCTTTTTTTATCTTAAGCACTTTGTGTATAACCTCACAAAATGAGCGATTCTAGCGTTTCCAAATCTTGCTGCTTAAAATCTCATACAACACTATCACACCTTAAGGCCTATTCACACCTGAGGTAAAATCTCGTTCGAACGAGATTTCGATCATATGGTTGTGTATTAAATGATACAGACCATATGATCGATATCTCGTTCGAACGAGATTTCATCTCAGGTGTGAATAGGCCTTTAGTGTTCACGTTTTTGCAAGTTAAATGTATAATCAAAATCATCGGTTACCAACCTTTTTGGCTCGCGTACCCCTAATTTTAAATTTTATCAGCCGCGTACCCCCTAACGAGCTTTTTGTTTTCGTTAAAAAAACTTCACATATAAATATTAGAGTTAATTCTGAAATTTTATATCTGCGGGTATTATAATTTTTTTGAAGGATTTTGGGGAGATCAAAACATTTTTTTTTGAAAAATGTTCGCTCCTTGGGGTGGTTGGTTTAATGCATCTGAAAACGCGTATTTTGAGCTGATTTTTCTGCAGAGCAAAAACGACTGAAAATATTGTAAATCTGATTTCACCAGTCATTTCTACGTCAAAAATTAAAACAACGGACGTTTTTGAACTCGTAAAAAAATATGTATATAATTTTTTTTATGTTTTTTTTTAATACGAGGGCAGATCAATAATTCCGTGACTTTTTGAATGAAACACTCCCAATTACAATGAAAGGGCATTTTGAGCTT
Source organism: Pegoplata infirma (assembly GCA_963921195.1). Classification (NCBI taxonomy): domain Eukaryota; kingdom Metazoa; phylum Arthropoda; class Insecta; order Diptera; family Anthomyiidae; genus Pegoplata; species Pegoplata infirma. The sequence goes on along the minus strand of OY992539.1, from coordinate 128,106,449 downwards.
AACAAAATTTCCACTCTATAACAACCCGTCTCAAAAATACTCAAAAATACTCAAAAACACGTTTTTTTAGAACTTTGACATAAATTTGCTCAAAAACCTGGCTTCAAAGAAAAATTTGGGAACCATATTCAGAATCAGCATCGAATGGTTAATCGAAAACAAGTGGTCAGATCTCAAAATATCATCCAAAAAAATCGCGAAAAATGCTCTCTAAATTGCACAAAAATACGTTTTTTGTGAATTTTGACCTCAACTTTCTTGAAAACCTGACGTTATGGAAAACTTTGGAAGTTAGATGCGGAGCCATCATTGAAAGGTTAATATAAAACGAATGCCCAAATTTCTAAAATTTGGCGTACCCCCGCGGACAGTTTCGCGTACCCCCTAATGGTACGCGTACCATAGGTTGGTAACCGCTGATCAAAATGATCATTTTCAACATGGCGTCATCATAAAATAAAATGAATTTGTAGCATACTTATTTAAAAAATATATAATTTTAAAATCAAGACCGAAACTTTTTTAAGATTTTTTATAAAAAAGATTTTTCAAAATGAGTACGAAAATTTTAGATTTGACTCATCAGTGTATAAATCGGAAATTGAAAATTAGATTCGTTAAGTTTAAAACTTAACGTTAAGATAGCAACATAGGAAGAAGGACCACATTATAATGTATTTATTAAATACATTTATTAAATATAAGCTAAAAAAAATAGGTCATATAAACACTTATGTAAATATATCCAGATATTCTGTTATTTAAATATATACTTACGTAAAATTGTTTAGTAACGCATAGGTTAACGTTGCTTTAGCTACATTTGTTAACAAATATGGACACAGTTTTATTTTATTGCTGTGTAAATGATGTATTTGATTTGCAACTGACACCATCCCTGTTGAGTTTATAGGTTTCCAACTGTGGTGACACAACTAAACGAAACAGGATATAAATTCCACGGAAAATTAAGCATCCTTATCAGTTACCTGCTTACAGTCATACAGTTAATAACTCTCTATAATCTATATCATCATTTGTACAAGTTTTTTATTTTTGCTAAAATGACAAAAACAGTTTATTTTATGATAGCGTTTATTGGCGCTTCACTTCTGGCTGCTGTGGCGAGTCTGCCAACACCCGATGAAGAAAGATATTTTGACAAAGAGGTTAGTAAGGTAATATTGCAAATTCAAAATTAACGATTTATAAACAATTTTCAATTTACTGTTAACAGTTAAATCGTGAATTAATCAATTGGCTTTCATCCGTACACTATGCTCAGTCGTTAAATAATCCTTGTCGTTATTATGCTGGCAACACTTTAACCGCTCCGATGCCAAAACGAAATTCCGAACTAATTAATTCACTTTTAAGTTTGCCAAAAAATATGAATGATGCTGGAAAATAATTGAATCTGTTAATTCTTCTATAAATGCTGTTATTCAAAGGTACTATCGAGATAAACAAAATAAAATTAAAAAAAAAAAAAAAATCTATGTAAAATATCCTATGCGAATACTTAATTATGTAAATGTTAAAATGTAGAATAGTTGTTAGTTTTTATGTTGTTTTTGGTTTTAATGAAAATAAAAGAAGCATTCATATTGTATTTAGTTTATTTATTTCATACCCCACCCAAAAAACAAGTAAGAAAATTATAGTCGGTCAATACCGACCATATAATACCCTACACCAGTGTTTCCAGGGAAATGGATCCCAAGAGCAAACATGGACCGATTGGATGTATCTTTTGCCAAATCTTTAATAAAGAGTAAAAAATACTCACAAACCAAATTTGAGGGAAGTAAGCTTCTATTTCTTGCCAATAAACCGCTTAAACTGAATATCGGGCGAAATTTTCCTATGGGGCCTTGGTCCAAAAGTGATCCGACTAAAATCTGATTTGATTAGGTTATTAAAGTACGCGTTAAACACACACAAACAAAATTTCAATAAAATATTTTTTATATTCATGAAATTTGAGAGATTTGTGTTAATATCGGGAAGGTGGTTTGTATGGGGGCTACACAGAGTGGTGTAGGGTTTAAAAAGAGGTAACCAATCACTACAAAATTCACCACAACTTATGAGCCACACTCAGAAAATTATGTAAGTTACTACATGTTAGTTGTTTGTATATTTTACAGTAGTTAGTTGTTTTTAACTACAAAGTCAGTTGTTTTTGTATGAAAAATATCAAACAACTATTTCTGTTAGTTATTTTAAGTCGTTTTTTTTTGTATAACTAACAAAAAAGTACTGTAAAGTAGTAGGTTAGGTTCAGACCTTTGAAGAATTAATTCACTTTTTGATTTGATTCGCAAAAAGATTAATTCATATTTATAAATCAAGGAATTAATTCTTGATGATTTGATTCAAAAGAATTAAATTCAACTATTTGTTGAAAGAATTAACTAATTTGTTGTTTAATTCCTTGTTTAAATAAATATTTAATTCACTTGATTCAAATCAAACAAGAATTAATTCACTTGATTCAAATCAAAAAAGAATTAATTCACTTGATTCAAATCAATTTGATTCAAATCAATTGATTCAAATCAAAAATGTTTTGAATCAGTTGATTTAAACATTTTTTTTCTTAAATCAAAGTATTTACTTTACACACGCACACACATACTATAACATTTATGCTTGTGCGGTAGTAGCAAGCAAAAAGTCAAAGCAACAGAATTTAATAGTGTACATTTTATTGGCAGCGCACAAGCTGCATTTTTTAGCCTATGCCCGCATGCATAGGAATCACAAAAATACAAGACATTGCTTTAATACAGCGATACGCAGACACATACTATAACATTTATGCTTGTGTGGGTAGTAGCAAGCGAAAAGCCAACAAATTTGCTCAAGCAACAGAATTTTATAGTGTATGTGTGTTGACAGCGCACAAGCAGCGCCTATTCCCGCGGGAATAGGAATTACAAAAATGCGTATCACTGCTTTAATATAACATTTATTAATTTGCACGTATATATTAAGGGTGGGATAATGCACGACTTTTCGATATAATGGAAATGTATGTGTATAATAAAAATGTTAATCAAAATTGTTTTTGTGTTAAATTTAAAGTTATTTTTATGCTGAAGAGCCAAATTCGTTATTGACTAAAGTAGAGATAGGCGCGTGAGTGTATTTTGACTCACACTCACTCACGCAAAAAATAATCGGATCACTCACTAATCACTCACGCAATATTTTTTTACTCGCGCTCAATCACTATTCACGTGAGTAATAAAAAACTTAATCACACTCACGCGTGACTCACGCCAGATTCAATCACGCTCACGCGTGAGTCACGCAAAATCTACTCACGCAATAAAATTTTCTTACCAAAAAAAAAAAAATTAAAACAAAAAAAATTTTCACGAAAATTTAAAAAAAATTGGGCAAATCAAAAAATCTAATCACGCAAACTCACGCAAAAAAAAATGACTCACTCACTAATCACTCACTCAGTTTTTTTTTTCAAATCACGCTCACTCACAATCACGTGATTGAAATGAAAATCACTCACGCGTGATTCACGTGAATCACGCAAATCACGTGACCAGCGCCCAACTCTAGACTAAAGGTACACATTTAATAATACTGTACAATTTGGAGTGTTGTTTATTGATGGCGTGTGTTTAAAATTGACGATATTCCAATGACTTTAACGCAATCAGACATGATAAGATTTTTATAATGTGCATTTTTAGTGTTTGATTTAAGTGAAAAAAGTTTAAATCAAGTTGATTCAAACCAAAATTGATTTGAATCAGTTGATTTAAATCAAAAGTGATTTGAATCAGTTGATTCAAATCAAAATGTATTAATTCAATTTAATCAAATCAAAGAATTAATTCTTTGCAATGAAATTAAGTGAATTAAATAATCCCGAGTAAAAATAAACATATATTACAATATATAACTTGATACAAACATAATAAATTATATATGATTATACATCCGTGAGATATTTTCTAACAGCCGTATTCAAAACGAAAAGTTAGCATGGATTTGACAAGTGGTTCATTCATAATTAATTTTAAAACCCTTGCTAACAAGAAAAAACAGATGTTTGTTAACTCTTGACTAAAGTTCTCTTATTAATTTTCTCAATTGAGTAAAGTTCTCTCACGACAATTATGTGTTTCTTCGCAATGCAGCAGCAAGCAGCAGACTGCAAAAATAATAAAAAGTACTGTATTTATTTATAATTGTAATAAAAAGCAGTGTTCGCTGGGATGTTTTTAATTTATTTTAATAAATAAAAAAGACCAAACGACTTTAAATTTTAAGTTATGTAGTTTTATTTTCAATTAATAATTCCCTATAAGAAACAATTGGACCACTAAACAATACAAAATGCATTATAAAATAAGGACAGTTAGTTTATGCTCATTGGAAATGAGTATAAAAAACTTAAACAAAAAAAAATTACTAAATATATATATGTACGTATTTGTTGTATTATAATTCAATATAATAAACATTACGCACATTTATACATACATACAATGCAAGAGACAAAATAACTACAGTGGAATAGGGAATGAGACAATTACAAAAAACGGTAAACAAATATAGTGATGGTACAGTGAACCAGTGATGATAAGGTGATCTGATCCGACATTCTCCCCCCGTTGAAAGGACCAGCTTTCAAAAGTCCTCTGAGGAAGGAACAGGAGCCACCTTATGTATCGGCCTTTTATAGGTGCCAGTTTTGGATTTCAGCTCAACTACACGAACTTTTCCGTCGGAACCCGCTATTACTTGAGTCACTCGTGCAAGGAGCCATTGTTGTGGCGGAGTATTGTCTTCATGGATGATGACTAGTTGACCAACCTCGATGTTTTGCTGCGGCTTGAACCATTTTGATCGTTGTTGAAGTGATAACAGGTAATCACGGGACCACAGCTGCCAGAATTGTTGTTTTAAGAATGAAATTTGTTGCCATCGAGTCAAAACATGTAACCTTTTGCAATCAAAGGTTTCATCAGGAATGGCAATTAACGAGGAACCAATAAGTAAATGACCAGGCGTAAGAGCTTCACCATCATTTGGATCATTTGACATTGGAGCAATTGGACGCGAATTTAAAATAGCTTCTATTTCGACAATAAGCGTTTGAAGTTCCTCATAAGTTAGACGTGCTTGGGCCACATTTTTTACTAGAATCGTTTTTGCTGATTTTACTGCCGCCTCCCATAAGCCACCAAAATGAGGTGCACGAGGCGGAATAAAACAAAATTCAAATCCATTTTGAGCGGAATACGTCTTGATTTTGCCAGTGACTTCATCGGAGAACAACTTTTCTTTAACTTCTTTCAGCTTGTTGTGAGCCCCAGTAAAATTTGTTGCATTATCGCAGAAAATGCGTTGTGGAATGCCACGTCTGCCGACGAACCTCTTTAGGCAAAGCAGAAAATTATTCGTAGAGAGATCGGAAACGAGCTCTAAGTGTGTTGCCTTTGAACTAAAACACACAAATACTGCAATATAAGTTTTGTAGGGTACTTTTCCACGAATACGATATGATGTTAGAAAAGGACCACAAAAATCGACGCCAGTAACGAGAAACGGCCGTTGCGCTCTTAAGCGATCAACTGGCAAATTGCCCATAATTTGTCCCATCAGCTTAGGCTTGTAGTGGAAACAATGAACGCATTTTTGGACAACTTTACGAACTACTTCTCTAGCGTTAACTATCCATAGCTTTTGACGAAGAATGCCAAGCAATACCTTTGGACCAGCATGCAAATGAATACGATGCAAATGCTCAATGTACAATTTAACAAATCGACTATCCTTTGGCATCAAAGCTGGAAATCGAGCATCATACGGAATAGGTGCATTTGATAGTCGCCCACCAACTCGAATCAACCTTGTGTCTTTTTGATCCAATTTTATTTCTTGAATAAATGGAGCCAATTTTTGTAGCGATGGCGACACCATTTTGTTGTTTCTTAGCGCCTCGATTTCTGCTGCAAAAGTGATACTTTGTACATGAGCGATAATTTTCCAAAAGGTAGTTTCCAACTCTTGAGCCTGGAGATGAATGATGTCGCTGGGCTTCTGAGGAGGATTTACTGGGGATCTGTTAAATATACGAAAAATATAAGTAAGAATTCTAATAATTGGGTAATATGAAGAATGCTCATCGACAATTTGATCAATTATGGATCTCGGCGAGTCCTTTATAGAACATGTAAACACAGTCGCTTTTCTTCGTTCCAAAATTTCGGTTGTATTATCTTCTTTACTTTGTGGCCATTGTGAAACGTCATCCAGTAAAAATTTAGGACCGTTGAACCAAATCGTTTCTGGCAATTCAGCTGCGCTACAACCACGGGATACGATATCTGCAGGATTACTTTTTGAGGGCACATGTCGCCATTGAATGCCTCTTGTCTCTTCTTGAAGTTCTGAAACACGGTTTCCCACAAAACAATTAAGTGTTGAAGAGTGCAATCTAAGCCATTGCAAAACGATTTTAGAATCTGTCCAAAAGAAAACAGATGAAACATATTTAGAAATTTTTGATTTAATTTTAGACCACGTTTTACTGAGCAACACCGCAGCGCACAATTCGAGCCGAGGTAACGATTGAGCCTTTATTGGAGCTACTTTCGATTTGGCAATGAGCAAAGTCGTTTTATAAGAGCCATTTTCTAAAACTCGATAGTAAACGCAGCAACCAAACGCTCGTTGCGACGCATCTGCAAAGCCATGTATTTCGCCAAGTGTGCTTGTCGAGGTTAAAACATATCGAGGCACTTTAATATGGTGGATGTTCGACAAATCCTCTTTGATTTGGAACCACAGTTTCAACAGGTTTGAATTGAGGGGATCATCCCAACCGATATTTTGCACCCATATTTCTTGGAGCAGCATTTTACAACGAATCACAATTGGGCTCAAAAGGCCAAGCAAATCAAAAATCTTTGCTACAATCGACAATATTGAACGTTTAGTGGGATTACTTACATCGGGCAAATCAAACCGAAACAAAAATGTATCCTGTCTAGGATTCCAGGACATACCAAGTGTTTTAGTGACATCGTCTTCACCATTTTTTATTGCGACTTCTTCATCTGGATTTAAAATGACATCTGGACAATTGCTGTTCCATTTGGCCAGCTGAAGACCATGATTTTCTAAAATTTTTACAATTTCAGTTTTCTTTGAAAGTAACAAGTCGATATCATCAGCGCCAGTGAGGACATCATCCACGTATAAATCCTCACGTAGAACTTGTGAGCCGATTGGATATGACAAAACGTTTTTGTCAGCGATATAGAACAAACTTCGAATTGCTAAGAAAGGAGCTGCTGAAAGCCCATATGTAACGGTGTTTAATTGAAACACGCTTAGTTTGTCTTCTTTATTAGCTCTCCATAGAACCAATTGGAATTTACGATCGCGTTCATCGACTAAAAACTGGCGGTACATTTTAGATATGTCTGCTGTGAGAGCAAATCTATTCAAACGAAACGAAAATAAAGTTGTAATCAAGTCTTGTTGTATAGTAGGGCCAACCATTAGTATTTCATTTAAGGAATGATTCGTCGAAGTACGAGCCGACGCATCGAAAACCACACGAAGTTTTGTTGTTGAGCTTTGAGGCTTCAGAACACAGTGGTGCGGTATAATGTAGTATGGGTGCGCGATAGGCCGATTGTAGGGTGACATATGACCAAGAGCCATATACTCATCCATAAAGTCGACATACATAGACTTTAGAGTAAGGTCACGTTCAAGTCTACGTTCAAGTGACAAAAATCTTCTACGAGAAATTTCAAAAGACTCACCCAAACAATCAGGATTCAGCTTAAAAGGCAATCTGACACAAATACGACCTTCATCTGTAGTACTAACATTTTCAACAAAATGGTTTTCGCAAGTTTGTTCTTCTTCAGTAAAAGTTTTGGAACCACTGACATATTCTTCGACTTCCCAAAACTTTCTTAAAGTGTTGTCTAAGGCTTCTGTTGAAGATTCAATTGCTAAGTTGCAGGTAAGAGCCGGCGCCGTTGATTCAGCGTTGAATTTACCACCAACAATCCAGCCAAACACAGTATTAACAAGACAAGGTAGGCCATTTCCCAAGGAAATGCGTCCATCGAGCAACAAATCGAAAAATACCTCGGTACTAATGAGCAAATCGACTCTTTGAGGCTTGTAGAACAACGGGTCAGCTAATTGTATAGTTTCAGGAATACTCCAATCAGATGTTTTGATGTACTCGCCAGGCTGCTGGGCGGCAATCGATTTTGTGACTGAAAACGTTGAGGACCACTGGAATGACGTCACTCGAGATTTTATTGTAGCTGACACGGCAAATTTTATTTTTGTTCGAACTTCACCTATTCCAGAAACGTCTTGGCAATTAGGTCGAAATTGTAGCTTTAGTCGCTTTGCAACTTCTTCTGTAATAAAATTAATTTCAGAACAAGAATCAAGTAATACTCTTACCGGATGAAAGGAACCACAACTATCTTTGATCATCACCACAGCAGTAGGAATAATAGCCCTTTTAAACGAACGAGCCACTAACGAAACAGGATTTGCTGAACTAGTTGAGGGCCCTTGATTAGGCCTAGCATTTGATGTAGATGGTCCTGGTTGATTAGGAACCTCAAAAATGTGTAAAATGGTATGATGAGCTGACTGGCAAACTCGACAACGAGACTTGGAAGGACATTTTGAGACAAAATGACCCTTTCGTAGACAGTTAATGCATTGACCATTGCTTTTTACATGATGATAACGATCTGCAACTAAAAGCGCCAAAAATGAAGTACACGTAGCAATATAGTGGTCAGTGCTGTTGCAATAAGCGCAGGTTGCATTTGCTTTTGAATTTACAAACGTGTTTGCTGATCGGTTGACTGTCGATTTTGGCTTTGTACCACTTGATTTGTTTGCTAGCTCACTTTTCTTACCATGGCTTTCTAAAAATTGACAACGATGGCTCAATATGCTGTAGCAATTGTCCCAAGAGGGCAACGATTTGAAGTCTTGTTTTTCATCATAATTTTCTCTGGATCCTTCATCCAATTTTGAAAGCACAATATGGATAATAATTGCGTTCATGACATCTTTCTCAGAGCCAAGTGACAAAAGCGAACCACGAATTGCAGAAACGGTATCGATAATATTACGCAACGAGACACAATCACTTTTAGACATTTGAGAAACATTAAAAAGAGCAGTAATGTGTTCTAAAAAGATAAGTACCTTATTATCGTATCGTTCCTGAAGACGCTCTAGGGCCTTGGTGTAATTTTCCTCCGTTACTTGAAAAGGTTCCACAACTGCTAGCGCTGGACCAGAGAGGCAATTCAACAAATAAGTGAATTTATCCACTGACGTAATCGACAAATTATCATGGACCATGTTGTTAAACGTAGTAATAAACCGTTTATAATCAGCATATTTTCCATCGAATCGAGGCAACTTTAAAGATGGCAACCGACCTTGATTAGAGCCACCAGTAACCGAAGTGTTCAAAAAACTTTGATTCAGTGCAGATGAGGACCGACTTTTATTAATAAGTGATAGCACCTTCGCCTTAGCTGTTATAAAAATTTCCTCTATAGCACCTCTGCCAGAATCGTTTGAATTGTATTTTTCAATTTGTGTTTGAATACTACAAATTTGCTTAAAGTATGACTCTAAAATTTCCAAACGACATTGCAAAATTGTTGAATCAACTTTATCGCCATCTTTTTCTGTCTTCGCTTGTAGGCTAGACATGTTTCGTTTCATTGTGGTCCTCTGTTGTTTTAATGACGCCATGTCAGCGGCGCCAATTTCAGAAACATCATCATTATTATTCGCCATTTTTCTTTTCAAAAACTAAAATTTTTTTAAAACCAAAAATTTATAGGACCACTTGATATGAAACACTTGTATATAAATGCAAAGAGCCAACTTTTATATACACTGAGCACACTGTATTTTTATGATTTTCAAAGAAATGTAGTTGCAAAAAAAATAAAAAAACCAACATTTATTTTCAGCACGGTTGCAAAATGATTAAGTTTGATTTGTATTTTTAATGCACTTATGAACCACAAAAATATTATTTTTCAGCTAAATTATTTCTATGATGAACCACGAACAAATGTTGTAAATGTGGAATTAAATTTCCAAAATTTTAATTTTATTCAAAAAAAAATCACGGCAGTGGTTAATGTCGGCCTTAAGAATTCCAAAAATGATGTTTTGTGCAGCAACTGTAGTAGCAGGGGTTATGTTGTGTTGAAAAACGATGAAACTCTGCAGCAGCACAAATTCAACAAACTATATTTTTTATTTTGTAGTGGCTCTACGGGCCATAAATTCTTAAAAAAACCGATTTAAATTATTTAATTAATTTAATTTGCAATAACGCACAGGCCGTCCTGTCACGGTCGCCAAAATGTTCGCTGGGATGTTTTTAATTTATTTTAATAAATAAAAAAGACCAAACGACTTTAAATTTTAAGTTATGTAGTTTTATTTTCAACGATATAAATGACAATGTTTTAATAATTCCCTATAAGAAACAATTGGACCACTAAACAATACAAAATGCATTATAAAATAAGGACAGTTAGTTTATGCTCATTGGAAATGAGTATAAAAAACTTAAACAAAAAAAAATTACTAAATATATATATGTACGTATTTGTTGTATTATAATTCAATATAATAAACATTACGCACATTTATACATACATACAATGCAAGAGACAAAATAACTACAGTGGAATAGGGAATGAGACAATTACAAAAAACGGTAAACAAATATAGTGATGGTACAGTGAACCAGTGATGATAAGGTGATCTGATCCGACAAGCAGTATATTTTGTATTTGCAGCATGATCTATGCTATTTCAATTTAAAGAAATATAAAATACGGCATTTAATTTTAATTATAATAAAATACAGTCCTATTTATTTGTGCTGCCTACTGGCTGCTGCTTGCCGCTGTATTGTGAAGAAACACCAAAACAAGTTGATATTCAAAAACAGGGTTGTTCTTAGTCAACAGATTTTAAAAATCATTATGAATAAACTCTATGCTAACATTTTGCTAAAGCTAAGTAAGTTGTTCACCGGTGAAAAAAAAATGTTTCGAAACATCAATTAATTTGTAGCGAAAATTTGACAGTCATATGTTTGGTTATGTTTTGCGCGTCAGAATACATAAAATAACTTTAAATATTATTTTTTGGTAAGTTATGTGATATTATTAATGTTTACAGTCCCAAACACTTATAATTACTTCATTTTACATCTGAATGATAAATTTCACCGCTTTTTAAATGGTCTGTACAATTTAAAAAAATGTTGCTTATAGTGTTGATGCGTATTGATGCAACATATACCGGGTTATTTTGCCGGTTTTTCACCAGTGAACAGAATACCTCTTCAGCGAAATTTTTACGCTTTTGTAAAGCCAGTATGAAATTTATGTTTTTTTTTATATGGAGTTTGACAGATTTTCACGTGAAAACCGAGCAACTTACCCACCTTAAGGAAAAAACACATTCTAGTAAGCAGCTCGTTGTCTGCGATGTATAAGCAACTGCTAACTTTTACTTATGAATACCGCTGTAAATCTTTTTAATGCCGTCATATGTAGTAATATATAATTTAATCATGATTCGGATTAAAATCTGTACGTTGATATAATTAAATAGAATATTATGAGGGGCAATACAAAATCTGTTTTTCTGTATAATTTAACATCCAATTATATATAGCTTATTCTGTTCCATATAAAACTTTATATGTTTCCAATTAACCAAAAATTTTCTAAGTTTTTTAGGCAAAGTATAAGAAACTTTTTAAGATGTTCCTAAACATTTCCTTGTTAGGGTTATGTATATCACCTATCTGGTTCGAAGCGTACCCAAACATTTTTTTGTTTTAATTAAATGTTTGGTGAATGTATCGTTGACCTGTGGTGTATCTCAACCCAAACCAAAAAACGCCAGGATTTTATGTGTTTTTATGCAATTAGATCTAATTAGATCCACCAATATATGGCAATGTCTGGTCAAAACTCGGACGAAATCATATCATATTTTATACAAGTTGATCTTTTTTAATGCAAAAACATCTACCATTATTCGGATTAAATTGCGTATAAATATATATTGTGTTACATATCATTATATATTGCATCATATAAAAATTTTTACTCGGGGAATTAATTCTTTTCGATTTATAGAAACAGGGAATTAATTCAATTATTTTAAATCAGATTTAAGAAATTGAATTAGGGAATTAAATCTTCAAAGGTCTGGTAGTGGACGCCTTTTCAATAATAAATGCTTGAAAACTGTATTAGGGCGTATGATTAATATTGTACTTGCCTTTAAATAACAATCATACGCAACGGTGTGCAGTGGTTTAGTTTAATAATTTGGCTATTCAGTAAATACAGTGAGCGTCAAAAGAAAGTGTACAGGTCTTAAATAGATGTAATTCGTTAACGACAAAGTTGACAATTAAACCCCTTATTATTATCAATCGACTACCATTTAAAAACACGTTAAGGAAATTTTCCAAGCTTTAATTTAAGCTTGATAGCGTCCCGATTGAGCAAATATTAAATGAGATACGAGGGTAGAGCTGGAAAATGAAATAATTTGTAGACGTTTCTTAGAAAATTTTTAAAAAATATTTTTAAGTTGATTTTTTTTAAGTTCAAACATTTAAAATTTAAAAAATAGTACAGTAGTTTAAATTCAGTTATCAACTCATTTTTTCAACGACCCAAACAAAAATATTTCTAAGTTGATTTTTTTTAAGTTCAAACATTAAAAATTTAAGAAATAGTACAATAAGTTATATTCAGTTATCAACTCATTTTTCCAACGGCCCAAACAAAAATCAAAATTTTTTTAATGCAGTAAAAAAGTATGCATTTTTTTTTTTACCTTCAAATCTTTTGCTCACCAATTTTTTGTAAACAAAGAAAAGATTTCATTGCTTATTAATTTAAGTACACCTAAGTGTATAGTAATGAAATATGAAAATAATTAAAAATTTTCTTTGTTTACAAAAAAATGGTGGGCAAAAGATTTGGAGGTCAAAAAAATGCATATTTTTTTACTGCATTTGATTTTTGTTTGGGCCGTTGGAAAAATGAGTTGATAACTGAATATAACTTATTGTACTATCTCTTAAATTTTTAATGTTTGAACTTAAAAAAAATCAACTTAGAAATATTTTTTAAAAATTTTCTAAAAAACGTCTACAAAAAATTTCATTTTCAACCGCGACCATCGCATCTCATTTAATATTTGCTCAATCTGGATGCTATTAAGCTTAAGTTAAAGCTTGGAAAATTTCCTTTATATCATACTTTTAAATGATAGACGATTGATAATAATAAGGGGTTATATTGTCAACTTTGTCGTTAACGAATTACATCTATTTAAGACCTGTACACTTTCTTTTGACGCTCACAGTAGGTACTGGACCGATTGCAGCAAAATTCATACCAGTTATAGCTAAAGTAATTTTAAGCTTAAGTTGGGAAGCTGGACCCTACATGTTTAATAAGGGCATTACCAGGGGCCCTTAATTATATCAAAACATATCTCCTTTGATAAAAACATATATGGATCATATCTAAATGGATATAATCAAATCTACTCCATATATATTCATATCTGCTTCAGATATGTTTTGATCCGTAAATTGAGTCTATCTAGCAAATGTATATGGCATATATGATCAGACATTTTCAGATATGTTCATATATGTAAAATTGTCAGATAGACTAAATTTACGGATCAAAACATATCTGAAGCAGATATGAATATATATGGAGTAGATCTGATTACATCTATTTATATCTAACCATATATGTTTTTATCAAAGGAGATATGTTTTGATATAATTATTTTTTTACACGGGTAGTCAATTCTAATAAGCTAAAAAACTATTTTTTTTATTTTGGATATAATAATTTTCTTTTAATGGACTAACCGAGACGGGTAGTCAGGTAGTAGTTTGGCCAGGCCACAATTTTCATCGAATTTTTAAAAAAATTAAACAAGTAATCACAATTATAAGCCAATTCCAGCCATATATTTTTTTTTAACAAGTCTCTTTGAAATTTTTTTCATAAAATGACATCAAACTTCAAAAATATCCTATTTTTCATAAATTTTTATGGAAAGTGGAAGAGCCGAGACGGATAGTAGTTTGGCCAGGCCACAATTTTCATCAGATTTTTTGAAATATTAAACTACCCAACAAAAAAAGAGCATACTAAAATGTTAATAAAAAGTAGTTCAACTGCTGCTGGAGTAGTTCTAACTCTGCTGAAACTCTAGTGAATTTAACATAGTGGTGTCGCGCAAAATATGTAGTATTTTTAACATTTTTTAAGTACATATAAAGTAGTACTCATAATGTTGTCTTAGTTTAAGATTTTGTGTGTATAGTTTAACTACATCTTTAAGATCAGTATTTAAAAGCATTTTTTCACTAATTAAAAAGTGTCGTTTTAGAACCCATTAGGAAGTAGATTTAGCAAGCGGTGCTAACGATTGCCAATGTTCTAATAACACTACTACACTCAGAAAATTATGTAAGTTACTACATGTTAGTTGTTTGTATATTTTACAGTCGTTAGTTGTTTTCAACTGCAAAGTCAGTTGTTTTTGTATGAAAAATATCAAACAACTATTTCTGTTAGTTATTTTAAGTCGTTTTTTTGAATAACTAACAAAAAAGTACTGTAATATAGTAACAGTTTTTTAAAGTAGTTAATTTTATTTTTTTTATCTCTGAAAAGTTTTTAAAGTTTTTTTCCAAAAAATAAAAATAAATTTTCGTTTTTTTTTTTACTTTAAAAAAAAAAAAATTGGAAAAAATTTGAATTATTGTTTCTGTAAAGACAGTCGAGGTCAGGCTCTAATTATAATTATGTATTATAATTTTTTTGATTTGTTATATATGGTTTTTGAATTGAGAAAAGTGTGAAAGAAAGGTTTCATTTTTTTTCAGAAAAAAAAATTATATATTGATTATTTTATTTTTACTACATGTTAGTTGTTTTGACTACAAATGTAAGTAGTTTTACTACATAAGTCCGTTGTTTTTTGTCAGTTAAAATAACTAACAATGTTAGTTGATTTAACTGAAAAAGTAGTTGACCCCAAAACAACTTACAAATTAGTTATTTTAACTGACATTTTCAGTTGATTTTACTAACATAATTTTTTGAGTGTATACATGGAAAATGCGACTGGGACGCGACCTTATACACTTGATTACAACTGTTCTGCTGGTCAAAAATCCTGGCTCCAAACTTTTCCATCACATCAGGTTTTTGAGAAAACTTGTAGCGAATGAGCCCGATGTGCTAGCGATTTAAAAATAAGTCGACGGTAAAGCTTAAACTTTACTCTATAAGATGCAGAACTCATTTTGTAAGTCGCATTAACCTTTAGGGTACCAATTGTTTTTAAATAATGTCTTTTCCCCAAAAAACTTTTTTTCGATACTGGGGAATAAGACATCACTGAAAGACTACTGGGGAATAAGACATCACTAAGACATAAGGCGAAAAACCAAATGAGTTTAGCATCCTTAAGAGCAATGTTTGAGCTATACCCTCGACTTATTTTTAAGTCGCTATCACATCGGGTTCATCCGATATGAGTTAGCAAAAATAATTAAAAACCTGATGTGATGGAAAAGTTTGGAGACCAGATTTGTGATCACTAAAACAATTGCAATTAACTGTGTAAGGTTGTGTCCCAGTCGCATCAAGTATTTTTTTAAATGTTCAGTAGTGTAACTGTGTCACAGAAAATACCAAAAACCAAATTGGATCGAGAAAAACTGATGGCATTAGAACGATATAAGTGAATATCGGACAACATTTATATTTATCCCATGGTATGTACTACACTAAGAAAAAAAAATTTTCAAATTGAGCTGAAACAATCTCAAATTAAAAAGAAAACAGTGACAAAAGTCAACAAACTTTGTTTTTGCTTATTTTGAGAATGTTTCTTTTCATTTTTAAAATGGGAGAATAAAAAGTAACTTTTTAAAATCAAAGTTGCTTCATTTTTAATTTAAAAATGAGAAATTGCTGATTTAAGGTTGATATAATTTTATTTTTATGTTGTTCTATACCATTTTATTTTATTAATTAAAACATTTTTTATTTTATCTTTTAATTTTAATATTTATTTAAAATAATAAAGAAATAATCTGCAGTTTTATATACAATTTTTGATTTGTTTTTTATGTGAAACCTAGTCTGTGTAGCCCGGTAATATTATAAACTCTGTTATCAGACTATATTGACTGTGGTAAAAACTTATTACTTAAAAATTGCACATTATACTTAACCTGATTAAACTTAATTATTTTCCTTTCCGGGAATTGAATTGTAAAGTCCATTTTATAATTCCCGTCAATTATTTTTTCCACGACAACGCCTTTAAACCAGAGAAGCCCTTTAACCAAAGAAGAATAAAATCAAGTTAGTCAATAAAAAAAAAAAACATATTGAAGTTTATAACTTACCATAGATATTTTACACAAATCTAAATTTTTACAGATATAACTCATTATATCTTAGGGATTATTCATTTTTTAACAAAAATTTTCTTTTTTTTTTGCAAAAATTAAGATATGACGCAAATTTTTTTTTTTTAATGAACATGTTCAAATTAAAAATGTTTTCATCTCAAAATTTGACATATGATTTCGAAATGTCAATTCACAACTAAAATTAAAATTGTTTGACATCAAATTGAAAATGAAACAATATAGTTTTTAAAATGAAAATTTGAATTGGCAAAAATTTAAATTTGTAACGAGCTTTTATGACAGCATAATAAATATGAAATTATTCATTTTTAAATTAAGACGTTAACAACTTTAAAACAAAAGTATTTATTTTTAAATCAACATATTTCAATATAAATAATAAAATTTTTGGAAAATAATGTAGCATTTTTAAATTAAAAATGAAAATTTTTGATTCAAATATGCTTTTTTCCCTCAGTGTAGACTGGGTCGACCATAAAGGAGAAAAAAAAAGTTCCCATTGTGCGGGCTTAATTTTAAAGCTTACCTCGAAAAAGTTCCATAGCCAAAATATTAGATTTTTAGGTCGCGATTTGGTACCGCCGAAATCGTTTTTTGTTCATAGCTTTGTCAGTTGATGTCCGATCGTTTTAAAAAAAAAATTGTTAGAAAGTCCTCAGCGAGTACTAAAGTTGACTGAGGTTTTAACCTCAGAGGTCATCTTCTTGTTATGATTGTTAGTTTCTCATCTTTCTACCCACTTAAATGATTTTTATTTTTCCATTAAATTATAGCACTAAAAAATTCATGAAATTCTTCCCTTGGAAGTATCCAGTAAAATTTATTAACAAAAAAGTTACATTTGATTTAAGATTTTCATATACAATATAAAGAAAATTAGAAAAAACACTTGTTATTATGCCTTTAAACTATATTTAATTTTTTTAGTTTGTATTTAAATACATACGAACAAGTGTTTTAAATCTTTTTCTATGGAAATTTAAAATTGAATGTAACTTTTTTGTTAATTAATTTAAGAGGGTAATTCTAAGGGAAGAATTTCATGAATTTTTTAATGCTATAATTTAATGGAAAAATAAAAATCATTTAGGTGGGTAGAAAGCTGAGAAACTAACACTCATGACACGAAGATGAGCTCAGAGGTCAAAACCAGATATGGGTCAAATTTAGTACTCGCGGAGGACTTTCAAACAATTTTTTTTTTAAAACGATCGGACATCAAATGACAAAGTTATGAACAAATAACGATTTCGGCGGTACCAAATCGCGACCTAAAAATCTTATATTTTGGCTATGGAACTTTTTCGAGGTAAGCTTTAAAATTAAGCCCGCACAATGGGAACTTTTTTTTCGACCCGGTCTAGTATGTACTTGCTATGCGAATGTCCGGGCCTAATGAGGAGCCGCCTTAAGCATTTGGGGCAAAGATTTTTCGATGACCTGGACTGCCTAAGCGGTGTCTCATTGACGTCTCTAGCGGAATACCTCAGGGAAACGGGTGGATTAAAAAGTAGAACTTTGTATCAGAGGGGGAGTAGGGAAATATGATTAAGGGAATCACAATGGGCCTTATGGCCTCCGAGTGAATTCGCCAAATGGCGAGCGCCCATCCGACCTAACCTAATCTATGTATGATCGTTTTGAAATTTAAATATGTTATAGAAATCTATAACATAACTCGGCGGTAAGAAAGCCTTATGCAAAAGTATGGGCATTGAAAAAATTTCGGATAAAACACGAACTGAAAGGAATATCGTCAAAAATGCGTGTCGGCCTAATTTAATAGGGACTATTATATATAAATTAAAAGGTAGTACGCTTTGCAATCGTATTGGAAAACCGTTTTGAGTACTTTATTTTTTTAATTACTAGTATATCTAAGTTTATGATTGTTCGAAAAATCAAATGGTTTCAAATCACTTAAAACCGTTGTGTATTTCTCGAAGAACAAAGTGTGTGATTGTTAAAAAAGTGTTCGAAGTCCAAGACACACTTTTGTTTAGAGTTTTTGAGTTACGAGCTTCATTGAAAATGATTTAGAAAAAAAAAGGAGGAACATTTTTGAAAGTTTTTCTAAGTTCCGCAATTTGTTTGAAAAGTTTTTTGCAATACACCAATACTTTTCATATTTGAAAATCACTTTTTTACATTGCTTTTAAAACGCTTTAACCTAGCGCAGATCGATGTTATCATTTTGATCTACTGAAAGCACTCGGTATTGGTTTTTGGGGGACACATTTTCCCTCGCGATCAGTGTTGCCATATATTTTTTTGAAAAAACTTTTTATTTTTGAAAAAAAATCTTTTTTTTTGTGAAAAAATCTTTTTTTTACAAAAGTATTAAAAAATTAAAAATTAATACATTATGTATTTTCCATTCATTTTTTATATCAAGTGTAAAAAAAATAATAAAAAAACGACCAAGCGTTCATTTGGAGCTCGAAAAGAGTCATAAAAGAGTTCTTAGACGTTCAGAAAACATAATCCCTTTTTCTTAGCGCTCTTATAATATCATAATAATAATTTTAATCCAACGATCAGTTTTTATTTAGTTTTCCCAATTTAATTACAAATCATTTTTAATAATTAATTAAACCTAACCGAGAACTGGTTACAATGACCGTCGTCTCGTTGTATCGAAATCGACCAAGGGTTTAGTGGAAATCGAACCCACGACCCCCTGTTTCATAGGCTAGCATGCTACCAATTAACCTACAGGGGCCTTATATGACTCATAAAAGATTCTGAAAAATATACATATGTTAGTATTCTTTCCTGACTCTTTTATGAATGTTCAAAAAAACATATTTTGAATTTTTTACATATCCAGAATTAAGAGTCAAACATGAATCTTTCAGGAATCCAAATATCGAGCGTTCTATTAATTTTTTGGAGCCTTGAAAGAGTCATAACTTATGAAGGCTCAGAAAATTGTACAAAGTAAGCAAATATCAAACTCCGGTGCATGCTCGACAATATATGACGGATTGGATCTATATGTGGTAAAATCTTTTATTAGTGCAACAATTTAAGAGAAAAATTATTCTATGTTGGAAACTTACAGATTTAAGCGAATATCGTGTGGAATTTTCATATGGAGACCAAGTCAAAGAATGGTCTGATTTTAAATGGATTTAATAAGGTTACCAAGCTAAAAACAAAATTGTAATCGAATGTCTCATATTTTCATAGAATAAAGACGTATTTAATTGTAACCGTTTACATAGACTGAAGGACGGACACGCTAAGTCAAATCAGATAGTGATTCTGAATCGGTCGGTATACTAAAAGCTTGGTCTACGACCAATATTTCGGGTATTTACAAAAAAAATTATGCTTTTTGTATTTTTTAACTAATTAAGAAAAACTTGAAAAAACTTTATTATTGTCCAAAAAACTTATTTTTTTAGAAAAAATCTTGAAATCTTTTTAGCACCTCAAAAAACTTGCAAAAAAAGGGAAATCTTGATATATGGCAACACTGCTCGCGATACATTTGTTATGCTTTTCACACTAAATTACAGTTTATCATTGTTTTAACTATTTTTATATATTCGTGCTTTTTCTAATCGCCTGGGTTCAAGATCAGGGATTTAAACGTCATACGAAAGAAAATTGAATCATTTGCTGACAAAAACACAAAATCGTTAAAAAATAAATTTGACATTAAAAGTTTTTCTGAAGATTATTATAACTGGATAATATGAAACTAGTAAGAAACAAACCAGGATGTCTAAATTTTTAGAAAAATTAAAATTTTTCTTTCACACTTTTCTCAATTCAAAACCATATATGTTAAAAAATTTAATTTTTTAGAGGTTGGTTTGCTTCTTTAAGGAGAAACTTTTTTCCCTCTGGTCCGATTTTAACCTACCTAGGACTATAAGAAATATTCATGCCAAGCTTCAGGTGGATAGCTCTTTTATTTTGGACTGGATATGTTACATACAGACAGAGGGATATTCATAGAACTTCTCAGAATCGATCACTGATCGTTTAGATTTGATTGAATGCATCACAATCAATCAATAACTCGATTTTGAAAAAATTGCTACGTTGTTTTGCATTTTAGGCGACAATACTCTTTATGGGGGTCCTCCAACGATATTTCGATGTTTTACAAACGGAATGACAAAGTGTGTGTACCCCCCCCCCCCCCCATACTGTAGTTAAAAAATATAACACTCAAAATATTATGTTAGTAAAATCAACTGAAAATGTCAGTTAAAATAACTACTTTGTAAGTTGTTTTGGGGTCAACTACTTTTTCAGTTAAATCAACTAACAATGTTACACACAAAAAAATAAAAAATGAGTTTTGATTAAAAATTGCTCATATCGATTAAAATGTTAATTAGATTTGCTCTAATTAAAAAAATGATAATAGTAATTAAAAAATTTAATAAAAATTTAAAACTGAAAATAATTAAAAAAGTAATTAATAGTATTAAACAAATTAATAAAAATTATTGCTCAAAATCAGTACAAATTTACGCCCACTTAAAAAAAAAAACAAATATGAATTAAAAAAAAAAATGTGTTTATTATTAACAAAATAAAAAGTTATTAAATATAATAAATAAATATTTAAAGCATCAAAAATGTGTTTGATTAGATTTTTGTGTAATTTTCCTCCGTTGTTGTTTTCCGTTTACCAAGATCTTCTTGTGGAGCTTCTTTGTTTTATTTTTATACTAATATTCACTTTTTTCATTTATTTATTCAATTTCAATTGTTCTCGTTCTTTTTAAATAACAAAATTAATACCGATTCAGATATAAATTTGATAAAAACGCATTTTCATTAATTTAATCTTATAAAAATATATTTTCACTTTTTCTGTTTTGTATTGCATGTGTAAGAAGAAGCATGCAAAAAAATCAGAGATGTTTACATACAAAACAATTAAACATTTTAATTATATCAAATTTTGAATTCTATTAAAACTTTTAATTAAAAAATGTTCCTTGTTATTTTTTTCTGTGTAGTTATTTTAACTGGCAAAAAAAAAATGACTTATGTAGTAAAAACTACTTACATTTGTAGTCAAAACAACTAAAATGTAGTAAAAATAAAATAATTAATAAATTTTTTTTTTTTTGTTTTTTAATTTTTCAGAAAAAAATTTGAAGACCAAATTTTTTCAAAGTTTTTAAAAAAAAGTTGTGAAAAATAAAAAAAACGAAAATTTATTTTTATTTTTTGGAAAATTTTTCAGAGATACAAAAAAAATAAAATTAACTACTTTAAATAACTGTTACTACATCACAGTACTTTTTTGTTAGTTATTCAAAAAAACTACTTAAAATAACTAACAGAAATAGTTGTTTGATATTTTTCATGCAAAAACAACTGACTTTGTAGTTGAAAACAACTAACTACTGTAAAATATACAAACAACTAACATGTAGTAACTTACATAATTTTCTGAGTGAAGAACAAAATGTGTTTGCACCAAATTTAAACTTAAAAAATTAAGCTACGTCCATCAAAAATAAAAAAAATATTTTTATTCTTGAAACTCTAACCTATCAATTATTAACTTGTTGCCTTTAAATTAGTTTTAACCAGGGACATAACGGTTATAATTTATATTTAAAAAAATTACTAACTTTTAAATACTTTAAAATTTATATATTTCAACAAAAATCAAACAGTTTGCTAACGATTTTTATTTTAAAATTTAAAATATTTAATCAATATTTTGATTTTTATTATTTAAAATATAATAACGGTTATTTTATAACCAAATATAAAAATCAAAATAAATAACAAAAATAAAACAAAAAAATTTATTTGACTTTCAAATAAATACAATAAAATTTTAACAAAATTGAAAATATGTATGTACATATGTGAAGCGAAATTTGTTTAACAAAAAGACATTTTGAAGCATCCGCAAATAGTCTTTAAGAAAATTGACGATGGCCATTAAAGAGCGGATTGTGTAATAAAATTTTGAATACATAAATGTTGGAGACAAACAGCGCGCAAAGAAATTTAGTTTTTTTATCAAAATTCGTATGATTTGTTTTGTTGAATTTGCTCAAAGTTTTGCATTATTTATGGACAACATATTTTAATAATTCTAAAACCGGGATTTGGTCCACAGATGTTGCTTTCTGTAATATATTCTTGTTGGACAAAAATTTTAAAAATCTTGTGTAGACAATGGCAAAATATTTTATGACCCTTAAACAGCGATTTTAATCATATTTTTCCCTAAATCAGCATTATGATTTTGCTCATAATGCTGATTTAGGCCATCGTTACTTTTCTCAATGATTATTTCCGGATGCTTCGTTTTTGAATGTCCATTAATATGATATGTCTTGAAAATATGAATAGAAATCTTGTATAGATTACAAAAAAAAAAAAATATTTTAGAATCCTGAAAGATGCGATTTTGGTCCAAAGATTCTAATCAGAATTTTGGACCAAAATTTTTATTTTTAATTTGCCACATTTCCCTAAAATCAGCCTTTAATGGCCAACGTCCGGAATGCCTTTTGATATAATACGGCTTTGCAGATCTTGTAGAGATAATGGAAAAGGATAAAAAGTTTTGAATAAAATTCTCGCATTTAATAATCAGCTCTTCAATTCATATGCACATATTAGTTTGTAAAATATATCTACAAAATTGATTGAATAAAATAAAAATCGAAATAAAAGTTATTTCTTGATTAAATAAACAAATCAAAAAATAACTTTTATTTTTAGGTTGAAAATAAAAATCCAAATATTAACCGAAAAGTTTGAATAAAAAAATAAAAATTAATTTTAAGAAATCTTTGCAAATTTTTGTTAATTTTTAACTAAAATGTGTCTTCATATATTTGCTGTTAAATAATTAACAAACTTTTTTAAATTTTTTTGGTCGATTTTTATGAAATCATAACGGTTATTTTTGGTCCCTGCACACAAAAAATTTTAGGGGAAAACATTTCAATTAAAAATTTTAAAAAGTTCAATTTTGTTTTTAATCATTTTTTTAATTGATACAATTAAATTTTTTGATTGATTTTGAAATTTTTTGTGAATACTGTCGACAACATATAAAAACAAAAAAAACGTCAAACATATTTTACGTTTATTATTAATTTTTGCTTAAATATACTTAAAACGTAATTCTAGGACTCAAAATACATAAAGCGAGTAACAAAATTTGTTTACAACAAAAAAAAACAAAAGATAAAAGTGGTGTAATATTACTTAATTTATTAAATTTTTTAAACGTTTTTATTAAAGTCAAATCACGATTTTTTTTTAGTCAGTTTTAAACACCACTGACGCTTGTTGAAATTAACACAAGCACAAGATAAAAAAAGATTAAAAAATAATAAAAATACGAAGAAAATAGTGAATTTTGTGTCATTCTAATATTCCGGTAAAAACTTTTATTACCAAGTAATGAGGATTTCGCTTTAAAATAGATGGTGGTAGATAGTTACACATTTAATAAGCTACCAGCCCTAAAGTGACTTGTTACCCACTCGCTTACAAAAATGCCACCAAACACAAAAGATCCAACGTGGAAATGTCAATGGAACCAATGTTTACGTTTGTATCTATCCCTACAAATGTTGGATTATAAAATTCCAATAAGATAAGGACCGCAAAGATATCTTGGAACGTGGAAGAGAGGGATGGTTGGCTGCTTAGTGTAAGGACAATAGCAAATATTCCGAAAAGACTCCTGCTCAGCTCATGGAAACCGCATCAAAACACCATCTTAAGTTCAGTCTATATACAATTGTTTCTTCTACAAGCGTGAGTTTGGTTTTAATGGGAATACTGTCTGTGATGGCTGTTTGCCTTTTAGCCGGCTTTTATAAAATTTAAACAATTAATTGAAGAGGCTAACTTATTGTGTCAAAGTTTCGAGTTCAGTGCCATTTTATTTTATATGTTCTGATTTTATTTTGTTAATAATAAACAATCAATTTCTATTTTTATCCATATTTGTTTTTATTTAGAAAGTGGGACATTTTTAAGCTATAAATGTTATTATTTTATGTAATTGATACAATCATTTATTTCCAAAAATTGTTGCTCGAGTTTTTTATTTAAACAAAATGTTTATCAAGTATTTTTACTTGGTAAAAATTTGTTTCAAATAAAAAATACTTGTACTTGAAAGTTTCAAGTTCAAGTATATCTTTACTTACTTAAAAAATTATTCAAGTAAGTAAAAAATATTTATACTTGAAATTTTCAAGTACAAGTTTTTGTATACTTACAGCAATTTAAAGTTTTTAAGAAGTCTCTTTGATAATTTTTTATAAAATGAGTTCAAACTTGAAAATTATTGCACACATCTGTACGGATAGTGGACGAGCCGAAACGGGTAGTTAGGTATATGCCCGGGTAACAATCCCGGATATTTGAGTTTCCCGGGTAGACAAGTTCCCGGGTACTTGAGCTTCCCGCTTCTGACCGCAAGATCTGTTTTAAACGACTTTTTTGACTAGTGACCAATTAGCTTCCACACACATTTTCCCCCATAAATAAAAATAAGCATGTTGCCAGTAAGTTTGTTAAATAAAATATTTATTTTGAACTAAATTTAGGTTTATTATTTTTAAAATTCTTATTTTTAAAATTTTTATTTTTAAAGTTTTTATTTTTAAAATTTTTATTTTTAAAATTATCATTTTTACCTTTATTATCCTTAGTAAAAGGATTTTTGGAAGGCTTATCAAAAGGTTTCTTTGATGATTTATTGACATTTTGTTTGTCATTTTTCGAAAACTTGTTGGTTTCCAATTTAGGCTTTTTATTTGTAGGCTCAGAATCCTCTTCAACTGGTACCTCAATTTCTTCCGCGACCGTTTCATCAACTTTTGGAGTATTTTTTATTGGTTGCTTTTTATTTTTCCTCATTTTGTTATCAAATTTAATTACCAATTGATTGCCACCTAAGGATAACTTTTGTTTGATAGCATTGCGTGCATCCATAGTAGAGGGTAAATTAACCGCAGCAATACTTTTATCCTTAGTCATTTTACCTTTACCGGTTTTAACTTGAATATCAACAGCACTTGGAAAGAGCTCACGTATTTGAGCCACTGATGCTGTCTTTGGAAGATTGAGAACAATGACACTTGAGGTGTAACTATTTTCAGCCTTTTTGCTGGCCATCTTCAAACGTTTTTTAGCCTTCTTATTCTCCATTGATTTTATTTTTCGTTCAGCTAATTCGCTTATCAAATCCTCCCTTTCTGTTCGTGGTAAACTGACCACATACTTGGCATGTTCACCTTTAGAAAATAATTTTTTAAGATTTTTAAAGGCGATATCACGTTCATCATTGGTAGCAAAATCGACTAGACAAAATCTAGCGTGTTTTTGACGGGGTTTATGAACTTTTACAACTAGTGGTGTTAGTTCTTTAACCTCTTTTTCTAAAGCTTCCTCAGTTTCGGCTACCTTATGTGGGAAACGTATATACAATTGTTTACCCTGACGTTCTTGATATTTTTGTAATAACTCTTCTCGAATTCTTTCACTCTTGGATTTGGGTGGTTTAATTTCTTCTTTTTCTTGCTTTACATTATCTACGATATCATCCTCATCATCAACTTCATCGTCGTCGTCTTCGTCAGAATCTGTAGCGCTAGCTGCTAAATCAAGACCGCTTTCTTCATCAGAACCCTCCTCAACTTCCTGTTCCTTATCAGAAGTTTCACTTTGTTCATCATCTATTGCTTGATCATCTTCAGAAGATGGTTCTTCTTTTATATCTTCTTCAACATCGGATGTTTCTTCTTCAACATCTGAAGTTTCATCTTCAACATCTGAAGTTTCTTCTTCAACAATTTTAGTTACTTTTTGTTTATTTTTTCCTTTCATTTTTATATTTTTTCAGTTTAAAAAATTCTGTAAATATCTACTCTATTCGCACGTGTTTTATTAGAGATAACACAAAACGATAGATAATATTCATAATTATCGTTTCATTTACTTGAAACAAAATTAATCGTTAAAGTTATCGAAAAGCGATAACCTAAAAACGTTATTGTTTCATTCCGTACTGAAAGTCGTTTAAAAACTACTGTTTCTAAAAACTTGGCAGCTCTAGTTATCATTAGTCAACAAAGTGAAAAAATACGGAAAAATTTTACAAATTTTCAATTTTTCAGTAAATTTATTTATAAAACTAATTTAAAATATGGGTGTTCTTGATAATATAAAAGATTGGTTTACCTCTGAAACAGCACGCAATAAGAATTCTTCATTAATTGCTGGATTACTGGTGAGTAATCTAAAAAAAATATTTTGTATATACGGTAAAAAACTACGAATGGTTTTCTTTGTTGTTCCTTTTTTTATAAGAATACTCTATCAGGGGTTCTCAATTTTGTAAGTTATTGATTTATAGGTTGTGCTATGAAATACTAGCATAAACCCGAGTTTTTAAAAATTAAAATCATTTATAGATCTCATCAAGCAGAATCCAACGACACAAAAAAATTATCGGAGTATAATATTTCGGGAGATATACCGCTTTAATGCAATCGTGAGAAAATTCGGCATAAATAAAGATTACCGAACTTTGTTTAAATTAAAAAAAAATATTTATGACCTTAATCCTTGGACTGTTAGATTTCGAGTGTGGTGTTCAAACCCTGGTGGACGTACCCCGTTTGGGAGGGGCAGGGGTTTAAAGTTAAAGTGATTTTTCTTAAATATTTCAGAAACTACTTATCCGATCAAGACGGTTATGGTATCATTTGAAAGGGTAATTAAAGACCTTTCCAACGGGGTATAGGTAGCATGACGTAGTTTAATTAATACTTAAAGCGACAAAAATTCATTTTTAAAAATTTTAACTAGACTTTTTTACAAAATGCTTAATATATAAAAATCGTCTATATAGGCTTGTAGCCAAGACCTCAAGCTTTTATTAGCGCCAAAAAACTGTGTTGTAAGTCTAAAACATACTGAGATATTAGGGGTCAAAGTTGTAATTTTTTTTTTTTTTTTTACTTTTTTCAGGATTGTTGTAAACATTTTATTGATTTGTGGAAACATACAGATATCTGACAAACTACAAGTCTGATCGAGACGAATGTGGTATCATTAAAAAGGTGAATTAAAGACCTTTTCAACGATTTGTAACATGACACCCCCCAGAAAGTGATTTTAACCGGGCAAAAGGCTTGATACACAAAAAAAAACTTTATTTAGCGAAGCTGCTAAACTAATTTATGGAGTTTGTAAACCCGGCCGAAGGCCGGCGACGCAGAAATAAAAAATTAAAATCCGATTAGTAGTTTGTCAGATGTCTGTATAATTTTAACAAAAAACCTCAAAAAAGTTAAAAAAAAAAACATTTTTACCGGGCAAAAGGCTTGATACACAAAAAAAACTTTATTTAGCGAAGTCGCTAAACTAATTTATGGAGTTTGTAATTCCTAAGTCCGGGCGAAGGCCGGCTACGCAGAAAAAAATTTTAAAATCCGATTAGTAGTTGTCAGATGTCAGTATGTTTCTACAAATCAATACAATTTTAACAAAAAAATCTGAAAAAAGTTTTAAAAAAAACAACTTTTACCGTTAATAACTCAGTAAGTATTTGACTTACAGCGCCGTTTTTTAGCGCAAATGAAAGCTTAAAGTCTTGGCTACAAGCCCATATAGACAAAAAAAATGTTTATATACGTGCGATTTTGAGATAAGCATTTTGTAAAAAAGTCTAGTTCAAATTTTTTAAAATCAATTTTTGTCACTTAAAGGGTTAATAAAAAAAATACGCCATGTTGCACCCCGTTGGAAAGGTCTTTAATTACCCTTTCTAATGATACCATAACCGTCTTGATCGGATAAGTAGTTTTTGAAATATTTAAGAAAACCACTTTAACTTTAACCCCCTCCCTGCCTCCCAAACGGGGTACGTCCCCACGGTTTTGAACACCACACTCGACTTTTTAGAGGTCAAAGGTCAAGGTCATATTTTTTTTTTTTTTTTTTAATTTTTACCAAGTTCGGTATTCTTAATGAGTTCCCATTGGCTAAAGGGAGATTAAGTAATCTGTAATCGTAAAAAAAGTTTTATTATATTTAAAGCCATTTCGAAAAACTGATAAAGTTCTGCCCACAAATGTGTGCGATTTTTAAGTAGTTGACGTTTAACGTCAGCTCACATTGACTGTGAGGTCCCTTGTTATGCGGCCTCGCTGATCAGAAGTTCGTAGTCCTTGACCAAGGTAATTATTCCTCGTAAAAAGTGCAATTATTAGAAGTATTTTAAAAAATTGCAGTATTAAAACTTTCTAAATAAAAAAAATAATTGCGAATGTATATTGTGTGGTACGAAATTCAATGCATTTTTAAACACGAATACCACAAAAACAAAGCAAGTTCCAGCATTATAGATCACAGATTTAGCTATTACAGGCCCATTTCATATAAAATCCACTTAAGATTTTGGCATTAAGATATAACAGTGGAACAACAAAAACGCTAATAAATCGCATTTTTTAAAATTCGAAAGCGAATATCTCAAATTCTTAATGCTGTAGACAAATTTGGAAGGCGGATTTGGAATCACGAGGGCCGATTTATGTATATAAAATTATGTCCTATCTTATCCCAATAAGCCAAATTGCTGGAATTCAAGTGTAATTCAAGCATAATTCCAGTCATATTTTCAATTTTCAAGCCTGGAATTATACTTGAAAAACACTGTAATTCAATAGCATATACCAGTGAAACGGATACTTGAATTCAAGTCAAACAAAACAGTGTAAATACACTTGAATTCAAGTCCTAAATAAAAGCGTTATTCCAGTCGAACCAAAGAAAATTTTTGAAAAATGACTTGAATATGGCTTGAAAACGGCTTTAATTATAGTTGGATTCAAGCCCTATTCCAGTTCAATTCAAGCCGAATTCCAGTGTATTTCAATCAAATTGGAATCATTTTTCACATTAAAAAAAACTAAATTACTATGCTAATTGCACTTTAATTTGTAATTACTTTATTTTCACAATATAATAAAATTCATATTTATGTACTGAATTGTAAATATTGACTCCCCACAGCCTAATTAATCCACGCTATCCTCAGATGTATTTCATCCAAACATTTTGTACCAGGAAGCCTAAGAACGTAAAAATAACGTTTTAATAAAGATTTTTCGGAACCAAAATTTATAAGTATAACTTACCACGAATTTTATATATGATTCTATTAAATAATCCTCAATTATTCCAAGATTTTGAGCATTTCCTTATTTGTTTAAAAAAAATTACAATATTTTTTTTTTTTCATAACAAATAAAAATGTTGTTTATAAAATGACAATTTTTTCAAACATTTTTATTTTTATTACGACTTGTTAAACTTGAATTTGACTTGAAATAATAGCTGGAATTCCAGTTGAATTCAAGCGAAATTTCAAGCACTTGAATTTTAAGTTTTGTTGTGCTTATTGGGATGTCCTATTTGTTGGTTCCAACTTTCGAATATTTTACATTGGAACTACAGAAAGTATTGTATTGGATGTTTTTGGTGTACGATAAAAAAATTATTAAAGCTGAATTGGAATCAGGAGGTCAAAATTGTCCATGCATCTAAGTTTTGAGAAGTGATTTTTTACTTTTTCGAACACGATTTTTGCAAAAAAAAATTGAAAGACGTCAAAAATACATATTCAAAAAAAATATGGTAGTCCGACTGAGGCTGGATTATTCAATGCTCCGTTATAAAATAACTCTCCGTTAAATTTAACTTTTTCATACAAATTTTGACATAAGGTTCCGTTAAATCGGCAGTTAGCAGCTATATTTTCATTGAGTAATCCGCCCTTAAAGGTTACTGCTGGTTAAGACCAGCCGTGAATGCTCCATTTTAAATGGTTCCCATACATTTTACTAACACAAATTTTGTTATTTAGTTTTTTGCAGCATGGTGGACTTTAATAGATGCTATGGCAGTGGATGAAAAAAAACAAATTACCACGGGGCAAGTGTTTATAGGTGTATTTGGTTCCCTTAGCTTCTTTATGGTCAATACAGTTAAAAATTCTCACGTAAGTCTAATACCACATTCGCATTAATTTTTTTAAACTTGTTTAACCACTTAAACATGTTTAAATTTAGAATTGTTAAGGTACTTAAACATGTT
The DNA here is from genome assembly GCA_963921195.1 of Pegoplata infirma. Classification (NCBI taxonomy): domain Eukaryota; kingdom Metazoa; phylum Arthropoda; class Insecta; order Diptera; family Anthomyiidae; genus Pegoplata; species Pegoplata infirma. The sequence goes on along the minus strand of OY992539.1, from coordinate 128,075,728 downwards.
TAAGTGCTTAAACTTGTTTAAAAAATTTAATGTGAATATGGCATAATACGATTTGTTTAAAATTACAAAGTAACTAGTATTCAACGCGTATTTGCTTTTTTTTTTTAGATATCTGAGGATAACACATCGGAATCTGGTGCTAGAATTGCTAAAATATGGCTTTTAATTGGTTTTGTTATGGGTTTTGCTTCGATCATTGCTGCAGTTTGGGTTATGATTGATGATTTCATTAATAATCGTAAGTTGAATTAATTACTTAAATATTTTTAATTACATGTTTATTTAATGGTATGTCTTGAAAATTCTAAAGAAAAAAACATATTAATTTAAATTTAAAAACTCGAAGTTAATAATTTTTTGTATAAATATTTACAATTTTTCTTATTCATTGCAGCTAAAAAGGATTCTAGTCTTGGAGTAGCTTTGCTCATGCAAAATGTTTTAATTTTATTCGCCAGTCTTACCTATAAATTTGGACGTGATGAAGAGGCTTGGGCAGAGTAAAATGTTTAACAAAAGAATGATTTATTCTTTAGATTTTAAGTACAATATTGCTAAATGTGCATTCATTCAAAATAACACTTGTATGTATTTTAAATTAATCATTTGTGTAGCATTTTGTAATAACAATGTTCAATTACCACTGGCAAAATAAATCCGCTATCATTCACACACATTCTGATCGAGATTTGATCTTATGCGAAGTGTCACATGTTTGAGACAGCTAAAATTTTAGTTGTTGTGCAGTGTATTTAATCAATATTTATGAATAAAATAAAATTAACAGAAATCTCATTAAATAAAAAAAATAATCTGCATCGATTAAAAATATAAAAAATCGCAATGAAAAATTATTTGGATCTGATAAAGATTACCGAACTTGCTTAAAAAGAAAAAAATAAATAAACCTTGACCTCTTCTAAGAGCTTAATCGGAATCAAGTTATAACAAAAAAAAATTACGCGATAAAGGTTTCATATTTGACTTGATTTTTAAGATAAGCGCCAGTTATATGAAAAAAAGCTTAAGATCTTGGCTATTACCCATTTTTGAAAAAAGTTATATCAAAAATTGTTTTTTGTCTCGGAATAGGTTAATTAAACTAGTTTATGTTTATCATATTCGAAAGGAATTCAATGATGCCACATTCAGCTTGATAGGATAAGTAGTTTTTTTTAAATATTTAGGGGCATGTCACAGACTCAATTCCGTTCGGATTTGAAAAAAAGTGGTTTACTCGTAAAACGCAAAGCAAATATTTTTTTCGGAATGAAACCACTTTTATGCAATTCAATTCCACTTTGATTTTTGAAAGTGATTTCATTCCGAAAAAAATAATTTTCGTTTTGCGTTTTACGAGTAAACCACTTTTCTCAAATCCGAACGGAATTGAGTCTGTGACATGCCCCTATATTTGTCTGTCTGGCAATTTTTAATTTATTTTTCTGAATACTGAAATTTAGGATTCTCTTGATTTAAGGACGGATACTGGAAAATATTTAGAAAGCCCCCATACAAACGCCGCCTTTGAATTCGGTTCAAATGGTTCTAATAACGATATTATAATAGAAATCCTTTCGAAATTTTATAGGTAAACTTATTTTGTATTCACAAATCGCCATTTCAAATTTATTTATTACCCTATTCACACGTACAGTTTTAAATCGTTTTTAGCAGCAATATTTTTAGCACTTTATGCTATTACAGTATATTGACAGAAAATGCTAAAAATAATTGCTAAAAACGATTTAAAACTGCAAGTGTGAATAGGGTATTATACACTATTCACACGTACAGTTTTAAATCGTTTTTAGCAGTAATATTTTTAGCACTTTATTCTATTACAGTATATTGACAGAAAATGCTAAAAATAATTGCTAAAAACGGTTTAAAACTGTAATACCCTATTCACACTTACAGTTTTTAGCAATAATTTTTAGCATTTTCTGTCAATATACTGTAATAGAATAAAGAAAGTGCTAAAAATATTACTGCTAAAAACGATTTAAAGCTGTACGTGTGAATTGGGTATAAGTGTGAATAGAGTATTAGACATCCTTTCGAAGTTTGATAGGTAAACGTATTTTGTATTTAAAAATTGTCACTTCAAATTTAAAAGGAATCGAACCAGTTCTATTTAAAGTCCCACACAAACCACCCTCCAGACTTTCACATAAATCTTCCAAATTTCATAAAATTAAAAAATATTTTATTAAAATGTTCTCCCTATATTTAGTTAAATCGGTTTATTGCCAACAAAAAGAAAACTGTTTTGGAATCTGCTTCACGAGATCTATAAATGGTGTTAATTTTAAGTATTTGGAGTATGCCAGTATGGAGTATGCCAGTATTCTAGAGTTAAGCCCATTGTAAAACTATAACGGTACTATCATTAGAAAAAGTAATCAAAAATATGTAAACAAACATAAAACCCCTTGGCTTCAACAACCTGAAATAATAAACCAACCCAACACACAAAAAAAATTAAAAAAATTGTGCCAGTTTTTGGTTTAATTACAACCTATAAAGTGGTTTTGGATAAATTACCAAAGTTTTTGCTCTAAAAAACTTAGGTAAATTATCCAAAACCACTTTATAGGTTGTATTATCCCCAAAACGGACACAATTTTTTTATATTTTTTTTTGTGTGAACAAACAAATAAATAAAAGGAAGATTTTCAATAGATTTTCATTGACGAAAATGGTTATTATTGCAAAAACTGTGTTCCTATTGTGGAAACTAACCCATTTGTCTAAACCCGTCGCTTAAAGTTTTGTCTACACGCAAAAAAAAAATCTGTGTAAGATTGAGCAATCCTACTTGGTAAAACTTTTTTCATACCAAAAAAATTTTTTTACCAAATTTTTGCTAAAATTATGCTTGTCGATGTTAAAGTAACATAATTCATTTTTTATGTAAAATAACCAAGTAGCTTGCACAATAACGCAAATTACCTGCACAAAAATTTATCGAAAGAAAACAACAAAAAAAAAACAGATACAGACCGCCATTATCATTTTGTATTTTTGTGTGCGTGCTTCGTTTATTTTTTGTGTTATAAAAACGTAAAAAGGAATTTGAGAAATAAAATTAAAATAAATAAATAAATAAATAAATAAATAAAAATAATTAGTTTTTTAAAAGATAAATAAATGTAAGATAAAAAAATGCTAAAGTTAATTTTGCTGTCATAACTTAAAACACCATTTATTTGGCAAAGCCAATGGAGTCCCAGACGTTTGTTTCAATGAATTACAAATGGAATGATAAAGTGAGTATACCCCTATTTCGAAGACACCAATAAGGTTTAATAGATTTTTAGTTAAAAATTAGTGTTAGCTAATAATTTTCTATTTTTACAGGATACTGCTAAATAAATTTTTGAAGCTATGGCGAATCCTTCACTACAATAAAGAGCGTGGGCACCAGTCCTCCCTTTAGTTATAAAATTAAAACCTAAAAACTTCATTTATATAGCAAAGCCAATGGAGTCCAGACCTGTTTTGATGAGTTACAAATGGAATTTTAAAGTAAGTGTTCCTCCTAAACATAAGACCAATGGGGTTTACTAGTTTTTTAAATTAAAAATTTATATTTTGTAATAATTTTCTATATTTACAGGACGCTTTTAAATAATTCGTGAAGCTATAGCTGATCCTTCACTTCAAGAAAAAGCGTAGGCAGCAGTCACTGGAGAAAATTGTACATAAAGGGTCAGTTAGTCGGTGGTAAATAAAATCCTACACAACATTTATTATATTAATATGAATTTATTCTGTGAAAATTTTAATTTCAATAAATATACAAATTTTTACAAAAATTTTATAGAAAATTTATTTTAGCATTAATGTGGTAATTTTAAGCATTATTTTTAGTCACCTTTTCTAATAATTTTGGTATATTTCACCATACCTCTTTTGGTATATTTTACCAAGCTTTTGCTTAAATAGCATTAGCATTTTCTTCAAAATTTTTTACATAAGTGTTTTGGCTAAATTACGAAAACTACTTCGTCGGTTGTAGTTTTAGCATATTTTTGGTAAAATTATGCCAGATTTTTGCTCACTCCGACACAAGTTTTTTTTTGCGTGTACGGGCATAAACATAACCACTTTTTGGAAGATATTTTCAAATTGTCTGTTGGGATTTCTTGTTTATTTTGTTGTTTGCTATTGTTTATAATTTTTTCTGTTTTGATTTTTTTATTTATTTAAATTTATATTTTTAAAATTTTGAATTTAAGAGGTGGACGCTGTTGACAGCAAATTCTAATAATACTACCTGGTATTATTGTGCCATGAGATAAGCCGAAACCACAGACTAAATACAGACTCGACAGTAGAGTTTTACAAGAAAAAATGGGGAAAACTAAGCGATTTTAGGAGAAAACACAGCGGTTTTTAGTCCGTTTTACGCTAACATGGCAACACTTTCTACGACTTAGGAGTGAATGAAACAACAAAAACCGATCTGGCATCCATTTTTCTCATGGCGCGTTATATCAGTTTTCTCTTTCTAACCTAATTCGTAGAATAATTTGAAAATATTAACCATATGGTTGAAGAATACTTTTTTGACACCTGTCACTTATGTCGAGTCTGTATTAGTCTGTGCCGAAACATTGCTTGACAACCCCTAATCCAAAATCTTTGTATCACTCAGCGTTACCAGGTACTTTTTTCCGTTGTCCCCAAAAAAGTAACAAAATATCCCAAAAAAATAAAAAAATTTTAATTTTTATCGACCTTTTTATATTTTGATTTTGTTAAATGTTTTTTAGAATTTTCTAAATTGGGCTTTCAATCCAATGGATTGGAGAAAATGAAATAAACTAGTCTTTTATTTATTTTTAAAAATACCTGACCTTGAAAGCCCAATTTAGAAAATTCTAAAAAACATTTAACATAAAAAATTCTTTTGTTTTTAACTAAACCAATTTTTTTTTTTTTTTTAATTTTGATAAAACATTTATGGATGGTAATTTCAAAATTTTATTTCAAAGATTTAGCATTTAAAAAAATCCACTAAAATTTCCAAACGCGTATAAATACGGTTTTTGGCAATGTTAATATACAACTTACAGCCGATAAATGCAAGCTTTACTGAATTCGCTTCGTAATCTCGTATCAAAGAGTGGTTATCACTAAAAATATTTTAAAAAATCATTGATTTCATTAAAAATAGCTTGTGATATTAAACCCGAGTCAAAATTTTTATATGATGCAATATATAATGATATGTAACACAATATATATTTATACGCAATTTGATACGAATAAAGGTGGATGTTTTTGCATTAAAAAAGATCAACTTGTATAAAATATGATTTGATTTCATCCGAGTTTTGACCAGACATTGCCATATATTGGTGGATCTAATTAGATCTAATTCCATAAAAACATATAAAATCCTGGTGTTTTTTGGTTTGGGTTGAGATCATAGAAAAAAATAGAAGTGTAACAGAGTCGTATTTCGCTTGAATAAGTATTAGTGACATAGGCGTAGATAGCCCTGTCTGGGGGGGGCTTAGCCCCCCCCAGAATTTTAATCATTCATAATTTTTTTTTAATAATTTAATGATTTCATTAATTTTTGCAACACTAAATAATAATAACACCGCTCTACAAATCTGAGGTTTGTAGCTGCGTTTTGGATGAAACAAAAAAAAGTTGATAGGGTTTGGTGCCCCGATTCCAAAGCGGTCACTCAAATTTTTCTATCACGTCACAATTTTGAGAAAATCGCGGTTAAAGTGTCAAAAAATGCCCATTTTTACCATTTTTGAACGCCTATAAAATAAGATCCTGACATGCAAATGAGTTGGTACACTCAGAAAATTATTGCAGTTACTACATGACGGTCGTTTGTGTAGTAAGTAGTAGCTGTTGTTTTTAACTACAATTTCGGTCGTTTTTGTATGAAAAAATCTCAAACAACTTTTTTTGTAGTAGTTTCAAAAAATAACTACAAAAAATATACTACACTGTAGCAATAGTTGATTTATGTAGTTGTTTTTAGTTTTTTTTCTAAAACTCGTTTTTTTCTAGAAATTTTTATTGCAAACGAATGTGTCGAGCGAGTTGGTCGTGCGGGATGCGGAAGGAATTATTTTTATACCAAATAAATAATATCTAAATAAATTAAATTACAATTTATTAAATTTAATTATAACAAAAAATATGTTTTTGGAAAAATATTCTTGAGCGAAAGAAAATAAGTGGATAAATGAGATAACAAGTGTGTATAATATAGCGCTCACATAAGCGTGCGTAAAAACCAATCGGAAAAAAACAAAATAAAATGTGTGCAGTGTTTTGTTTTCTTATGAGCGCGCCATCTTTCTTTTCTTTGTATACACAACAGAGCAGGTACATACTTTTTTGAAACATTTCAAATTAATTCTTTTTTTTTATAAATCAATTTTGCCAAAGCATTTCGTTTTTTTTTATTGCAGACAAATTTTGATCAGTAGCGGTGAAAATTTGAAATGAACTATTAAAAAAACAAAGGTAAATACAATCAATTTATTTTGTTTAACATTTTATTAATATAATTTTTTTCTTCTATAATTCCAGATAAATACAACAAAAAATTGTCATCATGTCGAAATTCTATACAACCAACTGAAATGTATTGCTTTTTAAATAAATAAATATCAATCATTTAAACGTTTAAGAAATTTTTTAAATAAAATTTCAGGCAATTGTAGAAAAAACAACTGTATTAAACAGTTTTGTAGTAGTTTTTACTACATTTTGTAGTTGAAAATCAATAGTTAAAAACAACAACATGTTCAGTTGTTTTTACCGTTTATGTAGTGGACGCCTTTTCAACGACAAAATGTAGTCAAAACAACTGTCTTTTGTAGTAGATTTTACCGACATACTTTTTTGAGTGTATCAAGCTCATTCGAAAGTGTGTAATTTTCTCTTTCAGACAAGATCGAATCTTCTTGGAATTTAATTTTCTAAAGTGGTAAAAAAATCATTAGCCACGCATGAATTTGTTAGGATATTTGTTAAAAAACACTGTGTAAATAAACTAAATATTAAAAAAATGGAAGGTTTTTTGCTAATGATTTTTTTACCATTTTCGAAAATTAAAATTTTAGAACATTTTATCTAATCTTTAAGAGAAAATTACAGGCTTTCGAATGAGCTTGATACCAAGTCATTTGCATGTCAGGATCTTATTTTATAAGCTTTTAAAAAGTGTCAAAAATGCCCTTTTTCGGCACTTTAACCGCGAATTACTCAAAATCCTGACGTGATAGACAAATTTATCCAAATCACTAACCAGAATCCAATACGCATTTTCTTGTTGAGCTGTGTAATATGTAATGAGTCTTTAGGACTCGTTATGATTATTCAATGAGTCTTAAGGACTCGTAATGATTATTATATACGATCTAATAGTTTTTCCCATTGAAAAATAGTCTGAATTATTGAAAAAAGTTTTTATATGAATCTGATGTTTTTGTCAGTAATAAAGACTTTACCGAATATTAGGGTTTTACCACAGACTAAATACAGACTCGACAGTAGAGTTTTATAAGAAAAAATGGGGAAAAACTAAGCGATTTTAGGAGAAAACACAGCGGTTTTTAGTCCGTTTTACGCTAACATGGCAACACTTTCTACGACTTAGGAGTGAGTGAAACAACAAAAACCGATCTGGCATCAATTTTTATTATGGCGCGTTATATCAGTTTTCTCTTTCTAACCTAATTCGTAGAATAATTTGAAAAAATTAACCATATGGTTCAAGAATACTTTTTTGACACCTGTCACTTATGTCGAGTCTGTATTAGTCTGTGGTTTTACCTTCAGGAAAACATTTTAACTTCTTCAATAAGTAAACGAATAATTAAGCTCAAGGCCTTAGTTTTTAATAAATTTTATTTATTTATTTTAATAGTCAATATTTCGTAACCCGACGGGAAACATCTTCAGGATCTTAAATAAATATAAAGAAAATACAAAAAATTAACACAAAATTTTTCACTACATAAAACACTGTAACAAACAAAATTGCAAACATAAAAAGAATAAAGCAACAACATAAACTCACAAAAATATAGAAATTTTTATTAAAACGAGTAACAATAGACACACATTAAACGACTGCCCGCTAATCCGATCTTTATTGTACTAATTAGTCGTTTTGTTTATGATGTGTTGAAAGCTGCTTGCACAATTGTTTTCCACATCTTTTTTAAAATTCATCCTATGCTCTTTTTTTGTTTTTATAATATATAGCATTTCTAATGTAAGTCTTCTCTTATATTTGTCTTCTGTGTGTAGGATATCAATATCAGTTAGATTTGGCAAGTGTTCTCTCTCCACACAATGGGCCAGCAGTGCAGTTTTTTGTGTAGACAAATTATTTTTACATTTTAAATCTGATTTGTGTCCAGATATTCGGGTTTTTAATTTGTTCTTGGTTGTTCCGACGTATACTTTTTCGCATTTTTCATTTTCGTTGCCGTTGCATTTTATTTTATATATTACATTGGATTTTTCCATTTTGTCAATTTTTGTTTTTGTGTTAGAGTAAAGTTGTTTAAGTGTATTCCTGGTCGTTGAAGCTATTTTATACTTTTCTTTATTATATATTCCGGATTTCTGAATTCTCTCTGATATTTTGGGAACATAAGTTAATGACTTGTAAATCTTAGGTGTCTCTTCTCTTCTTTTTTCTTTTTGATTTTTATTATCTTTAATCAGTTTTTCTATAATTTTATTTGGAAAAGCGTTTTTCCGTAATAACTCCCTTATTTTTATCAAATTTTCTTTATGAAACTGTTGATCGCTTATGTTAAGTACTCTTTTTATGAAGTTTCTCGCGGTATTTATTATAATATTTTTAGGCTGACATGAGTAAAAGTTTATTATCCTTCCCGAAGCTGTACAATGGTCAATCTTACCCACACACCATCAATATAATTGAATATTGTACATAATATTGCGTCGTCTGTAGGTACCTTTAAACTTTGTCTAAAAAACTTAGAAAATTTTTGGTTAATTGGAAACATACATAGTTTTATATGGAACAGAATAAGCTATATATAATGTTGTGTTAAATTATACAGAAAAACAAATTTTGTATTGACCCTCATATCATTTTATATAATTATATCAACCGTACACTTTTTAATCGGAATCATGATTAAATTATATATAACTACATATGACAGCATTTAAAAATTTAGAAAATATCTCACGCGATGTATAATCATATATGATTTATTATGTTTGCATCAAATTATATATTGTTATATATGATTATTTTTACTCGGGAATAGATTTAATTTCGAATATGCCCAAAAAATCTCCAAAGTTATTTTCAAAATCCCCCCTAAAAATCCCCAATTTACATTTCTTGTCCTTTTTGCTCGCAAGAAATCCCCAACTTTGGGGATAAATCCCCAAATCTGGCTGCCCTGGTATCACTGTTGTCAATTGCAGGAACTTTGCCTGGCAGCCCTTAATGAGTTTCATTTCCACTCATTCCAAAATTAAGTGAAGTGAAAAACATATGATTAGTTTGTTTGATTAAACTATTCTGTTCAACAAAAAAAAAAAATTGGTTAAAATAAGAAAAGAATAATTTTTAAGAAATTGGGCTAACAAATTAAAGCAATAATGGATCCAGCATTGCTAAGAGAACGCGAGGCGTTCAAAAAGCGGGCTATGGCCACGCCAACGTAAGTATTAAATAGAATATTGTTCAACAACAATACCCTCTAATGTTTTGTCATTGCTAAAGTGTTGAAAAAAAGGCAAAAGTTGAAACTGTTACTGCACCACCAAAAGATGATAGTAAAAAGAAAATGCGTCCGCCAACGGCTCCTAAATTGGATTCCAACACATACAAAACTATGTCTGGTAGTTCACAATTCAGATTTGGTGTTTTGGCTAAAATTGTGAAACATATGCGCACAAGACATCAAGATGGTGATGATCATCCATTAACCTTAGAAGAAATTTTAGATGAAACTAATCAATTAGACGTTGGACAATCTGTTAAAAATGTAAGTTTCAATTCGCTGTTAAAAAGTAAAAAAAAAAAAAACAATAATTTAACACTTTTTAGGGGCTCAACTGTTATGAGTTTTTTGAATCCCTGAACTCGAATCTGCCATCCAAAAAAAATCTATCGTTCGGTTTTCCTGTAATCTTACAAAGTATTTCCCCTGAGTGTTTATTTCCGATATCTTTGAAATTTATAAACAGAATAGAGAAAAAAATCTATATCGAATCTTTATGTATTTTAATCTTTTAAACTCGATTCGGCTCAGACAGGTCGATCTTAATTTTTTTCTCTATCTTGTTTATAAATTTGAAAGAAATTAGTTAGTTTCACTTTGCGGACTTTCCTTGTAAGATTACAAGAAAACCCAATGATAGAATTCCATTCTGATGGCGGAATCGAGTTCAGAAGGTCAAAATACATAAAGATTCGATGTAGATTTTTTTTATGAATTTCAAAGAAATCTGGAATGGTCCCTTTGAAGACTTTCCTTGTAAGATTACAGAAAAACCCAACGATAGATTTTTTGATGGCAGATTCGAGTTCAGGGGGTCGAAATACATTAAGATTTGTTGGTCTGGTTTCTGGGTCAGAACCCTTTTTTTGTGGCGCTATGTTATCATTTTTGTATATTAAGTACAGAAAACCGAAAATTTAGGAACAACTTAACTTTAATTGTTTTCAATTACCTCCAACTGCAGTACGTTTAGAATACTTGACTATACTCTACTAGCATTTTTCCAAACGTCTTAAAACTAATACCATTGATAGATCTCATCAAGCAGATTCCAACAAAAAAAAATCAAGGATCGGCGAGAAATATTTCGCGAGATATATCGCTTTAAAGTTAAAAGCAAAATCGATTATATCTCCCTTTGTAATGGTCCGATCGGAATAAATAAGGTATCGTTGGAAAGGTAATTTTAATACCTATTAAACTATCCATATTTCATTAAAATCGGTTAACCCGTTCCGAGCCAAATCAAGTTTTTCTAAAAAAAAAACCTTAAAAAATTTAAAATGTATGTATCTAAAAACAACACATATATAGTACCATAGTTTTTTTACATAGTAATAAAGCCAAGGAAATAAGCGTTCATTTGGAACCAGTCTCGACCCCGTAGCTCTTCTAGGAACGAAGTTATTAAAGTTCAAAGTTAAGCGGGGTTTTTTTATGGTGTATTATTTTTTTAATGTATGTTTATTTATTTTATTTTTATTTAATTGCACTACATACAATAAATTCTTTATAATATTAACCAAAAAAAACTTCATTTTGCAAAGAGAGTGAGCCCCCCATAAAGTAGCGAATTTAGCACTGATTTTAACCGGTCATAAACCCCACTCATATTATTGGGACTAAGTCCAAAACAATTTCGGTCATAATCCCTTTATTTTGCGGAGAATGTGGGTTTAATGCATGGAGTTTGTAATCCCTAAGGCCGGCCGAAGGCCGGCTACGCAGAAAAACTTTTAAGACAAAAAAAAAATTTCACATAAAAATCTTCCTAACTTTGAACCTTAATAACTTTGTTCCTAGAAGAGCTACGGGGTCGAGACTGGTTTTAAATTAAAGTTTATTCCCTTGGCTTTAATACTATGTAAAAAAACTATGGTACTATATAAGCGTTGTTTTTAGATATACACATTTTAAAATTTAAAATTTTTTTTTTTAAGAAAAACTTGATTTGGCTCGCAACGGGTTAACCGATTTTAATGAAATTTGGAAATTTAATGGGTATTAAAATTACCTTTCCAACGATACCCTATTTATTCCGATCGGACCATTACAAGCCGAGATATAAGCGATTTCGTTTTAACTTTATAGCGATATATCTCGCGAAATATTTCTCGCCGATCCTTGATTTTTTTTTGTTGGATTCTCCTTAAAAATGGCTACTTAAAAAAAAAATAAATAAATTTGGAGCAATGCCAGCCAAATAGAGTTGTTCCGAATACTTTGTCATTTTATGTGTAAGGCATCAAAATATTGGTCACTGACCCCATATAAAGTGTATGCATTTTTGATCTGGAACCATATGAGGAGTAGGAGCTGATGTTTAAAAAGAAAATAAAAATAATATGGGGACCACCTTAAGGGTTGAAGATTGAGGGTAAGCCACATTTGCCCCCTCTAGGGGCTTCCTTTGGCCAGTTAGAGCGATGTTTTATTTGACTAATAAATTCATTTTACGCAAGGTTTTATTTTGGCAATTTAAAAAAAATGCCTTACTTAAATGAGCAAATTATTTGATGTTTAGTAAATTTTATTGACGTTTTGCAATTTTGAAAGTTACAAGTTACAAAGCCCGAGATCGTGTAAACACCTAGTATTGGTTTTGAATAAGTAACGGTTTTTTTAAATCTTTTTATTGGTAGTAATTCTTAAAGATTATTCTTAAAGTAAAGCTTTTTAAGCTATCTGAAACACTGAAAAAAATTGAGTTTAATATATTTTTTTTTATCTTCACAGTGGTTAGGATCTGAAGCTCTAATGAATAATCCAAAAATTGAAGTTAGTCCAGATGGTATCCGTTTCAGTTTTAAACCAGTTTATAAAATAAAAGATGGTAAAAGTTTGCTGCGTCTCCTCAAACAACATGATCTTAAAGGCTTAGGTGGTATTCTTATTGATGATGTACAAGAATCACTGCCTCACTGTGAAAAAGTTTTAAAAAATCGTGCCTCAGAAATTATTTTTATAGTTAGACCCATTGACAAAAAAAAGATATTGTTTTATAATGATAGAACAGCTAATTTTACAGTAAGTTTTATTAGTTCTGTTATTTCTGACTTCATTTTTGTATAGAGATTTTATTTTTTTAAATAAAGGTTGATGAAGAATTTCAAAAACTATGGCGTTCTGCCACTGTGGATGCTATGGATGATGCTAAAATTGATGAATATTTGGAAAAACAAGGCATTCGCTCAATGCAGGATCATGGTCCTAAAAAACCAGTTCCTAAACGCAAAAAGATGGCCAACAAAAAACGTCAATTCAAAAAACCCAGAGACAACGAACATTTGGCTGATGTTTTGGAGACATATGAAGATAATACTTTAACACTAAAAGGTGTTAATCCAACATAAATTGTGACTTAATGTACATACTTTCTACCTTTTTATTGTAATAAACTTAATCATTAATATATACAATGTATATTATATTAAAACCACGAACGGTACAAATTTTGGATTTGTGAAAAAATTAAAGGGCGCCTTTGTATGGGGGCTAGGTCTAAACATGGATCGATTTTTTCCAATTTCAATGGGCTTCTTCCTTGGGTCAAGAGAGGCTTTAGTTGTAATTTTCAAGTCAATTGATTAAGTCGGCTCAAAAAGTGATTCTGAGTCGATCGGTATACTTAAAAAAGGTTCTTGCTAGGACCAATATTTCGGGTAGTTACAAACATTAGCACAAACTCATTATATCCTGTATTACAGAGTGGTGTAGGGTATAAAAATATGTCCGGGACCTCTAAAATGTTTTAAATAATTTTTTATCAAATCACCCCTCTTCAAACAAGTTTAGATTTTGAAAAAATTGTGACAAAATCGGGTAATAACATTTCATTCCTCTTTATTTAGAACTTTAAAAATCAATTACACGAAAATCCTAGCTAATCCTGTTTTCGAATTGTTGCTAAATAATAACAAAAACCTCCCAGAGAAATATCCAACTGATTCTTATAGATTTTGATCTCCGTTTTTAAGATATTCGCTGTTAAAAAGTAAAAAAAAAAAAAACAATAATTAAGCACTTTTGGGGGTCCACTGTTACATATTCTTACGTTGCTTTAAAAAATAGGAATTGTTTTCATAAAAAACGAACCTCCAAAACTGCAATTCGAATTTTTCTAGCATGTTCCGTTTTCAAGATATTCGAGTTTAAAGTGTTTTCACGCGAATACCTCAAAAACGGAACATGCTGTAATAATTTGGATTGCAGTTTTGGAATCAGGAGGTCCATTTTTATGAAATCAAGTCCAATTTTTTGAAGCAATGAAGAATATGTAACAGTGGACGTCCAAAAGTATTAAATTAATGTTTTTTTTTACTTTTAAACAGCGAAATATCTCAAAAACGGTACGTGTTAGAAAAAAATGGATCACAGATTTGGAATCAGGAGAGCGCAATCTATAAGAATCAGTTGGATATTTTTCACTGGGAGCTTTTTGTTGTCGAACAGTTCAATTATTTAGTAATAACTCGAAAACATGATCTGCCACGATTTTCGTTTTAGCGTCCAACCTGAATCAAATTACGTCGCGTAAGGCATAACGCCCAATAATTTTTTCGTTTCTAATATTTAAATGTGAGCTACCTAAATCAAACGGACGTAAAAATTTCAAATTTGATGTGTTTGTTTTTGTTTTTTTTTACGTCTTGCGCGACGCAATTTGATTCTGGTTCGACCCTTAACGATTTGTAAAGTTTTAAATAAAGAGGAATGAAATGGTATTTTCCGATTTTGTCACCATTACAAGGAAGGTCTTTTAGAGGGCACCCATCGATTGCCCTGAATATGGCCCGTATTTTTGCGTTTGACGAAATTCCTGCTAGTTCGGATTTTCCGGAGAGCCCATATTTTTTCATAAGGTGGCAACCCATTTTTAAATTTAAGTTTGGGCTGCTGGAAAATAACAGGTAACTCTTATTTTTCTTCCTTCCTAACTCTTATTTTTCTGCCCTGTAAAAGACAGAATATATAAGTTTGTCATTCCGTTTTTAACTCATCGAAATATCGGTCTGGGACCCCATAAAGTATTGATAAGTGATCAATTTTAAGACATTCTAGCGATGTCCGTCTGTCTGTGAAAATGTCGATCACGGTCAAACTATTACACGGAGATGACTGAAACTTAACCTATTTAATTGTTGTTGATCCGAGAAGTTTGGTATTGCATTTAAGCGATATCGCTTCAGCGGTTAGAAACTTATAATCGAAAAGATAAGAACACCTCAAAAATGTTGGTACATTCAACATAACCTAAACATACAAAATGCTTTAATTCGCCTGCTGGTTGGCATATGTGAACAGAATTGAATGGTATTTAAACATGTACGAACACATTTTTTTACAAAAAATAAAAAAATCGCGGATTGTTTGCCCCCATTTATTTTTGTCAAAAAAAAAATTTTTTTTTGTCCCAATTCACAACAGGCAATTTTAATTGCGGCAATTTTTGTGTTTTTCTTTTGAACTTGCCGTTTATGTTCACACACTGGCAATTCTGTTCGGCAATTCCAAAAAGAAATGTGAAAATACGCTACAGATTGAGAGTTGCGAATGAAAAAAACAAAACGAATTGCCAGTACGAGCAAGTTTTTTCCCCTTTCCATTCCTCTCGCCTCTCTCTCCTATAAACTAAGAATTGCGGCAATTAAAATTGCCCTGTCTAAATTGGGACTTTGCAATAATCTTTTTACATTGTGGAGGGTATCAATATATTCGGCAAGGCCAACTTTAACTTTTTAATTGTTTTCTTCTAATTTTTTAATAAAATACAATAATTTAACAGTTTTATTATTTTTAACATTTTAACATACATACATAATTTAATAAATTTATTAATTCGGTTACGGTCGGACTTTTTTTTTATATTTATTCGTTCTTTTTGAATGTCTTTATCTCATTCAGACAATATTCAGCTTGTTGAATAGCTGCATCATTTTTTTGCCTTTTTCCAGTTTTCCATGCTTGAGAGCACGATTTCTTCGCTTCATTAACTAAACCTTCTCGCAAATAAATCAATCCCAAATTTGCCTGTAAAACCCCTTCGAGTGATGCATCTTTAATATCCTTTATTAATTCTAGAGCTTCCGTTATATAAAGTTTAGCTTCTTTAAAGTTTTCCATACTAACACACGCTACACATAAATTATTTAAAATGTTAATGGCTTCTTCGTTGGCTTTACCATGAATATTAACAAAACAATCATATGCATCTTTAAAACATTTTTTAGCTTCTGTAAAATTTTCCTGTTTCATCAGCAATTCACCGAACCAGTTTTTTGTTAGACCCCATAGCTCGGCTACGTCAACGTTATCCGGCATTCTCATCATACTTTCTTCTAGTTTTTGTAGAGTCCATTTGAATCCTATCGCAGCCTTCTCAAGATCTCCCTGCAGTTGAGCCATATGTGCTAACTTTGAACTAATGTGCAGAATTTTTGGGCTATCATCGGCAAGACCGTCTCCTAACAATCTCCTCATGACATCAGTAAATAACTTTTCTGCTTTTTTAAACTGTTCTCGTTCCATGGCCAAATTTGCCATAACATCGTACACATAGGTTACGCCATCCTTGCTCTGTAAGTCTTGGGCCATTCGTAGAGCCAAATGTAACATTTGTTCAGCTTTATCATACTGTTCTTGTTGAATACACAGTATAGAGCGTTTAATAGCAGTTACAAGTTTATCCTCAGGTGTTTCATCATCATCATTTTTTGATGAAAATCCAAATAAACTGAAGGATAATGTAAGATAAAGTCCACAGCCATCTAATAATTTTTCTTGATTAAAATTATGTTTGCCACTGTTCTTCACTAATGAACTGGTTTTGTAAGAATTGTATATTGTTCCATTTTTCTGAAATCGTCCAAAATTATAAACACGGAACAACGATTTTGGCCATTGATAAAGTATTCTGCTCATTTTATTTTTTTGAAACAAGTGAAAATTTACAGTAGTGGTAGCTAGAATGAAAACAATTAGTTAAATTGCCCTGCAAACAAAACGATTACGATATCGATTCGCTGGTTACATTGCCGAGACGATACATTTTATTACGGAAATTATCGAATTCGTATACACCTTTTGGGAGAAACGTTCTACCATATTCGCATTCATTTAAACTAGTTTAATTATGTGTTTTCCCCATACAATTTTAAACACTTTATCTGTCAAAATAAAACGAAGTTCAATTTTGACGTTTAAATTGTATGGGGAAAACCAATAATTAAACTAGTTTAAAATGATGCGAACACCGTTTTACCCGAAGTCGATGCATCCCGGCGATACGAAACAATTCCCCCCTAATTTTGTAAAACGCAACGCGCCGCGTTGTCAAAATTTCTGTGTAATTTGTTTTTGTTACAACAAATTATATTAAAATTTTTACAACGCTGCGCGTTGCGTTTTACAAAATTAGGTCATTCCTCTTGGCGATAACCCGCAGTTTCCGTATGACGAACGTCACGAATTCGCACGTATTTTGTGTTTGTTACAATAACTAAATACATGCAAATTCGTGACGTTCGTCATAAGTTGGTAGCGTGCTAGCCTTTTAACGTGGGGGTCGTGGGTTCAATTCCAGAACCCCTGTTTTTTTCGCTACAACGAGACGACGCGTCGTGACGGTCATTGTTACCAGTACTCGGTTAGGTTGAATTTATTAAAAATGAGTTGTAAATAAGTAGAAAGAATAAATAAAAATAATTGATCGTGTGATAAAAACTATTATTTTTATTATATTGCTTGGTTAATAAGTGTAAGTGTTTTTTGCTTCTGTATAAATGATAACGGTATGAACTAACATCTTATACCATATTCGCATTCATTTAAACTAGTTTAATTAAATATTAGTTTAATATTATTTAATTAGATATCCGTCAAAAACGAGGTTTAAATTTGACGTTTAAATTGTATGGGGAAAATCAATAATTAAACTAATTAAAATTGAATGCGAACACCTTTTTAAAGGGACTTTACACGCAGACTTTTGCCCACAAACGTGAATGCAGTAGCATACATACAAGGAGAAAAGTCTGTGTGCAAAGTCCCGCTTACGTGAAAACCTAATGAATTTTGATTGTCAGTTACTTTCTTACTTTACCAGTTGAGTAACGAGCCCTTAAAACATTGCTCTGCAAAAAAAAATGTAGTTGCACAGTGCTACAACTGTTAGTGGGTACAATTGCCTCATAAAATGCACAGTGCTGCCTTAAAACAAGCAATACGAATTTGCTATAAACCTTGTAGCAAAATGCTGATTCGTATAAGAAAGTGCCGCACTATTTTTTATATAATCTCTATGGACACGACTGTAGTTAGCAAATTAATCGATAACTTTAATAAACATCAGCTGTTTGTTGACATTGTTTACAACTTTTAACAAATATGATAGCACTGGTACAGTTTTACATTTTTTAACCCTTGGATGACTGATGACTCCATCCAAATGCATGAAAAGATATAGGGGCATGTCACAGACTCAATTCCGTTTGGATTTAAAAAAAGTGGTTTACTCGTAAAACGCAAAACGATTTTTTTTTTTGGTATTAAATCACTTTCAAAAATCAAAGTGGTATTGAAATGCAGAAAAGTGGTTTCATTCCGAAAAAAATATATTGGCTTTGCGTTTTACAAGTAAACCAATTGTTCCACTTCCGAACGGCATTGAGTCTGTGACATGCCCCATAAAAGATTCCTGGCGACATTGCACGTTCTCCAAAAAGGTTTCATTAGAAGTTCTGGACAAAAAGTACAAGATGTACTTTTTTAAAAAGTACTTTTTTGTAAGCGGATTACCACAACAATCATTTACCATCTTCAAGTTTACAACAAATAATTACCCGAGGTGTTTTTGTAAATTGTGTAGTTTTAATAAAAATAAAAACCACAATAGGTTCTGCCGACTAAAATAAAAATATATTGATTAGTATTTAACAAAACGAATTTTGTAAGTGCATACTATGTGTTTTCGTAGTGAAAAATTAGCTTGTATTATAAAAAAATAATTGTATTAAGCATACTTGCTATATTTTCTGTAAATTTTTCAATAAAATTAAAGTTGTGTAATTGCAAAGTATGTATGTAATTCTTTAACGGTAACTGCCGGTAACCATTTCCGGTCATAATATTTTTATTAGGTCCGTTCGATTAACTAACTACAATCTACTATTTTTTACTACAGCTGGAGATTTTCAATACAAAAAGTAAACAAAACTTTCCAGTTACAGTAAAAATAGGTAGTTTGAATTTTGGGTAGTCGAATAGACATATTATAACCCATCAAAAAAAAAAAAGACATTCCAATAATTTTTGCACTACTTTTACTCAACATTTAAATAATCAAATACACACAAAAAAATTAAACCCATTTAAAGTTGGTGATTTTAAAGTTTTTGTGTACTAAACATGCCTACTTTAGGGGCCTTGGTGGTGCCCTTATTGGACATTTGGGGTCCAGCGTTTAAACTTAAGCTCGAAATTACGTTAGCTATAAGCAGTATGAATTTCGCAGCAATCGGTCCAGTATCTACTTGCTGAATAGTCAAATTATGAAAAATAAACCACTGTGCATCGTTGCGTATGATTGTTATTTAAAGGCAATTACAAAATTAAGCATACGCCACTAAAACAGTTTTAAAGCAGTGGTCGGCAGAAAGAGAGTGTATGCATTGGTATATAAACACAAATACATGCATGTATTTGTGTATTTCTTAAACAAAGAGACATCAACCTGCTTGTTGTTGTATTTTTATGCTCTTAGTTGTGAGTTTTGTTGACAATCGTGTTAATTGCCGATTGTGTTCGGCTTCTGATGACTATGGGTGCCGATCACTGTTTTAAAGCAATTATTATAATTATTATAAAATCATTATTACAATTATAAAAAAATTGCAACTTCTAAACAGAAGGTTTTAAACAATAGTATATTTTTTTAAAGTGGCACTCAGAAAATTTTGTAAGTTACTACATGTTAGTTGCTTGTATATTTTACAGTAGTTAGTTATTTTCAACTACAAAGTCAGTTGTTTTTGTATGAAAAATATTAAACAACTATTTCTGTTAGTTATTTTAAGTAGTTTTTTTGAATAACTAACAAAAAAGTACTGTGATTTAGTAACAGTTATTTAAAGTAGTTAATTTAATTATTTTTATCTCTGAAAAATTTTCAGAGTTTTTTCTAAAAAATAAAAATAAATTTTCGTTTTTTTATTTTTCACAACTTTAAAAAAAAAAAAACTTTGAAAAAATTTGTTCTTCAATTTTTTTTCTGAAAAATTTTTTGAAAAAAAATAAATTATTTATAGATTTTTTTATTTTTACTACATTTTAGTTGTTTTGACCACAATTGTAGTAGTTTTTACTACATAAGTCAGTTGTTTTTTGTCAGTTAAAATAACTAACATTGTTAGTTGATTTAACTGAAAAAGTAGTTGACCCCAAAACAACTTACAAAGTAGTTATTTTAACTGACATTTTCAGTTGATTTTACTAACATAATTTTTTGAGCGTATGTATTAAGAAAAGTAATTTTAAAAAGTGCTCTCTATTTTTCTGGAAATAAAACTAGGTTGATAAAAAATATACCCCGCTTATAGCGAACTTCGCTTATAACGAACTATTTTTACTGGTCCCTCGGAGTTCGTTATAACCGGGTTCGACTGTATTTATGTCGTAAAAACAAGGAAAAATGTTTAAAAATGTTGTCTAGAACGATTTACTTTACTTGAGCCAAAAACTTTTTTTAGGCATTTTTGTAAATGAAAATTTTTTCGAGTGTAATTTTTTTCGAAGCCGTAGCCGAATATTCGGTCGGACACTACATTTTATACACAACCATATGATCGAAATCTCTTTCGAGCGAAATTTCACCTCAGATGTGAATTGGGTATAACCTTTTGAAATCGAAATAGGCGAAATCAGACCAAGGGAATATGTAAGGACAGATGTCTAAGTTTATTATTAATTGTGCAATCCAATAAAAACAAGTTTTTTAACAAAATAAATACGGATTTCCTCTCACAATTGTTAAGAATTAAAATTTAGTTGTTATACCCAATTCACACGTGAGACGAAATCTCGTTTGAACGAGATTTTGATCATATGGTTGTGTATAAAATGATACAGACCATATGAATATACAGACCGTGTGAATAGACCTTTACTCACAAAAAAACAAAACAATACCGTTGTAATATCGAAGCAATATCATCTAAAAGTCTTTGTAAAAAAAAATATTGTAAAAAAATAAAAAAGTTTAATTAGTTTTTAACTTGAAGAATAAAAACCGGTAAACTGAAACCCGGTTTTTGAAAATGGCCGGTTTTTTGAATACTCTTGTGATTAAAAAATATTAAAATTTTAATAAAAAAGCAAATTTGAAAACAATATTTTGTATAATATTAATTTATTGCAATCACTATGTATGCACCTAAGGAGACCTTCATTATTATTTTTATTTCAAAACATTGAACAACAAATAAAACATTTTTTTCCAGAAGCTCTTAAGATTACAAAAATAGAACCAAAACAAGTTTTGATAACATAACATCGTTATGACTTTATAAAGTAATATAGTACCTTGTGTTGTTGGCTCTCATATAGTATGGACGTATAACTAACAAGGGAAGTCTTTCAATGGCCACATCGAAAATATCCTGAAATTTACACATAATTGTATAGAATTAAAAACTTATTTTTAGCTGCCCAATCTCAGGCTTACACTTAGAAAATTATTGCAGTTACTACATGCCGGTCATTTGTGTAGTAAGTAGTAATTGTTGTTTTCAACTACAACTTCAGTTGTTTTTGTATGAAAAATCTCAAACAACAATTTTTTATAGTAGTTCTAAAAAATAAATACAAAAAATTACTACATTGTAGTAACAGTTGTTTTATGTAGTTGTTTTTAGTCTATAAAAAAACTTATAATTTTCAAGAAAAATTTAGATAAACGGGTGTGTTGAATGAATTGAAAGTGTCAGATACAGCAGGAATTATTTCCAAATAATTTTAACCGTTTTTGAAGTTTAGAAGAAAATTCAGACAATTTGAGTTACAGTAAAAACAACTGTAATTTAAAGTAGTTTTTACCGTTTTTTGTAGTTGTTAATCAATAGTTAAAAACAAAAACCATTGTTGGTTGATTTTACCGTAAAATGTAGTGGACGCCTAGACAACAGCAAATGTAGTAGTTTTAACTGTCTTTTGTAGTGGAATCAATCTACCGTTATCATATTTTGAGTGTAGTTTTTCCGGAAGCTTTTTTACACCATTTACAGATGAAAATGTCAATAATAATTCGTAAAATATCATTTGTTATTTGTAATTGTAATTCGAGAAGTTTTTGCATAAATAAAAAACCCGGTTTTTGAACCCATTTTTCTGCGGAGCAAAAAGGAACTTATTTAAAATTTTATTTCACCATTCGATTCTACAGCAAAAATTAGTATTATGACATTTTTCGTAAGCTTCCAAAAAGTGGCAATAAAGAGCGGATAAAATCGGTAATTTAAAAAAAAAAAACAAATTAAAAGGATTTTTTTTAACACAGGCAATGGAAAGGCATTCAAAACTAAGGAAGATTAAGAGCATATTTTAGAGCATTTTTTTAACATTTTGTTAAGTGTATTTAGTTTTGTTATTATTCGACCTTTTTTATTAAATGTTTTTATAAATTAATATTCGAGCTCGAGGCCTAGGGCTCGAATATTAATTTATATAAACATTTAATAAAAAAGTTCGAATAATAACAAAACTAAATATACACTCAGAAAATTATGTAAGTTACTACATGTTAGTTGATTGTATATTTTGCAGTAGTAAGTTGTTTTCAACTACAAAGTCAGTTGTTTTTGTGGGAAAAATATCAAACAACTATTTCTGTTAGTTATTTTAAGTCGTTGTTTTTGAATAACTAACAAAAAAGTACTGTAATGTAGTAACAGTTATTTAAAGTAGTTAATTTTATTTTTTTTATCTCTGAAAAATTTTCAAAGTTTTTTCAAAAAATAAAAATAAATTTTCGTTTTTTTATTTTTTACAACTTAAAAAAAAAAAAATGAAAAAATTTGGTCTTCAATTTTTTTTCTGAAAAATTTTTGGAAAAAAGAAAAATATATATTGTTTATTTTATTTTTACTACATGTTAGTTGTTTTGACTACAATTGTAAGTCATTTTTACTACATAAGTCAGTTGTTTTTTGTCAGTTAAAATAACTAACATTGTTAGTTAATTTAACTGAAAAAGTAGTTGACCCCAAAACAACTTACAAAGAAGTTATTTTAACTGACATTTTCAGTTGATTTTACTTACATAATTTTTTGAGTGTATTAAAACGGAGAGCACGCCGTGAAGATATGCAAAAATGGTATACAACAAATATAAAAATAACAAAAGGCCTCGAGCTCGAATATTAATTTATAAAAACATTTTGTTAAGTGTTTTGCCAGCTAAAACAAGATTTTACACTCAAAAAAATTTTTCGATCGAAAAAAAATTTATTTACAAAAATGCCTAAAAAAAGTTTTTTGCTCAAAATAAATCGTTCTGAACAACATTTTTATACATCCCACCAAAAACATGGTAATGAGTTGTGAAAAGTAATCATTACCAAGTACATTATTTATAATGAGTACCCATTACCATTAACATTATTTTAAGCCCAAAAGTAACTACTTCTCAGTAATATGTTATAAAAGCACATCTAAGTAATAATATATCCTTGCACTTGCAGTTTTTAACCTTTACAATTCAATTAACTTCAAAAGTACTTAAAAACTTAATAAAAATTACGCAATTTTTAAGTTTTAGTAAAAACAATTTACATTTTAAAAGTTTTAATTAACTAATTATTTTACTTCTTATTGGTAATGGGTTTTTACTCCTTATTTGTAATCCGAGGCAGTAACTACTTATTTATCTCCATACTCTTCACTAGTTATTTTTGTCTCACGCCCTTGTTAAAATAATTAGTGTTTCATTCAATAAGTGACTACTTATTAACATCTGTTTCGGATTACAAAACCCATTACTAGTAATGTCAATTTTTGCTGGGTTGTAGTGGAATCTACCGTTATCATTTTTTGAGTGTAGTTTTTCCAGAAGCTTTTTTACACCATTTAGAGATGTAAAATGTCAATAATAATTCGTAAAATATCATTTGTTATTTGTAATTGTAATTCGAGAAGTTTTTGCAGAAATAAAAATAATGGCGTATTTTTTTTTTTTTTTAATTCCAACTCCTTCTCGTGCCTGTACGCTGTTAAAAACCCGGTTTCTGAACCCATTTTTCTGGGGAGCAAAAAGGAACTTATTTTAAATTTTATTTCACTATTCGATTCTACAGCAAAAATTAGTATTATGACATTTTTCGTAAGCTTCCAAAAAGTGGCAATAGAGAGCGGATAAAATCGGTGATTTAAAAAAACAAATTAAAAGGTTTTTTTGTTAACACAGGCAATGGTAAGGCATTCAAAACTGAGGAAGATTAAGAGCATATTTTAGAGCATTTTTTTCTATTTTTAGAGCATTTTTTTAAAACATTAGGTGTGTTCCAGAACGTTACCGCGGGTACCCAAACCAGCCCGAAAAGCGTTCCCGTACGCAAAAATTGGGTAAATGAGAGAGTTTTTGAGAGAATAAATTTGTTTCTCATTTTACCGAACTTACCCGTACTATTTTTTTGTGTAAATTGGTAACAATCAGATGTTGAGAAAACAGCTGATTTTTGTTGTGAAAATAAATAAAAAAATTTAATAAAATAAAAAAACGAAACAAAAGTAATGTTTAATTTTAAACAAAATAATATATTTAGTCATTAAAATCAACTTTTACAATTTGTTTCGCATTGTTGAACGTATTTTTTCTTACTAAAATATGTTAGCATTTCAATTTGTTTACATTTTTTAGTTTTTGGGCTAGAAATGTGGTTTTTTGCGTTCCCGTTCATTTTTGCGGTATGGTGAGAGTTTTTAAGATTTTCTCTCATTTTACCGAACTTTACCCGGAAAGTTCTGGAACACACCTATTTTGTTAAGTGTTTTTGCAGCTAAAACAAGATTTTAAACTCAAAAAAATTTTTCGATCGAAAAAAAATTACACTAAAAAAAAAAATTATTTACAAAAATGCCTAAAAAAAGTTTTTTGCTCAAAATAAACCGTTCTGAACAACATTTTTGTACATTTGTGTATTCCGCCTAGTCGAGTTTTACTTTTTTTCTTGTTTTTACTTAATAAATAATTTTTTTTTGAATATTCGGCTTCGGTTTCGACCGAATATTCGGCTTCGGACAAAAAAGGTGTATTCGGTCGGAAACTACTACTGATATATCCGGGGCTGAGACATTCCCTAACAAAAGTAATAGGTATTTTTATATGAAAGGTGTCGACTTTGTGAAAGGTGTTTTGGGTCCGGGTGATCGGTCAGGTGTCCTATCATGGACTTATAACTTTTCCTGCAGGGTTTCTTAAAAAGAAACGACAAAATGTAATGAAAATGATTCACTTTTAACATTTAGTTACTAAAAGGCACGAATGACATATATAAAGGATTGAGAAGAACGACAGAAATCGGTGTGTACTAAAAAAAATAAAATGTCGAAACAAAAAGGAATTGTGAAAATTGTCAATTTAATTTTTTTTTAATTTGTTTAAAATACAAGAAAATTATGTGATTTTTTCTATTTTTTTTTTTTTTTTTGAAAATTATTAATTTTTGCTAATTAATCTTTAAAAATTAAGTAATTGTTTCTGCTAAAAGTGTGTGAAATTGCAAATAATAAAAATTAAAAGAAAACACCGAAACTTGTCAAACTATTGACATGGCCGACCAGTTGTCATATCTTACTTAACCTTTATATATCTAAATCGTGCTAAAAGGTACCACAATCTTTTCTCATAACTTATTTTTGTTATATTCAACATAAATCGTACTTAAAATGAACAATTAAACTTTGGTTTACAATTTATGCGACTAATTATGACGTTATTAAAACGCCCCCACCTTAGAGGTAGCGGTTTCTAAAAATATTATTGCATTTTTTTTTTGTATTGACAATACATACATACATATTCTACAAATTCAATTAAAGAGTGTTTAAATGGTTATACCAGAGCTTCTCACTAACTCTTGCTTCGCGACCCTTTTAATACTTCAAAAATATCGCGACCTCCCAAAATATTTATATAATTTCCTTACTTTTTGTGTTATCATTTTTGTTGTCTATCCAGAACTTTTTGAATCCCACTATTGAGGTAGAAAGCCAAAAAATTACATACAACACCAGGGCCAGATCCTAGCGTAGCCGGATTTTTGATTTTTTGCCTGTGGGATTTGTCGGAAAAGGGGCTTGGTTTTTTTTTTAAATTTTAGCTATATTTAAAGCCCCTTTTTGAGCCAGGAAGCTGAAAAGTGGGAAGAATATAGTTCTGTAGATGGTGCATATCGTCGAACTATATTCAATAAATGCCAACTCGAAAAAGCTTACTGTTCAGGAGAGCTAAAAAACTAGTTATTTCGCATATTATTGCAAAAATAAACAATGCACCTTCCACAAGATGGTTTAAATATTCTAAACAATTTTTACCTATGCAAAAATTTTCATATTTTGCACTTGTTCGCGTATTTTTTAGAGATGGCATTTATTACTATATCAAAAAACAAATATTTTTTTAGAGTTGGCATATTTTGTCGGAAAATAAAAATACATTTATTTTTGAAAAATTTAAAAATTTTTTTTTTTTTTGGTTTTTGTTATCCTTAGTATGGTAATTGCAAAAACTGAACAAAAAATTAAAAATCTTTGCATATTTTTAAAAGTTACTAGCTCCGAAAGCCTTTTAATCTCAGGGTGGTCAACTTTGGCACTCTGTAACTCACGCTGTATTGCAATAGGGTCACTCCAAACTAGCTATTTTGAAAGCTTATATCATTGACTTTATTTGCTTTATTCATTATGTTTCAATCTGATAAATATTTTGAAAGTTACATAAATATAAGCAATTTTTTTTTTGCAAACACTATTTACCGATATTTTCAAAATGGCAATATCTCGAGAACCAGTCATTAGATATCAAAATCTTTTCAAGATTCGTGTTTAGCATGGCAAATGCAATAAGATATGTGGTCTAATTTTTTTTTAAAAAATTTTTGAAAAATTTTTGGAAATTTACAATGGGAGTTGGCATTTATTTCCACCAAAAAAATATGTACTTTGAGTTAGCAGAATAACAAAAATGGATGTAAAACGACAACAAATTATTTTTTTGCTCTGAAATTTTTATGGCAGATAGGTATTACATAGGGGAGCTATTTGCCATCGGAAACTCAATTCCGTCAAATTTGAGTTGGCATATTTTGAATATAGGTTCACGATATCTTAAATTAGTCAGATTTAGAATTTAGGTGAAATATGGGCATGGCAAAGTTCCGTTTTTTAATATTTTAACTAATTTTGGAGACTCTAAAAGACCTAGGAAGATGAAATTTTAAATGCATTTAATACAGACCATGTGAAAGATCCACTCGGACCTAGACTTTTGATATACGGTGTAAAAAGATCCCTGGCAAATTTAATTCTATCTATTTTCACTATTTGAGAACCGCTGCCCTATACCGTAGATTGAACCGATATATTAATTGTCATTTCATTGGGACCACCTTGAAATGATTTTCGCAGTTAAAACTAGAGATGGGCCCTTGAGCGAATTTTGACTCACACTCACTCACCCTCACGAAAGGAACTTTCGAATCACGCACACTCACGAGCATATTTTTTTTTACTAACACTCACTCACAATCACGTGAGTAAATTTAATCCAACTCACACTCAAAAAATTATGTAGGTAAATTCCAGTGAATATTCACTTAAAACAAATGAAATTTTATTTAAAAACCATTCCACTGTTTTTTCAATTAAAATAAAAACACATTACAGTCAATTTTAAATGTTAATTTAATGACTAACCAAAACATTAAAAAACTACTGAATATTCACTTATTTTGTATTGAAAAACAGTAAAACTATAAAAAAAATTGTTTACTGCCGAAAATAAATGTAACAGAAAATTCGGTTTTAAGACAGTAAATTATATTTTTTAAACTACAGAAACATTAAAAAAATTAAATCCTTTATAAAATAAGTGATTTTTCTTTTAAAATAACTTTACTGATTACTTTTTAAAATAACCTACAAACAGTTAATGACATAATTTTCTTAGTGCATGCTTACGTGCACTCAAACAAGCTTCACTTACACCCACGTTGACTCACGAAACTACTATTTATATAAAAGTTTCATACAATTTTAATTGTATGGGGAGGATCGGTGATTGGGCTAGTTAGGGATGAATGCGAAAATAGTATTTTGTATCCTTTCAGTTTTTTTAGTTTGATTTTGTTTTGTATGTTGTTTATAATTTAGTATATAGTATTTAGATTTAAGTTTTAACTGAGGAAAACTTCTCAAACAATCTGAAAAATTGTCGGGAGCAAACAATAAAAACAAATCACCTTCTACTTAATTGTAAATTACATATACTTTAGCATGTAGCGAAAAACTTTTTATCATTTAGAATAATACACTATAGTTCTAAGTTTGTCCATTTTTAATTTTCATCTAAATTGAACCTTGTAATTTAACTATGAAGTCTCAATAAAGTAACTTTAACTTTAACTTATAAAAGTTTCAAAAATTAAAATTTAAAAAATCTAACAAAGTTTAGCAAAATTTGTGTTTTTTTCGGGACGAAAAGTCAAATTTTACAATTTTTGTTTGTTTTTTTTTTGGGACAAAAGGAAATATGAAGAGAAAATAAATCACACAAACTCACGCAAAAAAATCGTGTCACGCACACTCACTCACGAAAAATTCTTACTCACGCACACTCACTCACGCAATTTTTTACCCACTCACACTGACTCACGTGGGTTTATTTTTTGAAACAACTGCAGTCAAACCTGGTTATAATGAACTCCGAGGGACTAGTAAAAATAGTTCGTTATAAGCGAAGTTCGCTATAAGCGGGGTATATTTTATATCTGCCTAGTTTTATTTCCAAAAAAAAAGTTCAAATTTTATTTTATTTATTTAATTTTTTTTTTTAAGATAAATTTTATCAAGATTATAATTCATATTAACCAACAATTTCTAACCTTTTTAAAGTTTGGCAAACATAATTGCCGTAAATTTCAAAATATTAATGGGAGTTTGTTATAAAAAGGTAAATATACATGTAATTGTGTTCGTGGGACCATAATAAGTAGTTCGCTTTAACCGAGGATTCGCTATAACCGAGTTCGTTACAAAAGAAGTATTTTGTGGAAAAATTGTTGCAAAAATCGGGACTTAAGAATTAGTTCGTTATAACCGAGAATTCGTTATAACCAAGTTTGACTGTATAATAAATGTTGTTTCATATTTTTCATACAAAAAGAACAGAAATTGTAGATGAAAAAAACAACTACTATTAACTACACAAACAACTGTTGTGACGGCTTAGTGGCAGAGTACTTTTGTTTTACCGATTTATTCCACCCACAATTTAGCTGGACAATTGTTTAGCTAACCAATGCATATTGTTCAACTCAAATTGGTCGTCTTTTTCGTTTAAAATTAAAATTTGGTAAAATTTTGAGATTTTTTTTTAATATTTTACTAATTTAAAATTAAAATAGAAGTTTAGTACAAATATTCTGAAATATTAGCCTTTTGTATTTTTTTTTATTATATGTTCTATTTTTTTACCCACCGGTGTAAATTTTTCATACAACTTATTTATGTATATTGGTTGCGACCAAACACACTAAAAGCTTACTAACGCATTTGGATGGATTGCTAGTATAAGAGTTTTCTAGATTAGCTTTCACTCTTGCCTTTGCTTAGTAAGAGCTTTCAAAGAAAACTTTTGTCGATAAACAAATGAAAGTTGCAATCTATACTTTATTTGGATATCGTAAAGTAAGTCGTTAGCAAAGACTTACACCCCAGTTGTCGATAAACAAATCAAAGTTGTATCTTTATACAATAACTAGAGACCGTATAGTAATTCGTTAGCAAAGACTTACACCGTTTATCGATAAGCAAATAAAAAGTTTTATATTTACAAATTAACTAGAGATCGCAAATTTTGTCGTAAGCTAAGACTTTCTCCTTTCCAAAGGAAAAGCTTTATTTTTGAGCTTTATCAATTAAACTTAATTCGCCTTGAGTTTTAATTGTAAGCACTCTCAAATAAAAAGAAAAAAACTATTGATTAACTCAAAGGGTTTATTATTTTTTCTTTGTTCTGTTCTGGAGAGATAAAGCTTTAACTCATTTTTTTTTAACATACTAAATAAAATTGCATGAAGCACATGTATTTGGTAACGGTATTAAAAAAATAAGACACTGCTCTTGGTATTCTAGTATTTTAAAAGAAATACAGAATTTTATTGCTACGGAGATTTCATATCGTGAAGACCAACATCACCTTAAAGGAAAATATAAAACAAAAATTATTTAAAATTAAAAAGTGCATATTATTCAACTGTACTTTTACTGAAAAAAGTATACTTTCTAAACGTAGAAAGTAATTATTTTTTTTTTCTCTGAAAATTTACTGGATTATCGTGCCATAATTTAGACGTCACCAACTATAGATTGGGAAGCAATTGGGCCTTCCAAAGCTCGTTGGATTTTACTCCAATTGGTTTGTGGTACACATGGGTACATTTATTTTAATTTTTTTTGGTAAGTTTCTTTAGAAACCACGTGAAGTAATTAAACCTAATTTAGTAATTTTTTTTATAGGAAAATTTTACAATTAAATAGCCGTTTTTTTGGTGTGTTTGAGTCAGGTCTGACTAAGCACGTGGATTTTAGTTTCCCACGTGGACCTGTATTATATTTAACTTTTGAAGAGTACGGGCTTGCTTTCTTTAATTGGACAAGTTGCCAATTATAGACAACGATTGCCAGCTCTCGGATTTAACGTTTTCCTACCAGCTTTAACACACCATACACTCCCCCAGCAACAACAAATTGGATTTTTCTTACAAGCGACAGGCTTGATACATATATACATTCCCTGACGTGTCTTGTTACAACGAATCAACATAACTCCTACCAATTCAAACCGCTTTGGGTTTGCGTTAAATTATTTTTAAGACAAGCCTAAATTTTGATTTTTATGGGAACTATAGCAACATTGTCAACTCGTGGATGAAACTTAAATTTATTGATTTCTAATTATAAAAGTTTCGTGTTTAAACTCTAAAAAGCCAAATTATTAGATTAATTTTTACCAACCACAGCTATCCTACATGTCTTCGATGGGCCCAACGATGCAGAAGTGTATGAATAATGAAGCTGAAAATTAAAGTGAGTATTAAATGAAATTTATTATTTTCTGATAATTTGGACAATAGAGTTTTTTTTTTTTAATGCAAAATTTATAAAATTTTATGCTGTTGTAAATTTTGTTTTGATTGTTTTTTTTTTTTTGTGATCGTTTGTATTACATGTGACGAACGGGTTTGTTAGACCTAGCAGAAGGCACGCTTGTGGTTGCACGGCATTAGCTCGTCGGATGTTGGTGGGAACTTTTCTGCTAACGTTCGAAAACATTTGAAAATTCGTGCCGGGGTTGTCAACAAAAAAACACAAAACAATTCACAAACACAAAACGCTGGAGGTATGCCGGAAACGGAAACAGACAGACATACGACAGTATCCGGTAAAATGCGTTAGAAAGGTTATGAATTTGGAATTTGAAAAGTTGGAGACAGTGGTGGTTTTTGTCTCCTCAGGTTCCCTCCCCTTTATGGCGGATTCCGACCATCCATGATACCTTAACTTCCTGTAGACTATTTTTGTAAAGTATCCCTAAAAGTGACACACTTACCAAACTTCTCTTTCACTTACATCATCAACCTATTTTCCTCTTTAGCACATAATTACACAAATATTTTCCATTGTAACATAAATTATCATTTTTATTTAAATCTAAAAAAAAACTATATATAGGCTAACAAAAAAAAATTATTAAGTTTTCAATAAATCCTAAACATAATTACTTAAATCTATAGGTATTAATCAGGGTCTTAATGGTTTACAACAACAAAAAAAAAAAATATGTTGAATAAATTTAGAAAGTGCTGAAATTTTATTATTTATAAACAACGATTTGTTTAAAAATAAATTTTTAATTAAACTAACAAT
Organism: Pegoplata infirma; assembly: GCA_963921195.1. NCBI lineage: Eukaryota > Metazoa > Arthropoda > Insecta > Diptera > Anthomyiidae > Pegoplata > Pegoplata infirma. Next base: position 128,043,761 of record OY992539.1, on the reverse strand, counting down.
TATTTTTATTAATTAAGATTCCAAATTTTATATTATTAGAGATTTTAAAATTTTTGTTTTTTTTTAGAGATTTTCGATTTTTGTCAATTTTGTTCTTTTTAATTTATTTTTATTTATTAAATTAAATTTATAAAGTTTCCTTATTTTTTTGTTGTTGTAGATCCTTATTTTACGTATAATACAATATTATTTTTTTCTTATAATTTTATTTTTATTTTTTTGTTTAGATTTTACAATATTTGATTTTCTTCCTTTTTTTACTAAATTTCCCTATTACTTATTAATCATTAACAAAATTTATATATATTTTAATAACCTTTTTTTTTGTATTTAAGAACAAAAAGTATCCACTTGGCCGTAGCTTACGCTTTCCCAGAGAGGTTAAAAGGAAATAAGCTCAATGGCTTTAAATTTCCGTCCCCAATGGATTAATTTCAAAACTGGGGGTTCACAAAACTCGCTACAAGAAATTTCTCTTTTTTTTTCTTGGGAATCGTAAACTAGATCAAGTGGTATATACACATAAAGTATTAGTAAACTAGGGTAACTAATTGTTAGGGGTTGACCGAAGGTCAAATTACACGTTTTTAGGTTAGACTAAATTGCATGTGACTTGGGGGTCAGATTTTACTTTTGAGGTTATTAGTGTTAATTTTTCTTAGCGACTTTAATCTCACTGGCGATTTTTTTATTTACGGTAGACTTACCACCACTAACGAGAATGAGAACAGAAGTGTATGGTTGTTGCCTGTACTGCAAGAAAAAACTTGTTCTAAACAGTAATTACCACGCGGTCGATAAGCGTGTGGCCCAAACAGTGCAGCAATTGTGTATAGAAATTCCCGCTATGGCGCTGTCCGTGGTTATTGTTGGCTTTTTACTTCTGTATGCCGGTTTTGGTCAACACTAATCTTAAAAATGCAAAGATGGGACTTGTGACACCTAGGCCTTAAATCTTGATTATATAACCTGATTCCTAATAAATTTGATAATAATATCGCATTAGTTTTGTTATTTTTATTACATTTTGTTATATTCATCAGAGTTTAAAAAGATTAGATATTTTTTTTTCATTGAATATTACCTAAATATTAAAACAAACAAAAAATGGAAAACGCACTTGTTTAAAGAAAAGAGAATAAAAAGCAAACAATTTCCCACATGGAACTTATGTGAAATTGTTTAAGGTTACGTTTAAAAATTTGTATTTTTCTTTATTTGAATGAGCCTTAAACTTTGGAAATACAAATTTTAATTTTCTAATTCTTTTCAAACTCTGCCGAAATTATATATTAAAGATTCGCATTTAAATTATATCTTGATTATATAAATTCTTACCCCTCGTTTTTTAACAATTTCGATTAATTCAAGTTTTTTCTACGTTTTGAATCTAAATTTTATTCGTATTGAAATTTTAACTGAATTGCTAAAAAATTTATAAAAAAAAATTATTTCAAAAATTGTTATTTCAACGAATATTAAAATTTTAAATGAATTACTTTGGCTTTTACACCTCGTGACTTAATTTCTCGTAAATTTCAATATTTTATTAACACACGTGTGGTTACTTCAAAATTCCAATATGAATGAACGAATAAACCATCACCTTTGTTCTTCTATTCTGTGCTGCCATATCGTTTTTCATGACTTTCAGCTTTTGTATAACTCAAATGTTGCAGAAATGTCAAACTGCGCAATTGTGAATTATCATTTGCTTCTTCTTATTTTTCTTAACAGGAATTGTGTGATTTAAAAAAAACACAAATTCTTATAAAATAAATAAATAAAATTTGATTGTGTAAGGAAAAAGGTGGTGAGAACTAAATAAAGTTACAATCTTATTGCTAGCCTTATTTCCTTTCGTGTATCGTGCTGAAAAAAAAAATTGTTGTGCAACTAAAGCAAGAAAGTGTGAGAAACACACAACAATAATGCTGAAAAAAAAAACTACGAGGAAATTTCAACAAACTGCTACAAAAAAAAAGGTTAGGAATTGTGTCCATATTATACTCGGGATAGTCGTGACCGTCACAAAGCCTGCTCTTGAGGCATAGCCTGTGAAGTCTCAAGAGTTGGGAGCATAATCGGGAGCATGGTATGTATATCTGCTACAAAAGAAAAATTTAAGAATGAAAGTGAAAAGTAAACACAAAAACATTGTTAACCTTGAACTTGAAAACAATTTAAACGAATGGCATAATCAAAACAAACAAGTGACCTACTTTTTCTTTGCAGATTTTTTGAAGGTTAATGAACTCGTATCTAAACATATGTTTATTTTTGGTTTTTACTTGAATAAAAAAAAAGTATCTTGCTGAAATCGATCTTTAATTTTTGTTTATGGATATTTTGGTTGAAAGCTCGTTTATTGATGATAAACAAACAAAATTTAAATTTTCTTGCGATTTTGTGGCTGTTTGGACCGGAAGTGATCAAGGGATTATGATCAAACCAGATTACTCATAAGGGTAAGTTGGTGAAAAAAAAAAAAATATTGAATTAGGTGTATTGTAAAATCTAAATGCGTGGTTTAAATATTCATCTAGTAGAAGGTGTCGTTAACGCTTCCTAAAAAATTTATACATTATTAAAGAAATTATTAATAGTATGTGGTGGTGATATATCAGCACAATTACACCATGTATTTCGATATAAATTTTTCCTACAGTGAATACTCACTTATAAGGACGAATAATCATAACAAGTTTTGCCTTTTGATTTTGTTAAGGTGTTTTTTTTTTATTATTTCCAATATAGTATATACAAAAGATTTTGAAATAAGAATTACTAGACCACATAGGAGTTTAATTTATTTTTATGGTAAACAAAACGTTAAAAATTTGGTTTTCCAAAGGATCACTCTGTTGTTGTAATTTTTTTTTCGGATTTAACAACTCGAACCCACACCTATGATTTGTTTGTCCATTTAAATGTTTTGTCTGTTTGTAAGATATCTCTCAGCTATCCTACAAGCTCCTAATAGTTCATGCAAGGTTTTATATCTCTGGGGGTATACTATGTATAATAAATCTTTTCTAAGATTTCCCATCACAATTTCAATGAGCTCCCTTTCCGGTAACTGAATATTCATTTTCTGGTTTAAGCTTACAATTTCTCCAGCAAAAGTATTTACGCTCTCATTTTCATTTTGTCCGCGTTTCATCATTTGTAATATGATTGTTCGATCGTTATTTGTATATTCTTCTGCCATTATAGGTTAGTAAGGTTCAGCTATCAATATGAGTTTATAAAATTTTCTTTTTCTTATTTTTTTTAGTTTCTGAAAAAGAAACTAACCTTAAAATAGAGAAAAATATATATAGAAAAATTACAATTAAAAAAAAACTGTTTTCTGAATAATTTTACGAAACTAAATTGGAAGCAACAAATGGTCACTATAAAATTGGTCAATCAATGTGTCTTTCAAATGCAACCATCAAGTTTGATAACTTGTATTTGCTCACGGGACTTTAATATTGATTTAGGGCAAATTAATATTTTCCAAAATGAAATAAATACTTAATGAATTTTTTTCACAAATCAGATTCTACTTTTTCCCTTTTTTTTTTCGGATCTAAAAAAAATTACCTGACTCTTCTTGTTTCATTATATAAGAAACTAATAACAAAAAGATTTCAGAATCCCAAAAAAAAGGTTTTGCTTATTATTTGTTTCAAAAAACATTTCTCCTTTTTTAAAAAAAAAACGAATCAAATCCTTTAAATATGAAGTTAGTTCCTATTCGTTTGATTTAAAATTTTTCTTTTTGGAAACCCGAGTAAAAGAGATTATGTGTATATAAATATACATTTTTTTTTCATAAATCTATATAATTTCCTAAATTAAATCTATACACAAATCGTTCTATTATCCTATAAGATTACCTATATTTACACTTTGTAATTTTTTTTTTTTTCATACAAAGTTATATAATAAAAATTGTTGACTTATAAATGATAACGTATGATTTTAGTTGGTTTATACACAGAAAAAAATGTGAGGGAAAATAGTCTAAATAATCACTTGTTTAAATTTCAATTTCAAAAATCTGAGTATCTTTCCAATCGACGCAACCGAAAATTCACCCAAAAGATTTTAAATTAGTTTTATTTTTTTTTTCTTCGTTTTAAAAATTCTTATTTATAGGTCTTTTTTTGTTTTTTGTATATGTATATAAAAGTTTGAAACTCTCCTTATGAAAAATTTTCTATGTCTTTAAGACATAAATATATCTGGTAAAATTTGAAGAAAACTAAACATTTTTTTGTTTTTTTTTTTTTTTCTCTTGTTTAACAAAAAAAGTGTGGAAACATTTTTTTTGATAAATTTTAAGTAAATTTCTACTTGACTCAACAAAAACGATTACTCAAAAAAAAAATCCAACAAAAGTTTCATTTGCGCCAATCAAAAATTTACTGAAACCTTTGGTATGCATTCAATAATTTTTTTTTTTTTTTGTTTACTCAATACTATTAAATCGTTTAGTCTTTTTTTTTCATTTCCCTCTGTGTACATCTGAAATAAAAAAAAAAATGCCTATTTTTGTATAATTTAATATAACAAAATATATTGAGACAATTTATATAGAACTTTATGCGACCTTTTTTGATCATATGTTATCTTCCTTAAGCAAAATTAAGAAAAAAAAAATCCAAGTCTTTAACATCTGATTTGAAATAACTTTTGAAAATTTTTCTGAGTCCAAAAAAAAAATTTTTAAATTTTCCAAATTCCAAAACTCAACGTTAAATATTTTTTTTTTTTTTTTTTTTTTTTTTTTTAACCGTGAATAAATTAATTTTAATTAGTTTTTGTTCTAATATTTCAAATGTTGGGCATGTATAACTCCTATTAACTGTCCTTTTAAATTTTCAACCTCGTACTGGTTCTGTCCAATCGGTTTCCTTATTCTGCATTTAAGCCATGGTTTGCATAATTTTGCATTGATGCCTTTTGTGAAATTACTTTGGACGAAGTTTTTTCTAAAGACTTCTTGACCTGGCTTAAAGCTTATTAATTTGCTTCTTTTATTGTAATCTCTGGCGTTTTTATTATAGGCATCATGTAATTTGTCTTTAATTTTTTGATGTATGAGTTGCATTTGAGCAGATTTAGGCAAAACGTTGATCTCTCCATCTTCTATCGAGCCGAGTTTTCGCAAGATTCCATATGCATCCGCATGAGTTATCATATGGTACCCAGTCAACGCAAAGTAGGGTGATACGCCAGTCGAAGAATGTATAGTCAAACGTAGGGAGCACTCAATTTTTGATAAATTTTCATCCCAACGAGTTTGATCTGACTGAATGAAACTACGAATACTACACAATATCGACTGGTTAACTCTTTCACTGGCATTTGATTGGGGAGCGTGGAATGCCGTTCTAATATGTTTTATACCGTACAGATTCAGCATTTCTTTAAACAGTTCAGACGTGAATTGCTTACCATTGTCTGAATGTATAAGCTCTGGAACGCCAAATTTATGAAATATTTCTGTAATTAAAAACTTGTTAACCGCTTTTGACGTGGCTTTATTCATGGCTTTGAGAAGCACAAACTTAGTTTTGTGGTCAAGGACAATGAAGATATGGGTATTCCCACTTTTCGTTCTTGGGTAGGGGCCCAAGAAGTCAATATAGACCTTTTGAAATGGCCTATGTGTAATCACCTCCTTTCCCATTGTAGGTCTCAATACTTGCTTAGGGTGTTTTATTTCTTTACAAGTTTCACACTGATTTACATAATTTTTAACGTGTTTGACCATGGAAGGCCAGTAAAAATACTCTCTTAAGTTGTAAAGTGTTTTTGCTATGCCTCCATGGCAAGTGTTTGAAATATGAGAGTTACTTATCACTGTTTGAGTAAGTTCCTCTGGCAACCAAATTTTCCAGCAGCTACTTTCTTCTTCTTCCCCTTCTTGATTAAATTTTGTCCTTTTATAAACTATGCCCTCGGAAACTTTGAGATCTGGCAACCGATCCTTATTTTGCTCGATGGTATCTATAAGGGATGAGTATTTCTCATCTTTAAATTCCCTAGCGTTAAAATCTATAATATTTGTATCAGATAGTTGTAGCTCCTCCATATCTAATCGTGACAACATATCTGGTACGATATTTTTACTACCCTTACGGTGTTCGATGTTAAATTTAAATCCCTGGAGCTTTAAGCTCCACCTAGCTAATCGTCCGTTAAGATCTTGTTGGCTCATGAGCCATTTAAGGCTCGAATGGTCGGTTATAACTGTAAAGTCCATTAACTCGATATATTGCCTAAATTTCTCAATCGCCAACACTACAGCTAGGCACTCTTTTTCTGTAGTGGAGTAATTTTTTTGGGCGGCATTTAATTTACGGGAAAAATACTCAATTGGGTGTTCGCCGTCGTTATCGTCTCGCTGAAACAAAACAGCACCCACGCCTACATTAGAGGCGTCACACTGGACGTAAAAGGGTCGGTCGAAATCTGGGCTAGTTAAAACAGGGCTTGTTACCAGGCGTTGTTTTAACTCGTTGAAAGCTTTTAATGCCTCTGGAGTAAGTTCGAATTTAGCGGATTTTTTTAAGCAATCAGTAAGAGGTGCAGTTAGTGTTGAAAAATCAACAATAAAACGGCGGTACCATCCTACGGTCCCGATAAATTTCCTAATATCCTTCGGACATTTAGGTGGTGTAATCCTCATAATCGCATCAATTTTACTGTTGTCTGGCTTTATTTTCCCTCCCCCTACTATATAGCCTAGGTACTTCAGTTCTTTATAGCAGAACTTGGACTTTTGCATGTTGATGGTTAAGCCTGCCTCAGATAATTTTTGTCCAACTATTTTAAGCATTTCGACATGGGTCTCAAAAGTTGATGACACGACTAACAGATCGTCAAGGTAAACGAAAATACGATCTTTTAGCTCAGACGGTATTACCTTGTCCATTAGACGACACAGGCGTTGGGCCGCATTACACAGTCCGAAGGGCATGACCTTGAACTGGTAATGTGGCCTGCCTTGGACGGTAAAAGCTGTTTTTGGCCTGCTAGATTCCTCTAAGGGAATCTGCCAAAATGCGTCTTTAAGATCTATAGCTGATATATAGTGTGTATCACCTAATCGGGACAGTAAACCATCTATATTTGGAAGGGGGTATGCGTCTTTTCGGGTCACCTTATTTAATTCCCTCGCGTCTAAGCATAATCTATTTTTGTTGGGCTTAATCACAAGTGTCGTTCGATTATTCCATTCTGCTTGTGTAGCTATCTCAATCACGTCCAGCTCTAACATTCTGTCAAGCTCAGCAAAAGTTAGTTTCTGTATGGCGGGGCTGACGGGGTAATACCTCATTTTTTTCGGCAAGGAATCTCCAGTGTCTATCACATGTGTTTCCAATGTGGTTTTTCCTAATCCGAATTTGGTATAGCAGCGAAAATAAAGTTTTGCCTGTTCCAACTTTGCAGTTTGACTTTTTGTCAATTCATGCATATTTTTGTTATCTTCTGGGACTGATATTTCGTTTATTATGGAGTCGCTTAGGTTTATGGTTATACCAATTATTTTCCAAAAGTCAAACCCGAGGATTAACTCCTGCTGCAAATTTGGAACTAAATAAAACATTATTTTCTCTACCTTATCGTTTATTTTTGCTTCTAACCATACTTTGCCTACGATCAAATGATTTCTACCATCTGCTGTTTTGATGGAAGATTTAAAATCGTGTATGTCTACGTTCATTCTAGCAATATTTTCTAAACAGTTTTTTCCCAGACAGCTTACCGAGGCACCACTGTCCATGAGTCCTTTTAGCTTAATTCCATTCAAAACCAAGTCCATATAAGGGCGTATATCATTTTCTGTATGTATTATAGCTGAAGAAATTTCTTTTCGCTCATCCTTTCGCAATCTGTGTCGCACTCTGGTCTTAAAAATTTTTTTACTTAAATTTTCCGGAAAATCTTTAAAGATTTCCGCCCGAATTCGATTATAATTTTCCAATCTTTCTTCGTAGGGTATAATGTGTCTTAATCTTTTATTTTTCTGTAGATTTGATATTGGAAATTTACTAGAATTCTTAACATTGGACTTTATTGAAACGTTTTTGTAGTTTTGAGTATTATCATTAAACGTTTGGTGCGAATCTGGAACTTTGCTGTAGGGTGACTGAATTTCGTTTTTGTCTTTATTTTGAAAAAAGGTATTTTGTCTGTATTTATGAAGAGCTAAAATGTCATTTGAGTTGCCATTGTTATGTCTAATAAGGGTATTATTGTTTAAAGGAATATTAATTTCTTGAAATGTGTTACTATTGGAGTAGTCGGTTACTGTGATAATTGGAATGTTAAAAAGTTTGTTTTTGTTAGAATTTTCAGTAGGGTGAACTGTATGTAATTTCTCGATTTTTGGGTCTAATTTTCTATCCTCATCTGTAATTGTTTTATTTAATTCTAAATTTGTCGTATTATTATTTCCTGAATAAATTGTACTATTGTTAACAAGAATATTTTGATCTGCTTTTTGTAATTGGAGTTTATTGGCGGGGTGGAAAAATTTATTATCAGTGGTTCTCAAACTTGAGTTAACTTTGCTATTGTTTGAAATATCAAGTGGTATAGTTCGATTGTTTTCTAAATTGTATAGCTTTGTTTCTGTATTATCTTTAAAATTCTTTCTAATTCTGCATTTTTCACACCTGTCATTTACTGGTTCTGGTTGGTGTTTGAGCATGTTGGCCCAGTCTTCACCATGCTCTTTTTGCGGTTTCCCGAGCACTTGGGGCATTCAGGAGTGATATAACCATCTAAGCCACATCTGTAGCAGAATCGGTGAGACTGTTCTACATCACAATCCAGAAATATGTGCCCTACCTTTTGACAATTCCAGCATTTTAGTTGTTCAGCTGGTGTGTTATTCAACTTAAACGCTTCTAAAAGGTGGTTATTTTCCGTTAACATTTCGGCATAATCGATCTCATTTAGTTTTTTGAAGTTACTAATAGGTGGTCGATTACGGTTTCTTTTTGCTAAATTTCTTTCGGCCTTATTACACTCTTCTAATAATTTTTCTAACGTAGTAATTCTATTGGCGTACACTAGATCGAATAACCCATCTTTTAAATTGTCTTTAATTATTTTAACTAATTCATGATCGGGCATACGAACCCTCATTTGATTTCTCAGCGATATAACTTCTGTTATAAATGTCTCGACTAATTCAGTCTGATTCTGTCGTCTTTCTAACATTCTTCGTATTATCTCAAAGTCACTATGGTATTTGCGGAATTTTCGGGTCATGTTATATTGCAGTTGTTCCCAACTGCAGTGCGGATTCTGACGCCTAAAGTTCCAAAACCATTCATACGCGTTTCCTTCTAACAAATGATGGAATCCTTTCATTACGTCTGACCAGTCGCACCCACTATCATCCTTCATTGATTCTACGCGGAAAAAAAAATCTTCAATTGGCTGTTTTTCCGTTCCACTAAATTTTATATTCCATTTCCGTAGTTCCAATGGAGTATAGGGCTTATATGACAGGTTGGAAGGCATAAATTGAGGTTGAAAACGTGGCTGGTAAGGTGGTTGTTGTTGATAATAATTTCGGCTATTCAAAGGTTGATAAGGTTGGTTATTCATGGGTCGGTGAGATTGGTTGTTCATCGATTGAAAAAGTGGATTGTTCAACGGTTGATAAGGTTGGTTGTTCACCGGTTGATACGGTTGGTTGTTCACCGGTTGATAAGGTTGGTTGTGCATCGGTGGAAAAGGTTGGTTGTTCATTGGTTGATACGTTGCTTGATTTTGTGGTTGTGGAAGTCTGGAGTGGTTATTTCTAGCATTTTCTGGTTGATCGTCATCAATATCATCAAAAAAGTCTTCAGTCTCGTTAAGCTCTGTTCTTAACGACTCGCGTATCATGTGTGGTATCATCTGGGCTACATTATGTTGGACGTCTCTCATTATTGAGGCCTGCGCCACGCCGACTGATGCATTCACATATTCACGAAGAGTCAAGCCATCACTGTTTACGGTCATATTAGGGTCTACTTGTTGACTAATGCCAATATCGGGAACTCCACGTAACTCTTGGCGAATTCCTCGCGCTGTCAAGCTGCTGTATTCTGGAGAAACAATTGTTCCATCATTTGCTGATGTGTTTCGTGAGCCACTAGGCATTTGTTGTTGTTGGCTGAGTGGTGGCGGTGGTTGATTGAAATTTAAGGACATTAAAGGGACAACGTTGCTAGGTGTTGTAGTAGTTGTAGTTCTAGGTATAGTATTATTGTTGGTATTAGTATTGGTCGTATTGGAACCAGTTTGTGTTCTTGGTCTTAAACTTCTGTAACTCATCTTGACTATTATAATAAATGCTAGAATATGGCAGTAATTTGTAATTCAAGTTGCCTGTAGTAGTCAACGTAATGTCTTAAATTTTCTGTAACAACAGTACTAATTTTAAAATTGTCTCTTTCCTATAGAAATTTTCTACCTAACCGTTTGGGGATCTCTGAACTATGTAACTATTTTTTTTTTTTTTTTTTTAATGCTAAATTGTCTATTTAATATTTAAATTAACTAATTTCTAACTGGGATATTTTGCAAATAAGTTTAGGGTTAATAAAGAAGTTGCTAACGAATTCAGATTGGAAGGGTGATTTTCTCAATGATTTTTGTGTTTATAGGTTTTTTTCCTTGTGAAAGAAAAAATGTTTTGACACTCAATGTACATTAACTTTTTAAAGTCTTTGCTCATCAAAAAAAAAATTATATATATATATTAATTGGTTATATTATTTTTTTAGTATTTAGTCAGTATGAAATAATTACTAAAATCTACTAATTAGTTTTGTTATTAACATATACTCAAACGAACATGAAAAAAAACATGTACTCACATTAACTACTAGACACAAAAATATTTTTTTTTTTTATTATTTTTTTTTTTTTGTATTTAATTTCAGGATATTTATCAGATTGATTGATGCAAGTAAATAGTAAGAAGTTGGCAGTTATGGCTTTATCTAATTCCAAAATCAATTTAACAATCGTGTTTAAGTATTTTATATTTGAATTAAAATCTAAAAAAAAATTTAGACTAGTAAATGTACTACTTAAGGATGTCAATTATATGTGAATTTAATAGAAATGTTTCCTAAGATGAAAACAATAATTAAATAAAAGATTTCTAACGACTTAAATTTGGTGTTATTTAAAAAAAATATATTTTTACTTTGGATACTGGCGGATAAACTAAAGGACATTACACAGGACAAAACTGAACATTAAGTGAACCTCATAATTTGTCTTCTCCTCATAACTGATAAGTTGCGAATGAACATTAGACTTGAAGCCGTTTAGATCATGACATCCTTTATCAGAATGAATTGATTCGAAATTATTTGGTTCCTCAATATTTAACGGCGCTGCTTCTGTCGTCGCTACTCAGGCATGGTATTTATTTTACCTTCCAGGACGTACGTCAAAAACAAACGAAATTAAACATCGAGATCGTACTGCAAAAAAGAAGACCGCTGTACGTTAGGGCGCCAAAATGTGACGAACGGGTTTGTTAGACCTAGCAGAAGGCACGCTTGTGGTTGCACGGCATTAGCTCGTCGGATGTTGGTGGGAACTTTTCTGCTAACGTTCGAAAACATTTGAAAATTCGTGCCGGGGTTGTCAACAAAAAAACACAAAACAATTCACAAACACAAAACGCTGGAGGTATGCCGGAAACGGAAACAGACAGACATACGACAGTATCCGGTAAAATGCGTTAGAAAGGTTATGAATTTGGAATTTGAAAAGTTGGAGACAGTGGTGGTTTTTGTCTCCTCAGGTTCCCTCCCCTTTATGGCGGATTCCGACCATCCATGATACCTTAACTTCCTGTAGACTATTTTTGTAAAGTATCCCTAAAAGTGACACACTTACCAAACTTCTCTTTCACTTACATCATCAACCTATTTTCCTCTTTAGCACATAATTACACAAATATTTTCCATTGTAACATAAATTATCATTTTTATTTAAATCTAAAAAAAAACTATATATAGGCTAACAAAAAAAAATTATTAAGTTTTCAATAAATCCTAAACATAATTACTTAAATCTATAGGTATTAATCAGGGTCTTAATGGTTTACAACAACAAAAAAAAAAAATATGTTGAATAAATTTAGAAAGTGCTGAAATTTTATTATTTATAAACAACGATTTGTTTAAAAATAAATTTTTAATTAAACTAACAATTATTTTTATTAATTAAGATTCCAAATTTTATATTATTAGAGATTTTAAAATTTTTGTTTTTTTTTAGAGATTTTCGATTTTTGTCAATTTTGTTCTTTTTAATTTATTTTTATTTATTAAATTAAATTTATAAAGTTTCCTTATTTTTTTGTTGTTGTAGATCCTTATTTTACGTATAATACAATATTATTTTTTTCTTATAATTTTATTTTTATTTTTTTGTTTAGATTTTACAATATTTGATTTTCTTCCTTTTTTTACTAAATTTCCCTATTACTTATTAATCATTAACAAAATTTATATATATTTTAATAACCTTTTTTTTTGTATTTAAGAACAAAAAGTATCCACTTGGCCGTAGCTTACGCTTTCCCAGAGAGGTTAAAAGGAAATAAGCTCAATGGCTTTAAATTTCCGTCCCCAATGGATTAATTTCAAAACTGGGGGTTCACAAAACTCGCTACAAGAAATTTCTCTTTTTTTTTCTTGGGAATCGTAAACTAGATCAAGTGGTATATACACATAAAGTATTAGTAAACTAGGGTAACTAATTGTTAGGGGTTGACCGAAGGTCAAATTACACGTTTTTAGGTTAGACTAAATTGCATGTGACTTGGGGGTCAGATTTTACTTTTGAGGTTATTAGTGTTAATTTTTCTTAGCGACTTTAATCTCACTGGCGATTTTTTTATTTACGGTAGACTTACCACCACTAACGAGAATGAGAACAGAAGTGTATGGTTGTTGCCTGTACTGCAAGAAAAAACTTGTTCTAAACAGTAATTACCACGCGGTCGATAAGCGTGTGGCCCAAACAGTGCAGCAATTGTGTATAGAAATTCCCGCTATGGCGCTGTCCGTGGTTATTGTTGGCTTTTTACTTCTGTATGCCGGTTTTGGTCAACACTAATCTTAAAAATGCAAAGATGGGACTTGTGACACCTAGGCCTTAAATCTTGATTATATAACCTGATTCCTAATAAATTTGATAATAATATCGCATTAGTTTTGTTATTTTTATTACATTTTGTTATATTCATCAGAGTTTAAAAAGATTAGATATTTTTTTTTCATTGAATATTACCTAAATATTAAAACAAACAAAAAATGGAAAACGCACTTGTTTAAAGAAAAGAGAATAAAAAGCAAACAATTTCCCACATGGAACTTATGTGAAATTGTTTAAGGTTACGTTTAAAAATTTGTATTTTTCTTTATTTGAATGAGCCTTAAACTTTGGAAATACAAATTTTAATTTTCTAATTCTTTTCAAACTCTGCCGAAATTATATATTAAAGATTCGCATTTAAATTATATCTTGATTATATAAATTCTTACCCCTCGTTTTTTAACAATTTCGATTAATTCAAGTTTTTTCTACGTTTTGAATCTAAATTTTATTCGTATTGAAATTTTAACTGAATTGCTAAAAAATTTATAAAAAAAAATTATTTCAAAAATTGTTATTTCAACGAATATTAAAATTTTAAATGAATTACTTTGGCTTTTACACCTCGTGACTTAATTTCTCGTAAATTTCAATATTTTATTAACACACGTGTGGTTACTTCAAAATTCCAATATGAATGAACGAATAAACCATCACCTTTGTTCTTCTATTCTGTGCTGCCATATCGTTTTTCATGACTTTCAGCTTTTGTATAACTCAAATGTTGCAGAAATGTCAAACTGCGCAATTGTGAATTATCATTTGCTTCTTCTTATTTTTCTTAACAGGAATTGTGTGATTTAAAAAAAACACAAATTCTTATAAAATAAATAAATAAAATTTGATTGTGTAAGGAAAAAGGTGGTGAGAACTAAATAAAGTTACAATCTTATTGCTAGCCTTATTTCCTTTCGTGTATCGTGCTGAAAAAAAAAATTGTTGTGCAACTAAAGCAAGAAAGTGTGAGAAACACACAACAATAATGCTGAAAAAAAAAACTACGAGGAAATTTCAACAAACTGCTACAAAAAAAAAGGTTAGGAATTGTGTCCATATTATACTCGGGATAGTCGTGACCGTCACATACAACATACATTTATACATAGTAAATTTGTTTACCTTTTTTTTCGTTTTACAACAACATAATACATTTATACTCTTTTGGTAAACGTCATAAATTTGTGATTTTTCCACGTGTAGTGGCAATGAGTAAAGTCTCTTATTTTTTTTGAATAATTGTGATCTTTTGTAGCAATTTATTCTCTTAAATGTTATTGTTGCTTTTTAATAGCAAATGATTTTTTTTGTAGTTTTGTAAATCATAATGATGTTTTGTTAATTATAATTAAATAAAGGTTCCTGGTAACCAAACCTATTTTGAATTTGGGTTATCAAACAAATACAAGGATTATTTATTGATAACAAGGTAGGGTCAGGGCTATATTGGGACAACATCTATCCCTATTTTTCTTTTACTATTGACCAAGTGAATTATTTCTTTAACCAGACTTGTTTAGTTTGCACGTAATTTTGTGTGGTGTTTAGGATAAAGGTTGGTGAAAGATACCCACCCCATCCGACGAGACCTAGCCGGTTATAAACGTGCGTCACCACCATATCCTTTTAAAATATTCAGTGTTTTTACTACCCCACCATTACAAATGGCTCCCAACGTGGGGCAAGATAGGATAATCATTTTAAGCACAGTTTAATGTGGTTTTCTGAATCCCCGCGATTTTTTAGTTTATTGAGTTTACGTATGTTCGAGATTTTGGAATTCGAGTTTGGTTGTTGTTAACACAATCCAAATATTGACCGATTTCGTTCTACTGACAGCTTTTTAAGCGCAAGTCTGAAACAATTTTGGGTATTGTGATTTTTCATAAATTTGTGATCTTATTTATGAATACGACAAATAACGTTAATAATTACGTAATTTGATTGTCTAAATAATGGTTATTTATTGCATGATTTTTTCAACAATATTGGGGAATTTCATCAAATTTTCTTGGTCAAGTGTTTAAGAAATAATTTTATGGTTTGGTTACATAACAGGTTACCTTTAGCTTAAAGTTTCGTCAAATTAATAAATTTGTTTAAATTTAAAAACTGTTCTGTTGACACAATTTTCATATTTTTTGTTACTTTTTTGCACTATATTTTTTTTGGAAAATTTTGATACCGTTTTCGAATTATTTTTACAATGTCGGTTAGGCACAGTGGTGATCACATTCCGCCTAACAACAACGATAAGGTTTGCGTTATTTGTAGGCAGATTTTATCAGTAGGAGAAGATTTAGCATCAACCCGATGTAAACACATCTTTCACCGAGGTTGTATTTTATCCTGGTTAGAAAACTCGTTTACATGTCCGACTTGTCGAGGTTCAGTTACTAGAAATAGTTTACTGCCTCATACTTTATCAGCAAATGCTGAACCCGAAGGAGCAGTAGGAGGCAGCGTTGTTAATGAAAATACTGGTGCAATACCAAGAGTTCATAATGAAAATACCGAATCAGGTAGAATTTTATCAGCAAGACGTAAGAAAAGAACACAAAACTTCGTAAATAACCGCGATTTGTCTTTTCCAAATCCTTTAGAGGATAATAACAGAAATCTTTCTTTTCGAAATTCGTTAGAGGCTAATAACAGAAATCTGTCATTTCCAAATCCTACAGAGGATAACCGAAATTTGTCCTTTTCAAATCCCGTACAAGAGTATTTTGAAAACCGTGAATCGTTTGTAAATGGTATAAATCCACAACAACAAAATTTTTTACCCGATAATAGTATAGAAAACCGGATTTACAACAATCTGAGATCCAATATGGATGCACAATTGCTTCAAATGCAAAATTCTATTTCTCAGCTTTCCGATCAGTTTGCTAGGTTAAATCTAGGAGGTGCAGTTCATGAACCTGAATGGCCACAACAAGGTTTTTCTACTATACGTAGTAATCCTCCTAGCCATTATAATAGTAATTTTTTTAATAACTATAATCAGCAAAACAATGTCAGAGGTCCCGATCGAGTCCAAGCTTTAACAAGTAGTAGTAAGGTTGCAAACCTAATTAGTAGCTGGTCTATTTCATTTTCTGGTTCAGCCACAGGTACGCCTGTTCAAAAATTTATTTATATGGTAGAAGCGTTAACTCGTGATAGTCTTGGTGGAGACTTCTCTCTTCTTTGCGAACACATACACATTCTCTTAAAATCAAAAGCCAACGAATGGTATTGGCGTTATAGAACAACTGTTAACAGAGTTCTTTGGCCAGATTTTTGTCGAGCGTTAAGAACACACTTTGTTGGTCATTTAAGTGATACTGATGTGAGAGAACAAATTAGGGCAAGAAAACAAGGCCATAATGAGAGTTTTGATGACTTTCACAGTAGCATTCTTCTGTTGTGTGATAGGCTGAGCACTCCAATTTTAGAAAGAGAGCTCGTAGAGATTCTACGTAGGAATTTAAGACTTCATCTACGAAAAGAAACCTTCTATTTGGAAATTCATACTGTTGCTCAACTCCGACAATTGATTTTACGAAGAGAAGCCTTAAGTCAGGATTTGGACACAGTTAACAGGAATGTTAGAGGCAGAATTAATTCATTAGAAGCGGAAGCTCAAAATGAGGAAGGTACGGATGAATTAGAAGAAGTTTGCGAATTAAATAATACCGAAAATAGAAAACAAGTTTGTTGTTGGAACTGTAGAGGTACTGGCCATCGATATGTAGATTGCGTTGAGGAACCAACAATATTTTGTTATGGTTGCGGTGAACCAGGAGTCTATAGACCGAAATGCGAACGATGTCAGGGAAATGCAAAATCGGGCGGAAACAAAGCACCCGGTTCCCGCTCGAAAAAGAATTAAATAAGGAAAAACAAACAAACAACATTTCAACACAAACTATTGCAATCAATGACATTCCAGAGGGTGTTGTAAAACAAAAGTTAGCTTTTTCAATAAAACCATATCATTTAAGATTAATAGAATACAATAAAATTAGAAAACGAATTTTTAACGAAGAATTGAGTAAAATCCATTGCAAAAAGTCAAAATCAAAAACATTGCGTATGAGAAAATTTTTCTTAGATAAACGTAAAAATTATAAACATTACATAAACTCCATTGAGTCTTTTAGAAACGATGACGATCCTAGACCTTTTGTACAAATCGAAATTTTTGGTAAAAAGATAGGAGCTCTTTTGGATTCAGGTGCTACTATATCGTGTCTTAGTGGTCGTACCGCTCGTGAATTTTTAAAACAAAATATTCCTTTTAAAACTTGTAACTCCTTAGTAGAAGTTGCTAGTGGTAATAAATATAAAATCGTTGGTAGTATATTTACAGATGTTACCTTTCGTAATACTACAAAATCTATGACATTTTATATTATACCTGAACTAAAACAGGATATTTATCTCGGATGTGACTTTTGGCGTAGTTTTGGGTTGTTAGATAAAATTATTGACAGCTTTTCCATTTTTGAATATGAACAAAAACCGAATGAACAGGAGTTCGTCCCATAAAACAGCGTTACTTTTCAGTGTCGCCTGCAATTGAACAAAAATTATACGCTGAGGTTGACAATATGCTGAATTTAGGGGTTATCGAACCTGCACCGCCCAATTGCTCGTGGAGTAGTCCTGTAACTCTCGTTCAAAAGGAGAATAAAATTCGACTTTGTTTAGACTCGAGAAAGCTGAACGCTGTTACGGTTCGTGATGCTTACCCTCAGCCTAAAATTAGCGGTATTCTCTCTCGTCTTCCGAAGGCCGAATTTATTTCGTCTCTTGATCTGAAACATGCTTTTTGGCAAGTGCCTTTAGCCGAAAACTCTAAAGACATGACTGCCTTTACAATACCAAACAGGCCTTTGTATCGTTTTAAAGTGATGCCTTTCGGATTAACGAATGCACCACAAACCATGTCAAGATTGATGGATATAATTATACCACCAGAATTCCGTAATAGGGTCTTCGTCTATTTAGACGACCTATTGTTAATAAGCGAAAATTTTGAAGAGCACATTCTACTGCTAAAAGAAATTGCTCGTATACTTAGAATTTCTAATTTAACTTTAAATATTGAAAAATGTAAATGGTGTATGCGTGAAGTTCGATATCTATGATATTTAATAGGCAATGGTTGTATAAGAGCAGACCCCGAAAGAATTTCTGCCGTTAAAAATTTATCCCCACCAAGATCAATACGTGAAGTGAGAAAATTCTTGGGTTTCGTAGGGTGGTATAGACGGTTTTTGTCTAACTTTTCGTCGCTAACCGCACCCTTAACTGATCTTACGAAAAAGTCAAATAATCCATTTAAGTGGACCAGCGAGGCACAAATTGCCTTTGATAATATAAAGGATTTGCTAACGTCTGCTCCTATACTTATAACGCCAGACTTTAGCAAACTCTTTATTATTCAATGCGACGCATCGAAGACCGGTGTTGGAGGAGTTTTAGCTCAAGAAGATTCAGATGGAATTGAACGCCCTATCGCATTCTTTTCTAGAAAACTGAATCGAGCTCAGCAAAACTACTCTACCACCGAGCTTGAGTGCCTTGCGGCAGTTTGGTCCATCGAGAAATTTCGAGAATATATTGAAGGTCATCCATTCAAGGTCATAACCGATCACGCAAGCTTGCGCTGGTTAATGAACCAATCGGATTTAAACGGACGCCTTGCGCGATGGTCCCTCAAGCTACAGGGCTTTCAGTTCAGTATTGAGCATCGTAAAGGTAGTTTAAATGTCGTTCCTGACGTTTTGTCTCGGTTGCCAACAGAAAATATAGAATCCGAAAATATTAATTCATTTGAAATTATACCCGACATTGATCTTAATTCGTTACATTTTAAATCTTCAACTTACCTAGATCTTCAAAATAAAATTTTAGAAAACCAATCCAATTTACCAGACTTAAAAGTCGAGGATGGCTTCGTATACAAACGTACTCACTTTTCTAAATCTAATGTTGCCGAAGCTTCTACATGGAAGTTGTGGGTTCCACAGGAACTTGCAGCTTGTGTGTTAGAACGCTGTCATAGTCCACCCACGTCTTCGCATGGAGGTGTTGGGAAAACACTAGAAAAATTGCGACGATTTTTCTATTGGCCGACGATGTACAAAGATGTGAAAAATTTTATTTCAAATTGTGAAATTTGTAAGCAATGTAAAGCTCCAAATATACAATTAAGACCACCTATGGGGGCAAAGCTAAATCAAATAGACCTTTTCAACGGCTCTATTTGGATTTTCTTGGACCCTACCCCCGCTCTAAAAATGGTAATGTAGGTATATTTTTGGTCTTAGATCATTTTACCAAGTACCCATTGTTCAAGGCAGTGCGTAAATTTTGTACTAGTAACGTAATTGATTTTTTAGAATCCCAAGTTTTTAATATTTTTGGTGTACCAGAAATTGTTATCACAGATAATGGTTCACAATTCCGTTCTTTACAATTTAAATTGTTTTTACAAAAATTTGGTATTAAACATACGTTGACGGCAGTGTACTCACCGCAGTCAAATGCTGCCGAGAGGGTTAACAGATCGTTGTTGGCAGCAATTCGATCTTATTTGGTTAAAGATCATAGGCTTTGGGATTCGAAATTAAATGAAATAGGAACCGCCTTACGATCCGCCTTTCACGTTTCCATTGGATTTTCACCATATTACTCGTTAGTGGGCCAACAAATGGTTACACATGGTAGTACGTATGAACTTTTGAGAAAGTTAGATTTATTGGAAGATGGAGAGCCAATCTTAGAGATAAATGATAAGTTAAAGTTAGTTCGTAGTCAAATCCTCGAAAACTTG
Organism: Pegoplata infirma; assembly: GCA_963921195.1. NCBI lineage: Eukaryota > Metazoa > Arthropoda > Insecta > Diptera > Anthomyiidae > Pegoplata > Pegoplata infirma. Next base: position 128,023,753 of record OY992539.1, on the reverse strand, counting down.
GAAAAATCCTATAACAACAATAAAAAACAATATGATTTACGTGCCAGGCCGACCAACTTTGAAAAAGGGGAATGGGTATACAGAAGAAACTTCCAACAAAGTAATAAAGCCAATGCATTTAATTCGAAATTAGCTCCAAAATTTTTAAAGTGCAAAATAATCAGAAAGATCGGAAATAATTGTTATGAATTGCAGGAAAATGGTAAAAATATTGGTCATTTCCATGCAAAAGATCTAAGAAAAGCTTAACAAAAAATTTTGCCGTGTTCCAGTTTGTTTCACAATAGAAAATTATTTATTTCTTTGTTGAAACAATCTGTTTTGTGACGGCTTAGTGGCAGAGTACTTTTGTTTTACCGATTTATTCCACCCACAATTTAGCTGGACAATTGTTTAGCTAACCAATGCATATTGTTCAACTCAAATTGGTCGTCTTTTTCGTTTAAAATTAAAATTTGGTAAAATTTTGAGATTTTTTTTTAATATTTTACTAATTTAAAATTAAAATAGAAGTTTAGTACAAATATTCTGAAATATTAGCCTTTTGTATTTTTTTTTATTATATGTTCTATTTTTTTACCCACCGGTGTAAATTTTTCATACAACTTATTTATGTATATTGGTTGCGACCAAACACACTAAAAGCTTACTAACGCATTTGGATGGATTGCTAGTATAAGAGTTTTCTAGATTAGCTTTCACTCTTGCCTTTGCTTAGTAAGAGCTTTCAAAGAAAACTTTTGTCGATAAACAAATGAAAGTTGCAATCTATACTTTATTTGGATATCGTAAAGTAAGTCGTTAGCAAAGACTTACACCCCAGTTGTCGATAAACAAATCAAAGTTGTATCTTTATACAATAACTAGAGACCGTATAGTAATTCGTTAGCAAAGACTTACACCGTTTATCGATAAGCAAATAAAAAGTTTTATATTTACAAATTAACTAGAGATCGCAAATTTTGTCGTAAGCTAAGACTTTCTCCTTTCCAAAGGAAAAGCTTTATTTTTGAGCTTTATCAATTAAACTTAATTCGCCTTGAGTTTTAATTGTAAGCACTCTCAAATAAAAAGAAAAAAACTATTGATTAACTCAAAGGGTTTATTATTTTTTCTTTGTTCTGTTCTGGAGAGATAAAGCTTTAACTCATTTTTTTTTAACATACTAAATAAAATTGCATGAAGCACATGTATTTGGTAACGGTATTAAAAAAATAAGACACTGCTCTTGGTATTCTAGTATTTTAAAAGAAATACAGAATTTTATTGCTACGGAGATTTCATATCGTGAAGACCAACATCACCTTAAAGGAAAATATAAAACAAAAATTATTTAAAATTAAAAAGTGCATATTATTCAACTGTACTTTTACTGAAAAAAGTATACTTTCTAAACGTAGAAAGTAATTATTTTTTTTTTCTCTGAAAATTTACTGGATTATCGTGCCATAATTTAGACGTCACCAACTATAGATTGGGAAGCAATTGGGCCTTCCAAAGCTCGTTGGATTTTACTCCAATTGGTTTGTGGTACACATGGGTACATTTATTTTAATTTTTTTTGGTAAGTTTCTTTAGAAACCACGTGAAGTAATTAAACCTAATTTAGTAATTTTTTTTATAGGAAAATTTTACAATTAAATAGCCGTTTTTTTGGTGTGTTTGAGTCAGGTCTGACTAAGCACGTGGATTTTAGTTTCCCACGTGGACCTGTATTATATTTAACTTTTGAAGAGTACGGGCTTGCTTTCTTTAATTGGACAAGTTGCCAATTATAGACAACGATTGCCAGCTCTCGGATTTAACGTTTTCCTACCAGCTTTAACACACCATACACTCCCCCAGCAACAACAAATTGGATTTTTCTTACAAGCGACAGGCTTGATACATATATACATTCCCTGACGTGTCTTGTTACAACGAATCAACATAACTCCTACCAATTCAAACCGCTTTGGGTTTGCGTTAAATTATTTTTAAGACAAGCCTAAATTTTGATTTTTATGGGAACTATAGCAACATTGTCAACTCGTGGATGAAACTTAAATTTATTGATTTCTAATTATAAAAGTTTCGTGTTTAAACTCTAAAAAGCCAAATTATTAGATTAATTTTTACCAACCACAGCTATCCTACATGTCTTCGATGGGCCCAACGATGCAGAAGTGTATGAATAATGAAGCTGAAAATTAAAGTGAGTATTAAATGAAATTTATTATTTTCTGATAATTTGGACAATAGAGTTTTTTTTTTTTAATGCAAAATTTATAAAATTTTATGCTGTTGTAAATTTTGTTTTGATTGTTTTTTTTTTTTTGTGATCGTTTGTATTACAACATACATTTATACATAGTAAATTTGTTTACCTTTTTTTTCGTTTTACAACAACATAATACATTTATACTCTTTTGGTAAACGTCATAAATTTGTGATTTTTCCACGTGTAGTGGCAATGAGTAAAGTCTCTTATTTTTTTTGAATAATTGTGATCTTTTGTAGCAATTTATTCTCTTAAATGTTATTGTTGCTTTTTAATAGCAAATGATTTTTTTTGTAGTTTTGTAAATCATAATGATGTTTTGTTAATTATAATTAAATAAAGGTTCCTGTAGTGCGATTCAGTAACTTTTTTAACGAAATTATCGATATCGTTAACTAACGAGAATTGTCGGTTGTTTTAACGAATATGTGATTCCATAAATTTTTCAATTAACGACAAGAATGAACGACAAAAATAGTTAATTTGAAATTTGTTTATTTTTAAATTGTATTGAGAACCGAAAAATTTCGTTAACTTTAACTTGAAAAAATTTTTTGTTGATAAGTTAACGATTTTCAATAACGACAAAATTCGGTAGAAAAATGTTATAGAATCGCTTTTAAAGACAATTGTCGATAATTTACGATTTTTGACAATATAACTACCGATTTTTGTCGTTAAATAGTTAGTGAATTGCGCTACTGGTAACCAAACCTATTTTGAATTTGGGTTATCAAACAAATACAAGGATTATTTATTGATAACAAGGTAGGGTCAGGGCTATATTGGGACAACATCTATCCCTATTTTTCTTTTACTATTGACCAAGTGAATTATTTCTTTAACCAGACTTGTTTAGTTTGCACGTAATTTTGTGTGGTGTTTAGGATAAAGGTTGGTGAAAGATACCCACCCCATCCGACGAGACCTAGCCGGTTATAAACGTGCGTCACCACCATATCCTTTTAAAATATTCAGTGTTTTTACTACCCCACCATTACACTGTCATATTTTAATTTTCTGAGTGTACATCCAACCAACACACAATCAATTAATAAGTGTTATTCTCTTTTACTTTTCAGCCTTTTCAAAAAAAAATAAAACAAAAGAAATATACTATAAAAAATATATTATACAAAACAACACTATCTAAACTAGCAGTCTTGTTAGTATCTGGAGAACTCTTTTACCTGTAAGGTAAGCTAACACATTTCGTCGCACGCACAGAAGATATTTATAAAAAAGAAAGCCGTACCAATTGTTGTTGTTTTTTTTTTAACTATAATGTGTGTTCTTGTTGTTTTTATTTATACTTGAAGCTTTGTTTAAACTCAGTTAGCCTTGTTTTGAGTGCCTGCGCCAATATACTGCCAACTAAAATGAAGGCGTTTATGCCATTAACGATATTAATATTGGTATTTAATACTAAATATACTATAGGATCAAGTGAAGAGTAAGTATTATCAAAACAAGTAAAAAATTAACAATTAACATTAATTTAAAAATATTGTAATCATAAGCAGGGTCAGAATCTTAATGCGCTTAAAAATCATTATAAAGCATCAAAAGTATGCAGTAAAATCCAAAAAAAAAAACAAATAAGAAAATTATAGTCTGTCAAGACCGACCATATAATACCCTACACCAGTGTTTACCGGAAAATGGGTCCCAAGTTCAAACATGGACTGATTGGATCTATCTTTTGTCAAATATTTAATAAGTTTAGACAATACTCACAAAACAAATTTAAGTGAAATATTCTTTTATTTGTTGCCAATAAACCGCTTTAGCTTAATATCGGGCGCAACTTTCATATGGGGTCTAAGTCCAAAAATGGTCCGATTATAATTAGATTTGATTAGGTTATTAAAGTATGCGTTAAACACACACAAAAAAAAATTTAATAAAATATTTTTTTTTAATATTTATGAAATTTTAGAGATTTATGTGAATATCGGGAAAGTTGTTTGTATGGGGGCTACAAGAAGATCTGGTCCGATTCCTTTAAAATTGGGAATGGTGATTATTGAATACAAAACACCTATACCTGCCAAATTTCGGAAATATATCTATTATAATCAGTTATTAGAGTCATTTGTGCCAAAATAAAGCGGAGCATTATATGGGGGCTAGGTCTAAACATGGACCGGTTTTTTCCAATTTCAATAGGCTTCGTCCTTAGGCCAAACGAAGCTTAAGTTTCAAATAGATTGATGATTGCGAACTGTATCGTGTTTACAACGTTTAGATAGACAGACTGACGGACAGACAGACAGACAGACGGACATCGCTAGAATGAATAGAAAAGTTATTCTGAGTCGATCGGTATACTGGAAAGTGGATATAGGAACAATATTTCGGGTAGTTGCAAACATCAGCACAAAGTCATTATACCCTGTACCACAGAGTGGTGTAGGGTATAAATATGCACTAAAAACCGTTTTATTTTTATCAACTACTAATTGATAAAGATAAGGCAGCTTTTAGAGGAACTTCCTATTATCCGGGGTTTGGTCTACTCTAGAAGACCGGTTAACATCGATAATCGGTCTTTCGATCCAGGCACGTAGCCAGGAATTAATTTTGGGGAGGTTTAGGTTTAATTTCTTGTTTTTCGTCTTATACCACAGCTAAAAACCGTTTTTAGTAACAATGTTTTTAGCACTTTCTTTATTCTATTACAGTATATTGACGCAAATGTTGCTAAAAACGGGTTTTAGCTGTACGTGAGAACAGGGTATAAATGTTTACAGCAGAGTTTCTCACTAACTTTTGCTGCTCACTAACCCACCCATCGCAGAAGAAGAGAGAAGTCTGCCAAGAAGAACAAGAGTGGTACTAGCACAATTAAGATCCGGGTATTGTAGTCGGCTCAATTCTTATTGGTCGAGAATTAACCCGACTATACCCAATACGTGCCCTGCATGCGGAGATTCTCCACATGACGTACCACACCTCTTCAACTGCACGGCAAACCCGACTCGTTTGAATCCAACATCTTTATGGACCCAGCCCATAGAGGTGGCACGCTTTTTGGAGCTCGATTTGGACGAGTCAATAGAACTGGGAGAGGAAACATAACAAAATACTAACCATAAACTTACATGCATTTACAGGTCGAGCTGTTACAACAACAACAACTAACTTTTGCTTCGCGACCCCTTTTCAAATTTCTCGCGACCCCCCCACATAAAAAAACAAGTGAGAATATTAAAGTAGGTCAAGATCGACCATATTATACTCTTCACCAGGTTTTCCCGAAAATGGGTCCCAAGTCCAAACATAGACTCATTAGATCTATTTTGCTTTTTAAACATTTCAGCTAATTTTGTAGCCCTAACGAGCTATGAAGCTGAAAATGGCTAAGTTAATAGTATTGAAGATGGAGCATATCCTAAAGTTGTCGGATTTAAAATTGTTGGACTTTGGACAGAAAAATAATATGAATTATGGTAAAATTGTGTTTTTGGCATGCATATACATAGTACGTAACATCAGATCCACACGGACCTGGATTTTACGGTGTAAGGGTGGAAGGACGAAAGGAAAAGGGGGTACATTTAATTCTTTATTTTCCAAAGTTTTTTGAAGCCGACTGGTAAGCTGAAAAGCTAAAAATAGACATAAATTGGCAGATCCTAAGGTAGCCGTATATTTTTATATTTTGATAACTCAGCAATTACCAAAAAAATTATGCTTTACTTTTATATTTTAGAAATTTTAATAATTTTAGCATGTTGTTTACTAAATTTTTTGAGAACCTCTAGAAATGCTTCCGCACACATGTATTTAATTTTATATAAAAACGAGTTTGACTTATTTTTTTAACGATTTAGATTTTTTTGGTCGTATTCACAGACGATTTTTTATTAAAAAATTTTTCGATTTTTAGTCGAACCAGAAAAATAACAAATTTTATTTTTTGAAATTTGTATAAATTAGTGCCCTTCATTTCCCGGTTCTCGGTATTCCCGGGAATACCGGTATTCCCGGTTCTCCGGTTCTAAATATATTCCCGGTTCTGTAGCGCAATTCACTAACTTTTTAACGACAAAAATCGGTAGTTATATTGTCAAAAATCGTTAATTATCGACAATTGTCTTTAAAAGCGATTCTATAACATTTTTCTACCGAATTTTGTCGTTATTGAAAATCGTTAACTTATCAACAAAATTTTTTTTGAAGTTAAAGTTAACGAAATTTTTCGGTTCTCAATACAATTTCAAAATAAATAAATTTCAAGTTAACAATTTTTGTCGTTAATTCTTGTCGTTAATTGAAAAATTTATAGAATCACATATTCGTTAAAACAACCGACAATTCTCGTTAGTTAACGATATCGATAATTTCGTTAAAAAAGTTACTGAATCGCACTACTGATCCTGGTACCGGTTCTCAAAATACAAAAAAAAATACTATACTATAAAATATTTAAATTACACTATTAGTATTTCAGAAATATTTAGTTGTGTTTGTAAAATTATTTAAAAATCATGTAAATATTTTTATACCCTACATTACTCTGTGGTACAGGGTATAATGAGTTTGGTCCTAGACCTACCTTCAAGTATACCGATCGACTCAGAATTATACCGATCGACTCAGAATATTGAAAATTCTCGGACTCTAAGATACAAAATCAAAGAATTTGCGTTTTTGGCATAAAAACTTAAATTTCTGGAACATTTTTGCTATAGAAAAATTTTCAGATTCTGAAACATTTATAGCGTGTTGATTATTTTTCAAATATTTATTAGGCTTATATTTACTTATAATTACAAAAAACTTAACAATAAAAAAGAATGAACAAAAAAGCGTCACTTCAGAAAATTCTCGAAATTCAATTGACTGTGTTGTATAACGAAATAATAAAATAAAAAGAAAACACAAAAATGTTAGTGTTGATAAACGTAAAAATAAATTCAAATTTAATCGTTACACCACAATACCCCCCACCTAGTTACCAAGCCGGCTAACGATACTTAAGAGGGAATCTGACTCTGCGTCCAGAAGAAGTAACCCGTGGTTGATGCATTGGACTGCCGTCCTCAACTGTTGAATGATCATTGCCGACATTAGCTGGTACTGTTGGTTCTTCGTTGGTATTGTTGCTTGGCATTTTCACGTCGCTGCTTTCAGGAATTATTGGTTCCTGTCTGGTATTGTTTTGAGGTATTGTTGTTGAAGTATCTGGGTCATCATCATATATGTAAGCGGCTTTAAGTCGATCGATCGATATTTTTGATTCTCGCTGGTGGATTTTAACGGTAAAATATTTTTCGTGTTTAGATAAAACTTTAAACGGACCTTCGTAATTCGGCTCTAAAGGTGATTTTACGCGATCGACTCTTACGAAGACGAATTTGCAATCGCTTAATGCTGGCTGTACAAAATGTGGTCTTGTGCCATGACGTAACGGTTTTGTCAATGGTAATTCCAGCATTGACTTACGAAGTGATTCCATGAATTCGGTCTCGCTGGTGGCGTTTTTACGAGGCATTAGCAACTCACCAGGGATTCTCAAAGGAGCTCCGAAAACCATTTCTGAAGGACTTATGCCAATATCGCTTTTGATGGTTGATCGCATACCCAACAGTATAAGTGGAAGGGCGGAACTCCAACTGTTTGTTTCAGAACACTTAATAGCTGACTTTAATGTTCGATGCCAGCGCTCGATGATACCGTTCGACTGCGGATGGTAAGGTGTTGTGCGAAAATGTTTAACACCGAGAATCCTCATCAGCTCCTCAAAAATTGCGGATTCAAACTGGCGACCTAAATCAGTTGTAATTCGTAATGGTACGCCGTAATTTGATACCCAACCACCCACAAGGGCGCTAGCAACATTTTGCGCTGTTATGTCAACCATTGGAATCGCAGCAGGCCATCTTGAATATCGGTCGATGCAAGTGAGGCAGTAGCGGAAACCATTTGATGTTGGTAGCGGGCCGACAATGTCAATATTTATGTGCTCGAATCGAACATCGACCGATGCATAATCACTCAATGGAGACTTTGTATGGCGATGCACCTTTGCCCTCTGACACGGAATACAACATCGAACATATTCAGCGACATCCTTTGACATGGAAGGCCAGACGTAATGGTTTGCTACCAGCTGCTTCGTTGCTCTGATTCCAGGATGAGACAGAGAGTGGAGTTTACGTATAATTGATTGTCGAAAATTTTTGGGTACATATGGCCTTATTTTACCCCGCAATACGTGGCAATATAATTCTCTTGTCGATTCTGGAATAAATAATTTTGTCAGCGTTATTGATTCATCCTTACCTTTGCTCAACAGAGCTTGTAGTTCCTCGTCGGATTGTTGTTGTATAGCCATATCATCGAAATTCAAAGCGCCATCATGTACCATATTGATGCGTGACAGCAAATCAGCAACGTTGTTGTCTGTTCCGGGTAAATGACGGATGTCCGTTGTATATTGACCTATGAAGTCAAGTTGACGGGCTCTCCTAGGTGATGCTTTTTCACTTTTCTGTTTGAAAGCGTAAGTGATCGGTTTGTGATCGGTAAATATCACAAACTCTCGGCCCTCAATCGCGTATTTAAAATGATGTACAGCCTGATATATGGCAGTTAGCTCCCTATCGTAGGCACTATAGTTCCTTTGGGAGGGAGTAAGCTTCTTCGAGTAGAAACCGAGTGGTTGAACTTGACCATTGACACTCTGTTGCAAAACGGCACCAACGGCGTCATCAGATGCGTCGGTTGTGAGATTGAGTTTTGCATCTGGCGCCATATAGTTCAGAAGAGTTGCGTTTGCAAGTTCACCTTTACAAGCCTCAAAAGCCGCATCGGATTCGGTTGTCCAGTTTATAACGCTTTTATCATTTTTCCTGTTTCCAGGTATTAAATTTTGTAAAACTCGTTGATTCTTAGTCGCCTTTGGAATGAATGGACGATAAAAGTTGATCATTCCTAAAAATTTCCGAAGATCCTTTGCGACTTTGGGTTTTGCGAAACTTCGTATTACGTCAACTTTTTCCTCTGGGGGCTTTAAACCAGTGGAGCTGATTTCATGACCCAAAAAGGTTAGTACGGATTTTCCAAAATGACATTTGTCGAAATTGATAGCCAGGTGTGCTTGTCGTAGGCGATTCAAAACAATGCGAAGGTGTTCCGTATGCTCCTCTTCAGAATTAGACGCGATGAGAATATCGTCAATATAGGCGAAAGTAAAATCAAGACCTTTTAAAACCTCGTTTATATGACGTTGGAAAGTTTGGGCGGCGTTCCGCAGGCCAAATGTCATGTACAGGAACTCATATAACCCAAATGGGGTTATAATAGCCGTCTTAGGGACATCGCAAGGCTCAACTTTTATTTGATGGTATGCCCTTTGTAGATCGATCGTTGAAAAAATTTTCTTACCATATAAAATGCTAGTGACGTCGTGCAAATAGGGTATCGGGTATCTATCGGGCACGGTTATATCGTTTAACGAGCGGTAGTCACCGCAAGGGCGCCACTCACCGTTTGATTTTCGAACTAAGTGAAGTGGGCTAGCCCAGTTGCTCTTCGATGGTCTACAAATACCCTTTTCCATTAAGTACTCGAACTCTTTTTTTGCTGCTAGTAACTTATCACCTGCTAGCCGACGAGCTCGAGCATATGTAGGAGGTCCCTTTGTAGTAATGTGATGCGTGACACTTGTATCGGTCGGATGCCTATTGGCATTGATTGTTGCAAGATCTTTGAATTCTTGCAACAGCTGTGAGTAACGATCGTGTTTGTTATATGCCAATATTCGAGCAACGTCACATCGCGTGGGACTTCCCTTCGACTCTAGCAGAGTTGTGCGGTCAATAAGTTTCCCTTCTTTCATATCAACTAAAAGATCATAATGTCTGAGGAAATCAGAACCTATAATCGCACAGTTGACATTGGCCAGCAGAAAAGTCCACGTGAAATTTCGCCTTAATCCAAACGAGAGCTTTATACGTTTTTCGCCGTAAGTCTGTATGGGTGAACCGTTGGCCGCAAATAGTTTAGTCAATTTTGTCGTTCCTATATTCGGAGTGTAACAAGCTGGTAGCACGGATACATCCGCGCCTGTGTCTATCAAAAATTTTATCCTGGAGTTGCTATCGTCCATAATGAGGCGAGCTATACGATAGCAGTCTTTAGATCCGCTCGCAGAATCAGAAGACGCCATTAGTTTTTTGTCGAGTTGTTGGGATATGTGCATGGCTCACGGCATTTTCGAGCATTAGCCCCGTACTTATGATGAAACCAACACAGTTGATCACCAACATTCGCTGACGAGTTTCGCCGTGTACTTATATTCTGACGTTTTGCCGATGCTGATCGTGAACGACGTTTCTTACCATCCGTGTTGATATTTTGGCAAAGACTGCTAATTTGTTGTTCAATACGAGCCAGTCGCTTATCAACATCAGAGGCTCCAGAGGACGATGGAAGCTGACATGAAGAAGATACCGCAGATAAATGTTGGTAATCGCCTACTTCCATTATCGAATCTGCTAATTTAGCCAGGTCATTTAAATCAACATCTGATGTCTGTAATATAGCTCTGACTTGCGCTGGTAAACGTTGTAACCATAATGATTTTAAAAAACCCCGTGTAACTTTATCCCCTGCAAGTGAACTTAATTCATTTAACAATTGTGTTGGTCGCTTGTCGCCTAAATCTATAACTGATAGCAGCTTTTGAGTCTTTTTCTGCTCACTTTCGCAATATCGTTCCTTAATACACTTTTTTAAATTGCCGTACTTATCCTTCTCGGGCGGATTTAAAATGGCATCAGATATTTGAACAAGAACGTTTGACTCTATGGCAGCGACCACGGTGTTAAATTTGGAGTCGTCACTCGTAAGTCCAGCGACAGCAAATTGTGCTTCGACTTGAGCCAACCATATTTCAGCATGCTCTGGCCAAAACGGTGGAACTTTGACCGCTACTCGATTCACATTTTGGCTCGTGCCGGCATTGGGGGTGGCGTTGTTATTGTTGTTTGATGCTGCGGCAGGTGTGTTGTTGCTGTTGTTGCCTGCCGCGTTGTCTGAACCCGATGGTTTTTGTTGTTTGTCTTCCCCAGCCATCGTTGTATGTTTAATGTAATTAAATTTACGAAAATTCTAAACCCAATCGTCGGGGTCACCAATTTATAGCGTGTTGATTATTTTTCAAATATTTATTAGGCTTATATTTACTTATAATTACAAAAAACTTAACAATAAAAAAGAATGAACAAAAAAGCGTCACTTCAGAAAATTCTCGAAATTCAATTGACTGTGTTGTATAACGAAATAATAAAATAAAAAGAAAACACAAAAATGTTAGTGTTGATAAACGTAAAAATAAATTCAAATTTAATCGTTACACCACACATTTTTCCCATTGAAAAATTTTCCGATTCTGAAACATTTTTTCCATATAAAAATTCTCCGATTCTGTGACAATTTTCTCATAAAAAAAATTCTTCGGTCCTAAGACACTTTTCGAATAAAAAAATTGTCTAATTCTGTGACATTTTTCATATAAAAAATTCTTAATGTACTTCGGAAAATATCAATTGTATTTCGGAAAATTATACTATCAGTTGTATTTTAGAAATTATCAATTGAATTTTAGAAATTATAAATTGAAGGGCTTACTGCAAAAACTTGATAAGCCACATTTTATTTTTTGGTGTTTTTCGTCTTCTACTGATGTTCCATTGGCAAATTTTGGCAGAAGTCTTGCTTAAACCCTTCGTACAAGTATCTTGAGAATGAAAGTTCTGCAAAAGTTCCATTTTCTGCATTATTTCAAAAGTTTTGAGGCAAAAACCACAATAAAATGAAATGTTGCTTATCGAGTTTTTAAAATAAGCCCTTCAATTGTATTTTAGAAATTATCAATTGTATTTCAGAAGTTATCAATTGTATATCAGAAATAGTCAATTGTATTTTAGAATTTATCAATTGTATAATCTGAAACTTTTACAATTGATAAATTGATAAATTCTAAAATACAATTAATAGTTTCTGAAATATAATTGATAATGTTGTTTTATTATTTCGGCTTGAGGTCCTTTATTAATAATAAATAAAAATTTCATTTATTTAATTTATTTTTCCCAATATTTCGGTAAAAATCTCTAACCATCATCAGGGGGATATTTTATTAAATAGAAAAGAAAAGCTTAAAAACTTCGTCACTACAAAACTTCACTGCTCAAGCTTTCTTGAATTTATGCTTGAACAGTGAAGTTTCCATCCAAATAATTTGTTTATATAGTTCCTTTGGAAGAAATTAAAAAAAAAATCCAAAAAAGCGAAAAAAATCCGTTTCCCCCGCCTCCGATTTCCCCCAAGATAGCCCCTAGAAAAACAGGTAAATCTCTGATTTTTGTCTTTTATAACATATGTGCATTGCAGAACAATCGGATTGCAAGATTCCGTCCTAGACCCAGAGGATTAGAAAATGCAGTTTTTTTCAATAATTTTCTTAAAAATTATTCTTTGAAAATATCATGGCTTTTAATTAGCAAAGAAAAATTACCTCGAACTAGAAAACTATTGCTCAAAAAAATTAAAAAAGAATACATTAGGTGTGTTCCAGAACTTTCCGGGTAAAGTTCGGTAAAATGAGAGAAAATCTTAAAAACTCTCACCATACCGCAAAAATTCACAAAAGTACGGGAACGCAAAAAACCACATTTCTAGATCGAAAACTAAAAAATGTAAACAAATTGAAATGCTTACAAATTTTAGTAAGAAAAAATACGTTCAACAATGCGAAACAAATTGTAAAAGTTGATTTTAATGACTAAATATATTATTGTGTTTAAAATTACACATTAATTTTGTTTCGTTTTTTTATTTTATCAAAATTTTTAATTTATTTTCACAACAAAAATCAGCTGTTTTCTCAACATCTGATTGTTACCAATTTACACGAAAAAATAGTACGGGTAAGACTTAACTTGCTTAGTTTTTGAGATACGGTAATAAGGGGCCTTAAAGGGTCTTGAGAATCTTAAAAACCGGATAACTCAAAAACTATTAATCGGAGGGCTTTCGGGTATTTTGCGGAAGGGCTCTACGAGTCAAGAGCTACAAAAATACCGTTAGACGTTTTCTCGTGTTGGCAGTATTTACCGAGATATGTGTATCTATAAAATCTCGGGAATTTCAAATTTTAGATCTAAAATTAGGGTCTTGAGACCCCGACAGATATGCAGAGCTAGGCTGTTCCATATTTTTCTTTGTAGTCTTTCTTTTGAAAATATCATCCGTTTCGCTCTATCTAGCTTAGTTTTCGAGATATCGCCATTTTGAATTTTTAACTAAATTCTAAGAAGTTATTTACTAAATTCTCAGAAGTCATTAACTAAATTCTAAGAAGTACACTTCCTCAATTCAAAGAAGAGAAATACGATGAAATTTTTTTTAGTAAATTTTAACTAAACTTGAACTAAATTGTTTTTTAAGAAATATGTCTTAAAAATAAAGATACGATTCTTAGATTTATGGAAAATTTCTTTGGCAGTAAGAATTTTTTTCCTAATATTTAAAAAATCCATTTAAAGAATACTTTGAACTAATTATAAGTAAATGAACTAAAATTTTTTCCTCATAGTTAAGAAAATTTCTCATTTTTAAGTTAAATTTAACTAAATTTTAGGAAAACTCATGATAAATTTTCAAAGACATTTTTTCCTTAAATTTAGTTATGTCTTTTTTTTCAGTGCATGCAATGAAATGAACAATACTCAATAGTTTTGGAACCTTGTGGCTTTATTTGAAAGAGCAAATATTCCCATTATTTATGGCAAACGACTTCATTCATGCGGCTGCCTGGGTTAGCTCCGCAGTAGCTCATCCTCGGCACCCATTTTTCTAATGTTTCTCGTTCTATCTCACGAATGGCTTGAACGATATTCGTCGAAAGGGCCTAGAACATTTCTGGATTTCCCATGTTGCATGAATCTTTAACGAGACCCCACAAAAAAATATCTAAAGGTTTTAATCGGCAGCTCTGAAGTGATCAATTGTCACCGCGAATATGGCTAAAAACACGATTTCTGAACTAAGTGCGCAAAATATCGATTGTTTGATAGACTGTGGGACATATTGCGACATCCTTCTGAAAATAAATGTCATCCAAGTTGATATATTCTATTACGGCCAACAAAAAGTCGGTAATCATGGCTCTGTAGCGCTCATCTTTGACGAAAATGGGGGTTTCAACTGTATTTTTGAAAATATTGTGTAATGATGGCGATACTCAAATCTGTTGCTTGCTATAGATGAATTGGATTCTTTTCAATACCGTGCGAGTTTTACGATCCCAACACTCAAAAAAAAAGTTAACTAAAATCTGGGAAAATTAACTAAGTTTTGAGAAAAAGAGGGAATGATTTGGCTCCAAAGATTTTTTTTCTCGGTTTTAGTTCATAATTTTCCCAAAAATAAGGAAAACAAAGTTATTTAATTTTAAGCCAATTTTAACTAGAAAATGGGAAAAATTATACTTCACATTTTAGAAAAAGATTCGGTCTAGACCCTGGACCCATGGGATCGGACCCCATTTAACTCGAGACCCCGTTGGGTCCTCTAAGGGTCCCCATAGATTTTGAACCAAAACTTGTGTCCGTTTCGCTCTAACTTGCTTAGTTTTTGAGATACGGTAATAAGGGGCCTGATAGGGTCTTGAGAATCTTAAAAACCGGATAACTCAAAAACTATTAATCGGAGGGCTTTCGGGTATTTTGCGGAAGTGTTCTACAAGTCAAGAGCTACAAAAATGCTGTTGGACGTTTTCTCGTGTTGGCAGTATTTACCGAGATATGTGTTTATATAAAATCTCGGGAATTTCAAATTTTAGATCTAAAATTAGGGTCTTGAGACCCCGACAGATATGCAGAGCTAGGCTATTCCATATTTTTCTTTGTAGTCTTTCTTTTGAAAATTTCATCCGTTTCGCTCTATCTCGCTTAGTTTTCGAGATATCGCCATTTTGAATTTTTAACTAAATTCTAAGAAGTTATTTACTAAATTCTCAGAAGTCATTAACTAAATTCTAAGAAGTACACTTCCTCAATTCAAAGAAGAGAAATACGATGATGTTTTTTTTAGTAAATTTTAACTAAACTTGAAATAAATTGTTTTTTGAGAAATATGTCTTAAAAATAAAGATACGATTTTTAGATTTGTGGAAAATTTCTTTGGCAGTAAGAATTTTTTTCCTAATATTTAAAAAATCCATTTAAAGAAAACTTTGAACTAATTATAAGTAAATGAACTAAAATTTTTTCCTCAGAGTTAAGAAAATTTCTCATTTTTAAGTTAAATTTAACTAAATTTTAGGAAAATTCATGATAAATTTTCAAAGACATTTTTTCCTTAAATTTAGTTATGTCTTTTTTTTCAGTGAAGATGTAGCAATTTGTTTGTTAACATAACCTCATTTGAGTGCCTTATTTCGGTTAAAAACTTTTTTTCGAAAAACGTGCAGTTTGGCAGCGCAGTACTGCGCTACAACGCGATACAGCGGAGCAAGCCGAGGACGCATCAATGAAGTCGTTTGCCATAAAAAACGGGAATGTTTGCTCTTTCAAATAAAGCCATAACATTCCAAAAAAAGTTGAGTATTGGTCATTTTAATGCATTTTTAAAAAGATACTTGTTATTGGACCACCCCTTAGAAAAGGTCTTAGATTCTGAGATTCTGAGACCTTTATATAGAAAAAGTCTCAGATTCTGAGACATTTTTTCTTTGTAGGAAAAGTCTCAGATTCTGAGACATTTTTTCTAAAAAAATGACACAGATTCTGAGACATTTTTTCTATATAGAAAATGTCACAGATTCTGAGACATTTTTTCTATATAGAAAATGTCACAGATTCTGAGACATTTTTTCTATATAGAAAATGTCACAGATTCTGAGACATTTTTCCTATATAGAAAAGGTCTGAGGCTCTGAGAAATTTTTCCTATATAGAAAAAGTCTTAGATTCTGAGACATTTTTTCTATGTATATAGAAAAAGTCTCAGATTCTGAGACATTTCTCCTACATAGAAAAAGTCTGAGCTTTTGAGACATTTTTCCTACATAGAAAAAGTATCAGATTCTGAGACATTTTTCCTACATAGAAAAAGTATCAAATTCTGAGACATTTTTCTTTTCTGTATAAAAAAGTATCAGATTCTGAGACATTTTTCTTAGAAAAAATCTCAGATTTTGAGACATTTTTCTTATATAGAAAAAATATCAGATTCTTCGACATTTTTGCCATAAATAAAAAGTCCCAGATTCTGAGATATTATTCCAACATAGAAAAAGTCTCAGATTCTAAAACATTTTTCAGAGTTCTGAGACATTTTTCCATATAGAAAAAGTCTTTGATGTTGAGCCATTTTTATACCCTCCACTCTAGTGATAGAGGGTATATATAAGTTTGTCATTCCGTGTGTAACACCTCAGAATATTGGTCTAAGACCCCATGGAGTATATTATTTTATGATCCATGATCCGTCTGTAGAAAACACGCTAACTTTTGAAAGACTTCACCTGGTCAGGATGGTATTGCAATCCAGCGAAATCGACTGAATTTCGGCAAGTGTTTTTCGTGAATTTGCGAGATAAAAAACACGCTAACTTTCGAAAGGCAAATCTGAGGATGCTGAAATTTTTCATTCCCCTGGCCTGTGTCGTATTGAATTTCCGCCATATCGGTTTAGTGGTTTAAAAGTTATAAGCAAAACCGTGAATTTCAGATTAGTTTTACCTTAAATTCACGTGTTGAAAAGCTGTTAAACATGTTTTAAAAACATTGCTAAGCCACAAAAATATTTTACAACGTATTTTTATACCCTCCACTCTAGTGATAGAGGGTATATATAAGTTTGTCATTCCGTATGTAACACATTGAAATATTGGTTTAGGACCCCATAAAGTACATATATTTATGATCCTTGATCGATTTTAAGTCGATCTAGCGATGTCCGTCTGTCTGTCTGCCTGTCCGTCCGTCTGTCTGTCTGTCTGTTGAAATCACGTTTTTGGCAATAATACGGAACCGATTTAAACGCTTGGGGTACCAAAAGTTGCGTAATTCTCCTAGGCAGAAACTAATGTATTTTTTTTGAAATCGGTTAAGTATTTTAAAAGATATGAGTGAAAATGTAAAGGAACCTCAAAAATAATGGTCAATTTTACACAAAAAAATGCTATAACTTGACACCTGTTGAATGAATGAGAACGAAACTTGGAATTTTATGTAATTTTATCATTCCTAACACTCACAAAAAATTTGGGCGGAATCGCACAATGGGGAGAGGCACCAGAATTTTAACCCAAAATTTTAAAATGATTTATCTTGGCTCATGGTAGACATATTCAAATAAAATTTTAAATAGGTTCATATTTTATTGTTCTCAACGTTTTGCTAGTTATTTTGGTACCAATTATGGCAAAATCGGTTAAGGGGTTAAGAAGCTATGAGCAATTGAGATGAGTTTCAATATAAACCTCCATGATATGACGTGGCTGCGGGCCATTTTGTAGTTGTTTATGCTTATTTGGCTTGTTAGTGGTTATTTGTATTAATAGAAGTAAAAAATACGTAGTATGTGTCATACACGTGGTTGCTTTTATATAATTTTCATACATACTTATAAAATATTTTTTTTTTTTGTTTTTTAAATATTAACATTGCACTATGGTGTCGGTCATCGCTTTTCTTGACCAAAATTACAAAACTGGAAAAATTTCTGGTTTGAAATAGGTTTTGTGTTAAAAATTGTTATAATTTTTTTGTTTTCCATGTAGAGTATTAGGTCAATTCGATTACCTTACTACAATCTACTAATTTTTACTCATTTTACTACAGCTGGAATTTTTCAATACAAAAAGTAATCAAGACTTTCCAGTTGTAGTAAAAAATAGTAAGAAATTTAGGTAATCGAATATACCTATTATAAGGAATTTTTTATATTTAAACTCAAAAAATAATTGAAAAAAATTTTAAAAATACGTTTTTTTTTTTTATTTTTATCTAAATTTGTTTTTGAACGGTAAATAAGTGTATACAAAAACAAAATGTTTTCTGTTGTTTGTAAGTGTTTATGATTTTCTATAAAATCAATTTTGGCCAAGAAAGGTCGTCTGCGTCTTGTGCATTGGTTAACATTGTGGAGGGTATTTAAAGATTCGGCACAGCCGAATATAGCTTTCTTACTTGTTGTCACTCAAAAATATTTTTACACTAACAAAAAAAATACACTCGAAAAAAATTTTCCACTCAAAAAAACATTTACACTCAAAAAAAAATTAGTAAATTATTTTTCTTTTGTTAAATTACTAAAAAAAAGTTTTTTTTACACAAAATAAAATATTTCTAATCAAAAATCATATTCTTTCACGTTAGAAAATATACTATCACTTAAAAAGGGCATCGGGGAGGGTATTCATAGATTCGGCCAAGTCGAATATGACTTTTCTACTTGTTTAACATCTGACTGTTACCAATTTACCCGAAAACAAGTAGAAAAGTTAAATTCGACTTGGCCGAATCTATGAATACCCTCCACAATGCCCTTTTTAAGTGATAGTAAATTTTCTAACGTGAAAAAATAACATTTTTGGTTAGAAATATTTTACTTTCTATAAAAAAACTTTTTTTTTTATTTATTTTTGAAAAAAAAAAAAAAAAATTACTAATTTTTTTTTTGAGTGTAAAATTTTTTTTGAGTGTATTTTTTTTTTTTTTTTTTGTTTTAGTGTAAAAAAAACTTTTTTTGTTAATTTTTGAAAAATAAAAAAAAATAATTTACCAATTTTTTTTTTTTGTGTAAAATTTTTTTTTAAGTGTAAACTTTTTTTGGTTAGAAATATTTTATTTTCTGTAAAAATCTTTTTTTATTAATTTTTGAAAAAAAAAAAAAAAAATACTAATTTTTTTTTTTGAGTGTAAAATTTTTTTTGAGTGTATTTTTTTTTTTGTTTTAGTGAAAAAAACTTTTTTTTTAATTTTTGAAAAAAAAAAAAAAAATAATTAACCAAATTTTTTTTTTGAGTGTAAAATTTTTTTTGAGTGTAAACTTTTTTTTTAAGTGTATTTTTTTTTTTGGTTTAGTGTAAAAATATTTTTGTGTGACAAAAATACCTTTTAAAATATTTTTCTGACTTACAAATGTTTTTAAAACATGTTTAACGGGTTTTCAACACGTGAATTTAAGGTGAACTAATCTGAAATTTACGGTTTTGGTAATAACTTTTGAACCGCCGGACCGATTTGGCTGAAATTTAAAACGAACCGGACCAGAGGAACGGTAAATATATATGCCACACTTCAGCACCCTCAGAATTGCCGTTCGAAAGTTACAGTGTGTTTTATCTCGTAAATTCCAGAAAATCCCTTGCCGAAATTCACTCACTTGCTTATAACTTTTGAACCACTGGACCGATTTCGCTGGATTGCAATACCAACCTGACCAGGTAAATGTCCAACATATATGCCAAACTTCAGGAGCCTCCGTAAAGTCTTTCAAAAGTTAGTGTGTTTTCAACAGACAGACAGACAGACAGACAGACGGACAGACGGACGGACGGACGGACGGACGGACGGACGGACGGACGGACGGACATCGCTAGATCGTCTTAAAATCGATCGAGGATCATGAATATATATACTTTATGGGGTCCTAGACCAATATTTCGAGGTGTTACAAACGGAATGACAAACTTATATATACCCTCTATCACTAGAGTGGAGGGTATAAAAAACTGCGGGTAAGTTCGGTAAAATGAGAAACCAATTTTTTCTCTCAAAAACTCTCTCATTTACCCAATTTTTGCGTACGGGAACGCTTTTCGGGCTGGTTTGGGTACCCGCGGGCACCCGCGGTAACGTTCTGGAACACACCTATTATAACATATTAATGTCTTCTATTTCAGTCTTATTTATGGTTACGAATGTCGTCAGAGTAAATGTACCAAAGTAGAACTTGATGAAAATAATTGGAATACAGCTATAAGCCTACCAGTATGTCGTATGTTTTGTGGCGATACAGTAGGCACTTTATGGCCCAAACCTACTGGCTCAGTTGAAATCGATTCATATCTTCTGCATATTGATCAAAGTTCCATAGAATTCCAAATGCCATCATATCGTCATCAAGCTAAGCTATGGGAAGCTAATCGGGAACGTTTCATGGATGTTATTCAAAATAAAATACCCAATGCCGAAGTTTTAAAGAATGAAGGACATCCATTGAAAATCGCAATTGAATTAGAAGATGATGTACAAGAGAACGATGAAGTGCCCCGACTAACACTGGACACAGATGAAAGCTATGAATTGAATATAAAAACGACAGACGATCATGAGGTATTGGCAACAATAAATGCTAAAACATACTTTGGTGCACGTCATGGTCTAGAAACTTTAAATCAATTGATTGTGTATGATGATATAAGACGTGAATTGCAAATTTTATCAAAAGCCAATATACAAGATAAGCCAGCGTTTAAATGGAGAGGTCTTTTATTGGATACTTCAAGAAATTTCTATACACCAAAAGCCATTAAGAGAACTTTAGGTAAGTTATGTAATATACCCTACAAACATTTATTAATTCTAATACATACATATGAGGCATTCCACATCAAATGTTCAGCGAAAAAAACATGTGTTCTATAAATTTCTGAATAGGTTGTATTGATGGCCCTATATGGAACTCAGAAAATTGCATTTTGGTTTTTCCATTTTCCTAAACCTGGACCTAGGAGGCGTGGCCAAATATTAAAAAAATGGAAAAATTTTGGTCGAGTTACCTTTATTAAATATTTATCTAATTAAAACGGAATGCACCACAATCTCAAAAATTAAATTTTTTTTATGGGCTATCGATTAAATTTTTTTTTTTTTTTTAAATTTTCAGAACCCGTTCTGAAAATTTTTAATTTATTAAAAATCCGACCACTTTTTTGTCTTTTCATTTTTTTTTTATATTTTAGATCTTTTTTTCTCCAGGCAAAAAAATATCAGAAGTGCGTTTTTCGTTTTTTTGAGAAAATTGCATTTGAATATTGAATTTTATAACAATTTTGTAATTTGCTTGTATGTATTTTCTTTTTTCAACATAGCGCATGAGTAACAAATATTTACAAAAAAGTTAATAATACGTTATGGTGAAACAAAAAAATACAAGAATATTACAAAATTGTTATGAAATTTAATATGTGATTTTCTTAAAAAAAAAACGAAAAACCCCCTTCTGAATTTTTTTGTGTCTATAGACAAAAATCCAAACTTAAAAACTAAAAAAGACAAAAAAGTGGCCGGATTTTTGATAAATTGCCTCTTTTTTCAAAAATGGAAAATTTCAGAACGGGTTCTGAAAATATACAAAAATGAAAATTTTTGAGATCGTAAGGCATTCCGTTTCAATTTGATAAATATTTAATCAAGGGAACTCGACAGAAATTTGACAATTTTTCCAATATTTAACCACGTGAGTTTTGGCAAACAGATAGTGCGTCTTCTGAAAGGAAATATAGGTCATTCCCCATCCTGAATTTTCATCTTGTTTGTAACTTTTTTACTTAAAAATTACATTTTGTATTGCCTCATAGTCGCTCCTAGAGGAGTGCAGTGTGAGACCGACCCCATTAATTTTTACATTTCTTCTAAGAAAACCCATTCCATATCTCCACTCTTTAATGGGTCTCACATACAAAATACTATTTTTATTAAATTTCCTCCCACCTCTCTAACTGACCCAAGGATGATCCTAGAGGAATCAAATGTATGACCGACACCAAATATTTTTTTAACTCCAACAATTTCTCAAAACATATCTACACTCTATCTTTAACTCTTAGGGTACGGTCACACGAGGTATAAAACTGCTAGATATAGAGCAAAATCCAATTTTGTTTCTATACAATTTGATACTTTAGGAAGTTGTATTTTGCTCTACCTCTAGCAGTTTTTTATCTCGTGTGAACGCACCCTTACACACAAATGCCAAAAAAAAATAAAACAAATATTTTTTTTTTAAAAAACTTAAAATGGCAAAATGGAGGAGAGTAATTTTTTCTATAGAAATTCTGAGACATTGTTTCATTGGAAAAATTTTATGATTCTAAGACATTTTTTCTATAAAAAAAATCTTCAGATTCTAAAACATTTCTTCTATAAAAAAAATTCTCAGATTTTGAGACATTTATATAGAAAAATTCATAGATTCTGAGCTATTTTTTCTATAGACAAATGCTCAGATTTTGAGAAATTTAAAAAAAAAAAAAAAGATTCTAAAATATTTTTTTTATAAAAAATTTTTTAGATTCTGAGAAAATTTTTTAGATTCTGAGAATTTTTTTTTTATAGAGTTTGGCATTCCCGAAAATTTTAAAATGATCATATCTCGGTAAATATTGCCGACACAATAAAAAGTCATAAAGAAATTTTGAAGCTTTTGGTTTTTCTTGCCTGCCAAGTACCACAAACCTCTCAGAGTAATAGTTTTTTAGTTATTCAGTTTCTAAAATTCTCAAGACCCTATTGGGCCCCTAAATTGCAGTACCTGGAAAACTAAGAAAGATGACGCTAAACTGACCAACATTTTGAATCTATGGTGACCCCTTAATGGCCTAGGGGTCTGGACCTAATGGGGTCTGGACCCAATGGGTGAAATGGACCAAAAATATTGGATTTTTTTTTTCGTGTCGGGAGTATTTTGAAATTGGGAAAAAATTGGTTCATGTTTAGATCTAGCCTACTACCCTATTTATTTCCACTCATCTATGTAATGTTGCCTTTTAGAAAATCGAGCTTAAATGTTTTGAACAAAACTTTTAAGCTGGAAGCAAAAGAGTGTTGGTACTTGTTAGTCAAAAAATGCCAATTTTTTCAACTTTTAAGTGTAACTTTTAACAAAACAAGATATTTCAAGCTATTCAAATGGCTATAAATCAGAAAATAAAAGATACAACCACTACCTTAAGCTTGTTTTTTAGGCATTTAATAACCCAAATTTTGTAAAAATCTGATAATAAACAAATTGGCAAACATTAGAGGCCCGTCAAAACTTAAGCTCTAAATAACGTTAGCTATAACCGGCCCTTGGTAGTACCTCTATTGGATATGTGGGGTTCACCGTCCAAACTTAAGCTCAAAATTACGTTAGCTATAACTGGCATTAATTTCACTGCCAAAATAAACCACTGTGTATTCTGGAGGGAATTAATGGTTTCGGCCAAGTCTATTTAATTTGTCTACACGTTTTTAAATAGCGCTTTGTTTAATTATTCACTTACTTATTTATTTGTTTATTTACAGATGGCATGGCTATGGTTAAATTAAATACATTCCACTGGCACATTACTGATTCGCATAGTTTTCCATTGGAAGTTAAATCCAGGCCTGAACTGCATAAATTGGGTGCATATTCTCCACGTAAAGTTTATACCCATCAGGATATAATGGAAATAGTTGAATATGGTCGTGTTCGTGGTATACGTGTCATGCCAGAATTTGATGCTCCTGCTCATGTTGGTGAAGGTTGGCAACATAAAAATATGACAGCTTGTTTTAATGCCCAACCATGGAAAGATTACTGCGTGGAGCCACCTTGTGGTCAGTTGGATCCCACCGTTGATGATATGTATTCAGTACTGCAAGATATTTATCAAGAAATGTTTGATCTCTTTAATCCCGACATTTTCCATATGGGTGGTGATGAAGTATCGGTCAATTGTTGGAATAGTAGTGCACAAATACGTAATTGGATGACATCGAAACAAGGTTGGGGCTTACAAGAAGCTGATTTTATACGCTTATGGGGTCATTTTCAAACAGAAGCCTTAAAACGAGTTGATACGGTTGCCAAGGGAAAACAAGTACCAATTACCTTATGGACTAGCCATCTGACTGATGTTCCCTATTTGGATGATTATTTAGATAAACATCGGTATATTATACAAATTTGGACTACGGGTATGGATCCTAAAGTAACGGATATTTTAAAGCGTGGCTTCCGTGTTATAATTTCAAATTATGATGCACTTTATTTTGACTGTGGCGGTGCTGGTTGGGTTAGCGATGGCAATAATTGGTGCTCCCCATATATTGGTTGGCAAAAGGTCTATGAAAACCGAATGGAAACAATTGCCGGTGACTATATACCACTTGTTCTTGGTGCTGAGGCTGCCATTTGGTCGGAACAAATTGATGAGCATACATTAGATCAACGTTTTTGGCCACGTGCTAGTGCTATGGCTGAACGTTTGTGGTCTAATCCTCAGGATACATGGCGTCAGGCTGAGCCACGTATGCTAATGCATCGTGAACGATTAGTTGAAAATGGTATTAGTGCAGAAGCATTACAACCGGAATGGTGTCGTCAAAATGAACATGAATGTCCCATTGATGCCTACACAACTCAAAAAAAGGCTTAAACAATTTTAAGCCTTTAAAATTTTGGTTCTTTGCGCCAATATTTATAATTATAGTGATATTTTGTATTTATATATTATTGTACTCATATAAAAAAAGATTACAAAAGACATTTTACCGTATTATAAAGCAATTCAATAATCTTTAAACATATAAAAATAAAATATTTTGTTTTAATCCTTAAAATTTAAATTGTGAAATTAAATTAACGAATCTATGAGGCATTCCACGCCAAATGTCCAGCGAAAAAAAACACATGAATGTCATATGTGTCCATATATAGGATAGGATCATATCACTCCTTAACTTGTATAGTGTCACAACTCAAAATATTTGATTTTGCAGAAAACACGTTTAAAGTTTACTATTGAAACTGGTTTTTAATTGAAAAAGGCCGGTACATAGAAAATGTAATAATGGCGTGTACTCTTCTCAAACGGTGAGTTTAAAAGATATTCAAACGAATTTTTGACTCAATATAAAGCACGATATAACGAATAATTCTGCATCATTAACTCAAAAAACGCATTTTTTGAGTTATGACACTATACAAGTAAAGGAGCGATATATCTTCAAGTATGTAGCCATATATCCTCGTATATGTTTCCATATACGAACATTTTTCACCGGGATTAGTAAATTACTAAAAAAAACTGTTTTTATGATGATCGGAAATTTTTCTTTTTGGGCGCTACAAAATTTTTAATTTTTGTTGACACCTTGTTGAAATTGAAAATAAATAAAATTCACGGTTTTGCTCATAACTTCTTAGCTCCTTGACCGTTTTTGCTGAAATTTAATACCAACCTGACTGGGTTAACGACAAATACAACTTCAGCAGCCTCATGGATATCTTTCGAAAGTTAGAAATATGCCTTTGCTACGTCTAACTTTGATGGAAATTTCAACTTGGATTTGTTGTTCTTCGTAGTAATTCTTCGTTGAAAATCAATCTTGGCCAAAATATGCGAGGAATACTCCTTAGGCAGCAATTTACAAATGTTTGTAAGCGGCTGGTTAACTAAACTGTTGCCTTGCAGGTGTTTTTACATGCATATAATAACACTGATTTCATATTTGAGTTTAAAATGTTCGCCGTAATGGAGCTATGTTATTCTGTTATCAAAATCAAGAAGACTTCCTCCGTCGACAGATAAGTTACTACCCATACTTAATAAAAATGCATTTTATGTTTTTGTAATTCTTTATTTCGTAGAATATAAATTGTTAATACAACAATTTTTATTGTTGCTTTATATAGAAATATTTGAAATGTTAATTTAATCAATAAGAGTAAAGTAAATTATAAAACTAGACATGATGTTGGATGTTTTTTTTTTTTTTGTTTGTTTTTTATATCAATTAGAATGTATTTTGTATATCAATTGAGGGAATTTAAAAAAAAGCTAATTGAAAAAACCATATTAAAATAATTAACTGAAACAAAATTATACTTTTGTATATATATACAACAAATGTGTGTATGTCCCAACTATACATACAGTAAGTAAATGCGTACCCAAATAAAAAAAAAATAAAGAGATACTATAAATGGTCCAGAAATCACTAATTTTCGTCATCTCCGCTTGTTAATTAATCATCATCAATCAAAGTTTTTATGTTTGTTGGTGGTTTGTTGGTTGGGAAGGGAGAATGGGTGTAGTAATATACAATTTCTTTTGCAAAATGTTTTGCTTATTTTTTTTTTTAATCCGGCATCGTCGTCTATTCTTTTTCATCTGTATTGTTTGTTGGTATTTGCCACATTCTCCCGTATCAACAAAAAAAATTGTCAAGTCTTAATAAACTTTTTGTTTAATTTCAAGTTGGTTGATTCATACAAGTGTGTAACATAGTAGTTGAAGTACCAAGAGGTCCGTGTAAAAGAATTGTTGTATTATTTCAAGTAGTAAGTAGGTCCAGGTTTCACTTGCAAAAGTCCATTCATATTTGTATTGCTCTCTATCCGTTTTGTTTTCTTGTTTCCAGTGATTGTGGGGTACTTAATTGTAGTTGTCAGTTTTCATTATAAGTAATTTTTTTTTTTAGTTTATGTTTAAGTTTTTTCGTATAATCGTTCATTTCTTTGAAGTCTGTGAAAATAGAAAATAAAAATTATATTGCATTATATTGCAATAATCTATGGGAAGTTTTATTTTAAGAAATACTTTTGAATTTTAAAATGTTAGCTTATTCAAAATGGAAAAAAAAACTAAATTTTTGGATTTTTTTTTGTAAAGTATTTTTGTTAAACCATAAGAAAATAATAGGTCTATTCGATTACCTTACTACAATCTACTATTTTTTACTCATTTTACTACAGCTGGAAATTTTCAATACAAAAAGTAAACAAACTTTCCAGTTGTAGTAAAAAATAGTAAGAAATTTGGGTAATCGAATAGATCTAATATCTCGAAAAAAATGTTGCTTAAAAAATCGTTACTCATACTCAAACACCTATTTTATAATCTACACCACTGATATATGGGGGTTTTCGTGTCAACTGACACAACTTTTGAAACCGATGTCTTCCGATCGGGATGCATCAAGGTAAGTCCTATTGGATATTAATTAGTTCAGACACAATTTTTCAACGAGATCGGTCAAGAACTCTCAGAGTTAGAGGGGATCGAAATTTGACATTTTGGCCAAAGAGGTGTATATTCTCATCCATGTAACTTCTTACCTATTGTTTTTAGCAAAATATGTCCCAAATAGTTTATATAGCTACTTCTTCAGTCTTTCGAAAAAAAAGTTAGAAAAAAATCCTCAAAAACCCCAAATCTGCCCTAGAAACGACCCTGGAGGGGTGCAATGTGAGACGACATTTTTCTTGAACATACCTTACACCTAATTCCACTTCCAAAGGGGGCTCCCATACAAAACATTTTTAAAAAATTTGATCCTACCATTCTAACTTACCCTAAAGTGCCCCTAGTGGAGCCAAATGTATGACCAACTTCCATTATTTTATCAATTCCAACATTTTTTGCAAACATACCTACAATGTATCTTTAACCCTTAAGGTGGTCCCCATACATTTCGTATATTTTTTATAAATTTGTTTTATTAAACCAGCTGCTACCGCCCCAACCGTGCCTCCTAGAGAGGCACAAATTACGACCAACCCCCATTATTTTTTAGTTACCAACATTTTGTCCGCACATAATTATACCCTATCTCCACTCCCACGTATTTTTAAAAACTAATAAAAAAAAAATAAAAAACAAGTGAGAGTGTTAAATTTGGCTGTGCCGAATCTATTATACCCTCCAAAATGTAAAAAAAAATATAAAAAAAAATTTGTCAGGGGCGTTTCTTTTTTGGGGGGGGTTGATAGGGTCAGTGGGGGACGTTGAGAGCACCTTCTCATCGCGATAAATATATCAAATGTTTCATTTAATTAACAAAAATACATAAAAAACATGTAAAAAAGTGTATTTTTTTAGAGGTTGATTTAGTTCTTCAAGGGGGAACTTTTTTCCCCCTGGTCCGATTTGGCCAATTTCCGAACTTAACCTGCCTAGGAACATAAGACATATTTGTGCCAAACTTGAAGGGTCTAGCTATTTTATTTTGGACTGCATCGTGTTAACTACAGACGGACGGACGGACAGACGGACGGACGGACGGACATAGCTAAAATGTCTTAGAATCGATCACTGATCAATAATATATATACTTTATGGGGTCCCCGACCGATATTTCGATGCGTTACACACGGAATGACAAAGTGAGTATACCCCCATACTGTAGTTGGAGGGTATAAAAAAATGTATGGGGACCCTCTTAAGAGTTGAAAAAATATTGGGGGTCGGTCATACATTTTACTTCTCTAGGGGCACCCTATGGACAGTTAGACCGGTAGGAGCAAATTTTATAAAAACGTCATTTTGTATGGGAGCCCCCTTAAGAAGTGGAAATTGAGGTTAGGTATATTCAAGAAAAATGTTGGGGCAGAAAATTAATGGAGGTCGGTTTCACATTGCACCCCTTCATGGGCAGTTGTGGGGCTTTTTGTGGATTTTAACCTCTTTACGCCCAATTTTGACCCCGATGAGGAGTCATATGGCCCCACCGCACCGCCCTTATTTTTTGGCTCATGCTTTCTTTTTTGAACCTATCAAAGGGGGTGTCCCGGATCGAAATCGAAAACTGGTGAGCTATCCTACGCCTAATAGTGCAAATTGAAGAACCGTCATAGATATTCCATTCGCATCCCACTAAGCGACCCCATAGCTCTTAAAGGAAATCACCTAAGATTTTTTTTGAATCATTTTTTATTTTTTTTATAATTTTTTTTTCGAAAGACTGAAGAAATAGCTATCTAAACTATTTGGGACACATTTTGCTAAAAAAAATAGGTAAGAAGTTACATGGATGAGAATAAGCATTAGAGTCCGACCGAATATTCGGTTTCGGACGAATATTGGGGTTTCCGCCATTATTCGGTATTCGGCAAAATTTTGGCCGAATATTAGCCGAATCCGAAACTTTTTTGTTATTTAAAAAAATATATAAAAAAGTCGCTGAATTTTTTATTTCGTGTTTCATTCCACTTGATTTAGTTCACTTGAACAAAAAATAACAAGGTTGTCCAATAAATGTGATACCGTTATACTTCAAACATTTTTTTCTCTTAATCTTCAAATGTATAATTTTTTGAGTTCTTTATAAAAATATTTTTTTTTTTAAGTTTAGTAAAATAATTATTTTTTTTAATAAATTCAACCATTTCTATGGTTTAAAATCATAAAATGCTGTATTGGTTTCTTTAAAGCAATCATAACAATTTTTTTTCGCGCCAGGCGATAATTTTTTGTTAAAGTTTCGGTTCAGTTCGGTTTCGGCCGAATATTGCTTTTTCGGCCGAATATTCGGTTCGGATTCGGTTCGGCCTCAAAAAGTGTTTCGGTCGGACTCTAGTTTTTATAAAATCAATTAAAGTTGTTTTCATTCGACCTTAATTTTGTTTTTTTTTACCTATTAATTATTTACCTAAAATAAATTTAAACGATTTCCCCACAATATAGCCGCGTTGCCAAAAATATTTTTTTATATAGAGTTTGACAGATTTTTTTACGTGAACATAAACAGAATATGAGCCTTTATGGCGAATCAGCAGCATTTCCATCGACATTTTTTTGTAGCAGTGATTTTATATAGACTGAGGGGTTATCGCGTAACTTTATTGGAAAGAAATCGTTCGAATTTGGAAATTTTAAACATGCCGTAACAATAAACTCTTTTACGTAAAATTATATTTTTTTACATTATGTAAAGAAGACCTGACAGGCTCTAAAGAATTTTGTTGCTAAAAAAATATTTTCATTTT
The DNA here is from genome assembly GCA_963921195.1 of Pegoplata infirma. Classification (NCBI taxonomy): domain Eukaryota; kingdom Metazoa; phylum Arthropoda; class Insecta; order Diptera; family Anthomyiidae; genus Pegoplata; species Pegoplata infirma. The sequence goes on along the minus strand of OY992539.1, from coordinate 127,993,722 downwards.
AATTATTTGCCAAAAGAAAAACCTTTCGAAAATGTTTCCGTTTCGAATCGAAATACGCGGTTTCCCCCCTGAATTGTACATTTAACTTAAATCTTTAAGAAAAAATATTAGGTATAACTAAAAAATTAATATTGAACACTGTTTTAAACAAAAATTTAAAATAAATTCACAACAATATTTAAGAATTCTATCAAATAAGTTAAAATTTTAAATCCAAATGCAGTTCTTAAAATGAAACTTCCCAGTTGGTCAAAGTATAAAGTGTAACGTAAATAAGACTTTCGTAAGTCATTTTGGCTACTGAAAAGTCCAAGTCTCTGAATATAAAATGAATATTTCTTTCTTAACAATCAAAAAAAAATAAAGGCAAAACTAATTTCATTGGATTTTAATTAACTACAGTTTACTTACCTCATTAAAGCAGAGAACTGATGCTTTTAAACTTTAAAAATACTTCAAACAAAAAGTATTAAAAAAATGAAATGATAAAATAAACTCACGTTTAATTTCGGCGCATGCGTTTGCGGCTGCCATCGTCACCATCATCACCACCCATTCCTCTTTCTTCGGCTTCCATAACCTATGCGAAACAAATAAAAATACAAGTTTATGAACACATTCTAAAACTCCTGTTTGTTTTAGTTATTGTTATACCTTAATTTTGGATCCACAGATTTCCGCACCATTTAAAACTTCTATAGCACTTTGTGCTGAATCGTGGTCAGCATATTTGACATAACCACAGTTTTTATTCGGCAACAAATAAACATCAATTAAACCTCTCCAGCAAGAGAAAACATTTTTCAATATCGAAACGGGCAAGTTCTACAATGTAATGTAATGTGATTTTTTTTTAATTTAATGTATATTTTATTAATAACAAAAACAATATTACCGATGCTAATACTATGAATAAACGTTGCGCAACTGGATCATCGCTAGATGCCAATGGTTGTGATGGTGGCAATGATACATTGCAAATCGAATCCTTCTTGGTGCGCTCTAAAGATGATTAAAATAAATAAATAAAAAAACGAAACAAAAATATGGGAAACAGTTATTTTTTTTTATTAGTAACTTAACAACAAACACTTAATATGTATTTTAAAACCTACTATCAATAAATGATGTATCAATGCGTGAAGAACTCATACCAGATACTTTAACGATAATACGTTCACCTACTGGATATTCAAGACCATGTATTTTATCCCTAAAAACAAGAAAAAAAATATATAAAAAATTATATGTATTTATAATTATAGGTGATTCTTATGTATACTTGGCATAAATAGCTGCTTCTGGATTATCATATACCACAATTGCTTCATTAGTACGTGGACCATCTGAAATTGAAACAAAATTTGTTTGATTTAAAACTATGTATCTTATGCACAGAAAAATTCTCAGAAATTTAGATGTGAGACATATTTAGACATTTTTCCTATACAAAAATTTTCAAAATCTAAAACATTTTTCCTAGTAAAAACAATTCTCAGAATCTCGAGAAATTTTTTCTATAGAAAAAAATTTCAGAACCTGAAACGTATTTCATATAAAAAAAACTTAAAGTCTGATGATGAATTTTTCTTATACAAAAAAAATCTAAGAATTGAAGACATATTTTCAGATTCTAAAAAAAGTTTCTGATTCGGACAATTTGTCTATAGGAAGGAAAATGATAATTTCCGTCTTCACCATTTACAGATGTAATTCAAAAAAAAAAACAAAGATTCTACTTGTATCTAAAATTCAAATTGTTAATATAAGATTATAAGGAGTGAGATCATAAAAATGTTAACACACATAAAGTTAAATAAAAAACAGACTACTGAATTTTAAGACTTCAAACCAAATTTTTTTTAAATAAAATTTAATACAAAATCATAACAAAAAAACCGCATGGAACTCTAACCACTACGAACAAAGTTATCCACTTTTTCCGGAAACCCTCCCATTAAGGCTTTTATGGTAGTTTCTGTCACCTTTTTAGAGCAGGTGGTCCATCTACGTTTGAAATCTTGCATGTCCTGGGAGACCTTTTTGTTGCCCTTTAATTCTTTTTTAACAAGAGCCCAATATCTCTCCACTGGCCTGAGCTCCGGGCAGTTTGGTGGATTTGCCTCTCTTGGTACAAAAACCACATTATTATCATTATACCACTCCAGCACTTTCTTGCAGTAGTGACAAGATTCTAAATCGGGCCAAAAGTAAGTGGATACATTGTGCTGACTCAAGAACGGAAGAAGTCTCTTCTGCAAACACTCCTTGATATAAATTTCGCTGTTTATAGAGCCAGATGTCACAAATGACTGGCTTCTTTGGCCGCAGCTACATATGGCTTGCCATACTAGGAATTTTTTGGGGAATTTCGTTTGCTTTTTTGACCGAAATTTTTCCGCAACATTTCCTCGAACATCGGAAACATAAAATTCTTGACCAGGGAGCTGCGCAAAATCAGCCAGGACATAAGTTTCGTCGTCCATTACACAACAGTTGTATTTTTTTATAAAATTTGATTTCAATTTTCTAGCTCTGGTTTTGGCCTCCAAATTTTTAAAAGCGTTTCTATCGGGAACTTTTTGAACTTTGTAGGACTTTAGTCCCGCCTTACGTTTCACTTTACGTACAAAAAAGTCTGAGCATTAGGCTAACCGAGCTGTTTTTCTGCCAGATGTGTTAGGAGCTCTCTTAAGGATGCTTTTAACTTTATATGCCTTACCAATGTTACGATAACCAGTCGTTGTTCCTGTTCCCGGCTTCCTTTCAATTGTTAGGTGTTCCAGATACCTTTTTACCACTTTTGAAACTGTTTGGCGGCATACATTAGTTTCTTTGGCAATTTTTTTGTATGTCCATGTTTGGTTTTGTTGAAAATATTTAATTATTTTTGAACGCACTTTTCTTTCATCGTCCATTGTGTAAAAAATTGCAAATTAAAACTCATGATGTAAATTAATTTATTAACTGACATATTTTTAAAATGTAAACTGCCGAAAAAAAAAAAAATTTGGAAGCTTTACACCAAAGTTGTAGGCAAAAATGTGTGTTAACATTTTTATGATCTCACTCCTTAATTGCAATTCGAAAAATATCAATTGTAATTGCAAAAGATCAACAGTAATTCAAATATTGCTTTTGTAATTCGAAATAAATCAATTGTAATTAAAAAAAGATCAATTGTAATTTTTATATTCCACTTGTCATTCGAAAAATATCAATTGTTGTTAAAAAATGCAATTATAAATGGAATTTAATTGTAATTCGAAAAATATCAATCGTAATTCAAACAAGTAAAAAAGTTAAATTCGGCCTTGCCGAATGTAAAGATACCCTCCACAATTTCAAAAAGATTATTGCAAAAAACTTTATTTAAAAGGAAATTACTTTTGAAAAAAAAATTTTTTTTTGAAAAAAAAATTTCCGTGAAAAAAATTTTTGGTAAAAAAAATCCGCGATTTTTTTCTATTTTTGTAAAAAATATGTTCGTACTTGTTTAAATACCATTTGGTGTTCAATTATGTTCACATATGCCAACCAGAAGCCGAATTAAAGCATTTTGTATTTTTAGGTTATGTTGAATGTACTGAAATTTTTTAGGCGTGCTTACATTTTCGTTCATAACTTTTGAACCGCTGAACCGATATCGCTCAAATGCAATACCAAACTTCTCGGGAGAACTTCCAATAAATATGTTAAGTTTCAGTCATCTTTGTGCAATATTTTGTCCGCCACAGCATTTTCCACAGACAGACGGACAGACGGACATCGCTAGAATGTCTTAAAATCGATCGGGAATCATGAATATATATACTTTATGGGGTCCCAGATCGATATTTCGATGAGTTACAAACGGAATGACAAACTTATATATACCCTCTACTAAGTGGAGGGTATAAAAATTTAAAATAAAGAGCTACGATGTCGAGACTGGTTTTTAATGAAAGGTTGTATCCTTGGCTTTCATATAATATAAAACTATGCTACTATACAAGAGATATTTTTGAAAAAAAAAAATTGATTTAAACAATTTTTATTTTTTAAAACACAAACTTGATTTGACTCGCAATGGAGTAACAGATTTTGAATTTGAATTTCGCTTTAAAATTAAAAACTCAAAATTCCGGTTTAGTTTTGATCCTTTATAATTTTGTTTTTAAAGAGCTACGATGTCGAGACTGTTTTTTAATAAAAGGTTGTATCCTTGGCTTTCATATAATGTAAAACTATGCTACTATACAAGAGATATTTTTGAAAAAAAAATTGATTTAAACAATTTTTATTTTTTAAAACACAAAATTGATTTGGCCCCCAATGGATTAACCGATTTTGACCTTTTTTAGATTGAAAGGTACTAAAATTACCTTACTAACGATACCAAATTTAACTTAATTGGATAAGTATTGAAGGAGAATTTCGCTTTCAACTTTGAAGCGATATATCTAGCGAAATATGTCTCTGCGACCCGATATTTTTTTGTTTTTGTTAAAATCAGTATAAAAAAGGCTCATCTGCAAAAATTTTATAAAAATCGGAGCGGTGTCTTTCAAATGCAGTTAAGCAAATATTTTTTCGAATAACACATTTAATCTTCGAATTGCACATGTAATCTTCGAACTACAAATGTACTCTTCGAATTAAATATTTAAATGGTATAGAAAGGTTTTATAATTTGAAAAAATTTTCGTATAGAAAAATTCTCATTTAGAAAAATGTTCAGAGTCTGAGACATTGACAATTTTTATTATTTTTTTATTGAAAAATCTATAAATACTTACACTCTTTTGTTATTTGACAATAATCCAATCCAGGTATGATATCAAATAAACGCCATAATTGATCTTGATTAACACAAGTACTAATAACAACCTCTAGACATGTTGGTTGGGGCACTTGTACATTTTGCATACGTAAAAATTGTGACATATCATTGTTGAACGAGTTATTGCCGCCCCAATCGTTACCAAAACCTCCACCACCACCGCCACCACTGTTATTGAAACCACCGCCTCCCATACCCATGCCACCCATCATATTTCCACCACCGAAACTGTTATTACCACCCCCATAGCCGCCATTACCACCACGTCCTCCCATCATATCATCCCCACGTCCATTACCGCCATATTGGTCACGTTGATTTCGCGAGTTAGTGCCTTTGGGCTCGGCAAATACGGCTTTATATTTTGAGGGACAATTTTCAAATGCGACAGCTGCATTATAGAATGTTGGATAACGAATGTAACCAAAACCTTTGGGATTGCCAGACGCTTTGTCTTTAACTATAGTAATATGCTCAACGGGACCCCATTGTTCGAATTCTTCTCGCAATTCTTCTTCTGTAGCTGTTTTTGGGCATACAATAAAAAGTCGGACATATTTTTCATGTTCATTGTCAGATTTACTGGAACCTTGGTTACGACTAAAACAGCAAAGAAATTAAACTAATGTAAAAGTAGAATTTAAGATTATTTTAACTTACTTGGCAGCCACCAATACTTTCAAAGTACGATCCAATGATCCAATAGTTTTCCCATTCATTTCCTCTTGGGCTTTAGCGGCATCAGAGGTCTTTGAATATTTTATGTAAGCAATACCTGTTGGGATAATTTACTTGTTTATAAAACACTTTGTACAATATTAATTTAATTTGAATCATATTGGGCAAAACTGCAGATTACGGGACACAAATATTACAAAAAAATATGCCACCCCCTTAAGAATAAAAAAAACCAATAATACCTTTATTTTCACCGGAACGTTTATCTTTCACCACCCAAATATCTTCAATATCACCATATTGCGAAAATGCCTCTCGGAAGTCTTCTTCGGTGTGTGCCTTATTACAAATAATGAATAAACGAGACATTGGTGGGTCATCGTCGCCGGCGTCCCGGCCACCGCCTCCGCCACCACCACCACGGTTACCATCACGAGATTGGGAACGATAATCCGACATTTTTATTGTTAAAATTATTTATATCTTTTTTTTCGTTTAAATTTTTCACACCTATTTTACAAGGAAAACTTGCATAAATTTTTTCTTGCACTTCCGAGAAATAAAAATGGCGAACAAGTGAAAAAATAAAATGTGTCTACACCGGCGTCGGTGATGTCAAATTTTGTAGAGTTGTCAGGGTGGTAGTGTTGTAAAAGTAATGACTACCAAATACTCAAGAGTAATTACCACAGACCATATAGACACAAAAACTTATGGTGTTTTCTTTTCTGAAAAAAAATGTTTGCCTTTTAGGGCATACATTTTTAAAATGTTTAACACTCACCTATAAAAATTTGCATTTTATTTGACTAGAATAGAACACAACATACAGCAATACTCTGCCCTGTATTTTTTAACAGCTGTTTTGAGAAAACAACACAGAAAAAGTCAGCTGTTGTATAATATGGCGTTCACACTAGCGAGCTTAAACAAGTTGTTCAACAAAACACCAGTAGCAGAATAAAAACGTAATGGGCACAGAACAAAGACTTTTTTAAACATCTCACTCTTGAACACTTCAAAACAGCAAGTGTGAACGCCGTATAAGGCAATTTCAACCCCGTGATTTTTTACGGGGTAAAAAGTGCAACTTTTTTGCACTTTATAGGGCAGACATTTTTAGAAAAGAACACGATATTCTTTATAAGGGTTGACATTTTTTAGAAAAGAACACAAAAACATAATTTTCGGGGCGAAATGCAAAAAAAAAAGCACATTTTTTGCCAGAAAAGAAACACCATTAAATATATAAAGCAGTGTTGGTATTTGAGAATTTTCTAATAGTGCCAAGTTGAAGGCTAAAAAGGGCCAAAATAGGTTAAAAAGGGCCAAACTAATTTTTTTTAAATATTTTTTAGTACTTTTTACACACAACTTATAACTTTTTTTAGAAATGACGGTTTTGAAAGTAAAATCATCTCTGCGGGAAAGGTGACCAGTCGAGGACCGGGCATAGAGTGTTTTTTATACAAAAAGGACCTGTCAATTATTAACACCTTGTGATATGTTTCAGGACTTGTGTCGAACTGATCTTTCAGATCTCCGGACACATTTTTACTGGTCTTAGAACTAGTATTCCATGACCAGATTGTTGTAAGGGGGAACAACTGATAATTTTTTCGTGTTTGTAATACATAATTAAATTTTAGTACGAATATTTTTATTTTAACTAAATTTTGACAATATTTGGAGAGAATGAAAAAGGGCCAAAACTGTTATTTGTGGTGCCACTGACCATTCAATAGTGCCAAAAATGGCACTATTGTGCCACATTTCCCAACCGTGATATAAAGACCATAGAAAAGATTAGAAGGTACGCAGTGTTGTATTTGATGTATTTTCCAATATGGTGGCAAAATGCTTGTTCTTCCTCATCTTACACGTATTTAATATCAAATTAGATTCTTTGTTTATAAAAAAATGAATTTGTCTTTCATTTAATTAAATTTATTATTTATTTTGCTTTATTCAACGTTTTTTTTAAAGATAATACGCACTATTGATAGTTTAAAAACTTTTTTCTCTTTTGTTGTTTGCTTTGTTGTTGTTCTCCTTTGTGTTGCATTGTTTTTATTAAACGTCAAAAGTTACATAATGTGCTGTCACTAATACTTATTCAAGCGAAATACGACTCTGTTTCATTTCTATTTTTTTCTATGATAAAGACTATGCAAGAGTCAATTCTTTTTGACGTTTAAAGGTGGTGTTAGTTTTACAAATGGTATCTGGGAAAGTTGGAAATTTTGTTTACCTTTTATTTTTCGTTTAATTTTGCTGGTTGTTTTGATTTAATTATATTCATTTCTTTTTTTTATTATGTATTTTTTTATTTTCAAGTGACACAACAATAATTTTCATTCATAATTTTAAAATTTTTTTATGTTTATTTTTCGTTATTCCCAAATCGTTCCCAAATACTTTCCAAAAAAAGATTGCCATCTGTAGATAACGACTTCGTTATTACTGACACTACTATTCATGAGTTACCCCTGTATAGACATCATAGGCAGGGGTAACTCATGAATAGTAGTGTCAGTAATAACGAAGTCGTTATCTACAGGTGGCAATCTTTTTTTTGGGAACGATTTGGGAATAACGAAAAATAAACATTAAAAAATTTTAAAATTATGAATGAAAATTATTGTTGTGTCACTTGAAAATAAAAAAATACATAATAAAAAAACGAAATGAATATAATTAAATCAAAACAACCAGCAAAATTAAACGAAAAATAAAAGGTAAACAAAATTTCCAGCTTTCCCAGATACCATTTGTAAAACTAACACCACCTTTAAACGTCAAAAAGAATTGACTATTGCCTAGTCTTTATATATTTAAGTTTTTGATCATAGGGGTGAAACGAATAAGTTTCGCTCATGTTTATGTATTAGTGACGGCACGCGCGTGTAACTTTTGACGTTTCATACAAAACGTAAACAAACAACGAAAATACAGATGCAAAAGCTCACACGTACAGGCACACGTATTCTAGGCAGAGAAGTAAATTTAGTAGTGTTTTGTATGCGTCCATATTGAAAGTACCAAAATAAGCACTCGTGTTGCATGTCTATCACAGTCCAAATTCAGACAGGGCAATTTTAATTGCCGCAATTCTGATTTTCTAGTGTATCGGAGAGAGAGGGAAGAATCTTATCTCTCTCTCTGATACACTAAAAAATCAGAATTGCCGCAATTAAAATTGCCCAATGTAAATTCGGTCACAGACCATATAGACACAAAAACTTAAATATATAAAGACTAGGCAATAGTCAATTCTTTTTGACGTTTAAAGGTGGTGTTAGTTTTACAAATGGTATCTGGGAAAGCTGGAAATTTTGTTTACCTTTTATTTTTCGTTTAATTTTGCTGGTTGTTTTGATTTAATTATATTCATTTCGTTTTTTTATTATGTATTTTTTTATTTTCAAGTGACACAACAATAATTTTCATTCATAATTTTAAAATTTTTTAATGTTTATTTTTCGTTATTCCCAAATCGTTCCCAAAAACAAGATTGCCATCTGTAGATAACGACTTCGTTATTACTGACACTACTATTCATGAGATACCCCTGTATAGACACAAAAACTTAAATATATAAAGACTAGGCAATAGTCAATTCTTTTTGACGTTTAAAGGTGGTGTTAGTTTTACAAATGGTATCTGGGAAAGCTGGAAATTTTGTTTACCTTTTATTTTTCGTTTAATTTTGCTGGTTGTTTTGATTTAATTATATTCATTTCGTTTTTTTATTATGTATTTTTTTTATTTTCAAGTGACACAACAATAATTTTCATTCATAATTTTAAAATTTTTTAATGTTTATTTTTCGTTATTCCCAAATCGTTCCCAAAAACAAGATTGCCATCTGTAGATAACGACTTCGTTATTACTGACACTACTATTCATGAGTTACCCCTGTATAGACATCATAGGCAGGGGTAACTCATGAATAGTAGTGTCAGTAATAACGAAGTCGTTATCTACAGGTGGCAATCTTTTTTTTGGGAACGATTTGGGAATAACGAAAAATAAACATTAAAAAATTTTAAAATTATGAATGAAAATTATTGTTGTGTCACTTGAAAATAAAAAAATACATAATAAAAAAACGAAATGAATATAATTAAATCAAAACAACCAGCAAAATTAAACGAAAAATAAAAGGTAAACAAAATTTCCAGCTTTCCCAGATACCATTTGTAAAACTAACACCACCTTTAAACGTCAAAAAGAATTGACTATTGCCTAGTCTTTATATATTTAAGTTTTTGATCATAGGGGTGAAACGAATAAGTTTCGCTCATGTTTATGTATTAGTGACGGCACGCGCGTGTAACTTTTGACGTTTCATACAAAACGTAAACAAACAACGAAAATACAGATGCAAAAGCTCACACGTACAGGCACACGTATTCTAGGCAGAGAAGTAAATTTAGTAGTGTTTTGTATGCGTCCATATTGAAAGTACCAAAATAAGCACTCGTGTTGCATGTCTATACAGGGGTAACTCATGAATAGTAGTGTCAGTAATAACGAAGTCGTTATCTACAGGTGGCAATCTTTTTTTTGGGAACGATTTGGGAATAACGAAAAATAAACATTAAAAAATTTTAAAATTATGAATGAAAATTATTGTTGTGTCACTTGAAAATAAAAAAATACATAATAAAAAAACGAAATGAATATAATTAAATCAAAACAACCAGCAAAATTAAACGAAAAATAAAAGGTAAACAAAATGTCCAGCTTTCCCAGATACCATTTGTAAAACTAACACCACCTTTAAACGTCAAAAAGAATTGACTATTGCCTAGTCTTTATATATTTAAGTTTTTGTGTCTATATGCACGCAAAAAAAAAATCTGTGTAAGATTGAGCAATCCTACTTGGTAAAACTTTTTTCATACCAAAAAAAAATTTTTACCAAATTTTTGCTAATATTATGCTTGTCGATGTTAAAGTAACATAATTCATTTTTTATGTAAAATAACCAAGTAGCTTGCACAATAACGCAAATTACCTGCACAAAAATTTATCGAAAGAAAACAACAAAAAAACAAATACAGACCGCCATTTTCATTTTTTTGTGTGCGTTGTTTGTTTATTTTTTGTGTTATAAAAACGTAAAAAGGAAATTGATAAATAAAATAAAAATAAATTAATAAATAAAAATAAATAATTAGTTTTCTAAAAGATAAATAAATGCAAGATAAAAGAATGTTAAAGTTAATTTTGCTTTCATCACTTAAAACACCATTCATTAAGAAAAACCAATGGAGTCCCAGACGTATGTTTCGATGAATAACAAATGGAATGATAAAGTGAGTATACCCGCATTCCGAAGACACCAATAAGGTTTAATAGATTTTTAGTGTTTGAAACCGGTATGGGAAATACCAGAAATGTCTATAATTTTTAGAAATTCAATTTTTCTTCTGCATTTTTTCAACTTGAACCCTTATAAAAATTAGTGTTTGGTAATAATTTTCTATTTTTACAGGGTACTGCTTAATAAATTTTTGAAGCTATGGCGAATCCTTCACTACAATAAAGAGCGTGGACACCAATCCTGCCTTTAGGTAAAAAATTAAAACCTAAAAACCCAAAGCCAAGGGAGTCCATACCTGTTTTGAGTTACAAATGGAATGACAAAGTAAGTGTTCCTCCTTACCAAGAGACCAATGGGGTTTACCAATTTTTTAAATTAAAAATATATGTTTTGTAATAATTTTCTATTTTTACAGGATGCTTTTAAATAAATTGGTGAAGCTATAGCGGATCCTTTACTTCAAGAAGAAGCGTAGGCAGCAGTCACTCGAGAAAATTGTACAAAAAGGGTCAGTTGGTCGGTGGTAAATTAAATCCTACACAACATTTATTACATTAATATGGATTTATTCTGTGAAAATTTTAAATTCAACAAATATACAAATTTTTACAAAAATTTATTGAAAATTTATTCTAGCATAAATGTGGTAATTTTTAGCATTATTTTTAGTCATCTTTTCTAATAATTTTGGAATATTTCACCATATCTCTTTTGGTATATTTTACCAAGTTTTTACTTAAATAGCATTAGCATTTTCTTCAAAATTTTTTACATAAGTGTTTTGGCTAAATTACGAAAACTACTTCGTCGGTTGTAGTTTTAGCATATTTTTGGTAAAATTATGCCAGATTTTTGCTCACTCCGACACAAGTTTTTTTTTGCGCGTGGTCTGTGACCGAATTTACATTGGGCAATTTTAATTGCGGCAATTCTGATTTTTTAGTGTATCAGAGAGAGAGATAAGATTCTTCCCTCTCTCTCCGATACACTAGAAAATCAGAATTGCGGCAATTAAAATTGCCCTGTCTGAATTTGGACTGTGATAGACATGCAACACGAGTGCTTATTTTGGTACTTTCAATATGGACGCATACCAAATACTACTAAATTTACTTCTCTGCCTAGAATACGTGTGCCTGTCAGTGAATCAAGCCGACCGGCTCAAAATCGGCTGCGCGGCGCCGCCGGCCAATTTTTAACCTTTTTTCGCGCCGCCGCATTTCAAAAAACAGATTTTACAACAAAAATAGAACAAAAAAGTTCAGCCGACACTGAGCCGCCGCTGAGCAAAATTGGTCGAGCCGCCGCCGCCGAAAATTTTGGGTCGGCTTGATTGACTGGTGCCTGTACCACAGACTAACACAAGTTCTACACGTACCAGAAAAGCATAGATTTTTCTGTTAACAAATGTCAGTTTTTTTATGTTAACGCATCGTAGACATAATTGTTAAGCATTCCCCTTAACAATTATGTTAGAGGTCAATCAAAAAGTAATGTCTACAATATTATTTAAATTAAATCGATGTAAATACATTAACAAAAAATCAAGTGACATTTGTTAACAGAAAAATATATTCATTTCTGGTACGTGTAGAACATGTGTAATACAGACTCGACATAAGTGACAGGTGTCAAAAAAGTAGTTCTGAACCATATGGTTAATATTTTCAAATTATTCTACGAATTAGGTGAGAAAGAGAAAACTGATATAACGCGCCAAAAGAAAAATAGATGCCAGATCGGTTTTTGTTGTTTCACTCACTCCTAAGTCGTAGAAAGTGTTGCCATGTTAGCGTAAAACGGACTAAAAACCGCTCTGTTTTCTCCTAAAATCGCTTAATTTTTCCCCATTTTTTCTCATAAAACTCTACCACAGACTAAATACAGACTCGACTGTATTCCTTAAAAAAAAAACAAAAAGTTTTAATATAAGGTGGGTAAGTTGCTCGGTTTTCACGTGAAAATCTGTCAAACTCCATATAAAAAAAACATAAATTTCACACTGGCTTTACAAAAGCGTAAAAATTTCGCTGAAAAGGTATTCTGTTCACTGGTGAAAAACCGGCAAAATAACCCGGTATATGTTGCATCAATACGCATCAACACTATAAGCAACATTTTTTTAAATTGTACAGACCATTTAAAAAGCGGTGAAATTTAACATTCAGATGTAAAATGAAGTTATTATAAGTGTTTGGGACTGTAAACATTAAAAATATCACATAACTTACCAAAAAATATTATTTAAAGTTATTTTATGTATTCTGATGCGCAAAACATAACCAAACATATGACTGTCAAATTTTCGCTACAAATTAATTGATGTTTCGAAACATTTTTTTTCACCGGTGAACAACTTACTTAGCTATAGTATGAATACATAAAGTAATCAATAGAGGTATTCAGAGTCTTGTTACCACCCCTGGCAATGTAGCAAAAGAGTACTTCTTTCAAAAAATACATGTATTTTGAAAAGTAATTTTGAAAAGTGCTCTTTTACCACCAGTGCCAGGGCTGGCAAGCAAGACTCTGAATACCACTAATGTATTTTATTACTTACCAAATATTTACAGATCAGGTTCTATTTTTATTTATTTTTCTTATATTAAATAATTTTATAAGAAACAAAAACATTAAATAATTTTATAAGAGACATTTCATATAGCTACCAACTCACTCGTTCACTCGTTATAATAAAAAAAACGAACGAACAGGGATGTTTTTTGTTTTTTGTTTTATCTATTGAATTCTGTAGACGCGAGTGTAATAGTTGAATCAACTATACTGATTATTCAACGTTATCAACATTAATTTTTGTTGAATACGGCATTATTCTGTAGAACTTGATCTACAATAGAGGTATTCAGAGTCTTGTTACCAGCCCTGGCAATGTAGCAAAAGAGTACTTCTTTCAAAAAATACATGTATTTTGAAAAGTAATTTTGAAAAGTGCTCTTTTACCACTAGTGCCAGGGCTGGCAAGCAAGACTCTGAATACCACTAATGGGTTTACTAATTTTTCTACTAAGATATTTCTATGAGTGTAGTATCGCTAACACTCTTCACATTTTTTTGTCGTATAGTCAATTAATATCTGCATTTTTAAAATTTTCGGGAACACCAATTTTTATGGATTCAAAATTAGAGCCCATTAGCACAGACTAAATACAGACTCGACAGTAGAGTTTTACAAGAAAAAATGGGGAAAACTAAGCGATTTTAGGAGAAAACACAGCGGTTTTTAGTCTGTTTTACGCTAACATGGCAACACTTTCTACGACTTAGGAGTAAGTGAGACAACAAACACCGATCTGGCATCCATTTTTCTTATGGCGCGTTATATCAGTTTTCTCTTTCTAACCTAATTCGTAGAATAATTTGAAAACATTAACCATATGGTTAAAAAATACTTTTTTGACACCTGTCATATTTGTCGAGTCTGTATTAGTCTGTGCCTTATGCTTTACCAGTACATTTGTTGAAAATTTGTTAAGGCACAAGCACAGACTAAATACAGACTCGACAGTAGAGTTTTATAAGAAAAAATGGGGAAATACTAAGCGATTTTAGGAGAAAACACAGCGGTTTTTAGTCCGTTTTACGCTAACATGGCAACACTTTCTACGACTTAGGAGTGAGTGAAACAACAAAAACCGATCTGGCATCCATTTTTCTAATGACGCGTTATATTAGCTTTCTCTTTCTAACCTAATTCGTAGAATAATTTGAAAAAAAAATTAACCATATGGTTAAGAACTACTTTTTTGACACCTGTCACTTATGTCGAGTCTGTATTAGTCTGTGCCATTAGGGTCATCGTATGTAAAGAGAGTAGGCGATACCACAGACTAATACAGACTCGACATAAGTGACAGGTGTCAAAAAAGTATTCTTTAACCATATGGTTAATATTTTCAAATTATTCTACGAATTAGGTTAGAAAGAGAAAACTGATATAACGCGACATAAGAAAAATGGATGCCAGATCAGTTTTTGTTGTTTCACTCACTCCTAAGTCGTAGAAAGTGCTGCCATGTTAGCGTAAAACTGACTAAAAACCGCTGTGTTTTCTCCTAAAATCGCTTAGTTTTTCCCCATTTTTTCTTATAAAACTCTACTGTCGAGTCTGTATTTAGTCTGTGGCGATACTATGGACCAAAATTTGGCTCCGTTTTGGTCTATATATTTAAAAAATCGATTGCATTCGCAGTGGAATGATAAAAAATCGAATGCATTCGATTTTTCTAAATCGAATGAACTAGAAATTGAATGCATTCATTTTTGTTCATTCAATCGAATGAATTCCAAGGACTGCGTTCAATGTTGATTTATGAAATTGAATGCATTCACTGACGATGAAAATTGAATGGATTTTTTTGAGAATTCATTCGAAAAGGATTTCATTCTTCGAAGCTCTGGCTGTCACACACGTTCTAGATTAGCAACCATAGTGACATAGTAATCCAACGACCGTTTTGTAGATCTGGCATCACCAAAGATAATTGGAAAATTCTGGCAATGCCAAACTAAAGTTCAAACGCAAAGCAAAGAGAGACAAAAAAAATCTGCATTCTCACTGTAAAACTGGTATCTTTCATCTCGCTCGAATTTCGGTTTGTGATAAAATTTCGTAAACAATACCATATGGTTTTTGTTTACTACTTTTTCAAACGCCATTTGTTGGACTACTCTATGACTCTGTTAGCAACCATCACTTCTATCACGAAGGCAATTCAACGTCACTTTTGACGTTTAGAAACGCCAAAATTGATAGTAAGCAATTTCATTTTTCTTTTGGAGATTGTTTGTTCCCGCTTTTGTTAGCGTCTTCTTTTGTTTATCATGAAAAACGAATGTCAAATGAAAAATTACTACTCATTTTGACACTTGATTGCGAGCAATCTGTAGTAGAGCAGGCAAAATGTAGTCAAAACAACTGTCTTTTGTAGTAGATTTTACCGACATACTTTTTTGAGTGAAGTGGTCAGTGGGTAAAACTATTGTGGGAAGCACCTTAATGTCATTCGGTGTAGCTTTTTATAATTGAATATCGTAGAGGACATTACTACGAATAATTTTGTGTATCACACTTGTATAGAATCACTCGCATCTGTTCCATTTGTCCATTTCCATTAAAAAGCTATCTGACCAAAAGTGGTCAGTGGGTAAAACTATTGTGGAAAGCACCTTAATGTCGTTCGGTGTAGCATTTTATAATTAAATATCTTAGATTACATTACTACGGAGAATTTGGTGTATTACACTTCTATGGAATCAGCTCGCATCTGTTCCATTTGTCCATTTCCATTAAAAAATTATCTGGCCAAAAGTAGTCAGTGGGTAAAACCCTAGTGGAAAGCACCTTAGTCACAGACTAATACAGACTCGACATAAGTGGCAGGTGTCAAAAAAGTATTCTTTAACCATATGGTTAATATTTTCAAATTATTCTACGAATTAGGTAAGAAAGAGAAAACTGATATAACGCGCCATAAGAAAAATGGATGCCAAATCGGTTTTTGTTGTTTCACTCACTCCTAAGTCCAAATTCAGACAGGGCAATTTTAATTGCCGCAATTCTGATTTTATAGTGTATCGGAGAGAGAGGGAAGAATCTTATCTCTCTCTCTGATACACTAAAAAATCAGAATTGCCGCAATTAAAATTGCCCAATGTAAATTCGGTCTAATTGTAAGTCGTAGAAAGTGTTGCCATGTTAGCGTAAAACGGACTAAAAACCGCTGTGTTTTCTTCTAAAATCGCTTAGTTTTTCCCCATTTTTTCTTATAAAACTCTACTGTCGAGTCTGTAGTTAGTCTGTGCCTTAGTCACAGACTAAATACAGACTCGACAGTACACGCAAAAAAAAACTTGTGTCGGAGTGAGCAAAAATCTGGCATAATTTTACCAAAAATATGCTAAAACTGAAACTAGTGAGAGTGTTACATTCTCTGTTTCCCTCCAAAATGTAAAAAAATTATAGGGAGTTTTTTTGAGGAGGACCTTTCTTTGATTTATTATGATATTTTTGCAATTTTATCATTATTATTTTTTTATAGAAGTGCCCACTAAAAAGGGTAAACAGAAAAAAAACATTTTCCAATTAACTTGACCCAACTGCAAACCTTTTCTTTCATAAAACTATTTCATATGCTTAAAAATATAAAAAAAAAATTAAAAAAAAAATTTAAAAAAAAAATCGGACGCAGATTTAGTTTTACAAGGGAGAACTTTGTTCTTCTTGGTCTGATTTTGCCAATTTTCGAACTGAATCATCCAATGGCCATAAGATATATTTGTACCAAACTGTATGGCTTTAGCCCTTTTGGAATTGGACTGCATCATGCCTTTAACAGACGGGCGGGCATCGCTTGAATGTCTTCAAATTACTAAATACTAAACATTACTCTTTAATCAAGGATAAATATACCTTTTTTATTTTGACGATTTTTTGACGATTTTTGCAATGGGATGACGATTTTGACGATTTTTTTTATAAAAATCTAACATTTTTGACGATTTTGTACCACAGACCATATAGACACAAAAACTTAAATATATAAAGACTACACGCAAAAAAAACTTGTGTCGGAGTGAGCAAAAATCTGGCATAATTTTACCAAAAATATGCTAAAACTACAACCGACGAAGTAGTTTTCGTAATTTAGCCAAAACACTTATGTAAAAAATTTTGAAGAAAATGCTAATGCTATTTAAGCAAAAACTTGGTAAAATATACCAAAAGAATAATGGTGAAATATACCAAAATTATTTGAAAAGCTGACTAAAAATAATGCTAAAAATTACCACATTTATGCTAAAATAAATTTTCAATAAATTTTTGTAAAAATTTGTATATTTGTTGAATTTAAAATTTTCACAGAATAAATCCATATTAATATAAAAAATGTTGTGTAGGATTTTATTTACCACCGACCAACTGACCCTTTTTGTACAATTTTCTCGAGTGACTGCTGCCTACGCTTCTTCTTGAAGTAAAGGATCCGCTATAGCTTCACGAATTTATTTAAAAGCATCCTGTAAAAATAGAAAATTATTACAAAACATAAATTTTTAATTTAAAAAATTGGTTAACGCCATTGGCACAGACTAATACAGACTCGACATAAGTGACAGATGTCAAAAAAGTAGTCTTGAACCATATGGTTAATGTTTTCAAATTATTCTACGAATTAGGTTAGAAAGAGAAAGCTTATATAATGCGCCATTAGAAAAATGGATGCCAGATCGGTTTTTGTTGTTTCACTCACTCCTAAGTCGTAGAAAGTGTTGCCATGTTAGCGTAAAACGGACTAAAAACCGCTGTGTTTTCTCCTAAAATCGCTTAGTTTTTCCCCATTTTTTCTTATAAAACTCTACTGTCGAGTCTGTATTTAGTCTGTGCCATTGGTCTCTTGGTAAGGAGGAACACTTACTTTGTCATTCCATTTGTAACTCATCAAAACAGGTATGGACTCCCTTGGCTTTTGGTTTTTAGGTTTTAATTTTATAACTAAAGGCAGGATTGGTGTCCACGCTCTTTATTGTAGTGAAGGATTCTCCATAGCTTC
The DNA here is from genome assembly GCA_963921195.1 of Pegoplata infirma. Classification (NCBI taxonomy): domain Eukaryota; kingdom Metazoa; phylum Arthropoda; class Insecta; order Diptera; family Anthomyiidae; genus Pegoplata; species Pegoplata infirma. The sequence goes on along the minus strand of OY992539.1, from coordinate 127,975,319 downwards.
AAAAATTTATTTAGCAGTACCCTGTAAAAATATAAAATTATTACCAAACACTAATTTTTAACTAAAAATCTATTAAACCTTATTGGTGTCTTCGGAATGCGGGTATACTCACTTTATCATTACATTTGTTATTCATCGCAACATACGTATGGGACTCCATTGGTTTTTCTTATTGAATGGTGTTTTAAGTGATGAAAGCAAAATTAACTTTAACATTCTTTTATCTTACATTTATTTATCTTTTAGAAAACGAATTATTTATTTTTATTTATGTATTAATTTATTTTTATTTTATATATCAATTTCCTTTTTACGTTTTTATAACACAAAAAATAAACGAACAACGCATGCACACAAAAATACAAAATGAAAATGGCGGTCTGTATTTGTTTTGTTTTTTTGTTGTTTTCTTTCGATAAATTTTTGTGCAGGTAATTTGCTTTCTTGAGCAGGCTACTTGGTTATTTTACATAAAAAATGAATTATGTTACTTTAACATCGACAAGCATAATATTAGCAAAAATTTGGTAAAAAATTTTTTTTGGTATGAAAAAAGTTTTACCAAGTAGGATTGCTCAATCTTACACAGATTTTTTTTTTGCGTGTATGCAAGAGTCAATTCTTTTTGACGTTTAAAGGTGGTGTTAGTTTTACAAATGGTATCTGCACCCAAAAAAATAACTAGTGTTAAACAGTCTAATGTGACTTAGGTAAATTTTTTTTATATTGAGTTCAAGAAATTGCTCAAGTTTTAACTAAATTGTATATGACATTTATTTTGTAAAATAGCATTGTTTACAATATTAAATTTAACATACACAAACTTGAATCTTTTACCTAAGTTTTTTTATAAATATAAATAAATTTAATTCGATAAAGTCGACATATTAATGCCACATTGTAAACAACACATTGACAACAAATTGTCTTTAATTTTTTATAAAATATATGTATGAGAAACTAATTTATTTAATTAATTAAAAAGGTAAGCAAAAATAATGAGTTTATATATTTGATAAACGTATATTAACCAAAATATTAACTTTCAGTTGCAGACGGTGGTGGTTTATCCGAACATTTGCGGCATCCGCCACGCAACTTGTAAAAATACATTACTTGGAATCTCCACCCAATGTAGGCTGTTTAAATTTTAAGGAACGCCATAAAAAACATAAAACAATTGGTCTCCGGTTCGCAGTGTTGGTTCAATAGTAGACACAAAAGCAGATCCAGAAAATGACTTGAGGTTTTTGATTGCAGATTCCGGTTAGTGATAATTCAGCATCTACAGAAAAAATTCTTTAGAAAGATAGTCTCACAATATGGTACTTTCTATAGAACAATTGTCTCAGAATATGAAAATTGTTCTAAAGAAAAATTGTCTTAGAATCTATGATTTTTTCTATTGAAAAATTGTATCAGAACCTGAGACTTTTTCTGTAGAAAAAATGTCACAGAATCTAAAATTTGTTCTGTAGAAAAATTGTGTCAGAATCTGAGTTTTTTTCTATAGGAAAATTGTTTAAGAATTTACGACTTTTTTTATAGAAAAATCGTCTCAAAATGCAAGACTTTTTCTATAGAAAAAATTTCTCAGAAATAGAGAATTTTTCTATAGAAAAAAATTCTAAGAATTACAAAATTTTTTCAATAGCAACTTTCTGAAAGACAATTTTTCTTTAGAAAATTTTTTGAAAGACAATTTTTTTATAAAAAAATTTTCAAGCAATATTTCCATAGATAATATCTCTAAAAACAATTTTTGTATAAAAATTTCTCAAGGACAATTTTTCTATAGAAAATTTCTAAAAGACAATTCTTCTATAGAAAATTTCTTAAAGACAAGTTTTCTATAAAAAATTTTTTAAATACAATTTTTTATAAAAAATTTCTCATAAAATTTTTCTATAGAAAATATGTATTAAGACAATTTTTCTTTAAAAATTTCTCAAAGTCAATTTTTCCATAGAAAATTTCTTGAAGACAATTTTTCTCTAGAAATGTCTGAAAGACAGTTTTTCTACAGAAAATTTCTGAAAGACAATTTTTCTATAGATACTTTCTAAAAAAAAAAAACAAAAAAATATCTAAAGAAAAGTTGTTTTTACGAAATTTTTTACAGAATAATTTTCTATAGAAAAACTGTCTTTTCTATAGAAAAATTATCTTTAAGAAATTTTCTTTACAAAAATTGTCTTTGAAAAAGTTTCTATTAAAATTTGTCTTTCAAAAATTTTCTATAGAAAAAAATGCCTTTAAGCCATTTCCTATAGAAAAATTGTATTTGAAAAATTTTCTATTTCAAAATGCCTTTAAGACATTTTCTATAGAAAAATTGTATTTGAAAAATGTTCTATTTAAAATTGTCTTTGACAAAGTTTTTATAGAAAAATTTTCTTTAAGAAATTTTCTATAGAAAAATTGTCTTTCAGAAATTTTCTATAGAAAAATTGACTTTCAGAAATGTTCTATAGAAAAATTGTCCTTGAGAAATTTTCTATAAACAAATTGTCTTTAAGAAATTTTTTATGAAAATTTTTTAAAAAATTTTCTACAGAAAAATTTTCTTTTAGAAATTTTCTCTGAAAACCTGTCTTTCAGAAATTTTCTATAGAAAAATTTTCTTTCAGAAATTTTCTGTAAAAAAATTCTCTCAGAAATTTTTTTTTTTTAGAAATTTTCTATAGAAAACCTGTCTTTTAGAAATTTTATATAGAAAAATTGTTTTTCAGAATTTTCTGCAGAAAAATTGTCTCTCAGCAATTTTCTATAAAAAATTGTCTTTGAGAAAGTTTCTATAGATTTTTTTTTTTTTTTAATTTCTATTAAAAAATTATCTTTGAGAAGTTTTCTATATAAAAATTATATTTGGGAAATTTTCAGAAAAATTATCTTTAAAAAATTTTCTATTGAAGAATTATCTTTGAGAAATTTTCTGTAGAAAAATGGTCCTTGGGAATTGTCTTTGAGAATTTTTCTATGGAAAATTATTTTTCAAAAATATTCTCTAGAAAAATTTCTCTCAGAAATTTTCTATAGAAATATTGTCTAAGAAATTTTCTATAGAATAATTGTCTTTGAGAATTTTTCTATGAAAATTGCCTTTCAGAAGTATTCTATGGAAAAAATGTGTTTGAGAAAGTTTCCATAGAAAGATTGTCTTTCAGAAATTTTCTACAGAAAACCTGTCTTTCAGAAATTTTATATAGAAAAACTGTCTTTGAAAAAGTTTCTGTAGAAAAATTGTCTTTGAGAAATATTTTATAGAAAAATTGTCTTTGAGAAATATTCTATAGAAAAATTGTCTTTTAGAAACTTTCAATAAAAAATTTTCTATAGAATAGTTGTTGTTAAAAAATTTTCTATAGAAAAATTAACTTTCAAAATTTTTTTTAGAAAAATTGTCTTTCAGAAATTTTGCTATAGAAAAATTGTCTTCCAGAAATTTTCTATCGAAAAATTTTCTATAGAAGAATTGTCTTTCAGAAAATTTCTACAGAAAAATTGCCTTTCAGAAATTTTCTATGAAAAATTATCTTTGTCAAATTTTCTATAGAAAAATTATCTTTTTTAATTGGTTTAAAACCAATTTTCTATAGAAAAATTGGTTTTAAAACATTTTCTATTAAAGAATTGTCTTTGAGGAATTTTCTGTACAATAATTGTCTTTGGGAAATTTTCTATAGAAAAATTATCTTTAAAAAATTTTCTATTAAAGAATTATCTTTGAGAAATTTTTTATAGAAAAATTGTCTTTGAGAAATTTTTCATAGAAATTTTTTTTTTAAATTGGCTTGAAAAAGTTTTCTATAGAAAAATTGTTGTCAAAAACTTTCTATAGAAAAATTATCTTTCAGAAATTTTCTATAGAAAAATTGTCAACCAGAAATTTTCTATCGAAAAATTTTCTTTCAGAAATTTTCTATAGAAAAATTGGCGTTCAGAAAGTTTCTATAGAAAAACTGTCTTTCAGGAATTTGCTATAGAAGAATTGTCTTTGAGAAAATTTCTATAGAAAATTTTACTTTAAGAAATTTTCTATAGGAGTATTTTCTTTCAAAAATTTTCTGTAGAAAAATTATTTCTCAGAAATTTTCTATAAAAAAATTGTCTTTGAAAAATTTTCTATAGAAAAATTGTCTATTAAAAATTTTCTATAGAAGAATTGTCTTTGAGAAATTTTTTAAAAAAATTGTCTGTTAAAAATTTTCTATAGTAAATCTGTCTTAGAAATTTTTTATAGAAGAATTGTCTTTCAGAAAGTTTCTATAGAAAATTGTCTGTCAGGAATTTTCTAAAGAAGGATTGTCTTTTTATTTCTATAGAAAAATTGTCTTTGAGAAAGTTTCTATAGAAAAATTTAGTTGTCACTGATCATGCTAAGTATGTATTTTAAGCTTGTTAGTATCTATATTTTATTATAAAATTGTCCTTTATATTAAAAAAAAAATAATAAAAATAAATGTAATTAAAATTTATAATATTGAGCATTAATATATAAAACTATTAAATCAACCTAAAAAAATACGTTATTTGACCAATCAAACTGTACCATTTATTTAAATATAGTGGCTAAATAAACAAAATTAAATTTGAAATAATGCTTAAATGCATTTTGTAAGTTTACCTAAGTTGATTCGGGTAATATGCAAAGAAACTTTTCAAGTTGGATTCCTGCGAAAAATCTTAGGTAAACTATACCCTAAAATTAAATAATTTCACAATTGTTTTTTTTTGGGTGTGGGAAAGCTGGAAATTTTGTTTACCTTTTATTTTTCATTTAATTTTGCTGGTTGTTTTGATTTAATTATATTCATTTCTTTTTTTTATTATGTATTTTTTATTTTCAAGTGATACAACAATAATTTTCATTCATAATTTTTAAAATTTTCAATGTTTATTTTTCATTATTCCCAAATCGTTCCCAAATACTTTCCAAAAAAAGATTGCCATCTGTCGATAACGACTTCATTATTACTCAAAAACTTAAATATATAAAGACTAGGCAATAGTCAATTCTTTTTGACGTTTAAAGGTGGTGTTAGTTTTACAAATGGTATCTGGGAAAGCTGGAAATTTTGTTTACCTTTTATTTTTCGTTTAATTTTGCTGGTTGTTTTGATTTAATTATATTCATTTCGTTTTTTTATTATGTATTTTTTTATTTTCAAGTGACACAACAATAATTTTCATTCATAATTTTAAAATTTTTTAATGTTTATTTTTCGTTATTCCCAAATCGTTCCCAAAAAAAAGATTGCCACCTGTAGATAACGACTTCGTTATTACTGACACTACTATTCATGAGTTACCCCTGTTATTACTGACACCACGGTTGGGAAATGTGGCACAATAGTGCCATTTTTGGCACTATTGAATGGTCAGTGGCACCACAAATAACAGTTTTGGCCCTTTTTCATTCTCTCCAAATATTGTCAAAATTTAGTTAAAATAAAAATATTCGTACTAAAATTTAATTATGTATTACAAACACGAAAAAATTATCAGTTGTTCCCCCTTACAACAATCTGGTCATGGAATACTAGTTCTAAGACCAGTAAAAATGTGTCCGGAGATCTGAAAGATCAGTTCGACACAAGTCCTGAAACATATCACAAGGTGTTAATAATTGACAGGTCCTTTTTGTATAAAAAACACTCTATGCCCGGTCCTCGACTGGTCACCTTTCCCGCAGAGATGATTTTACTTTCAAAACCGTCATTTCTAAAAAAAGTTATAAGTTGTGTGTAAAAAGTACTAAAAAATATTTAAAAAAAAATTAGTTTGGCCCTTTTTAACCTATTTTGGCCCTTTTTAGCCTTCAACTTGGCACTATTAGAAAATTCTCAAATACCAACACTGACTGACACTACTATTAATGAGTTACCCCTGTATACACCCAAAAAATTACATAGTTGCTGATTACTATTTTTTCAACTACACCCAAAAAAATAACTAGTGTTAAACAGTCTAATGTGACTTAGGTAAATTTTTTTTATATTGAGTTCAAGAAATTGCTCAAGTTTTAACTAAATTGTATATGACATTTATTTTGTAAAATAGCATTGTTTACAATATTAAATTTAACATACACAAACTTGAATCTTTTACCTAAGTTTTTTTTATAAATATAAATAAATTTAATTCGATAAAGTCGACATATTAATGCCACATTGTAAACAACACATTGACAACAAATTGTCTTTAATTTTTTATAAAATATATGTATTTATGTATGAGGAACTAATTTATTTAATTAATTAAAAAGGTAAGCAAAAATAATGAGTTTATATATTTGATAAACGTATATTAACCAAAATATTAACTTTCAGTTGCAGACGGTGGTGGTTTATCCGAACATTTGCGGCATCCGCCACGCAACTTGTAAAAATACATTACTTGGAATCTCCACCCAATGTAGGCGTTTAAATTTTAAGGAACGCCATAAAAAACATAAAACAATTGGTCGCCGGTTCGCAGTGTTGGTTCAATAGTAGACACAAAAGCAGATCCAGAAAATGACTTGAGGTTTTTGATTGCAGATTCCGGTTAGTGATTATTCAGCATCTACAGAAAAAATTCTTTAGAAAAATAGTCTCACAATATGGTACTTTCTATAGAACAATTGTCTCAGAATCTGAAAATTGTTCTAAAGAAAAATTGTCTTAGAATCTATGATTTTTTCTATTGAAAAATTGTATCAGAACCTGAGACTTTTTCTGTAGAAAAATTGTCACAGAATCTAAAATTTTTTCTGTAGAAAAATTGTGTCAGAATCTGAGCTTTTTTTCTATAGGAAAATTGTTTAAGAATTTACGACTTTTTTTATAGAAAAATTGTCTCAAAATGCAAGACTTTTCCTATAGAAAAAATTTCTCAGAAATAGAGAATTTTTCTATAGAAAAAAATTCTCAGAATTACAGAATTTTTTCTATAGTAAATTTCTGAAAGACAATTTTTCTTTAGAAAAATTTTTGAAAGACAATTTTTTTATAAACAAATTTTCAAGCAATATTTTCATAGAAAATATCTCTAAAAACAATTTTTGTATAAAAATTTCTCAAGGACAATTTTTCTATAGAAAATTTCTGAAAGACAATTCTTCTATAGAAAATTTCTTAAAGACAAGTTTTCTATAAAAAATTTTTTAAATACAATTTTTTATAAAAAATTTCTCATACAATTTTTCTATAGAAAATATGTATTAAGACAATTTTTCTTTAAAAATTTCTCAAAGTCAATTTTTCCATAGAAAATTTCTTAAAGACAATTTTTCTATAGATACTTTCTAAAAAAACAAAAAAATATCTAAAGAAAAGTTGTTTTTACGAAATTTTTTACAGAATAATTTTCTATAGAAAAACTGTCTTTTCTATAGAAAAATTATCTTTAAGAAATTTTCTTTACAAAAATTGTCTTTGAAAAAGTTTCTATTAAAAATTGTCTTTCAAAAATTTTCTATAGAAAAAAATGCCTTTAAGACATTTTCTATAGAAAAATTGTATTTAAAAATTTTCTATTTAAAAATGCCTTTAAGACATTTTCTATAGAAAAATTGTATTTGAAAAATTTTCTATTTAAAAATTGTCTTTGACAAAGTTTTTATAGAAAAATTTTCTTTAAGAAATTTTCTATAGAAAAATTGTCTTTCAGAAATTTTCTATAAAAATGTTCTATAGAAATGTTCTATAGAAAAATTGTCCTTGAGAAATTTTCTATAAACAAATTGTCTTTGAGAAATTTTTTATGAAAATTTTTTAAAAAATTTTCTACAGAAAAAATTTTCTTTTAGAAATTTTCTCTGAAAACCTGTCTTTCAGAAATTTTCTATAGAAAAATTTTCTTTCAGAAATTTTCTGTAAAAAAATTGTCTCTCAGAAAATTTTTTTTTTTAGAAATTTTCTATAGAAAACCTGTCTTTTAGAAATTTTATATAGAAAAATTGTTTTTCAGAATTTTCTGCAGAAAAATTGTCTCTCAGCAATTTTCTATAAAAAATTGTCTTTGAGAAAGTTTCTATAGATTTTTTTTTTTAATTTCTATTAAAAAATCATCTTTGAGAAGTTTTCTATATAAGAATTATATTTGGGAAATTTTCTATAGAAAAATTATCTTTAAAAAATTTTCTATTGAAGAATTGTCTTTGAAAAATTTTCTGTAGAAAAATTGTCCTTGGGAATTGTCTTTGAGAATTTTTCTATGGAAAATTATTTTTCAAAAATATTCTCTAGAAAAATTTCTCTCAGAAATTTTATATAGAAATATTGTCTAAGAAATGTTCTATAGAATAATTGTCTTTGAGAATTTTTCTATGAAAATTGCCTTTCAGAAGTATTCTATGGAAAAATTGTGTTTGAGAAAGTTTCCATAGAAAGATTGTCTTTCAAAAATTTTCTACAGAAGAAAACCTGTCTTTTCAGAAATTTTATATAGATAAACTGTCTTTGAAAAAGTTTCTGTAGAAAAATTGTCTTTGAGAAATATTTTATAGAAAAATTTCTCAGAAAAACCTGTCTTTTCAGAAATTTTATATAGAAAAACTGTCTTTGAAAAAGTTTCTGTAGAAAAATTGTCTTTGAGAAATATTTTATAGAAAAATTGTCTTTGAGAAATATTCTATAGAAAAATTGTCTTTCAGAAACTTTCTATAAAAAATTTTCTATAGAAAAATTGTTGTTCAAAAATTTTCTATAGAAAAATTAACTATCAAAATTTTTTTTTAGAAAAATTGTCTTTCAGAAATTTTGCTATAGAAAAATTGTCTTCCAGAAATTTTCTATCGAAAAATTTTCTATAGAATTGTCTTTCAGAAAATTTCTACAGAAAAATTGCCTTTCAGAAATTTTCTATGAAAAATTATCTTTGTGAAATTTTCTATAGAAAAATTGGTTTTAAAACATTTTCTATTAAAGCATTGTCTTTGAGGAATTTTCTGTACAATAATTGTCTTTGGGAAATTTTCTATAGAAAAATTATCTTTAAAAAATTTTCTATTAAAGAATTATCTTTGAGAAATTTTTTACAGAAAAATTGTCTTTGAGAAATTTTTCATAGAATTTTTTTTTAAAATTGGCTTGAAAAAGTTTTCTATAGAAAAATTGTTGTCAAAAACTTTCTATAGAAAAATTATCTTTCAGAAATTTTCTATAGAAAAATTGTCAACCAGAAATTTTCTATCGAAAAATTTTCTTTCAGAAATTTTCTATAGAAAAATTGGCGTTCAGAAAGTTTCTATAGAAAAACTGTCTTTCAGGAATTTGCTATAGAAGAATTGTCTTTGAGAAAATTTCTATAAAAAATTTTACTTTAAGAAATTTTCTATAGGAGTATTTTCTTTCAAAAATTTTCTGTAGAAAAATTATTTCTCAGAAATTTTCTATAAAAAAATTGTCTTTGAAAAGTTTTCTATAGAAAAATTGTCTATTAAAAATTTTCTATAGAAGAATTGTCTTTGAGAAATTTTTTAAAAAAATTGTCTGTTTAAAAATTTTCTATAGTAAATCTGTCTTTTAGAAATTTTTTATAGAAAAATAGTCTTTCAGAAATTTTCTATAGAAGAATTGTCTTTCAGAAAGTTTCTATATAAATTTGTCTGTCAGGAATTTTCTAAAGAAGAATTGTCTTTTTATTTCTATAGAAAAATTTAGTTGTCACTGATCATGCTAAGTATGTATTTTAAGCTTGTTAGTATTTATATTTTATTATAAAATTGTCCTTTATATTAAAAAAAAATATTAAAAATAAATGTAATTAAAATTTATAATATTGAGCATTTTGTATGGAAGGGGATATATAAAACTATTAAATCAACCTAAAAAAATACGTTATTTGACCAATCAAACTGTACCATTTATTTAAATATAGTGGCTAAATAAACAAAATTAAATTTGAAATAATGCTTAAATGCATTTTGTAAGTTTACCTAAGTTGATTCGGGTAATATGCAAAGAAACTTTTCAAGTTGGATTCCTGCGAAAAATCTTAGGTAAATTATACCCTAAAATTAAATAATTTCACAATTGTTTTTTTTTGGGTGTATGTCATAGGTGAAATCAGGGGTAACTCATGAATAGTAGTGTCAGTAACATAGAAAAAAATAGAAGTGTAACAGAGTCACAGACTAATACAGACTCGACATAAGTGACAGGTGTCAAAAAAGTAGTTCCGAACCATATGGTTAATATTTTCAAATTATTCTACGAATTAGGTTAGAAAGAGAAAACTGATATAACGCGCCATAAGAAAAATGGATGCCAGATCGGTTTTTGTTGTTTCACTCACTCCTTAGTCGTAGAAAGTGTTGCCATGCTAGCGTAAAACGGACTAAAAACCGCTGTGTTTTCTCCTAAAATCGCTTAGTTTTTCCCCATTTTTTTTTATTAAACTCTACTGTCGAGTCTGTATTTAGTCTGTGACAGAGTCGTATTTCGCTTGAATAAGTATTAGTGACAGCACATTATGTAACTTTTGACGTTTAATAAAAACAATGCAACATAAAGGAGAACAACAACAAAGAAAACAACAAAAGAAAAAACAAAAGGTTTTAAACTATCAATAGTGCGTATTATCTTAAAAAAAACGTTGAATAAAGCAAAATAAATAATAAATTTAATTAAATGAAAGACAAATTCCATTTTTTATAAACAAAGAATCTAATTTGATATTAAATACGTGTGAGATGAGGAAGAACAAGCATTTTGCCACCATATTGGAAAATACATCAAATACAACACTGCGTACCTTCTAATCTTTTCTATGGTCAGTAATAACGAAGTCGTTATCTACAGGTGGCAATCTTTTTTTTGGGAACGATTTGGGAATAACGAAAAATAAACATTAAAAAATTTTAAAATTATGAATGAAAATTATTGTTGTGTCACTTGAAAATAAAAAAATACATAATAAAAAAACGAAATGAATATAATTAAATCAAAACAACCAGCAAAATTAAACGAAAAATAAAAGGTAAACAAAATTTGCAGCTTTCCCAGATACCATTTGTAAAACTAACACCACCTTTAAACGTCAAAAAGAATTGACTATTGCCTAGTCTTTATATATTTAAGTTTTTGAATACGTGTGCCTGTACGTGTGAGCTTTTGCATCTGTATTTTCGTTGTTTGTTTACGTTTTGTATGAAACGTCAAAAGTTACACGCGCGTGTCGTCACTAATACATAAACATGTGCGAAACTTATTCGTTTCACCCCTATGTCACAGACTAATACAGACTCGACATAAGTGACAGGTGTCAAAAAAGTAGTTTTGAACCATATGGTTAATATTTTCAAATTATTCTACGAATTAGGTTAGAAAGAGAAAACTGATATGACGCGCCATAAGAAAAATGGATGCCAGATCGGTTTTTGTTGTCTCACTCACTCCTAAGTCGTAGAAAGTGTTGCCATGTTAGCGTAAAACGGACTAAAAACCGCTGTGTCTTCTCCTAAAATCGCTTAGTTTTTCCCCATTTTTTCTTGTAAAACTCTACTGTCGAGTCTGTATTTAGTCTGTGCCTATGTCACAGACTAAATACAGACTCGACAGTAGAGTTTTATAAGAAAAAATGGGGAAAAACTAAGCGATTTTAGGAGAAAACACAGCGGTTTTTAGTCCGTTTTACGCTAACATGGCAACACTTTCTACGACTTAGGAGTGAGTGAAACAACAAAAACCGATCTGGCATCCATTTTTCTAATGGCGCGTTATATTAGCTTTCTCTTTCTAACCTAATTCGTAGAATAATTTGAAAACATTAACCACAGACTAATACAGACTCGACATAAGTGACAGATGTCAAAAAAGTAGTTCTTAACCATATGGTTAATTTTTTCAAATTATTCTACGAATTAGGTTAGAAAGAGAAAGCTAATATAACGCGCCGTTAGAAAAATGGATGCCAGATCAGTTTTTGTTGTTTCACTCACTCCTAAGTCGTAGAAAGTGTTGCCATGTTAGCGTAAAGCGGACTAAAAACCGCTGTGTTTTCTCCTAAAATCGCTTAGTTTTTCCCCATTTTTTCTTATAAAACTCTACTGTCGAGTCTGTATATAGTCTGTGCATTAACCATATGTTTCAATACTACTTTTTTGACATCTGTCACTTATGTCGAGTCTGTATTAGTCTGTGCCTATGTTTTGTACCCAACAGTTCTGGCAACCCTGATTGGGAGAGTTGCGCAACAACAAAATACATGTAAAAATTTTGCTGTCTGCTGCTTGCTGCTGTATGGTGAAGAAACACTAAGTTTTACCTCCAGTTTCTGTAATACGAACGCTCTTCGTTCGTGACGAATTTGTATGTATTTTGTTATTGTAACAAAAACAAAATACATGCAAATTCGTCGCACACGAATGGCGTTCGTATTACAGAAACTCGGGTTTAATTTTTTGTCGTGCCGGTCACGGTTTTTAACTGTCAAATCGTATGGAAAAAGTCGTGCCGGGCTTGTTCTGTTCCTACCATAAGTTGCATCACTGCTATTTAGTACAGAAAACACGAAAAATGGCGCAAATAATTAAGTTCAAAAAGAAGTAGGCTGTAAATTAAATTAGAACGCAACACGCAACCTTTTTGTTCCCAAATTGTTAAACAATTAAATAATTATCATGGATGCACCATCTAATACCCAAAGTGGCTATTGGCAAGATTTAAGGTAAGTGTTTATAAGCTTATATCGAAATTGAAAAAAAAAAACTAAACGCTACCGGTTTAAGAATTAAAGATAACTTGGTTTTGAATAGTTTGAAAATACCTTTCCAACGACACCATATTCCGAGCGGATCATTACAAGATTATAAAGCAAGTTTACTGGCCGTGCGCAGGGATAGCAAACAATAAGACTGAACAATATGGGAACTCAACCAGAATACCGAAATTGCGATTTTTTCATTTTTTTAACTTTTAACGGAACAAGTTGTGTTGACGTATTTAGCAAGTTATCTCGACTTGAAGTTTTTATACCCTTCACTCTAGTGATAAAGGGTATATATCAGTTTGTCATTCCGTTTGTAACTAATCGAATTGGAACTTGTTAAGATGGCGGCCTTGACCCTAAATTTGATAAAATTTTGTGGGTTGGTAGAGGGGTCAAAAATACATCGAGTGGTACCAATTTCAAGGAGCGGTCACGCCCCCTTTCGGAGGGGCGGGGCTTCAAAGTTAAAAATTCTTTTGTAAATATCTTAAAAACTACTTGTCCTATTTGGACGAGATTAGTTGCATTCGAAAGCTTATACAAATACCTTTCAATAATGTCGAAGGTGTGACTCAGTTTAATTAACCCCTTAAGTGCCAAAACCCGCTTTAAAAGTTTTTTGTCATGACTTTTTTTAAAAAATGGTTGATATCTCAAATCTGCACGTATATAAGTAAAAATTTACACCAAACAGATTGGTAGCCAAGATATTAAGCTTTAATTTGAGCCAACCACTAGCGTTGTAGCTCTAAAATTAACCGAGATATTAAAGGTCAAAGTTAGATTTTTTTTTTTTGTTATGTTAAGAATTGATTTTACACTACTCTATTCTACTGGCATTGCTTCAATTTTTTCCGCTGAAAACGGTTTTAACTACATTTTTTGTTTTAATCTAATATACTGTAATAGCATAAATAAATTTCTTAAAACATATTTTAAAACTTAAGTGAGAACAGACCTTAACCTTAGCGTACAAACTTAATAGGTTAAGCCCAAACGACTTCGCTAAATAAAGTTTTTCTGCGTAGCGGCTTTCGGCCGGGCTTAGGGATTACAAACTCCATAGATTCCTTTAGCGGCTTCGCTAAAGAAAGCTTTTCTGCGTACAAACTCCATAGGTTCAGCCCAAACGGCTTCGCTAAATAAAGTTTTTCTGCGTAGCGGCCTTCGGCCGGACTTAGGGATTACAAACTCCATAGATTCCTTTAGCGGCTTCGCTAAAGAAAGCTTTTCTGCGTACAAACTCCATAGGTTCAGCCCAAACGGCTTCGCAAAATAAAGTTTTTCTGCGTAGCGGCCTTCGGCCGGGCTTAGGGATTACAAACTCCATAGATTCCTTTAGCGGCTTCGCTAAAGAAAGCTTTTCTGCTGGTTCAGCCAAAAAATTAGCACAAATTAGAAGAGTTAGAGATTCGAATAAAAGACCAAATGAAAGCTTAGGAACTTGGCTACACACCTATGTGTTCCTTGTATGACCTTATATACCTTACATTTGTGAGATATTTGAAAATTAAAAAAAAAAAAAAAATTAAAATCGCGTTTTGGTGCTTAACGGGTTAATGAAATTTTTTTATGTAAAGGAATGTTCGAAAGGAATTTCATCAAGCTTTCGAATGATACCAATTTCATTCAAATCGAATAAGTACTTTTAAAGATATTAAAGAAAAACGTTTTAACTTTGAAGGCCCTCCCACTCGAAAGAGGGCGTGACCGCTCCTTGAAATTGGTGCCACTCGATGTATCTTTGACCCCTCTACCAAACCACAAAATTTTTTCAAATTAGGATCCAAGGCCCTAATCTTAACATATGCCAAAATTTATTCATTGAATACTCAAGTTTCATTAAAAAAATTTCAAAAAGTAGACAAAATTGACAGGTTTTTGTTATTTTTAAAAATCGTCATTTTTTGGGCAAAAATCGTCAAATCGTCCTTTTGCTATTTTGGGGAGTAAAAATCGTCAAAATGCAGAGAAATCGTCAAATTTGGCAACAGTGAAGGACACCTCAAAAATGTTAGTACATTCAACATAACCTAAAAATACAAAATGCTTTAATTCGGCTGCTGGTTGGCATATGTCAACATAATTGAACACTAAATGGTATTTAAACAAGTACGAACATGATTTTTTTCGCGGAAATTTTTTCAAAAATTTTTTTTTCGCGGAAATTTTTTTTTTAATTTTTTTTTTTTTTAAAAGTAATTTCCTTTTAAAACAAGGTTTTTTGCAATAATCTTTTAGAAATTGTGAAGGGTATCACTACATTTTTTACTTGTTTGCTTATATCTTTGTTATTTATTGTTTGATTTTAAAAATATTAGTGTCATTCAAAAGGTAATTGAAATATCTTTCAATTTGGTAAAAAAATATTAACCCATGAAAGGCCAAAAAAATTATTTTTTTTTATTTTGGGGTCAGTCTTAGCGAAATCAATCAAAAACAGCTAAACATTTTCGTGACCCCCTCCGATTTTGATGAAATTTGGTTTAGTTGTAACACTAAGTGATAAACTTTTTTTTTTGTTTTTTTTTAGAAACCAAATTTATTGGTTACTAAGATCAGAATTCAAATTTCGAGAAAAAAGGAAAGAAAAATGGGAAACAAGTTTTATGAATTATGGGCCAACCCAGCAACATTTTCTGTTCCAAAAATCGGTTCCAGAACGCATCATATTATCCTGCAATCGATTTCACTTAACATTCCAGAATCAATAGAGGTATTCAAAGTCTTGCTTGCCAGCCCTGGCACTGGTGGTAAAAGAGCACATTTCAAAATTACTTTTCAAAATACATGTATTTTTTGAAAGAAGTACTCTTTTGCTACATTGCCAGGGGTGGCAACAAGACTCTGAATACCTCTAATGATTTTTGTTTGAAATTGTGACGAAAGCAATCGTTTTTAGAGCAAATAGTTTTTTTGAAAAATAATTTTACATAGAAAATTTTGTAGTGATTACCGTAGAATATATTCAAGAATCTATTCCGAAAGGAATCAGTTCCAACAAAATTTGATCAAATTCTTTATAAAAACTGTATTTTATAGAAAATGATTAATCGTAATCGATTTTTTTTTGTCGATTACGATTAATTGGTGCGATTAATCGCGATTACGATTACGATTTTAATCGTTTTGCAAACTCAAGTGCTATTTCGCGGTTGTTATAAATAAGTTAAATGTTGGCTCCTATTGATAGGTAGTCATGATTTAGTGATTTAATTTAAAAAAAAGTCTGGGGGAGTTTTAGAAATTGCATTCGGTGCGTGAACTTTTTTTACCAAAATGACATAAAACAAGTGAGAGTGTTAAATTCGGCTGTGCCGAATCTTGTATACCCTCCAACGTTAAAAAAAAAAATTAAAAAAAAAATGCAGGGGCGTTTTTTTTTGGGGGGGGGGGGCTTGTTGGGGGTCCTTGGGGATACCTCATCTGTGGTAAAAAATGTTTAAAAATTTTATTACTATGCTTTTTGCACAAAAGATATACACTTTCATCATTATATAAATTATTTGCTAATATCCACGCCCACAAAAGGGGGCGGACCGAAAAAAAGTCGTTTTAAAATCCCCTGCGTCCAATTCCAAGACTCTGAACTTTTACAAGCATAAAAATGTTTAATTTGTTTAACAAAAATACAAAAAAAAGTATAAAAAGTTACCTTTTTTCATTGGTTGGTTTACTCCTTCAAGGGGGAACTTTTTCCCCCCTGGTCCGATTTAGCCCATCTCCGAACTTAACCAGCCTATGAACATAAGACATATATGTGCCAAATATCAAGAGTCTAGCACTTTTATTTTGGACTGTATCGTGTCTTCCACAGACGGACGGACGGACAGACGGACAGACGGACGGACGGACGGACGGACGGACAGACGGACATCGCTAGAATGTCTTAGAATCAATGATGGGTACCAATACCTTTTCGATACCAATACCCGTTAATACCAATTCAAATTGAAAACCAATACCAATTAAAAACCAATACCTTTATTTGTGCGATACCAATACCGATAAAAAACCAATACCGATTCCCCACTACCAATACCAATTAAAAACCAATACTTTTATTCTTTAAAACCAATACCAATAAAAAACCAATACCAATTATTTTTTTTCTACTTTCGTATCGGTTTTGTTTCGGTTTTTTGTATTTTTATTTTTGTGTGTTTTAATTGTGACGTCAAACATTTTCTTTCCATCACATTATTAGGTTTTACCTGACTAACGAATTGCAAATGATGTTACATTGATCAGTAATCGTTTGCATGCAATGTCACATAACAAAAAGGAGTTAGCTACTTGAATTTTAAAAGCCATAAAAACATAAAAGAAATTTTTTTTGTCACGGTTTTTATGACCCCTAATAAAAGTAGATCTTAAAAAATGTAGACCTTTTCTGTGATGAAATTTTTTCTTTTGCAAGCATTGTTAATATTTGATATATGTACATTGAATGTCACTGCGCTCTTCTTTGCGTTATAAAAAAAATAATCTTTTTTTGGAAATTCCAAAATTTTAATCAAGCAGACGTTACAAAATTTTATGTCACAACACCAGAATCCAAAAAAAAAAGTTTATTGTTTTATTAGAGGCACATTCATATTATATAAGAGTTTAAGAACGCATAATGTGCAGTTCACACTTGCTATTTTTGAGAGTTTAAGGGCTACGTGTTTAAAAAATTAGTTTTTTTGTATCTATTACGTTTTTATTCTGTTACTAGTGTTTTGTTAAACAACTTGTTTAAGGTCGTATGTGTGAACCCCATATAAGAAAAAAATTGACCCGTGTAATCGTAATTGGCAAAAGATCTAAAATCGAAAAAGGGGCCCCCTGCATGACAACCCATTTCGATCACCTTTTTCAAAAAAAATATTTATGTATGAAAAGGATAAATTTCAGGTATGTTTTGTTACAAATGTTAAGTCTCATCTTTCTGCAATTAAAAAATATATCCCCTTGACCACCGGAATTTATATGTCCATTAAATGCAATGTGCATCAGCACAGAAATTGTTTCAAGCAAAAACAATTTTTTTTATTAATTAATATTATTTTTTTTTTTAGATTTAATTTATTATCAAATTCCACTAATTGAAATATTTTGAAACTATTTATTTTGAAAATAACGAAGTAAATTAATAAAATAGCAAATAAATCCAAATATTAAAATTGCATAAGAAGTTGAAATACAGGCTTTTTTGGAATAACGGAACATTAAAATTTTTTTTAAAAGAGTTTCAGATGAGCCGGTACTAATTTTACTAAATAGGTACCTTTTTCCAAAAAAAAAAAATGAATCTTTGTCCAAAATAGGTTAAGCATGTACTATTTAGTTTAAAGTTTGACTTAATTCTGAATGCAAATACTGCTATAAAATATTTTTTTTTAAAAAGGGTTTTTCAAAAAAAAAACATCCCTCACGCAAAAATTCGACTCACTCTCTAGACACTCACTCAGAATTTTTCAACTCAAATCACGGGACCAGCGACCATCTCCAATTCAAATACATAAACAAGAGACAAGTGTCTTTTCATTTGTTTAATCTATAACATCTGTAAATTTTATTTAAAATGAAGTGTCCACCCTTGAACAAGTTTCCTTGTTGGTCTGAATCCAAAAAGTTTCAAGGCACTTATTTATTACCTTAATATAGTCACTTGACTTAAATGAAAATCACTCTTTAACCAAATGATTAAAATGAAAATCACTCACGCTCACGCGTGAATCCAAGGACCAGAGACCATCTCCAATTCAAATACTTAAACAAAAGGCAAGTGTGTCTTCATTTGATTCATCTATAACATCTGTAAATTTTGTTAAAAATGAAGTGTCCACCCTGAAATAGTTTCCTTGTAGGTCCGATTTCAAAAAGTTTCAAGTCACTTATTTATTACCCTAATATAGTACTTAATTTAAATGAAAATCACACTATCTGGTATTTGATGGAATTCGAACGATTTCAATTTCGATCGATTTCACCAAAAATCGAAATTAGAAAAGTGAATAGAAAAGCAAAAATTACTTGAATTTGTTTTAAAGGCTTGAGTTGAATTAAATATATGAGTGGTATTCAGAATCTTGCTTGCCAGCCCTGGCACTGGTGGTAAAAGAGCACTTTTCAAAATTACTTTTCAAAATACATGTATTTTTTGAAAGAAGTACTCTTTTGCTACATTGCCAGGGCTGGCAGCAATACTCTGAATACCTCTATGGATTTATACAATTTTATTTCATTTTAATTATAAATATTTCAAAATAATCGATATTGAAATTTCCAAAACGATCGATTTGAAATTGATCGATTTCCATCACATGGGGGTATAATCACGTGGTTTATATAAAAATCGCTCTCGCCTGAATCACGTGGTTTTTTGAGTCACGCAAATTACGGGACCACAGACCATCTCCAATTCAAATACATAAACAAAAGACAAGTTTCTCTTCATTTGTTTCATCTATAACATCTGTAAATTTTATTAAAATGAAGTGTCCACCCTGAAATAGTTTCCTTGTAGGTCCGATTTTAAAAACTTTCAAGGCACTTATTTATTATCTTAATATAGGCTTATATTCTGAATTTAAAAAAAAAAATCGGTTAACATTTAAGACCTGTAGAGATTTTTGGCCAAAAAAACCTACCATCTCGCCCCAGTGTACACTGTGGGGCGGGCAGAAGGACGACTTATGTACGTTAAATTAATTATTATTAACGACAAAACCTTTTGCATACAAATACCAAAACCGATATAAGATAAATACCAATACTTATTAAAAACCGATACCGATTCGAGGCTAAAACCAATACCAATACCCAATACCTAAATAATTCAAAACCAATACCGAAACCTATACCAATTCAACAAAAAATGAAAACCAATACCACTACCAATACTAATATAATTTTAAAAACCAATACCAATACCAATACTTTTATCGAATTGGTACCCATCCTTGCTTAGAATCGATCACTGATCAATAATATATATACTTTATGGGGTCCTAAACCGATATTTCGATGCGTTACACACGGAATGACAAAGTGAGTACACCCCCATACTGTAGTTGGAGGGTATAAAAATGATTTTTATTATATGTACAACATTGTCCATAGCGTGGTAGGATGAACTTTTTTTTGTCAAAAATAAAGTTATAACCCTAATGTTCATGCTTTTATATTTGCCTAACCCTCCGATGTCTGATAATGACTCTAACAAAATGCAAGAAAATATATAATATATCAAACACATAAATGTAATTGGGTTTCACCCTATTATTAATTACACTGCGGAACACTAAAAAATAAACAAGAGTTACGACCATCATTTCTATATATTTCGGACATGCTGAATCGAATGGCGTACTCCGTTTTTCGATATATGGTACAGTTTTCTTGTAAAATGTCATTAAAGATTGGCTGATTTTCAGAAGCTTTTTTAACAAAAATAATTCCAAAGCTAATGATTTTTAAATTTTATGGCATGGAAAACAAAGATATAACTTGTAGCAATATTTCTAATATAAATTTGGTTTAAAGCTTTTCGTCTTAACCCCTTTAATTCGCAGATTTCTTCATTTTTTTAAGTTTTCGCGAAATAAACCGCTAAATTGGTCTCTGATAAAAAACTTGCATTTTGTGGATCATAAAGGCGTCCATGACACTACGAATAGTGGACAAAAAACATCTATGTTATATGGACCATCATGAAGAAAATCGGGAAAAACCGTTTTTTTGTATATGGCAGCATCACTTTAGGAGATGATTTGAGGCTTCATCTTTTATTATATAATGTGGGAACCTTAACCAATGAACTGACCCAAAATTTGTCCAAAAAAGTTTTCATTTGCAAAAGTTATCTTAACAAAAACTATAATTATTGTATCGCAAACACTGAAATAACAGTTTTTGTTAAGATAACTTTTGCAAATGAAAACTTTTTTGGACACATTTTGGATCAGTTCATTGTTAAAGGTTCCCACATTATATACTAAAAGATGAAGCTTCAAATCATCTCCTAAAGTGATGCTGCCATATACAAAAAAACGGTTTTTCGCGATTTTCTTCATGATGGTCCATATAACATAGATGTTTTTTGTCCACTATTCGTAGTGTCATGGACGCCTTTATGATCCACAAAATGCAAGTTTTTTATCAGAGACCAATTTAGCGGTTAATTTCGCGAAAACTTAAAAAAATGAAGAAATCCGCGAATTAAAGGGGTTTAGATGAAAAGCTTTAAACCAAATTTATATTAGAAATATTGCTACAAGTTATATCTTTGTTTTCCATGCCATAAAATTTAAAAATCATTAGCTTTGGATTTTTTTTTGTTAAAAAAGCAGTTGAAAATCAGCCAATCTTTAATGACATTTTACAAGAAAACTGTACCATACATCGAAAAACGGAGTACGCCATTCGATTCAGCATGTCCGAAATATATTGAAATGATGGTCGTACCTATTGTTTTCTAAAATAGTTGTTAGTTTTGTCACGCAGTGTTATTTATATAATCTGTTATTTTATTTTTCAATAAATTATAAATTCATTCATTCATTTATCCTATTCGACCTAAAGTGTCAAATATGTATGATGAAAATATGATGGTTTCGGCTGGACTTTGGCATTTCATATTCTATAGATCAACCTAAAAAGTTTTGCTAAGTAAAGTTCGCTAGTTTTAAGCTCTATTTTTAGCGCGAAGTCTTGCTAACATATTTAAATCAAGAATTTCTGCGTAGCGGCCTTCGGTCTGTCTTAAAAATTTAAAACTTGGCCTCTGTTCTGTCTTTCACAACTTTTTAATTCGCATGAAAATTTCCGAATCACATGAAATCAAGTTTAGTGTTTTGTTGATCACGTTTTCATTCAAAGTTGAAATCGAATAATTAAAATTTAAAAAATTATAGGGAAAAAAGTGCATTCGTTTTACTTTAACCAAATTTTATTTATGTGAAACAAAACGAAAAAGAAATTCGGATGTAAAATCTAGAACACCAAAAAAAAAAAATCGTAAATTTAAATTTTCACATTTTTTATGTGTGAATTACTTTTTTGCAACAGCGCCTTGATATTTTCAGCCAAAACGGCTTTGCTATATAATGAAAATGTTCTTAGCGACCTTTGTCGAGCTTCCCAGCAAAATTTTCCGTTTCAAATAATCGGTTCCAAATTGCATCATATACAACAGATTCTACTTGAATTTCCATAATCAAAGGGAATTGTGTTTAAAACAAGTATTTTTTTTGAAAAAAATATTTTATATTAATTTTGTTGCAATAAATTGTTCTTACATCTTTACACTGACCAAAACTTTAACCGTTTGTATTTAGAGAGTCTCAATCAAACTTCAAATGGTAATTTAAAAAACTCACCGAAATACGGGAAATGAAACATTCCCGAAAATACCGTACCAAAAATATACTTACTAATGTGGAGTTCACACTTACGACCTTAAACAAGTTGTTCAACAACTGATACAGAACAAAGACTTTTTTAAACACGTAGCCTTTAAACACTCAAAAACAACAAGTGTGAACCCCACATAACAATTTTACTATTATTGGTTTCATTAAAATAATAATTACCTTTTCATTGATAAGCGGTCCTTTCAAGATAAATCAATTATTAAAAACTGGATATTTTGCTGATTGTAAGTTCATTGTAGGACCTAACAATGAAACTGCTGAGACAATACTTGGTCATAAAGTCATGTTTATAATGGCCTCACCAGTACTAGAAAAAATGCTAAATGGTCAATTTGTTGAAGCTCAAGATAAATCGGAAATTCGTATAGAAGATGCGCATCCACACGATTTTAAAAATTTTTGTCAGATGATTTATAATAATGTGGCGTACTTATCGGAATTACCACTAGATGATATAATTGAAATTTATCGTTTGAGTGATACATATATGGCTTCATCCATTTTAACAAGCTGCATTACACACATCAGAAATTTATTGGTCGCCACAACCTCGATGAAGGTTTTGCTTACAATATTTGGATTTGCTTGTGGCTTGGAGGACAAAAGTTTATTGATGGACACCAAAACTGTAAGCCATTAAGATACGCAGTCTATTTTAACATTTTACAACGACATTTTTAAATTCACTTTTAGATAATCAAAACCAAAATGGAAAAAATTGATGATAATCTCAACGACCTGCCTGAAGAAGCCTTCTATGAATATATACAATTTTTGGTCCAATTAAAAAAAGAAAACATTTGTAGGGACTTAGCTACCACAAAAATATTTTCTGCAATTAATTCATACTTCATTTGCAATAATTTACTTATGGATAACGAAAATCCCCCAGAAAACAAAAACTCCGTAGAAAACATAAATTTCCAGATGTTAAAATTGGAAGAAGTCCAAAATAATAAAGATACACAGACTTCGAAAACAAAAGAAACTGAGAAATGTGAAAAAAATAATAAACATGTTAGTGCTGTAGAAAAAGCTGAAAATATTGAGCCGGCTATAAAAATCAATAAAATTGATAACTTTCGTAAAAATCTATTGAAATTAATAGACTTTAATACAATGACACCAATTGAATTTATTCAAGGACCTGGCAATTCAAAAGTTGTTAACGCAGTTGACAAATATGATATACTTTCCAAGATATGTCAGAAAATCTAAGCATTTGATGTAAGACACTTGCTTTAGTATTAATAATAGTGGTATTCACGTCAACTATTTTGACCCTTGCAAAGTGCGGAATGCTACATTTATTACATCATACTTGGGACCTAACCATTGAGGCATTAGTTTTTTTTTTTCATATCAAATGCCAATGAAATAGCAGGCATTGGCATTGTTTTTTCATACAAAAGTAATGCCAGGTCCCAAGTATGATTACAACAAACACATGGGATGAAATATAAATCAAATTTATTTTATGTGTTTGGTGTAATAAATGTTGCATTTCGCAATTTGCAAGGGTAAAAAAAATCTGACGTGAATACCGTCAATATTCTCATCACAAATTTTTAGTCTTGCAAAGTGCGAATAACAAAATAAACATACAGGGTATTCACTTCAGAATTTTTTTTACCGATGCAACAGTACGAATTTCTAACTTAAAAAAAAAACATGTTGAATCAACTTTTACTCTTTTCTATTATATTTTAAACCGTGCGTAGTTGCAAGAAAATATTCGCGCTTTATTAATAATGGAATTCACGACAGAAATTTTAGTCTTGCAAAATTGCGCAATGTCAAAATTGTAACTTAATTTGCTTGTTATTTTGTTAAAAGTATCAATAATATTACTCAGGGTATTCACTAGGATGGCTCGTTTTTGGGCTTTTCTCTCTGATCAAATTCTAATACCCGCCAAAAGTGTCGGTCCCCTAAGGGTAACTCACATGCAAAATATCACCCCGATCGGAGTTTATCTTCTGTCTCCACTTTGAGCCTCAAAATTGGGTTTTCGCAAAAAAGGACTTTTAAAAAAAAAAAAAAAAAAAATTAAGTTTTTTTATTAAAATAATTAAAAAATTATTTTTGTATAATATTTGATCGTAAATACTTAAATATGAAATTTAAAGATTTTACGGTATCATTAACCCGTTCAAACTTGATACCAAAAAAATGGCATGATTTTGGGGGCGTTCTCAAAACACCTTTTTTCAAAATTTCAAAATTTTATTAAAAAAATTTTTTAAATATACCATTTTTTCTTTCTGAATTCATTAAAAACACCTTGGAGAAGAAAAATGTGAAATATGGCGGATATCCGTCGAGCCACTTTTTGGGAATCGCTGGGGGAAGTTAGCGGATTTCAAGGAAATGTTGGTTTTATCAATAATTTGGATTAATAATATCTTATAAATTTAATTTTTTTGCAAATTAACGGTTTTTTGGTGTCGTGGCATTCTATTATATAACTTTAAGTCTGTCATGAAATCTTACCGATCTAGGACGTCTTTAACCCACATTGGCTGGGGGTCAAAAATGACCCCCGAATAAAATTTGAAGTTTAGAGCTTAAATTTTGTGCTTTAAACAAGTATAAAACGGCTTTTGTGTTTTTTACCCAAACTATTATTTCGTATTATTATATTATCTTTAAAAAAAATCATTAACCCTTCTTGGTAGGGGGTCAAAAATGACCCATTCATTAAAAAATATATATTTTGTTGATATCAAATAATTCAAACAATAAAAGTTTTTGCCGGGGTCATTTTTGACCCCGGCCAATGTGGGTTAAAGATATCTTAAATATGTGCGATTTAAGGGCTGATTTAAAGTAATCTAATAGATTGCCACAAATTAATTTTATATGAAAAAATTTATACTTTTTATTGAATGGGTCATTTTAGACCCCCTACTAAGAAGGGTTAACGATTTTTTTAAAGATAATATATTAATACGAAATAATGGTTGGGATGAAAAACATAAAAGCCGTTTTATACTTGTTTTTAGCACAAAATTAAAGCTCTAAACTTCAAATTTTGCGCGGGGGTCATTTTTGACCCCCTGCCAATGTGGGTTTAAGACGTCCTAGATCTGTAAGATTTCATGACAGACTTAAAGTTATCTAATAGAATGCCACGACACCAAAAAACCGTTAATTTGCACAAAAATTAAATTTATAAGATATTATTAATCCAAATTATTGATAAAACAAACATTTCCTTGAAATCCGCTAACTTCACCCCGCGATTCCCACAAAGTGGCTCGACGGATATCCGCCATATTTCACAATTTTCTTCTCCAAGGTGTTTTTAATGAATTCAGAAAGAAAAAATGGTATATTTAAAAATTTTTTTTAATAAAATTTTGAAATTTTGAAAAAAGGTGTTTTGAGAACGCCCCCAAAATCATGCCATTTTTTTGGTATCAAGTTTGAACGGGTTAATGATACCGTAAAATCTTTAAATTTCATATTTAAGTATTTACGATCAAATATTATACAAAAATAATTTTTTAATTATTTTAATAAAAAAATTTTTTTTTTTTTTTTTTTTTAAAGTCCTTTTTTGCGAAAACCCCAATTTTGAGGCTCAAAGTGGAGACAGAAGATAAACTCCGATCGGGGTGATATTTTGCATGTGAGTTACCCTTAGGGGACCGACACTTTTGGCGGGTATTAGAATTTGATCAGAGAGAAAAGCCCAAAAACGAGCCACCCTAGTATTCACTTCAGAATTTTTTGACCCTGTTATATTACTATTGAAATAAAATGCGATACTTTATTTGCAACATCGCATCTTGTAAAAGGTAAAAGAAAAGTGAAAAAGTTGATTAAATGTTTCTTTTTGCAATCTTGCACTGTTTCAAGGGCTAAAAAACTCTGACGTGAATACCATCAATATAAAAACAATTGCTTTAATTCACAAAGAAACAAGCAAAAAAAGTTGCAATTTTGACATTGCGCAATTTTGACATTGCGCAATTTTGCAAGACCGAAATTTCTGACGTGAATTCTATTACTATTAATAATAAAGTGCGAATCTTTTCTTGCAACTACGAACCATTTAGAATATATTAGACAAGTGTAAAAGTTGATTCAACATGTTAAAAAAAAAAAATGCAATTTCGCACTGTTGCAAGGGTAAAAAAAATCTGCAGTGAATACTCTATATAGAGTAATTTTCAGGTTATTCAGTTCAGAAGTTTTTGACCCTTGCAACAGTGCAAGATTGCAACTTTTTTTTAAAAAAAAATTTTAATAAATTTTTTTTCTATTACCCTTTATATAAATTGAAAGAAAATAATTCGCAATTTATTTTAATAGTAATACAATTGCTTCTATTCACAAAGAAACAAGAAAAAGTTTTAATTTTGACATTGCGGAATTTTACAAGACTAAAATTTCTGACGTGAATTCCATTATTATTGCTTACTTTTTACAAAATAACAATAAAAAAGTTTCATTTTTGACATTGCGCAATTTTGCAAGACTTAAGTTTCTGACATGAATTCCATTATAAATTAGTTACTTTGCAAGAGTAAAAAGTACTGATAATTATTCAGGGTATTCTCTTCTGAATTTTTTGACCCTTGCACCGGTGCAATATTGCAACTTTAAAAAAAAAAAAAAATTTTAATAAAATTTTTATTTTTCGATTACCTTTTTATGATGCGTCGTTACAAGAAAAGCTTCGATATTTATTTTAATAGTAATACAATTGCTTATATTCATATTCAAAAAAAAGTAGCAATTTTGACATGAGCAATTTTGCAAGACTAAGATTTCTGACGTGGATTCTTGATATACGTCAGCAATTTTAGTTTTTCAAAAATTGTGATATTTCAAAATTGCAATATAATTTGCACGTGAGAAGTTGCAGTATTCAAATAAAAAAATTGCCTTAAATCGAGTGCCTTAATTTTTTTATTTACAGTTTTTTATAAAAATATAAATGCAGAAGGCAAAGCTTGAATATTGATACTATGCACTTGTTTCTTCATGGTAATTATAAAATGATTGGCTTACATTGATTTCCTTAACTTTTCTTATTTAAAACTGTAAATAAAGAAGTAAGACACTCGCAGTTTTGGCACTCGTTTTTCATTTTAAATACG
Organism: Pegoplata infirma; assembly: GCA_963921195.1. Lineage (NCBI taxonomy): Eukaryota > Metazoa > Arthropoda > Insecta > Diptera > Anthomyiidae > Pegoplata > Pegoplata infirma. The sequence goes on along the minus strand of OY992539.1, from coordinate 127,948,090 downwards.
AGCAAAAATTATTTCCTATGTGATTGTTGTTATAAATTTTGCATTTCGCACTTTGTAAGAGTAAGAAAATAATAATGAAATTCACGTCAGCAATTTTAGTCTTGCGAAATGTCAAATTGCAACTTTATTTGTTTGTTATTTTGCAAATTGTAGCATTTATATTACTATTGAAATAAAATGCAATACTTTATTTGCAACAGCGCATCACGTAAAATGTAAAAGAAAAGTGAAAAAGTTGATTTAACGTTTTTTAAAAAAAAAAGTGCACTCTTGCACTGTTGGAAGGGTTAAAAAATTCTGACGTGAATACCGTCAATGGAATACACGTCAGCAATTTCGGTCTTGCAAACATGCGAAATGACAAAACTGCAACTTTATTTGCTTGTTTGCAATCTTGCACTGTTGCAAGGGTAAAAAATTTTGACGTAAACACCATCAATAAGAATGGAATTCACGTCAGAAATTTTAGTCTTGCAAAATTGTGGAAAAAAAGTTGCAATATTGCACTGTTGCAAGGGTAAACAATTTCTGAAGTGAATACCCTTAATGTTTAGTAATTTTTTACTTCTGCAAAATGCGAAATTTTTACAGCACCAAACAAAAAAGATTTAATAAAATTAAAAGTTTACTAATGTGTGTTTAATGTATAAATTTTGTATATTGCAATTTAAAAAACTAACCATTTCTGATGAAGTGTCTTACATCAAGTGCATAAATTTTCCTGATTAGCTAAATTGCGTGCAAAAAAGTTAAGACGCAGTTTTTTTTTGAATAAAGTTAATTTAATTTTTACTTGTCACCTTATATTAAGGAATAAAAAAAGAAAAAAACGTAAAATAGTGCTATGCATGTTCACAATTTTTACCCTAGCAAAATGCGAATTTTTTTCACAACAAATACATGAAATGAAATAAAATCATAACATTTTGTGTATTTGTTGTAATAAATGTTACATTTCGCGCTTTGCAAAGGTAAACAGTTCAGAATACCATCAATATCTTTCGTTTTTTTTCATAAACATTTAAAAATTTGCTCTCGATTTGCCGCTTTCCACCATAATTACCCTTAATCTTTTATTTGTTTAATATTACTATTGTTCTTAACATGTTTCTTTTGAATATAATGAATTTAATAAATATTTTTTTTGTTTTAAAATTCGATTAACTAAGCTCTAATAAAAAAAGTAAAGTTTCCTAATATAAACTGGGGTAAATTTCAACGAATTCCAATTCCTTATTACTATAAATTGGGTAAATTTAAAGTAATTTTATGTTAGCCCAATTTGTAGTAGGTAACTTTTCTCGTTTTAACTAGAGTGTATATGTGTATTTATTGTTTAAAGGTTAATTTAAAATTAATTTAACAAAAAATAAGTTATTTTTGAAAAAATTTTTTTGTTTTTTTTTTTAATTTTGTAAGGACCACAGTACATGAGTAGTAGGTTCACAGAGTTGCATTTGATGTGTGCAAGTATTAGTGACAGCACACGGTGTAACTTTTGACGTTTCATACAAAACGTAAACAAACATAAATACATGCACAAAAGCTCACACGTACAGGCACACATACAGTAGGCAGCGATGATAATTCTGTACTAAAAACCATACCACCATATTGGAAAGTACGAAATTAGCACCATTGTTTGCATACTAGTCTGTACTGTGGTAAGGACCAAAAAAAGTTCAATAAAGCTAAGTACTATGGGGGCTAATCACGTAAAACAAAAACGATAGACGATGCATAAACGACATCAAAATACATATCGTTTTGAAGGGAAATTTGAAAGTTTTTCTTTATTAAATTATTAAAAATTGTTGTCTAATCCAGAAACATTAAAAAAATTAGAAATATTTTGATTAGTTTAGGAGCAACAAGGTTCCAAAAATCGACGATACCCAGCAAAAAAAGAGCTTACCATTCACTACAAAATTCACCACAACTTATGAACCAGATGTACTTCTTCTTCAACTGAAACATTGATGAATTTAATATGGGCGTGACACACAAAGTATGTTCTTTTTATCGCCACTTTTCAGTGGCGAAAGATTGACACTTAAGTATAACATACATCACTAGTGTTTTTATCACAACTTCTGAAGTAGTGATCCGGATGTTAAAAAAACTTGACCTTTTGGAAGCACTTTTTTCATCACTTCTTTAGAAGTACATATTTCTTGGCATTTTGGGTGTGATTATGTCATTTTTATTTGGTGAATGCCATATAACAGTAGAGTTTGAGTTTTTCAAACGCCAATATTTCAAAAACAGTACGCGATAGAAAAATTTGGATGCCAGATTTGGAATAAAGATGTTTTATTTTTACTAAATCAAGTACTATTGTGTTTGAGCAACTTAAGAATACGTTACAGAGGAGACCCAAATATTTCAATATTAAATCGAGAATATCTTAAAAACCTTACGTGATAGAAAAATTAATTTCATTGATAATCTAACGTATATACTTCGAATTAAAGAAGGAGTAATTATAGAGATCACAAAACTATAAAAATTCACGGCGAATTCATTCACAATTTTGTTTTGACCACAAGCCTATACCTCAATTTTCTAAAAAGCTTAAACAATCTTTAATAATGTGATGCAGCAACATCCGCTTTAGTTCGTAAATGTATTTATTTAATTTAGGACCAACCTTTTTTTTGATATAAGATATGAAATTTGAAAAATTTATCAATAATCGATTTTCGTCTTTTCGATTTTTTAAGCTCTAAATAAAGAGAAATGAAATGGCATTACCAAATTTTGTCACCATTTTTGCAAAACCTAAATCTATTTGAAGCTGGACGTAGAAAAGATTGCATACTTCGTGTATCACCCTCATTCTAATTGTTTCAGTTGAAAAAGAAGTTCATATGTTGTGGTGATTTGATTCGATTCCTAAGAACATATGAAAAAGGTACTTCAAAATCATTAAGCAAAGAACTGGTGAAAGATGTTGTTATTGTTATTTTGTAGCATTTTTGGAAGTGATTTTAAAAGTACTTCCTACGGAATATGAAGTTCGGCACCTATCGCTACTTTGTATGTAGTTAAACCACTAATTCTTTTTGAACCACTTCGTTTATTTTTTGCTGGGTAGTTAACTATCATTTTACGTGATCACAGTCCTGGTTTATACAGTAAAAATTTCACTTAAACTGTAAACGCCTCAAATCGCAATAAAAGAACTGAAATGTCACTTTTTTCACTGCAATTTAAATTGTCTTGTATAATAAAAATGCGTGAAAACTTTTTTAACAATTTTCCTATAATGCCTCGCGTTGCCAAAATGTATTTTTTATATGGAGTTTGATAGTTTTTTCCCGTGAAATCGAATAGAGTACTATGCTTAAACCCTTATGATGTTGGCTTTTTTAGAATCTTTTTCTTGTCTTTGTAGGGGTTTTATACAAAAAATTTCAAAATTTCATATTTGCAAGTAAAAAGTTTTGGGTTATATTTAAAACCTAGCGGAGCACATTTTAAACTACTTTGGAATTAAACTCAAAGTTAAATCCGAAATGGGTTATATGCTAAACCACATAGGGATTAAAAATTTGATTATCTTTATGTCATTTTTTTTTTAGTTTTATTTTGATGCCAAAAAATAATTAAATTTCTCTCTTGAAAAACTTATAAAAAATAAACGTCAAACGTCATCAAAAAATTGTATTTCATCAAGTTTAAGATAAACACTTAACAAGGAATTGTCATATTGAGTGAACAAAAAATGCTTATTCATTCAATGAAAGTGAGAAAAGAGGTTAGCAATGTACACAAAAGTAAAATCTTTATATTATCAAAATTTGTGATCCAGAAAGTGAAGATTTTACTCCGACCGAAATATAAATATCAAGTAAGTATTGACTACAAACGTTTATCAATCATTTTAATTGATTTTTCGTTAACTTTACTTTTAGACCAGCTGAATCTTGAAGCAGAAGGCAGAGAGATGGAATTTTTAGATCACGACGGTGCCTACCCCTAGGAATAATTTCTTAATATATAAGCAGTAGCAGTTTATTTTATGCAGAGTTGTGCTGAGTTTGGGTGACAAATCAACAGTCCTCTGGATTTTAACTTTATTCATGTATTTGGTCTGTATTTGTATTCAATACACAAAAATATTAAAAAACATAACCTTACATTTGTTTTATTTATTTTTGGAGAAATTTAAGTCCTGCCTTGCTCAAATAAACACCCAGCAAAAAAAGAGCTTACCATTCACTACAAAATTCACCACAACTTATGAACCAGATGTACTTCTTCTTCAGCTGAAACACTGATGAATTTTATATGGGCGTGACACACAATATCACTAGTGTTTAGTATGTACATATATATTAACATCTTTATCACAACTTCTGAAGTAGTGATCGGGATGTTAATATAACTTGACCTTTTGGAAGTGCTTTTTTCATCACTTCTTTAGAAGTATATATTTCTTGGCATTTTGGATGTGATTATGTAATTTTTATATGGTGATTTAGAAGTGATTTTTTTATCACTTCTTGATAAGTACATATTTCATGACTTTTTGGGATTGATTTTAAGATTTTTTTTTTTAGTATTTACACTAATAATAATTAAAACCAAAACGATATTTTTAACAATGTATAATATTTATTATGTAATATTTAGACTTGAAATTGTTAAGATTAAATCGATGTTTTTAATAATTTAGTTTAGCTAATAGGAATTATTAATTAAATGTGGATGTATACATTTTTCTAATAGTTTTTCATGCGCTTAATCCGAATCTGGCATTAGAAGTGATTTATCTTATTTTGAGATATATAGATTTTCGATTGACAGTACTGCATAAACTCAGATATTCGCAATGTTCGGGACCTTATAAAACCGAGAATTATTTTATGATGTATAATTAGTTCAGCACATCTAAAAATACTTCACTTATTCTTCAAATTACTTTTGCAATCCTTAAGATATCTTTTTTCATTACGGAGATATCGACCGATAAAATTATTGCAATTTCGGCCCTAAAAAATAAAAGAAAACAAATTTGAAAACCAACCAATTTGTCTTGTTGATATATAATAGTACCGAATTCGAAACTCTATTAGAGGTGCATCTAAGCCCGGCATCAATTTGGGTATCAATTTTAGGGTAAATTTTCAGGGTGCCATACAAAAAATCTTTATTTGGGCTAACATTATAGAGCTTCGCCATATCGGATAAAGATTTATTTTAAATAAAATTAATAAAATTCTTAAAAGTACATAGAGTTCTTAGTTTTATATTCAATTAAAATTTGTATTATTCGGTTAACCGAATAATTCAAATTTATCCGATTATTAACCGATTAAATCTCAACCCCGCACTCAGAAAATTATGTAAGTTACTACATGTTAGTTAAGCTGTGTTTATATCATACCACTGAGTATTAAGACCTGTCAAAAAATCGTGTGTAATATGATTTTGTTGACAGTCCAATAAGACTTTTGATTTTATGAAATATTTCAAAAAATGGCTGTGTGTTATTAGATTTGCATACAAACAGCTGTTTTTAAAAATGTCTTTTGATTTTGTTTATGATTTTTTGGCAGTATTAAGACTTTGGTAATATTTTACTTTCTTAAAATCCAAAGACTCGGTGGGATGATCTAAACACACCTTTATTTGTATATTTTACAGTAGTTAGTTGTTTTCAACTACAAAGTCAGTTGTTTTTGTATGAAAAATATCAAACAACTATTTCTGTTACTTATTTTAAGTCGTTTTTTTGAACAACTAACAAAAAAGTACTGTGATGTAGTAACAGTTATTTAGTAGTTAATTTTATTTATTTTATCTCTGAAAAGTTTTAAAGTTTTTTTTTCCAAAAAAAAAAAATTCGTTATTTTTATTTTTCACAACTTTTTTTTAAAAAAAAAACTTGGAAAAAATTTGGTCTTCAATTTTTTTTCTGAAAAATATTTTGAAAAAAAAAAATTATATATTAGAGGTATTCAGAGTCTTGCTTGCCAGCCCTGGCACTGGTGGTAAAAGAGCACTTTTCAAAATTACTTTTCAAAATACATGTATTTTTTGATAGAAGTACTCTTTTGCTACATTGCCAGGGGTGGCAACAAGACTCTGAATACCTCTATTGATTTTTTTATTTTTACTACATTTTAGTTGTTTTGACTACAAATGTAAGTAGTTTTTACTACATAAGTCAGTTGTTTTTTGTCAGTTAAAATAACTAACATTGTTAGTTGATTTAACTGAAAAGGTAGTTGACCCCAAAACAACTTACAAAGTAGTTATTTTAACTGACATTTTCAGTTGATTTTACTAACATAATTTTTTAAGTGCGATTAATTATTTGCCCGATTAAACCAAAACCTCGATTAATTGAATACCCTGTTTAGAAGAGTTTTTATACCTTTCAACAGCGATACCAACTTAGTCATTTTGTGGCTATAATTCAGCCCTTTTTTTAAAGGCTACCACCTTTTTTTGGTTATCTTTTTTAGCCCTTTAAGCACTTTTTAAGTCATTTGATTTTTACCATAATCTGGAAACTTTTTATTGTTTTTTTTTTTGTACATAATTTACAAAACAACTCCAAAAATTATAAAAAAAAAAATGTTTTTATACATGTAGTTAAAAAAAAAACATCCAATAAATAAAATGAAGAGATAAAAAAAAGTAATTCTCTCAATTTAAATCAGATATCGTATATTTTTAGAAGAGTTTTTATACCTTTAAACGGCAATACCAACTTAGCTCTTTTTTGGTTATATTTAACCCTTGTCTTTTTTAAGGGCTAACAGTTTTTTTGTTTGGTAATTTTAACAAAAATCTGGAAACTGTATTTTTTTATAACATAATTTACATAACAAATTCGCTTTTGCGGCATATCAAGTTAATTCATTTATAAAATTTAACTTTTTATTAAATCAGATAAAATTATAAAAAAAAAAATTCAACAAAACAAATCCAATACTTAAGTGCCACAAATTTGTACTTTTCAATTGCATTTGTAAACACATATGAAAATGGTACTTCTAAATCATTGAAGAAAGAACTGGTGAAAGTTGTTATTATTGGCATTTTTTTAGCAGTTTTGGAAGTGCTTATAAAAGTACTTCTTATGGAATATGAAGATCGGCACATATAGCTACTATGTATGTAGTGAATCACTTATTCTTTTTGCACCACTTCGATTTTTTTTTGCTGGGATATCAAGTTAATTCATTTATAAAATTTAACTTTTTATTAAATCAGATAAAATTATAAAAAAAATTATTCAACAAAACAAATCCAATACTTAAATGCCACAAATTTGTACTTTTCAATTGCATTTGTAAACACATATGAAAATGGCACTTCTAAATCATTGAGGAAAGAAGTGGTGAAAGTTGTTATTATTGGCATTTTTTTAGCAGTTTTGGAAGTGCTTATAAAAGTACTTCTTATGGAATATGAAGATCGGCACATATAGCTACTATGTATGTAGTGAATCACTTATTCTTTTTGCACCACTTCGATTTTTTTTTGCTGGGCACCTGTTTAGGTATAAAATTATTTCCATATTTTGGTTTTATTAGCTGTGTTCGCGAACTCAATAATTTGTACGATATTGTACAAATTATTACGAATTTTAGGTGTGTTCCAGAACGTTACCGCGGGTGCCCGCGGGTACCCAAACCAGCCCGAAAAGCGTTCCCGTACGCAAAAATTGGGTAAATGAGAGAGTTTTTGAGAGAATAAATTACTTTCTCATTTTACCGAACTTACCCGCAGTTTTTTTTCGGGTAAATTGGTAACAGTCAGGGGGGTTACCGCGTAACTTTATTCGAAAGAAATCGTTCGAATTCGGAAATTTTCAACATGCCGTAACAATAAATTGGTTTACGCAAAATTTTACTTTTTTATATTTTATATCTGCCGGGCTCCAAAGAATTTTGTAACGAAAAAAATATTTTCTTTTTAATTATTTGCCAAAACAAAATTCTGTTCGAAAACGTTTCCGTTTCGAATCGAAATACGCGGTAACCCCCCAGATGTTAAAAAAACAGCTGATTTTTTTTTGTAAAGCTAAATTGGAAATTTAAATAAAATAAAGAACTAAACCAAGGGAATGTGTTTTTTCAATACAAAAAAAGATAATTTGTTATTAAAATAAACTTTTACAATTTGTTTTCTTGTTTAAAGTAATTTTTCTTACGAAAATATTTTAGCGTTATTGGTTTGTTTACATTTTCTATTATTTTGGGCTTGAAATGTGGTTTTTAGCGTTCCCGTACTTTTGTGCATTTTTGCGGTATCGTGAGAGGTTTTTTGATTTTCTCTCATTTTACCGAACTTTACCCGGAAAGTTCTGGAACACACCTTTTGTCTAAAAGTCGTTCGCGTACTTTAAAAACCCAGTAACAAGAGAGAAAATGAGAAAAAAAAAGTGACGGTTCTATTTTAGAAACTTGCAAGTTTTTAGTGGATAAATTTTTAGGTGTGTTCCAGAACTTTCCGGGTAAAGTTCGGTAAAATGAGAGAAAATCAAAAAACCTCTCACGATACCACAAAAATGCACAAAAGTACGGGAACGCTAAAAACCACATTTCAAGCCCAAAATAATAGCAAATGTAAACAAACCAATAACGCTAAAATATTTTCGTAAGAAAAATTACTTTAAACAAGAAAACAAATTGTAAAAGTTTATTTTAATAACAAATTATCTTTTTTATACCCTCCAACTACAGTATGGGGGTATACTCACTTTGTCATTCCGTGTGTAACGCATCGAAATATCGGTCGGGGACCCCATAAAGTATATATATTATTGATCAGTGATCGATTCTAAGACATTCTAGCGATGTCCGTCCGTCCGTCTGTCCGTCCGTCTGTAGTTAACACGATGCAGTCCAAAATAAAAGAGCTAGGAACCTCAAGTTTGGCACAAATATGTCTTATGTTCCTAGGCAGGTTAAGTTCGGAAATTGGCCAAATCGGACCAGGGGGAAAAAAGTTCCCCCTTGAAGAACTAAACCAACCTCTAAAAAATACAGGTTTTTACATGGGTTTTTTTTGTATTTTTGTTAAATAAATGAAACATTTGGTATATTTATATTATATATTTCAAAAAAAAAAAAACGCCTCTGTCAATTTTTTTTTTTTTTTACATTTTGGAGGGTATAAAAGATTCGGCACAGCCGAATTTAACACTCTCACTTGTTTGTATTGAAAAAACACATTTCCTTGGTTTAGTTCTTTATTTTATTTAAATTTCCAATTTAGCTTCACAAAAAAAAATCAGCTGTTTTTTTAACATCTGACTGTTACCAATTTACCCGAAAAAAAACTGCGGGTAAGTTCGGTAAAATGAGAAAGTAATTTATTCTCTCAAAAACTCTCTCATTTACCCAATTTTTGCGTACGGGAACGCTTTTCGGGCTGGTTTGGGTACCCGCGGGCTCCCGCGGTAACGTTCTGGAACACACCTCTTTTGTCAGCAAGAATTATCAAGCACAAAGAAACATATGTTTTAAAAACATATGCTTATATTTTTGTAAACAAAATACAAAATATTCTGCAGTTAGGTTTTTGTGTATAAAATAGGTGTATTCCAGAACGTTACCGCGGGTGCCCGCGGGTACCCAAACCAGCCCGAAAAGCGTTCCCGTACGCAAAAATTGGGTAAATGAGAGAGTTTTTGAGAGAATAAATTACTTTCTCATTTTACCGAACTTACCCGCACTTTTTTTTCGGGTAAATTGGTAACAGTCAGATGTTGAAAAAACAGCTGATCTTTTTTTGTGAAGCTAAATTGGAAATTTAAATAAAATAAAGAACTAAGCCAAGGAAATGTGTTATTTCAATACAAAAAAGATAATTTGTTATTAAAATAAACTTTTACAATTTGTTTTCTTGTTTAAAGTACTTTTTCTTACGAAAATATTTTTGCGTTATTGGTTTGTTTACATTTTCTCTTATTTTGGGCTTGAAATATGGTTTTTAGCGTTCCCGTACTTTTGTGCTTTTTGTGGTATCGTGAGAGGTTTTTTGATTTTCTCTCATTTTACCGAACTTTACCCGGAAAGTTCTGGAACACACCTAATATGATTAAATATCAACGAATGATTAACAAAAATACATTCTAAAATTAAATTTCTTTCATTAACAAGTTAAAAAATAAATACCACCATACTAAAAATTTACAAATGAAGACAAACATTTTTTTAAGCTGATTTAAATCAGCTGTTTAACTAACTTGCAAATTTTTACGGATTTCTGTTCGCGTACTTTTTACAATTTTTCCTTTTAGAGATCGATTTATTTTTTACTCTCTAAAATTTTGTTGCTTGATAATTTTTACTGGGAAAGTACGCAAACAGACTTATTAGGTCTGTTCCAGAACGTTACCGCGGGTGCCCGCGGGTACCCAAACCAGCCCGAAAAGCGTTCCCGTACGCAAAAATTGGGTAAATGAGAGAGTTTTTGAGAGAATAAATTAGTTTCTCATTTTACCGAACTTACCCGCACTTTTTTTTTCGGGTAAATTGGTAACAGGTAGATGTTTAAAAAACAGCTGTTTTTTTTTGTGAAGCTTAGTTGGAAATTTAAATAAAATAAAGAACTTAACCAAGGAAATGTGTTATTTCAATACAAAAGAAGATATTTTGTTATTAAAATAAACTTTTACAATTTGTTTTCTTGTTTAAAGTACGTTTTCTTACAAAAATATTTCAGCGTTATTGGTTTGTTTACATTTTCTTTTATTTTGGGCTTGAAATGTGGTTTTTTGCGTTCCCGTACTTTTGTTTATTTTTGTGGTATCGTGAGAGGTTTTTTGATTTGCTCTCATTTTACCAAACTTTACCCGGAAAGTTCTGGAACACACCTATTATAACACCCAAAAATAAATTAAAAATCCATTCTCTCACTCTCTTTTTATCTCTTTAAAAGTAAACTTTTTATGGAATAAATTAAATTATTTTTGGCATTGTTATATATACACACCAGCTAGGAATTAAAATTAACCCAAAACTTTTTACTGTGTGTTTGAAGTATTTTTAAAATTTTTGTAGAAAAATCCTACAAAAAGACAAGAAAAAGATTCTAAAAAAGTTAACATCATATGGGTATTAATGTCCAAATATTAACTAATACTTAAGCTAAAAAAGTTTTTTTTTTTTAATACCCTACAACTACCCCCTTCATAAATTGGATTCTCATCCAATATGATACAATCATTAAATATTTAATTTTATATTGTTTAAAAATATACTGAAATAAAAAAAAAAATAAATAAAATTTGAAAGGTGGAATATTTACACCTATAATTATAATTAAGATTCCACATTTTTTACTTAAAAAAATTACAAAGTTTTTTTTTTTTTTATTTTTTGTAATAAGTTATACGGAAAAAATACAAAAACTTTTTAAAACTGGATATTTAGCTGACTGCAAATTTATTGTGGGTGCTGAAAATGATACTGCCGAAACATTTTTTGGACATAAATTGATGTTTATATTAGAATCACCAGTACTGGAAAAAATGTTGGTTGGAGATTTTGCAGAAGCTCAAAGTAATGAAATTCGTATTGTAGATGCCATACCACACGATTTTAAAATTTTTCGTGATGTGATTTACAATAATAATATTACCACATTAACAAAATATTCTCTGGAAGATATTTTTGAATTATATAGATTATGCGACAAATATATGGTTTCTTCCATATCAAAAAAGTGTATTACGTATTTAAATAATTATTTAAAAACAGCTACGCTGAACGGATTAATAAGAATATTTGAATTTGCTGTAGAATTAGACGACCAAAGTTTAAAAGTTGCAGTAGAGAATGTAAGTTTTTTTTTTGTTTTATATAAAATTCACTAAATATGTAGTTTTAGAAATTTTTTATTAAAATTCAACAGCGGTAGTCAGAGTCGTGCTACCAGCCCTGGATGGAAAATTTGGAAAAGAGTACTTCTTTAAAAAATACATGTATTTTGAAAAAGTGTTATTTTGTCATCAGCAGTGCCTAGGACTGCCAAGCAGGACTCTGAATACCACCATCACACTGTGCAATACGATTTTGTATCTTAAATGGAACAATAAGAAAATGAAGGTATATCATTAGTACACTCAAAATTATTCTACAGTAAAAGGTTTAGTAAGTGATTTTGTACCAAAATCTACTAATAGGGCCTATGTTCTGTATTTCACTACTTTTTAATTCACATGAAAATTTCCGAATCATATGAAATCAAGTTTAATGTTTTGTTGATCACGTTTTCATTCGAAGTTGAAATCGAATAATTAAAATTTAAAAAGTCATAAGGAAAAAAGTGCATTCGTTTTACTTTCACCAAATTGTATTTATGTGAAACAAAACGAAAAATAAATTCGGATGTGAAATATAGAACACCAAAAAAATTCGGAAATTTTCATTTTCACATTTTTTATGTGAATTACTTTTTTTGGAATAGCGGCCTTAGTTACTAATTTTAGTAACTTCAAGGTACTAAAATTAGTAATTTTTACTGGTTTTGAATAATATTAGTCAAAAGTTTTAGTATTGGTTACCAATTCCTGCACTAGGTCCTTTAGGACTAAAATTTAGTTAAATTTTTAGTATTGAATACCCACTTTTTTTTGGGTGTAGACCAAAACCCTCCCGAAGTGTTTTGAAAACTAAGCTCGATTTTTTTAAAGTACTTTGAGTAGTACCTCTTGGTAATTCAAATCATAGCACTATTTCTGCATCCTTTTCGTACTCGACACTTCAGAGCGTTTCTTGGTCGGCTATTAAACGCTCAGTTTATATATACGAAAAGGCTCGTTGGGTAGAATTCAACGATTTTTTTCGGCAATTCAACTGGAAACTTTGTTTCCTTGACGGTACGTCGATGCCGCCGCAGAAATGATGGGTAATGTGATTTGGCTTAGAATATTAAGAAATTTATTTCTTCAAAGCTGGTTTAAGTTAAGCCAAATGATAAATGTTGCTTTAATTTAGCTTGCAGGACTGCAGTCAGATCCAGAGAGTTAACATTCAGAAATTGGTGGTATAACAAATCCTGATATGCTGCGAAAGCAAGCAAGAACCAATTGAGCCAAAGCAGTGAGACGCGTGAAGCTTCTATACGGAAGACTTGGCGTTTTCGTGCTAAAGTTCTTTCTGCCCTTCGGCGTAGTAGCTTTTCGTCATTCGTAAAGTGATTAAGGGACAATACTAGTTCTTCTATCCCGACTCTCATAAGGGATGACAAAGTGTATTGGTATTGAGGAATGGAATACTATTGATGTTCTGGGTATAAAAATCCAGTTTGATGCCCGTTTGAATAAACTTGTTTTTCAAGTGCCGAAAAAAGCATTCAAGTGTTTGGTTTATCCGGTCGAAGTTAAATACAATATATGGGCAGGGGCTTCAGAGTCTATTCTGTAGTTTCTGGACCGTGTTCAAAGGAGGGCGTCGAAGCTTATCAATGACAGTATCCAACTCTATTGACTCTCTGGAGCATCGTCGGAATGTGGGCTGTGTAACACTGTTCTATCGATACTACCATGGTAAGTGTTCTGCTGAGATAAGCGAAATGATCCCCCAAGCCCAAGTTTTTGTTCGAAGTACTCGCTTGTCTAGTAGAGCTCGTCCATTTATTGTCGATTGCCCAGTGTACCACACAACGCATTACAGAGAAAATTCGTTTATAAGTCGAACAATCCGTATGTGAAATTATACTTCCTGCAGAGCTCTTCCCTGTTAACTACTATTGGAAAAACAGTACTAAAATGACCCCATACAAATTAAAGATAGAGGGCTTATATAGTATGTTCTACGAAAAGAACCGCGATCAAATTTCAATGAAGACATCTATTAACATTATTTGACTTTGAAGTAGAGTTAATATAATTATTTTGACTTTTGCAAAAATAATTTAAAACTTCGGTGGGCCATAAAAAATAACTCGATCTAAGTTCTTAAAAACCCTTGGGGTGTTGGTCTACTAATAGTATATTTTTTTTTTTGTTTGTGCCATTCAAGATACACTCACAAGGAATGCATCGCATAGCTTACACTCCGATTGTTCTGCAATGCACATATCGCTCATTTACTTGTATAATGTCATAACTCAAAATATGTCATTTTTGAGTAAACGATACAGAATTATTTGTTATATCCTGCTTTATATTGTGTCAAAAATTCGTATTAATACAGTCGAACCCGGTTATAACGAACTCCGAGGGACAAGTACAAATAGTTCGTTATAAGCGAAGTTCGCTATAAGCGGGGTATATTTTTTATCAACCTAGTTTTATTTCCAAAGAAATAAGTCCAATTTTCTTTTATTTGATGTTTTTTCGTAAATAAACTACTTATTGAGAAGAAATCATTAAAAATATAAATAAGTTTTATCAAAATTATAAAATAAACCAAAAATTCCAAACTTTTATTAGTTTGATAAACATGATTGCCACACATTAAAAAATATTTATGGGAGTTCGTTTAAAAAAGTAAATATACATGAAATTGTGTTCGTGGGACCATAAAAAGCAGTTCGTTTTAGCCGAAGATTCGTTATAACCAAGTTCGTTATAAAAGGAGTATTTTGTGTGAAAATTGATGCTAAAACGTCGGGACTTTAGAATTAGTTCGTTATAACCGAGAATTCGTTATATCCGAGTTCGTTATAACCGAGTTTGACTGTATCTTTTAAAAAACTCATCGTTTGAGAAGAGAACACACTATTATTACATATTCTATGTATGGGCGTTTTGCAATGTAAACCAAGTTTCTTTAAACAGGTTTTCTGTAAAATCAAACATTTTGAGTTATGACACTATACAAGTAAATGAGCGATATGTTGTAGAGGACAATCATATAAGATTTACCTGTTTTTTTAGAGGCTATCTTGTAGGTTAAGGGGGAAAATTGGATTGGGAAACCGTAATTTTTTATTTTTTTTTCATATTTCTTCCAAAGGAACTATATAGTTATGTTATAGTTACAATTTGTGCCCCGAGTGTCTCTAGAAAATTCAAATGTAAATGACCGAACCATACTATTTTTTATTTATTTATTTAATTCAACTGGTAATACAAAAAGCCTTTTTCAATCCTAACATTGTGTCAGAAAATACCAACCCTCTATCTTCAACATTTAAGGGGATAACCATTTTTTTTAATTTTTTATATTAATTTTTATATTAAATCAGGTCCTTCACCTCCAATGGTGCCCCCAAGGGTTGTAATGCGAGATTGACCCCTTTTTCGATTAATTTTTACCCCCAAATATTTTTCGGAACATACTTACGCCCTATCTCCACTCCCTAAGAGGGCGGTAAAAAATAATGGGAGGTCAGTCTCGCATTACACCCATCTAGGAGACACCATTTATAAAAAAAAAATTGTATGGGGACCCCCTTAAACGTTGAAGATAAAGGGTTGGTATTTTCTGAGAAAATGGATTGAAAAAATATTGTGGTTCAGTCATTTATTTTAAAAAATGCCACTTTGTATGGGAGCCGCCTTATGGAGTGCAGATAGGTCGTAGGTACAGATGGGCGCGTGAGTGATTTTTGACTCACACTCACTCACGCTCACGACAGGAATTTTTGAATCACGCACACTCACTCACGAGCATATTTTTTCTACTCACACTCACTCATAATCACGTGAGTAAATTTAGTACAACTAACACTCACGTGCACTCACGCAAGCTTCACTCACACTCACGTTGACTCACACTCACGAAACTCTTATTTATACAAAAAAAAAAAAAATCAAAAATCTTTAAAATTTTTCGGAAAAATTTTAAATTCATCGAAATTTAAATTTTTTTTTTTTTGCTTTTTTCGGGACAAAATCTTAAGTTGAGCCAAATTTTAATTTTTTTTGTTCCTTTTTTGGTACGAAAGGAAA
The DNA here is from genome assembly GCA_963921195.1 of Pegoplata infirma. NCBI lineage: Eukaryota > Metazoa > Arthropoda > Insecta > Diptera > Anthomyiidae > Pegoplata > Pegoplata infirma. The sequence goes on along the minus strand of OY992539.1, from coordinate 127,932,219 downwards.
TATAAAGAGAAAATTAATCACGCAAACTCACGCAAAAAAATCGGCTCACGCACACTCACTCACGCAAAAATCTTACTCACGCACACTCACTCACGCAATTTTTTTCTCCACTTGAATTCAGTCACACTCACGCGTGAATCACGTGATTCACGCTCTAATCTGCTCATGTGCCCATCTCTAGTCGTAGGTATGTTCGGGAAAAAAATGTTTGGGGGTAAAAACTAATGGGAGTCGGCCCTGCTATTGACCCATCTAAGAGGCACCATTGTAGCGGTAGAAGCTGATTTAAAGATTGGAAAGTTGCAAAACAAAATTTAAAAAAATGAAAAAATAGTAATAATCATTATCCCACGATCTTACTGGGCAAAAAATTTGTAGAATCGATAGAAGTTTTTCACAAAAAATCCCCAAAAAAAGAGTACATAAATTTCCCAAAAATGAGATTTAAATTAAAAAACTTAAATATCGCTATTAAAACACATTTTAGAATTTTTTGATTCAGTTCAAACTAAAAAAAATTAAAAAAAAGTTTGAATTTGGACCATTTTCGAAGAATTTAAAAATTTGATATCTCTTGAACGGGTTATCAAAACATTTTTAAAACTTATCATGGTAAGCAGGATCTTGAAGGCTACTAAAAACTAAAAAAATTGTGAAAATAAAGGCTCCGACACAATGTCGGAGTACTCTGTACTACAGAGTACCATCTCTAAAAATAGAGACGCCATCATACAAAAAATGTGTAAGTGCGAAAGAGAAAGGAACAAAATCCACTCTCTGGCACAGAGTACTCCGACATTGTGAATTCAGCTTAAAAAAAAAAAGTTTTTCAAATTGTCCGATTTGTTATGAAATGCCCCATTTATAATTTACAGAACAATCGGAGTGTAAGCTATGGAATACCTTTCTTGTCAGTGACCTCATATCTGTTGCACAGTGTTTTCAATTGATTTTTTGATATTTTATTATTTTTACAATATATTTATTAATTTTAAAGCCGCATTCACAATGTCGGAGTACTCCAATCTGTGGAAAATTTTATACCTTTCCCTTTTGCACTTTCATATTTTTGAATTTGACTATCTTTTTTCAATTCACTCCAGAGTCAAACATGTTCTACTCTGGAGTTCCAATCTGGAGTTAACAGAGCCTATGTTAACCGTTAACAGAGAAAAAATACACCTCTGTGAAAGTGCCATCTCTATTAATGTCATTAAAAAAATATAAAAACAAAACAAATATAAATAATTTGTATGAAGTTTCAATAAAAAAAATATTCAAAAAAAATTGTTTTTAATAAATTAATTACGTACGCAAATTTTAATTGCGTGATTTTGTGAAATAGTAAGAAAGGTAAGTCAAATGACATATAGAATCTGACAAAACTCCAATCTACATTATGCACAGTTAACATTTTAAACTTTGCCATGGATTGGAGTGACTCTAGTGGTATTCATTTAACCGTATATTTATACGCGACTCGTATTTGTATAATTATACGAGGTGGTTTTTATGAATGCCCTTTTTGTTTACCTGGTATTACTTACACAATTGTCAAAACAAAAAAAAATAATTTTTGTATTTGGAAAATTTACAATACCATAAAAAAACAAAATTTCAAATAATTAATAAATTCTAAACTAATTAATAAATTTACTGCAAACAAAAATATTTCTTTATATTATTTTTTTAATATTTGTCATTTTTAACAAGATTGCCAAACTGTAAAAAAAAAAAAATAGCAAAAAAATATCAAAATTATTTGAACATTGGCAATCCTAAACCTGTATAATTATACGATACAAGTTTACGCACCAAAATATGTGTACAAATATATCAGGCCTCGTAAAATATTTTTGACAATAATTGTGTAAACTAACCAGATATACACGGTATACGAGGTGTTTATACGGTTAAATGAATACCACTTCTGACATTGTGAACGTAGCTTAAATTCTGTTTTTATTTTTAAATTTCTAAAAATTATTTATAATTCTACCTATAAATTCTATTGAGAAAGATAATTCCAGCTCGAGGTCATATTTCTTTACTAATAGTTCTTTACTAATATTAGTTATCTGCTAAAAATTTTTTTTTTAGACTACCGATTTAATCGATTGATGATTTTATACAACACAAACAATTAAATGAGAAATATAGCAAGGGTGTTGCAAACATTTAAACGAAATATTATTAAACTGTAAGACGTTAAACTCAAAAAAATGAAAAAATACCTTAAAAAATCGATTTTCTTTGGATATAAAAAAAAAATATAAAATAAAAAAGTTGAAAAAGCTCTACGTCACACAATGGGGAAAAATTGACTTTTTTGTACAATTTTGCCTACAGGTCGTAATTCTTAACCGATTTTAGCTTTTCTTTTTTTAGAATTTTAGCTAATAAAATTCCACATCGATCTGTCTTGGCGGATTTTTAAAAACGTTTTAGTTTTATTTTAATATTTTTTTAAAGTTCAGAAAATATTCATTTTTTTAGAATTTTCGATCTGTCTTGGCGGATTTCTTAAAAACGTTTTAGTTATATTTTAATATTTTTTTAAAGTTCAGAAAATATTAATTTTTTTAGAATTTTTGATCTAAAAAATTTAATAGGCAAGGGACGAATAAGCTGTATGGATAAAATTAAAGGTATTTGAACACCTTTTAATAGATGTCGATGCATTGGCTAATAATAATTTATTATTTTGCTTTTTATAAACATATAAGAACTCAAAATTGTTCATTTTTAAGTACATACCAATATAATTTGAAATAATGTGCCAATTTCAATGATTTTTTTTTAGATTAAAGCTTATCATTTTCTTAATCATTATTGGTAAACAAAGTATTCTTAAAAAACAGTTTAACTCTTTTTTTTCGAATTTACAACGTAACAATATAATATATTATATTTTTTTTACAGACTAAAAATTAATTTTAAAATTCCAAAAATGCTATGGCAAAATTTAAGCGAAAATTAAAATATATTTTTTTAAATTTTTTGTTTGCCAATTTTGAATAAGCAAAATATAAGATTTAATTAAAAAATTTTTTTTTGAAATTGGTTTACTATTTTGAAAGATATGAGCTTTTATATGTGAAAATTCTTGAATTTGTTTTTTTTTTTTTTTTTTTTTTTTTTTAACAAACGGTCACACCTCACACTTACCCGCCCCAACCGACCGAGAGGGCTCGTTCCCATGACGGGGGAACACGTACACACCATGGTCCGAACCATAGCGGATTAGGCTGGATAAGTAAGGATAGTAATAAACCAACTACAAACTCTTAGTCATCAGTCGGTTTATTATATGGACACTAAATACATTTATATACTATTACTACAACTACAAAATTTCTACAGATAATTTAGTATTAATAATCCTAAATTAACTATAAACGTTCAAAGAAATTAAAATAATCATCGTCACGCAATCTATTCAAATATGTCAAAATAGTTGATTTCACAAGAGCATAATTCTCCGAAAAGTCAACAAACCTGTATAACGAGTTAAAATCAGTACACATCCTACGAATAGGAACTGCACACGCATAATTCGTGCGACAAATATCAATATAAAGAAAGCTGTAATATCTAGTAGGCCGAAAAGGGACGTTAAAAAACAACTTCCCAACAAGAAATTCAGAATCAACTTCGCCCTTAATAATCTTCAAAATAAACACAGTATTTAACATAATACGTCTACTCTTCAGAGTAGGAAGTTTTATCAACGCCAATCTTGCATTATATGATGGAAGATTGCTATAGTCCGGACCCCAGTTGAGGTTCCTAAGACAAAAAAGTAAAAATTGTTTCTGTACGGATTCAATCATATCACTATGAACTGCATGATATGGATCCCAAACAATACAACCAAATTCCAAAATTGGTCTTACCAATGAAGTAAATAATTGCCTCGTTATATAGGGGTCAGAAAATTCCTTCGCCCAGCGTTTCATGAATCCAAGAACACCATAGGCCTTATTTACCATAGTCTCCACATGCGCATTAAAAGTCAACTTTCTATCTAAAAGAATACCAAGATCCAAAATAGAATCAACCGATTCCAAAATTGAACCATTTAATAAGTACTGAGAAGTCAAAAACTTCGACCTAGCAAATGTCATGTGCTTACACTTTTTCAAGTTCAGCTTCATGAGATTACAATCGCACCAATTGTAAAATCTATTCAAGTCATGCTGCAGCAATACCTGTCCAACAGGAGAACTGTAAGACAGAAAAAGCTTAACATCATCAGCAAACATCAAAATATTAGAATGAATAATAGAAGATGGGAGATCATTTATAAACAACAAGAATAGGATAGGACCGAGATGACTGCCCTGTGGGACACCAGAAGCAACACTTATAAATCTAGAATGTGTCTGCCTAAAAAGGACGCATTGCTCACGATTTCTCAAATATGAAGATAACCATTGCAAAACGATACCATTAAATCCAATTACACTCAACTTATATAGCAAAAGATTATGGTTGACCTTATCAAATGCTTTACTGAAGTCAGTATAAATCGCATCAGTCTGTAGACCTGAAGTAAAACCACTAATGATATTAGTATAAAATTGAAGCAAATTAGTATTAGTCGATCGACCCGTACGAAAACCATGTTGACATGGCACTAAAATTGAAGATACATGGTAGGACACAATATCAGTGACAAGTTTCTCAAATAGTTTAGGAATTGCACTCAATTTAGCAATTCCCCGATAATTCGAAACGTTCACAACACTTCCAGATTTATGTAGCGGAATTAAAAAGGATTTCTTCCAAAATGAAGGAAATTAACCCATTTTAAATGAAGAGTTAAACAAAAAGGTCAATGGGGCTGACAGAGTCCCCGAGCAAAATTTTAAAACAGAGGCCGGAACCCCATCGAGACCAGCGCTATACGTAATCCTTAACTTGTTCATGTTTGAGTGAACAGAAGCTACGTCCAATAAAGGAAGACTCAGAGAGCTTGCTCTCTGAATCTCAAACGGATACAGAGAGGATATCAGGTTATAAAAATCAAAATAATAGTATATTAGCAATTGTTAACCACATCGTTGATAAGGGGTTTAAATACCTTTAATTTGGTCGATACAGCATATTCGCCCCATGCTTAATACATTTTTATTGCAAATATACTAAAAAAATTAAAATTTTCTGAACTTTAGGAAAATTTAAAAAGTAAACCAAAACCTTTTTTCAAAAATCCATCATGACAGATCGATGTGAATTTTATTAGCTAAAATACAAAAAAAGAAAAACTAAAATCGGTTAAGAATTGCTACATGTAGGCAAAATTGGACAAAAAAAGTCCATTTTCCCACTAGTTTTTAATTTTCTACAAACTGTAAAAAAAAAACAGATCTAAAATCCGTCTACCCGTTTTCGCTTTATTGTGGTAGCCGATATTAAGTAATAGTTATGAGAAAAATGCATTTAAATGTTAGTTGTTTGAGCTTTTTAGATTAAATTCTACATTTTGATTTTGTTTAACAAGCTGTGTTAGAAGACTGATTAAATAAATACATGCAGTGGCATTATAAAAGAAAAATTGGTTTTTATTAAATTCGAAATCACAAAGGCGGTATTCGCTGGACTTTGTCTGACTTCTTATATGACATAGACTATGCCGACGATTTATGTCTAATGGCCCATCGTTTTTCGGATATTGAAGCAAAACTAACCAGTCTATCCGAAAACGCTAAAAAAGTTGGATTAAAAATTAATATAAAGAAGACAAAGCTTATGCGCATTGGCACAGATGTAATTTCACCGTTAATAATTGATGGACAAACTATTGAAGATGTGGATGCTTTTTCTTACCTTGGTAGCAAGATAACCAAGGATGGTGGTTCAAGTGCGGACATAACTGACCGTATCAATAAAGCACGTGTAGCCTTTTTCTCGCTAGCTAAAATTTGGCGTAGAAATTATATTTCCCGGAAAACTAAAATCCGCATTTTTAACTGTAGTGTTAAGTCAGTGCTTCTTTATGGCTGCACTACATGGAGCTTAACGCAAAATACCACAAAGAAAATCCAAGTCTTTATCAATAAATGTCTAAGACAAATCTTCCACATCCACTGGCCAGATCGGATTTCAAATGAAGCCCTGCTTCTAAGGGCAAATTCTTTGCCAGTGCAAATAGAGATCCGTAGACGAAAGTGGACATGGGTAGGTCATATATTGCGACGACCCCCTGAAGAAATCGCCAGAACAGCCCTAGATTGGAACCCCCAAGGACAACGCCGACAGGGCAGACCCCGTAACACCTGGGTTCGTTGCCTCAAACAAGAATGCTTACTAGCTCAAATATCCTGGAATCAAGCAAAAACAATTGCCAGAGATAGAATTAGATGGAGAGAATTTGTTGACGCCCTATGTTCACACTGAACTTTATTTAAGTATTTTTAGTAGTCAGAAATGTATTCCTATTGATATTTAAATAAATAAAGGACATATATATATATAAAAAAAAATATTCCAAAGGTATAACCCCCCTTAAGTAATTGTTAAATTACTTATCGTAATGATAAGTAAAGAAATTTGACCACGAGCCGGAGTAATCTTTCTCAATTTATTAATTTTAATTAATTTTAAACATCAATTGCGAACTCTAAATTTCAAACGATATTTTTTTAAATAACATTTAGAAAAGCTAATCTAATTTATTAATTAATTCTTTTTTTTTAGCAAATAAAAATTAATAAACAATCATTTTGTAATACACTCGATAATTTGTCTGAAAAAGCATTTTATGATTACATACGATTTTTAAAAACATTAAACAACATCCCGGAAACAGAAATATTTAAATCAATAAATTCATATTTTATAAGAAACCATTTGCTTTACAACGCCATAAACATCCAACCAAAAGAAAAAAGGCAAAAAATGGATAAAACTAACGATAAAAATGAACAAAATAAAACAAAGGAGCAAACAGAAGCTACGGAGCCTATTAAAAATATAAGCAAAGGTCAATTACTACTAAAAAATCTGTTGAAATTGGTTAACTTTAATAAAATGACTGCACAGGAATTTGTTAATTGCGCTGGTACATCGGAACTACTTAGTACAGAGTTGAAATATAAAATAGTTTCTATTTTGTGCCAAAAACCTCCAGCAAATGTTTCACAATACGAATATCGTTAATATACACTGTAGACGCACATAAAAAATTTGGAATCGCCTTAATGAAAAAAATGAAAATGCGAAAATAGTTTGTGCCTTCTTAAGTTTTTATATAGTTTTAATTTTAATATTTCCTTCGTAATTTGCATCTTAATAACTTTTGTTTTTATTAAATGTGTTCAACTTGCTAATTTTTTGCAATTTTAAATTACACAGAAAATGTTTGTCACAAAAAACATTAATAAAAGCCATAAATATTACCTGTTCTTAAATACAAGGGAAACAGTTTTCAAAATACGGAAACAATCGGATGAGGGGAACACGTTCCGAAAATCGGTTAAAAACTCGTAATTGTCATATCGCCCAAGCTGCGACATACATACATATAGTCCAAAATGATATGTAGGTCCAAAAATGTCATTTCTCCCAAAACAAATTTGTCAAAAATCCAAAATATTTTTTTGGGCGAAATGTCGAAATTACAACTTCTGAGATTTTTTTTGTTATAAAGGTTTTATGCGTAGCCGGGCTTAGAGACTACATACTAGCGCGTCCCGAATTCAAATATTTTTAGCTTGCCCCCTCAAACGATGGGGATTTAGGACCCTTTTACAGGAAAAATAACAAAAAAATTTTCGGACAAAAAACCAGTTGGCTACCAGCAACTAAAGATTGCAATCTTAGTGCATTTTGAAAAAACTTTTTTTTTTTGTTGTCCAAAAATTTGACGCCAAAAGTTGCGCAATATAGAGTACATTTGAGGAAAAATATTAATAAAATTTCCATGGAGTAATTTTGGTGCAGCGTTGCATCTCAAAGATCAAAAGGTGTACTTAATTTTTACTTTTTCTTTCTTTTAAGCTAAATTAGTCTCAAAATCTGCTTTGATACAGTTTTAACGAATGTGAGCTCTTTTGCGCAGGTTTTGAGACCAATTTAGCTTAAAAGAAAAAATAAAAAAAAATAAGTCACACTTTTCATCTTTAAGATGCAACGCTGCACCAAAATTACTCCATGGAAATTTTATTAATATTTTTCCAAGAATGTACTCTATATTGCGCAACTTTTGGCATACATTTTTTAAAAAACAAAAAAAAATTTTTTTTTCAAAATGCACTAAGATTGCAATCTTTATCCGCTGGTAGCCAACTGGTTTTTTGTCCAAAACTTTTTTTGTTATTTTTCCCGAAAAAGGGTCCTAAAACCCCATTTTTTGAGGGGGCAAGCATTTTCAAATTCGAAAAAAGCCGAATTCGGGACGCGCTACTACATACTCAATGCATTAGATAGATGATAATTTATGTTAATTTAAAAAAAAAATTTTAAAATGCCCAAAAAAAAATCTTCCAAAAAATTTTGCAACAACAACTAACACACATTTTTTTTTGGTGGAATGACTTTTTTTAAATTAGGCGATATGACCTCGGGCGCTATGTCCGTACTCCCTTTAATTTGCCTTGTCCCAATTTTAATCGGAATTCATGAATAAAGATAAATGTTAATCTTTTTAAGCTAAATGTACAAGTTCTTAAATTTTTTTTTAATGATTGTGTTCGTGTACGCAAACATAATACCGAACGTTATGCTTGCGAATTGACGAACTCAAACTTTACGATAATGTACTGCACTGTAAACAGAAACGCTACATCGTAGTACTTTTGAACGATCACAAACAAAATAAAGTACTTTTAGTGTACTGTTTCCGTACTTAGCAGATTTTTTGTTTTTAACTTAAAATGGCAATATGTATCTCGAAAACTAAGCAAGATAGAGCACAACGAAGTCCGTACATGTGAAGAGGCCCGGCGATACTATGGATATTCTAAAAACCAAAAATATGCTCCGATTTGCTCTATTTTGCTTAGTTTTCGAGATATCACCATTTAAAGTTTTTGAAAAAAATCTGCTAAGTACGCAAACAGTACACTAAAAGAACTTTATTTTGTTTGTGTACATAGCACAGTACATAACCGTAAAGATTGTGTTCGTCAAGTCGCAAGCTTAACGTTCGGTATTCTGTTTGTGTACACGAACACAACCACTTAAAATAATTTTTAGTGTTTCTGTATTTCTTGTTGGGAATGTGTTTGCGTATTTCCATCCTCATAGTCCAGTACAGAACACTAACGTACCGTTCGTTAGTGTTTTTTTTCGAACCCTGATTTAGATAATTTATCAGATATTTTAAATCGTATTTACCAATAACCGGTTCTGTATGAGGTTATCGGTAACTCATTATTTGTTTACAAGAAGTAATCAAGCAGGTAACGAGTCCTCATTACATAGAATGCAGGCGGTAATGGGGACTTATTATCCAGATTTTACTGGGATGTTTAAGACCTAATGGAATGATAATTTGCCCAACAATTGAAAAGCAGAAAAAAAATTTTTTTTCTCATAAAAAAAATTACGGTTTAATTTTTCTTATGATTTCAGTGTTTTTTGGATGGTTAGAAAGATAACACAGGCACACAAAAAAAAAAGTGTCCAGACCCAGAGGGTAGACCCAGTTATTTCTAGGTTTTTGGGGTCGCTGAATCCGAATATGCCCATAAAAATTCATTTCAATTGCCAGTTTTTTTCCCTACCGCCCCCCTATAACCCCCCGGAGGATTGACTTTTAATTCTCATACAAACTTAAAATTAATGTGTACTTTTATGTTTTATGTGGCAGCTAAACCCTAAAATAACAACAAAAAAATTATGTGACCCTTCCCTCAACCCCTAGCACGCTCTTACAACCCCCTGAAAGGGGATGACTTTTGAGTGTTCATAAAAAATCAAGATGTATATGGATTTCTATGTTTTTTGGACCGCTAAAACCGAATATGACTACAAAAAATGTATAATACCCCTCCCTCACTCCCTAGCACCCATTACTACGCCCTATAGGGGATTTAATTTTGAAATTTACCTTCATAATTATTTTAGTCTACATCCTAAGTTTTATTGAAAATTTCAAAATAAAATCACCTATAGGGCATGGTAATGTGTGCTACGGAGTGAGGGAGGGGTATTATAAATTTTTTGAAGTCATATTTGGTTTTAGTGACCCAAAAAATGTAGAAATCCATATACATCTTGATTTTATATGAACACTCAAAATTCATCCCCTTTCAGGGGGTTGTAAGGGCGTGCTAGGGGTTAAGGGAAGGGTCACATAATTTTTTTGTTATCATTTTAGGGTTTAACTGCCAAAAGAACATAAAAGTACACATTAATTTTAAGTTTGTATGACAGTTAAAATTCAATCCTCCGGGGGGTTATAGGAGGGCGGTAGGGGAAAAACTGGCAATTGAAATAATTTTTTATGGGCATATTCGGATTCAGCGACCCCAAAAACCTAGAAATAACTGGGTCTACCCTCTTTAAAATTTTTAAACATTTGAAAAACTATGCTTAAAATACAAATAATTTGTAAAATCTGAAAAAATTGATTTTTATTCCTTAAATCACTTTTTCCAATTTTCGGCAAGTGTTTGTTTCCCTTATCCGATTGCCACCATATTTAGAATTTTTTTATTTTTAAATGATGAGTAAAATTGGACCCATCTAAGTGGTAAAAACAAATATTGATTTTTAAAACAGGTCTAATTTGTATATGTGGTTAAAATAAATGAATTTTTGAAAAAAATATATATTTGTTGTTTAAACAAACATCGTCTTGAAATCTAAAATAGTTTTTTTTTGCGTACTACAGTTATCAGTCATTTATTTCATTATATCATCTCATTAATAATATTTAATTATTTAGCTTTATGATATGTATATAATAACACAGTGCAACACCCAAAATCGGAATGGGATGAAACCAAAAGCAAATGAAAGTTGACATATTCCATAACAAACATCTCAAGGCTTTTTTCTAGTTCAGAGCTAGATTTTGTTTTACACGCATTTGAAGTTAGTGCACTTTTATTAAGTATAATTATAATAATAAACGCAACGGTGTCCAGTGATTTATATTAATAATTGCCTTTAAATAACAATCATACGCAACGGTGTACAGTGGTTTATTTTAATAATTTGGCTATTCAGTAAATAGGTATGCAGCAAAAATAAATAGGATTGCAGCAAAATTCATACCAGTCATAGCTGAAGTAATTTTGAGCTTAAGTTTGGAAACTGGACCCTACATGTTCAATAAGGGCACCACCAGGGGCCTTTAAAGTAGGACATGTTTAGTACACAAAAACTTTAAATGCTTTAAAATCACCAACTTTAAATGCGTGTAAAATAAAATCTAGCTCTGACCTAAAAAAAGGCCTTGAGGGTTTTGTTATGGAAAACGTCAGCTTTCATTTGCTTTTGGTTTCATCCCATTCCGATTCTGAAAGTTCGATTTTGTATCACTGTGTAATTTATTAATTAAATTATATTTTTTGTTATTGTTAGCTCACTAACTCGGTTAGTTAAATAAATGAATTAAAAAAAAAATAAAATAAAAAAAAAAATCGACTTTGATTATATTGCAAAAATTAAAAAAAAAAACAAGTATGAAAATTATAGTCGGTCAAGACCGACCATATAATACCCTACACCAGAATTTACCGGAAAATTGGTCCCATGGACCGATTATATCTATATGTTGTCAAATCTTTAATAAGTGTAAAAAACACTCACAAATCAAATTTGAGTGAAATAGGATTCTATTTGTTGAAAACAAACCGCTTTAACTGAATATCGGGCGAAATTTCCACAAGGGGCCTGAGTCTAAAACTAGTCCGATGATTATCAGGTTTGATAAGGTTATTCAAGTACGCGTTTAACATACACAAACAAAATTTTAATTAAATATTTTCATGAAATTTGAGACATTTATGTGAAAATCGGGAAGGTGGTTTGTATGGGGGCTACAAGAAGAACTGGTCCGGTTTCTTTGAAATTCGGAATTGTGATTTGTGAAGACAAAACATATTTACCTTCCAAATTTCAAAAAGATACCTATTATAATACGGTTATTAGAGTCATTTGAGCCAAAACTAAAGAGGAACTTTGTATGGTGGCTAGGTCTAAATATGGACCGATTTTTTTCCAATTTCAATAGGCTTCGTCCTTGGGCCAAGAGAGGCTTAAGTTTCAAATTTCAAGTCAATTGATTAAAAATTGCGACCTGTATCGTGTTTACACCGTTTACATGGACAGACAGACGGACGGACATCGCTAAATCGACTCAAAAAGTGATTGTGAGTCGATCGGTATACCTAAAGGTGGGTCTAGGACCAATATTTCGGGTAGTTACAAGCATCAGTACAAACTCATTATACCCTGTACCACAGTGTGGTGTAGGGTATAAAAACGGGGGAAATTGTTAACAAATTTTTGCACTTAAGTAATACAATAATGGAATTCACGTCAGTAATTTTAGTCTTGCAAATTGGGACCCCTTCAATTTTAATTTTTGTTTTTTAATTCTAAATGGGGTGGCATATTTTTTGGTCAAAATATTCGTGCCCGTAAAGTGCACTTTAGCTTTTTTAAGTGTCCGACCGAAGACAGTTTAGATGGAAGAAGCGTATTTTCCAAACCCGTATAGTCATATGTATTTGCTTTTGAGATTAACTAGATAATTCTGCAAAATGTATAACAAGCAATACATAAAAAATTAAGCTAATGTTTAAAGTTTGAATAATTCGTTAAAATAACTTTAAACAACTTTGTTAATTTATTTACAATAAAACTAGTTGTCCGAAAACAAATATTCGCTAGGAAACTAGTAATTTTACAATTTTTTCATTAGTAAAATTTCGGGTAAATAAACATTTTTTAATTTCATATCAACAAAATGTTCCAGCTTGCACTTTAAAACAACTACATCGTTTTTAAAATCATTTTTTTGAAAATTTAAATGTTTTTTATCATCTGCTACCTTAATATTATAGTATTTGCACTCTTCGAATAAATCGTAATTATTTACATGAGCCGTTAGACGTAAAACAAAATCCACCGGCACTAAAAGTTGTTTACTGCTATAGGCATGGGAGAAAACATCATATAAATTTCTATAAAACGAAATTAAAACAAATTTATTACTTTTAATAAATAAAACGATTTCTATAAAACCAATACCTTCTTAATGTAGGCAACTTTAAGGAACCAATTGCACATAGTATGTGGGGAAGACTCTGGAGACCATTTAAAACTCTATAATAATTACCTTGAATATAACTCAAAGATATTTTAAAGGTTAGGGCAAATAAAGGATCAGTTCTGAAAATAAACCACAATTTAATTATGATCAACAGGAGTTGTATTTTATAAAATACCTAATGCAATTCATATAAATACCTTATATCCTGTGGCAAAGTTAAACATCTTTTTAAGGCTTCTACAGATCCCAAATTAAAAATTTGATATAATCCTTCTATAAATGCTCGATTTCGTATATCAATTAGCCTAGTAGCTTGATCTAATGATATTTCATCGTAGCATACTAAAGCACGTTTTAAGCATTCTTGTAAGTGTTGTTCACATATTTTAGGATCGAAATTGTCAATAGCTTCTTCACAGAGCTTATAACGACTATAGCTTAAAAACATAATCATGGGTTGCAATAATTTTATCGTTTGATTAGCATTATAGTTTTGCATTACAATCTCTTGGCGTATGGCACGCAAACGATCAAATATAAAATCGTAAATGAAATTTAAAGGTTTTCTTTTATCCAAAATTATACTGAAAATAGAAAAGAAAATACAAATGAGGGGGTTAGAGCACAAGGGGTTTAAGTGCCTTATATTTAATAATGAGAAAAAAGAGGTTAAAGTTAAATTGCAATAAAAAATGTTAGATGCTATCCAGAATATTATTTTTTAGTTAATAGTGATCCTGAGACGCAAACAATTCCTAATTTTTGAGCCGGATTTGGTAAAAAAATTCGGACATGAATTTTGATCGAAAAACGCCATTTTTTTCAAAATTTTACCGCTGGTTACCGACTGAAGATGCTCTTGTAAAATTTAATAACTATTACTTCACGATCTTCTTGGAATTAAACCACTTTGTCCATGTGAACAATTAAATTATAATAATTTTTCACATGGAGCACTTAAACCCCTTGTGCTCCAAGCAAACCAGTGCCCAGTTTCTGTAACTATGCGAAAAGTTTTCGCATCGAGAAAAATAAAACAATATTGTAGTCATTTAGTTTTTAACAGGGTGAGTACAATGTTGCTAATGTAAAAAACATCGAATACGAAAAAAACGCAAAGCAATTTTTTTAAATCACTCTGTTAAGTATAAGATGACTCTAATATTTATATATTTTTTTCGATGCGAAAACTTCTCGCATAGTTACAGAAATCGGGTACAGGTATTTTAGTAACAAGATCTAGAAATGGTCGCTATATCTCGCTACCGGATGAGAATTCCACATTCACCTCTTGTGCTCTAAACTTCTGTGAACTTTACCTACTAATTCCATATGTTAACTCAATATAAAAAAGTCACTTGAACCCCTTGTGCTTTGAGCCCCTCAAATGAATTTACCACTCTTTATAAAATTGCTGACATTTTCGTTAAATTTTTCCAAATGTCCCCAAGGGCAAGTCTGCCGTTGGTCAGCGGTTGTCTAAACGAATTGTTGATGACCTGGGAACTGCTGACCAACAGCTGACTTGTCAGCAATTTTATAAAGGGAGAGTCGGCAGTAGGTCAGCGGTGATTTTATTTTGCCGACTGAGTTAGAATGTAAGGCCTTCGACCTGTCTTAAGGATAAAAGACTTCGTGGATTCAACCTAATTTAAGAATTTTTTACGCGTCATAACTTTTTTTTTGCTCATAACTTTTAAACCACTGGACCGATTTCGCTAAAATTCAATGCCAACCAGACCATGAACGACAAATATATATGTATGCCAAACTTCAGCACTCTCAGAATTGTCTTTCGAAAGCTAACATGTTTTTTATCTCGTAAATTCGCGAAAAACCTTTGCCGAAATTCACTCTTGCTTATAACCACTGGACCGATTTCGCTGAACTGCAATACCAACCTGACTAGGTAAAAAGTCAACTAATCAAAAAATTGCTACATCTTAACTGTTGAGTAGCTGGTTTCTTCGATGAACACGCTCATTGATTAGCCCAGAATGTAAAAAAAAACACTTTAATTTTACTTACTCCTTTAACAAATACTCTATGCATTTTTGTAAACATTTCTCTGTTCTCATATCTTTGGCCTTGGGTGTCTTGATGCCTGCAGCTGATCTGGCAAAGCATTTGACCAATGTTCCAGGTATATGTTTTTGACCATTTTTGCATTCAAAAAAATTCAGTAGTTTTTCACGTATTCTCCTTAAAATTGAGAAAACTGATTGATTAATGCATTAATAACTGAACAATACTTACAATTTAGATTCGGCATCAGGACAGAAATCTTCACAAGCGCCTTGCACAAAGTTTGACATAATTTAGAATTCCCAGAAAGTGCAGTAAGTAAACAATGAATTTTGTAAATCATTCACAATAGAAATAAAGAAGTGAATAAGAGAGTACATCGTCGCCTTGTTATTGTTTTGCTCCATACGCCATTTTTGAAAAAAAAAGAGTTAAGGTAGAAACAGAACAAGCACGGCACGGGGGACGGTTGCCATTGCCGGAGAATATAGGCCCAAAACAATGACGGCGACGGCAAAAAATGTCATTTGTTTGTTTAGTGGTGCCAACTTTTAATAAAATTAGTGTAATTTTACGGAAAAAAATCGCTTATCACATAGTCAATGTGATTAAGTTGGCACTACTGTACGTTTGTTACACCATTGTGAATGAAAAAATTAAAAATTGTTGTGAAAATGCGGCAACCCTGGAGTGTGAGAGGGAGGGAGATTGAGAGAACCCGGAGATAAAATAAAATAAGAGCCGAGTCACAATTGGCACCACATTCGGTTACCACAAAATGTTTTCATACAGTTTGTATGAAAAGCAAAAAATCGCTTTGTGGTCGACCACGCTGCCGCCAGAATAGATTCTATTCTATTTTTGTAGTTCTCTCTCACCACCCTCTCATATTTTTAAAATTTCTGTCAAGTAGCGTTGCCATATGTTCAACAAAATATGCTAATTTTTCCAATTGGAGTTGATATATTGTGTGTGTGTTGCAAACAAAAAACATTGTGTACCTGTTTTTAAGGGATAACTAAAGAAAAAAAATAAATGTGTAACTGATATGAGCGTCATTTTCTTTATAAAATGTGTCCGGTCGTCTGTCGTTTAATTTTAATGCGTCGCTCTCTCTTTTGATGTGGTTCGTCGTCGGTGGTTCCAATTGTGACTGGGCTCTAAGTTTTAATTTTTTGTCGTGCCGGTCACGGTTTTTAACTGTCAAATCGTATGGAAAAAGTCGTGCCGGGCTGGTTCTGTTCAGAGCTTTAGGAATTGAATATATATAAGCGGTTCTCACCCTTGATAGAAAACATAAAAAGAATCGGAGAAATGAAGAAAACAAGAAAATGTTTGACAGATACAAAACAAAATACATGTATTTCTGTCAAACACTTTCTTATTTTCTTCATTTCTCCGATTCTTTTTTTGTTTTCTATCAAGGGTGAAAGCCGCTATAATTTAAAACTTACTTCTATATTTTTGATTTTCCCCATTTGATATATTTTTTACATTAATTATTTTAGATGTGTAACAACGTGTCACACGTACAGTTTTAAATCGTTTTTAGCAGCAATATTTTTAGCACTTTATTCTATTACAGTATATTGACAGAAAATGCTAAAAATAATTGCTACACTCATAGAAATATCTTAGTAGAAAAATTAGTAAACCCATTGTAGATCAAGTTTTACAGAATATTGCCGTATTCAACAAAAATTAATGTTGATATCGTTGAATAATCAGTAAATTTGAATCAACTATTTACAACGCTTATACAGAATTCAATAGATAAAACCAAAAAAGAAAAAACAACCCTGTTCGTTCAATTTTGTATTATCAAGTTGGTAGCAATGCATTGCAATGTGAAATTTGTTTGTCTCTTATAAAATTATTTTGTGTGTTTGTTTCTTATAAAAATATTTAAGATTATAAAAATAAATAAAAATAGGATCTGATGATCAGATTCTGATCTGTAAATATTTGGTAAGTAATAAAATACATTGGTTAAGGGTATATGACACTACATTTTTTTTGTATTGGATTGATATCGACAGCAATGTTAATCACATTAGAGCACAGTATTACCGACCCCGGTAATGCTGTTCTCTAATGTGATTAGTATGCATTGTTGCCAATTTAGCTATTTTGTAGCTAGATTTAGCTATTTTTTTTTGCATCTAGCGACAAAAAAAGTCATTTAGCTCTTAGCTACAAATCTAGCTACTTTTTTTGTTCGCAAAATTTGTAAAAATGTGTTTTTTTTTAACCGTTTTATTAGCCATATTATCAAGTTGACATTTCGTTAACGTGCTATTTAAGTGTGTATGACAACTGCTAGTTTTTCAACTTTTCAAAAAGTTTTATCAGGGGGTTTTCTATGATATTTCCTTTAACTTCAAACAAAAATTTTAAATTTATCAAAAATCTCTCCATGATAAAGTTACTTAAAATTTTCAACATCAAGCAAGTATCGCATTGGCATAATTCATAGAGAATGTAGTTTAGTACCAACATAAAGAAAAAACAGCTATGGGTTTAAAATATAATAGTTTTCATCTCTCCAATAACGGATAAAATTTTACACCAGTATTCAAAACCAAAAAAACGAGTGGCTATAATCGAGCTTTTAATTCGCATTCAGATAATTGTGTATTAAAAAATTTGGTACTGCGAAACAACTCCCAAATGAAATAAATCCCAATGAAATAATTCCTACACCCAAAAAATTTCCCAGTTACTGTCTACTAAATTTTTAACCTAACTGAGCCCCAGTTGATTTCACTCGGTTGACAGTAACTAAGTTTTTATAAAATTTAAAAGAATGGCCAGTTACTGGTAACAAACTGATAATTAATTCTCTAAAATTCTGGAAAATAGTTGAAAATAACTGATTTAAAAATAAAAACTGTCAATATGGATTTAAAATTTTACACCTTTTTCTGTCGATGAATTAAAGATCTTTACATGATTAAGATTTACGTTTTATTTAAGGAAAGTATTACAATACTATAAATGATTTCAGATGCCTTGTTTTGACTATTTGATTCATAGATTCTCCCACCTCCTTCACATCTTCCAACTGCCTCACATCATTAGTTTACAAATTTTTCAATACTTGGTCTAAAAAATAATAATCTGTTTTTATCTTTTAATGATCCGAATTCGCAAAAAACTCACCATGGAAAAAACAAGTTTTAATAATCCTTTTTTTAATTTTGTAATAAAATGAAGTAATATAAAATTATTTAATTAATTGTTTTGACAATAAATTTCAAAATTACTGTTGTTTGTAACTGAAGCCTTAGTTGGTCATAATTATTCCAGTTATTTTCAAATATTTTAATTTCAACTGGGAATTTTCGTAACTATGCAACTGGGGAATTTTTTCGGTGTAATGATATAAGTCCTAAGAGGAATGAATTAACTCCCAACTTTAAGAAATGAAATAAGTCCCAAAGAAAAAATGAAACAAGTCCCAATATTTGGGAGTTATTTAAAATCAAAATACTTACTCCCAAAAAAATTAAAGAACTCCGAACGAAATAAGTCCAAAAAATAAAATAAGTTCCCATTACAGGAATTATATCTATTATGAGTACTTTTTACGTATACAAAATGAGGTGCTGATTCACAGAAAATAGTGAGGTGCCGATTCACAGAAAATAGAAATTCACAGGAAATAGTTCACAGGATCTGCAAATCCAGAAATACATACATATAACATATAGATTAATAATGTTTCTTTGAAAGAAATGGATTTAAAAGCTTAATTTAATAACTTAAGCGTTGGAAGCAATTTCTAAAGTTTCATGCGTTATAAATTATATCTGCGATATAAAATATGAGTATTTAAACTTTTTGTTTGCAAAATTTAATAAAAATATTTGAAAATATTCGTTTTAATACCAAAACTAACTTATTTTATTATTTAATTAAAAACTTTAGCAAATAAAACCTTTTAAAAACCACAAATCCAAAATCTAGCTATAAAATAGCTAGATTTTTCAACTGTTTATACAAATCTAGCTACAAAATAGCTAGATTTTTTAACTGTTTTTAAATTTAGCTATTTCTAGCTATTTTTTTGTCCAATCTAGCTACATTTTTTTAAAAATAGTTGGCATCAGTGTTAGTATGCCGTCAATTTTAATTTAATACAAAAAAAATGTAGTGTCATATACCCTTTACTTTATGTATTCATACTATTTTATATTTTTTTTTGTTTTTTTTTTAAGGTTTTTGATTTGGTGTCATTAGAAAACTGGAGAATGGCTTACGAGTGCATAACATAAATAAACGAAGTGTGCGTGAAAATCTTAAATATTGCAGCTTAAAAAGCCGGTGATAATTCTAAAAAATATTGTGATTTATGCTTAATAAAAGACTATTTACAAATAACAACAAGCTTTTTTTTTAATAAAATTTCTTATATCAACAAAAATATGAGTTGAGTTTACAAAAAATACGAGTTGATTTACAAAAAAACGAGTTGATCAACTTTTACAAAAACTGACAACAATTTTTATTGAAATCAACATAAATATTTGTAGGGTCAAAATCAACAATGATTTCTGTTGAATTTACAGCGATTTTCTTTGGGAATACAATGATTTTTGGTTGAGTGTAAAAACAGTTTAAAACTGTAAGAGCGAATAGGGTATAAAATGGTTTTAAACTGGAAAATGCGACCATAATTTTTAATATAATAATTTTTATATGATAGTTAAAAATTTGTTGAATTAAAAAATTCCCGGGATTACGATTTTTTTAAAACGTTTTCCCGGGAATTGAAAAAGTCCTGGAATTTAGAAACCCTAAAAACAACGTACCAGTGGGGGTGTTCTGTAATTTATGCGAAAAGTTTTCGCATCGAAAAGTATGAAACAAAAAATTCCATCGTTTCTCGATTCTGGAAAAAAAGCTGTTTCTGTATATCAATGCGAAAACGGCAGCAAATTTATTGGAATATTCCAAATCAGCTGTCAAAAAGGTAAACAAGGCGAGAAAATAATAAAAATCACAACAAAAAAAACGCAATTTCACATTTTTTTTAACAACACTCGTAACATTGGCAAACAAAAATTAAATAATAAATTAAGTTAATAAAAATAATGTGTAGTATATCATTAATAATATTAGTTGATAGTATTTTCTTAAAAAAATAATGTTTTTTATTATTATAACTCAAAAGCTGTTTAATTTACGAAATATCGCACCATTTTTAAATGTGAGTGATTTTGACACTTCAACTTCAAAAGTTTTCGATCAATTGGTTTACAGAAACAGTTTTTCTCGCATCTTTCCAATAATTTTGAAAAAAATCATATTTGACAGAAAGTTTCCGCATAACAAAATTACAGAAACAGTCGAATGCGAAAAGTCAGGTTTTGTGCCGATTCACGATGTTTCTGTTTCGTTTTTCATATTTCATGTGAGAAATCTTTCGATTCGAGAGTTATAGAACACCGCTACAGAGGGCCAATTCTGTTTCTGTGATAAATTTATCACTGAAAAATAATGTCACTTTGCCTATTAGTTTTCAATGAAGTAAACTGACATATTTTTTCATTCATACGTTTTTCACAGAACCAGAATCGACCCCCATCTCTATAGAATTTCATACCCTATTCACACGTATAGCTAAAAACCGTTTTTAGCAACATTATCTGTCAATATACTGTAATAGAATAAAGAAAGTGCTAAAAATATTTGTGATAAAAACCTTTTTTAGCAATGAGCGCGTTCAGCAGAGAAACCTGCTACTCAACAGTTGAGATGTAGCATGTTTTGATTAGTTGAATCTGCTGAACGCATTTTTTTGTAAATGTTTTAAAATATTGGAATATTTTTTTTTTTTGACGCTTTAATTTATTTTTTGCTGTAAAAAATACTTTTTTATGATTTGTTGTGTTTACTTCTTTGAATAACGTCCAAAAAAATTAATATTTTTAATAAAACAGCTTTTGTATCAGTTTGTGATCAAATGTAGCATAAATTGTGTACGCTACTAGTGATGAGAAGCGCTCACTCAACATGTTGACTGAAATGTCAAAAATCAAACCGTTCAGCTTCTTCTTCTTCTTCTTCTTAAAAATGTCAATCAACCAAGAAAGACATGTGAGGGGGAAAAAAACCACCAGAAACTCGAAGTTTATGTTGTGGCCTTTGCTTTTCTATAGTATTGTATTTTTTTAAAGTTGATTTAATTTTATTTTTGTTCAAACAAAAATTTTTTTTTTATATATTTTTTTTATTTATTTTGTTTTTAAGTTTTTTTTTTTTTTTTCTTTTTTTTTATTTATTTTTTTAAATGATCTTTGATCTTTTTTTTTTTTTTTTTTTTTTTCAAAAAAACGTTATAAAATTTTATGTTGGTAGCCTTTCGTGTATACAAAAGTTGTCAAGTTGTTACAATTTTCCTTAAATATATAAAAAAAATATATATATTATTTATTAATTACATGTTTACAATATAATTATAATGATTTATAATCATAGGTAATAAAGAGGTACATATAATGTATAATGATAAAAAAAAAAACAAGAGAAAGAAAAACATGAATAGAAAGATAGAAACATTGAACACAGAATGGGTATGAGACATATCCATACGTAACCAATAAAGACGGAAAGAACATAGATACTATATATACTGACCATATACATACACTACATTTAAAGCGAGAAGAGAATAGATAGGGGGATAGAGGCATTAGAAAATACTTAATTCTAGAGATTCTTGATTTGAGTCTTGAGTCTATATCACAATTTGTGCTTTCTTACTAAATTCAAATAATTCCTTAAATATCACAGCATTGTTTAAACCTAAAATGTGTTGTACACTATGTGTACTGACATTAAGACTTGTGAGCTTGGCCCTCAAGTTTGACCTAAGCGTTTGGTCAACATTTATACAGTGAAATAATAAATGGTCGGAAGTCTGAGACAGTCCGCATCTGCATAGATCACTGTTTTCGATACCTATTTTAAAGATGTGGTCCTTGCATCTGGTATGATTTGTTTTCAGCCTATTTATGAAAACTATCAAAGGTCTATTCAAAGATAGACCACTAAACCAAGGGACGGTGTTTACCTTAGGAGCAATACCATACAGATGCCTTCCATATTCAGAGTTATCCCAGCGATTCTGCCACGATTTGTTGTACCTTACTCTGTCGGAAGAATCAATCTCCCTGCCAATGATCGGAATTAAATTCCTCTCCTCGGAGGGGAGATGATTGGATGCAACTGCGTCTGCAGTGTCATTACCCTCTAATCCCATGTGACTGGGTACCCACAGAAAGTGTACCAGTATATTCCTAACCCTACATTTAAAGAGTATGTCACGTATCTCGTAGATATATGGATGGGATCTGCTCTTAGGGTGAGAATTCAGAGCCTCCAGAACAGATTTGCTATCAGATACAATCAAGATTCTAGTGTAATCCTGTAATAGAGAAAGTTTCAAAGCTTCAAGTATAGCCACAGCCTCTGCAGCAAACCGTTCAGCAGAATGTTGAGGAGCAGCTGAGTAGCAGCTTTCTCTGCTGAACGTACCCAATATAACAATCAAAAATACCATTTTATAGTGCGTTTACATTGGATTTCTAATCTAGTAAATTGCGATTTTAATCTACTTTCCAATCTGTACCGTTTACATTGGCATTTTTTACATTTGAGAAGATTAGGATTGGCATTTATAACAACAAGTTGGTAATAAATGTGTGTGACTGCGTCAAAAGACAGCGACGGTAATTAGTCGTCGTATGATTAACAAGGACAGTGACGGCGTTTACAAATAACAATGACGGCGGCATTCACATACTTGGCGGCGTCATCAAAACGACAGGCTTTGTGTCGGTATTTTTCAGTGTTGGAAAATGCAAATAATAGAAATACAGAGTTGTATCTAACTTTACCAGATTGCGTTTGCCGATTAGAGTCTAAACTACTAGATTAAAAAAAAAAAAATTGTATGGGCAATCTAATAGATTGAAACTGGATTGGAGCCACAATCTACTTTAAGCTAGCTTAGAGAACCACTGTAAACGCACTATTACATCTGGGTATAATCGCCGGGTTTCACAAATCCCATCAAAATAAATAATTCGAATGGGGCATCCCTTTCAAAATTCAAGGTTGCCAGCTATCTCTAATATATCAGCTGATTTGTTGGTCGTAATTTTGTTTTGTTTTTATTTTGTTTCATTACTAATAAAGCTATTCTGTTTGGTGTTTCCATTTATTATGGTAAAATAATTAAATACATTATTTAATTCTAAATAATTAGACAATAAAACATTTTAAACAAATGTTATAGATATTTTTTATTTTAACCCGTAAAAGAGGTAGGTCTACAATTCCCTTAGTACTTAAATAACTTGGACTTATATAATAATGAAAATTCTTGGCAGGATGTTGTTAAAGAATTTAGCTATTACCGGACTAAAAAACCCAACGATGTTACAAAAATGTGCATCTTACAAATTCAACTTGCCAATACGTTTACTAAGTACTGAATTGGCAACAGCTTTAAGACCATTCTACTTTGTCGTACATCCGGATCTTTTTGGCCAGCATCCAGAACAGCGTTCAGTCAATGAAGATTCATTAAAACAATTGAGTGCGCATATGCAAATTTTATATGAACGTAAATATCATGTTTTACGGGAAAAGAAAATATTGCACTTTTATATACGCGAAGAAAATGTTGAGGAACGAAATAAATTTAAATTGATTAAAATAACTTTGGACAATAGAGTTAATGATCCAAAGAAAATTGTACAAGAACTGTTGGAGTTGTGTAATTTATCTACCGATTATATAAAAAGTGTAAAAGGTGCAGCTACATCGAAAACATCGCAACCAGACATAAATAATTCGGGTGGTTTTGGCGGAATGGGATTTAAGCAGTCGCAAGATTATTCTTATGGATCAGAATTCGCTGGATTTGAATACTCGTATTATAAGGTAAATATTAAAATAATAATTTAATAGAACTGCTCAATATCCAGTTAGGGCAACAATTTTGTATAAATTCAAAAAATATATGAACTTAATCTTTGAATTCTTAGATGTCGACCGAGGGCTTAAAATTCGTGGGGACTTACCCCGTTTGGGAGTTGTTTTTAAAGTTGTTTTTCTTAAATATCGCAAAAACTACTTGTCCACTACTTATTATAATATGGTATCATTTGAAAGTTTAACTAAAGACCTTTCCAACGATATGTGAAAAGGTCTTCAGCATGTTTAATTCTCTAGCATGTTTAATTCGTTAAGCGACAAAAAATGGATTTTAAAAAATTTAACTAGACTTTTTATACAAAATGGTTAATATCTCCAAATCGCACAATCAAAATCGGTAATGATAATTGTCATTCCTTTTTATTTAGAACTTAAAAATTCGTTAACACGAAAATCGTAGCTGATTCTGTTCTCGAGTTATTGCTAAAGAATTACGCTGTTCGACAACAGAATCCTTCTAGTAAATTATCCCACTGATTCTTATAGATTTTTCAGTCCTAATTCCAAATCTGCTAATATTCGCTGTTAAAAAGTCAAAAATCCAATAATTTGGGGTCCACTGTTACATATTCTTACGTTGCATCCAAAAAATAGGACTTGATTTCATATAAAATATACTTCCTGATTCCAAAACTGCAGTTCAAATTTGTCTAGCATGTTTCGTTTTCAAGATATTTGCGTGAAAAAATTGTCTACGCGAATATCTTAAAAACGGAACATGGTAAAAAAATTTGGATTGCAGTTTTGGAAACAGGAGGTCCATTTTATATGAAATCAAGTACTATTTTTTTGGAGGCAACGTAAAATTATGTAACAGGGGACCCGCAAATGATTTTAAACGCTTTTAAAATTTTTTTTTTGGTATTTTTATACCCTCCAACTACAGTATGGGGGTATACTCACTTTGTCATTCCGTGTGTAACGCATCGAAATATCGGTCTAGGACCCCATAGTGTATATATTTTATTGATCAGTGATCGATTCTAAGACATTCTAGCGATGTCCGTCCGTCTGCCCGTCTGTAGAGGATACGATACAGTCCAAAATAAAAGAGCTAGACTTCCGAAGTTTGGCACGAATATATCTTATATTCCTAGGCAGGTTAAGTTCGGAAATGGGCAAAATCGGACCGAGGGGAAAAAAGTTCCCCCTTGGAGAACTAAACCAACCCAAAAAAACGCATTTTTTTCAGAGCTTTTTTGTACTTTTGGTAAGCAAATGCAACATTCTTATCTCAGAAGAAGTTCAAAAGCGCAAGAGGGAGGTGCCCCCTAACGTCTCCCACCAACCCCAAAAAAAAATTTAAAATTTACCAGGAAGGTATTTTAAAAGGGCACTAAACTATTTGACCTTTTTCGATTTGGCATGGATTTTTTTAAAATATTTTTTTTTTAAATAAAGTTTTTTTGAAATAGTCTTTTTACATTGTGGAGTATATTAATATTTTTTGGCAATGCCGAATTTAACTTTATTACTTGTTTTAAAATAACTTCAATACAAACCATTTAATTTATTTTTTTTCCAGGCCAAAGAAGAAATTAAAAAAACCTTAGATACTTGGATAACTGATAATGCAATATTAGCAAAAACACGCTCCAAAGATTTAGAACCCTTAAAGGCTGAAGTATTAATATTACAAAAATTAGTTATTGAAAATTTAGGTTTAAAAGATGCTCGCTACGATTGCGGTTGGAATTTTGAACATTATCGTGGTTGCCTTAAAACACTAGAACGACTCGCCACAATGCACGAAGATCATGCCAAACATTTAAAAGGACGTGTGGTAGTATTTGCTCCGTTTACTGGCATTAGTTTAGAAGGCCATGTTATGCTCTTCACCGGTGATGTTCTAAATAATTGGATTGAATTTATTAAAAACATTCCAAAACATGATGCTTTTCTCAAAAAAATACCAACATATGAAAATACTCTATCTCAGGTTTTACGACGTATCAAAATCGGACGTCGCAAATTTATGCCAAAACAACAGGCTGTGGAATATGCCGGACACTTAATGAAAGTTACTACCACACTTGGTGATTATTTGAGTGTAAAGAAATTTCCAAAATCTTGGCCAAATTCACTAAATGATTATGAAATTGTTATTGAATCAGAAGCTGGTCCTCTGATGGTAAGTCCAACGGGACAATTAATTGCTCCCGCAACATGTCCAGGCTTCATGTTAATAGATTTTATAACCACCAATCTACCAGTGGCCAAAGAACGTACAACAAAGTATCAAGAAGAAAAACACATAGAACGAGAATTAAAACAACGTTGTATAGAACAATTGCGATTAAAGACTTTGACAAAAGATGATTCAGTGACACCCGAAAAGATGATAGATTGCTTAAAAGATCTACTGAAATGCAGTACAAAATCATTTGAAGATTTAGATTTACATATAACAAATTATTATTCGGTTTTAACAGATGGTGTAGTTTGTATACCATGGGATTTTGATAAGCGGTAGTATTTTGTTATAGAGTTTATGTACAGTGTGGGATAAAAATATGTTTCCTTCTAGTTTTTTTTTTTTTTTTTAATTTTTTGCAGCCTGATTTTATAAAATGAATAGAATTTCATATCGTCACTGCTCCGACGAACGTGTTTTTTAATTTTTTTCTTTGATTACACATAAATTTCTGCTGGGCTTATCAGGTGTTTTCGTTGCAGCAGCGACAGTGGTAAAAATGAGGGGGGATAGAAACGGTAATATGTCGGTTTTTTTTTGTTTATCTCCTTTTTTATGCAAAGTAACCTAGTTAAGTTGCATAGCAAATCAATGGTCTATGAAAAAACAATCTGTGCAATGAGCGTGTTCAAAACTGATAAACTTTTCGTTATATTGAATAGAATACTAAAATTTTAAGACGTTTTCGTAAATAACTCAAAAAGTATTGCCTTTCGCACGCTGTAAGCACCCTGAGATCAGTCTATAAAATACCTTTAATTTGATAACATAAATGTCTATTTCATCAGTCAGGAGTAAAACGTAAACTATGTCCATTTCTCCCTATGCGAATCGACCCCAACTAAAAATAAGTTAAAAAAATGCATGTCTAGTGAATTTTTGTTCTGCATAACATATCTAAATTTATTTATTAATCCATATTTGTATTATATTAAGTCCAAAAACGTATTACATGAAGATTGGGAGACTTCCCTCGTGCGTCTAACGGGTTTTGATGATTTGTGTGAAAAAAGAATGTGCATACTTTTAGGCGCGAAAAAAAAAATTAAATTACGTATGATTATCGACATTTTTAGAAATGTTTCTTATACGACTTTGTGGTATAAGAAAACAATTTTCTTTTGATAGACAATTGGCCTTTAAGTAAAAAAATCATTTCGCTAGGGGTAAGTTGTCCTCAAAGTATTCCGACATTTTTAATATATCGTTAAACTATATTCAATTTGAGCTATCTAAAAAAACATAACTTTTCAGGAGAGCAAAAAAACCGTCGCATTCGCGTATTTTTAAACTTTTTGTCGGCCGATCTTTTACAATATTAATTAATAATTACTACTAAATTTTACACGTGCTTTGTTTGTAAAAATTCGTATTATTCGCTGAGTTACAGCAGATAGCTCAACCTTTTTTATTTGAAATTAATCAACCTAAGCAGATAGCTCATTAAATATAGACTTTAAAGCTTTATAACTTTTTAACGGATTATGTTAAAAATGTGAATTTGGTACCATATTTCTCAGTTTTTAAAGCCCTTCCGTTACAAGTGTTAACAAAAATACTTTTTAATTTTTTTTTAAATCATCGATTTTTTCGCGCTTTATCGCCATTATTTGGAACCTTCATGAAGCTTGCGAAAAATGTCATAACACTTGTGTTTGCTGTACAATCGAATAGACAAATAAAATATGCAAAAATTTCAACCGATTTTGGGTCAAAAACCGCGTTTTTAACCGCGGAATGGAGTTGAAACTTTCAAAAAAAAAATGCCATTATTTTTATTGATGGAAACACCATATAAAAAGTGATAATATAAAAAATTTTAATTTAAAAGTTTACCCTAGTAAACTAAACTGTAGATAGCTCAAATTTTTATTTATAAAAAAACATGGTTTCACATAGCTCATGCTATTTTTGGAATAAAATAGTCTTAAAATAATTTTTTTGTTCTGAAATTAATACCATAGATGACACTTATGCCAGCGAACATTTTGCCATCAAAAACTCATTTTCGTCAACCGAGCAGATAGCTCAAATTGAATATAGTTCCACGATATGCATTTTTACATTTTTTTTGAATTGTTTGGCATAATGCTCGGTTTCTGCCGAATATATGGGCAGCGAACACTATTCGTCAGTCGGCTAAATTTTGATGGAAAATGTTTAGCACTTTTCCAGAAAAAATAGACATATCTGTTTTGAAAAATATTCAGAGTATTCATTTCAGAAATGTTTGACCCTTGCAACAGTGAAATATTGCAACTTTTTTATGCTCCGTCGTTGCAAGAAAATATGCGCAATTTATTTTAATAGTAATACAATTGCTTCTATTCACAAATAAACAAACAAATAAAGTTTCATATATATGTGAATATTTATAGTTTCTACAGAATAAATTTTGACAGTTTCCAACACTACAATTCTATTTCTAGCAATCTCAACCTCACCTCATACTTTCTTTCAACTTTTTTGTCTCTTACATTATTTCGCTACCGGTATAGGAAATACCAGAAATGTCTATAATTTTTAGAAATTCAATTTTTCTTCTGCATTTTTTCAACTTGAACCCTTATAACAAATACTAGCTTACCATCCCGGTACTTCGTTACCGGTTGTATTGAATACCGGATAATATAAGGATCAGGATTACTCTATCGATTTAAAAAAAATCCTCTACATAGTTTTTGTTTTATTTACTTGTGGACAGCGACGTATCCAGGAATTTGAAAACGGGGGGGCACAACTTCCAATTTTTTTTTAGTCAACGCCGGTTTAACTAGGACTACACCATACCACCCCCCCCTTATACAATTTTACCTTTATTTATATAAAAAAAATGTTTTGGAATATCATAACCGTTTCGTATTTATTGCTTCACGTAAGAGTCATAAGTGACAGCCATAAAAATGTCTATTTTGACAGATTTTTCTGCTGACTCGACCTAGATTATCCAGACAAAAATTCAGCCAACCGCGTCTGCTTAAATCAGCAGATCCTCATATGGATCAAAATGGCGTATATTTTGCGCAGATTCTTAAGGTTTAAGTATTTTTGAGTATAGTTTCAAAACTTTGTTCATTTGTGCAATTTTAACCCAGAAAAAGTGCTAGATTGAAAATTTTAGTTTTATATCCAAAAATTGTTGTTAGATATTCCAAATTCATATTCATTAAACAGTCTGGTGATCGCGCTGTTTTATATTTAAGCTTGTTCCGTGGTACCATATGATGATTTTTTTTATACAAAATATTAAAAATTTAAGACTTTTTTGATAGAAAAAGTATCAGCGTTTAACAAGTTTTTATACAGGGTGATTCACGACCCGAAGAATTTTACCAGGGTATTCCTTGGCTTATTTCATGAAAATATGTCCAGTACATACCATCCCCGAAAATGCAAGAGAGCGAAATGGCAGCTATTTGAAAATTTTCGGATTGGCGGTCGGAGGGTAGAAGGGTAAAATTGATAACTTCTGAACCAAGCGCCCGATTTTTTAAAAATGAAGTGAAATCGTAAAGATACAGAGCTTTTAAAAATAATAATTAAAAAAAAAAAAAATAAGAATTTGCACATAACCTCAATTTGCTCAGCCAGGTGGCAGGTAACTTATGTTTTTTTTTTCTCCTTGAAAGATAGCCCTACCTCTAACCTTTAAAAATGCCCTAAATGAAGCCCAGAGGTCATTCTGTTCTAAAGTTATGACCAATTGACTGAAATGCAAACAACTTTTTTTTTTGGGTTTGAAGGCGAAATAACAGCACACATTCATTTGTTTTTGTAAATTAACAAGTTTTGGCCTTCAAATGATCATAACTTTAGAACGGTAGGACCTATGGGCTTTTTCTAGGGCATTTTGGAAAGGTAAGAGGTAGGGATATCTTTCAAGGGGGAAAAAAACATAAGTTACCTGCCATCTGGCTGAGAAAATTGAGGTTATGTGCAAATGCTTGCCTTTTTTTCAAATTTTATTTTTAAAAGCTTTGTATCTCGACGACTTCACTTTTTTTAATTTTTTTTGTTATTGATTCTGAAAGGTTTCTCAAAAAATATTCCAACAAGCCCAAAAACAAAAAAATCGGGAGTTTGGTTCAGAGATATCAATTTTACCCTCCGACCGCCAATACGAAAATTTTTAAACCGCTTCCATTTCGCACATTGGCATTTTTGGGGATGGTATGTAATGAACATATTTTCATGAAATGAGCCAAGGAATACGCTGGTAAATTTCGGTGGGTCGTGACTGAAACACCCTGTATAATAATTATTTCAAAATCTGATATATTTTTGTGTAAAAAATATTTAAGAATATGAAAATTTTACTATGGAAAATATATGTAGTTCAGAATCTGATAGTTTCTCTATAAAAAAATACTAAGAATTTTAAAATTTTCTATAGAGAAAATGTTTCAGAAACTAAAAATTTTTTAATAAGAAAAAAATCTCCCAAAATATAAGAATTTTCCTGACGAAAAAGTATGTTTGAATCTGAAAATGTTTCGATAAAAAAAAAAATTTCTAAATCTGAGAATCTCCTATTGAAATAATATTTCAGAATCTCACAATTTAATATAGAGAAAGTGTCTTAGAATCGTATAGTGTAAATTTTTTTTAAGACATTTTTTTTTATGATCCTGATGCATAATTTTTATAAGATAAAACCAATTTATGTGTTTTTTAAACATATTTTACAGATATTCCGATAAAAATGACTTTTTAGAAACGAAATTAGATAACACTCTGGAATTTTTATAAAAAAAATAAAATCTTTTCTTTAAAACCCAAAATATTTTGAAACCTGTGTATTTTTTTTTTGTACAATGCGTTGCAGTGTAATAATTTTTCAAAATTTTCAAATCGAAAAGGGGGGGGCACGTGCCCCCTGTGCCCACCCCCTGTATACGTCCATGCTTGTGGACGTTTAAGTCTTTCATAAAATAATATTTTAATGAATAATTTAAACAATAAAATTTGAATAACTTCGCTTGTACGTCATCATGCTCGTTTCGGTGAAAAAATATATTGACAATTTTCGAGCCCTTATATCGGGTTTTAAGATTTTGAGTGAATAAATATTTCAGTGAAAAAAAAAAATTGGAATAAAAATAAGTTTGAGTGGAAAAACATATACCGAGAACAAATATGGAGTCAACAAACTTAAATACGTAAAATTTAAGTAAAAAGTATCATTCCATATTGTTCCCAGCTCTATTCCACTTCGTTCCCCGTTCTATTCCATTTCACTTCCAAGTCCATCTCCTTTCGTTCGTTCCATATACATAAGTTTCATTCCTCTCCATATAATATGCGTTAAAAAAATAAAAAGTTCTATTGTCTTTATATTGCAGATATGAAAAGTACCATTTAACACCACTCTTACCAGGTACCCCTTTTTACCCTAAAATTTTAAAATATGTCCTTGTCTTGGGTGTTATTTCTGCGGCTTTTAGTTCAATAGTTAGATATCTCAAAATAACCATTTGCCCCCTTTTCCAAGTAAAATTATATTTTCCAAAAACTGTTTTTTTGTGCTAGGTGATCCTTTATTTAAAACATCAAGTTTCTGAACCATTATTTCAAAAAATATAAGAATAACCAAATTTGCACTTTTTATCCCCTTTACGATCGGTCGCGACCCTTAAGCCTGAATCACTTTAAACGTGCATGAAACGTAGACTCTTTAACAAAATTCAGTAAGTAAAACTAGTACAGAACATTTTTATTTATGTTTTGTTTTTGTCAAACGCATTGTATTTTTTGTCACGTTGAAACGTAGAGAAATTCTATTTTCAACAGAATTTCTCTACGTTTTGACGTGACAAAAAATACAATGCGTTAGACACAAACAAAACATAAATAAAAATGTTCTGTACTATTTTGACTTACTGAATTTTGTTTAAGAGTCTACGTTTTATGGACGTTTAAAGTAATTCAGGCTTTAGAAACAGAATTTCCAAAAATAACTTTTTAAAGCATTCAAAATGTCAGTGCCTAGGATAATTACTTCATGAAATATAAAAAGGATCAAAAAACACTTTTTTACAGCTCTAGAAACATAATTTTTTGAAAATACTTTAGCAGAATGTTTTTTCACCGAAGTCCACTACATTCCAAAATTCAAGCTTCAACTGTCATTATTATAGGAACAAAAAAAAAGTACCAAAAATACACTTTCTTACCCCCGTTAGAAACGAAATTTCAAAAAAGTATCTCTTCCAGAAGGTTTTTTTCTTCACCGAAAAATCCTACATTCCTTTTTATAAAAGGTACTTTTTATAAAAGGTACTTTTCATAAAAGGTACTTTTTATAAAAGGTACTTTTTATAAAAGGTACTTTTTATAAAAGGTACTTTTTATAAAAGGTACTTTTTATAAAAGGTACTTTTTATAAAAGGTACTTTTTATAAATGGTACTTTTTATAAAAGGTACTTTTTTTAAAAGGTACTTTTTATAAAAGGTACTTTTTATAAAAGGTATTTTTTATAAAAGGTACTTTTTATAAAAGGTACTTTTTATAAAAGGTACTTTTTATAAAAGGTACTTTTTATAAAAGGTACTTTTTATAAAAGGTACTTTTTATTAAAGGTACTTTTTATAAAAGGTACTTTTTATAAATGGTACTTTTTATAAAAGGTACTTTTTTTAAAAGGTTCTTTTTATAAAAGGTACTTTTTATAAAAGGTACTTTTTATAAAAGGCACTTTTTATAAAAGGCACTTTTTATAAATGGTACTTTTTATAAAAGGTACTTTTTATAAAAGGTACTTTTTATAAAAGGTACTTTTCATAAAAGGTACTTTTTATAAAAAGTACTTTTTATAAAAGGTACTTTTTATAAAAGGTACTTTTTATAAAAGGTACTTTTTATAAAAGGTACTTTTTATAAAAGGTACTTTTTATAAAAGGTACTTTTTATAAAAGGTACTTTTTATAAAAGGTACTTTTTATAAAAGGTACTTTTTATAAAAGGTACTTTTTATAAAAGGCACTTTTTATAAAAGGTACTTTTTATAAAAGGTACTTTTTATAAAAGGTACTTTTTATAAAAGGTACTTTTTATGAAAGGTACTTTTTATAAAAGGTACTTTTTATAAAAGGTACTTTTTATAAAAGGTACTTTTTATAAAAGGTACTTTTTATAAAAGGTACTTTTTATAAAAGGTACTTTTTATAAAAGGTACTTTTTATAAAAGGTACTTTTTATAAAAGGTACTTTTTAAAAAAGGTACTTTTTATAAAAAGTACTTTTTATAAAAGGTACTTTTTATAAAAGGTACTTTTTATAAAAGGTACTTTTTATAAAAGGTACTTTTTATAAAAGGTACTTTTTATAAAAGGTACTTTTTATAAAAGGCACTTTTTATAAAAGGTACTTTTTATAAAAGGTACTTTTTATAAAAGGTACTTTTTATAAAAGGACCTTTTTTCCCCTTTTTACCCCCGTAGAATCAACATTGGCAAAAACACAGCCTTATTGAATCTTTTATCCGGAATGTGAACTTACATTACAAATTTCAAGTTTCTAGTACCATTATTTAAGTAAATGTAAAAGGTACCAAAAGTACAGTTTTTTACCCTTTTTCCCCCCCCCCCCCTTAGAATCATCATTGGCAAAAATCCAGCCTAAATGGATCTTTATTCCGAGAGGTGAACATTCAGTCCAATTTTCAAGTCTCTATGACTATTATTTCAGGAGATATAAAAAGTACCAAAAGTAGACTTTTTTACCCATTTTACCCCCGTAGAATCAACATTGGCAAAAACCCAGCCTTAGTGATTTTTTTTCCGGGAGGCAAACCAACATTGCAAATTTCAAGTTTCTAATACCATTATTTAAGGAAATAAAAAAGGTACCAAAAGTACAGTTTTTTACCCTTTTTACCCCCTTAGAATCACCATTGGCGAAAATCCGGCCTTAGTGAATCTATATTCCGGGAAGTGAACATACAGTCCAAATTTCAAGTCTCTGTGACAATTATTTAAGAAAATATAAAAGTTTCCAAAAGTACAGTTTTTTACCCTTTTTACCCCCTTAGAATCAACATTGACATCCAGCCTTACAGGATCTACATTCCAGGAGGTGAACATACAGTCCAAATTTCAAGTCTCTATGACCATTATTTCATGAGATATAAAAAGTACCAAAAGTACAGTATTTTACCCTTTTTACCCCCTTAGAGTCAACACTGGCAAAAATCCGGCCTTAGTGTATCTATGTTCCGGGAGGTGAACATACAGTCCAAATTTCAAGTCTCTATGACTATTATTTCAGGAGATATAAATAGTACCAAAAGTACAGTTTTTTACCCTTTTTACCCCCTTAGAATCAACACTGGCAAAAATCCAGCCTTAGTGGATCTATATTCCGGGAGGTAAACCTACAGTCCAAATTTCAAGTCTCTAGCTTCAGCGGTTTGGGCTGGGCGATGATGAGTCAGTCAGTCAGTCAGTCACGTTACTCTTTTATATAAATAGATAATTAGAGCCCGTGCTCGATCTGTACTTACAGAAAAAATCAAATAAAATAAAGTTTCAATTTTGATATTGCGCAATTTTGCAAGACTAAAATTTCTGACGTGAATTCCATTATTATCTGTTCATATTTAAGTACATCTAAAACAATTTCGTACAAAATCTTAGTTTCATTTATATTCATGGTTAAGTTTGTAGTCATTCGTTTTACTAAAAACAGACTGTAGTGTTAATATTATTAAAGTAAAATCTATTTACAAAGTTTATTTTCATTTTGTGCCTTTTTGTTGTATATTTAGATAAATTTATAAATAAATTATTTTGTTGTAAATAAATTAAAACTATAATAAAAATCTGTAAATATACATATATTTGTCGTTTAAATTTAAAATATTTATTTGTTTTTTATTAATGATACATAGATTTATACATATTTTTTCCCAACACCCTGTAATATTAATCCCCTGATTCATATTGTATAAAAATTTGTTTTATAAACCTGTTAAAGAATTGTTCAAATTTAAGAATGAAAATATGATTTATTTTTCAACCTTATGGTTATACCACTCTTCAAGCAAATTAAGGTTTTGTAAAAATTGTGACAAATCGGCCAATGTCATTTTATTCCTCTTTATTTAGAACTTTAGAAATCGTTAACACGAAAATCCAGATCTTTTTTTTCGAGTTTTTGCTAAATAATTATACAGTTCAACAACAAAAACAATAATTTATCACTTTTGGGGTTCCACTGTTACATATTCTTACGTTGCTTCCAAAAAAAGGCTTCATTTTATATAAAATGGACCTTCTGATTCCAAAACTGCAAGCCAAATTTTTCTAGCATGTTCCGTTTTTGAGATATTCTCGTTCGAGTTATTCTCATGAAAAAAATTTCAAACGCAAATATCTCAAAAACGGAACATGCTAGAAAATTTGGATTGTAGTTTTGGAATCAGGAGGTCCATTTTATATGAAACCAAGTCATATTTTTGGTAAGTAATTTAAGAATAACAAACGTAAAAGTGCTAAATTTTTCTTTTTTTTTCTTTTGAACAACGAATATCTCAAAAACGGTACGTGCTAGAAAAATATCCAAATTTTTCTAGCACGTACCGTTTTTGACATCAGGAGAGCAAAATCTATAAAAATCAGTTGAATATTTTACTGGGAGGATTTTCTTGTCGAACAGTGTAATTATTTAGCAATAACTCGAAAACAGGATCAGCTAAGATTTTCGTGTTAACGATTCTTAGAGTTCTAAATAAAGAGAAATGAAATACCATTACCCGATTTTGTCACCATTTTTATAAAAACTAAACTTGAGAGGGTTGTGATATATTTCATATCACCGTCCGACAAAAATAAAAAAGAAGGTAAACGCGAATTAAATAATATGCGTTTGAAACTAGACACTTAACGTAGTAAAACTGCATTTACAGATTTTCATTTCGTGATTTCGTTTTCTTTTAAAAGGACTTCAAAGTTTCGGGGATTAAACGCATTTTTTGGTCGATAGTCTAAAAAATCATGAAATTTGCGTTAAAATGGCATCGATTTGTTTTTGCATATTTTGGAGAAAATGCATATTTTTTGCATATTTTGGTTTTAAACGCATATTTTGTCTATATTTTCAACTTTTATCAGCCCAAGGTGAAACTATTTGTTTCAAAAATTATTTAAATTTTAAAAATGTATTTTTTGCTTTTATACGATTTTCGTAAAAAAATAAAATTTTTATTGTACATTTTCATGATTTTAGTGCATATTTTTGATTTTTTTACTGCATAATTTTGATTTTTTAGCGCATTTTTTCGATTTTTTAGTGCATCAAAATATCAACCCTAGTAATGCATGAAAATATCAACCCTAGTAATGTCCTTTCAAAACTTTATCCTTCAATATCATTAAAAATTTTTAACATCCTTTTTCCTGATATGGCAAAATAAAAAAAATTAGCGAAGATTCTTCCCTTTCATTTGCCATCAATAGGGACATTATAAGACAAATACAAATATTTAAAAAAATATTTTACAAAATATAATACTTTGAAACTTTAAAGTCCTTTTAAAAGAAAACAGTTTCACGAAATGAAAATCTGTAAATGCAGTTTTACTCCATTTAATTTCTTCATCAGTGCTGTATGCTATGATTGAAATAACGAAATAAATAAATAACAAAATTTTTTCAAAAATAATCAAATAACAGATTATTTAAATATTTGAAAATGAATAATATTTATTTTGATTTTATTTGAATAACGAAAAATCGAATAATTTTTTCTGATTTTTTTTATTCAAACAAACAAAATATAATTTTTCAAAATAATCAACAAAAATTTTTGATTTTTTTTGGTTATTCACAAAAATTCAAATAAATAACGTATTATTCAAACAACAAAAAATAAATATTCTTGAAAATTTTGTGTTTGAAAAAAAAAACTATTTTATTTATTTTGTAAAGTTTAACAAAAAATTATTCTTACAAAACAGTTTTGTTTTAATATCAGGTTCTTATAAATTGTAATTTATAAAAAGTCCATTTGAATTCAGAAAAGTTAAGTTGTGATTTAGGAAATTCCAAGTGCAGAGCTATAAACTTATGCAAATATTTACTTAACAAAACTTTTTTTTTAAAGAATTTGAATTTCAAATATTTTTATTGAAACATACAACAGAAACAGAAGAAATTTTTTGTAACGTTGACGTAAGTGAACCAAAACTACATATCGTTGCCTGGCCATCAGTATGATTATATAGTTTTAAGAAATTTCGAAAAGTCTTCGTGGGCGTATTTATGTAATATAGGACCACTTTGGCATCAGACAAACAAACCAACCGGCTTAAAAGCCGGCCATTATGTTTTACAAAAAAAAAATAAAAAATTGAGCCGCATCCGAGCAAAATTGGTCAGGCCGATGCCAATTTCTCTCCAGCTTGATTAACTATTGACATAATGGGATAGTTAAAAAAAAATATGAAAAGTCACAGTCAACGATATACATATTTTTTTTTTGACCTGACCTTGTTTCTGCAGAAGCAAGGAAGAGAAATCGTTCAACTGTTGACAAGTGTGGACGTGTTTTAATTTATCTCCGTGCTATTAATTGAATTTTTTGAAATTGTTCGTAATAGGTATTTTTGTAATATTTTCATGACCACATCCAGGAAAATGAAAATATGGACACAAATGATACCGATTTAATTCGAGGCTCTGCCTCACCGACTGGTGCTGGTCCTAGCACTGGTCTTAGGGTTGCGACCTTGAAGTCCGACCTTGATTCTGGTAGGGGTGCCCAGCCTAATATTGGTGGTAAAAAGAAAAAGAAACTTAAACCATCAAAGGTCAGGCACAACCAGAGACGGCTTTGTTTGAAAATAATTAACAGACTAAGCCAACTTGATGGAACGAAGCTCTCCGAACGTGAGAGGGCGTCGCTATCATGGGCGAAAGGAGTCATTGAAGAACAGGACAAACTTTCGGCAATGCGCGCATCTGACAAACAGAGCGCTGTTTCGGCCTCGTCATCGAAGTCTGGTAAAAGGTTGCGCTCGCCCGACGAGAAACCTTTACCTAAGAGATCTAAGGTGACCGGCACCGTCTGGACTCAGTCTTTTAGTGAAGTGGTTAAAGGTAACTTCGTTAGGGCTGTGATAAACAGGCAAAATGGGGATTGTAGTATTCCAAGGGACAAGTGGAGTTTAGTTGAAACTAAACTAAATGAAATCTACTATAGGCTCCTTGAGAGTATGCCTGATTTTCTCCCTACTACTGTCAACGCAGGTTGGTATCAGGGGCGAGTAAAACTCGTTGCGTTTGGGAACGAAAGATCCGCAGCCGTGTTTAAGGTTGCCATCAGCCAAGTGGGAGAGTTATGGCCTGGAGCCAGACTGGACGTTGTGGAAAAACATGATATCCCCTCGCAACCCAGAGCTCATGCATGGATCCCAATGGCTACAAATGACACTGCGGTGATTCTTAAGATGATAAAAGTCTGCAATCCTGACCTTCCAACTCAGAATTGGCAAATTGCCAGATTGGGTGAGATGGAGGGCGCTCGTCGTCAAGCAGTGGTCTTGGTTAATGAGGAATCGCTTCCGCTTTTAGCCAGGACTGACGGCATTATTAGATTTGGATTTTTTCATATAAGAGTCAATGTCTACAAGGGCGACCAGAAGACTATTTTGGACGCAGACAAGCCAGTGGCAGAGTCGGCTGAGGAGGAGAATCGGGAAAAGGTTGATATTCAGCTGGCCGATCCTAGGCTGATGGGAGATGCATCTGGCATTTTTGAAACCGAATCTGGTAACGAATGCGACCTCTGTGATGGCATGGAGGATAAAGCTGATGCCACGATGGGTGACATTCAGGACGAGGCCCATGCAGTGAGGAATTCGGAGAGTTCTGTTGCCTCCGATTCAGAACAGATGGGATATATATCTGGCTTATTCGAAACCGAATCTGGGGACGAATGCGACCTCTTTGATAACACGGAGGATGAAGCCAATAACACGGTGGTGGAAAGGATGGTGGAAATAAAACAAGATGTTGCGGTTCCTACAAATAAACCTCCATCACTGTAAGGCAGCCTCAGTTGCACTCTTGCTGCGCCTGACGACAGGAGCAGTTGACTTGGTTTTTATCCAAGAGCCCTGGGTGCGGGGTGGCAGGGTTTGCGGATTGAAGACCCCTGGGTTTAAGTTGGTGGTTGCCAAAGGTGAGGGCTCACCAAGAGCCTGCATCTTGGCAAAAAATTGCTTAAATATATTCTTTTTATCAACTTTTAGTGATATGGACGTTACAGCGGCTAGCTTAGAGCTTCATGGGAAGTCTATTTGGCTCGCCTCTGCGTATTTTCCTAATCCGGGGTCAATACCCCCGGAGAAGGTTGTCGGTCTAATTCGGGAGTCTGAATCTAGGGGACACCAGTTAGTAGTGTGTTGTGATGCTAATGCACATCATTCGATATGGGGTAGTACAGACACAAATGATAGAGGCGAATCACTTTTGGAGTTTTTGTTAAGCACTAACCTGTATATTTGTAACAAGGGTGGTGAACCAACTTTCGTTACAAGTATGCGGCAAGAGGTTCTTGACGTAACACTTGTATCAGATACATTGTCTGATAGAATTGATGACTGGAGAGTTTTGGAAGAGCATTCTTTCTCAGATCATCGCTACATTGAGTTTTTACTCAGGGAGCGTGCCCCGGTTGATACAGTCTCTAGAAATCTGAGGAGAACAAACTGGGTGAAATATAGGGAGACTTTTTCTTTGCTTTTGGATGAAGTACCCTTATCTGAACCGCATAGTTTGGCGGAAATTGACTGTCTGGTTGACCATATAACAAATGTTTGTAATAGGTGCCTGGATGCGTCTTGCCCTTCTGCAAAGCCTAGAGGGAAAAAAAAGCCACCTTGGTGGTCAAATGAGTTGCAGACGAGCAGAGATTCCTGCAGAAAGCTCTTTAATAAGGCTAAATTTTCAAGAGCGGACGAGGACTGGTCTGCATACAGGCTGCAACTTAAGAGTTATAAAAAGATGATCAGAAATGCAAAATGTGATTCTTGGAAAAACTTCTGTGGAAACATAGAAGACGTTTCTGAGGCATCCAGGCTGCGCAAGGTTCTGGCTTCTTCTCCTTGCACCCTGGGATACCTGAAAGATCCTAATGGGGTGTGGTCTTCCTCCAGTGGAGAGTCGCTGGATCTCCTTTTAAACACGCATTTTCCGGGCAATTCCATGACGCCGTTTCAAGCTTTGGAACGTTCTGACGCCCAAGCATCTGAAATTGCTTCGGAAATAATAAATATGCCAACATTAATCTGGGCGATAAAAAGCTTCAGGCCCTATAAATCCCCGGGACCTGATGGTATAATCCCGGCTGAGTTGCAGCAAGTGTCGGACTATATAGCCCCGTTGCTGTATAATCTATACACAGCATGCATCAACTGGTCGTACATTCCTTTAAAATGGAGGGATACCAGAGTCGTATTTATCCCGAAGGCTGGGAAAAGTTCCCACACAGCTCCGAAGGATTTCAGACCAATTAGTCTGTCTTCTTTTTTGTTAAAGACAATGGAACGAATGATAGACTCATATTTGCGTAGAGTGATTGACCCGAGGTTGCTTTCGACAAAGCAACATGCATACAGCAAGGGACGATCAACGGAAACAGCTCTTCATGAGCTCGTTGGTACCATCGAGAGATCGCTTTCGGTAAAGGAGTACACTATGGTGGCCTTTCTTGATATTGAGGGGGCTTTTAATAATGTCATCCCAGAATCGATAATATTGGCATTGTCTGGTCTGGGAGTAAAGCGTGAAATCGTTTTAATGGTGGAAAACCTACTTGCCAACAGACGTATAACGTCTGAATTGGGAGCGTCCGTCATATCTCGATTTGTCAATAGGGGCACACCACAAGGAGGTGTTCTTTCGCCGCTTCTTTGGAACCTGGCACTGAATTCAATGCTACTATCTCTAGAAGCACGTGGTTGTCATGTTGTCGCATATGCTGACGATGTCGCGATAGCGGTAAAGGGGAAGCATCTGCCAACATTGCGGGACATTCTTCAGGGTTCTCTGAAAGATCTGTCTAAATGGGCAAGAGACTGTGGTCTAGGAGTTAATCCTAGTAAAACAGAGCTTGTTTTATTTACAAGGAAAATTAAGATTCCTGCTTTCGATCCTATTTCTCTGGACGGTACTGAGATCGCCTTCTCAGATGGAGCCAAGTATCTTGGAGTATTTCTAGATAGGAAGCTGAATTTCAGGCGTAATATTGAGGAACGGGTGAGAAAAGCAACGATTGCTTTGTATTCCTGTAAAAGGGCCATTGGAAAACGATGGGGTTTTAGCCCTCAAGTCGTTCATTGGATCTATACAGCAGTGGTGCGTCCAATTTTGCTGTATGGAATCATTGTCTGGTGGCCTGCTTTAGAAACAAAAGCGAACTGTGTCTTTATCACGAAGGTACAGAGAATGGCGTCAATGTGCATCACTGGTGCTCTTCGTACTACACCTACGGCTGCATTAGAAATCCTCCTTCATCTGATACCCTTGGACATATTGGGTAGGCAGTATGCAGCTGCGTCGGCAATTCGACTTAATAGCACGCTGCAATGGAGGAGCAGCGATTGTGGCCATAGCGCGATCTTGAAAAAGATAACAATACCACAAAATGTGGATTGTGCTCCCTCTTTGAGCCTTTTTGAGCGCCACTTTACCACTATGATACCATCCAGGGAGTCTTGGATGGGGGATACTCCGGGAAGAGGAGCTACCATAAATTTTTACACAGATGGATCGAGGCTGCACGAACAAGTGGGCTTTGGGGTCTATTCGGAAGAGCTTGGATTGAGCCTGGCTCGTAGATTGCCAGATCATTGCAGTGTTTACCAGGCAGAGATGCTGGCAATAAAGGAAGTGGCTGACTGGTTGAGCTGCAATGTCTTGTCTACAACCGCAGTCAACATCTATACTGACAGTCAAGCCGCGGTCAAGTCCCTGGATTCAATGTTTCTGAAAACAAGATCTGCCCTTAACTGCCGCACGTCTTTAAATGAGATGGCCAAGCAGTTTAACATACGACTCATATGGGTCCCAGGGCACAGAGACATTCCAGGGAATTGCAAAGCCGATGAGCTTGCAAGACTAGGAACTACCTTACAGGTTCCAACAGAATTGGAATGTGTTGGTATGCCTCTAGAAACTTGCAAGCAAAACCTACGGCTTTGTTCAGCGACGGAGACTAATCAAAGATGGGCAAATGGATGGACGTGTGAGACAACACGACTGATTTGGCCTTCTCTTAATCAGGGGCGCACAAGTGAGCTGATATCGCTTCCAAGAGGAGAGATTTCGACGGTGGTTTCTATAATTACCGGACACTGTCTTATAGGGAAGCACGCAGAGCGTTTAAATGTGCCGTCGAATGACTTTTGCCGAAGTTGCATGGATGAAGAGGAGTTGGAAACTATCGAACACTTTATTTGCCATTGCCCGGCACTTTCTGGTCAACGACTTGCTTCACTGGGATCTAGGGAGCTGTACGATCTTTCTGATTTGTCGGATGTCAAAATTCAACATCTAAGGAGTTTCATAAGAAGCTCAAACTGGTTTAACGACAGGGACTAGTAGGGAAACCTATTACGATCCCGTGGTATCACAATGGACCTCAGAGTCTACGTGTGTTGACGTAAAACGTCAGCAGCCACTTACAACCTAACCTAACCTAAGGAAGAGAAAAACTAAGGAAATTAAGAGCTTAAAAGTCTAAGCAATACCTGTTAGGATTCTAAAAAATCAACACTTCACTTCCCATTTAAGGTGTTAGGACTCTTACAAGAAATCAACAATTAATTTCCATTTTCCCTTTTTTAAAAGAAATGCCTAAAAGTATTTAAATTTTCAGAGTACGTTTTGACCATTAAGGTCTAATTGTAAGTAGTTAGTCTAAAAACGTAAACGTACCGCATACTCTATGAAATATGCAATTTCTCTATAGCTTCTCGTTTTCGAGATATTCGGAATAGAAATTTAAAAAATGTTATTTATAAGCGTTTTTGTACTTAGCACCACTGCACAGTGCCACATTTGGCCAATCTAGCACGACAAAAATCAAAAAAAAAAGTTCCCCGATTTTCATGATATGTTTTTATGTATTATAGAACATTCCTAATAGCACGGAAATAATCATATATGATCGATAATTCTGTTCGTTACTAACAGGTGGGTGCATAAAGTTGCATCTTGTAAAATCCTGTAACTAGTGTACATTATTTCGCATAAATTAAGTCGAGTTTAAACTGTTGTAACTTTTGAACAAAAAGAGATATTTATCCACTCTTTTTTGGTAATTTCAAAGGATATTTAAATGCTTTAAGTCATATCTTTTATTTTTTTTTTTAAACAAATTTTTCTATTTTTTATTAAATTTTTAACAAAATACAAATTTTTGAAAAGAAAATTAAA
The DNA here is from genome assembly GCA_963921195.1 of Pegoplata infirma. Classification (NCBI taxonomy): domain Eukaryota; kingdom Metazoa; phylum Arthropoda; class Insecta; order Diptera; family Anthomyiidae; genus Pegoplata; species Pegoplata infirma. The sequence goes on along the minus strand of OY992539.1, from coordinate 127,888,317 downwards.
TATTTATTTTTTTTGATGGAATAGAACTTTTGTGTTTGGTCCGTATTGGTCGCCGGACTTTTTCAGATATATTGACCACTATCCATAGTACTTATTTCAACGGCTAACTTTTGCGACCGTCTGCGACGCCGACTACAGTGGGTCGATATGTAAACCTTGTTTTTACATATTTTTTAAACATATTTTAAAAAAGTGGGCGTGGCAGTTGTCTGACCGCCCCATTTTTTTGTGATATTATTTCTACAGTCGTTGAGAGTATATATACAAAATTTAAAGAAATTATAACCAAAATTACAAATTTTAAAAAAAGTGGGCATGGCCCTTAACCGGCCTCCCACATTTTTCATAATGTTATTTTCGAAGTCAAAACGAACATTTATACCGAATTTCAAGTCAATATAATTAAAATTGGATTTTTGTCGTCCTAGATTGGCCAAATGTGGCACTGTGCACTGTTAGACATTATTGCGTTAATGTCAAAAACTAAGAGTGGATTTTATATAATATGGACCTGTAGAATCCAAATCTGTCATCTAAAATGTTGTAGCTTGTTTCGTTTTTGTGTTTTTTGCGCTTAAAAATGTGCCCAATTCCATACCATATAAAATACATTCAAAATAATTATGTTTATTTTTTGACCGTTTGAATACTGCAATGTAAATTTTTTTGAATACTTTATATAAATGCATAATTCCAAATAATATTTGTTTTTTTTGATATCTCTAGTTTTCGAGAAAATTCGAATATAATAATCTTTTGCAATTCAACCGCGATTTTTGAAAAAAGTGCTCGATCGATGTTTTGGTTTTTGTTCCTATATTATTCTTAGACATTCCAAATACGTATTCAAAAAAGAAAATATAGTATTCGCACTTTTAGGCAAAAACTGTTTCCAACCACCCGTGTTTTACTTGGTTGGTCAAAGTCACAAATTTTACCTGGCCTATGTGATATAGTTATAAAGTAAATTTGAAACATTTTTGATATATTATAACTTATTATTTTAATTATTTTCAATATGATACTTCCCCAGTTAAATTTCATGCACTAATTCGTAGAATATTTTTCCCCTTTTGGTAGACTTCAATGTATCTCGCTTAAAAAATATAACAGTTAATCCGTAAAATGAGGGATAGACGGATAGATCGTTATGTGCTAGAGAATCACAATAAATTACATCATCAGTACAACATCAGTTTTACCTCAAAAGTAGTCAAAAATAAAAAAATATTATAAGCAAATATGCATTTAAATTTTAAAAATAGAATAATGCATTTTCTATTGCAAAAATGTTCAATTGTATAAAGAATGAAATTTTTTTCGATTAAAATAATTTTTGTGTAGTAGAAACATTTCACAGTTAATACTAAAGAATATTTTCTTAAAAATGTCACCAAAGCAAAAACCCTTAAAAATCTCAATGTTTTGCAAAATAAACCTTTACAATTAAGGGTATTTAAGTAATTATACATCCTTTCACGACTTTTTATTGTTTAAGAAAAATATCGAAAAGTCTAATCAACTAGAGTATTTTCCATAAGAAAATGTTTTAAGAACCTTTTTTAATCAGTAAAAGTCAATTTGGGAAAAAATTAAAAATAATCTAATTAATGTTTTAGTAAAGAAAACCTTAAATAAGTAAAACAATAGTGGTTTGTAAGAATAATTGTGTGTTTTACTGTATAATAAAATTCAAAATAAATAAAAAAAAAATTATTTTTCAAACACAAAATTTTCAAGAATATTTCTTTTTTTTGTTTAAATAATACGTTATTCATTTGAATTTTTGTGAATAACCAAAAAAAATCACAAATTTTTGTTGATTATTTTGAAAAATTCTATTTTGTTTGTTTGAATAAGCAATCAGAAAAAATTATTTGATTTTTTTGGAAAGAAATATTATTTCATTTTTATGAATTTGAATAAAATAAAATTTTATTTTAATCAAACCAAAATAAATAAAATAACAAAACATTTTATTTTTTGATAGCCAACTAAAATATCAAAGTATTTTATTTTTTTCCAAAAAATCCAAATAAAAAAAATCAATAATACAGCTATGCTCTTCATTAAGACGTTTATCATTCGGTTCATGTTTAATATTGGCTGTCGGACGGTGGATGTTTTAAATCTGTTTTTTATTATTTCTTCCATCACTCAACATCACTACAATCTTCTAATGACCATAAACATTCTTTAGTATCATACGATGGTTTGGTATAAGCATGTTTTTCCACATTGCTCCAATGGGATGAATCACCACCACAAATATACAAAGACCTTGCAGCATCTTGAATAATTGCATTATTTCCATGAAATTGAAATCTCCAATTACTTGACACATTATTACTATAAAGATTTTTCGTAATTCCAGGTAATGAAGAATTCGAAATCAATTTTGAATCTGTATAATTATTACCCATTAGACGAAGATAACGTGACCAATATGGTGAACGCAAAGTATATTGTTTATTGTCTAAACGTTCAATTTCAAATGTAGCCTTTTTACGATTTATAGGATTTTCCGAGTTTTCAATAGAATTTGTACATATTAAATATGTTTGTGGACATTCATATAAATATAAATTTGTTGTAACATTTTTTATACAAATTTTTTGAGCTTTAAATAAATTACCCATAGATGGCGGTAATAGTTGCGATGATTTTTGACGTTCTTCTAAAGAGATATTTTCAAAATCTGGTCGTGACATTAATAATTCCAAATTATCATGTAATTGATTCGTATACCAAATATCTTGTTTCTTTGATTTTCGATGTTTTATATATAAAATATGATTTAAAACGGCTTCTGAGGTAGTTGTATCGAAACTTAATAAATTATTCAATATATCATATTGATCCGCTATTCCATTAAGATTTTCATAAACTTTTTCTATTGTCTCCTCATAAATATTTGTTACATTAAGAGTTTTCAAGTGATTTAATAAATTTGTTAATGTTGAATTTTGTATAAAATAACTTTGTAAAATTTGTGAACTATATTCTTCTATAGCTAAAACGATTTCACTTTGTAATTGCCACAATATTCGGCTAGTGTAGTTTTTGAAAACATTTTGTATATTTTCATATAATTGTATATATTCAAATGCATTTGATTTGTAAGGACTTTGTTTTAATTCTTGCCATAATACTTGATATAATATTTCATGTATTGTTATATTTTCAGCAGCTTTAGCAATTTCTTGAAGGTAAAATCGATTATCCCAACTATTGGCAATTGTTTTTTCAAATAGATATTTAATAGAATTTTCCGAATTTTCATTTAATTGTTTTGCTTGTATATCGGTATTTAATCTAATATTCACTTCAATACCACTTAAATTCATTAATTTTAAATGTTTATTAATATCCTTAGAGATTTCACTGAAATTTACTGATGTTAGCTCCATTTTCTTGTCATCGATGGTAAAATTATTAGGATATAAAATTTTTTCAATATTGGTGATATTAAGTATAGTTCCTGTATCCTGTTGTATGTCCGCCCAACAGATTGTTAGTAGAATTAATTGAATTCCTAGCGTTTTAAACCACATTTTTCGATTCGATTTTTTTTAATGTAATGCGATGTTATCTGTTACGATCTTTGGTCTTTATATACTTAATGAAATATTAATTTTGTGTAGTTTTTGTTTCTGTTATCATTTTAATATTTGCAATAACAACATTTTATATCTATTGTTTATATTCCCAAACCTTAAGATCCAGCTTTTTTTAAAAAAAAAGAATAATTTTTAGTCAATATTAATTAAAATTTGTATGCATTTGAATTTATTGCCGACAATTTTGTACTTTTTTTTTTATTGTACGTATTTGCTCTTGCTTAGTAATCTTTTTATATACCCTTCAACCACGGTATGGAGGTATATTAGCTGTGTCATTCCTTGTGTAACGTATCAAAATACACTGTTTGACATCAAAAGCCTCCCAGTGAAGTGTCTTACTAGTCTTTATAGACTTTGGTCTCCTGATTCCAAATCTGACATCCAAAGTTTTCTATCACGTACCGTTTTTGAGATATTCGCTGTTAAAAATTAAAAAATCAATATTTTAGCACTTTTGGGGTTCCACTGTTACGTATTCTTACGTTTCTTCCACAAAATATGACCTGATTTTATATAAAATGAACCTCCTGATACTGAAACTGCAATCCAAATATGTCTTGCATGTTCCGTTTTCGAGATATTCGCGTTTGAAAATTTTAGTGTGATTTATAAAGAATATAAATGCGTACACACAATAAAAAATTAAAATGAGTTTCAATCACTAAAATGATTATATCAATTACTATTTTAATTGATTTTGTAAAAGTTTAATACACACAAAAAAATAAAAAATGAGTTTCGATTAAAAATTGCTCATATCGATTAAAATGTTAATTAGATTTGCTCTAATTAAAAAAATGATAATAGTAATTAAAAAATTTAATAAAAATTTAAAACTGAAAATAATTAAAAAAGTAATTAATAGTATTAAACAAATTAATAAAAATTATTGCTCAAAATCAGTACACAGAAAAAAATAACAAGGAACATTTTTTAATTAAAAGTTTTAATAGAATTCAAAATTTGATATAATTAAAATGTTTAATTGTTTTGTATGTAAACATCTCTGATTTTTTTTTGCATGCTTCTTCTTACACATGCAATACAAAACAGAAAAAGTGAAAATATATTTTTATGAGATTAAATTAATGAAAATGCGTTTTTATCAAATTTATATCTGAATAAGTAAATGAAAAAAGTGAATAAGTAAATGAAAAAGTGAATATTAGTATAAAAATAAAACAAAGAAGCTCCACAAGAAGATCTTGGTAAACGGCAAACAACAACGGAGGAAAATGACACAAAAATCTAATCAAACACATTTTTGATGCTTTAAATATTTATTTATTATATTTAATAAGTTTTTATTTTGTTAATAATAAACACATTTTTGTTTTTAATTCATATTTGTTTATTTTTTTTAAGTGGGCGTAATTTTGTACTGATTTTGAGCAATAATTTTTATTAATTTGTTTAATACTATTAATTACTTTTTTAATTATTTTCAGTTTTAAATTTTTATTAAATTTTTTAATTAATATTATCATTTTTTTAATTAGAGCAAATCTAATTAACATTTTAATCGATATGAGCAATTTTTAATCAAAACTCATTTTTTATTTTTTTGTGTGTACAAAATTACGCCCACTTTAAAAAAAAAAAACAAATATGAATTAAAAACAAAAATGTGTTTATTATTAACAAAATAAAAACTTATTAAATATAATAAATAAATATTTAAAGCATCAAAAATGTGTTTGATTAGATTTTTGTGTCATTTTCCTCCGTTGTTGTTTGCCGTTTACCAAGATCTTTTTGTGGAGCTTCGTTGTTTTATTTTTATACTAATATTCACTTTTTTCATTTATTTATTCAATTTCAATTGTTCTCGTTCTTTTTAAATAACAAAATTAATTAATTAATTCAGATATAAATTTGATAAAAACGCATTTTCATTAATTTAATCTTATAAAAATATATTTTCACTTTTTCTGTTTTGTATTGCATGTGTAAGAAGAAGCATGCAAAAAAATCAGAGATGTTTACATACAAAACAATTAAACATTTTAATTATATCAAATTTTGAATTCTATTAAAACTTTTAATTAAAAAATGTTCCTTGTTATTTTTTTCTGTGTAAGGAAAAATTGCATTTAATCTCAATTCACGGAAATTTGAGAAATTAATTAAAAAAATTAATTATATCAATTAAAAAAAATTATTAAAAACTAAAATTAAATTTTTAATTAAAATTTTTTTCCCTAAAATTTTTTCAGTGGAGTTTAAGTTTTTCAAAACGCCAATATTTTAAAAACGGTACGCGTTGGGAAAATTTGGATGCCAGATTTGGAATCAAGAGGTCTCATTTATACTAAATTAAGTTCAATTTTGTGTGAGCAACTTAAGAATACGTTACAGGGAAGATCAAAAAAGTGCTAAATTAGCGCTTTTTTCAATATTCAAACGCGAATATCTTAAAGACCTTACGTGATAGACAAATTTAGAAGGCAGATTTGGAATTAGGAGGTCAAAATCTATTTAATTCATGTATTCTGATTCATGGGAGTGCGAATTTCTATGAATTTGTTCAACAGTGATATTGGTCTATTATCCCATAAAGTATATCACATTTTTTTTTTTAAATTTCAACTCGGTGAAACTGACATAAATGTTTAATGTGGAGTTCACACTTACAACCTTAAACAAGTTGTTTAACAAAACACCAGTAATACCAAATTCGCATTAATTTTTTTAAACATGTTTAACCACTTAAACATGTTTAAATTTAAACTTGTTAAGGTACATAATCATGTTTAAGTACTTAAACATGTTTAAAAATATGAATGCGAATTTGGTATAACAGAATAAAAACGTAGTGGATACAGAAGAAAGACTTTTTTAAACGTCTGACTCTTGAACACTTCAAAACAGCATGTGTGAACGCCGTATAATATTGCATTCACACTTGCTGTTTTGAAGTGTTCAAGAGTGAGATGTTTAAAAAAGTCTTTGTTCTGTGCCCATTACGTTATTATTCTGCTACTGCTGTTTTTTTGAACAACTTGTTTAAGGTCGCAAGTGTGAATGCTATATATGCGTCGAACCTGAATCAAATTACGTCGCGTAATATGGCATTCACACTTGCGACCTTAACCAAGTTGTTCAACAAAACACCAGTAACAGAATAAAAACGTAATGGACACAGAACAATGACTTTTTTAAACATTGTTTTGAACACTTCAAAACAGTAAGTGCAAATGCCATATAAGGCGTAACGCCCAATACATTTTTCGTTTATACAAATCAAATATGAGGTCCTAAATCAAACGGACGTAAAAATTACAAATTGGATGTTTTTGTTTTTTTACTTCAACAGAATCAGTAAAAATGCTGTAAAATTTCTGTTATTTTGTAAAACTGAATGACAGAGATTTTGGTAAAAACATAAATTTTAGCCAAAAAAATCTGATGAAAGTTTGTTAAATCAAATTGAAAGATGTTTTACAGATTTTTTGACAGTTTTTTTTGGAGTGTAGACAAGAGCTTGAACCATCATTGTGAAATGTTTAAATTTAGCCCTCTTTATCCGAAAAATGGCTTAAAATAATCTATAGTTTTTTCCTTCTTTCGTTTTTTCCTTCTTTCGTTTTTTCTTTATTTTTAAATCTTTTCCGACATAACACAAAGTCAATACTAAGGCGTGATTAGACGAGAGAGAATTCCCCTAGATTTAAAGTAAAAAACAACTCTGTGGTAACTTTTAAAATTGGAATGTCAAATAAAATTTTATTATATATTTTTTATTTACTTTAATTCTGTTTTTAATCTACAAATTGTTGACTAAATGTGCGAAAACAAATAAAAATATTATGAAAATGGTAAGCAAAAACAAGTATTAAAGAAATGAGATTTGACACAAAGTCAAAAGTATATTACCACAGAGTTGTGCTTAACTTTAAATCTAGGGGTTTTCTCTCCCGTCTAAACGCGCCTCTAGAGAGGCGCGCGTGACACGAATTTTTCGTGATTCACGTGATTTACACGTGATTACAAAAAATAGTTTCGTTTGTGAGAGTGGGTAAGTAAATTTTTTCTCGTGAGTTTGCGTGATTTTTTTGTGCTGTCCGAAACAGAAAACAAATAAGAAAATCGTCCATATTGAATCTGGAGGGTAATTAATACCTAATTGTGATTAAAATAAATGTTTTTGATTTTTTTAAGGAATTTGAGTACTTTTTGTGCAAGAAATCAAAAAACGTAAAATAAAAATTTGTTTATTTTAATTTCGTGAGTATTCGTAAGTGATTATTGCGTGAGCGTGAGAAAAATTTTTGTTACTCACGTGAGCGTGCGTAAACGTGAGCAGAAAAAAAATTTCGTGCGTGAGTAATAATTTTATTTCGTGAGCGTAAGCGTGCGTGTCTCAAAATTTACTCTCGCGCCCATCTCTAGTCAGTACACATAAGAGATAATTTTAATGCTGGTTTGATTGATGCTTCATCGCACAGTGGGAGATTTGGCTAATTTTTTTGGAAAAAATAATTCAGCCATTCAGTGAATACTGGACCGATTGCCATGAAATTTAAAATGGTCATAGCATTTACAGTTTTTCATTTCGTGATCCTGTTTCCTTTTAAAATGACTTCAAAGTTTTAAAGAAATATTTGTACTTGCCCTAGGATGACACTGGTGATGACAAATAAAAGAGGAACTCCCCTACATAGAAAAACTTTTTTTGTTAAACAATCTTTAAATTAAAATTCCTGCTAAAATGGTGCCTCTAGGCCCCTCTTAGTTTAGAGGTTCCAGGTATATGTGGGGTTTTGATTTAAAGATAGTCAAACAAAAAAAGTTGTTCTGCGTAGCCGGCCTTCGACCGGTCTTAGGGATTACAAACTCCATAAATTGTTTTAGCGGCTTCGCTAAATAATTTTGTTTTTGGGTAGCAGGAGTTACGTGGAAATATATTTCCACATTTTCAACTGATATGGCTTTATTTCCACTTTGGTTGCAAAATTAATATGACTTTATTGCTCAATCGTGTTGGTAATAAGGCCACATGTCCTTATTTCCCATTGAATTGAGAAAAAAGGCCGTATGACCTTATTGCCTATGGCTTTATTTCACCCCCCAGACATTTTTTGTATAGAAAAAATTACTCATAATCTGAAAATTCTTCTAAACAACAAATATCTCAGAATCTGAGTTTTTTTTTTATAGAAAACATATCTTAGAATCTGAGATTTTTTCGATTGAAAAAATGTTTCAGAACTGAGATTTTTTCTATGGAAAAAATGTCTCAGAATCTAAAAATGTCTCAGAATCTAAGATTATTTTAGAAAAAATGTCTCCCTGAAATTTTTCTATAGAAAAAATGTCTAAAATCTTATATTTTTTTTGAAACATTTCATTGAATTTGTACTTGCCCTAGGATGACAAATAAAAGAGGAACTCCCCTACACAGAAAAACTTTTTTTGCTAAACAATATTTAAATTAAAATCTCTGCTACAATGGTGCCTCTAGGCCCCTCTGAGTTTAGAGGTTCCAGGTATATGTGGGGTTTTGATTTAAAGATAGTCAAACAAAAAAAGTTGTTCTGCGTTTCTACAGAAAAAATGTCTCAGAATCTGAGATTTTTTTTATAGAAAAAAAGCATTTGTCATTTTTTTCTAATGAAAAAATATCACAATCTAAAATTTTTTTCTCTAGAAAAAATATGTCAGAAACTAGGTTTCTAAATGAAAAATCTCAGATTCTAAGAAACTTTTCTCAAATTCTGATACATTTTTTCTACAGAAAAATTCTCAGATTAGGAGACATTTTTTTTTATAAAAAAAATCCCAAATTTTTAGATTTTTTTCTATTTTTTCTAAATCTTAGATTTTGACACATTTTTTCTATAGAAAAAAATCTCGGAATCTGACATTTTTTTCTAAAGATTTTACATTTTTTCTATAGAAAAATTCTCAAATGTCTTAGAATATGAGAATTTTTTTATTAAAAAAAGTCCCAGAATCTCAAAATTTTTCTAGAGAAAAAATGTCTTAGAGTCTGAGATTTTGTTACAAAAAAATTTTTTAGAATCTGAGATATTTTTTTATAGAAAAAATGTCTCAGAATCTAAAAATTTTTCTATAGAAAAAATGTTTCAGAACCTGAGATTTTTTTTATAGAAAAAATGTTTAAGAATCTGAGATTTTTTTCTATAGAAAAATGTCTTAAGATCTGAGAATTTTTTATAGAAAAAATTCTTTATAGAAAAAAAATTTTAATAGAAAAAATCTGAGAATTTTTCTATAGAAAAAATGTTTCAAAATCTAAGATTTTTTTCTATAGAAAAAATGTTAAATAAACTGAGATTTTTTTCTATAGAAAAATGTCTCAAGATCTGAGAATTTTTTTATAAAAAAAGTTCTCGAAATCTGAGATTTTTTCTGTAGAAAAAATGTCTCAGAATCTGAGAATTGATTCAATAAAATAATGTCTCAGAACACGAGATTTTTTTTTTTTATAAAAAAATGTCTGAGTCTATTTTTCTATACAAAAATTTTTTTCAAAAAAAATTCTTTATAGAAAAAAATTTTTAATAGACAAAGTTTTTCAGAATCTGATAATTTTTCTATAGAAAAAAGATCTGAGAATTTTTTATAGAAAAAAATCACGAAATCTGAGATTTTTTCTGTAGAAAAAATGTCTCAGAATCTTAGACTTGATTCAATAAAAAAATGTCTCAGAACACGGTTTTTTTATAAAAAAATTCTCAGATCTTGAGACATTTTTCTATAGAAAAAAAATCTCAGTTTATTTAACATTTTTTCTTTAGAAAAAAATCTCAGATTTTGAAACATTTTTTTTTCTATAGAAAAATTCTCAGATTCTGAGACTTTTTTCTATTAAAATTTTTTTCTATAAAGAATTTTTTTCTATAAAAAATTCTCAGATCTTAAGACATTTTTCTATAGAAAAAAAATCTAAGATTCTTAAACATTTTTTCTACACTCAAAATAAATTCTCTGTCCAATCAGCAGAAAAATCTGCTGAAAATACACCCAATTTGAGCCATATGAGAAATCTGCTGATTTTAGCAGACACGGTTTGCTAAATATCTGTCAAAAGAGGTGAATAAATATAACAAGAAAAAAAAACATACGCCGCCAGCCAGCATCGAACTCGCCACCTTCCGATTTGAAAGTACACTTCTTAACCACTACGCTACGGAAGCTTATACTTTTATCTGGCGTTTTAGTTATTAAACATGTGTGTTGTTCGACAGCAGAGAAATCTGATTTTAGCAGAAATATCTGCTGATTTTAGCAGAAAAATCTGCTGATTTTAGCAGAACAATCTGCTGATTTCAGCAGAATAATCTGCTGATTTCAGCAGAACAATCTGCTGATTTCAGCAGAGCAATCTGCTGATTTCAGCAGAACAATCTGTTCTGCTTTTTTTTATATAAAAAAATTTCTTGAAAAAATAATGAAATTCAGCAAACAAAATCAGTATAAACATAGTAAAATGTCTGTTATTTTCTTAAACTGAATGACAGAGATTTTAGTAAAAATATCCTTCTCAGCAGAACAATCTGCTAAAAGATTGCTAATTCAAATTGAAAGTCGTTTTACAGATTTTTTGACAGAGTTTTCTTTTGAGTGTATAAAAAAATCTCAGGTTCTGGAACATTTTTTCTATAGAAAATTTTTTTGATTCTGAGACATTTTTTCTATAGAAAAATATCTAAGATTCTAAGAAATCTATTTTTCTATAGAAAAAATGTCTGAAAATTTTTCTATAAAAAAATGTCTCATAATCCAAGATTTTTTCTATAAAACAAATGTCTTAGAATCTGCGATTTTTTCTATAGAAAAAATGTTAACATTTTCAATAAAAAAAATGTCTGAGAATTTTTCTATAATAAAATGTCTCATAATCTAAGATTTTTTCTATAAAACAAATGTCTTAGAATCTGCGATTTTTCTATAAAAAAGAAATAAAAACATTGTCATGGAATCTAAGAATTTTTCTATTGAAAAAAATTCTCAGAATTTTTCTATAAAAAAGTGTCTGAGAGTCTGAGAATTTTTCTGTAGAAAAAATGACTTAGAATATAAAAATGTTTCTATGAAAAAAGTCTCAGAATCTGAGAATTTTTCTGTAGAAAAAATAATCCAGAATTTAAGAACTTTTCCATAGAAAAAAATGTTTCTGAATCCGTGAATGTTTCTAAAGAAAAATGTCTCAAAATCTTAAAAAAAAATATCTCAGAATCTGAGAATTTTTTCCATTTTTTTTTATTTTGTCATATCAGGATAAAAGGATGTGAATAAAGTCATTTGAAACTTTATCAAAATACGTTTTTGAAAATTTTGAATAATATTGAAGGATACATTTTTGAAAGGACGTAAATAACCTCCTTATCCTGATATGTAAAAATAATAAAATAGGAAATAAATAAATAGCAAAAGGGGAGATCCTCTTCCTTCATTTGCTATCACTAGTGGCATCCTAAGAAAAGTACAAATATTAAAAAAATATTTTATAAAATTAAATGCTTCAAATCTTTGATGTCATTTTAAAAGAAAACAGGATCACGAAATGAAATCTGTAAATGCAGTTTTACTACATTTAGTCTCTAGTTTAAAAGGTATATTATCCGTAGTTACCGATTTTTTTTCATTTTTGTCGGACGGTGTAAAAATAACGTTTAGTAAAGTTAACTTTGTCTTTAACAAATTTCATCTACTATAAAAAAGTTTTCATTGTATTGTCGTTCACTGTATATCTCCAATAGAGGGCGTTTTCGCCAATTTTTGAGTAAACCTCGGAGCCAAAAAAAAAATTGGTTGTGTAAATAATTTAATAATACTCACCATAACTTTACATAGAATAAAAATATAAAAAAAACATCAATATTTAAAATTTTCATAATATAATATATTTGTTTTTAATAATTTTATTTTTAATATAAACATACATAAATAATAAACATTTATTATAGACTTAAGGATTTTTTTTAAAGAAAATATAAAAACCTTTGATTAGAAAAAAGAAAACATAAAACTGTGTACAAAATGTTTTAAATTTTGAAACAAAAAATATATTATTTTCTTTAATTTTTGTTTTTAAACTTAACTTAATTTAAAGTGATCTACACAAAACATTATGTAAATTTTTTGTTTTTAAAAATACAATAAATGACTTAAATACAAGATTTTTTTTTTGTTTATTTTTCTCTTTTTTTATTATTTATAATAATAACAATTTTTTAATACAAAAAGTATTAAAAACTTTTACAAAATTTTATTTTTTTTCGAAATATTTTTTTTAAATTGATTTTTTACATTATTTTGTGTAAAAGTACAAACTACTAAAAAAATAATAATAAAAAATAAATAATTTACTTCGCGTTAAACGTGATTTGTTTGTTTTTTTTTTTTTGCAATAATAATATGACATTTAAAAATGAAGAGAAAAAAAATATATTATTTATCATCTTAAGTTTTTTAATTATAAAAAATATATAAAGTAATTGTATAAAAAAAAAATAATAATTATTACATAAACAAGAACAAAGTGTGTACTCAATGCCTTTTTGTTTTTATTTCTCTTTTTTTATATATTAATTATTTTAAACAATAACTGTCCTTTTATTTTTTCAGAATTTTAAAATTCAAAATTGAACTTTAATTTCAATTCGTTTTTTTCTTTTGCATTCGTTTGTTACTGTTTGTTAAATTTATTGTGGTGTTTGACTTGATCTACGTTTATCCTTTTCCTTCTCCTTATCACCACCTTTGCGACCAAATATTCTAAACATACCACTGCGACGATCTTCTTTAGATTTACTACCCTTAACGCCGGAAACTGAAGATATTGATTGAGCTTCACTTTCACTGGAACTTTCGGCGGATACACGTGACAAATTTATAGAATCGGGTTGTAAGGAGACTGGTCGATTCGTTTCAAAACGGTTGGTACCCCAACCTATGAGTAAATAAAAACAAAAAAATTAAATTATTTTTATATCATTTTAAGAACTAATAATAGTTTTGTTTATACATGCAACAGAATAGAACTTTTATATTTGTAGAATTATAAATAGTATGCTGTAAAGTTGTAAAAAGAACCTACACCAATTTTACTATAGAAAAATTAAAAAAAAACTCACGGCCATTTTTTTATACCCTCCACTCTATACTCAAAAGAAAAGTCTGTCAAAAAAATCTATAAAATGACTTTCAATTTGAATTAGCCAACTTTTAGCAGATTTTTCTGCCAAAATAGATATTTTAAGTATATTCTCTGTCATTCAGTTTTAGAAAATAACAGACATTTTACTGCAGTTTTACTGATTCTGTTTGCTGACGTGGGAGACGTTAGGGGGCACCTTCCCCTGGCGATTTTGAACTTCTTCTGAGATAAGCATGTTGCATTTGCTTAGCAAAAGTACACAAAAACCTGAAAAAAATGCGATTTTTCTTAGGTTGGTTTAGTTCTCCAAGGGAGAACTTTTTTCCCCCTGGTCCGATTTTTCCCATTTCCGAACTTAACCTGCCTAGGAATATAAGTCATATTCGTGCCAAACTTCGGAAGTCTAGCTCTTTTATTTTGGACTGTATCGGACAGATGAACTACAGACGGACAGATGGACGGACGGACGAACATCGCTAGTATGTCTTAGAATCGATCACTGATAAATAAAATATATACTTTATGGGGTTCTAGACCGATATTTCTCGTTTTGATGCATGTTAACAACCAAAGTTTGCCAACAAAATACGCCTAATGTTTCAAACTATTAATAGGAAATGACTAAGCATCGTTAATCACGAATACGAACTCAGATGTTTTGAAATCAAAATGTCGGATCAAATATGTAGGACACAGATTTTCTAAAAAATGTATAATGTTTACATTCCTCAGTTTTATAAATTCCTCTTTTTGCTTTTATCAGAAGATTTTATAAAATATTTCCCTTTTAAATGGATCCAAAAGTTCTCATATTCAGTGGCGCATTTAAGAGGGACTTTTTTTATTTTAAATTAGCGGTTGCCGTCCTAAATGTACAAATAATGCTACTAGCTAACAATTTCATACACAATATTTAAAATGCTATCGCCTAATTGTGCCCGCTTAAGTGCGTTCCCAGATTTAATGTTTAGCACCAGAGATGGACGCTGGCCACGTGAATTACGCGTGATGAGTGATAAGTGAGTGAGTACATTTTTTGCGTGCGTGATTCGTGGTGAGTGAGTCTTTTTTCACTCAAGTGCCCATCTCCAGTTATCACGCCAATGTTGCCAAAGTGGGAAATTTTTTATTTAAAATCAATAAAAAAAAAATTAAAAAAAATTTTAACTTCCATTTAATGTCATTTATAAACGTCATATTTTAGTTTATTGCCTCTATGTCAAAAGTTTATGAACGGTCGCACAGGGTCGCAAAAATGTAAATAGAATACATTGTTAGAGACAGATTGTAATTCGAGGTTTGTCAATATCGTTTGGACTTTTTTGGACTTTGGACGGATTTCAACAAAAGTTTGAATTTCCATAATTTAAAAAAAAAAAAAAAATTCTTATAGCTTACTTTTGGTCAGTTTACCTCATGTGTTGGACATGGAGAACTTTAGGAGAACTTAGCAGAAAAAATTTAAAAATATTGTGTTGGAGTAAAAATTTTTTTTTTTGTTTTATAAACTGAAAATATAACAAATAAAAAAGTTAAATTCGGCCTTGCCGAATGTAGTGATACCCTCCACAATTTCTAAAAGATTATTGCAAAAACTTTATTTAAAAGGAAATTACTTTTGCAACAATTTTTTTTTTTTTGAAAAATTTCCGCGAAAAAAAAAATTTGTTAAAAAAAATCCGCGATTTTTTTATTTTTTTGTCCAAAACTATGTTTGTATTTGTTTAAATACCATTTGGTGTTTAATTATGTTCACATAAGTCAACCAGCAGCCGAATTAAAGCATTTTGTTATTTAGGTTATATTGAATGTACTAAAATTTTCGAGGTGTCCTTACATTTTCATAACTTTTGAACCGCTGAACCGATATCGCTCAAATGCAATACCAAACTTCTCGGGAGAACTTCCAATATATATGTTTAATAACAGTCACCTCTGTTTTGTATTTTGGACGTGATCACATTTTCCACAGACAGACGGACATCGCTAGAATGTCTTAAAATCGATCGGGCTTCATGAATATATATACTTTATGGGGTCCCAGACCGATATTATGATGAGTTACAAACGGAATGACAAACTTATATATACCCTCTATCACTAAGTGGAGGGTATAAAAAAACAAGTGAGAGTGCAACATTCGGCTGTGCCGAATCTTTTATACCCTCCAAAATGTAAAAAACAATATAAAAAAAATTCAGGGGCGTCTTTTTTTTGGGGGGGATGTTGGTGGGAGACGTTAGGGGGCACCCTCCCCCGCGATTTTGAACTTATTCTGAGATAAGAATGTTGCATTTGCTTAGCAAAAGTACAAAAAACCCAGCAAAAAATGCGGTTTTTCTTAGGTTGGTTTAGTTCTCCAAGGGGGAACTTTTTTCCCCTTTGTCCGATTTTGCCCATTTCCGAACTTAAACTGCCTAGGAATATAAGATATATTCGTGCCTAACTTCGGAAGTCTAGCTCTTTTATTTTGGACTGTATCGTGTCCTCTACAGACGGACATCGCTAGAATGTCTTACAAGGGAAGTATCTCAACCCTTATGAACCGATTTGCCTAAAACTTAAAATATACATAAAAGAGACGATTTTAAGGTTGGGGTGTCTTGGCTTATCGGCCATATCAGTGATTCAAAATTTCGTTGTCACCTTATGAAACAATGTGGACCTCTGAGAAAATTTCGATAACTCCCGAACTAATAGGAATATCCTCTAGAGCAAAAATACGTGTCGACTTAAATTTAATAAAGATTATTTCATATTCATATGGACATCGTAGGTCAATGGCTTCATATAAATACCCCCCAAAATTTACACATTTTCATGAAAAAAGTTTTTGACGAAGCCAAACTTTTAATGCCGTTGGATAGGCATTAAAAAAACCTTTCTTCTCATATGTAAACATCATATAGTTTCTTTGAAAGAAATGGCTGAAAAATCCAAAAAACGATTTTTTCGCCATTTTTTGACCCATGTTTTGAACCCCTAAATCCGCGATATGGCCGATAAGCCGAGACACCCCAACCTTAGAATTCTCTCTTTGAGATACTTCCCTTGTTAGAATCGATCACTGATCAATAAAATATATACTTTATGGGGTCCTAGACCGATATTTCGATGCGTTACACACGGAATGTCAAAGTGAGTATACCCCATACTGTGGTTGGAGGGTATAAAAACTCAAACTTTGACTTTAGACTTATGCAAAAAAAAAAAAAAACTTTAAGCTACACGTAAAAGATAAATTAAAGATGTCGACATTCTGAAAAAAATATTTTTAAACATGTGTTGCCTTACAGAGCTTATTGACCAAAAATTGGAAATCCTAGCTGATAGTGCCCTGGTCTGATTTGTATTAAATTTCCGTGAATTTCAGATTGGTTTCACCTTAAACTCATGTCTTGAAAAACAGTTAAACAAGTTTTAAAAACATTGGTAAGTCACAAAAATATTTTACAACGTATTTTTGTCACTCAAAAATATTTTTACACTAAAAAAATACAGTCGAAAAAATTTTACACAAAAAAAAAATATCCATACAAAAACATAATTTCTATACCCGATGTTCTTATTTATATAAAAAAACAACGATAATGACTCCCCAGGCAGAAAAATACGCACGGGAGAGCGCTGGCAAAGTACCTTTTATGGTCGCTTGTGTGCTGGGAAAGCATCACAGTTTAGTACTCTCCCAGCGTCCAAAATGATAACCACGGTAAACGGTATGCCGTTGCTATTTTAAAGCGCCTTTAAAGCGCTTTAAAAACAAAAAATATGGTACTATTATAGCACTTTTAGAACAAAAAAATGGGACGTATCTAAATTGTATAAGTCCCGAAGACACAACTGTTTTTGGTGTTTATTTGAATAAAGAAATTTATTAAATTAGGATAAAAAATTGATTGACTTATTTATTAGGATAAACAAATTTTGGACATACTTTGAAATATTTTCCCGGAAAAATGTTTAAAAGTTTTTCAAGTCCCAGACACAAATTTTTTTTTGGCTTTATTTTTATACCCTACACTATTACTCTGTGGTACAGGGTATAATGAGTTTATGCTTATGTTTGAAACTACCCGAAATAATAGTCCTAGATTAACCTTTTAGCAAAAGTCCGATGTCAAAATTTGTCAGATGTCAAAATTCAACATCTAAGGAGTTTCATAAGAAGCTCAAACTGGTTTAACGACAGGGGCTAGTAGGGAAACCTATTACGGTCCCGTGGTATCACAATGGACAGAGTCTACGTGTGTTGACGTAAAACGTCAGCAAAAGTCCCGAAAAAAAGTGATGTATTGAACCGAAACGTGTTGTGTTCCAAAGGGATAGTCCCAGTGACATTTCACATGTGATGTATCCGGATTTTAATACACCTCCTCACAAAAGAAACAGGTGTTTTTATATAAAAGGTGTCAAGTTTGTGACAGGCATTGTGTCTTAGTGACATATCACGAACACTATCAAGGACCAATAACTTATCCTGCAGGGAAATGAAAATTATTCCAATTGTTATGAAAATTAATAAATTTTAATTACAAATTATACTTTGAACGGATTTAAATAAAAAACATTGGCAAAGCGCTTGCAAAGCACTTTTTTTTCTTACTACCTTATACACAAAAAATAAAGTGCTTTGCCGAGACTTTTTCTGTGGAACGGTTGGCAGTTTCTGCCTGGGTCCTTTTATTTTCGATGAAAGGAGTCATATAAAAACATTGGTAAGTCAGAAAATTATTTTTCAACGTATTTTTGTCACTCAAAAATATTTTTACATTAAAAAAAAAAAATACAGTCGAAAAATGTTTTATTTTCGACAAACGCCTAAATGTATGCTATATATTTTTTTTCATGCTTACAATTAAATGTTAACTTAACAGAACCTTTAACATAATATATTATGTTAATTAAACAATTTACAACTTTTTAGCATTTTAAGCAGTTATTTTAAAAAAAATATATTACTTTGTAGACTTGTTCGTATATAGGAGCGATTTAATCTTGAAGATTTTATTAAAGATCCTTCGACTTAAAAATCAAAAAAAATGTAGAAAGCATGCAAAAAATATAGGAAAAAAAACAGAAATTGAAGAAAAGTAGTGAATGTAAAATTAGTACAGAAAAGTTATAAAATGAGAAGTTAGTAAAATTAATTTAGTAAATTTTGGAAATATAACAAAAAATGAAAAAAATTAGTAATTTAACAAATAAAATGATTTTTGTTTTTAACCAATACCATCACTGTTATTATTATTGATGACACTCATGTAACTGGGATTATTTATGGAATTATTTTCAATGCTATTTGATGTGCCGGCATTTGTATTAAAATGCCACACGGTACGACTATGTTGTGATGATGATGATGTTGTCGTCGTCATCGTTGAAGATGATGTGTTGGTGGTAGAAGATGCATGATAAGAGGATAATGATGGTGATAGTGTAATTTTATTATTTTTATGATGATGCTGATGTTTACCATTATTATTACTGTTGCTTCTTGTAATTAGTACACTATTGTTGGCGGTGGAGGTGGCATTTGGATTACTACTACTACCCAAACTAGAATTCGAACTTGATGAAATGGTAGTGTGCACTGTACGTTTAGTTGTTGATATGACTGGTGGCATTTGTTGTTGTAAACCGGTGGCAGTTTCTATTTCAATAAATTTTGTAACAAGATCTGAACCACGTCCGCCACTAGCAGCATGACTACTATTGCCTACTAAACTACCTCTTGGAGCAGCTATCATTTTATGATGTTGCTGTGGTTGCTGCTGGAGCAACTGCTGCTGCTGCTGTTGTTGTATTCTTACAAAATTAGCTTGATGTTCGGGATGTTGTCCTGTTGCTGCTGCCGCATTGAATGCATTTATACGTTGTTGTACTTGTGCCTGATGTTGATGCATTTGTTGTTGCTGACCAGCAGCAGCTAATGGTGGCATTGTCGTTGGTAAAGGTGGAGGATTTTCTATACAGGAGTTGGTAATGTTATGCGAATTTTTGAAATTGAAATGATACAATGAATGATTTTTTTTTATATAAGGGGTGGTGGGGGAAGGACAAAAACACAATTTATGATTTTGGGTACTCAAAAATATAATAAACAATTTGGGGACATTTTACAAAAGTAAAAAAAAAAATTAACTACAATTTTGTTTCCTTTTTAAAAAAAAATCTTACCTGATTGTCTTGCCTCGCTATTGCGTTTAATAACCACTACACTTTCATCATTTGAACCATTGGGTAAACGTGACATACTACCACCAATGATGTTATCGGAACCAAAATCTAAAAATAAATAAAAATTAAAAAAAAAAATATTTAAAAATGTTAATAGAAAAAAAGTAGCAACCTAATGTTGTTCAGGCCCCACTAGAGTGGTATTTTTTCTTCAACTTTTGATTTTCCCAAGTGTCCGGGCAAATTTTTATTCTAGTGGACCTAAAAAATATGTGGTACAAATTTGAGGTCAATCGGATAAAATTAACCCGTGGCGCCCGGTGGTCAAAGTTTTAGATTTTTAAAAATTGTTTTTCAAGCTCTTTAAAAGGGTCAAGGGTAAGTAATTTTGAGATTTTTTTTTAAATTTTCTAGAACGTAGGAAAAAACCGCCATTTGTTTGCAAAATTCAAATAGCGATATCTCGAAAACCGTTTGACAGATTTTAAAAATTCTTTGATATTCGTGTTCAGCGCATCAAAATTAATAATTATGATGTGTTGCAAGACATAGTTTTTTTTATTTTTTTTTTCTAAAAATTTTCAAAAATCCAAAACTTTGATCGTTGGGCGCCACTGGTTAATTTAATTCGATTGACCTCAAATTTGTACCACATAAGTTTTAGGCCTAAGAGAACAAAAATTTGCCCTGCCGGAAGAAAAACTTTTTTGGCATACAACAAAATGCCAGGGCGCCGTACAAAATTTAAAGCAATAACAAGCTAAGGGTTGGGTCGTCCTCAGTGCTTGCCATAAATAAAATTAAAACGTTATGGGGGAAAATACCAAGGAAGCTGTCAAATTTTAAAAAACCGAGCCCTCGGAACCTTGCGAAATTTTTATTTACCACATTTAAAAGTTCAAAGACACAATTGAAAAAAAAAATATCAACCTAATGTTGTGCAGGTCCCACGTTGGGCGCCGTACAAATTATGAAGCATATAACGAATAAAGGGTTGGTTAGTGGTAAGGGAGGCAAAGGGAAGTGGGTGCCACATTTGGACCGCCGTCATTGCTTGCCATAAAAGAAAATTTGAAGGTTATAGGAAAAAATTCCAAGGAAGCCGTTAAATTTTAAGTACCACTGTCAATTGGATTATTTGTCTGAAAATGTTAACATCACAGACAATAGGTGTGTTCCAGAACTTTCCGGGTAAAGTTCGGTAAAATGAGAGAAAATCAAAAAACCTCTCACGATACCACAAAAATGCACAAAAGTACGGGAACGCTAAAAACCACATTTCAAGCCCAAAATAATAGAAAATGTAAACAAACCAATAACGCTAAAATATTTTCGTAAGAAAAATTACTTTAAACAAGAAAACATATTAGAGGTATTCAGAGTCTTGTTGCCAGCCCTGGCAATGTAGCAAAAGAGTACTTCCTTCAAAAAATACATGTATTTTGAAAAGTAATTTTAAAAATTACTCTTTTACCACCAGTGCCAGGGCTGGCAATCAAGACTCTGAATACCACTATTGTAAAAGTTTATTTTAATAACAAATTATCTTTTTTTGTATTGAAATAACACATTTCCTTGGTTTAGTTCTTTATTTTATTTAAATTTCCAATTAAGCTTCACAAAAAAAATCAGCTGTTTTTTCAACATCTGACTGTTACCAATTTACCCGAAAAAAAAGTGCGGGTAAGTTCGGTAAAATGAGAAAGTAATTTATTCTCTCAAAAACTCTCTCATTTACCCAATTTTTGCGTACGGGAACGCTTTTCGGGCTGGTTTGGGTACCCGCGGGCACCCGCGGTAACGTTCTGGAACACACCTAATATTGAGCCCTCGCAACCTCCCAAATTTTGTATTTAAAAAATTTAAAACTTCAAAGACACAATTGCAAAAATTAGCAACCTTATGTAGTTTGGGCCCCACGTTGGGCGCCAAAATCATTTTGAAGCAAAAAACTAGTTAAGTGTTGTTGGGTGTTAAGAGAGGCATAGGGTAGCAGTTGACTTATTGGGACCGTCTTCATTGCTGGCCATTTAGAAAAATAAGAAAATTACAAAGAGCCCAGCAAAATTTTCCGTTTCAAATAATCGGTTCCAGAACGCATCATATGAACCTGCAACCGATTCTACTTAACATTCCAGAATCAATGATTTTTGTTGATTTTTTGAAAAATAATTTGAAACTGAATATTTTGTCGTGATAACCGCAGAATATACTCAAGGCTCTATTGCAATAGGAATCTGTTCCAAAAAATTTTCCTGGGAAAAAATTTCAGAGAAGGCAGTCAAAATATCAACTATAATGGCTGACATCATCGAGGTATCTCAACCTCGAGAAATTTTTATTTAAAAAATTTTAAAAATCAAAGACACTATTAGAAAAAATGTCAACCTTGTTGTTTGGGCCCCACGTTGGGCACCAAAATTATTTTGAAGCAAATAACGAGTTAAGGGTTGTTGGGTGTTAAGGGAGTCATAGCGTATCAGTTGACACATTTGGACCGTCCTGGTTTCAATGACCTTCGTCTCGTTGTAGCGAAATCGACCAAGGGTTAAGTGGGAATCGATCCCACGACCCTCTGTTTTATAGGCTAGCACGCTACCAACTAACCAACAGGGGCCCCATAAAACAAAATTAGAAAATTATAAAGGAAAAATTACAGAGAAAGCAGTTAAAATATCAACAGAACTATAGGAAAAATTTCTAAAGATCTAAAATCTAAAGTTTAAAACACTATTGGAAAAATTATCGAACTAATGACGTTCAAGTCGCACTTTGGGCGCCATTAAAATTTGTATGCAAATAACGAGTAAAGTGTTCTTGTGTTTTAAGCGAGGCAATGGGTTGCAGTTGGCTCATTTGGAACGTCCTCAGTGCTCGCCAGGAACCGAAATTTTAAAATTATAGTAAACAAATTACGAAAGAAGGCGGTCAAAATATTAAAAGTAACTGTCAGCAGAACTATTGAAAAATTGTTAAACGGTGTTAACATGATAAATTTAAAAACTTGAGTATTGTTTGAATTTAAAAATTATTGAATTCAAATAAAATTTTGCGAGCTCTTTTCCATAATCCACATCGCCATGGTGGGCGATGGAACAATATAAGGTTGCTATAAATTGTTCGGGCCCCGCCATGGGCGCCAAAAATGTGAACGTCTATAGCGAATGCATGTTGATGTGTGTTAAGTGCCCTTCTTATTGGTCTCTGTAGGGTAAGGACTTACGTGGGATTTCGATTTAACGCGGTAACAATATTAAATTTTCGAAAATTTTTGTTTAAAAATGGTAAAAATAATAAAGCGTTAACTTTATGTCTAAACTATCCAAAAGTTTTTTTTCAATTGTTGAGAAAGTTCGAACTATCGTTAAAAGATAATAACTGACGACAATTTCTTACCTGGATTAATAGGATTACGTAAAATAACTATATTATCGGTACTTTGGCGATTTGGTACTGGTGGAGGAGCACCTCTGGGTGGTATAGGTGGCTTGTGTTCAAATCCAATCGAACTGGTTGGCGATGTGGGTGATGGAGGTTGCTATGAATATAAAAAAAATATTTAAGTAATAGGAAATTGCTCAGAAAAAATTAAAGTTTAATAACGCAAAAAATAAACCAAAAATTACTGTGATTATATTTTTTATTAACTTAATTAAAAAACTAAATAATAATTTTACTTAAACAACTTTTTGTTGTTTTGACAATTTTTTTAATTGAATCAATTACAAAAGTAATTAACTATGATTTTTTTTTAAATCAATATTAATCTCAAAAAGTTTAGATACATATCTTTTTCTGGTTAAATTTCAATTTCTCCATGGTTAAATTTCAATTGTATATTTACCTGTTGCTGTTGCATTTGTTTTTGTAAAAAGTTCATTTGTGGTGTTGCTGTTGAATTGATCGATATACTACTGGCCATTGAATTTGTACGAGAGGCGGCACGTCTCTGTGAATCAGGTGAGGATGTACGTGAACTAACAGGTGATTCCACATTTTGACCACTGGCTACTTTAATATCAGGGAAGCTATTGGATTGTTGCTGCAGAAAAAAAAAATAAGAAAACACGTAAGAATTTTTTTAAAATTTAAAAAAAAAAAAAATTCTTAGAATTTTAAATATTTTTCTAAAAAAAGAAAAATATCTAAAATTTTTAAATATTTTTCCTCGTAAAAAATTAAACTCAGAATCTTAATCTTTTCCTAAAAAATTCTAAAATTCCGAAAAAATTTTGCTATAGAAAAATTCTCAGTTTTTTTAAAGAAATTATTCAGATTCTATGACATTTTTCCTCTAGCCAAATTTTCAGATTCTGAGATATTTTTTTTTCATAGAAAACTTCTCAAATTTTACATTAAAACAATTTTCCTATACAAAAGTTTTGAGACTCTTTTCTACAAAAAAAAATCCGTAGATTTTGAAACAGTTTTCCTATAGAAGAATTTTCTGATAAAACTTGGTGTTTAAAAATTTCGTTGTCCCCTTATGAAACAATGTGGATCTTCGGGAAAATTTAGATAATTCCCGAACTAACAGGAATGTCGTCTAGAGCAAAAATATGTGCCGAATTAAATTTAATAAAGATTATTTCGTATTCATATGAATATCGTAGGTCTATGTCTTCACATAAATACTTTTTAAAATTTACACATTTTCATGAAAAAAATAATGAACGAAGCCGAATTTTTGCAAGGTTATACCACCGTTGGATAGTCATTAAAAATCCTTTCTTTTCTTATAGAAACATCATATAGTTTCTAGAAAGATATGGCTAAAAAATCCAAAAGACTTTTTTTTTCGCAATTTTTTGAACCCCTAAATCCCGAATATGGCAGATAAGCCGAGACACCCCAACCTTAGAATTGTCTCTTATATATATTTTAAGTTTCATTCAAATCGGTTCATAAGGGCTGAGATACTTCCCTTGTGAGGTATTTTTCCTTAGGAGAAATTCTTTGATTTCGAAAAATTCAACTTCAAAACAATTTTCCTATACAAAAATTCTGAGAATATTTGCTAGAAAACAAATTTCAGATAAATCTCTCAGATTCGGTGAATTTTTTTACATTCTCAGGTCTTTTCTATTGGAAAATTCTCTGAAAAAACTTTCAGATTCGAAGAAATTTTTCCAATAGAAAACTTCTCAGATTCTAGTTAAAAAAAAATTTCCTATGCAAAAATTCTGAGACTCTTTCCTAGAAAAAAAAAAATCGTTTAAAAAAATTAAATTCTCTCTCTATTCTTTAGAAAAAATCTCTGAAAAAACTTTCAGATTTGAGACATTTTTTCTACAAAAAATTCTGAGATTCTGAAAATTTATTTTCCTAATCAGATTCTGAGGTATTTGTTTCAATTGTAAGATTTTTAGATTCTAAGTAATACTACGAAAAATATGATTCGGAGATATTTTATGTATAAAAAAATCTGAGATTTAAAGGTACTGAAATCAAAGAATTTTTCCTTAGAGAAATTCTTTGATTTCGAAAAATTCCACTTAAAAACATATTCCCCATACATAAATTCTAAGAATCTTTCCTAGAAAACTAATTTTGGGTAAATCTCTCAGATTCGGAGATTGTTTTTTTAGATTCTCAGGTCTTTTCTATAGGAAAATTCTCGGAAAAAACGCTCAGATTCGTAGACATTTGCCAATAGAAAATTTCTTAAATTCTACTTAAAAACAATTTTCCTATACAAAAATTCTGACTCTTTGCTAGAAAAAAAAATTCGATTAAAAAATTCAAGTTCTCTCTATTTTCTATAGAAAAATTCTCTGAAAAAACTCTTAAGATTTGGAGAGATTTTTCCTATTAAAAATTCTCAGATTCTGAAAATTTATTCTCCTAATCAGGTTCTGAGGAAATTGTTTGAATTAAAAGATTTTTAGATTCCGAGTTTTTTTTTTTAATCGAATAAATGAGATTATTTGTCTAAGAGAACAATTTTTAGATAGAGGAGACATTTTTCTATACAAAAGTTCTAATATTCTCAGAAATTTTCCGATAGAAGAATTCTCTAATAAAACCCATTTTTTATTTTTCCTTCAGAAAAACTCTCAGAATCTGATACGGTATTTACACCAACGAAAACAACTTGTTTTTGAATATTTTTTTGGTTTTTGGCAAAAACTATATGTATTTTCCATACAATTTAAAAGCTGCATTGCCAACTAAAACTGAACAAAAACTAGAATTTAGGTTGTGGTCTATGCTACTATTAATTCAGTGTGAATGTTTTTTTCAATTTTCTTTTGGTAAAAACGAATGTCAAAATAAAAATATTTGTTTTTTTGTGAAATTAATATTCAAATCTTTAAAAAAAGTAAATAAATATGTAATTTAATTTTTTTAATAACGTGTGGCTATTGTAATTTTGTGTTTTTTAGTGAATTTAGAAAATAATTAATTTGGTTTGACAAACAAAAACTCTTTTTATTCGGTGTAAACAGTTTGGTTTTCCAAAATGCTTTTTTGCCAAAAACAAGTTAGTTTTTGTTTGGTCTAAACATAGTATGAGACAATTTTTTATAAACAAATTCTATGATTCTGAAATATTTTTCTAAAAAGAAAATTTTCAGAACCATCTCCCAGATTCCCACACATTTTTCTATAGAAAAATTTTAATATTCTTAATTCTGAGACAATTTTCCTATAGACCCAACAGAAAAAACTCTTCGATTCAAAGACATTCTTCTTTCAGAAAAACTCTAGAATTTTATAAAAAATTCTCAGATAAAACTCTCAGATTCCAAGAAATATTTTCTATAGACAAATCTAAGATTCTGATTTCTGAGACATTTTTCCTATAGAAAAATTATAAGACATTATGCGTATAGAAAAACTTTCAGGTTATGAAACATTTTAACAACTTTCAGATTCTGAGCAATTTTGCTGTAGATAAATTCTAACGGCCATATTTAGCAAAATTTAGCAGCTGTTTATTCATCACACACATACAGTGTTGCCACCTCATGTGTAATTACACATATCATGTGTAATTTTTTTTTTCATGTGTAGCCCATGTGTAATTGTCTGCATGTGTAATTCATGTGTAATTTGAAATTTTTACTTTTTGGAGCTTTTATTTTCATAATTTGTTTAAAGAAAACTTTTAGCAGATTTTTCTGCAGAAATGGATATTCCCAGCAAAATTTTCCGTTCCAAATAACCGGTTCCAGAACGCATCATATTACCCTGCAACCGATTCTACTTCACGTTCCAGAATCAATGATTTTTGTTTGAAATTGTCCCGAAAGCAATCGTTTTTTAGAGCAAGTAGTTTTTTTGAAAAATAATTTTACATAGAAAATTTTGTTTTGATTACCGTAGAATATTTTTAAGAATCTATTGTTATAGGAATTTGTTCCAATAAATTTTCCTGGGTTTTAACGAAATTCTCTGTCATTCAGTTTTAAAAAATAACAGAAGTTTTGAATTATTTTGCTTATTCTGTTTGCTGAGTTTACAAAAATATTTTTGTACACATTTTAGCTAATTATTTTAAAACTTTACAGATTTTTTTTTATTTCGTGAAATTTTAACGATTAAAAATTGTAAAAATTAAAAAATATCAGACTATTTTGCTAATTTTACAAAAATAATTACAATTAGTTTTCATTAGTATTTTTCCAAATTTTATTTAAAAAATTAACGATTTGAAAAAAAAGAAAAAAATACAACAAAATGATTCTGCAACCTTTTTTGCCGTTTTTTGTCCTTAAAATTTAGCAATATTTTACTTAAACAATACGTTTAAGATGTTCAGACTAGGGATGGGCGCTGGTCACGTGATTTGCGTGATTCACGTGAATCACGCGTGAGTGTGAGTGATTTTCATTTCAATCACGTGATTGTGAGTGAGTGTGAGTTGAAAAAAAATCTGAGTGAGTGATTAGTGAGTGAGTCATTTATTTTTTGCGTGAGTTTACGTGATTAGATTTTTTGTTTGCCCAATTTTTTTTTGAATTTTTTGTAAAAATTTTTTTTTTGGAATTTTTTTCTTTTTTTGGTAAGAAATTTTATTGCGTGAGTAGATTTTGCGTGACTCACGCGTGAGCGTGATTGATTCTTGCGTGAGTCACGCGTGAGCGTGAGTAACTTTTTTATTACTCACGTGAATAGTGAGTGAGCGTGAGTAACAAAGAAAATTGCGTGAGTGATTAGTGAGTGATTCGATTATTTTTTCCGTGAGCGTGAGTGAGTCAAAATCCACTCACGCGCCCATCTCTAGTTCAGACTTTTCATCAAGTTTGCAGATTTTTCTGCTTTAATCAGCAGGGTTTTCGGTTAAAATGAGCTGATTTTCAGCTGAAATCAATATATTTTTTTGCTGTTTTTCAGTTTTTTTTATTCGACTTAGATTATCCAGATAGAAATTTTGCAAAAAAATATAAATCGTAGGTTTTTTGAGCATTTAAAACCAGACTTTGGTTAACCGTTACATTTTGAAAATTTGCAAAAAAAACCTTTTTAAAAAATAGCATGTGTAATTTCATGTGTAATTTTGGCATGATGCATGTGTAATTTGTGATTTCATGTGTAATTTTGGCATGACCCATGTGTAATTTACGATTTTGTAGGTGGCAACACTGCACACATATATGTTTTAACTTTAGCAGACTGTTAGCATAGAGTTTATTCGTTAAGATTTTTAATGTGTTTCTAGTAAGAGCAACCCAGTTTTTGAATATCAATTACATTGCATTGAGAGAACTTTACTCAATTGAGAACATAAGTTGAGACTTTAGTGAAGAGTTAGCAGATTTTTTTTTTAATTGTTAGCAGGGGTTTAGAAAATTGTTATGACCCAGCAAAAAAAGAGCTTACCATTCACTACAAAATTCACCACAACTTATGAACCAGATGTACTTCTTCTTCAACTGAAACATTGATGAATTTAATATGGGCGTGACACACAAAGTACAGTGCCGGTCAAAAAAATAGCACCAATGACAAAATCTCTATTCACTCAATTAAAACAAAATATTATGTGCGTATTCGTTTAAAGTAAATATGCAAAACTCTTATACTAAGTATATTCCCCTTAAATGTTTTTACTTTTTCCAAAAATTGTGGACGGTTCTTTTTTAATGATCGATATTTTAAAAAAACTCTAAATCAGTGCAGTCAATAAAATAGCACCGAATGACAAAATTTCTTTAAAAAAATTAATATTGTTTTAATTATTTAAATAAAAGTGTTAAATATTAAAGAAAGATTGTTTTAAATTATAAAAAAATTTAATTCATTACAAAATTTGACATTTATTTTCAAAAAATATGACGTGGAAGGTATTACACTCCTCAAAAACGTGCTTTTGTAAAAAATATGATTTCTGAACATAAACCATATTCTGAAATAGGAAAATTGGTTGGATTCGCTTATAAAATGATTGGAAATTCAACAAAATTAACTTTAGAGCTTGAAAAACTTAGTCACAAGCGATGTTTGTCACCATCAGTGGTTAGGTGTTTGTAATGACAATGGAAGAAAGCCCCATCTACGGCAGCTCCAGAGCTAAAAAAGGACAGCAAATGGCGAAAATCGTTGTCAAAGATTACAAAACAACAACATTAACGCTTGTAGATTCGGAAAAGTGCGCCTACTCTCACTTAAGCATGCTGCAAGTCGTTTGATGTTTGCTAACAGTAACTCAGAATGAACAACTTAAAAGTGGATCAATGTTCTATGGTCAACTGAAGCCATTGTTGTTTTATTTTGAGACATAGGATCACATACCTACGTTAAAAAACCCTTAAACGCGGAATTCAATCAAAAATTCGAAATAAAAATAACTTAAAATGGTGCTTATGATGTGGGGGATATTTTCCTACTGATGAGTGGGGTTCATATATTGGACCATGGCTCACATATTGGACTAGATCAACCGTGGATATACACTTAACGTTTATATCCTCCAGAAAGTAATGTTACCATAAGTTTCTGAGCAAATGCCACTAATTTAGGTCTTTTATCACGTCAATTACACAAAGCATGATGGGAAATTGGCGAAAAATTTGGTCTGGACAATAAAGTAAACGTGATGGAATGGCCTGGTAAGTCCCCAGATCTAGACCAAATCGATAGTTAATGGACAGCTATATTGAAGGTAGTGTCTCGAATACAACCAACTTGTAATGAAGCTCTTTGGGTGGCTGTTAAGCAAATCTGGAACTCAATTTCGAATTAAAGATCCCAAAATCTCGCAAATTCGGTACAAAAACGTTGTAAAGAGGCAATTGTCAACAATGAGCACTCGACAAAATTTTTTTTTAATATTTAAAGATATCAAAACAATACTGAATTCATAATCCATTCGTTTTTCAAATTTAAGAATTAAATTTTAATACAAAAAGTACTGTGGTGCTATTTTTTTGGCTGAGTCTTTTTGAAGTTTTTTTAAAAACACTGAAAATTTTTAATAAAATAAAAAACCGAATTAGCCTTTTCTTATGTAATATTGTTTCACACTCTTGTAAGTATCTTATGACACGTTGTCAGTGGCATAAGTTGAAATTGTTAAAAAAAAAACCAACGAAGAAAATTTTGTTTTTCCTGGTGCTATTTTTTTGACCGCAGCTGTATGTTCTTTTTATCGCCACTTTTCAGTGGCGAAAGATTGACACATAAGTATAACATATATCACTAGTGTTTTTATCACAACTTCTGAAGTGGTGATTTAGAACTTCTAAATTAGAAGTTCTTTTTTCACTTATTTTTGTAAGATTGATTGAAAGAGTATTTTTTTGTAATATTTACACTAAAAACACTGTTCGACAGCAAAAACCTTCCAGTGAAATTTCTAACTGGTCCTTATAAATGTTGGTCTCCTGCTTCCAAGATTGAGCTATTCGCTGTTAAAAAGTAAAAAAAGCACTTTTAGGGGTCCACTGTTACGTATTCTTATGTTGCTTCCACGAAATAGGACTTGATTTCATATAAAATGGACATCCTGATTCCAAAACTGCAATCCACAATTTTCAAGCATGTTCTGTTTTTGAGATATTCGCGTTTGAAAATTTTAGTGTGATTTATAAAGAATATAAGTGCGTAACAGTAGAGTTTGAGTTTTTCAAACGCCAATATTTCAAAAACAGTAAGCGATAGAAAAATTTGGATGCCAGATTTGGAATTAAGATTCCTTATTTTTACTAAATCAAGTTCTATTGTGTTTGAGCAACTTAAGAATACGTTACAGAGGAGACCCAAATATTTCAATATTAAAACGCGAATATCTTAACCTTACGTGATAGAAAAGTTAATTTCATTGATAACACAGGGCAACACTTTTTTTCTCCGGGTTCTGATAGCTAATTTTGGGTAATTGGGGACGCTGATTTCAAATATGGCTATCATTTTTTTGGGTCAGCTCTTGTTTTTGAGATATAGCCTAAGAAATTTTTGAAAATGGGTCAAATGAAGTCCAGTATTTTTTTCTGAAATTATATACAATTAGTAAATATAAACAGAAAAACAAATTAAGATTTGTCCAAAATGCAAAGAATGAAAAATACATTTGTTGAAGATATAGAATGAACTCCCTTAATATATTTACTTTGTTTTGTTTGGAAATTTTGTAAACAATATAGTTTGTATATTTTGTCTTTTGGTTGTTAAAATTTAAAAGAAAATTTTCTACATTCGTTGTGTTACCTTAAAACGACTATCACATATTAACAGGTTATGGGCCCTTCCGCGTAAAGGGGTAGTGCAATAATAAATTGGATAGAATTGATAAAAGAAGGTAAAAGTTAGTACGAATCAAAAGAAAAATGTCAACAAATTATCAAATCGAAAGGCTTCGTGGAAGCGATAATTTTGAAGACTGGAAATTTATGGTTGAAGCTTATTTTCAAATGAAGGGTCTTTGGGGTGCTGTCCAAGGTACGGAAGCAAATGAAGATAAGAAAATACAAGCTAAAGCTGAAATGATTTTGATGGTGGACAAGTCTGTGTATCCACACATTCGTGAATGTAAGAGTGCAAATGAAATTTGGAGCGTACTAGGAACAATTTTTGAAGATAGTGGACTGGTGAGAAAAGTCGGACTAATCCAAAAATTCTGTTCAACAAGACTTAATGATTACGGTAACGTTGAAGAATATGTAAATGAAATCCTCACAACAGCCCATAAATTAAGAGCTGCAGGTCTTCAAGTGGACGAAGAATGGGTAGGATCCATGTTGTTAGCTGGACTACCAGATGAATACAGGCCAATGATAATGGGTATTCAAAGTTCTGGTATAAAAATTACTAGTGATGCTATAAAACTAAAACTTTTACAAGATGTTAAAACGGAAGTATCCGATGTGGCTTTCGCTGGTCAAAAGAAATATAAAAGCAAAGGACCGAAGTGTTACAGCTGTGGCCAATACGGTCATATAGCTGCAAAATGCCCAAATAACTCCGATGATTCCAATTATGAAGAGACTGGTCATGCAATGATGGGAGTTTTTGCGGTACGTGATTTAAATGTGAATAATTGGTATTTTGATTCTGGTGCAACTGCTCATATGTGCATGAATAGAAAGTATTTTAATAAACATTATAGAGAAAAAAAATCAGAAGTAAAAATAGCTAATAGTTCAACAATGGAAGTAAAAGGTACAGGACAAGTTGATATTCTTACCCATGTTGGAAAATATAAAAAGGAAAAAGTTACATTTCGTGATGTACAGCATATTCCAGATTTATGTGTCAATTTGTTGTCAGTTTCGAAGATCGTACAAAGTGGGTATGAAGTAGTCTTTACTGAGAAAGGATGCAAAGTTTTGAACAAATGTGGTGATATTATTGTGACAGGTGATTTGGTGAATGGAATGTTTCGCATGAATATGGCAAATAACTTTCCACTTATGTCACAAGTAAAAACTCAAAATAACGACAACAAGCAATTTTATAATATTTTTGGATGTGATTCTGTGGGGGATTTGGATGGTCCAGAAAAATGTGAAAAAGAGATTTCAAGTGGTCATCATAAATCAACGGGAAACTCGAATTTTTTAGAAGTTACAACAGGAAAAGAAATTAAAAATAATATATCTGACAAGGAATATTTTTCTGATGAACAGAATGAACTGCCTAATGTAAGAATCACATCTCAAGAAAATGAAAGAATATCGTCAAGAGATTCTGAGCCTATGAAGAATTATGGTTATGTGTGTCTTACATTAAATTTTAAAGAAAAGAATCAATGTGTACAGCGCCTTCTTAAAAATACTCAACATATGGAAAACAATTGCAACGTTAATGGTTTTAGTAAAAATTATAATAGGCACCTACATTTTCCACCCAAAAAGAAGAGGAAGAAATTAATAGAAAGTAAATGGAGACAATTGCTTTGACAAAATTTGTATCAAGTGTTAGTAAGGTTTTTTTTTGTTAAGGTGTTCAATCTAGTGGGGATGTTGAAGATATAGAATGAACTCCCTTAATATATTTACTTTGTTTTGTTTGGAAATTTTGTAAACAATATAGTTTGTATATTTTGTCTTTTGGTTGTTAAAATTTAAAATAAAATTTTCTACATTCGTTGTGTTACCTTAAAACGACTATCACATATTAACAACATTTAGTTAAATCCTAGGATTAACTCAAATTTATTTATACCGTTTTACATTTTGGACAACACTTAATTTTTTCCCCTGTTTATATTAACTAATTGGATGTAACTTCAGAAAAATAAATTCTGGACTTGATTTCACACATTTTTTAACTAAATAGAGTTAATACTAATCTTAATCCGGTCTGCAAAAAACAGGGCTCATATTTACCAACACTTGTCTTATATCCAAAAAGTGAATGACGATTTTAGATATGTTGGATATGCTGATTCCAAAAATGCTCTTACTTTTGTTGATTCATCTTTAGTTTTGGAGATATCGTTAAAATAAATTCTTTAAATTTATGCCCTCTTTAATTTTGTCTGAATATTTATGCCCTTTTTAATAACTTGAAAACTGAAGCTGTCAGAAAAAAACGAATACCAGGGGACTAATTATGTAACTTGATAATCGTCAATCGTCATCGTTAGCCCATTATTCTATTACCATAATATGACACTAAATGGTAATGGAATAACGATGGAAACGATACGATTGGCGACTATCAAGTTACATAATTACTCCCCAGTTTTGGAATCCTCGCATCCAATATATTTAAATTCGTGTTTAAAACTGAGGCTCTAAAATAAGTTTTGGAAATTATAGCCAAGCAAAGTTGGTAAAATACGCACTTTTTCCGACTCTTTAACTTGATGGAAAAAATTAGATAACAGATTCGGAATCAGCACACTAAAATCCATATAAATCAGTTGTCAAAGGTCAGGCAAATTGAAAAAGTTCAACTTTTGTCAACCTGTGTAATCTAACGTATATACTTCGAATTAAAAAGGAGTAATTATACAGATCACAAAACTATAAAAAATTCACGGAAAATTGATTCACAAGTTTGTTTTGACCACAAGCCTATGCCTCAATTTTCTAAAAAGCTTAAACAATCTTTAATAATGTGATGTAGTAACATCCGCTTTAGTTCGTAAATGTATTTATTTAATTTAGGACCAACTTTTTTTGATATAAGACATGAAATTTGAAAAATTTATCAATAATCGATTTTCGTCTTTTCGATTTTTTAAGCTCTAATTAAAGAGAAATGAAATGCCATTACCAAATTTTGTCACCAAAACCTAAATCTATTTGAAGATGGACGTGGAAAAAATTGCATACTTTGTGTATCACCCTCATTCTAATTGTTTCCGTTGAAAAAGAAGTTCATATGTTGTGGTGATTTGATTTGATTCCAAAGAACATATGAAAGACGTACTTCAAAATCATTAAGTAAAGAACTGGTAAAAGATGTTTTTATTGTTACTTTGTAGCATTTTTGGAAGTGATTTTAAAAGTACTTCCTACGGAATATGAAGTTCGGCACCTATCGCTACTTTGTATGTAGTGAAACTACTAATTCTTTTTGAACCACTTCGTTTATTTTTTGCTGGGGAATTAAACATTTGCTTAACACATGCTAACTTTTCGTTATGAATAGTCCTTAGATATTAAAATGAAATTTATGTTATGAAAAAAAATAAAATCTTACCTTCATGGATTCATCATAACTTAATAATTGTAGATTTGGTGGTAGACTAGCGTGGAATGAAATCTTGCGTACCCAATCGTTCATAATTTCCAATGAAGGTGCTTCAAATAAGAATTCTGAACCGTCGGGTAATTTTAATCTAAATACATATTTCTTCTTTGTATAATCTTCGGCACGTTCACATTTAGCTCCCAATATATTAACGGGGGCATTTGCGGTCTTCTGTTGCAAGAAATCATTTTCATCCTTAAAGAAGCACAACAGTTGACCACACAATACTGTATGGAATTGTTTCCACGAACGTACGGGTGCCTTTTTACCACCCGACTGTAGACCATGTTTACGCTCAAGCATACCCTGTATTTCTACGGGTGGCAAATCGAAACCTTCGCCCTTTTGATTTTTACGGAACGATTGAGCACGACGACGTGTTGTAAAGGAGGGTGTACGTTTTGGTAGTTTCTGTTGAACTTTCATAGATTCAGCACGTTTGACATTTTGATCGGAACCACGTCTTAAACGATCACCAAAGATGTTGGACGAAGAGCTCTTTTGTAAACCATATTGATCATCATCGTACGAAGGTCTCATAGGAGATTGTTGTATTTGTGGTGTTGTGTTGCCAGATGATACGCCACTAGTAACCGTAACCATGGGATTTGAGAAGATAGGAGTCTTTTCTTGATTGTTGGCATTATTTCTATGTTCATTTTGTTTTTCAGCTCGTCTTCTTTCATCGTTGAGACGTTGCAGTTCTTTCTGTTTCAACATTTCTAAACGTTCCTTTTCTAGGCGTTCTTTTTCTCTAAGTTTGGCTAATTTTTCACTTTCAACTTGTTTACGGAAACGTTGTTCTAACAAGGTAATACGTCTGATAGCTTGGAATTTTTCTTCTTGAGCCTCGACAGTCTTTTCGAAATCTGAATGGCGTCTTAGTAAATCTTCTACTTGTGGTATAGAATCGCCCACTTTGGTGTCTTTTAATAAGGGTTCACGACTTACTATCCAATTTTCCAAAATATCAGCATCCTTTAAGAACATTTGTGTATCCAAATTAAGTTCATAGATTTCCTTACGCTGTTGCAAGGTATGTTCTAACAACTCATGCCTCTGCTGTAAAACTTGTATCTTATCTTCGATTTCATGAGCCAAGAAATGCTTTTCTCGGATTAATTTTTCACCTTTAGCATTGAAATTAGCAAAAGTTTCATCTCTGGCACGTATTTCAGCATGATGTTCTTTAATACTAGCCAATAGAGATTCAGCTCCAGCTACGGTATTTGCTAAATCGGGGGCTGTTATCTTGGCCAACATTTCATTGATCCAGGCTACCAAATCACGATATTCATCAAAGTATGATTGCAATTGTTCAGCTTGTTGAAGTTTTTCTTTGCGTACATTGGACTTTTCGGTAACATCTGACCAGGCTTCAATAGTTTCATCTCTCTTCACTTCAATGTGTTCCTTGGCATCGGGATATACTTCAGCCAAATTATTAGCTTCATTCATTACCGAGTTCACTTGATCTCTAATGGCTTCCAATTCAGTTTCAAATACCAAATGCTTACGATTTAAAGCTTGAATACTTTCTAAATCTTGACCATAATCTTCGGATATTAAATTGGCTTCCTTTTCATTGATTAGTGAAATAGTTTCGTCTGCTACACGATCATAGACATGCACCTGTTTGGCACCATCTAAAGCATCTTTACGTGCCGAGACGAGGTCTTTGAGTTCATCCCACAATTGTTTAGTTTCATCACGTTTTGTTTTGATGGAAGTTCTATAGGGATTGTTTTCTTTAATCAATTCCTCTCCCTTGCGTAAATGAGTCAGAACACGATGTTCATTGGCTGTTAAATTGGAAACAAACGTCTCAAAGACCAATATCAATTGTTCAACATGTTCGACATCTTCACCATAATCTTCAGAGGCGGTAACGGCCATTTGATCGTTAATCCATTCATGCAGATCTTCTGTTTCACGCAAATACTCAAAGAGTAATTTACTTTCTTGTAAACGTATCTCACGGTCTTTAGCTAAACGTTGCAACTCTTCATATTGTTTATTGACAGAATCTTGTTTGGCCTTAATATTGGCACTATCAAAGTGATTACGTTCGATAAGATTTGTAGCCAATTTATTGACTTTTTCTATGGAAGGCTTAAATGCTTGTAATTCACGTTGTAATACCTCCAATTTCTTCTGATGCGATTGTACGGATAGCTCATCTTTGCCATAATCCGATGATACAACTATGGGTCGCTTTTCTCTAATCCATGATTCTGCCTCATTAGCTTCAACATAGAACATTTGCGATTCTACAGCATCGAGAAGTCTTAAACGACGTATGCTACACAATTCACGTAATTTCACCAATTTACTTTTAATACGATCACATTTATATTGAATTTGTTCCAAAGCAAAATGATTATCACGTATCATTTGATCACCTCTCTGCAAGAGAGATTGTATTAAAGGTTCCTGCGATAACAGTTCAGCCTCTAAAGCATGATGTTTCTTTTGTAAAGTTTGTACAGCAGTTAAAGAGCTACCCAAATCTTCAGAACCAGCTATGGCTTCTTTTTCGGTCAACCATTGTAATTCATCTTCAGCATCACGTAAGAATTGTTGTAAACTGAATGAATCTTCTAGATTTTCTCGTCTAATATTTAAAGGTTCGTGAAGAGTATGATAACGTTTAATGGTAGACATGGCTCTTTCATGGATATCATCTTTAAGGAAATGATCGGCTTGGAAGAATTTTTCATCTTGTTGTTTGATTTGTTCAGCCAATTCAGCATGATGGGCTACATCAGCTTCCAAACGTTCATGTTTCTTAATAAGGTTGGTAACGGCTGCCAAATCTTTGCCATAATCCTCATTGGACAAATGAGACTCAACTTCATCCATCCAGTTATTAAATTCATCAACGCTACGATTAAAGGTTAACGCTTCGTAGGCTTGATTTAATTTATCATTCTTTTCTTTGGAGGCCGATTTAAGTTTCAACCAATCTGCTTCTAACATTTCTAACTGTTGCGCTATCTCTTCCTTGGCATAATGATCCATTTTGATTAAACGTTCACCTTCTGTAATGACATCTTGGACACGTGAAGCATTATTAAGCAACTCACTATCGAAAGCATTGTGTTTTTGTAATTTGCTTTGTAAATTGCTGGGTTCTCTATAATTTTCATCCATGGCTACTTGCATTTTTTGTACCAACCAACGATCAATTTCATAAAGACTTCTCAAGAACTCTTGTAGTTGTAGAGACTGTTGAAGCTTTTGTTTACGTTCCTGTGCCGAATTATTTAGTTTTTCTTTTCTTCTTACCACATACGAAAGCTTTTCACGAATAACATCTGCTCCCTTGGGTTCACCTTCTAAAATAGACCTGGCAAAGTTTTGTAAGTCTGTAACATTATCCGAATCTAAAAGTTTTTCAAATGCTTCATGTTTCTTCAAGAGTCTTTCGACCGTGGTATAGGAATCACCTAAATCATCATTGTTTAGGAATGCCTCCTTGCGGGCTAACCAAATTTCAACCTGTTCGACTTGAGCCTTAAATAATTGCAATTGATGGGCTTCGGTTAAATCTCTGGCACGTTGACTCCAGCCTTCATGCAAATGTATATGTAAATCTTCCAATACTTTCAAATTTTGTTTTACTCTATCGGATTTGTCGTTATCAGATAATCTTTCTCCTTGTAATTTAAGATCCTTGAAAGCTTTATCACGTCCATCGATTTCTACTTTTCTTTCTTGATGTAATTCTAATTGTGTTTCACAATCATTAATGGTCATGGGTGTGGGAGCCGCATTCATTTTCTTTATCATATCATTAACCCACAATTCCAATTCTTTAACATCTGATACGAATTTATGTACCAAATAGGCTTCATTAAGTAGATTACGACGTTTAATGGATAAATCTTGTAATTGTTTCCAAGATCCGGATAGTTCATCTAACTTCTGAGCAATATCCATGGCTCTTTCGGGGTACTTGCTTTGAAGAGAGCGAGCATTTTGTTCATGTTCAGCAATCTTTTGTTTGACGGCCGACATGTCACGCTCCAAGGCATCTTCACGGCGTATCAGGGTTTCCACAGCTGCCAAATCACGTCCGGTATCTTCTGAGCTCATGGCTAGAGATTTTTCAGCTATGCGTTCTGCAGTATCTTCGACATCACGATTGAAAACATGTATTTCATTGGCTCCACCTAGCAAAGCTCTGTAGGCATTTAAAGCTCCTTGTAATTGTCTCCATTTATTATTGAAGTCACGACGACGTTTGTCAATGTTGGCCGATTCGGCTGGTACCTGTCCTTGATTGATTAGTTTGTCGGCCAAGTTATTGATATGCTTAACTCTTTGATCATCTACTCTCATATCGGAATCAACATCATCCAATTTACGCATTAAAGCATTACAATGTTCCAAATCACGTCCAGTATCGCTGGCTTGAACCATCATTTCCTTATCTCTTATCCAAGCTTCTATCTTGTCCAATTGATTATTGAATTCTAAAATATCTTGAGCTTCTTCTAAGCCACGACCACGATTATCAAGTTCATCTAAAAGACTCTTCCAGGCAGAAAGAACACGATCAATAGCTTGTTTAATTTCCGGCGAAGATTCATGTTGTTTGGATAATAAAATCAAACCCTTTTCTTGTATCTCCTTAATACGTCCCTGATTAGCTGCCACTTCAGCTTGGAAAGCTTGATGTTTTTGCAACTTCTTAATTTTTTCATCGAGATTGGATACTTCATTATAACTGTTGGCATCAGCTTCCAATTTCTTGATCTTTTCATTAATCCATGATTCCGCCTCAGCACAATCTCTTACAAATTGAGCATAGAGCAGAGCATCCTCGAGTTTATAACGTCTAACGGCACATAGATCTTTAACCTTTTGACGTCTAGCCAAAACACCCTGGAGAATAGTTTGAATATTGGCACTATCATAGTGTCTTTGTTCAATAAGTTTACGACCATGTTCTTGCAACAAAGCAACTTTGTCTTCTTGTGTCTGAATAAGTCTTTCAAATTCATCATGTTTCTTAATTTGATTTTGTACATCTTCTACAGTTTGACCAAAATCTGAGCTAGATAGAGCAGCCTGTTGAGAACTGGAAAGATTGTCAATTTGTTTGGCATCACGCAGGAAACAGAACAAATCGATTTTCTGTTCCAACATTATCTTTTTCTTATTCCAGGCTGTATGCAATTTCGAACGTTCATCTAACATGGCAGAACATTTCTCCTCTACCTCAGCAGCAGCATAATGACCAGTTTGAACCATAGAATCGCTTAATTCATTAAGCAAACGGAATTTATCTTCACGAGCTTCTATTTCACCATATATGGCATCATGTTGTATTTTAAGAGCGGTAGCACCAGCTGCATCACTGACATGTTCTTCGGCCTGTAAAGCGGCACGCAAATTTGAGGACCAAGACATAATATCTCTAACATCGGTAAGGAAAGTTTGTAGATCATAACTGGCTGCCAAACGATCACCTCTAGCACCAGAACGTTCTTTCAAATCATTCCAGGCAGCTACTACCTTATCTTGTTGTTGGGCTATAGCAGCAGCATTAGAGGGGTATTTTGCCTGAAGACGTACAGAATCTTCAACTAAAACTTGTAGTTGTGCTTCTAAAGCTACTAAATCATTTTCGAAACCTTCATGTTTACGTTGCAAAGCCAACGCTGAATTCAAATCTTTACCCAATTCAATGGAGAGAGCAGCATTTTTATCTTGTATACGGAATAATGCTTCGGCAACATCACGATGGAATCGATGTATCTCACCAGCTGCATGAAGTTTTTGCTCGCGCAAGTTCAGCAATTTCAAAAGATTCTCCCAAGACATTCTCAATTGTTCTTGTCTCTTTTCAACATCGGAAGCATAGGGACTCTCAGTATCAATTAGTTTTTTAGCCAATACCTCGCATTGATCTACACGATCAGCACCTACTTCTACACGATGTTTAAGATCATCGAATTTATTTTGCAACAACTGCAAATGTTCATAATCTTGACCATAATCTTCGGATGAAGCTACTTGTTCTTGTTCCTTAATCCATTGCTCAACTTCATCGGATTCAATGAAATATTCATGCATGTAAAGACTTTCCATTAAACGTAATTGTCTTTGTGAAGCCAATTTGTGTAATGATTTCAACATTTTTTCTATTAACTGTTGTTTGGCTGATAGAATCTTACTGTCGGGATGTTGAGCTGCTACCATAGCTGCACAATTATGACCCATTTCAGTAACAATACCGGTATAGGTATCTAATTCCAATTCGATAGTCTTATGTTTGGTTAATAGTTTAGCAGCAGAATCACGATCACGTCCATATTCGGTAGAGCGTAAAGCATTTTGTTTTTCACCCAACCATGCTTCGATTTCACTAGCATCA
The DNA here is from genome assembly GCA_963921195.1 of Pegoplata infirma. Classification (NCBI taxonomy): domain Eukaryota; kingdom Metazoa; phylum Arthropoda; class Insecta; order Diptera; family Anthomyiidae; genus Pegoplata; species Pegoplata infirma. The sequence continues at coordinate 127,846,853 of OY992539.1, read as the reverse complement.
TAGAGATATTGTTGGGCTTTCAAAGACATTTCCAATTTTTTGCTTCTCTCATTAGTTTTGTAATCTAAATCATTCCAAGCATCTTCCAATTTTGTACAAAGATCTTTAACATTTTCCTTTTCAGGATGATCTTGTGATATTAAAGCTTGTCCAGCTAATAAGGCCTTATTAATCATAGGTTGATGTCCCTTAATTTCGGCTTCCAATTTCTTATGTTTCTTTGACAGGGTTTGTGCTTGGTGAAGATTTTGTCCCAATTCTTTAGATTTGGCAGCTGGTAAATGATCATTAATCCATTGGAATTCATTATCCAATTCAAAGACAAACTTATGATAATTTAAACTTTCTTCCAATTCATCACGTCTCTTTTGCATAGGATCACGCAATAATTTAAATCTATTTTGTATATCCTTAGATTCATCTTTGATATTTTCCGCATTGAAATGTCCCTCATGAGCCATTTCTTCGCCTGAATTAACCAATTCATCTACCTTTTGTTCCCATACTGTAATTTCGGATTCGAGTAGTTGATGTTTATTAATCAAATCTTTGCAACTTCTTAAATCATTGCCCACATCTTTGCTCTTTAAGGCGGCATCTAATTCGCCTACCTTTTTCTTGGCATCCTCTATGGATCTATTGTGTTCACGTTGTGAAGCAGCCTGTTCTAGTTTACGACCTTTGTCTTCTGATAAAATCAAAAGATCTTTCCATTTTTTATTCAAATCGCTTACTCGTCTTTCTACCTCAGGTTTGCGATTGTTGGCAGCCACTAATTGTTCACTATCTTTATTGATATTACGTAATTGGCCCTCATTGGCGCGGAGTTCACGTTCGAAAGCTTTGTGTTTTTGTAGTTTACGTGGTAAATTGGTAAGATCTCGATAATTTTCATCGCCAGCAATTTTTGTTTTATCCTTAAGCCACCCATCCAAATCATCAGCTTCAGCGGCAAATTTATGGAAATCTTTAGAGGCCTGTAAAGAACGTTTACGTTCGAAAGCTCGATCTTTGACAGCCTTACGTTTGCCCAATACTTGATTACGTCTATCATCGATGCTAAGGGAGAGATGGGAATATTTTAACGATAAAAAACTTATTTTTTTTTGAGCTTAGTTTGTAAACTTACTATTTGGTATCATAATGATTATTGGCAATTAATTTATCTGCATTATCGGAGAAACCTTTTAGAATTTTATCTTGAGCCATTAAACTCTTTTCAAAGTCTAAATGACGTTTTAATATGGCTTCTACCTCATCCAAAGAGTTCTGAAATTAAAAAAAAAAAAACGGTATTGTTAATATCTTTAATAAATGTCAATTTGTTTTTAAATGTTTCTCTGTCGAAGATGTTTCGGTATAAAGGAAGTGTAAACGACTATATCGCTACTTTCTCTGTCATTGTCTTGCGCTTCTAAATATATGAGTTTCTTTTAAATCTGTGCGATTGCTTAGGCAAAAATATTTGGTGTCAAAAAATCTTCAAGTTCAGCTGCTGTTAAACATGCACCAGCAGCTGAACTGAAGAGCGATTTTTAAACATGCACCAGCAGCTGAACTGAAGAGCGATTTTTTTATGTAGAAAAATTTCGGAGGTATTAGCTTATCAGCAGACAGATGTGCAATTTCTCTCATAACTTTTAAGCTGAATTCACAATGACAGAGTACTCTGTGCCAGAGAGTGGATTTTTTTACTTTCTCTTTCGCACTTACATATTTTTAGTATGATGTCGTCTCTATTTTTAGAGATGGAGACGGAGTACAGAACTCCGATTTTGTGTCGGATCTTTTAAGGTCATCTTAACCGATTTCTTTGAAATTTAATACAAATTGAATGACAATACAAATTATGTATGTGGAAGAAACAGACTCTTCAACAGACAGGCGGAAATCGCTCGATTGTCCCAAAAAAATGTATATTCTTACAGACGGACCAACAAATCATCTTGTACCCTCTATCACAAAAAGCAGTGTAAAAAATTTAAATAATTTTTGAGAACTTACCCCTAAATATTTATATTCCAAAAAGGCTTCATGACTCTTAGTGGTGGCATCAATTTTATCCGCCTCACGATTGAATATTTGCAATTCAACACACTGTTGCAACCATTTTTGTTTTTCCAACCATCCTCTGTGGATTGCATCCTGTTCGGCCTTCAAACGTTCAATGATCTTGACAGTTTCTTGCATATTAGGTTTACCATCCGAAAGTTGTTTACCCAAATTGATGACCTCAGTGAACTCATTATCATGAGCTTTAATATCATCTCCCAAATCATTGTGTTGTTTCAAAAGCTTATTGGCTGTTTCTACATCCCGCGCCGGTTCATCAGAATTCAATTGATCTTTGACAGAATCAATCCAAGCTAATAATGTTTTGGCACTGTTATTAAAGATCTGTTGGCCGACAGCACTCTCGATACGAGCTCTTAGTTCAATGCTCTTGTTGTGAACCTGTCCCCACATATCTTGTACCTCTTGTTGACGTGCGGTAACATTATCACGTTCGGCAGGATAAGCATTTTTCACTGAATTGCCCAAATAATTGACACGATTGACTTTACCCTCAATGGGTGCCAATTCACGTTCCATATTTTGATGACGTCTTTGTAATGCTTGCACAGTTTTTAAATCGGGACTTATGACGGCTGTATCCAATTGTAACATCTTTTCACTCATCCATACTTTAGCCTCATCACAGGTACGATTGAATAGCTCAACACTGGAGGCTCCCTCCAAACTTTTCTCTTTTTGAATTTTGGCATTATTAAGTCTCTGCCATATTTGATGGATTTGTTTTTGACGTGCTATTATCTTATCCAATTGTGAATGACCCTGTCGGCGGAAAGTGTCTACGGCTGAATCAATTTCTTCCACACGCTTCGAGGCTGCTGAGAGATCGGTCAAAAACTTTTCAAATTTACGCTTGGCATTTTCAACACCATCTACCTCATCATCGGATTTAATCATACGTTCTTTTTCTTTCATCCATTTTTCAAAGTCATCACACTCACGGTAGAAACCAAAGAGATGTATGGAGTCTTCCAGCAAAGCGTGACGTTTTTGAGCCATATCTTGTAATTCATCATAGGTTTCATTAATACGTTTCTGTCTCTTTTCTACACTATCCGAATTTTCATTAATACTGTTTACTGAAGTTCGACGTTTTACCACCGGCTTCGAAGATACTGTGGCAGGTTTAACACGCTTAACGGGAACTACTTGTCTGACCAATATAGTCTTTTTGACTTTTTGTAAGGCCTTAACCTTTTCGGCTTTGGGAACAATACATGTCACTGGGCGGGGTTCAATTTCTCGTACATAATTTGCGGGCACAAAACCTTCGTGGCCATTATCTTTGCGAACACACCACCAATCATCATTCGTTTTGGATTTAAGTAGCATTACCTCTCCCTTATCCATTTTCATGCCTTGACCCTCAAAGGGAAACATGGAACGGACATGTGGTAACATTTTCGTTTCGGTAACTTTACGGTGTTCCAACTTTTCTACCCATTCATCTTCCCAGACTTCTTTGGGTACCAACCGTGTCTCATTTACCCACTCTTCTTGCTGTTGTTCAATTTCTGGCATTTCCGGTTCATTGGCTGATAATTCTAAAGTACAAATACCAGCTTTGATAAGTTTGTCTGCCTGCTGGTTAAGATTTAAAATATCTCCCGAATAGGCATTTAACTCGCCTTGCAAATCACGATGTCTTTGTAGTAACGCCTGAGCAGAAGGTTCATCATTACCATAGTCGTTGGAATTAACCAAAGCCATTTTTTCATTTAACCAGGATTCGGCCTCATTGGCATCTGTGTAGAATTGATAGGCTTCGGCAGCATCTTCCAATTGTTTTCTACGCATTTCTACCAAATCTTCCAAAGATTTCCAATGATCTTCAAGACTGTCTATTCTTGATTTGATCTCTGATGATCGCGGATGTTTATCAGCTATTAGACGTTTACCAGCATCTGACATTTGTTGGGATTTCGATTTACGTGACTTAATTTCATCCTCTAAAGCTTTGTGTTTTTGTTGCAAAGATAAGACGGCTCTTAAATCTTTGGCAGTTATACCGGTCTTACAAATACGTTGTTTTTCCACCAGCCAACCTTCTTCATTATCATAATCTTCCATAAAGTGATGGAAATTACGAGCTTCCTCTAGGCAAGCTCGTCTTTTGGCACACAATTCTTGTAACACTTTATAGGCTTCTTCTAATTCAGCCAATTTTTTAGCCAAAACGGCGGCATCTTTGTGTTCGGAGTTCTTAAAAGGCAATGCTTGTCTGGTGAAACGTTTGATAGTTTCACCATAAGTATTAACCTGTAATTCTTGCAATGAATGGGCCTGCAATAATTCCTCAACCCCTAGCAAATGTGGGCCCACATCTTCAGATCTGAATTGTATTTGTAACTCGCGGATGGACTCTGTGGTACTGGTTATTTCTCTGAGTAAATTCATTAACGTACTCATTTGTGATAAATTCAAACGTTGATTTTCTAACAGTTCCAATAGTTTACGCCATTTTTCCATTACCTCATTTTCTCGATTTTTCACTCTCTCTTTACCATGATAATTTTCCTTTTCCAATTCATTTGCCATGGCTGTCAAATCATTGAAACGTTCTACTCGGGCGAGTATATCAGCCGATATGGCTTCGTGTTTTTTGAGAGTAGCATCAACTTGTCTCAGATAACGGGGATCCGATAAGACCTGGATCATTTCTTTTAGATAACCCTCACGCAGAACAGATTTCTTTTCGAACTTGTAGTTCAGTTGTTCTAGTTTCTCTTGACGTAAAAGTTCTTCTCTCAGTGCTACTTCACGATGATGCTCAGCATATTCTAGTAATTGCCAGGCTTTTTCAATATCATTTATTAGCTGACCATCTTGAGGATTGTAGGATGGTTGATTTAAGGCTTTCAATAGAGTGTTGATGGTGAAATATAATGCTTCAATTTCACTACGTTCTTTGTATCTAAAAAGAGATGGAGAAAGATAGGAAAAAAAGAGAGATAGTGGAAAATAAAAATAAAATTCAATTGAAAGAGGTACAATTTAACATTATTTACTTATTACTAGATTTTTAGATTATGATATCTTATGATGTCCACGATTATTTTAAGAATATGGATTTTGATACTTTCCGAAATTTACGATCGTTGGTGTAGATTGTAAGATTAAGGTTGCAATTCATTCGGAATATACAAGAATTGTTTTCTGGTATGATTTCCGATTGGTTCTAAGACTGTTTAATATGTATTCCGAAACTCGCGATTTTAAATCAACATGTTTTTTAGATGAAATTCGAAGAGATAAATTGGAAATATGTGAGGTACTTGGAGACAAAGAGACTGTGGAACACATTTTATGCCACGGTCCAGCTCTTGCATGCTCCAGAGCAAATTGTCTGGGATGTTCATTGCGGCATATTCATTCCAAAATCAAGAAGAAATTTCAAGACTTGGGATACATTCGTTAAGAGAGTGTGTAGTACTCTGAATACCATCAAATCGGAATAATTTGTTGAGTTACGGGCTTATGCGGGGTCTATGATGAACCAGCTAAGCCTAACCTTAACCTAATTGAAAATTAAAGATTCCATTAGAAAACTTTATTTAAAATTTCATATAAAATTTGAAAGATCTATTTGAAATTTTAAACCTCAGTAAGACTTGGTCTATTATTAAAGGAAAATCAGTGACAAATGTTGCTGTCATCTTCAAAAGAATAGAAAGGATTGAAAGTTAAACCCAGAAGATCGTTAAAAAAAAGTGTAGAATAAAGAACAGAGCCTTGCGGTGCCCCTGAATTCAAATGAAACTCATCCGATGAGAATCCATCTATAACAACACGTATAGAGCGGACTCTAAGAAAGCTCGATATAAATCGAGAGAAATCACTACCGACGCCAAACGCAAGAAACGAGTGCACAGTGCCACACACGATCAAACGCCTTGGAAATATCTAGGGCAACCACTTTGCTTTCACCAAATTGGTGAATAGAACGACCTCAACGTTCCGAAAGAAGCGCTAAGAGGTCTACCGTAGAACGACTTCTACGCACACCCTTCTTCAAACAAGTTCCAAAATTTTTTTAGCATGTGCCGTTTTTGTGATATTTGTATTCAAGATTTTCGCGTAAAAAAATTGTCAAACGCAAATATCTCGAAACGGAACATGCTAGAAATATTTGAATTGCGGAGGTACGATTTATATGAAATCAAGGCTTAATTTTTGGAAGATGTATGATTCAGTGGACCACCAAAAGTGCGAAATTAAATTTTTTACATCAATAAAATACATTTTAGATGCTTAGATTGTTTATCTGAAATCAGCAGATTTGTATACTAAAATCAGTAGATTTTTCTGCTTAAATCAGCAGATTTTTCAGCTCAATTCAGCAGAATTAACCGCTTTTTCCAGTATTTTTAATTTCCGGGGATCCAGCATAAAAAATCCAGGGAAAGCGGGAAATCCAAATACCGGTATTTGCCGTGAAATTTCGGGACGGGAATTCCCGGGAAACCCCTAAGGGTATGTAACCTCACCCTTTTTTTGGTATTGGCTGGACGTTTCCCACCTTCTAGCACCTTCCAATCGATTTTTTTCGATTGGACTGGTGCACAGAAAACAATATTCGCCAATGAACGAAATTAATAGTATTTATGAACAAATACATAAAAATTATGAACTTTTTTATTCAATTTTTTAACTTTTTCATAGTATGTATGTATTTATGAAAAATGTTAAATATTTCTTAAATTTCACATATTATGATTTATTCATAAATACTATGAAAAAGTTTATAAGTATTATGAAAAAGTTAATAAATTGTATGAATTTTTTCATAAATACTATGAAAGTCGTTCATTGGAAACATTTTTTTTGTGTGTGTAGAACATGTTGCAAGTTAGACACTCGTAAGTAAGGACTCCCGATTTTAATAGCAATTATGATCGTTAGTTAACAGGACGAGTTAAATCACCAGCTCAATTTTTGAGGACTTTTGACCTTTTTATTTTTTCTTATGGGAATCTTAAAGAAAAGTGTTAAAAAAAAATATGTTTAACGTACTTTGGTGGTTTCTCTATGGTTCTGTATTCTTTAAAAGCCAACAGTTCTCTTTGTATGCCCTCCAGTGAATTGGGAAAATCACGTTGCTGTAATACCAATGTTTTTTGTTTAATCCAACTTAATAAATTTGTGGTTAAACGTTCATAATGCATTTTCTTACGATCGGCATCCATTAATTGACCCACAATCTATTTTTTTTTTAAAGAAATAAAAAGAAAATTGAAATAATTAAAGAAATTGTATTATAAATTATTTTTTAAACATAATTTGTTGCTAATTTAAAAAAAAAATGTTATTTGTCTTATTAAATAGACCGGAACTATTAATGCAAATTATTTATTATTATTTTTTGCAATATTTGCTACAAGAGTCTGACTTTAATAAAGTAAAATAACATAAATCATATTGTATTATAACTACATATAAATGAGCAGAGATTTGAAAGAATTTATTTAAATTAGCAGTTAATTAAAAAAAAAACACAATTACATATTATAATAACTTGAATTATTTTTAATTTCTAATAGATTTAATTTCTAATAACAATTGTAATTCGTAAATTCCAAATAAAAATCAAACAGTCTACTTGTAATTCGAAAACTCAAGTTGACATTCGTAAATTCCAATTGGAATTCGAAAAATTCACATGAAACTCGAAAAAGATCAATTGTAATTTGTAAAAGATTTAATGAATTTCGAAATAAACGAATTGAAATTCAAAAAGATCAATTTTAATTTATAATAAATTAGTTAAAATTGGAAAAGATTAATAGAAATTCGAAAAAAATCAATTGAAATTTATAAAAAATTAATTGAAACTTGAAAGAAATCAATTGAAATTAAAAAATATTAAGTGAAATTCAAAAAGATTAAGTGAAAGTCGAAAAAGGATCAATTAGAAGATTAAACAAAATTCCAAGATTAATAGAAATTCCAATTAAAACTCGAAAATAATTAACTGGATTTCGTAAAAGATCAGTAAAAATTTGTAAAAGGTCACAATTCGAAAAAGAAAAGATCTTTACGATATTTTTTTTTATAAAAACTAAATTCGATTTGGAATCTTTTACGAATTGCACCTGAAAACGGTGTACATCATAAAATCAAGAATTTAATTTTAAATAGTTGATTTTATTTTCGTTTGGTAAATAGTTAAAGTTATGACTTCATTCATTGTAATGAAAATTATTTATTCAACATTTAAATGATTTAATTCTTTTTAAACTCTGCAAAAAATTACTGACTGACATTTGTATACGTTAGTTTTTCATATTTGATTGTTATAACTAACTATAATGTGATTTGAGTTGATTTGAGTTGATTTGATAATATTTGACTTACATTTGCAATACGTTTTCCACTTTTCTGTTCTTTTTTCATGCGTGCAAAGGTGTGATAGTATGAGGCCACATAGGTTAAGATAGATTTTTCATCGGGACGTGCTGAATCAATATCTTCAGCATCCAATAAACTGTAAATAAAGAAAAAAATATTAAAAAGAAATTAAACAAGTAAAAAAGTTAAATTCGGCCTTGCCGAATGTAGTGATACCCTCCACAATTTCTAAAAAATTATTGCAAATACTTTATTTAAAAGGAAATTACTTTTGAAAAAAAAATTTTTTTGAAAAAAATTTCCGCGAAAAAATATTTGGTAAAAAAAAAAATCTGTTTTTGTCAAAAAAGTATATTCGTACGTGTTTAAATACCATTTTGTGTTCAATTATGTTCACATAAGTCAACCAGCAGCCGAATTAAAACATTTTGTATTTTTAGGTTATGTTGAATGTACTAAAATTTTTGAGGTGTCCTTACATTTTCGTTCATAACTTTTGAACCGCTGAACCGATATCGCTCAAATGCGATACCAAACTTCTCGGGAGAACTTATAATACACTCAAATAATTATGTCAGTTAAAATAACTACTTTGTAAGTTGTTTTGGGGTCAACTACTTTTTCAGTTAAATCAACTAACAATGTTAGTTATTTTAACTGACAAAAAACAACTGACTTATGTAGTAAAAACTACTTACATTTGTAGTCAAAACAACTAAAATGTAGTAAAAATTAAATAATCAATAAATATTTTTTTTTTCAAAAAAAATTTCAGAAAAAAATTTGAAGACCAAATTTTTTCAAAGTTTTTTTTTTTTTTTAAAAAAAAGTTGTGAAAAATAAAAAAAACGGAAATTTATTTTTATTTTTTGAAAAAAAAAAATTTTCAGAGATAAAAAAATAAAATTAACTACTTTAAATAACTGTTACTACATCACAGTACTTTTATGTTAGTTGTTCAAAAAAACGACTTAAAATAACTAACAGAAATAGTTGTTTGATATTTTCCATACAAAAACCACTGACTTTGTAGTTGAAAACAACTTACTACTGTAAAATATACAAACAACTAACATGTAGTAACTTACATAATTTTCTGAGTGCACTCAAAAAATTATGTTAGTAAAATCAACTGAAAATGTCAGTTAAAATAACAACTTTGTAAGTTGTTTTGGGGTCAACTACTTTTTCAGTTAAATCAACTAACAATGTTAGTTATTTTAACTGACAAAAAACAACTGACTTATGTAGTAAAAACTACTTACATTTGTAGTCAAAACAACTAAAATGTAGTAAAAATAAAACAATCAATATATAATTTTTTTTTTCAAAAAATTAAAAAAAAAAAAAAAAAATGAAGACCAATTTTTTTCTTTTTTTTAAGTTGTGAAAAATAAAAAAAGACTAAAATATATTTCTATTTTTTGAAAAAAAAACTTTGAAAATTTTTCAGGGATAAAAAAATAAAATTAACTACTTTAAATAACTGTTACTACATCACAGTACTTTTTTGTTAGTTGTTCAAAAAAAAAATGACTTAAAATAACTAACAGAATAGTTGTTTGATATTTTTCATACAAAAACAACTGACTTTGTAGTTGAAAACAACTAACTACTGTAAAATATACAAACAACTAACATGTAGTAACTTACATAATTTTCTAAGTGTAAAAGAATTGTCAATACAACGAAATTTAATTAATCACATTAACAAAACTTATGTTGCTTTTCTGAATACACACAAGAAAACCTTGTCAAATTACTAGAAAGTCTCGTATTCCCATTTTTATCAATATTTGACAGTTTTCCTTGTTTTTTAACAAAAAAATTTCGATCGAAATTTATTTTTTTTTTTGTAATTTTACAATTTTTTGTGTAATTTTACAAATTTTCAAGGTTTTTTTACAAAAAAAATCTAGTAAATTTACGAGATTTCCTTGTAAGTTTTAAAAGGTTTTTTTCAGTGTAGTTTAAATTGAGCTTTTTGAAATTTCAATTTGCTTTTAAAAATTAGAATCCCGCTTTTTTAATTCAATTGGGCGTTTCTGAATTTTTATTTCAGAATTTTAATCCAAAATAACCATAAAAAACTAGTACACTCAAAAAAAAAACTTGTCAAATTACAAGAAAAAGTCTCGTAATCCCATTTTACCAATATTTGACAGTTTTCCTTGTTTTTAACAAATGAAGGGCTTACTGTAAGAACTCGATAAGCAACATTTTGTTTTTTCGTGTTTTTCGCCTTCTGCTGATGTTCCATTGACAGATTTTTGGCAGAAGTCTTGCTTTAACCCTTCGTAAAAGTATATTGAGAATAAAAGTTCTGCAAAAGTTCTATTTTCTACATTATTTTCTAAGTTTTAAGGCAAAAACCACCATAAAATGAAATGTTGCTTATCGAGTTTTTACAATAAGCCCTTCAAATAATTTTCAATTGAAATTTACATTCTTTTTTGTAATTTTACAGTTTTTCTTGTAATTTTATAAATTTCCAAGATTTTTTACAAAAAAAAATCTAGTAAATTTACGAGAATTTTTGTAAGATTCTTGTAAAATTACAAAAAAGCTCGTTATTTTTACTAGGAATTCTCGTAAAATAGGAGGTAGCAAAAAATCTAGTAAAGTTACGAAACCTCTTTGTAAGTTTTATCGCGTCAAAAAAATTGCAAATTTACAATTTTATTGGTAAAAAGCTTGTAAAGTTACAAAGTTATTGGTAAAAAGCTTGTAAAATAATAAGGAATTGCTGTCAAATAGGAGGTAGCAAAAAAAAAAAAATTTACAACTTTTTCTTGTAATTTTACAAGGTTTTTTTTAGTGTAGTTTCAATAGAGCTTTTTTTTAAATTTCAATTTGCTTTTAAAAATTAAGATCCCGCTTTTTTTATTTCAATTGGGCGTTTCTGAATTTTTATTTCAAAATTTTAATCTAAAATTACCAGTTTAAACTCGTAAAAGTACAATTAAAATTCGAAAAAGGTCCATTGAAATTCCAATAAGATTAATTGAAGTTTTAAAAATTCCAGAATATTAAATTTTTTTTCCAAATTTGTCTAACTTACCTTGGTATACCCAATTCATTGGCCGCCGTATCAAAGGCATGATTCAAATTTTCCAAATTTGAATTTTTCGAATTAACAATTGTGCTGTATTCAAACAAATCGGGACGGTGTGAATGTATTAAAGCATTGAAACCCAAACCAGAACGCCATGACGATGTGAAATCTTGTATATTAACACCGGGATAACCGTGTGTCTTACGCTGACACCACAGCAGTAAAGCATCTTTGGCAGAACGTTTTTCGGACGATTCATTTTCTTCGTCGACATCAATTTCAATTTCTTGAATTTGAAATCTTAAAATGATGGTCCAAATAAGACCTAAAATTAATCTGGGATTACCATCGACAATGTCTTCAGCACCAATGGATTCCAAACGGACCTGTAAGTAAAAGAGAAAAAAAAAGAAATAATTTAATAAAATTTTATTGCATTAAATATTTGCAGTTTTTGTGTTATTGCAGTAAATATTTGCTTTTTTTAACTTTTGTTATTGGGCAAGTGTCTTGTTTAACCTACTAAGAAAAAGCTGGTTTGACTACACCTGTCTGTGGAATTGACCTAAGGTGAGTACATAGTTTTTGGAATTTTTTCACATACATACTCCATGTTAAATAAATAAAAAAAAACTCTGCCTAATGTTTGGTATGCATTTTATGTTTTGTAAATATTGTGACACACACACATTTATCAACACTCAGTATATTCCAAAACCAATTCGAGATTTTTTACATTAAAAATATTGATATTTTTGGATTTATTCCACTTACACATAGTGATCGAGGATAGGGCAACTTATCCGACCCCGACGATTTCGAAATTTGAAGAAAAGAAAAAGTTGCTCCACCCTATTGTGCACTAAGGTGGAGCAAATTGTACACTATGGTGGAGCAAATTTTCTGTTTTTCCAGTTTCAAAAACGTCGGGGTCGGAAAAGTTGCCTTTTAGGATTAATATTAACATCAAAAAATATTGGACAGGTTGGGAAATGTCTTTGGATTCTTTTTTTGACATGAAAATCAGAAAGTTCCGAACAAAGTGAAAAACGATTTAAATATAGTAAATATTCGAACACTACTGGAAAAGTGTCTTTGGGTAAATTTTTTTTCAAAACAATTGTCTGAGGCAACTGATGATTGGGATTTAAAATCAGCGAAATCGGTCAATGGATTCAGAAGTTATGAGCAAACCCATCAAATTTAGATGGGTTTCATCTTTAATTCACCTTCACGCGTGATTTAAAATACAGCCCATCTTAATTTCACGGTTTTGCTCATATCTTCTGAACCCCTTAGCGTAAAAACCAAGGGTTCTGGTGAGAATCGAACCCACGACCCCCACGTTCAAAGGCTAGCACGCTAACAACTAGCCTACGGGGCCCCCAGAACTAAAAAAATACGTGTCGAATTAATTTTCGTTCTGAACAACATATCCAAGCCAGGGAGTCTTTACTTGTTAGTCGACAAGAGTTTTGGAATTTGTGATATTCCATTGTCAAGACTATATCTGTTTTTAATAGTTTTTTGTTGCTAATTTGACGATCGTGATCTTAATACACCATTTTCAATTGTGTTTTAAAATTTTGCAAATGTTTTTTAAAATTTTCCAAATGTATTTTAAAATTGTCTAAATGTATTTTAAAATTGTCCAAATTAATTTTAAAATTGTCCAAATGTTTTTTTAAAATTGTCCAAATGTATTTCCAAAATTGTCCAAATATATTTAAAAATTGTCCAAATTAATTTTAAAATTGTCCAAATGTATTTTAAAATATTCCAAATATTTTAAGATTGCCCTAATGTATTTTAAAATTGTCCAAATGCTTTTTAAAAGTGTCCAAATGTATTTTAAAATTGTCCAGATAAATTTTAAAATTGTCAAAATTAATTTTAAAATTGTCCAAATGTATTTTAAAAATATCTAAATATATTTTAAAATTGCCCAAATGTATTTTAAAATTGTCGAAATATATTTTAAAATTGTCCAAATTAATTTTAAAATTTTCCAAATTTATTTTAAAATTGTCCAAGGGTATTTTAAAATTGTTCAAATTAATTTTAAAATTGTCCAAATATATTTTAAAATTGCCCAAATGTATTTTAAAAATGTCCACATGTAGTTTTAAATGTTCCAAATGTATTTTAAAATTTCCAAATGTATTTTATATTTTCCAAATGTATTTTAAAATTTTCCAAATTTATTTTAAAATTGTCCAAATATATTTTAAAATTGTCCAAATAAATTTTAAAATTTTCCAAATGTATTTTAAAATTGTCCAAATATATTTTAAAATTGCACAAATGTATTTTAAAACTGTCCAAATATTGTCCAAATGTATTTTAAAATTGTCCAAATATATTTTAAAATTGTCCAAATTAATTTTAAAATTGTCCAAATGTATTTTAAAATTGTACAAATATATTTTAAAATTGCCCAAATGTATTTAAAAATTGCCGAAATGTATTTTAAAGTTGTCCAAATGTATTTTAAAACTGTCCAAATGTAGTTTAAAATTTTCCAAATGCATTTTAAAAATTTCCAAATGTATTTTAAAATTTTCCAATTGTATTTTAAAAATTTCCAAATGTATTTTAAAATTTTCCAATTGTATTTTAAAATATTCTATGTATAATTCTATTTAGAATATTTTAAAACACATTTGGACAATTTCAAAATTCATTTGGACAATTTTAAAAAACATTTGGAAATTTTTAAAATGCATTTGGAAAATTTTAAAATACATTTGGACAATTTTGAAAAACATTTGGAAATTTTTAAAATACAATTGGAAAATTTTAAACTACATTTGGAAATTTTTAAAATACATTGAAAATTTTTAACTTCATTTGGACAATTTTAAAATACATTTGGAAAATTTTAAAATATATTTGGAAAATTTTACTCTTCATTTGGACAATTTTAAAATACATTTGGAAAATTTTAAAATACATTTGGGATATTTTAAACTACATTTGGACAATTTTAAAATACATTTGGACAATTTTAAAATTAAGTTTGACAATTGTTAAATATATTTGGACGATTTTAAAATACATTCGGACAATTATAAAATACATTTGGACAATTTTCAAATACATTTAGACAATTTAAAAATACATTTGGAACATTTTGAAATAAAATTGGAAATAGTGTAGAAGATTTTACAATTTTCTTCTTCTAATTACACTGCGGAACACTAAAAAATAAACAAGAGTTACGACCATCATTTCTATATATTTCGGACATGCTGATTCGAATGGCGTACTCCATTTTTCGATGTATGGTACAGTTTTCTTGCAAAATGTCGTTAAAGATTTGCTGATTTCGAGCCAGTTTTTCAACAAAAAAATTTGCAAAGTTAATTATTTTTAAATTGTATGGCATGGAAAACAAAGATGTGACTTGTAGCAATATTTCTTATACCAATATGGTTTAAGGCTTTTCATGTTAAGCCCTTAAATTCGCGAATTTCTTCATTTTTTGATGTTTTCGCGAAATTAACCGCCAAGTTGGTCTTTGATTAAAAACTTGCTTTTAGTAAATTAAAAAGGCATCCCTAACAATACAAATAGTGGACAAAAAACAGCTATGTTATATGGACCATCATGATGAAAATCGCGAAAAACCGTTTTTTTGTATATACCAGCATCACTTCACGAGATGATATAAGACTCCATCTTTTAGTATATTGTGTGGAGACCTTAAACAATTAACTGACCAAAAATTTGGCCAAAAAAGTTTTCATTTGCAAAAGTTATCTTAACAAAAACAATTATTTTAGTGTTAACCCCACAATAATTATAGTTTTTGTTAAGATAACTTTTGCAAATGAAAACTTTTTTCGCCAAATTTTTGGTCAGTTAATTGTTTAAGGTTCCCCCATTATATACTAAAAGATGGAACCTTAAATCATCTCGTAAAGTGATGCTGCCATATTCCAAAAAACGGTTTTTCGCGATTTTCATCATGACGGTCCATATAACATAGCTGTTTTTTGTCCACTATTCGTATTGTTAGGTGTGCCTTTTTGATTCACTAAAAGCAAGTTTTTAATCAAAGACCAAATTGGCGGTAAATTTCGCGAAAACCTCAAAAAACGAAGAAATTCGCGAATTTAAGGGCTTAAGATGAAAAGCTTTAAACCAAATTTGCATTAGAAATATTGCTACAAGTCATATCTTTGTTTTCCATGCCATACAATTTAAAAATCATTAACTTTGCAAATTTTTTTGTTGAAAAACTGGCTTGAAATCAACAAATCTTAAACGACATTTTGCAAGAAAACTGTACCATACATCGAAAAACGGAGTACGCCATTCGAATCAGCATGTCTCAAATATATAGAAACGTTGGTCACACCTCTTGTTTTCTAAAATAGTGGTCAGTTTTGTCACGCTGTGTTATCAATGAATTTTGAGTTGAATATGTATTAATATTTTTGTTTTTCGACTAAGTCTTGCAAAAATAACCAGCATAAATAAATTTAAAACAGAAAAATAAGTAATAATGACCTCGAGCTAGAATAAACCTACTCAAAATATAAAATCTTAAACCCTATTCTCACTTACAGTTTAAAACCGTTTTTAGCAATTATTTTTAGCATTTTCTGTCAATATACTGTAATAGAATAAAGAAAGTGCTAAAAATATGGCTGCTAAAAGCGATTTTAAACTGTACGTGTGCATAGGGTATTAAGGTCGAATAAAACCTTATTTATAGTAGATTCTATTAATAATTAAATTTAATTTTTAACCTTACTTTGTGTGGTTTTGCGTGTATGTGTTTTTGTTTTATGTCGAAAACTCTTGCACTGCCTCACAAAACAAAACGGATAAACAGTGTGTTGACGTTTTTTTTTTGTAATTCTCATATAGTTTATTTAATTTTCATTTTGTTTATAGATATATGTTTTTGATATTCAAAATGCGAATATCTCGAAAATGGTATGTGTTATACAGTTTTAAATCGTTCTTAGCAGCAATATTTTTAGCACTTTTTTATTCTATTACAGTATATTGACAGAAAATGCTAAAAATAATTGCTAAAAACGGTTTAAAACTGTAAGTGTGAATAGGGTATTAAAGAAATTTGCTTAGTAGTATTTATTTTCATTTGACTACAGATAACAATTTTCGAGTGTATCTATTTTTTTTCAGTGTTATTTTGGTCACGTCTGTTTCAACAATTTTCTATAGTATTTGCAACAATTTTGAATTTTGTACCTGAGTCATTTTTTGCTAAAAATATTTATATTTTTGAAAAAAACAAAATATTTTTTTTTTGTTGACGTGCAATTATCATATTTTTCGATTAAGACATGGGACAAATATTTTACTTTACTAAAAGCTTTTTTTTTTGCTTTTTCAAAATCTTATCTTTATGATGATGGGTTGCTTTAGTGCAAAAATAATATCCCGAATTTATGAAATGGCAAAAAAAGGCTAAAAATGGCTATAAAACAAATATTTGTGTTATCTTTTGATTATGAATTTCTAAACTATTTTGGTATTTGTAAAACTAAACCCCAATAAACTAAAGTACAGGGTTTTGGTGTTTTTGGAGGGAAGTACTGTTTTGTTTTTTTAGAAATGACATGTTAAATTTTGTTATCAAATTAACAATATTATTGCATACATATTTTTATTTAAAACATGAAAATTAATTTAACATTTCTAGCACGTACCGTTTTTGAGATATTTGCGATTAAAAAGTAAAAAAAAAAACAATAATTTTGCACTTTTAGGGGTCCACTGTTAGGACTTGATTACATATAAAATGCAACTCCTGATTCCAAAACTGCAATCCAAATTCACGCTAATGTCTCGAAAGCGATTATTTCTAAAACAAAACATGCTTGAAAAATTTAATTGCAGTTTTGGAATCGAGAGGACCATTTTATATGAAATCAAGTCCTATTTTTTGGAAGCAACGTAAGAACAGTGGACCCCCAAAAGTGCAAAATTATTGGTTTCTTGACTTTTTAACCGCGAACATCTCAAAAACAGTACGTGCCAGAAAAATTTGGATGACAGATTTGGAATCAGGAGAGCAAAATCTATATATCGGTTGAATATTTCACTTGGAGGTTTTTGTTGTCGAACAGTGTAATTATTTGGCAATAACTCATAAACAGGACCATCTACAATTTTCGTGTTAACGATTTTGAAAGTTCTAAATATAGAGGAATGAAATGCCATTACCCGAATTTGTAACCATTTTTTTGTGAAAATTTGTTACTAATATTATTTATAACACCGTCCAACAAATTGCAACTTTTGGCTGTACACATGAACCGGACCCGAAAATTCAAAAAGTTGGGCCAAAAATAAAATACCCGTGTCTCCCAGTTTTTCTAGATCAATTCGCGTTTTCGCGAAAAATGCAACAAAAAAAAAGTTTCCACAATAGAAAAAAATTATGCTATTCAAAAAGTGGGGTTAAAAAAAACAACCGTGTCTCTCAGGTTTTCGCGATCAATTCGCGTATTCGCGAAAAACGCAAAATTTTTTTTTTGCACTGTTAAAAAAAAAATTGGGTTTAAATTTAGACATTTATGTCTCAGGTTTTTCATATCAATTCGCAAATTTGTAAAAAAAAAAATACTTTGTTCTTTTTGGCACACTCGTAAAATTTCAAGTAGAGTTAAAAAGAAATTTCCCATGTATCAGAGTTTTTGCAGCTTATTTGCGTACTTGCGAAAAATGTAATTATTAAAAAAAAAATACTAATAACACCCGTTTTCAATAGTTTATTTTTCATTATAATTTTTCAAATTGCATTTTTCCTAAATTAATTTAAAAAAATTAGGTGAATATTTTATTTTTAGTCCCACTTTTCGAATGTAGTAAATTTTGTGCAAAAAAATGCATTTTCGCGAAAACGCGAATAGATACATAAAACATTGGGAGACACGAGAATTTTATTTTTAGCAATTTTTGTATAAGGACCGTAATTCTACTGTAAATCATGTATATTCATGTTTTATATTTATAAAAAATAATGCAATACATTTTTTCAAAATTGCATTTTTCGTGAATTAATATGGAAAAACTAGAACAATATTTTATTTTAGGCCCTATTTTCGGAATGTAGTAAATTTTTTCAAGTGTGAAAAAAAATGCATTTTTGTGAAAACGCGAATTGATATAGAAAAACCGGGAAACACATGAATGTTATTTTGAGCCCCACTTTCTGAGAAGCGAATTTTTTTTTTACATTGTAAAAATTTTTTTGCGTTTTTCGCGAAAACGCGAATTGATCTAGAAAAACTGGAAGACACGGGTATTTTTTTTTTGGCCCTACTTTCAGAATTTTCGGGTCCGGTCCATGTGTACAAAAGTGTGTCGGACGGTGTAATAAGTAAAAATTACTAATTTTAGTACTTTGAAGATACTAAAAAACTACTGTACTACACCATTTCCAATTGTATTTAAAAATTTTCCAAATGTGTTCTAAAATTGTCCAAATGTATTTTAAAAGTGTCCAATTATATTTTAAAATTGTCCAAAATTAATTTTAAAATTGTCCAAATGTATTTTAAAATTGTCCAAATGTTTATTAAAATTGTCCGAATGTATTTTAATTGTCCGAATGTATTTTAAATTGTCCAAAATTATCAAAATGTAGTTTAAAATTGTCCAAATGTAGTTTAAAATTTTCCAAATATATTTTAAAATTGTCGAAATGTAGTTTAAAATTGTCCAAATATATTTTAAAACTGTCCAAATGAATTTTAAAATTGTACAAATGTATTTTAAAATTATAAAAATGTATGTATTTAAATTGTCAAAATGTATTTTAAAATTGTGTGAGACAACTCGACAGATTTGGCCTTATTTTAATTAGAAGCGCTATAATTAGCGGACACTGTCTTATAGGCAAGCACGCAGAGCGGTTAAATGTGCCGTCAAATGACTTTTGTCGGAGTTGCATGGAGGAAGAGGAGTTGGAAACCGGCACTATCTGGCCAGAGACTTGCACGATCTTTCTCATTTGTCGGATGTCAAAATTCATTATCTACACAGAAAAAAATATCGTAAAATCAATAGTAACAAAACAAATTGTTACCAACGAAATACTAGTTCAACAACGTTTTTAATTGTATCAACAATGTGTATTGTTAATGTGACAAAAATCCGGTTTTATTTCCAATTAAACGCATGAATTAAAATCATTGTTAAAGATTCCACAAAATTCACATTAATAACACAAACAATTTATAAACTCATTTAATCAAGCATAAATATATGCGACGATAGCACTGTGGTAGTGTGCTAAACTCGAATCATGAAGGTTTCGGGTTCGCTGGCAGTTGGCGGAACAGTTTTTTATTTTTGTTTTTTTTTTATTTGAGATTATTTTTTTTATCCTATTTTTAGATTTTTTTTTAAATTTGTGTGATGCAAAATTATTATTTATTTTTAAATATGTATAATGCCACATTTTTTATTATTGTTAAAAACGCAAAAAGTGCATATTGAAATCACAGACACCTTATGTACGCATTTAGTCAACTTTAATTATACATGAGGAATAGCACGGTGGTAGTGTGCTAGCTTCGAATCATGAAGGTTGCGGGTTCGCCGCCAGTTGGCGGAACTTTTTTTTTTAATTTCAAATTTTAGTTTTTTTTTTTATCATTCTAATTGTAGACTGTTTTAAATATGACGTTTAGTCAAATACAAATATGTATAATGATAGCACGGTGGTAGTGTGCTAGACGCGTAGCACGAAGGTTGCGGGTTCGATGCCAGATGGCGGTAAACATTTTTTTTTTTTCTATTTTTAGATTAATTTTTTTCTATTTTTAGATTTCAGATCATTTTTTATTCTATTTTTAGATTTTACAAATTTTTCAATTAATTTCATTGTTAATGTAACAATGAATGATGTTGATTTTTTTTTCAAAAGTTACAAATGCCATTGTTGTATTGACAAAATCCAATGTAGGCTCAGTTTCAATTAAATGTTTAATTGTATTAACAATGTAATTAATTGTATTGACAAATTTTTTTTTTCTGTGTAAGGAGTTTCATATGAAGCTCAAGTTGGTTTAACAGCAGGGACTAGTAGGATAACCTGTTACAGTCCCGTAGTATCACAAATGACCTCAGAGTCTACGTGTGCTGATGCAAAATGTCAGCCTAAACCCGATAATACAAAAAGCTTTAACTCAGCACAATGTAAAACATTTTTAAGCAATGTTATGTTTACCTGGCTGGCAACGGCCCGGCGTAAACCAGATTAGCTTCTTATCATTACGGCTTTATGACGATAACCTATTTCCAGTGATTATATCTTTGCTAAGCTTTGAAGAAATTATGGGGGCGGGATTGAGCAAAGTTGTTTAACTGAAAGACTTGTTTCAAAATTCCAAATTTGATTGAGATATATTCCGATCGAATAGCTGTAGGTAGACCTTCCCTATTTCGAAATCTCCAAAAATTTTAAAAATTCTAATTTATAAACTACTTTAAATAACCTCTTTACCCATCTGTAAGAGTATCTATGCGTGCTTCAAAGACATAACAAATATTTCTGTTGTATAAATTTCAGAAAGAAAAAGTGATCATTATTTCATAAAAATCCATCATTATAAATATGATGACGACGACAACGAATGCACTCACTCTATATAATAGTAGAGTTGGTTTTTTTTTCTGTTGTAGACTTTAAAACTTTCACTTTTTTCTATAAACAAAAATATCTTGTAAAAAAGTGCAATTTATTATTTTTTTTTCTTAAATAAAACTGTGTTGCAGAGGTGGAGTTTAAAAATAGTTGTATTCAGCAAAAGACATGAAAAAACAAGTAAAAAAGTTAAAGTCGGCCATGCCGAATGTATTGATACCCTCCACAATGAAAAAAACAATGTAAAAAAGATTATTGCAAAAAATCTCATTTTAAGAAGAAAATACTTTTCAAAAAAAAAATTAAAAAAATATTTTCGCGAACAAAATTGTTTGGTGAAAAAATAATTCGTGATTTTTCTGTTTTTGTAAAAAACATGTTTGTACTTGTTAAAATACCATTCGGTGTTCAATTCTGTTTATATATGTCAATCAGCAGTCGAATTAAAGCATTTTGTATTTTTAGGTTATGTTGAATGTACCAAAATTTTCGAGGTACCGTTACATTTTCGTTCATAACTTTTGATCAACTGAACCGATATCGCTCAAATGTAATACCAAACTTCTCGGGGCAACAACAAGTAAATAATTTGAGTTTCAATAACATCCGTGTAGTATTTTGGCCGTGATCGTCATTTCCACATACAGACAGACGGACAGACATCGCTAGAATGTCTTAGAATCGATCACTGATCAATTATATATATAGGTACTTTATGAGGTGGCAGACCGATATTTTGAAGAGCTACAAACGGAATGACAAACTTATATCTACCATCTACCACTAGCAATGAGTGGAGGTATAAAACATTCTTTTGTTTTCTTTTTCAAAAATTTTTTTTTGCCACAGTTTTCAGTTAAATTAATTACGTGAATTTAATATGAAATGTACGATGATGATGATGATTAGTTGTATTTGTTTGTTTAAAGATATCTTGGTTATATGTTAAGCATTGTGTATGAGTTTAGTTTAATTAGATTTTAACAGCAGGTTGAACTAATGTTTTCTAATTACACTCACAGAAATAAGTTAGGTAAACATAAACAAAATTCGAGATTTAAGATCATTATAAGATTATAATCAAACCCGCTTTAAAAATCAAAAAGGATCTATTGTAATTCGTATAAAACCAATTGTAATTCAAAAAAATCCATTGAAATTCGTTAAAGTAATTTCGAGCTTAAGTTTGGACGCTGGACCCCATATGCCCAATAAGGGCACCACCAAGGGCCCCTAAAGTAAGACATGTTTAGTACACAAAAATTTTAAATGCTTTAAAATCAACAACTTTGAATGCTTGAAAAAAAAAATCTAGCGCTGAAATACAAAAAAGCCTTAAGAGTTTTGTTATACAAAATGTCTTTTGGTTTCATCCCATTCCGATTTGGAAAGTTCGATTTTGTATTAATTTGTAATTAATGAGTTAAGAATTTTTAATTGATCTTTTACGAATTTTTATTGCACTTTTTCCAGTTTTAATTGATATTTTTATGAATTTTGATTTATCTTTTATAAATATTAATTGGAATTTTCGAATTTACGATTTTTAAATGGAGTTTTCGACTTTCAAGTAGAATCTTCCAATTTTCATAAAATCGATCATATCATCATTTACGAATTACAATTGATATTTTCAAAGTTAAATTCTTATTCTGATCATGAGTTTTTTCCTGAATAGGAAATATAACCCCTCTACCATCTTCTCTGATTTTCACCATTTTGCTCGTTCCGGGCTTGTTTTCTCTAAGGTGTCAAGGTTTAATCACGATGCCTGTCTGGTTTGACCACATCTTAATTAAAACTTATCTTATATAAAAGCTGATCCACGTCAAGCTTATACCAATCTAAGGCTCCGGTCTAGAGGAAATATCAGGTAAAATGTCTCTATGCCACAAAAACAACGAAAGACAGACTTTGTCATATGTGCCTAGTCACATGTGCAATATCAAAGATAAAGTAACTGGAGACCACAGTACCTTAAGCGCAGACTAGCGTTCACTAAAGACACTGATTCTTTTGTTCTTTTCTCCTTCTTTTACCTCCTTCTCTATTACTAAGATCTCCACGGTCAAAATAGCCAACCTTCTAACAAGGGAAGTATTATGAACCGATTTGCCTGAAACTTAAAATATATATAAATGAGACGATTTTAAGGTTGGGGTGTCTCGGCTTTTCGGCCATATCAGTGTTTCAACATTTCGTTGTCCCCTTATGAAACAAGGTGGACCTCCGGGAAAATTTCGATAACTCCCGAACTAACAGGAATATCATCTAGAGCAAAAATACGTGTCGACATAAATTTAATAAAGATTATTTCGTATTCATATGGACATCGTAGCTCTATGTCTTTATATAAATCCCCCTCAAAATTTATACATTTTCATGAAAAAAGTATTTAACAAAGCCAAACTTTTACAAGGTTATGCCACCGTTGGAAAGGCATTAAAAAAACCTTTCTTCTCATATGTAAACATCATATAGTTTCTTAGAAAGAAATGGCTGAAAAATCCAAAAAACGATTTTTTCGCCATTTTTTGACCCATGTTTTCAACCATGTTTAAAACCCCTAAATCCGCGATATGGCCGATAAGCCGAGACACACCAACCTTAGAATTGTCTCTTTTATATATATTTTACGTTTCATGCAAATCGGTTCATAAGGGTTGAGATACTTCCCTTGTAAGAAACGGTTGCCATTTCACGTGGCATTAGAATATGTAGTCTCATGGTTCAAATACCAACCGGACCCCAGCCATTTGATGCACTGGATCCGTCTGTACACTCAAGATAATATGTTAGTAGATTTACTAAATTTTTTTTTGCTAATGCCAGTAAGTAACCTTTAGCAAATTTTTAGTTGAGATTAGCATGTTAGCAAAAATATTTTGTAAACTTCATTAGCGCATTAGGATTTTAAAGAAAATTTTAATTTTTTTTTTTTTTTGCTTAATTTAAAATTGAGTTGACCAAATTTTTACAAGCTTTTTTGGTAATATTAGCAAAACTAAATTGTAAATTTTTTTTTAAAAAAACTTAAAATGGCGCTATCTCGAAAACTAAGCCAGATGGAGCAAAATGGAGGCCATTTTTGGTTCTCGGGTTCTCATAGTATCGCCGGTCCTCTTGACATGTGTGGACCCTAATGGGTCCTAACTTTGGATCCAAAAAAGTTAGCATTCCCGAAAATTTTAAAATGCTCATATCTCGGTAAATATTGGCGACACAACAAAAAGTCCAAAAGCATTTTTGTAGCTCTCAACACGTAGAACAAGACCGCAAAATAATCAAAAGCTCTCCGAGTAATATTTTTGAAGTTATTAAGTTTTGTAATTCTCAAAACCCCGGTGGTCCCCTCAAATCACGTATCTTAAAAACTAAGCAAGGTAGAGCGAAACGGACACAAATTTTGGATCAAAAACTATGTCAATATTTAAGGAACCCAACTAGGTCTAGGCCCATCGGGGTCTGGACATATCGGGTCCTCAAATGTGTATGAACTAAGTTGAAATAAAAAAAATTTCAGTTAACAAATTTTTGGTAGAACATTTTTGCTAACCTTACCAAAAAAATTGTGGGTTCAAAATCAGCAAATTTTCTTGTAGGTTAACAAGCTTTTTTTGCTAACATTACAGTTTTTTTTTTTTTGAGTGTACGAAACAATAGATGAGAGGACTGCTATCTCAAGGCCAGAGGATCTCAAACGCTGAAAAATCATAAATGCACGAGAAACCTTAGGTTCAACGACAAGCAACCTGAAATTCGACTACCATCTATCTAAAGTGCTTTCGAGAGTGTTCTTTTGGAGCTAAATCTTCTCACTTCATGTCTGCGACCAGGAAACGAATATTTATTCGAGTTAAATAATATCTTGACTGTTTTTTCTTATGGAACGACTATTTTTTTCGAGTGTATCTATACAACTTGTAGACAACAGCTTTAATATAAACATAAACTAAGCACAAAAAAATATGTTTGGTTGCATCAAAACTACCTAGTAATGAAAGTAGATATAATCAAGAAAAAAAGAAGAAAAGAAAAAACTTTGGAGGAAAAGGAAATCAAATAACACAAAAAATACATAGAAAGAAAACTATGTCACACGCCAACATACAGAAAATGCAAACACATCATACAACATACTCGTCGTTTGGTTGTTTTTTTTATCGTACATGGTAATTTCAATTGAAAAACAAGAGGAAAAAGTTTAATTTTTCCAGAAAAACAAGAAACCTCTAAAGTGTTGATGGATGATATGATTAGACAAGTAGGAGAACAAAAAGAATAATAGTAATGCAAATACACATATTGAAGAAGAAACAGTAACAAAATTAAATCAGTTTAAACTATTTGGGAATTAAAAAGCAATTGTTTTAAAAATAAATTTATAAATCGTTGTATTAGAAAGATTTAGTCGGTAAATCTTTTTTTAAAAAAACAGCTACAACAAAAGTTTATCTATTCGGTGACTGAACTCTTGACAATTAATGCGTTACAATTTTTCCCCATCTTTATTTCGCATTTTCTATTTTTTTTTTGTAACGGTGACAGTTAATAAAATTCAACTGTAGCAGTAACCAGCAACAGCTGTGAACGCATGCGTGTTGTGTAGTCCGTATCTGTGAAACTCTATATGTGCCAGGTTGTTGTTTTTTTGCTGGTTTATTGCTTATTTGTCCAAATGAAATATAAACAAGTCTTATATTATTTTCAAATGCTAAACAAAAAATAACTGCGGAGAGGGACAACCATCATTTATTTAAATATAAGTTAAAACTTAAGATTTTTGTAAGACGTTCTGCCAATCATCCAATTGAATTCGGTAAAGTTTAGTTTGCGAAAGTTGCTTTAGGCTAGGGTTGAGATGTAAAGAAATTTTTAAAAGTAATACAGTCCATGCAAAATCGGGGTTTCTAGTCCATTACCAAAAAATTGTTTCTTTAAACTCGAATTTTCAAGTGTTTTCTATTAGGACCCCAAGGTGGGCGCCAAAAATATGATATGGAAAAACCAAAACTCCGTCAATTTGTGGAATTCCTACATCACATAGATGTAGAAGTTTCATCTTTTTTACTATTAAAACCACTTTTTTTGTACATTTTAATATTGAAACACATTTTCTTTGTAATTTATTTATTGTTTATTTGAAACCAAATAGAATCAGTTATTTTTCCACAACGTCTTTTTGGCTCCCAGCTTGGGGCCTAATCAAAAGACTTGTGTCTTTGAAAAAAAAATAGCTTCCTTTTTAATTTTTTATGACAAAATTTGTAAATCAAGAAGTAAATGGTTGTATTTTATGAGATGGGAATTATAAATATGAAAATCCCCAAATTTAAAAGATATTTTGCCTAATAGGTATTTTTAAATGAAGTGGAATTGCATAACTATGTTAAAGTTTAAAATTTTGTACCAGGAACACCCCAATATATCATGCTGTAGATTTCTTTATATTTCTAAGTATGACCAAGGGCTACGAAATTGTGATTGTAGGTAAGTGCCTATTTGATTACCATTTAACTACAAATTTAAACCGTAACCGAAACCTTGGTTATCTATCGCAGACCAATATATCGGTTTTAAAGTGTCAAGATATTTTAAAGTTTAGTTTTACACTCTTCATCAATCGAACATTTAATTTTTTTTCCTGCTTCTCGTATTGACATTGAATAATTGATTGGTAAGTATTGCAGAGATAAGGTGTAAAGAGTTGGCTCCACAAGACGCTATAGT
Organism: Pegoplata infirma; assembly: GCA_963921195.1. Lineage (NCBI taxonomy): Eukaryota > Metazoa > Arthropoda > Insecta > Diptera > Anthomyiidae > Pegoplata > Pegoplata infirma. The sequence continues at coordinate 127,820,013 of OY992539.1, read as the reverse complement.
CAGAAGCAACTTCTAAAAGTGGCCGATTTAATTCGGTCAAGTTTAGTTAGGCTAGGGTTAAGATGTAAAGAAATTTTGCAAAGTAATACAATCCGATCAAAATCGGTTTTTCTGACCCGTTACCAAATAATTGTTTCTTCAAACTCGAATTCTCAAGTGTTTCGATTAGGGCCCCAAGTTGGGAGCCAAAAATATGATATGGAAAAAAATTTCTGATTTGATTTGTTCATAAATTTACGATACAAAATGTTTTTTTAATTGTAGAAGATGAGACTTTTAAATAAATTTAAAAGTTTCACACACTGACTTAAAACAGTTTCGGTAATTGTGTCTGTGACCGGGATTTACCAAAACTCCGTCAATTTGTGGAATTTCCACATCTATGTTGAAGTTCCATCTTTTTTACAATTAAAAGAACATTTTGTATATTTTAATATTAAAACACATTTTCTTTGTAATTTATTTATTGTTTATATGAAACCAAATACAATCAGAATTTTGGCGCCCAGCTTGGGGCCATTATATTATGTCGGTTTTAAAGTGCCAAGATATTTCATAATTTAGTTTTACACTGTTCAGCAATCGAAAATTAAATTGTTTTCCTGCTTATTGCATTGAATAATTGATTGGTAAATATTTTTAGGACAGATTGCAGAGATGAGGCGTAAAGAGTTGGCTCCACAAAGACGCTATCGTCAGAAGCAATTCCCAAAAGTGGGCAAATTAGGGGGATGGTAATCGAATGCAAGGTGGCATGTCTTGAACCTAGCGTATCTCGAGGGTTACATATTTTTCTGGATATGAGATCACTGGATTTACCTGTCAGTTATCATATCTAATGTGAAGTAGGCGGAAAAAGTCCGGGGTCCGAGAACACTAACCGTGTTTTCTAACCGTGCTTCTAGACTTCAAAGAGCGGTATATTTTGGGAATTAGTGGTTCGGAGACTGAGGAAATGTAAATTAACTTTTGGTGAATTTTGCCGATACTGATCCTGTACCTCAAGTTACTTGGTATCTGGTTAGTATTTGGACGATAAGAATAAATCTCTCATGCCATGTTTAAAATACAAAACGGCCAACGCCTTTAAAAAGGTTTGCCGTTTTTAAAAAGAATCATTATCTTTAAATTATCTACAAATACCGATTGCTTCTGGAATCAGAAGTGACATAAGCACGACACCGAGCAATCCAGGTCATCGAAAAATCTTTGTCCCAAATGCTTAATGCGGCTTTTTATCAGACCTGGCCATTCATATAACAAGACTATACTCCCTACCAGAAATTCCCAAACGGACAGCCTTTTTGGCGAATTATACAGTGTCCTGTAAGCCAAGCAAAATTTTCTGTTCCCAATAATTGGTTCCAAAACGCATCATTTTACCCTGCAACCGATTCTACTTAACATTCCAGAATCAATGATTTTTGTTTGAAATTGTCCCAAAAGCAACCGTTTTTTAGAGCAAGTAGTTTTTTTGAAAAATAATTTTACGTAGAAAATTTTGTTGTGATTACCATAGAATACATTCAAGAATCTGTTGAACCAGGAATTTGTTGCAAAAAATTTTCCTGGGAAGTATTCCCACTAATAGGTACACCGCCCGTCTGCCAAAAGTAAAAAGACTTTTTGTCCTTTTAGGATTTGGCAGTGGCCACAGGGTGCGCTATATCCGGCACGTAGTCAGTGATATCACCCTATCCTTCGTTCTATTCTCGGATCTCCTATTAATTTCATTCATCAATTCTACTATAGGAATCGATATGTCAGATTCTACATTTCTTGCAGTTTCATCAGCCATTTCGTTCCCAGCGACCCCACTATGTCCAGGGACACAGATTAGCTTGACTGTGTGCTGACTGATTCGAAAAAGGGATTGTATACAATCGATCTAAATTTTAACATGCATTCTATATTACAAAGAATGTGGCCACCCTTAACTTTCAAATTCGTCGAAGTCCCTTACAAAAAGTTAGGACAACTCTGTTCTTAACAAGTTTCAACAAATCTAACTTGAAACTGAACTTAAAAAGTACTTGCAAAGTATATAAAGTTTAAAATACAACATATTTTCTTTTGTAAATACATACCTTGGTATGCAAGAATGCCAGACTCTTGTTAACATTTTCAATTTTATGTACACGCATCCGTCCATTATTAGGTTTTCCCAGTTTTTCTCCTGATATAATTTCAAGTAATTTCAGCAATTTGACACCATCTGCTAAATCCGTAAAAAGGTCTTCGACCTCTAGTTTGGCCTAGAAGTTAAAAAAAAATAAGAAAATTTTTTGTAAGTATCAAATTTAATTATTATTCTACGGAAGATTGAGAAGAACATGTAATGAGATTTTATTAAAAAATTTCAATTCTTACTTACTTTTACTAAAAATGAATTCATCCATTTTGTGAAGGTTTTCTTTTGTATGTGTAAACGTTCTTCTTGTAATGTTTTTATTCTTTCGTTTTCAAATTTTGCAATACCATCACGTTGTGTCATGTTGGCTGAATTTCGGCTGGTCTGTGTTTGTAATGAATAACCGCCCGGTTCATATTGTGATGCTGTAATTAGAGAGATGGAAAAAATTTTGTTAAGATCATTTTTATTTGCAAGGGTTTGTACGAGATATTCTAAAGATAGGTCGGAGGTCATAAAAATCATGTTTCTCAGAATTTTCCAAATATTTTATTTGATATTCGTTTTATAAATTTTGTATATATAATTTTTTCGTTAATTAACTTCGTAATATAAATTATTTTGTCCTAAAAGATCATATTTTGTCAAAAGGTGTCAACACTGTTTTCAAAACATTAAAAATATCCAGGGCTTTTGAATATAAGCCCTCGACATGAGAATAAAACTTCATATTTTGGGAAGTCCTAATTACGCAGCCACAGGTTCAGACCCAGAAACTAGACCAACTAATCTCTATGTATTTTGACCACCTGAATTTAATTCCGACATCAGAGTTGAATTCTATCGTTGGGTTTTCGTATAATCTTACAAGGAAAGTCCTGCAAAGTCCACAGAGTCCACAAAGTGAACCTACCTGATTTTTTTTTTGAAATTTATACACTTGATGGAGAAAAAATGTAAGATCGTCCTGTCTGATCTTATTGGCTTTATTAAAGTTTTTAAGTGTTAAACGGAGGGTTAAAAATGCCCCATTTTCAATTATTTTGATGGTTGGGTACTTTATATTGATGCCAAATATACCAGAAATTTGAAAGCGAATTTTTAGGCAATTCTGGTATGCAGTTTTTATGTTCTAAATGTTTACCTTGTGGACTTTCGCTTTTTTTGTGGGGCTGTGTTATCTGTGTAAATTTGATGTTCTTTTCCGCAAATTTCCGATATAAGAAAAAGTACCGAAAGTTCCAAAACAATGTTATTAAAAAAAGAAAAAGTACCAAATCAAGTATTGTTGTTTTTGTTTTTATATTCTTTAAATTTGAGATTAGCTCCTATACAAAAAGTACGAAAATAAAAAAAAGTACCAAACAATGTATTGCTTTAAAATGTGCTAATAGGGGGCATCCCCTGAGTGTTGGTAACAAAAAAAACTTCTCTGACTGTAAATGACTGTAAAATAAGTTTGTAAATGGTGTAAAAAGCTGCGATAAAAGTTTACTATTAAGTAAGTAGTACGTTTATCTAATCAACCAATATTTATTTTACACTTTAAAATATATGATCATCATGTATACCAATAATTAATGAATCGAGGTGTTAAAAATAACAGGTGATTAACCTGAATGCCATTTACCCTTAATTTATTATCGATTTGATAAAAAAGTATTGATTTCAAATAAAATTCCTTAAAAAATCATGTAAAGGAAATATAAATCTAGTGATTTAATTAAAATCACAAAAAAAAAAACAAGTAGAAAAGTTAAATTCGACTAGGCCGAATCTATGAATACCCTCCACAATGCTCTTTTTAAGTGATAGAACATTTTTTTAACGTGAAAAAAAATTAACAATGTTGATTAGTAAGATTTTATTTTGAGTAAAAAACTTTATTTAGTCATTTTTGTAAAAAAAAATTTTTTTTTTTTGAGTGTAAAAATTTTTTTTGGTTTAAAATATTTTTGAGTGTAAAAATTTTTTTTTGAGTGTAAAACTTTTTTTTAGTTTAAAATATTTTTGAGTGTATTTTTTTATTTTTAGTGTAAAAATATTTTTGAGTGACAAAAATACGTTGTAAAATATTTTTGTGGCTTACCAATGTTTTTAAAACTTGTTTAACGGTTTTTTAACATGTCAATTTAAGGTGAAACCAATCTGAAATTCACGGTTGTGCTAAGAACTTTTGAACCTTTTCACTCACACTCACGCATACGACAAGAATTTTCTAATCACGCATACACACTCACGTGAGTAAATTTAATATAACTCACGTGCACAAGCTTCACTCATACTTACTTGACTTACACTCAGAAAAAATTCAAAAATTAAAATTGAAAAAAAAACAAACTAAAATTTGAGCAAAATTTTAAGTTTAGCCAAATTTTACAATATTTTTTTGCTTTTTTCGGGACAAAATTTTCAGTTTAGACAAATTTTACAAAATGTTTTTTTTTTTTTTTTTTTTTTTTTGGCGAAAGAAAATATGAAGGGGAAAACAAATCATGCAAACTCACTCAAAAAATCAAATCACTCACACTCACGTGTATCACGCACTAATCTGCCATCTGCTAATGTGCTTATCTCTATTTTATACCCTCCAAAATGTAAAAATATTAAAAAAAAACAGTGTTTTAAATTCGGTTGTGCCAAATCTTTTATACCCTCCAACATGTATAAACATTTTTTTTTGACACACTAATCGGGAGGTCTTTTTGGGGGAAAGGGGTTGCCGGGGACAGGTTTCTCCGCGCCATTAATGTGTATTAATTTATTTATTATTCTATCATTATTTTTATTTTTTTTCTATAACCACGCCCCAAAAGGGGGGCGGGCCGAAAAAACAACATTTCAAATCGCCTTGGTCCAAGTGCGGGTCGATGAACTTCACATGACAAATATACAAAAAATTATGTTAAAATATTTAGTTTTTCTGGAGTTTTTTTATTTCTTAAAGGAGGAACTCTTCCGACCTGGTCCGATTTGGCCCATATACGAAATTGACCGAACCAATAACAAAAGACACATTCTTGCCGAAAATAAAATTTCTTTAAAAATAGTTCATGAATTTTTTTTAAAATTAAGTTAAATTTAGGGTAATTCCAAAAATTTTCGCCCACTGTTCGGAAACATGCCTTTGGACGCCACTGAGAATTTGGCTCATAGATATTCACGTGTATGTGAGATATGTTGCATTTTTGGTTTTTCAAAATTTGCTGTAGTTTTTAAATTATCGCTGGTCAAAGTTCGACTTTTTTAGCAAAAGTCAGAAAAATACATGACGTTTAACGTGCTCTAACTTTTTAACTAGTAATCCGATTATCACAAGTAACGGCTCATATGAAAGCTTAATTCTTCTTCTTTTAGGAAATATTTTCAAAAGCATACGGATTTTTTTCAGAAGTGTTTCAAAAATTCAAAAACATTTTTTTTTTGCGAATATTTAAAAAAACACATCTTCGATTTTTTTAAAAAAAAGTTTGGTGATAAACAATACTGTTTTGTACATCATATCCAAAATTCAGAGTGGGATCCCAATGGGATCAAAAAATATTCTGGTTTTAGTACGAAGTTCTTAAATTTTACCTTAGAAAATTAAAATTTTATATTTCTTCAATATAAAAATTTAAATTTTCAAAGAAAATTATACTATTAAAATTTTGAAAACATTCAAAACATTAAAAATTTAAATTTTCTAAGGGAAAAATATGAGAACCTCGTACTTAAAACAGAATATTTTTTGAGCCCATGGAGATCCCACTCTGAATTTTGAATATGTTATACAAAACATTGTTATTTTTCACCAGAATTTTTTTAAAAAAAATCGAAGATGTGTTTTTTTAAATATTCGAAAAGAAAAAATGTTTTTGCATTTTTGCATCATTTCTGTAAAAAAAAATGCGTTATTTTAAAAATATAAAGCAAAACGAAGAACCCCAGCTTTCACATGAGCCTAAATTTGTGAAAATCGGGTCATTGGTTAAGAAGTTACAGCTCTTTAAACGTGATGTATTTTTCTTACTTTTGCTTAAAAAGTCAATCTTTGACCCGCCATAATTCGTTAAATACACCAAATGTAAAAAAACGATATATGGTACATATATCATATTTATGAGGGCTATCTATGTGTCAAGGTTCAAATTAATCTGAGACACCATTTCCAAAAATGACTAAAATTTGAGCTAAATTTTCTGAAATGGCCCTTTAACTAAAAAACAAGCGAGAGTGTTAAATTCGGCTGTGCCGAATCTTTAATACCCTCCAACATATAAAAAAAAATTAAAAAAAAAATTGCAGAGGCGTTTTTTTTTGGGGGGAGGGTCAGTAGGGGTCATTGGGGGACACATAAACCCATGCGGTAAATGTCTAAAAATTCATTTATTATGCTTTTGGAGCTTAAGTAATACAATTTTATCATTATTTAAAAACATTTTTAATATCCACGCCCACAAAAGGGGGCGGGCAAAAAAAAACTATTTTTTTATTTCCTGGGTCCAAGTGCAGGACCTTGAACTTTTTCTGACATCAAATTGTTTTATTTGCTCAACCAAAATACAAAAAAAAACTGTGAAAATATGGCGTTTAGTTCTTCAAGGGGGAACTTTTTCCCCCCTGGTCCGATTTAGCCCATTTACGAACTTAAACTACCTAGGACCAAAACACATATTCCTGCCAAACTTGACGAGTCTATCTCTTTTAGTTTTGACTGCATCGTGTCTTATAAAGACGGACGGACATTCTAGAAAAGTCTTAGAATGGATCGTAGATCAATAATATATATAATTTATGGGGTCCCCGACCGATATTTCGATGCGTTACAAACGGAATGACAAAGTGAGTATACCCCCATACTGTAGTTAGAGGGTATAATGAGAAATTTTCTTAACTATGAAGAAAACTTTTAGTTCATATACACTCCAATTAAAATGATTTCAGTTTCCTACTATAAATTGGGTAAATTTACACAAAATGTGTAGTTTTACCAAAAAATTATTAGAAATTTACACATTTATCGTAGTATATTATTTGAATTTGTTGAAATTTACCCAATTTATAGTAGGAAACTGGACTCATTTGTTTAGAGTGTACTTATAAATAGTTCATAGTATCTTTATTTTTAAGAAATATTTCTTAAAAATGTGTGCACACAATTAAAAAAAAAACTTAAACTTTAGAAAAATTATCTTCAAAATATTTTACCCACAATTTAGGTAAATTTAACTAAAAGTTGGTAAATTTTCTTTACTGTTAGAAAAAAAATTTTAGTTCATGTCCTGTTAAATAGTCCAGTATTTTGAAATTCCCTAATACATGGAAGAAATTTTTACCGTCAAAGAAAATTTCCCTAAATATATGAAAAAAATCTTTATTTATACCCTACACCACTCTGTGGTAAAGGGTATAATGAGTTTGTGCTGATGTTTGTAACTATCCGAAATATAGGTCCTAGACCCACCTTCAGGTATACAGATTGACTCAGAATCACTTTCTGAGACGATTTAGCGATGTCCGTCCGTCTTTCTGTCCGTCCGTCTATCCATTTGAACGTTGTGAGCACGATACAGGTCGCAATTATCAATCGATTTGGCTGAAATTTAAAACTGAAGCTTCACTTCACCTAAGGGCGAAGCCTATGGCAATTAGAAACAATCGGTCCATGTTTAGACCTAGCCCCCATACAAAGGTCCGCTTTATTTTGGCACAAATGGCTGTAACAACCGTATTATAACAGGTATTCTTTTGCAAATAGGCAGGTAAACATATTTTATATTCACAAATCATCATTACAAATTTTAAAGGAATCGGACCAGTTCTTCTTGTATTCCCCATACAAACCACCCTCCCGATATTCACATAAATCTCTCAAAATTCATGAAAATTGGAAATATTTCATCAAAATTTTGTTTATATGTGTTCAACGTGTGGCATTACATCACTGGTGCTGAAACAGTGTTCTTCGACGCTATGTCGTCCATTGGCAAACCTTTTCAACACTTCCTATGGCTTGGGAATCTTCCCCTCGAGTTGGAAGGTTGCCAATGTTCAGCCTATCCCGAAAAAGGGTGAATCTACTAATCCTGAAAATTACCGCCCAATCGCAATTTGCTCTGCACTTTCGAAGGTGATGGAGAGTATGATCAATTATCATCTCGTTAATTATCTGGAATCCAACTCATTACTCAATGACCGACAGTATGGTTTCCGTAAAAGTCGTTCTACTGGAGACCTGTTAGCGTTTCTATCGGAACGTTGGAGTCGGTCTATACACCATTTTGGTGAGAGTAAGGTGGTGGCTCTAGATATTTCCAAAGCATTCGATCGTGTATGGCACGCTGCGCTTGTGTCTAAGCTAATTGCTTTTGGTGTGGGTAATGATTTTTCTCGTTTTATTTCGAGCTTTCTCAGGGACCGTACTATACGTGTTGTCATAGATGGGGTCTCTTCAAGAGAATTTCAACTTAATTCAGGCGTACCCCAAGGCTCTGTTCTCTCTCCTTCTCTATTTCTTATCTTCTTAAACGACCTTCTAAGTCAAACTTCTAATCCTATCTACTTTTTCGCAGATGACAGCAACATTTGTCATTCATTTTCCTTTAGACATAGGCCAAGCCTTTCGGAGGTTGGGTTAATGAGACAGAAAATGAATGACACACTCAACCAAGATCTTTCTGCTATCTCAGAGTGGGGTCGAGTGAATAGGGTGGACTTTAATGCACGCAAAACCCAGTGTTGTGTGTTGACCCACAGACGGGCTGTAGAATTAGCACCGTCATCTGTATCAATGGGTGGTATAGATATTATGGAATCGGAAACTCTTGATGTTCTGGGCATGAAAATACAGTGTGATGTCCGATGGAATAAGCATATTTTTCAAGTGTCGAAAGAAGCATTCAAGTGTCTTGGCTTTCTGAAAAGGTGTAAGAACTACTTTACCTCATCCGATCTCCGCACTATCTATACCACCTACATTCGACCGAAAATGGAATACAACTCCCATATATGGGCAGGAGCTTCAGTGTCTATTCTGAATCTTCTGGACCGTGTGCAAAGGAGGGCGGTGAAGCTTATTAATGACAATAGCGTATCTAACTCTATTGATTCATTAAAGCATCGTCGGAATGTGGGTTGTGTGACACTGTTCTATCGATATTACCATGGGAAATGTTCTGCTGAGATAAGCGAACTCATACCCCGAGCCCGTGTTTTTGTTCGTAACACTCGCTTATCAAATAGAGCTCATCCGTTTGTAATCGACAGTCCAGTCTTTCGCACAACGCATTACAGAGAGAATTCGTTTCTCAGTCGATCTATTCGTATGTGGAATAATCTTCCCGCAGAAGTCTTTCCTAACGCATTTAATCTAGAAAGGTTCAAGTCAAATATTCATAAACACTACTCCCTCTTTCCTCCCTCTCATACCTATTTTTCCTGATATCAACACAATGCACTGCATTCGTAGGGGGCATCCCCTGAGTGTTGGTTTAATATAAAAAAAAAAAAAAAAAAAAAACCGTATTATAACAGGTAGGTTTTCTTTCGCAAATAGGCAGGTAAACATATTTTATATTCACAATCATCATTACAAATTTTAAAGGAATCGGACCAGTTCTTCTTGTATTCCCCATACAAACCACCCTCCCGATATTCACATAAATCTCTCAAAATTCATGAAAATTGGAAATATTTCTTCAAAACTTTGTTTATATGTGTTCAACGTGTGGTTTGGTGGTCTTATTAAGTCTGAATATAATTGGACCATTTTTGGACTTAGGCCTATATAAAAATTTCGCTCGATATTCCGTAAAATTCGATCTATTGCAACAAAAATAAGCAAATTTCACTAAAATTTTGTTTGTGTATGTTTTCTATACTAATTAATGATCTAACGAAATACAGATCTAAGCGGTCCACGTTTGGACTTGGGCCACATTTTCCGGAAAACACTGGTGTAGGGTATCATATGGTCGGTCTTGAACGACTATAATTTTCTTACTTGTTTTAAGACATATTCCTCTTCTTTAGTTTTAGGCGATAGCTCGACCATTTTTGCTTCTTCGAATCTCCAACGTTTCGCCGGTGTTTTTTGCTTGTAAGGACCTCATTGATCCTAACGTTGGATCTAAAAACAATGGCATTCGCACAAATTTTAAAATGCTCATATCTCGGTTAATATTGACGATTAACAAGTAAAACTCGACCGACAAAAGCTTTCCGAGTAATGTTTTTAAGTTATCCACTTTTTAAGATTCTCAAGACCCTATTAGGCCCCTAAATTTCTGTATCTCAAAAATTAAATAAGATAGAGTGAAACGGATAAAAAAATTTGGATGGCGACTTTTGAAGGATCCAATGGGGTCTCAAGCCTACGATGTCTGGACCCATGGGGTCTAAACTCAATGGGGTCTGGTCCCAATGTAATTTAATTTATATGAACTAAATTGGAATAAAATTTTTCCCATTTTCTAGTTAAAATTGTTTAACTTTTTTTGAAGAAAAATATAAACTAAAACAAAAGAAAAAAAATTTTGCGCCAAATCGTTATCAATTTTTTTACAATTTAGTTAATTTCCCAATTTTTTTTAAGTTAATTTTTTTTGAGTGTTTATTTTGGTAAATATTGGCGATACGGAAAAAAGTATTTTTGTAGCAACTTGGCTCGTAGAACACGACAGCCAAATACTAGAAAGCCATCTAAGTAATAGTTTTAAGGTTATCCAGTTTATAAGATTCTCAAGACCCATTAATTTCCGATAAAATTCTATGGCAACTTCTAAACGATTCATGGGATCTAAACTTAATGGGGTCTGGACCCAATCTAGTCCCCAAATTATTGGAATAAGTTTTTACCATTTTCTAGTTAAAATTTTTTTCTTTATTTTTAAGAAAAATATGAACTAAAACGAATGAAAAAATGTTACCCTTAAAAAGGTACTTTTTTATTAATCTCAACATTTTAGTAAAGTCCCCCCCAAAAAAAAAAAAAAAAAAACTTTATTGAAATATGTACTAACATGACTAAAGCTTTTAAAAATTCCATTTCATTGTAATCAGTTAAATTTTTTGAACATAAAAATATTTAGTTTGTAAAAACTTAGCGATAAGAATTGTTTTGCTTCTTTTTTTTGTATGAAACGAAAGAAGTTGGTTTAGAAACCAATTATTTTGAACCTTGAAATTAAAAACCTTATTTTGTACTAAGTACTATATGTAGGGTGACCATTTTTTCCTGAACTCAAATCAGTACGCCCAAGCTGTTACGTTTATATTTTCATAAAATACCTCTCTAATTTTTTTTTTATAGCAAAACACTGATAATTTTTTCAGCACTCAAAAAAATTCGGTTAAACTAACAAACTTGGGGCAATTAGTATTTCAGTAAAAACAACTGTTTAAAAACAACTGTTTGAAAAGAGCTGTTAAAAAAACAAAGTTTTAAAAACAACTGCCTTAAATTGTTGTCGTTATCTTGCAAAAAATTTAACTGACTTCAAACAACTTAATTTGAATGTTGATCGTTTCAAAAACAAACAAAAACCCACAGGTTTTGAATTTAAGGATATTTTGAGTGATATTTTGAGTGATTGTCAATAAATTCTGAAGACATTACCTCATCGAACATCTCAGTATCATTTGAATTGATGCAATTACATTATCTTTCTAAAAATATTAAAAATCCTTCATCCCGTGAACTTTTCGTTTAGAAAACCTCAAAGATTATGGGCGCCATTTCATATAAACCTTTTCATATTTATAGGATCAAAATAACCTCATGCTCAGATATATTTTTGCGTTAATGAACCTCTTGATTCACGAAATCTGAACTTTTTAGAATTGATTTGTCACACTTAAGTTTTAGAAAACTACTCCGATGACTTATTTTATAAGTTTTTGTATAAAATTTTCGAACAAAATTTTTTTATGTTGAAATGTTCAAAAATCAGTACAATCAGTACATATTTCAAAAAATCAGTACAAATCAGTACAACGTCTTTTGATCAGTACACGTGATCAAAAATCAGTACATGTACTGATCAAATCAGTACGTATGGTCAGCCTAACTATATGTATAAATAGACCTACGTAATCAAGTAACAATATGTATGTCACAAAATATTTTTATCAGGTTAAATAATAGAATATTACCTCACATTTTTTGTATTTTGTTATTGCCCTGAGATATTAAACAACATTTGCATTTGCAAGAATGAGATATGGACATTTGAAATATGTTGTATATAAACCGGAAATTTCTAAAGATAGTAATATTGTTTTTGGTTTGCAAAATTTATACAATTTACAACGTTACAGACATTTGTAGTTTTAAATACAATTTTAATTGAATCAATCAATTACACAGTGCAACAACCAAAATCGGAATGGGATGAAATCAAAAGCAAATGAAAGTTGATATATCCCTCAACAAAACCCTCAAGGTTTTTTTTTTTTTTTAGTTCAGCGCTAGATTTTTTTTACACGCATTTGAAGTTGGCGAACTTTAAGAGCCAATCAGACGACAGACAAATCTTACAATTTGTCTAACTACCGAATGCAAATGTCCTTAATAATAGTATGTGTTCAGATGTGTGTTCGCAAATATCTCCAGAAAAAATGAGCGGTTGGAAGACAAATTGTAAGATTTGTCTGTCGTTTGATGGGCCCTTTAATTATAATTATAATAATAATTGCTTAGAAAATGTACAAGACGTATGATTAATTTTGTAATTTCCATCAAATAACAATCATACGCAACGTTGCACGGTGGATTATTTTAAATAATTTGGCAATTCAGTAAGTAGGTACGAGACCGATTGCGGCGAAATTATTGAAACGGAATTTATTTGGCATGTCCCATACCCAATTCCCTTCGGATTTGAAATAAGTGGTTTACTCGTAAAACGCAAAACGAATATTATTTTTTTCGGAATGAAATCACTTTCAAAAATTAAAGTGGAATTGCATAAAAGTGGTTTTATTCCGAAAAAAATATTTGCTTTGTGTTTTACGAGAAAACCACCTGTTCCACTTCCGAACGGAATTGAATATGTGACATGCGTGTATGAAATAGTTGGGTGACTGACGGAACTCATTGACTGAAGTGGCCATTCATCATCGAAGAGCACAAAACCACTTAAGCTAGAGACTGGGAATTTAGAATGAAAGTTCACCTCGCGGAAAATATATTCATGAAGGGGTGGTTTTTGGAAATTACGATTCTAAAGCATATTACTTCCTTCGTTTTCACGGGAAAATTCTGTCAAACTCTATATATAAAAACAAATATTTTTAGGAAAAATAGTTTTTTTAGGAAAAATAGAAAAAGTACCTTTTTAAAAAGAAAGTGTCTTTTTAGAAAAAGTAGCACTTTTTTGGTAAAATAGTACTATTTTAGAAAAGTAAAAAAAAATTAAGACAAAAACGTACTTTTTCAAGAAAAAAGTACTTATGGTACTATTTTAAAAAAATAAAAAACTTTTGACTATTTTTTTTTTAGCAAAAAAGTACTTTGTTCTAAAAAAAAAGTTTTTTATAAAAAAATTTATTTTTCTTTATTTTTGTTTTTAGAAATAATAGTACTCTCTTAGAAAAAATAGTACTTTTTTTTTAGAAAAAATGTGTTTTTTTAGGAAAAAATAGAAAAAGTACATTTTTAAAAAGAAAGTGTCTGTTTTAGAAAAAGTAGCACTTTTTTTGGTAAAATATTACTATTTTAGAAAAGTAAAAAAAATTAAGACAAAAACGTACTTTTTCAAGAAAAAAGTACTTATTTAGATAAAATGGTACTTTTTTAAAAAAATAAAAAATTTTTGACTATTTTTTTTAGCAAAAAAGTACTTTGTTCTAAAAAAAAAAGTTTTTTATAAAAAAATATATTTTTTTTCTAAAAAAAGTACTTTTTATTAAAAAAATATTATTTTTTTTAAAAAGGTAGTAAAAAAGTACGTTTTTTTCGAAAATTTGCGTTTTTAGGAAAATGTACTTTTTTTTAGAAAAATGTACTTTAAATTTGGAATGTAGGATCTTCCGGCGGAAAAAATCATTCTTAAATTACTTTTTGGAAATTCTTATTCTCATGGGACAAAAAGGGGTAAAATTGTGGGCATAAAAAAAAAAAAAAAAAAATATTCTGAAACAGGTGGAAAAGTTAAATTCGACTTGGCCGAATCTATGAACCTTCCACAATGCCCTTTTAAAAGATAGTACATTTTCTAACGTGAAAAGAATTAACAATTATAATTAAAAATATTTTATTTTGAGTAAAAAACTTTTTTTTGCAAAAATTTAAGGTAAAACCAATCTGAAATTTACGGTTCTGCTAATAACTTTTGAACCACTGGACCGATATGGCTGAAATTCAATACGAACCATACCAGAGGAACGGCAAATATATGTACGAAGCTTAAACATCCTAAGAATTGTCTCTCGAAAGTTAGCGTGATTTTTATCTCGTAAATTCGCAAAAAACCCTTGCCGAAATTCACTCTTTTGCTTATAACTTTTGAACCACTGGACCGATTTCGCTGAATTGCAATACCAATCTGACCAGGTAAATGACCAACATATATGCCTCCGTAAAGTCTTTTCTAAAGTTAGCGTGTTTTACGGACGGACGAACATCGCTAGATCGTCTAAAAATCGATCGAGGATCATGAATATATATAATTTATTTTCAAATTATACACAACTAAAATTTGGTAAAAAATTTATGAATTTTCCTAAAATTTAGAAAAATTTAACTAAAATATTAGTATTATTCCTTACTAAGAGGAAAAAACTTTAGTTCATATACCTCTAAATAGTTCATTGTGTTCTGAAAATAGAATTCTTTAATATATGGTAGAAATTCTAACTGCCCAAATCCAAGAAACATATGAAGGGCTTATTGTAAAAACTTGATAAGCCAAATTGTGCTTCAACCCTAAGTATTTGTATAAGGATTAAAAAGCTCTCAAAATCCTTTTTCTACATTATTTTTTAAATTTGAAATTCAAAATTAAATTTGCATCAAAATCTATTGCGATTTTTACAGTGCCCAATGAGTCTCGAGCCAACGGTTTCTGGACCCTTTGGGTCGTAGCCCATTGGGATTCGAAACCAATCTAGTGCTCAAATGTGTAATACCTAGAGTGTCTTATAACCTAGGGGGTCTTATAACCTTAAAATTTTTATTACAGAATTATTATAATTTTAAAGTTTTAAGGGTAAACGGGTGTAAACAATGGTACAAGGGTAAAATAGTACTTTTTATTTCTTTTGAGAAAATTACTCTTTATTTCTAAAACTCATGTTATATGAAATGGAACAGGGATCGGAATGAAATCGAACGAGGAACGAAATAAAATGGAACAAGGAAAGGAACGACATGGAATGCGATTTTTTTTACTCAATTTTTCTTTAACACTCAGTTTTCTTTTATTCAAAATTTTTCGAGATCTCCCTTCAAATGTAGGTGGTTTTAAACAAAGGGAAAGGAAATTCCTACAACTCTTATTAAAAAATTTAAATAAAAAAGTTATTTTAAAACACGATTTCATATTTCTATGGTTTTTATTTTCTAAAATAATTTCACAATTTCCCAAAAGATTGTGGTTGTGTTAGAAATAAAAATAAAGCAAACACATTTTTGCGGTAAAAAACAACATTGTTAAATTTACTGATAATTCTAATTAAAAATGTTTGTATAGTAAATACAAATATTTATTAAACAATTAATTGGTTATGGGGGCCATAAATGGAATAAATAAATTGAGCATATCTTAAAAAATACAATCATAAAATTTTGAACTAAAAAATCAAAATCATTTTGAACAAATTGTATTAAGTTAGAATTCGGCATTTATAAGGAATTTTAATAAATTTCGGGAAAACGACACTGAATGGTAAATGAAGTTAACTAAAAATTTTTATGTTCGGCAGGGATGGAAAAATTAGTACTTTAGTATATTTTTAACTCTCTAATTGTAAGATACCGCAACCCCACAACTGGTTTAGTACCTCTTCAATACAGACGTTTTCTAACGTTTGTTCAAACAAATCTAAAATATTTTTCAAAAATCTACCGATTTTCAGTGGAAAGTGCTCCAAAAGCTTCAGATAAAATTTTTTTTGTCAATCTTTGATAGGGTTTCCTAAAAAAAAAAGATTAGATAAGAAAAGCATCAATTTTAGTACTTTATATTGCATTGGTTATTTTAAGAACTTTTATACACGAAAAAAACTTCTCAAATCACTAGAAAAAGTCTCGCAATCCCATTTTATCAATATTTGACAGTTTTCCTTGTTTTTTTAATAAATAATTTTCGATTGAAATTTATTTTTATTTTTTGTAATTTTACAGTTTTTCTTGTAATTTTACAAATTTCCAAGATTAAAAAAAATGTAGTAAGTTTACGAGAATTCCTTGTAAGTTTTATTTCGCCAAAAAAGTTGTAAATTTACAATTTTATTGGTAAAAATCTTGTAAAATTGCAAAAAAGGTCGTAGTTTTTACAAGGAATTTTCGTAAATTAATGGGTAGCAACAAGGTTTTTTTTTTAATGTACACTATTTAGTATTGTAGAGTTCGAAAAAGTACTCTTTTTAAAATGGTACTTTTTATTCCAGTACCATTTCAAAGTACCGATTTTTCATTCCTACACTCAAAATAATAACTCTGTAAAATACTCTGTAAAATACTCTGTACAATGACTGTAATCTCAATTCAACAGATATTTTAAAGAGTTTTCTGTCAAAATACAGATTTAAAGAAAAAACTTTGTATTTTGTTGTGACAAAAAAACAAAGTTTCCTTGTTATATTACTTTTTACTTTGTAATCTTAATTTTACAGATAACTAACAGAGTTTTTTGCTAAAATACAGATTTAAGCAAAATACTTCGTATTTTTATATAACCAAAAAAGTTTTCTGTTTTGAGTAGTTTTTGTTTTTGATACCGAACATAAAAATTTTATCTGTATATTTTTTTTTGAGAAAAAGTTGAGAAAGTAGCAAAAAAAAGTTATCAAAAAAATATTTTTAGAAATCTTATACAAATTTTACAAAATAACATGCATTTAACAAAACTCTGTAAATTTACAGAGTATTTTCTGTTTTTTTTGCATCAAATGCATTTTACAAATATATGTAAATTTACATAGTTTTCTTTGCTAAATGGTGGTTTATTTAACCAATATTTTACTAGAAACTCTGTAAATTAACAGTTTTTTTTTTGTCCAAATCATTTTACAGAGTTTTAAAGTAAAATTACAGAGTTTTCTCTGTAAAAAAGCTTTCATATTAAAACAATATTTTACTATAAACTCTGTAAATTAACAGTTTTTTTTTCTGTGAAAATCATTTTACAGAGTTTTTTAGTAAAATTACCATGAAATGTTGTTAGCTGGAATGGTGTTGTTAGCTGGTATGGTGTACTCTGTTAAATTAGCAGAGTTTTTCTGTAATTTAACAGAGTTATTATTTTGAGTGTAGAATTCGATATTTAAAAGGAATTTTAATAAATTTCGCGAAAATGACACTGAATGAATGGTAAATGAGAAATGAAGTTAACCAAAAATTGGTATGTTCGGCAGGGATGGAAAAATTTGTACTATAGTACTTTTTTCAGTACTTTTTTAACTCTCTAAGATACCGTATTACCCCCGCGACTGATTTGGTACCTTTTCGTTTTCTAACGTTTGTTTAAACAAATCTAAAAGATTTTTCGAAAATCTAACGACTTTCATTGGAAAGTGCTTCAAAAACTTTAGATACATTTTTTTTGTCAATCTTTAATGGAGTTTCCTCAAAAAAATAAAAACAAAAGATAAGAATATCATCAATTTTAGTACTTTGTATTGAATTGGTTATTTTAAGAACTTTTATACACAAAAAAAACCTTGTCAAATTACTAGAAAAAGTCTCGCAATCCCATTTTACCAATATTTGACAGTTTTCTTGTTTTTTTAACAAATAATTTTCGATCGATTTTTTTTTATAATTTTACAGTTTTTCTTGTAATTTTACGAATTTCCAAGATTTTTTACAAAAAAATCTATTCAATTTACGAGAATTCCTTGTAAGTTTTTTTTCGCCAAAAAAGTTGTAAATTTACAATTTTATTCGCAAAAATCTTGTAAAATTACAAAAAAAGCTCGTAATTTTTACTAGGAATTTTCGTAACAGCAAAAAATCTAGTAAATTCACGAAACCTCCTTGTAAGTTTTATCGCGTGCAAAAAATTCGAAAAAGTACTCTTTTTAAAATGGTACTTTTTATTCCAGTACCATTTCAAAGTTCCGATTTTTCATTCCTACACTCAAAATAATAACTCTGTAAAATGACTGTAATCTCAATTCAACAGATATTTTAAAGAGTTTTCTGTCAAAATACAGATTTAAAGAAAAAACTTTGTATTTTGTTGTGACAAAAAAACAAAGTTTCCTTGTTATATTACTTTTTACTTTGTAATCTTAATTTTACAGATAACTAACAGAGTTTTTTGCTAAAATACAGATTTAAGCAAAATACTTCGTATTTTTTTATAACCAAAAAGTTTTCTGATTTGAGTAGTTTTTGTTTTTGTTACCAAATATCAAAATTTTATCTGTATATTTTTTTTTTTTTTTTTTGAGAAAAAGTTGAGAAAGTAGCAAAAAAAAGTTATCAAAAAATCTTTTTAGAAATCTTATAAAAATTTTACAAAATAACATGCATTTAACAAAACTCTGTAAATTTACAGAGTATTTTCTGTTTTTTTTTGCATCAAGTGCATTTTACAAATATACATACATATGTAGGTTAGGTTAGGTTAGGGTGGCGGTGCCAGATGGGCACTCCGCATAGACCAATTGGTCCATAGCGATACCACAAAACTTCTTCCGCTTATCGATGTAAACTAAATACATTGACCTTCATTGCGAATTGTTTCAAGCTTTTCAGGTCTATCCTCGTAATTTCCTCCAAAGTCTCGAACTGTGAACTTCCTATAATTGATAGTCGAGTTCGTGCCAAAGCCGGGCAGTGACACAGGATGTGTTCAATGGTCTCTTCGACGTCTGGTGTCTCGCACCTTTTACAGTTTGCGTCCGTAATAAGATTCATGTTCTTGGCATGTTTTCCGACAAGACAGTGTCCCGTTATTAAACCTGTCAACATACGACATTCTATTCTCGTAAGTGTAAGTAAGAATTTAGTTCTTCCTAAATCATAGCGTGGCCATAAAATTCTGCTTATACGACTTGTCCCAAGTTCCTTCCATCTTCGATTTGCTTTGGCGACAGTTAGGGTATTTCGTTTTAGTTTGAAATGCTGGAGTGGCGTATGTAAATTTACATAGTTTTCTTTGCTAAATGGTGGTTAACCAATGTTTTACTACAAACTCTGTAAATTAACAGTTTTTTTTTTGTCCAAATCATTTTACAGAGTTTTAAAGTAAAATTACAGAGTTTTCTCTGCTATCATATTTAACCAATATTTTACTATAAACTCTGTAAATTAACAGTTTTTTTTTTCAAAATCATTTCACAAAGTTTTTTAGTAAAATTACCAAGAATTGTTGTTTTAAACTCTGTAAATTAACAGTTTTTTTTTGTCAAAATCATTTCACAGAGTTTTTTAGTAAAATTACCAAGAATTGTTGTTAGCTGGAAAAGTGTGGTGTACTCTGTTAAATTAGCAGAGTTTTTCTGTAATTTAACAGATTTATTATTTTGAGTGTAATGTTCGGCAACGTTAGGAGCCACGATAAAATAAGTTCGGCTAACGAACATTAAAATTGTTGCTTAATTTGGCCGAAAGTTTGGCCGCTTTTCGGGGACTTTTCTTAAAGAAAAATAAAATCTCGAAATGCCGGTATTTTTTGGGATTAAAAAATTCCGATGCATGCCGGAATTTCAAAACTTTTTGGTCAAAGTTCGGATCAAAATGAATTATTTTTCAGTGAAGTTAAAAATCTTCTTTTAAATCTTTCAAGTAATGCATGTCGGGCCTAAATTCTTTTGATCTTTGGAAATAAATTAAATTAGCTCAATATTTTTTGACAAAGTTAAATTTTACGAAAAGTTTTTTTTTTTATCAATGCTGGCATTCCTAGTTTTTTTTATACCCTCCACTCTAGGGATAGAGGATATATATTAGTTTGTCATTCTGTTTGTAACTCATCGAAATATCGATCTGGGACCCCATAAAGTATATATATTCATGATGCCCGATCGATTTTATGACATTCTAGCGATGTCCGTCTGTCTGTAGAAAATGCTGTCGCGGACAAAATATTGCACAGAGATGACTGAAACTTCACATATTTATTGGAAGTTCTCAAGAGAAGTTTGGTATTGCATTTGAGCGATATCGGTTCAGCGGTTCAAAAGTTATGAACGAAAATGTAAGCACACCTCAAAAATTTCAGTACATTCAACATAACCTAAAAATACAAAATGCTTTAATTCGGCTTCTGGTTGGCATATGTGAACATAATTGAACACCAAATGGTATTTAAACAAGTACGAACACAAAAAAAAAGGAAATCGCGGATTTTTTTTACCAAAATTTTTTTTTTTGCGAAAATTTTTTTTTCAAAATTTTTTTTTTTTCAAAAGTAATTTCCTTTTAACTAAAGTTTTTTGCAATAATCATTTTGAAATTGTGGAGGGTATCACTACATTCGGCAAGGCCGAATGTAACTTTTTTACTTGTTTTTACTCGGGTAAATAAAATTATCTAAATAAATTGAATAATTTGTTTTATGGCGCTTAAACAATAAGTTAAAAAAAAACAGTAGCAAAAACAAAAAAAAATATATTTATATGAACGTTAAAATTTATCAAATGACTTTCAAAAATAAAATTATTAAAAACAAATAATGAAAATTATTAATAATAAAAAAAAAAAACACAAGCACACTATTCTTACGTAATAAATACAAAAACAATATGATAAGGGCTTTAATTTTAATTTACACTTCATAAAAAAAAAATTAAATTAATTCATAAATTTTTTATATGGAATATGAATAAAATTGAAATACATGTCAGTCACATGGTAAAATACACTATTTCCCAATAAAATATATAAATTTTTGCCCAAAATTGGAGTTAAATTACAAACAAATTTTAAAAATGATAACGATAAATCACGTACTATATAAAATGACAATACGTTTTTTAAATTAAAAAATAGAAAAATTATGTTAAATAAATAACACGTTTTAATAAAACAAATTGAAGCACCCTGTAGTGCAAATTAAAAAGACGTTTGCACTGTGGAGCCTTTTAACAAAAAATTTACAGCAGTACTTGATTTAATAAATGATAGAGATAAATAAGCATCAACAAATCTAAAAAAAGATCAAGAATCTAAAAATATTTTTGAAATCGGATAAAAATGATGAATTGTAGGGTAGTTTTCAAATTTTCAGTCTGCAGGAAAGAGCTAAAATTTATAAAAAACAAGTAAAAAAGTTAAATTCGGCCTTGCCGAATGTTTTGATACCCTCCACAATTTCAAAAAGATTTTTGCAAAAAAACTTTATTTAAAAAGAAATTACTTTTGAAAAAAAATAATAAAAAAAAAAAAATTCCGCGAAAAAAAAATTCGCGATTTTTTTCTTTTTTTGTCAAAAAATATGTTCGTACTTGTTTAAATACTATTCGGTGTTCAATTATGTTCATACATGTCAATCAGCAGCCGAATTAAAGCATTTTGTATTTTTAGGTTATGGTGAACGTACTAACATTTTTGAGGTGTCCTTACATTTTCGTTCATAACTTTGGAACCGCTGAACCGATATCGCTCAAATGCAATACCAAACTGCTAAGGAGAACTTCCAATAAATATGTTATGCTTCAGTCATCTCCGTGTAATATTTTGGTCGTGATCACCATTTCCACAGGCAGACAGACAGACGGACATCGCTAGAATGTCTTAAAATCGATCACTGATCAATTATATATATATACTTTATGGGATCCCAGACCTAAATTTCGATGAGTTCCAAACGGAATGACAAACTTATATATATATATATATACCCTCTATCACTAACAAGGAAGGTCTTTCACAGGGCACCCACCGATTCTTCTGAAACTTGTATATGGGAAAGAGGGGAGGAAAATAAGAGTCACCTGTTTTTTCTTAGCTGCCCAATTTCAATAGCGTTCATCCTTGGGTCAAAAGAAGCTTAAGTTTAAAATTTAAGACAAATCGGTTAAAAATTGTATTTCTGAGTTGACCGGTATAGTTGAAGGTGGGTCTAGGGCCAATATTTCGGGTAGTTACAAACATCAGAACAAACTCATAATATCCTGTACCACAGAGTGGTGTAGGGTATAAAAAGTCTCAGATTCTGAAACATTTTTCCTATAGAAAAAGTCTTAGATTCTAAGACATTTTTCCTATAGAAAAAGTCTCAGATTCTAAGACATTTTTTCTATAGAAAAAGTCTCAGATTCTGAGACATTTTTCCTATAGAAAAAGTCTCAGATTTTGAAACATTTTTATTCTGAGAAAAAGTCTAACAACGGAAGTCTTCCTGGAGTCACCCGCCGATCTTAATGAAATTGGTTTTATTTTGTAAAGCAGGAAAAATAAAGGGACACGCATATTTTTATAGCGGCCCAAATTCACATTTAGGGGGTGCAAATGAGGGGGGAAGAACCTGCCTTTTTCAGTTTTTTTCGCTTATCTCCTATATTATGCATAGAAACCTAGTCATGTTACATACCAAATGAAAGGTCTTTGGAAAACATATCTAAAGCACATGTCTAAACATGCACAACTTTTCGCCATATTGAGTAAAATACCAAAATTTTAGGACATTTTTGTTAATAAGTCTAAAAATACAAAAATTTTTGGCACGTTGTTAGCACCAAGAGATAGGTATTTTAAATACCTTTAATCTGATACCAGATATGCCTATATTATTTTTGTCAAAACTGTAAAAGGTAAATTTCCCCCCCCCCCCCTAAAATGGGTTTGGGCCGCTAAAAAAAATACGTGTCGAATTAATTTTCGTTCTGAACAACATATCCAAATTTCATGAAGATCGGAGGGTGACCAGGGAGACTCTCCTTGTAAGTAGTTTTTTGTACCAAATTTAGTCACATTTTTCCTTTAAAAATTTCAGATTTTCCCTAAAATTTTTTTTATAATTTCAGATTTTTCCTTTAAAAAATTTCAGATGTTTTATATTAAAAATTTTTGGATTTTAAGATTTTTTTCCTTTGGAAAATTTTTTAAAAAATTTCCTTCTTTTTTTCTTCTTTTTCTTTCTTTCTTTTTGCTTTTTCTCTTTTTATCGTTTTGAAATTAGGTCTTGGGAGGGAAATTTCCTTTCCCCCCTTGAAACCGCGCATGCTTATAGGCTGATTAAGTTCGAAAATGGGCAAAAGTGGATGAGCCGAATAAATTCTTACTTGAAGAATCAAATCAACCTCTTAAAAATGAAACATTTTTAAGTCGGAAAATGGTAGAGTCCGGCATTTTGATTCAGGGGATTAAAAATTGTCGTTTTTTGACCGGCCTCTTTTTGTGGGCGTGGATATAATGATAAAATTGTATTACTTTAGTGCAAAAAGCATAATGAATGAATTTGTAAACATTTATTGCCAGGGGAAGGTGATCCCCAAACCGCCCTTGGAAAAACTTTTTAATGTTTTTTTTTAAATACTGGAGGGTATAAAAGCTTTAAATATAAAGTTATTCCTGGGATTCCTAGTTGGAACAAAGGGCCAGTACAAAAGCTTTCCAATGAATTCTAACTTTAGCTAGTCTTTTCGCTTCTCCCCATTAAGTGCTGGCTGTAAAAGCTTTGGCATAGTCGAACTTAGCACTCTCACTTGTTTTTCATGTTTTTTTTGGATTTTTGTTAAACAAATGAAACATTTTTATGTCAGAAGAAGTTCAAAGTCCTGCACTTGGACCCAAAGGATTAGAAAATGAAAATTTTTCGGCCCGCCCATTTTTGAGGGCATGGTTATAATTAATTTAAATACATGATAAAATTGTAGTACTTAAGCGTTAATATCATAATAATTGAGTTTATACACAGTTCTAACAAAAGAAATTTCTAGACGATCTGATCGGTCAGATCTTCTAGTCAGTCACTAAATCCATCTTTTTTAGCAGTTTGGTAGTTTTAGTGAAATTTTTTTTTAGCAGTTTGGCAGTGATTGTGTAAAATTTGATTGTTGTTTTTGAGGCAGGACTTTTTTTTTCTTTGCTAGGAAACAGTGTAAGGGTAATAATTTTGTGCAATGCACTTTTTTTTCTCAGTAATTTCATTTAACATTTTTTCAACATACCCAATGACTGACGTTCATATGATATATATCTTTTATATTCATTTCTATTGAAATTTGATCGCATTTTGTATAAATTTTATATATTTTTTTACTTTTTCAAAAATATGCGAGACATTTAAAAAATTTCACTTTGAATATTTTTCCTTAAAAAAAGCACTTTTATTTAATTTTTGTTCCAAATTTTAATATTTAACTTCTTTTTTTTCGTTATTCTCGTTATGAGTTGTTCAAATTTCTTTCGTTCTTAACTGCCCGTACACCGATTAGCCACTGAAGCGATCTTTAGATATTTACAGAATTTTTTTTTTTCTTTCAACGATTAAAGCTTTTTTCCCCTAGTTAAGCCTTAAATGTGTGTGCTTTTTTTATATTTTCGCTAAATACATGTGAAACAATTTGTACCTAAATATATTTATACCTATGTAGGTATACTTAAATATTTACGTACGATTTTACTAACATAACAACAACAAATATCGAGTAGCCTTAACTTATCTACAAACCATAATTAAGATATTGTTAGTATAATTTCACATACAAATACACAAAACTCTTAAAACCACTAAAAAAAAGTAAAACAAATATTTTTATATTTCTGTTTGCGCAAAATTCAACTTAAAGTAAAAGTGTTAATTTACCTAAGGGGGAGGCTATGACGAATTTTAAATACCCTAACCCTTAATTTTATTTCCAGAAACCAAAACATTTCGAATTGCTTTAAGCTGAATAAAAAAGTTTTATACACAATGCGAACGCTGCATGTTACATTTTACATCAAAATTATGAAGCTTTTAATTAATATAACAAAGCTTTTCATTAAAAAGATTTAATAAAGTTTTTAATCAATATGATGTAGCTTTAAATCACTGTCATAAATACTTTTATCAATATGGTGTAGCTTTTATTTAACATCACGAATCTTTCAATGAATGTGATGAATCCTTTGATTAATATTTTTAACATGAAGAAATGTTTTAAAATATATTTAAAGAAACTTTTATGATGGCAAAATATAACTTTGCAAATCCACAAAGCTTATTTTAATTAAGGAGTATTTTCAAGTCCCGGAGACTCCAAAATGTGGCAAATATTTTTTTGATATTTTATACGTACTGGCCACAAGAAATTTATTAAAAATGCTTTTACAATTTTTTTGAAGAAATTTAGAAAATGTTCTAAGTTTAGGAGACGCCAGAATGATTCAATTTATTTTTATATCTATATTTTATACAAAATTATGAAGCTTTTAATTAATATAACAAAGCTTTTTATCAGTAAGATTTAATAAAGCTTTTAATTAATATGATATAGTATTAAATCAAGCTTTTTTAACATCATGAAGCTTTTAATCAATGTGATGATTTTAAAAACGTTTATCCACGCGACGAAATATTTGAAAATATACTAAAAAAAAACTTGTATGATGGCAAAAAATAACTTGCAAGTCCACAAAGCTTTTTTTAAATTTAGGAGTATTTTTAAGTTCTTGAGACACCAAAATGAGGGAAAATATTTTTTATTTTTATCGTTATTTGGCACAAGAAATTCATTAAAAATGATTATACAATTTTTTTGAGAAATTTAGAAAAATTTTCTAAGTTTAGGAGACACCAGAATGACTCAATTTATTTTTACATCAATATTTTACTCAAAATAATGAATTTACAATTTTTTTGAGAAATTTAGAAAACTTTCTAAGTTTAGGAGACCCCAGAACGAATCGATTGATTTCAACATCAATATTTTATTCAAAATAATGAAGCTTTTAATTAATATAACAAAGCTTTTCATCAATAAGATTTAATTTGTAGAGCTGAATCAATATGATGCAGCTTTAAATCAATATTATGAAGATTTTTATCAGTATGGTGCAGCTTTCATTTAACGTCATGAAGCTTTTAATCAATGTGATGAATCCTTTGATTAATATTTAAAAAAATTTATCAACGCGACGAAATATTTTAAAATATACTAAAAGAAACTTTTATGATGACAAAAAATAACTTTGCAACTCCACAAAGCCGGAGACACCAAAAATATTTTTTTGATATTTTATACGTATTGGGCACAAGAAATTTATTAAAAATTCTTTTACAATTTTTTTGAGAAATTTAGAAAGTTTTCTAATTTTAGAAGACACTCAGAACGATTCAATTTATTTTTACAGCAATATTTTACTCAAAATAATGAAGCTTTTAATTAATATATCGAAGCTTTTCATTAGTAAGATTTAATAAAGCTTTTAATCAACATGATGCAGTGCTAAATCAATATCATGAAGATATGCATCAATATGGTGAAGCTTTTCTTTAACATCATGAAGCTTTTAATCAATGCGATGAATCCTTTAATATTTTAAAAAAATTTATCAACGCAAAAAAAATGTTTTAAGATCCCCTCAAAGAAACTTTTATGATGGCAAAAAATAACTTACAAATCCACAAAGCTTTTTTTTTAATTTAGAAGTATTTAAGTCCCGGAGACACCAAAATAAGGCAAATATTTTTTTTTTAATATTTTATATCTATTTATTTAGCACAAGAAATTCATTAAAAATGCTTTTACAATGTTTTGGAGAAATTTAAAAAATTTTCTAAGTTCAGGAGACACCAGAACGATTCAATTTATGTTTACATCAATATTTTACTCAAAATAATGAAACTTTCAATTAATAAATTAAAGTGTTTAATCAGTAAGATTTAATAAAGCTTTCAATAAACATGATGTATTACTAAATCCATATCATAAAGATTTTGATCAATATGGTGAAGCTTTTATTTAACATCATGAAGCTTTTATTTTAATCAATGTGATGAATCCTTTGATTAATATTTAAAAAAGTTATCAACGCGAAGAAATATTTTAAAATATACTCAAAGAAACTTTTATGATGGCAAAAGATAAATTTGCAAATCCACAAAGCTTTTTTAAATTTAGGAGTATTTTCAAGTCCCGGAGACACCAAAATGAGGCAAATATTTGTTTGATATTTAATATGTATTGGGCACGAGAAATTCATTAAAAATGCTTTTACAATTTTTTTCAGAAATTTAGAAAGTTTTCTAAGTTTAGGAGACACCAGCACGATTCAATTTATGTTTATATCAATATTTTACTCAAAATAATGAAGCTTTAAATTATTATAAAAATGCTTTTTCAATAAGATTTAAGGGAGCTTTGAATCAGCATGATGTAGCTTTAAATCAATATCATGAAGATTTGTATTATCAATTTGGTGAAGCTTTTATTTAATATCATGAAGCTTTTAATCAATGTGATGAATCCTTTGATTAATATTAAAAAAAATATTAACGCGAAGAAATATTTTAAAATATACTGAAAGAAACTTTTATGAAGGCAACAAATAACTTGCAAATCCACAAAGTTTTTGAATCAATATGATGTAGTTTTAAAACAATATCATGAAGATTTTTATTAATAGGGTGAAGCTTTTATTTAACATCATGAAGTTTTTATGCAATGTGATGAATCATTTGATTAATATTTTAAAAAATTATCGACGCGAAGAAATATTTTAAAATATACTCAAAGAAACTTTTATGATGACAAAAATAAGTTCTGGAAAATGAGGCAAATATTTTTTTAATATTTTATACGTATTGGGCACAAGAAATTCATTAAAAATGCTTTTACAATTTTGTGGAGAAATTCTAGTTCGAGGCCCAAAAATATTTCTATTAATGATATTGTCATAATAGAGTATTTTTAGTTTATTGCTTTAAAAAAGTTACTCATCTCATAGTATGTCTGTACTGATCAGTTTCATCCCCACTAAGGAATCTTCAGCAGACTTTAGAGAATCATCGTTGGTCAATCAAACATCAAACCAGACATAATATTTGATATATTTCACAAGTGATACGAGAAATACTATTATGAAGGTCCGAAATCTGTTTTCCAACAAAAATAACTCTTTTAAAGCAAAAATTGTATTATGAAAATATCATAAATAGAAATATTTTTGTGAAATATATCAAATATTATGTCTGGTTTGATTGACCAACGATGATTCTCTAAAGTCTGCTGAAGATTCCTTAGTGGGGATGAAACTGATCAGTACAGACATACTATGAGATGAGTAACTTTTTTAAAGCAATAAATTAAAAATACTCTATTATGACAATATCATAAATAGAAATATTTTTGGGTCTCGAACTAGAATAAAACTTTAATGGAATATATATACATATATAAAGGCCGAATAAATACATTTTATTTTTATGTACCTTTTGGTACTAAAAATAAAAAAACAACATTTTGTGGAGAAATTTAGAACATTTTCTAAGTTTAGGAGTCACCAAAACGATTCAATTTATTTTTATATCAATATTTTACTTAAAATAATGAAGCTTTTAATCAAAAGTATTTAATAAAGCTTTTAATCAATATGATGTAGCTTTAAATCAATACCGTAAAGACTTTTATCAATATGGTGAAGCTTTTATTTAACATCATAAAGCTTATAATCAATGTAATTAATACTTTGATATTTAAAAAATTTTATCAACGCGAAGCTATATTTTAAAATATACTCTAAGAAACTTTTATGATGGCAAAAAAATAACTTTGCAAATTCACAAAGTTTTTTTCAAGTTCTGAAAACATCAAACTGAGGCAAATATTTTTTTAATATTTTATACGTATTGGGCACAAGAAATTCATTAAAAATGCTTTTACAATTTTTTGGAGAAATTTAAAACATTTTCTAAGTTTAGGAGTCACCAAAACGATTCAATTTATTTTTATATCAATATTTTACTCAAAATAATGAAGCTTTTAATTTATATAGTAAAGCTTTTCATCAGTAAGATTTAATAAAGATTTTTTAATATCATGAAGATTTTCATAAATATGGAGAAGCTTTTATTTAACATCATGAAGATTTTAATCAATTTGGTGAATCCCTCTGAATAATATTACAAAAGGTTTCATCAACGTAAAGAAATATTTTAAATACTCTCAAAAAGCTGTAAAGATGACCAAAAATAACTTGCAAATCCACAAAGCTTTAATGATTTTTTTTATTAAAGGTGCCTTCAGACTATAATATTTGTAATAATATCTGTCAAAATTTTGTGTAAAATCTATAAAATAGTATGGTGTAAACACAAATCGGTATAAAACCAATAGAAATACGGATTGAAAAATGACAAGCGGATACGTATTCTCATTTTTAGAAATTTCTCTAAAAATGAGAAAACGTATACGCTTTTCATAAGATCAGGGTTTTATTTGTTTTCATAATATTTAAGATGTGATGGTGTAAATACGCAAAGGATTTTTTAAAAGATTTTTTGACAAGCGGAGAAAATTTCGTATTATTTAAGATACGTATTTTCTTACGTCTGAAGTGGACTTAAGAAATATTTGCAAGTCCCGGAGACACCAAAGTGTGAAAAATATTTTTTTAAATCAAAAATAGCGATATCTCGAAAACTCTTCAAACGATTTAGTTTTTTTTTATATTTGTGTTCAGCGAATCAAAATTTATAAATATGGAGTGTTGCAAGACATGATTTTAAACTTTATTTTATTTAAAACTAGCTATACCCGGTCCGCGTTGCTGGCCCTAAGAAAAAAAAAACTGCTTTATATTGCATCTTATTTTATTTTAGTGTCGGACAAAATTAAAGCACGGGTCCGGGTCCAGCTATTCATCTTTGGTTCCACCCTCGGTTAGCATTATCTATAGGAAATCTGAAGAAAATCGGTTCAGCCGTTTTTGCGTGATTTTGAAACAGACAGACATAACGTTAAGTATAGCACAAAGAGCGTCATTTAACGCATTTTTATCGAATCATGATAGTCTAAAGTTCCATGCTGCATCCTCGATTAGTACTATCTGTGCTGTAAATTTCATTGACACCAGTTTTGCCGTTTTTGTGCAATTACGAAAGAGGAGGAAATAACTTTTTATTTATGAAAAACGGGAGTGACATTTTATACACTTTTGCTGAATCGCGCTCTACATATGACCTACTGTTCCCTCTCGGTTAGTAGTGACAGATTCGGCTTATCCGTTTTTACGTGATTTCAAAACAGGCAGATATAACGGTTAGTATAAAACAAAGGGGCGTGGCAATTTACGCCTCTTTGTTCAATCGTGGTCAGTATACTTAGTACAAAGGGCGTTGCAATTTTGATTCCTTTTTCCAATAACGATCTTATATGGCCTACATATGCACTTGATTAGCACTGTATGTATTTAAAATGTCAAGAGAATCGGTTCAGCTGTTTTTGCGTGATTGCGAAACAGGCAGGCAACGTCCAGTATAGTACAAAGGGGCGTGGCATTTTACACCCCTTTTTCCAATCGTTGTATAACATGGCCTATAGTTCCGCACCCGGTTAATACTATCAGTGCTGAAAATTTCTTTAAAATCAAATCAACAGTTTTTGCGTTATTGCGGAGTATGCAGAAATAAAATTAAATTTTTTCATGGTATTTTACGCCCATTTGTCCGATCACGCTCTAATTTGGTACACAGTTAGTACTTGGTAAGTTTTATCGTTGGTTTAAATTTCATCAAAATCGGTCCAGCCGTTTTTTATATATAGATGTCATTAGTGGTACAATGTAAAAATTCGATTTTGCCCACCCCTCCGCCCATTGGCAATAACGCATGGCATTTTACGCCCATTTGTCCGATCACGCTCTAATTTGGCATATAGTTAGTACTTGGTTAGTACTATCTCTGGTTTAAATTTCATCAAAATCATTTCATCCGTTTTTTATATAAAGATGTCATTAGTGGTGCAATGTAAAAATTCGATTTTGCCACGCCCATCCGCCCACACACAAAAACTTAAAAATCTGACTGCACAGTGTTACTCCCTAGGCTATTCTGAATATTCCCTGAAAATTTCATCAAGATCGGTCCAGCCATTTTCGCGTCCATAAGGAACTTAGATATAGCCGTTTTTTGCATTATTGAAATAACTTTCAATTCAATACAAAGTTGCATGGCATTTTACGCTACTTTGTCCGATAACGCTCAAATTTGGCAAATAGTGAGTACTCAGTTAGTACTATCTTTGATATAAATTTCATCAAAATCGGTCCATCCGTTTTTTATATATAGATGTCATTAATGGTGGGATGCAAAAATTGGATTTTGCCACGCCCCTCCGCCCACAGACGGAAAATCAGAAATCCGACTTGACAGTGTTACTCGCCAGGCTATTCTGAATATTCCCTGAAAATTTCATCAAGATCGGTCCAGCCGTTTTCGAGTCCATACGGAACATACATACATAGATACCCACATACATACACACATCCATTTTTATATATATAGATTTTTTAAAAATCTGAAATTTCTATCACCGGTCGACACGTGTAAATTTAGTCTGATTGGTCTCAAATTTGTACCACATACGTTTTAGGCCAAGGAGAATAAAAGTTTGCCAGGACGTGTTACATAAGAAGAAAGACTTTTTTACCATACAAAAAATTCAGACTATGGCCTCTGTTCTCTCTTTCACAACTTTTCAATTCACATGAAAATTTCCGAATCACATGAAATCAAGTTAAGTGTTTTGTTGATCACGTTTTCATTTGAAGTTGAAATCGAATAATTTAAATTTAAAAAATTATAAGAAAAAAAATTCATTCGTTTTACTTTCATCAAATTTTAATTATGTGAAACAAAATGAAAAAGAAATTCGGATGTGAAATCTAGAACACCACAAAAATTCGGAAATTTTCATTTTCACATTTTTTATGTGAATTACTTTTTTTGGAACAGCGGCCTATGTCTGCAGTCTGTGTTGGGTTTCACCGCGATCCTTTTCTTTTCAATATTTTCAACTGTTACAAAATGCATTCGCATCTTAAATACCTCAAAAATGTAGGAGAACTAGAGAATTTTATCATAATTGTTATTGATAAGTTGAAAAAAAATAAAAAAAAACAAAAATATTTTATCATTACCGTTTCATTTTATCTTATCTTTCTTTTACCTTTAAAGCTTTAAACATACATTTGCCTACATACACATACCCATGTTTCATTTAATAATATTTGTGAAAACAAAAAAACATTAAGTAAAAGTTATTTTCAATATGAAATAATTGGAAGAAAACAGAATAACCAATAATTTCTAATAAATCATCATCATTAAGAACTAACTCGTGAACTAGTTCTTAAAGTTAAGTTGCAAAAAAAAGTAAGAGTCAAATTTAAGGGGAGGTGAAAAATTTTAAATGACCTAAAACTTCAAAATGGTATAACGAAATTAGTAAATTTTTGTAGTGAGGTGTAGCATAAAAGCAATTGACCTATGAACTGATAGATAAATAGTTTGAAATAGTAATAAAACAGTTTAACCCACTGAAATTTTAACAATTCTTTCCCAATCGAATTTCAAAAAACTTCAAAATTTCTCGTTTAAAAAAAATAAAGAATAAATCTTAGAAAGCTTTTAAGTTTTGATCAGCTGTAAGAAATTCCAATTGGAATTTAAAAAAGCCTTATTGAAATTTTAAAACTCCAAATTGATATTCAGCAAATTTCAACTAAAATTCAGAAAAGAATACACTGATAAAAATTTGTAAATGGCAATAATGAAAATCTACATTAATGTTATGAAAAATTACGTTAAAAAGGAACCTATGTAGGGTTTCATTGAATTAATGGAATAGGTATCAGAAAATTTATTTGCAAGAACAAGTTTCAATAAATTAATGAAAATTGTTCATACAATATATAAATTGTGTTTTATGAAAATTGTTCATTACTTTAATGAAAAATTTATTTAATTCTTATAAAATACTTTCATTGAATAAATCCTACTTTTTTCCTGAAATGATTTACTTTCATTGAATAAATGCTACTTTTATTTTTAAAATGAAATATATGTACACTCAAAATAATAACTCTGTAAAATACTCTGTAAAATGACTGTAATCTCAATTAAACAGATATTTGACAGAGTTTTCTGTCAAAATACAGATTTAAAGAAAATACTTTGTATTTTGTTGTGACAAAAAAACAAAGTTTTACTTTTTACTTTGTAATCTCAATTTTACAGATAATTAACAGAGTTTTCTGCTAAAATGCAGATTTAAGCAAAATACTTCGTATTTTTTATAACCAAAAAAGTTTTCTGTTTTGAGTAGTTTTTGTTACCAAAGATCAAAATTTTATCTGTATATTTTTTTTTTTTGAGAAAAAGTTTAAAAAGTAGCAAAATAAGTTATCAAAAAAATCTTTTCAGAAATCTTATAAAAATTTTACAAAATAACATGCATTTAACTAAACTGTGTAAATTTACAGAGTTTTTTCTGTAAATTTTTTATTTGCATCAAATGCATTTTACAAATATACGTAAATTTACATAGTTTTCTTTGCTAAATGGTGGTTTATTTAACCAATATTTTACTAGAAACTCTGTAAATTAACATTTTTTTGTCCAAATCATTTTACAGAGTTTTAAAGTAAAATTACAGAGTTTTCTCTGTCAAAAAGCTTTCATATTTAACCAATATTTTACTATAAACTCTGTAAATTAACAGTTTTTTTTTGTCAAAATCATTTTACAGAGTTTTTTAGTAAAGTTACCAAGAAATGTTGTTAGCTGGAAAAACATGGTGTACTCTGTTAAATTAGCAAAGTTTTTTTTGTAATTTATTTGTTTTCGCACAAAAATGTAGGAGAACTAGAGAATTTTATCATAATTGTTATTGATAAGTTGAAAAAAAATAAAAAAAAACAAAAATATTTTATCATTACCGTTTCATTTTATCTTATCTTTCTTTTACCTTTAAAGCTTTAAACATACATTTGCCTACATACACATACCCATGTTTCATTTAATAATATTTGTGAAAACAAAAAAACATTAAGTAAAAGTTATTTTCAATATGAAATAATTGGAAGAAAACAGAATAACCAATAATTTCTAATAAATCATCATCATTAAGAACTAACTCGTGAACTAGTTCTTAAAGTTAAGTTGCAAAAAAAAGTAAGAGTCAAATTTAAGGGGAGGTGAAAAATTTTAAATGACCTAAAACTTCAAAATGGTATAACGAAATTAGTAAATTTTTGTAGTGAGGTGTAGCATAAAAGCAATTGACCTATGAACTGATAGATAAATAGTTTGAAATAGTAATAAAACAGTTTAACCCACTGAAATTTTAACAATTCTTTCCCAATCGAATTTCAAAAAACTTCAAAATTTCTCGTTTAAAAAAAATAAAGAATAAATCTTAGAAAGCTTTTAAGTTTTGATCAGCTGTAAGAAATTCCAATTGGAATTTAAAAAAGCCTTATTGAAATTTTAAAACTCCAAATTGATATTCAGCAAATTTCAACTAAAATTCAGAAAAGAATACACTGATAAAAATTTGTAAATGGCAATAATGAAAATCTACATTAATGTTATGAAAAATTACGTTAAAAAGGAACCTATGTAGGGTTTCATTGAATTAATGGAATAGGTATCAGAAAATTTATTTGCAAGAACAAGTTTCAATAAATTAATGAAAATTGTTCATACAATATATAAATTGTGTTTTATGAAAATTGTTCATTACTTTAATGAAAAATTTATTTAATTCTTATAAAATACTTTCATTGAATAAATCCTACTTTTTTCCTGAAATGATTTACTTTCATTGAATAAATGCTACTTTTATTTTTAAAATGAAATATATGTACACTCAAAATAATAACTCTGTAAAATACTCTGTAAAATGACTGTAATCTCAATTAAACAGATATTTGACAGAGTTTTCTGTCAAAATACAGATTTAAAGAAAATACTTTGTATTTTGTTGTGACAAAAAAACAAAGTTTTACTTTTTACTTTGTAATCTCAATTTTACAGATAATTAACAGAGTTTTCTGCTAAAATGCAGATTTAAGCAAAATACTTCGTATTTTTTATAACCAAAAAAGTTTTCTGTTTTGAGTAGTTTTTGTTACCAAAGATCAAAATTTTATCTGTATATTTTTTTTTTTTGAGAAAAAGTTTAAAAAGTAGCAAAATAAGTTATCAAAAAAATCTTTTCAGAAATCTTATAAAAATTTTACAAAATAACATGCATTTAACTAAACTGTGTAAATTTACAGAGTTTTTTCTGTAAATTTTTTATTTGCATCAAATGCATTTTACAAATATACGTAAATTTACATAGTTTTCTTTGCTAAATGGTGGTTTATTTAACCAATATTTTACTAGAAACTCTGTAAATTAACATTTTTTTGTCCAAATCATTTTACAGAGTTTTAAAGTAAAATTACAGAGTTTTCTCTGTCAAAAAGCTTTCATATTTAACCAATATTTTACTATAAACTCTGTAAATTAACAGTTTTTTTTTGTCAAAATCATTTTACAGAGTTTTTTAGTAAAGTTACCAAGAAATGTTGTTAGCTGGAAAAACATGGTGTACTCTGTTAAATTAGCAAAGTTTTTTTTGTAATTTAACAAAGTTATTATTTTAAGTGTATGAAATTGTAAAGATCTTTTTATAGAATCAAAAATAATAAAAAAATATTTTCACTTACAAGGGAAGTATCTCAACCCTTATGAACCGATTTGCCTGAAACTTAAAAAATATATAAAAGAGACGATTTTAAGGTTGGGGTGTCTACTAGATTTATCGGCCATATCACACTCAAAATAATAACTCTGTTAAATTACAGAAAAACTCTGCTAATTTAACAGAGTACACCATACTTTTCCAGCTAACAACATTTCTTGGTAATTTTACTAAAAACCTCTGTAAAATGATTTTGACAAAAAAAAACTGTTAATTTACAGAGTTTATAGTAAAATATTGGTTAAATATGAAAGCTTTTTGACAGAGAAAACTCTGTAATTTTACTTTAAAACTCTGTAAAATGATTTGGTCAAAACAAAACTGTTAATTTACAGAGTTGCTAGTAAAATATTGGTTAAATAAACCACCATTTAGCAAAGAAAACTATGTAAATTTACATATATTCGTAAAATGCATTTGATTCAAAAAAAAAAATTTACAGAAAAAACTCTGTAAATTTAGAGAGTTTAGTTAAATTCATGTTATTTTGTAAAATTTATATAAAATTTCTGAAAAGATTTTTTTCATAACTTTTTTTGCTACTTTTTCAACTTTTTCTCAAAAATTTTGATGTTTGGTAACAAAAACTACTCAAAACAGAAAGCTTTTTTGGTTATAAAAAAATACGAAGTATTTTGCTTAAATCTGTATTTTAGCAGAAAACTCTGTTAATTATCTGTAAAATTAAGATTACAAAGTAATATAACAGAGGAAAATTTGTTTTTTTGTCACAACAAAATACAAAGTATTTTCTTTAAATCTGTATTTTAACAGAAAACTCTGTCAAATATCTGTTGAATTTTACAGAGTATTTTACAGAGTTATTATTTTGAGTGCAGTGTTTAAAAATTTCGTTGTCCCCTTATGAAACAATGTGGATCTTCGGGAAAATTTCGATAACTGCTGAACTAACAGGAGTATCGTCTTAAGCAAAAATACGTGTCGACTTAAATTTAATAAAGATTATTTCGTATTCATATGAATATCGAGGTCTATATCTATATCCCCAAAATTTACACATTGTCATGGAAAAAGTATTTTACGAAGCTGAATTTTTATAAGGTTATGCCTAGAGTTTGAAAATAATCGAGATATTTCATAATCGCGATTACGATTAAAAAAATTGCCGTTAATCGCGATTACGATTAATCGAATTTTTTAAATAATTTGAGTTGCAATAGCTTTAAAGGCGCGTTTAGACGGGAAAGAAAACCCCTAGTTTTAAAGTAAAACACAACTCTGTGGGAATATACTTTTGACTTTAAAAATTGTTGTGTCAAATCTGATTTCTTTAATACTTGTTTTTGCTGACCATTTTCAATATATTATTATTTGTTTTCGCACATTTAGTCAATAATTTGTAAATTGGAAACCGAATTAAAGTAAATAAAAAATATATAATAAAATTTTATTTGACATTCCCCAGCAAAAACATGGTAATGAGTTGTGAAAAGTAATCATTACCAAGTACATTATTTATAATGAGTACCCATTACCATTAGCATTATTTTAAGCCCAAAAGAAACTACTTCTCAGTAATATGTTATAAAAGCACCTCTAAGTAATAATATCTTTTTGCACTTGCAGATTTTAACCTTTACAATTCAATTAACTTAAAAAGTACTTAAAAACTTAATAAAAATTACGGAATTTTTAAGTTTTAGTAAAAACAAGTTAAATTTTAAATGTTTTAATTAACTAATTATTTTACTTCTTATTGGTAATGGGTTTTTACTCCTTATTTGTACTCCGAGGCAGTAACTACTTATTTATCTCTATACTCTTCACTAGTTATTTTTGTCTCACGCCCTTGTTAAAATAATTAGTGTTTCATTCAATAAGTAACTACTTATTAACATCTGTTTCGGATTACAAAACCCATTACTAGTAATGCAAATTTTTGCTGGGTCCAATTTTAAAAGTTACCATAGAGTTGTTTTTTTACTTTAAATCTAGAGCAATTCTCTCTCGTCTAAACACGCCTTAAAAAATCTTTTGAAATTTACATTTTAGAAAGTACGAAAATACAAAAAATATTATTTTTCAGAAATAAAATTAAAAACTTTCGAACTTTCCTAGTAAAAATAATTCGAGATTTTGAACCACAGTCTCTTTTTTAGTATATCATTGCGCATCAAAAGAACTCTCGAGCGCCCTTGAGAATTTTTTGCTCAGACATTTTTTTAAACCTTCTAATTAAAATTCTTTGTTGATAAAATTTTACATATACTTAAATTTTTTTGACATCTTCAGCATCAAAAAAATTTTTGGAGAAAAATACAAGATTTTCTTACATCTTTATTGCGCTTAAATAAACTCTACAAAGAGTGCTTCATTAAGCACTGAATAGAAACTTGATTTTACTGCGTCTTAATGGCTCTTTATCTGTGCTACTAAAGAGTAATCTAAACTGTGACTGGTTTGGATTCGCTCTTTGCCTCGTGATTCCTTTCCAAAAGCTGCTTCCAGTACAAAATTTCTGTGGGGTCGTGTCGGAATACCTGCCGATGGCCAGTGAAGGAGCTAATTGCGATGAAATTTATTAAAAAATTTTACAAGGCATCATTAATCGGCAACCTGCAGTCAAAGTATGAATAATTACGTTTTTTTTTTTAAATTTCATGTCCAAATTTTTCGACCAAATCCGACCAAAGCCTTTTAAGTAGATTTTAAAAACAAACCTCTTTAAAACATACTCATATCAGAATTTAAATTTTCCTTTAAATTTGAATGACTTTTGCGAGAAAAGGAAAGAAAAATAGCAAACAAGTTAAATAAATCATGGGCCAACCCATCAAAATTTTCCATTCCAAATAATCGGTACCAGAACGCATCATACCATCCTGCAATCGATTCTACTTAACATTCCAGAATCAATGATTTTTGTTTTAAATTGTTCCTAAAGTAATCGTTTTTTAGAGTAATTTAGTTTTTTTGAAAAATAATTTTAAATAGAAACTTCAAAATGGGTTTTAAAAAATTTTGGAACTGATTTAAATTCGTTATAAAAACAGCGTATTTCATAGAAAATTATTAATCGTAATCGCATGATTTTTTTGTCGATTACGATTAATTAGTGCGATTAATCGCGATTACGATTACGATTTTAATCGTTTTGCAAACTCTAGTTATGCCACCATTGGATAGGCATTAAAAAAACCTTTCTTCTCATATGTAAACATCATATAGTTACTTAGAAGAAAATAGCCGAAAAATCCAAATAACTATTTTTTCGCATAAATCCCCGTTATGGCCGATAAGCCCCAACCTTAGAATTGTCTCTTTTCTATATATTTTAAGTTTCATGAAAATCGGTTCATAAGAGTTGAGATACTTCCCTTGTTAGCTCATAATTTTACTCCAACCTTAAATTGTAATACATTATTAAAACCACGAAATAATATAAAACAGCGAGAATTTAGTAAATACAGAATTAATAATTTATTTTTTATTTTAAATTTCATAAAAAAGTCTGAAAAAATCACAAAATAACCTTGTTAAAAAGAACACTTTTACAAATTTTTTATTTTATCTATAAATTTCACTCCGTCTTCTCACACAAAATTTTACTATAACATTTAATAATAAATACTTATTTTATTTATTATTAAATTAAATTATTATTAAATTTCATTCAGCATATGAAATATTTCATTGTTGTAATGAAACAAGGTTAATGAATTCCAGTCATTAGTGATATGAAGCGTTTTTCTATCAGTGTAATTAAAATTTCAAAAAATACCTATTATTATTTAGCAAAGCTCAATTAAGTGGAAATTTTGAAAAGCCGAATTAAAATTTAGAAAAGCACAATTAATATTTAGAAAAACCCGATTGAAATTATGAAAATTCTAACCGAAATCTTAAAATCTAAAATCTACATGAAACTCAAGTAATTTCAAGTGAAATTCACAAAATTATGATGGAAATTCAGAATAGCTATATTAAAATTCAGAACATTCAGAATATTTTAAATAAAATTCCTAAGAGCTTAATTGACATTCAGTAAATCTTCATCAAAATTCATAAACATTTTTTATAATTTTCATTGAGATTTTCTGAATTTTAAATTTTAAGAGAATTATATACGTAAAGCATAATCTGTTATTGTTATGGGTAATTTAAATCCTAAATGGAGTAATTCTTATTTCAATCGTTAACACATGTAAATACTCTGTGTAACACAAATCTCTTCAAAATATTTTGAAATTATTTATGTAAAATTGTAAAAATTATAATACTTTAACCAACATCTGTTATTATAGTTCTTAAGATCATAAACTTCCGTTTTATTTTGTGTAAGAATAAATAGTAAGTCACACCCAGAGCTTCGAAGAATTAAATCCTATTCGAATGAATTCTCAAAAAAAAAAAAAACATTCGATTTGTCACTAAATGAATTCAATCAGCGAAGTATCCAGGATTTTTTTTCCCAGGGGTCACAACAAATTGTTTTTAACTGATTTTAGAATACTTAGAAAAAAACAGATTTTGATCTTCTGAAAGTTCCGGTCGTGGTCCCAACCGGTTGTAAATGGCTGCTGACGCTTTACGTCAGCACACTTAGACTCTGAGGTCATTTGTGATGGAATAGACTTAATACCTATTGGGATTATGACCGCTTTGAAAATGATATGATCGATTCTAAGACATTCTGTGAATGTCCGTCTGTCCGTCCATCCGCCCGCCTGTCTGTAGATGGCACGATGCAGCCCAAAATAAAACAGCTAGCCTCCTGAAATTTGGCATGAATATGTCTTATGGTCCTAGGCAGGCTAAGTTCGAAAATGAACAAAATCGGACCAGGGGGAAAAAGTTCTCCCTTGAGGAACTAAACCAACCTCTGAAAAACACGATTTTTTACGTTTTTTTTATTTTGTATTTTTGTTAAACGAATAAAACAAGTTTATGCAAAAAGAAGTTCAGAGTACTGCACTAGGACCGGGGGGACTAAAAAATTATTATTATTATTTTTTTTTAGTTTTAAATCAAATGAAAAAGAAATCGAATGCCTGCGATATTTTTAAATCGAGTGAGTCTAAAGCGAAATATTCCATTCACTAAAATGTGATTAGGGGAATATGCAATCACTTAATTTTCATTCCTAATGCAAAATCGAATTAAGGAATGAAAACCTTCAAAACTCTGACCACATCCTTGCATTGAAAATTACATAGAGAAAATTTAAATATTTAT
The DNA here is from genome assembly GCA_963921195.1 of Pegoplata infirma. NCBI lineage: Eukaryota > Metazoa > Arthropoda > Insecta > Diptera > Anthomyiidae > Pegoplata > Pegoplata infirma. Next base: position 127,778,852 of record OY992539.1, on the reverse strand, counting down.
TTACAATATTCCTTGAGTACGAGTATAAACAAAAGTTGAAATGGTTTAAAAATAAAGTCATATAATTTACATCTGTTTAAAATATGCAATTGTCAGTTAGGGAAAGAACTATTAAAATATTATAGAACTGAGAAAATGTTAAAGAATATATTACAAAGAAAAAGAAACCGACTGATGTAACTATATGAGACAATTCACAGGTGATGTCAGGCTGCAGAAGAAGAACTGTCAAAACAAGGTTTAATTTTATAAATTGTAATTTAAAATTTGTAAATGATTTAAAAATTTACAAAAGAGAATTAATCCTCCAAATTTTGCGATTTGAACTTTTATTGGGTTTTAATACATTACTCTAAGAAAAATATTTGACTTAGACCCACTTTTTAGTATAAAAATTGACTCCGAACTATTTTTCAGAGACGATTTAGCTAATTGTAAGTTAGTCCGTTATGTGCAAGGAGAGGACTTTAATGCAAATGTATGTTTTTCTCCTTTGGTCATAGAACAGCATAAACAAAATATCTTTGCGAATCAAGGAATTTGCTTTAAAATGGCATCGATTCGTTAGTGCATATTTTTGCATATTTTGCTTAAAATGTATATTTTTGCATATTTTGCTATTATTTCGCTATAAATGCATATTTTTAGGTCATATTTTGTACAAATTTTAGTTTTTTAGCTTTTTTTTAGTATTTTTAGCTATTTTTAAAATTTTTTTATGATATATTTTTTTTTTGCATTAAAGCAATTATTAAGTTTTTTAAGATAATTTTTTTTTTAATAACATTTTATACACACTGTATATATGAATATCTAAGCTTACAATGCCAGACTGAATTCAAATGTTATGTTTTTTTTAATAAAAGTAAAAAACAAGACGATATTTATGATTTTTAGTGCATATTTTAAGATTTTTAGTGCATATTTCAAGACTTTTTAGTGCATATTTTAGGCGCCTAAAACACAGTTTTTTAGTGCATGAAAGTCCTGTCCCTGGTTATGTGTCTGCCTAAATTTTCGGATTTTTTTTTTTTAAATTTTAAGTGAATGCATTTAATCAAATCTCATATAAATCTTTTAATTTTTTTTTTTTTTGAGTAGGTTTATTCTAGCTCGAGGACATTATTTCCTTTACTAATTAAAACTATTATAATTTTCAAGAAAATTATTTTTAAATAAATTTAAAACAAAAAAATAATTTTCTTGAAAATTATTCTATGAGAATATCATAGTTTTAATTAGTAAAGGAAATAATGACCTCGAGCTAGAATAAACCTACTGAAAATATAATATTTTAAAGGTCGAATAAAACAATTTTTATTTTTTAATAAAAATTAATCAAAATTTGAATAAATCTTTTAATCATATATTCTTCCGTAATAGTACATTTAATGCAGAATGTCTCATATAAAACAAGATTTTCGTACACAAAGTGTTAAATTTAAAATTTACATTTGAAGATACTTCATCAGAAGAAAAGTAGCTGAAGTGCAGCGACCTTTTCGGTTTTAGTTTTACACCCAAATGTGAAAATGTGTCTTTGTCTCCTTCTTGGCTAGATACATTTGCATGAAAGAGAAGTTCAAAAGAATAAATTCGTTGTTGTTTTTTTTTTTGGGAACATTTTTGCAGTGATAGAATCTAACCAGTGCGATTCCGTAACTTTTTTAACGATATTATCGTTAGCTAATGAAAATTATCGGTTCTCTACAGGTGTGTCTCTTGATCCGAAATCACCTAAGTGTCTCTTGATCCGAAATCACTTAAATGCCTTTCACGTGACATGTCATGCCAGATAAAAATTGGACTTATTACAAAACTGTCTCAAAAAAGCTTATCCCGTAACCAGAGACAATTGGTCAATCCGAAATTTTTCAATTTTTACCAAGTCCCGAACAAAGTTCAAAAATTTTCCAAGTCCTAGATACATTTTTTTTTGCGTTTTGTTGTAAAAAATTTCATGAAAAATTATACATTTTTAAAAAAATTTCCCGGATATTTTTGATATTTTTTTTTAAGTTTTGGAATAACAAGTATTTTAAAGCAAAAAAAAAAACATTTCGAAAAATTTTCCAAGTTCACAAAAATGTTCCTTAACAAAAGTGATAGGTATTTTTATACACTCAGAAAAAAAAAATTAACTAAAAAACGGGAAAACTAACTAAATTCAAGGAATATTGATAATGATTTAGCTCCATTGCCATGTTTTCCTTCTTTTAATTTCATATAAAATATATTAAAAATAAAGAAAGAAAAAAAAATTTAATATTATGCCAATTTGAACTAAAAAATGGGAAAAATTTTATTTTAATTTAGTTCATACACATTTGAGGACCCGATTGGGTTAAGACCCCATTGGATTCGGACCCGACAGGTTTAGACTTCAATGGACCCAGACCCAGTTGGGTTCCTTAAGAATGTCATAGTTTTTGATCAAAAATTTTTGACCGTTTCGCTCTACCTTGCTTAGTTTTTGAGATACGCGAAAATAGGAGACCACTGGGGTCTTGAGAATTTTAAAACTCGATAACTTTAAAACTATTACTAGGAGAGCTTTTAAATCTTGTTTTTCGTGTTAAGAGCTATAAAAATGCTTTTAAACTTTTTGTTCTGTTAGCAATATTTACCGAGATATGAGCAATTTAAAATTTTCGGGAAATCCAACTTTTTTAAATCCAAAGTTAGGACTCATCGGGGTCCACACATGTGAGGAGGATACTATGGCGATCTATAGTATCGCCAGAACCAAAAATGGCCTCCATTTTGCTCTATCTGGCTTAGTTTTCAAAATATCGCCATTTTAAATTTTTTGAAAAAAAAAAAAATTCCCAAGTTATAAAAATTTTACTAAAATAGCGTAAAAAACTTCCTCAAATCTAAGAACTAATTGGTAGAAAATTGCGTCCTAAAATTAAAGATGAGGAATATGTCTTAAAAATAAAGTTTCTTTGGCGATAAGAATTTCTTTCATGTATTATTGAATTCCATTTAAGAAAAATAATGGATTTTTTAACATTACATGAACTAATATATTTCCCTAATAGTTAAGAAAATTTCACAACTTTTAGTTAAATTTAATTAAATTGTGGGAAAATTTATAAACTATTTTGAAGAAAATTTTTCCAAAGTTTAAGTTAAGGCTTTTTTTTGAGTGCATCTTTGTATGCACTCAAAAAAAGCCTAAACTAAACTTCTACTATCGAAAAACGTGAACCTGAAACAAAATTTTAAGCCACAACCCTTCTTAATGTATTTAAGTCTATAAAGCAATGTTTCCATCACAAAAATTTTCAGCTCCTAAACATTCAGAAAACATTTCAATTTAAAAATTCAAATTTTCCGATTCTGTTTAATTTTTTAAAACATATTCTCTCAATTTAAGAGAAAATTATACAAGATTCTGAAACCCAGCAACAACTTGCATTACCAAGTAATGAAATATGTAATGGGAAATTCAAAAGTTATAACTACTTCTGTTTCGAATTACCTTTCCCATTACATTTACAAGCAAATGTGCCAAAAGTAATGTTTATCAAAACAGTATTAATAACTAATTAGTAATTACATATACACACAAAAAAATAAATTTTGCAATGAACGATTTTCATAGTATTTATGAAGAAATTCATACAATTTATTAACTTTTTCATAATACTTATAAACTTTTTCATAGTATTTATGAAAAATGTTAAATAGTTCTTAAATTTCACATATTATGATTTATTCATAAGTACTATAAAAAAGTTTATAAATATTATGAAAAAGTTAATAAATTGTATGAATTTCTTCATAAATACTATGAAAGTCGTTCATTGGAAATTCTTTTTTTGTGTGTATACTTATAGGTAATGAAAAAATTTTTAAAAAAAAAATTTAAAAAAATAAAAAAAATTTTTAATTTAATTTTATTTTTAATCAAAATAATGTACAGTTAGTCAAAAAGTGAAAGTCTAGTTCTGAAATTTTTTTATTTTACTATAATGACTTAGGTAAGTCATTATTTATAAGTCCTTATTTTATATTTCATGCTAATGCTAAAGGTAATTTTCTGTCATTACTTAGTAATTCGAATGGTAATGATGTGTCATTACCAAGTTTTTGCTGGGAACATTTATATCTTATAATTTTGTCAGATTAAGTGGTATTCGTTCTATATTCTGAACAAAAATTTTTATTTCAAAAATATTTTTAAAAAAGAAAAATTTTGCAATCATCAAACATTTTCTTTTTCTGATTTTTGTTGAAAAATTCTCAAATTATAAAACTTTTTTTTTGTTTTTTCTTAATCTTTTTTTCTTTATGTATTTAGTTTTATGATTCGGCAACTTTTTTTAGAAAAATATAAAATTTTGAGACATTTTTGATTTAGTTTATTAAAATTATCCAATTCCGAGATTTTTAAATTTCAGAATTAGAGACATTTTATATTCTGAAACATTTTTCAAAACAAAAGTTTTCCGATTCTGAGACATTCTGAAATTTTTTTTCAAAACAGTTTTACTGACGTTAGACTTTTAATTTTTTTTTTAGATTTTAAGATATTTTTTATGTTTTTATACTTTATATTTTTTTTATACCAAAATTTTCATGTTCAAAATTTTGGATTTCGTCACATTTTTCCATGAACAATTTTCAGATTTTTAAAATTTTTTCTATATTTTTTTTTTCGAGACAAAATTATAGTATAAAAGAGTTCTTTTAAAGTTCTGCCTTGAACTTGATTGTTGTCTTTTGATTCATGTGCATCTTTAAGTCTTTAAAAAAATACTCGTACTAAAACTATTTTTAGTTAAATTATTTTTTTTTTGTATTTATTTTTATAAATAACGGCCGGTCTGTCTGTTAGAGTCAGAAAAACAATGTTGGGGGCATGAAACTGTATAAAAAGATGATTTTTATTTCTTGAAAAATTAAAAAAAAAATATATTAAATATGTCAATGTAAAATATTCAATAATCGTAGTAAATGCAAGAAAAATTTACAAATTTTCTTATAAAAAAAGAATTACAATTAATGCTAAATAAATATGTAGACAATTTATAAAATTCATAACTCAGCGGCAGTTATAAAAAAAGGAGATTAATTTCTTATCACCTTGACAAAATAGATAACGATAACACATATTTTTTTATATTTTAGCCTTAAAATATGCATTAATAAGTTTTATTAAAAAAAAATTTCCCATGGGGAATTATGTAGAAAAAAAAGTGAAAATATTTAGGACAGGTGGTAATTATCAGAGTTCCCCATTATTCGTGTAGTCGAAAACTCGAGCTACTCGAGTATAAAATTCAGCTTCATTGAACTTTAATATCAATTTGTGAAATTTTTTTTAGTTTGCTACAAAAAATAGTGTAAATTTTAATTAATTGTGTAATTCTACTTGTAATTAATTGAAATTTACACAATTTATTAAAGTAAGTAAAAGGAATTATTTGAAATTTACACAATTTATAGAAGAAAAATGTACTCGTTAATTGAGAGTGTGGATAATTAAGACCCCAACATTACCAAAGGGTTATTTAAAATGTTGATTTTAAAAATATTTTAATTCAGTAGCAATAAACTTTTAAAAAACACACATTAATTATGGCTTGTAAAAACTGTTTTACAATAAAATTATGGTCAAAATATCTTTAATCAATACAAAATTTTTTACATAAAATTATATTTTCATAGAAAATTATATATTCACCATAAAATAAACCTGTTATTTTTGCATACAATCATCATAACTGTCATGTCAATATTTTTTTAGTAATGTTGTTTCTGCATTTATTTTTAAATAAATTTAAAACACTTAAAAAAAGGTAAAAAAATAAATTTTTTGATTAAAACTATGATTTAATCTTTAAAGACAACATAATTTAATAACCAATTAAGGATTCACAACACACATCAGAAATTAAAATTAAGTATTTTTTTTTTTAGATTTGAATTTTGATTTTGGAATTTGAGTCTTTAAAAAAAAACGAAGAATTTGAAAATAACTTTGTATTGAAAAAAATGTTACCAACAATTTTTTTAAAAATATGTATATTCTGTATAATATTACCTCATCGGTCATTAAATTTTTGTTTTATAAACTGTCGAATTTTATTTTAAATTACCCCCTAAAACTGCATACAATTAAAATCAAAATTGACGTCAGGCAAATAAAAACATAAAAAACTTTTGTTATTTTTTTTATTGTTAAAAGATGGAAATTTTTTAGTTTTGCTAAAGGTGGTATGATACTCGCTCCACCTGAAACAACTAATGCGAGAAAGAACAAGAAATACAAAAAAATAAAAACAAAACAAAAAAAATAATATTGCCAACTTTTATTTTCAAAATAACTCGCCCAAAATAGCTAAAAAACGCCCAAAACAAATGTAAAACATTCCAACAAAAACTAATAAAATTGGCAACACTGTTAACATTTTATTCTGAAAAATATACTTTTTACACTTGGTCAGTTTTCCTATGAAAATATATTTGCACTGTTCTCCAAAATATAAAAAAATACAAAAACTAGCAAGTATCATAACACCTTAAGCACTTGGTAAAATTAAACAAGTTAGAAAATTACTGCCATTTCTTGTAAACCCCTTTTAAGCCTTTAAACGCACGATAGTGGTGTTATATGAGGAAAATCTATGAAAAAGACTAAAATGCTCCCTAAAATTGGAGATACGGGGTTAATATGCTTAATTTTTTTATGTTAATTAAGTTCATAGACATTTGAGGACCCGATTGGGTGAAGACGTCATTGGGTTCGGAACAGATTGGTCCAGACAACGATGGGCCATTCCCAGTTGGGTCCCTTAACAATCCTCATAGTTTTTGATCCAAAATGTTTGTCCGTTTCGCTCTACCTTGCTGCTCTTGAGAATTTAAAAACTCAATAACTTTAAAACTATTACTCGGGAAGCTTTTGGGTATTTGGCAGTCTTGTTCTACACTCAAAAAAAAATAAAATGGTAAAACGCCTGGTAAAATGCCTTGTAATCCCGTTCTACCAATATTTAACAATTTTCCTTTCTTTTTAACAAAAAATCTTGTACTTTGCTCAAACGAGAACTACAGTTTTATTGGTAATTTTACAAATTTATTTTCATAATCGTATTCTACCATTTTGAAAGGTTATTTTACAAAAAAAATTGTAATTTTAATACAAAGTTTTTGTTACGAGAATTCTAGTTGATTTACAAAAAAAAAAACTATTTTACAAAAATTATGTTATACGAGGATTTATGTTGTTTAACAATTTTTTTTTTGTAAATTTTCTACTTTTATACCCTCCACTCTAGTGATAGAGGGTATATATAAGTTTGTCATTCCGTTTGTAACACATCGAAATATTGGTCTAGGACCCCATAAAGTATATATATTCATGATCCTTGATCGATTTTAAGTCGATCTAGCGATGTCCGTCCGTCCGTCCGTCCGTCCGTCCGTCCGTCCGTCTGTCTGTCTGTCCGTTGAAAACACGCTAACTTTTGAAAGACTTTACGGAGGCTCCTGAAGTTTGACATATATGTTCTTCATTTACCGGGTCAGGTTGGTATTGCAATCCAGCAAAATCGGTCCAGTGGTTCAAAAGTTATGAGCAAAATAGTAAATTTCGGGAAGGGTATTTTTCGAATTTACAAGATTAAAACCACTATAACTTTCGAAATACAATTTTGAGGGGACTGAAGCTTAGCAGATATATCTGTTGTTCCCCAAGGCTGTTTGGTTTTGAATTTCAGCAAAATCGGTTCAGTGGTTAAAAAGTTATAAGCAATGCACTGAATTTCAGATTTGTTTCACCTTAAACTGTTGAAAACTCGTTAAACAAGTTTTAATAGCATGGTGAAATACCAGTTGTGTAAAACTTGTTGTTGTTTGTTTTCTTGTCGTGGGGTGCAGTTTAGTTGTTAGACAAGTAAATATTTGTTATTGTTAGTGTAACTGTATGTAACGGTAAATCAAATAAAGTATGTGTATGATTGAATGTTACTTTGTTTTTGGTTTTTAAAGAAAAGGATGGTAATATAAAAAGAGGAAAATATGTGAAATAGTTTTTTTTTGTATTACATATATGTAGGTATAAAACAACAAAAATATTTTACAAAGTAATTTGTTACTCAAAGAATTTGTACACTAAAAAAAATTTACACTCAAAAAAAAATTTACACTCAAAAAAAAAAAATGTTACACTCAAAAAAAAAAATTTACACATTATTATTTTTTTTTGAATGAAATGGCAGACTCAAAAAAATGTTGACAGTCAAAAAAATTGTACACTCAAAAAAATTTGATTGATTAAAAGAAAGTTTGACTCAAAATAATATACATATTTCTAATAAAAAATTTGTAATGCAATTTTTTTAAATTGTTTTTAGAAAATTACTATCAGATAACATTGTGGAGGGTATTCATAGATTCGACCAAGTCGAATTAAATTTTTCTACTTGTTTTTTTTTAAATTTCCAAGTCCCGGACAAAATTTATTTTTCTTTATTGAAAAATATTTAAAAAAAAGTTGACAAAATTTTGAAAAATTTATTACGAGGATTCTAGTTAATTTACAAAAAAAAACAGTTATTTTACAAAAATGATTTTATTACGAGGAACTACAGTTTTATTGGTAATTTTACAAATTTATTTTCGTAATTGTATTCTACCATTTTGAAAGGTTATTTTACAAAAAAAAACTGTAATTTTACAACAAATTTTTTATTACGAGTACATATTCTAGTTAATTTACAAAAAAAAACTATTATTTTACAAAAATTATGTTATACGAGGATTTATGTTGTTTAACAAAAAAAAAACATTTTTTTATAAATTTTCTATTTTTTTAAAAAAATTTTCCAAGTCCCGGACAATTTTTTTTTTATTGAACAATATTAAAAAAAAGTTGACGAAATTTTCAAAAATTTATTACGAGGATTCTAGTTAATTTACAAAAAAACAGTTATTTTACAAAAATGATTTTATTACTAGGATTTATGTTGTTTAACAAAAAAAATTTTTTTGTAAATTTACCATTTTGGTTTGTAAATTTACCATTTTCTTAAACATATTTACCATTTTTTCTCGTCAGTTTACCATTTTTATACCCTCCAACCACAGTATGGGGGTATACTCACTTTGTCATTCCGTGTGTAACATATCGAAATATCGGTTGTGGACCCCACAAAGTATATATAATATTGATCCATGCTAGAATCTAAGACATTCTAGCGATGTCCGTCCGTCCGTTCGTCTGTAGAAATAACGATGCAGTCCAAACCAAAAGAGCTAGACCCCTGAAATTAGTAAGGTTAAGTTTGAAGATGGGCAAAATCGGACCAGGGGAAAAAAGTTCCCCCTTGAAGAACTAAATCGACCCCCGAAAAATACGATATTTTTACGAGTTTTTTTTTTAATTTTTGCTCAACAAATGTAACATTTATATGCCATATTATATTCATAGACCGCGCTTGGACCAAAGGGGTTACGAAATTCTTTTTTTTTTCAGGCCGCCCCCCTTTAGGGGCGTGGTTATAGAAATTAATTAAAAATAACGATAAAAATTTATTATTTAAGCGTAAATATCATAAACAAATAATTTGTAAACATATAAGCGGGGGTACAGGTGTCCCTCACCAACTCCACCGACCCCCCCCCCCCACCAAAAATAAAACGACGCCCCTGCGATTTTTTTTAATTTTAAATGTGTTGGAGGTAGTGTTTGGGAATTCCCGGACTTTTCAATTTCCCGGGAAACGGGAAAAAAATAATTTATTTCCCGGGATTCCCGGGAATCCCGGGAAATTTTCATTATTAATGTAAATCATAAAAAACATAAAAATTTGATTATCTTTTTATTAAAAACAGTTTTATTAGAGATAAACAATTAATTAAAACATAAAAAATCAAAACATAAAAGATAAAAATCCTGAAATACAATAAAACAAACCAATAAAAATATTGCAACTTTTTCCTTCACAAAAAAATCGCCAAAAAAATAGCTAAAAATCGCAAAAAAAATAAAACTGCGTTATATGAGAAAAAACTAATATAGTTGGCAGCACTTTTAATATTTATTCTGGAAATGTTAATTCTAGGTTCAAAATTTTTATATTTTTTGACAGTCTTAGCAAAATTATCATTAACCGACGTATATTTTTTGACTTTTAAGTTTTTTCATGATATTAACATACTTTTTACACTGGGTCAGTTTTCCTATGAATATATATTTGCACTGTTCTTCCAAATAGAAAAAATACAAAAAATATCAATTTAATTATACCTGTATGTAAAAAAAAAATGGTAAAAATTAAAGTAAAATAAACGTTTTTATGTAAAAAGGTTTATTTTACAAAATTCCCGGATTTCCCGGGAAAAATTAAAAAAATTCCCGGGAATTCCCGTCAGTGTTTTCCCGGGAATTCCCGGGAAATCCGAACCGGGAATTCCCGGACCCCAAACACTAGTTGGAGGGTATAAAAGATTCGGCACATCCGAATTTAACACTCTTACTTGTTTTTTTTTTATTTTTGCGGTTTTAAAACAATATTTTTACCAATAAAATTGGTAATTTTACCAATTTTTAGCGCATTCAAAATTACGAGGAAATCCTCGTAATTTTACGAGAATTTTACCTGCCTCTTATTTTATGAGAAAAGCCTCGTAAAATCACGAGATTTTTTTGTAAATATACAAGGTTTTTTTGGGTGTACTGCCATTTCTTGTAAACCCCTTTTAACCCTTTAAACGCACGATAGTGATGTTATATGAGGAAAATCTATTAAAAAGTCTAAAATGTTCCCTTAAAATGGGAGATACGGGGTTAATATGTTTAATTTTGTTTTGTTAATTTAGTTCATAGAAATTTGAGGACCCGATTGGGTGAAGACCCCATTGGGTTCGAACCCGATAGGTTCAGACCCCGATGGGCTCAGACCCAGTTGGGTTCCTTAAGAATCCTCATAGTTTTTGATCCAAAATGTTTCTCCGTTTCGCTCTACCTTGCTTAGTTTTTCAGATACGTGAATTTAGGGGACCATTGAGGTCTTGAGAATTTTAAAAACTCAATAACTTTAAAACTATTACTCGGAGAGCTTTTGGGTATTTGGCGGTCTTGTTCTACGTACTTAAGAGCTACAAAACTGCTTTTGAACTTTTTTTGTGTTGGCAATATTTACCGAGATATGAGCATTAAAAAATTTTCGGAAATGCCAACTTTTTTTATTGAGGACCACACATGTGAAGAGGACCGGTGATACTATGGAAATCAAAGAACCAAAAATGGCCTCTATTTTGCTCTATCTGGCTTAGTTTTTAAGATTTCGCCATTTTAAATTTTTGAAAAAAAAAATCCCAGAGTTATAAAAATTTTACTAAAATAGTGGAAAAAAACTTCCTCAAATCTAAGAAGATTAACTAATTGGTAGAAAATTACGTCCTAAAACTAAAGAAGAGGAATATGTAAGATATTTTTCATATATATGGGGAAAATTTCTTTGACGGTAAGAATTTCATCCCTGTATTAGGGAATTCCATTTAAGGAAAATATTGGAATATTTAACAGTAAATGAACTAAATTTTTTTTCCTAACAGTTAAGAAAATTTCCCAATTTTTAGTTAAATTTATCTAAATTGTGGGAAATTTTATAAACTTTTTTCAAGAAAATTTTTTCAAAGTTTAAGTTAAGTTAAGTTTCATGGCCTATGAACTTTTTCATAGATTTCTGGTTTCTATGAATTTGGTTCTTAGATTCCATGAAGGGCATCATTGGCTCACTTCTAATGAATTTTTTCATAGAACCAATGTACGTTTTCATAGCCGTAATGAACAAAATTCTTTCAGTGAAGCCATATATCCTCGTATATGTATGTTTCCATATACGAACATTTTTCACCGGGAGTATATAATTTGTAGAATATATATATTTTTAAGTGAAAAAATACGTTTTCTTATTCCCCTGAAAATTAAATATTATCTTGTGCAAACTGCAATTTATTTCTTGTACGATAAGAAATACACTCATCGAAAAATCATGGTAGGGTATACCCGGTAGAAATCTTTGTTGAATCAAAGAAAAACCGTTGTTTATATTTGAACCCACAAATATTTTCTGTTGATTTTATAATATTGAAATTTATTTAACTAAAAATCTTTAGTCATTCTAAAAGTTGTTACTTTTTTTTACATTAAACTTCAAACAAATTTTTAAACAAATAGCAAAAAATTGCAAATTCATTAAATAAAATGTGTGAAGATAAATATTTAATATCCGTTAGTAATTAAATTTCCGTTAAATGCAATAGTTTTTTTTTTTTTTTTTGACAAATAATACAAAAAACAAATGTAAATGACTCAATGCTTAACTATTTAATAGCAACAAAAACAAAAATAACCATAAATTTACTTAATGATTAACACCCAGACAGTAATAAAATAATAAAAAATATATTAATAAATTATGATGCGCCAAAGTCGCGCTTGAAAAAAAAAAAATATCTAAAAATCGTTGTTGTTTAAAAATCTCTTGAGGGTATTTAAACAGAAAATCAATTGTTGTGTTTTTTTTTGGTACTTCTGTATTTAACAAAAAAAAAATTTAGAGTTTTTTTTAATTATTTTTATTAATAATAATCATAAAAAATCAACATATTTGTTTAAAAATTAACAGAACAACATAAAAAAATGATTAAAATTAATGATTATATATTGGCACAATTAAAAAATATTTTTGTTTTTTATTATTAAACAATTAACAGTTTTGTATGAATAAAAAAAATATTTATCCATCCCTAAATTCAAAAAAAAAAAATAAATCTAACATGCTGTTTTTGAAATAATTAAATCAAAGAATTATAATTTTTTTGCTTTTATTATTTGAATTCCAAAACTTTCACAAATTTATAAAAAAAATTTCGATTGGAGATTTTATCTTTAAACTGCCTATTAAACTTGTAATATTAGGTGCGTTTTCTGGTTTTTTGTTTCGAATTGTACCATACATAAAAAGTTGGTGTCGGGGGATAACTTCCTCCTTGCCATAAATATATAAAAAATCCAGTTAATATAATATTTATGGTTAAAAAATACAATTTTATCATTGTTATTAATTATTTTTTATAACCACGCCTCCAAAAGAGGGCGCACCAAAAAAAATCGCTTTTTCTAGTCCCCTTGGTCAAAGTGCAGGTCGATGAACTTCATATGGCATAAAAATGTTTCATTTGTTAAACAAATATTCAAAAAACATGTAAAAACATTTTTTTGGGGTAGTTTTAGTTCTTTAAGGGGACATTTTTTCCTCCTTGTCCGATTTTTCCAATTTGCAAACTTAACCTGCCTAGGAGCATAAGACATATCGATGCCAAACTTCAGGATTCTAGCTCTTTTATTTTGGACTGTATCGTGTTATCTACAGACAGACGGACGGACATTCATAGAATATCTTAGAATCGATCATGGACCAAAAACACTGTGCTACAGTGAAAAAATACTTCTGATGTGACATAGTATATGTTGTTGGTCTTGTCGAGTAGATCACAAAAATGCCCATTAAACTAGCCAGACACCCTCAAATTTTAGAGTTATTGTCAAAAAACGTTTTTTTTGGGACTTTTCTCACTAAACCTTGTGTAATTCAGAAAATTTTCAACCAATTTTAAATTTTTTAACTGTTTGTGATATAAGAAGAATGGGGCTTTCCATGTCTGTGAATTGGTCTATACATATAAGAAAGATATGTATTGATTTTTTCAATAAAATCTAGTTTTTTTGTTATTTTTTGAAAATTTTTCGAGTTTATCAATTTTTTCTGGTATAGTTCGTTTAACAACCTTTATATTTATAAACGCATTTTTAAAGAACATTTAATTTTGAATTCGATAAGCTTTATCCTGAAGAAATCGGATAACAATTGGCAGAGTTGTGATAATTTTTCTAAAAAAGAAACTTAAGATTTTGCAGGAAATCGCCGTTCAGATATCCCAGGCAAAAAAAAAATTATCATAGGAGGTCATGTACATTATTTTCAAAGGTTTTTGGCGAGCTGAATCCGAATCTGGCCTTTAAATTGCTCTATCTCGTCAGGTTTTTGAGATATTTAACATAAATTGATATATCAAAAACTTAATAAGCGCAATTTCAAGGTCAAATTCGAATTCAGGAGGCCAAAACTTTTAAAATAATGATACGCGACCTCTTTGTATGTTCGTTTATTTTTTTATTTTTTTGCCTTTGTTATCCGAACGGCAATTTCAAGCAAAATCTTAATTTTCTTTTTTAGAAAAATTATCACAACTCTGTCAATTGTTATCCGATTTTTTCGGAATAAAGCTCATCGTATTCACGATTAAATTTTCTTTAAGAATACGTTTAGAAATATAAATGTTGTTGAACGAACTATAGCTGAAAAAAAATCGATAAACTCAATTTTTTAAAAAAATAACAAAAAATTAGATATTGTTAAAAAAAACCATTCCATATCATTTTTAATTGTATAGACCAATTCACACACATGAAAAGCCCTATCCTTCTTCTATCCAAAACAGTTGAAAAATTGAAAATCAGTTGAAAAATGTTTAAGTTACACACAATAACTTTAAAATTTGAGGGTGTCTGGCAAGTTTGATGGACATTTTTGTGATCTTTTCGACGAGACCTACAACCCTAACTACCTAATTTTAAAAGTATATTCGATTTTGTGTTTTTTGTAACACCGTGTAATATACTTTAAGGAGTCCTCGACCGATATTTCGGTGCGTTACACAAAAAAATCTTAATTTGCTCCACCCTATTTTCAAGTCAAAAAAGGAACCCAAAGACATTCTTCTACAGGTCGAATATTTTTTTGTGGTACCTTTTTCGACCCCGACGATTTTGAAATTCGAAAAGAAGAATAAATAACTATGTTACGATAGCGGAGCATTCTTCAGAGTTCTCGGAAGATCTGTCTAAACGGACAAGAAACTTTGGTCTGGTAGTTTATTCAAGTAAAATCGAGCTTGTTTTGTTTAAAAGGAAAAATAAAATTCCTGCTCTTGATCCTTCTTCTCTGTACGGCACTGAAATCTTTTCTTATATAGAGTCAATTATCTTGGAGTATTTAGAAAAATGCTTTCTCTATGAGCCTTTTTGAGCGCCATACCACTACGCATCCAGGGAGTCTTAGATAAGGGTCATTCCGGGTAGTGGAGCCTCCATAAAGTTTTACACAGGTGGATCGAAGCTACACGAACAAGTGGGCTTTGGGGTCTATTCGGAATATCTTGGGTAAACCCTGGCTTGAAAATTTTCAGATCATTTCAGTCTTTACCAGGCAGAGATGCTTGCAAGAAAGCTGACTGGGTGAGTTGAAATGTCTTGTATACAACCGCAGTCAACATCTATTCTGACAGTCAAGCCGCGGTCAAGTCCCTAGAGCCAATGTTTCTGAAAACAAGATCTGCCCTTAAATATCGCATGTCTTAAAATGAGATGGCCAAGCAGTTTGACATACGACTCATATGGATCACAGCGTACGGAGACATTAAAGAGAATGGCAAAGCTGATGAGATTGCAAGACTGGGAACTACCTTACAGGTTCCATTAGAGTTGGAGTGTGTTGGTTCGCCTCCAGAAACTTGCAAGCAAAATCTACGGCTTTGTTTCGTGACAGAGACAATTCAGAGATGGGCAATTGGATGGACGTGTGAGACTACACGACAGATTTGGTATTCTCTTAATCAGAAGCGCACAAGTGAGCTGTTATAATTTCCAAGAGTAGAGATTTCGAAGGTGGTTGCTATAATTACCAGACACTGCCTTATAGGAAAGCCCGCTGAGCGGTTAAATGTGCCGTCAAATGACTTTTGCCGAAGTTGCATGGATAAAGAGGAGGTGAACTATCGAACACTTCATCTGCCATTACCCGGTACTTTCTGGTCAGAGACTTGCTTCACAGGAATGTAGGGAGGTGCACGATCTTTCTGCTTTGACAGATGCCAAAACTCAATATATAAGGAGTTTCATAAGAAGCTTAAATTGGTTTAACGGCAGGGACTAGTAGGGGAACCACATTACGGTTCCATGGTATCACAGCGGCTTTCAGAGTCTATGTGTGCTGAAAACATCAGCAGCCACTTAGAAGCCTGTGCTAGACAACTAGAGGCAATCTACACCAACAATTTCATCGTTTACAATAGATTTCTGGTCTAGACGGGGTGTTTAACCTAAAATTTCAATTTTAACCTGTGATTTCAATTGTTTTTAATCTCAGATTTGGGAAAGTATGCATAATTGACTAATAAAACAATAAAGCTATCTAGATAAATGATTTATAACTATTTTTAGTACAGCATAATAACTGAATTTTGTTTATGGCTACAAATAATGATATCATCATAATAAAAATCAAAAAAAAAAGAACAAAAAACTATAAACAAAATGAAGAAGAATAAATCACTGCTTTAAAACTATTTGACAGTTTAAGCCCAAAAGCAAAAAAAAAAAAAAAAAAAATATCCAAACAAAGACTTTAAAAATAAACCATAGAAAAAAATTTGCCAGAGAGAAGTTAACAAATTACCAAAGTAATTTGTATAATGCGGGTGAACAATAGCTGAAAAAAAAAATATTTTTACCCACTTATACACATTTTTTAATTTGAACTCAGGCCTATTAATCAAATGTCCATACAAAACTAGTTTGATAAACCTTCTATTAAAGCTAAAATTTCAATTTCAATAGGAATAGGTAAAACTTTTAAAACTTTAATAAAAAAAAAACTGCGAATAAAAAACTGCGAATATAAAAAATATTTTTTTAATTGCTTAAAATATTTATGATTTGAAAAGGCGCCAAAAACTTCTATATTCATTTCATGTATCGAATAATTTCAATTAACAACAATTAAAAAAAATAATTAAAAATAACGCCTAAAAATCATTGACATTTTTTTTTGTTTACTCTTCGGAAATATTTTTTACTCCTAAAGTGAATACACAACAACACAAGTTCAATGTAAATAGCAACAAATTAAAAAAAAAAATACGTTAAAAACAATTGACTATAAACATTTTTTGAAAATCAAAAAAAAAAAAAACGTCTATGATTCATTTGTAGTAATTTGTTTGAATACAATGATATTTTTTCAACACAGAAATTATAATAAAAAAAAAATGTTTACCATACTCGTTAAACTTGATAGACAATGGTCATTAGGGTGGCAGTGAAATTTCAACCTTGTCGGGTCGGAATATTGTGCCAAATGGTCTAGAACTGATGTGGACAAAATTTTAGCTAAATATGATCATTTTAACACATGTCGCTTTGAGGTCAAAGTTCACAAGGTAAAAAAAAAATTTAAACAAACAAAATTTTTTTTTCGATTTCTTATTTTTTATTTTTGAATGTTAGTGAGCTTTATTATCTTATTAACAGCAAAAAAGTTAATTTCGATCGGACAAGTTATTCAATTCCAAAATGGACTTCGAAAAAAATTTTAAGGCTGGTTAGGTGCTTACTCTAAAAATTTTTCAATTTTTTTTTTTAGTTTTGACAAGCATGCATTAAAGATTTATTAGTAGTAAATTAATAAACAAAGACTATATTAAAGAGCGACAAAAAATCTTTAATGCTTATCAAAACTAATTTTTTTTATTTTAATTTTTAGAGTAAGCCCAACCAGCCTCAATTTTTTTTTCGAAGTCCATTTTGGAATTGAGAAAATTGTCCAATCGAAATGAACTTTGTTGCCGTTAATAAGCTAACAAAGCTCACTAACAATCAAAAATAAAAAATCGAAAAATATTTTTTTTGCTTGTATGGACATTTTTTTTACCTTATGAACTTTGACCTCAAGGGGTGTTACGATTTGGCTTAAATTTGTCCTACGTCAGTTTAAGACCATGTGGCATAATATTCCACCCCGACGATATTTAATTTAAAAAAAATATTCCACCACACATTTCGCTGCCATCCTAATGGTCATGATCGTAGTAATGAACTTAACGTGACCAACAAATAAGGCAGACAAATAATTAGAACTACACCAGTTCGTAATTAAAATTGAGATTCTGATAAAATGCCGGATTCTCTCTGCTACTGCCGACACAGCTTTTTGACAAGAGCGAGCAAAACTTGTTGCTTTTGTTGCTCTCAGTCAAGTGGGTGAGGTATGGCTTGAAGACTAAAACATTGACACCATTATGAAGACGATAGGGTCTGCAATCCTAATCTTTCAAATCAGAATTGGAAGATTGTCAGATTGGGTGAGATGGAGGGCGCTCGTCATCAAGCAGTAATTTTGACTTATGAGGAATCACTTTCGCTTTAATTTGCCTTCAAAGACGACCTGAAGCATATTTAAGATGCAGCCAAGCCAGTGACAGAGTCGTCTGGGGAGGAGAATCTGGATGGGGTTGAAATTCAGGTTAGAACCCAAAAAGTAATAAATGAGAATAGCTTTGATGCCTCCCATTCTAGGCTGATGGGAGATGCATCTGGCACATTCGACACCGAATATGGTACCGAATGCGACCTCTATAATAACACAGAGGACGAAGCAAATGTCACAGTGGATGGATTCGGAGAGTTTAGCAGTCTCCGATTCAGTATTGATGGCAGACATATCTAGCTTATTCGAAACAGAATTTGGAGACGAATGGCACCCCTATGATAACACGGAGCTCGAAGCCAATAACACGGTAAAGGAATGGATGGTTGAGGAAATAAAAAACTGAATATGGAGATGAATGCGACCTGTATGATAACATAAAGGACGAAGCCAATAACACGGTAGTGGAATGGATGGTTGAGGAAATAATAGATGTTGCGGTTCTAACAAATAAACCTACATCGCAACAAGCCAGCTTCAGTTGCACTCTTGGTTTCGGATAAGACAACTGGGTTTGAGTTAATGATTGCCCAGGATGAGGGTTCACCCACAGCCTGTATCTTGGCGAGAAATAGCTTAAATTTATTTTTATTATCAAGTTTTAGTGTTATGAATGTTACAGCGGCTACCGTTGATATTTTGGAGAAGGAAAATGGTATAATTCGAGAGTCTGAATTGGTGATGTGCGGCGATACTTACTCACATCATTCAATGTGGGGAAGTACAGACACAAGCAAAAGAAGCGAGTAACTTTTGGAGTTTTTGTTAAGTACTAATCTGTATATTTGTAACAGGGTTAATGAACAAACTTTCTTTACAAGTAAGCGACAAGAGGTGCTTGATTTAACACTTTTAAACGATAAATTGTCTAATGGAATTGATGACTAGAGGGTTTTGGAAGACCATTCTTTCTCAGATCATCGCTACAATAAGTTTTAACTTATGGAACGTGGCCCAGCTATCTCTAGAAATCTTTTCCTGGGTTATCTGGGTACCCTTATTTGAACCGAAAAGATTGGGGGAAATGGTTTACATCACTGTAAGGCTGTCTCAGCTGCATTCTTGGTTTGCGGTTCCAAGAACCCCTGGGTTTGATGGAACTGATGATTGGAGAGTTTTGAAGACCATTATTTCTCAAATCATCGCTACAATGAGCTTTTACTCACGGAACGTGGCCCTGTTTAAGCTGTCTCCTAGAAATCCTTTTCTGGGTTATTGTATAAAGTATCCTTATCTGAACCGAAAAGATTGGCGGAAATTGCTTACAAGAGGTTCTTGATGTAACGGTTGTAAAAGATAAATTGTCTGATGAAATTGATGACTAGTGGGTTTTGGAAGACCATTCTATCTCAGATCATCGCTACAATGAGCTTTTACTCATGGAACGTGGCCCAGTTTAAGCTGTCTCTAGAAATCCTTTTCTGGGTTAACTGGGCACCCTTATTTAAACCGAAAAGATTGGCGGAAATTTAATTTCTGGTCGACCAAATAATAATTGTTTGTAAAAAGTCCCTCAGTGAGTTGCAGAAAAGCAGAGTTTCTGCAGAAAGCTCTTCAATAAGGCAAATCTTCGGAAGCGCACGATAGGATACAACTAAAAATTTATAAGAAGATGATCAGAATTTACAAGTTATTCGAAAAACTTTTGTTGAAAGAAATTAGACGTTTTTAAGGCATCCAGGCTGCGCAAAGATCTGGCTTTTTTTTTCCTTCCACCCTGGGATACATGAAGCATCGTACTGGGGTGTGGTTTTCCTTCATTGGATCTCCTACTCAACATACATTTGCCGGGGAATTTCTTGACGCCGTCATGCTGACGCCCAAGCATCTGAAATAACAACTATGGCAACATTGATCTGGGCTTTTTAAAGCAACAGACCCTATAAATCTCCTAGTTCTAGTAAAATTCCTTCTGGGATGCAACAAGTGTCGACTGTATAGCTCCTTGGTTGTATAATTTATACACATTATGCATAAACTGTTCGTATATACTTTTAACTTGGAGGTATACCAGAGTCGTTTTCTCGAAGGCTGAAAAACTTCCAACACTGTCCTGAACAATTTCTATCATTTAAGATATTATAACGAGTGACAGACTCATATTCGCGTAAAGCTCTGAGCTTTTGAGTCTATTCGGAAGAGCTTGGGTTTAGCCTAGCTCAATGATTGCCAGATCATAGCAGTGTTTGCAGGCAGATATGTCTGCAGTAAAGGAAGTGGCTGACTTGTTGAGATGCAAATGTCTTGTCTACAACCGCATTCAACATCTACTTTAACAGTCATGCCGAGGTCAATTCCCTAGAGTCAATGTTTCTGAAAACAAGACCTGCTCTTAACGTCTTCAAATGTGATGGTCACGCAGTTTGACATACAACACATATGGTCGCAGGACAAAGGTACATTCCAGGGAATTGCAAAAATAACGAGCTAGTAAGGCTGGCAACTACCTTACAAGTTCCTACGGTATTGAAAAGTAAAGCTTGCTAGCGAAATCTACGGCTTTGTTCCTCTAGGGAGACTTATCATAGACGAATCTTCATTCTAGGTATTATCATTATTCAAATCTATATTAAACGAGTACAAATGATCTCTCATTAAATAATATATTTGGGTTTTATTATCACAGTTTCTCAAAAAAAAAAAAAAACTAAAAAAATAGTAATAATATTATTCTAGGCGTTCCATTATTATTGCTTTTATGACTATTATTATTAAATAATGACATCATCAACACCATCATAAAAAAATGCTTCTTTTGGTTTGCTAAAGAATGAAATAATATAAAGAAATGTATTTTTTTCTTAATTTTTGCAAACATTTTTTTTTCTTTTATTTTCATTATTTTGTAACTCCCTTCCGAAATATAAACTTATATATTTTTTATTCAGTTTCAATGGTACAATAAAAAATATATTTATTGTGTTTAAGATTTATGACATCACCTCAATGTGTTTGTTAAACCCATTGATCTAAGCCTGCGTACCAGTGTGTTTGGGATTGTTTACTATGAATATTAAACATCTGTCCCCTGATTTTTAGGAATTTTAGGAAAATTTTTAGGAATTTTAGGAACATTTTTAGGTTTAGCTAAATGGAGGCTTTTGTTTTCAAAATTTTAGTTTTACTTTTCTGAATTTCAATTGGGCTTTTCTGAACTTCAATAGGGGTTTTTGGATATTAGTTGGGCTTTTTTGGACTCCAACAGGGTTTTTTCTGAATTTCAATTGTGATTTTCTTACTTTTACTTGGGTTTTTCTGAATTTTAATTAAGCTTTTCTGAAATTCAATTGTAAATGCATAATGGCGCCCAGATTGGGGCCAATGCATAATGATTGAAGGAAATTAAAGTTCGCCAAAAATCACACTCTTCTGTACACCTAAATAAGAGTGGGCAAATAATCCGATAAACTTATTTTCAAAGTGATTATTGCATTTCTATGCCAATTTGAATTTTTTAAATTTCAATAGAGATTTTCTGAATTAAACTTAAGGTTTTTTGAAATTTAGATTGAGCTTTTTTGAATTTTTTCTTGTTTGTTTTTAATTTTAAATGGTGTTTTATAAATTTTAATTGGGACTCTCGGAATTTAAAAAAGATTTTTCTGAATCTCAATTGGGTTTTCTAATTTCAATTGGGTTAATTGGAAATTTTGGTAATGAAAAAGTTTTGGGTTTTTAAAAAAAATAGTTTATAAATGCATCATGGCGCCCAGCTGGGGGCCACTGCATAATAATCGAAGGAAATTAAAGATCGAAAAAAAATCTTACTCTTATGAACACCTAAGAAAGAGCGGCCAAATAATCCGATATTTTTTTTTTTTCAAAGTAATTATTGCATTTCCATGCCAACAGTGGTATATTTCAATTGAGCTTTTTGAATTAAGATTGAGTTTCTTGAATTTGAATTGAGATTTTTCAGAATTTCAATGTGGATTTGCTGAATTTAAAAAAGCTTTTCGAAATTCAATTGAACTTTTCTGAATTTTTAATGAGCTTTTTTGAATTTCTAATGGTTTTCTCTAAATTTTAATTGGGACTCTGGGAATTTAAATTAGAATTTTCTGAATCTCAATTGGGTTTTCTAATTTCAAATGGTTAATTGGAAGTTTTGGTATGGAAAAAGTTTTTTTTTTTTTAAATTGTTTATAAATCATGGCGCCCAGCTTGGGGCCAGTGCATAATAATTGAAGAAAATTAAAGATCGACAAAAATCTTACTCTTAAGTACACCTATAAAAGCTTGGCCAAATGATCCGATAAATTTATTTTCAAAGTCATCATTGCATTTCCATGCCAATAGTGGTATATTTGAATTTCTATTGAGTTTTCTGAATTTCAACTGGGATTTTCTAAATTTAAATTAAGCTTTTCGAAATTTCGATAAAGCTTTTATGAATTTTAAACAACAGTATGGGGGTATACTCACTTTGTCACTCCGTGTGTAACAAATCGAAATATGGGTCTGGGTCTGCCATAAAGTATACATCTTATTGATTGTTGATCGAATCTAAGACATTTTTGGAATGTTCGTATGTCAATCGATCTGTATAAGATACGATGAAGTCCAAAATAAAAGTGCTAGACCCTTGAAGTTTGACATGAATATGTCTTATGGTCACAAGCCATGTTGGTAAACGGCTAGGGGGGAAAATTTCTAGAACAAAACCAACCTCTGAAAAAATTTTTGCATTTTTGTTAAACAAATGAAACATTTTCATGTTTGAAGCAAATCAAAGTCCTGCACTTGGACCAAGGAGGTTGGAAAATGTAATTTTTTTTTTCAGTGCGCCCCCTTTTGTGGGGGAAATAATTTTAAAAAATAATTTAAAACAAGTAAGAGTGTTAAATTCGACTGTGCCGAATCTTTTATAACCTCCAACACGTTCAAAATTAAAAAAAAAATCGCAGGGGCGTCTTTTCTTTTTTTGGGGGGCGGGGGGGGGGGGAATCGGCGGAATCGGTGGGGGACACCTTTACCACCGCTATATATGTTTAAAAATTATTTCTTTATGATATTTACGCTTAAATAATACATTTTTATCGTTATTTTTCATTAATTTCTATAACCACGCCCCTAAAGGGGGGCGGCCTGAAAAAAATCAAATTTCCTAAGCCCGTTGGTCCAAGCGCAGGTCTATGAACATAATATGGCATACAAATGTTACATTTGTTGAACAAAAATTTAAAAAAACTCGTAAAATTTTGTATTTTTCAGAGGTCATTTTAGTTCTTCAAGGGGGAACTTTTTTCCCCCAGGTCCGATTTTGCCCATCTTCGAAGTTAACCTTACCAGTAACATAAGAGATATTCTTGCCCAATTTTAGGGGTCTATCTCTTTTGGTTTGGACTGCATCTTTATTTCTACAGACGGACGGACATCGCTAGAATGTCTTAGATTCCATCATGGATCAATATTATATATATTTTGTTGGGTCCCCGACCGATATTTCGATATGTTACACACGGAATGACAAAGTGAGTATACCCCCATACAGTGGTTGGAGGGTATAAAAATCACCGGTGCAAAAAATTTTGTTTATTACTTTTTTTACATGTGGAGGGTATGAAAATTACCACTCTCACTTGATTCAATTTTAATTGCTATTTTCTAAATTTAAATTGGGACTCTTGGAATTTAGGTTAGACCTTTCTGAATATTAATTAGATTTTCAAATTTAAATAAGAAAATTTTAATTTTTAAAATAGAAAGTTTATTTTTTTTTATGGCGCCCAGCTTGGGGCCAATGCATAATAATTGAAGGAAATTAAAAATCGCCAAAAATTTCACTCTTATGACACCTAAACAAGAGTGCCCAAATAATCCGCTAAATTAATTTTCAAAATCATCATTACATTCCCATGTCAATTGTGGTTTAGGTGTAATTATATATTGTTTGGCTTTTCTTATTGTGTGTAGACTCCCATAAAATATGGGTGCTACGCATGCGTTCGTTTTGTATTTTTCTTTCTTTGTAAAATACATAAGAGAGAATTCATTGTAAATAAAAGTTTTGTTGTTGATTTATATTTTTTTGTTTGCCCTTTTTGCTACTGTATTTACAAAATTTATTAGTGGGCGCGCGTATTATTTTTAAACCGATTTTATTAGCATTCATTTTTAAAAAAATACGCTAACATATATTATTATTTTTTTACTGTTTAATTGACAGTACTCGAGTAAACCATTAAATGTAAATTATATGAGGCAGTCCATACCTTACAGCAGATTTTTAAAATTTTATTAGAGGACTGGAGGGCAAGGTGTTGGCAGAGTTTCCAAAAATACGATAAAAATTTTTAATGCTTACCTAAAAAAGAAAAGAAAGTAAAATAGAATTAGAATCATTTAAATTTAACTACAGTAGAATCTCACAAATTAGAACTCTCACAAATTAGAACTGTCCAGAAATTAGAACCGGCTATTTTAATGTATTGGACGCTCTAAAATTAGAACCTTTGGTTCTAATTTCTGGAAGTTTATCTTTTTTGTTTTTATTTACACTACCAAATATTTTTTTTATAGTTTTTTTTTTAAACTAAATAGGGGAAAACCCGAATTGTATGTAGTTAACGTTCTAAAATTAGAACCAGTGGTTCTAATTTCTGGACTTTTTTTTGTTTTTATTTTCACAATTCCATAAGTGTAAGAGAAATCGAAAAATGGAATTACGATGGGTTTAATGACGGATCAAATAGCATTGACGATGATATAATCGATGTAACGCCTGTTATTTCTCATTTTAAAGCCCTTAAAAGTGTTTTTTGTACAAATTTAATGTGTTATAGTAATTTAATATTAACAAAAAAATAGTTTTATGTTAAAATAAAGCAGTCGTAACTATTTTTATTATTATTTTATCATTTTCTTTGAAAAAAAAAAATGTCCAGAAATTAGAACTTTTCAGAAATTAGAACTACCCGAGGAACAAAGTGGTTCTAATTTGCGAGATTCTACTGTATTTACATGTTAATTTAATATTGCAGACTAATATGATGAGATTAATGTTTGATACCTTTTTTTACTTTTTATAAAGTACCAACAAAAGGTACCAGCAAGGGACAAACCAAAAAATGACCTTAGTGAAGACCGTTCTTAATCCACGAGAAAAATATGTCAAAACCTGTACAAAATATTTGTATACCCTCCATATAGTGTTAGAGGGTATATCGAGGTTGAATATTCAAAACTGGATATCAGTGCTTGTTGGAGATAGCAAGTTTTAAATATAGGCTCCTAGATGTATCATTCCGTTTGTAACTCATCGAAATATCGGTCTGAGACCTTATAAAGTATATATTATTGATCAGTGATCGATTCGATTTGTAAGATATTCTAGCGATGCTGAAAAAAATATTACACAGATATGACTGTAACTTAACATATATGTTGTTAAGTAACTATAGTTACTTTGATGTAGTTTATATGAAGAAGTACATATATGTAACTCTTCATATAAACTACATCAAAGTCGAATTCCATTTGTAATTCGAAGATTCCAATTGTAATTCGAAAACGGACGAGTATATCAACAAAAACTTGTTTTGTACGCCTTTAAAAACATTTTTTTGTTGATTTCCTCTTTCGTTTTCGAATTACAATTGGAATCTTCGAACTACAAATGGAATCTTCGAATTACAAGTAGAATCCTCGAATTACAATTGATCTTTTACGAATTACAATTGATCTTTTTCGAATTACAATTGATCTTTTACGAATTACAATTGATCTTTTTATACCCTCCAACCACAGTATGGGGGTATACTCACTTTGTCATTCCGTTTGTACCGCATCGAAATATCGTTCGGGGACCCCATAAAGTATATATATTATTGATCCATGATCGATTCTAAGACATTTACAATTGATCTTTTACGAATTACAATTGATATTTTACGAATTACAATTGATCTTTTACGAATTACAAATGGAGTATTCGAATTACAAATGGAGTATTCGAATTAAAAATGGAATCTTCGAATTACAAATGGAATCTTCGAATTACAAGTAATATCTTTGAATTACAATTGATCTTTCACGGATTACATCTGAAAAAGGTGTAGAAGAACTTGTCAGTGCCTAAATTAAAAGACGTCACGATAGGTTTTTCTTATAAAGTGAAATATTTAGGGATCACTCTTGTCAAATTTCTGACATGGCCTACTCATCTGAACAAAACAACCAAAAAGGCTACTAAGTCAATATACGCCGGCCAAAAGCTATTTGGAAGGATATGGGAGCTTAAGCCTTACATGATATATTGGTCATTTCTTTCGATCGTAACACCAATGATCACTTATGCCGCTCTGGTTTAGTGGCCAAAGTACGGCCAGATCTATATTGGACAAAGTATATCTTCTGTCCTGCATTGACATTACAGGGGCGGGAAGATCTTGTCCAACTTGCTAAATGCTAAACATTCCACCTTTACATATATCTTTAAAGGAAATCAAATTAGGGAACATAAAAGGCGGGAACTTACAGGGTCACATTAAGATGGCGGAACGATTCATAGGGGACCGCGAAGATCTCTGACAGAATGCTACCCAAACAAGTCTTCATAAGACATTTAAAAATAGATATTCCAAAAGGTGCATATGGTTTACTAAACTTTGGTATCTGGAACCGGGTGTTACTGGCGCAGGTAATTTCAGTCCCGATTTCTAACACGCATAACCGTTGTGAAACCCTCATCGATTTTTCCGAATGTTTACATAAGTGTAAAAAAAGGACAAACATTTATATTCTATCTGACAGCAAGTCAGCCTTTGATAGAACTTCAAAACTTTTCATGGATTGTATTCATTCCCTGAACGAAATGGGCCGTAACAATGACCTCATTCTCAGTTGGATCCCGGGAAAACAGGGGCACATGGGAAACAACGCAAACTGTCTGGCCAATCGTGGTGTAAGACGCCCTTTCATCGGTCTGGAACCCTTCTGTGGTTTATCTATTGGAGCACATCAGTGAAACTTTACGATCATGGAGGGAATCCAACACTGAAATTACTGTTCTGGACAGCGGCAGGCAAAAATATTTATCACTCCATTCCCTGGGCTATGTATGACTATGACTCTCGACAAAAAGTATATAAGCATTCTAACTAGTTACCTCACTGGACTTTGTAATCTTTGCTACCGACTTAGGAAAACAAATTTATTAGACATTGAAAAATGTAGATTCTGTAAAATTAGATGCATAACTCATTTAATCAGTCGCCTTAACCGTTGGAGCACCAATTGTCTTTTCCTCAAAAACTTTTTTCGATACCGGGGAATAAGACATCTTTGAAAAACCAATTGGTGCCCAAAGGGTTGAGGCGACCGACTGTATCTTAAAGAATAATTTTTAAGCTTTATCCTCGACTTTTTTTAAATCGGTATCACATCGAGTTCATCAATCAGTTGCCAAAAATGCCCAAAAATGGAGTTTTTTTAAACTTCAATCTTAATTTTCTCAAAAACTAAATGTGATGAAAATTTTTGGGGACCGGATCTTTGACCAGCAGAAATTATGCAATAAAGTGTATAAGGTCGCGTACTAGTCGCATTTTCGATGTTTAGTAGTGTGTAACGACTTGTTTTCGCTAGGGTAAATACTCAGCCTTTGTCCAGGTTTCGCTACAAGAAATAATGAACACGTGTACCTTTTGTTTCAATACTTCACAATCTCGGTTTATTTAAAACATTAATATAAAATTTCATTCAAAATATATAATATTAATTGATCGTTCCTCTTCGGCTCCACTTCGGCAATCTTCGTGTTTGGCTCCCTGTGACCGTTTTCCTGTTTCGGGTATTCTCCTGAGGAAGTTTCCACTTTGGGATGACACTCGTGTCCCTCGTTTCCCTCTCGAACTTGGTCGGGTCCCCTCGCTCGTGCTTCGGATTTTATGCTGGGTTGTCCACTGTTCGTGCTAGGAAACCACTAGCAGTTTCCAACCCAGTTGCCTTCACGAATCGTCTGTCCAGTGGTCCACTCGTGTTCGGTAACCACTCGTGAACCCTCGTACATCCGACCCGTGATCACTGGCCGACGTTTACCGCACACTCTTACGCCACAATTTTGTCTCGGATGTTAGACCTGGTGAAACTCGTTTGTCCTGACGCTCGGAACACCTTCGGTAATTGCTCGTTTAATTATCCGCCGAACCTATAAGCTGAAAAGAACGAATTCTACTCTACCATTCACCACACGTTCCTCGGACTCTGACTTCCACGGGTGTTCGCTAACCACCCGGTAAAGTGTTCCTTGGTTCGTCTACTTTCTAATCTTCGCCTGGTGATCGGTAACCACCAGCCGAAGTGGATGCTTAATTCCTGAAAAGGTAAGATTATTCCATCCGGTGCTCGGTAACCACCGGGCGGAATAGTTTCTATACTACGACTTAATCTAATTCCCTCCGGTGATCGCCAACCACCTTCGGGAATGCTCGTTAAAAATCTAAATTATGGTTAACTTCATCCAGTGTTCGGTAACCACCGGCTGAAGTGTACTACTCGCTACTGATGATCCACTAGTGTCCTCGGGTGCTCGCTAACCACCGTCGGAGGATTATCTTACCATTACCCTAGCTTCGGTCTGGTGCTCGCTAACCACCAGTCGAAGCATATACTTAACCTTACTTAGGTTTCTACGTCTTTCCCTGGTGCTCGATAACCACCAGTGAAA
Organism: Pegoplata infirma; assembly: GCA_963921195.1. Taxonomy (NCBI): domain Eukaryota; kingdom Metazoa; phylum Arthropoda; class Insecta; order Diptera; family Anthomyiidae; genus Pegoplata; species Pegoplata infirma. The sequence continues at coordinate 127,749,833 of OY992539.1, read as the reverse complement.
GTTCACTACTGCTGATAATAATTCTAACTTCATAAGGTGTTCGCTAACCACCAAATGAAGTGTCTACCTTATATTAATTTTATTACTTACAGACCGAATCGCTGATAAAAGAATGAGACCTGTTTGTTAAAACCACGCGTCTTTTATACAAATCCAAGCTCATAGAAACTACCAACAAAATATTACTCCTGTGTGTTGTTTTATTTATCTAACGGTCAATATTGAAAACAAGTCCTTATATTTTGTTGCTACTTGTTTACTTGTTTATTACAAAAAAACAAAAGCCCACTGTATGTTGTTGCTACTTGTTTGTTACAAAATATTTCTACTGTGGGGTTCTGTTGCTTGTGTGTCTGCTATATCAAAACCACACAGTGTGTGTGTTGTTGCTACTTGTTTGTTACAAAAATATTTCTACTGTTGGGTTCTGTTAGGGTATTTGTACACTGTGTACAATAAGTATACGGCCACTGTCTGTGACCCAAGTTTGTTAACAAACTTGTTGTCACAAGTGTAATTAGTATTTCATTCAATAAATAAGCGGATCCAGTCCCGTTAAATGGGTTTTGAAGGTGCATTAACACCCCGAGGGCAAAAAATTTAGTTATTTTTTGTCCATTTACAAATATCCAATCTATTTTCAAACATCAAATCTATTTATAAATAATATAAACCATTTGTAAAAATGTAGTAAAACATCTAAAAATTCTGTAAAATTTCAAAAATTTAGAAAAAATATATGAAAAATTCAAAAAATAATTGATTTTTTTTTCTAATTTTAGAAAATATTTAAAACAATCAAAAAATTTTGTAAAACTTAGAAAAAACATTAAGACAAAGATCAGAAACATTAGGAAAATTTGGAAAAATATATACAGTGGGCGACAATACATTGGAAACTTTTTTATAGTACATGCAATTTTTTAAAGACAAAGTTAACAATACTAAACGTTATTATTATCAAATGAGTATTATTTTAAAAAATGTTGTGTAGGTAATTTATTAAGCTTTAATTTAAGCTTAATGGCGTCTAGATTGAGTAAATAATAAAGGTGCTACGAGGGTCAATCTGGAAATGAAATTATTTATGGACATTTTTTAGAACATTTTTTAAAAATATTTCCAAGTCGATTTTTTCAAAGTTCAAACAATAAAAATTTAAAAAGATGTCCAATAAATTTTATTCAGTTAACAAATAATTTTTCCAACAACCCAAACAGACAGCGAAATTTTTTAAGTACAGTTGAAAAAATCCACATTTTTTGTCCTCCAATTCATTTGACCACCAATAAAATGAATAAAATCTATTGGACCTTTTTTTAAACTTTTAATGTTTGAACTTGAAAAAAATCGATTTGGAAATATTTTAAAAAAATTATCTAAAAAATGTCTATAAATAATTTCATTTTCCAGATCGACCATCGTAGCACATTTATTATTTACTCAACCTGGACGCGACTAAGCTTAAATTAAAGCTTTATAAATTACTTACATAACATTTTTTAAAATAATACTCATTTGATAATACAAACGTTTAGTATTGTTAACTTTGTTTTAACAAATTACATCTACTATAAAAAAGTTTCCAATATATTGTCACCCACTGTACATATAAAGATAAGTTTTACACACAGAGAAAAAAACATGTTTGGAACATGATTGCAGTACACAAAATCAACCATAATGGAGGGAGTCATAGTATTATTAATCATTTTGTGACAATCATACTATGATTTTCAACTAAACAAATTTGATCATACTATAATCAGCCATCATCATAATATGATCGATACAATCATATTATGATACAATCATCAATCACAATATGGACCACCTCCATTATGATTGTCGCAATCATGTTCAAATTTTTCATTAAGTGTATACTATTGATGAGTTTTGGACGCAAAAATTTGCTACCTACAAATTAAATAATATTTAAAACCATATTATTTGTTAGTCAAAAAATTGTTTGTGATTAACTATAAATATGCACACTTAATTTAAAATGACTATTTAAAAATTCAATAGTTATATTGCGGTTATTTAACAGAAAACTTTAATTTCAATAAATAAAACCCGCAATTTATGGCATAGCAGTTTTTTTAAATTATAAATTAACAAAATACAAATTTAACAAATAAGGTATAAACATGACAATTGAATAGGAACAGTAGAATCCGCAGAAATGCGACTCTCTTAAATGACTAACTTACTGAGAAGGAAAGACTTCAAGCAGAGAAGAAACTGAGAGGCAATTATAATTGAAAGTGAGGCATACTTTAATTCATGGATTTATTGCAGCGATTATATTATAATGTCGGTTGATCATAGTATGATCACAAATCAAACATTTTACGATTGTTATATGAAAACAAAATATGATTGTGGCAATTGTAATGATCCCAACTGATCATAGTATGATCAAAAATAAACATTTTACCATTATTAGAGATATTTGTATTAAACAAATATATTATCAGTAGGATTGAGATTTTTATGCACTAAAAAATCGAAAATATGGGCTTAAAATATGCAGTGAAAATTCAAAATATGTACTAAAAAATCTAAAAATGTGTGCAATAAAAATCTTGTTTTATACGAATTTTTTTTAAAACCCAAAAAATAATGCCGGGTTTAAATAGTAACATTTAAAACTTTATCTAGGAAAGATTTTTTTAGAAATTAAGACAATCCTTACAAAAAAAAAATTAAAAAGAAAAAAAAAATTATGTTTTTGAAAATTATTTTTTAAAATTTAAAATAGTTTTTGAAATAAATAAATTTAAATTTGTGTTACTGCTAATTTACGTCAACATATCGCTCCTTTACTTGTATAGTGTCATAACTCAAAAAATGCGTTTTTTGAGTTAATGATGCAGAATTATTCGTTATATCGTGCTTTATATTGTGTCAAAAATTCGTATTAATATCTTATAAACTCACTGTTTGAGAAGACTACGCGCCATTATTACATTTTCTATGTACCGGCCTTTTTCAATTGAAAACCAGTTTCAATAGTAAACTTTAAACGGGTTTTCTGCAAAATTAAATATTTTGAGTTGTGACACTATACAAGTAAAGGAGCGATATGCTCTTAGAAGTTGAAAAATTCGCAAAATATTAATTTTAAACCAAAATATGTAAAACAAGTAAGAAAATTACACAGTCGGTCAAGACCGACCATATAATACCCTACACCAGAGTTTCCCGGAAAATGGGTCCCGGAAAATGGGTCCCGGAAAATGGGTCCATGGACCGATTAGATCTATATTTTGTCAAATCTTTAATAAGTGTAAAAAACACTTACATATCAAATTTGAGTGAAATAGGCTTCTATATGTTGACAATAAACCGCTTTAACTGAATAGCGGGCGAAATTTTCACATGGGGCCTAAGTCCAAAACCGGTCCGATGATAATCAGATTTGATAAGGTTATTTACGTACGCGTTTAACATACACAAACCAAAATTTAATTAAATATTTTCTATTTTCATGAAATTTGAGAGATTTATGTGAAAATCGGGAAGGTGGTTTGTATGGGGGCTACAAGAAGAGCTAGTCCGATTTCTTTAAAATTCGGAATGGCAATTTGTGAAGACAAACGTTTACCTGCCAAATTTCGAATATATACCTATTATAATACGCTGATTAGAGTCATTTGAGCCAAAACTAAAGAGGACCTTTGTATGGGGGCTAGGTCTAAATATAGACCGATTTTTTTTAATTTCAAAAGGCTTCGTCCTTGGACCAGGAGAAGCTTAAGTTTCAAATTTCAAGTCAGTTGAGTAAAAATTGCGACCTGTATCGTGTTTACACCGTTTACACGACTTAAAAAGTGATTCTGAGTCGATCGGTATACTTAAAGGTGGGTCTAGGACCAATATTTCGGGTAGTTACAAACATCAGCACAAACTCATTGTACCCTGTACCACAGTGTGGTGTAGGGTATAAATATGCATTTTCAGCAAAATATGCAAATATATTAAAAAACTGATGCTATTTTACAAAAAATGTATTCTATTTTACAAATAAAACATACATTTACATGGAAATTACATACCTAATTATCATCAGAGAGTTTTCGGAACTTAAACAAAGTTTTTGCATATTTAAAAGCGGAAACTCTATTAAACATTTTGCATTTATTCATAATGTACTGCTTACACATAAATTATTAATATGGAATGTTACAAAACTGCTTAAGACTCTATAAAAAAACAATTGTTATATAAAAAAATAAATTAACTCTATAAGTAAATTTAACAAATCTATTCAATCAGGCATGTCACACAGCAAAATACCGTTAAGAAAATGTCAAACGAAAAATTTTAAAGAAAATTTCTTTAGTAAAAAAAAAAAAATCGGAATGAAACCCCTTTCAACCCCCTAACAAGTGAAGTACCCCAATATAAGTGTTTAAAAATATTCACCTCCGGTCCTTCGCGAAAATTCCGAGAACTTTTGAACTACTTAACACGAATATTGTTGACCTGAGCAAAAATACATGCCAACTTAAATTTAACAAAGATTTTTTCATTTTCATATGGATATCGTAGGTTTACGTCTTCATATAAAACCCCCCAAAATTTGCACATTTTCGTAAGGCATGTCACAGAACATAATTTTTTAAGAATTATGTTCTGTGACATGCCTTACTATTTTAATAAACAATTTCTATTGTAATATGGCTTTATTTATTATTGCTTTAAATGATGTAATATCAATAAGAATTTATTTTAAAATATTACAAAATTAATAATAAAGTTTAATAAAAGCTTAACGAATTTTGCCTTCAAATAAAATTTAGGGGAACAAATAATTTAAAAGTTAAAAAATCATAAATTATAAAATTTATTACAATTTTTTTATTAATTTAAATTATTTTACAATGTTACAAAACAATCGAATGTAAATGAAAATTTTGTAATCAAAAATATGAAAGTGTTCTCACGTTACTAAAGGGTGGTAAAATTTGAGGTTAGAAATTAAATTGGATGGCTACGAGTTACTAAACAACAGGAACCGCTGGACCGATTGACAAAACTTGGACGATATATTCTTTTTTTTATAGAAAAATTCTGAGATTCTAATAATTTTTTTCAACAGAAAAATTATAAGATTCTGTGAATTTTTTCTGTAAAAAAATTTTGATCCTCAGATATTTTTTTACGTATATAACAATTCTTAGATCCTGAGATATAGAAAAATAAAGAAAATTTTTCAGATTCTATGACACTTTTTTGTATAGAAAATTCAGACAGATCGCTGAACCTATATATAAAATTATTATTACAAAAGTGTGTTAAAGGATCACTGATAACTATTCTGAAAAAAAAAACAAAATTCGAAATGGCAGATCCAATATGGCGGGCATTTTTTATTTCTTTGCTTGTGATTCTTGGAAAAACTTTTGCGGAAACATAGAAGACGTTTCTGAGGCATCCAGGCTGCGCAAGGTTCTGGCTTCTTTACCTTGCACTCTGGGATACCTGAAATATTCTAATGGGGTGTGGTCTTCCTCCAGTGGAGAGTCGCTGGATCTCCTTTTAAACACGCATTTTCCGGGCAATTCCATGACGCCGTTTCAAGCTTTGGAACGTTCTGACGCCCAAGCATCTGAAATTGCTTCGGAAATAATAAATATGCCAACATTAATCTGGGCGATAAAAAGCTTCAGGCCCTATAAATCCCCGGGACCTGATGGTATAATCCCGGCTGAGTTGCAGCAAGTGTCGGACTATATAGCCCCGTTGCTGTACAATCTATACACAGCATGCATCAACTGGTCGTATATTCCTTTAAAATGGAGGGATACCAGAGTCGTATTTATCCCGAAGGCTGGGAAATATTCCCACACAGCTCCGAAGGATTTCAGACCAATTAGTCTGTCTTTTTTTTTTGTTAAAGACAATGGAACGAATGATAGGCTCATATTTGCGTAGAGTGATTGACCCGAGGTTGCTTTCGACAAAGCAACATGCATACAGCAAGGGTAGATCAACGGAAACAGCTCTGCATGAGCTCGTTGGTACCATCGAGAGATTGCTTTCGGTAAAGGAGTACACTATGGTGGCCTTTCTTGATATAGAGGGGGCTTTTAATAATATCATCCCAGACTCCATAATTTTGTCATTGTCTGGTCTAGGAGTAAAGCGTGGGATCGTTTTAATGGTGGAAAACCTACTTGCCAATAGACGCATAACGTCTGAATTGGGAGCGTCCGTCATATCTCGATTTGTTAATAGGGGCACACCACAAGGTGGTGTTCTTTCGCCGCTTCTTTGGAACCTGGCACTGAATTCAATTCTGCTATCTCTAGAAGCACGTGGTTGTCATGTTGTCGCATATGCCGACGATGTCGCGATAGCGGTAAAGGGGAAGCATCTGCCAACATTGAGGGACATTCTTCAGGGCTCTCTGAAAGATCTGTCTAAATGGGCAAGAGACTGTGGTCTAGGAGTTAATCCAAGTAAAACAGAGTTTGTTTTGTTTACAAGGAAAATTAAGATTCCTGATTTTGATCCTATTTCTCTGGACGGCACTAAAATCACCTTCTCAGATGGAGCCAAGTATCTTGGAGTATTTCTAAATAGGAAGTTGAATTTCAGGCGTAACATTGAGGAACGGGTGAGAAAAGCAACGATTGCTTTATATTCCTGTAAAAGGGCCATTGGAAAACGATGGGGTTTTAGCCCTCAAGTCGTTCATTGGATCTATACAGCAGTGGTGCGTCCAATTTTGCTGCATGGAATCATTGTCTGGTGGGCTGCTTTAGAAACAAAAGCGAACTGTGTCTTTATCACGAAGGTACAGAGAATGGCGTCGATGTGCATCACTGGTGCTCTTCGTACTACACCTACGGCTGCATTAGAAATCCTCCTTCACCTGATACCATTGGACATATTGGGTAGGCAGTATGCGGCTGCGTCGGCAATATTCGTTCAACTGTTAGATGGGGGATACTCCGGGTAGTGGAGCTACCATAAATTTTTACACAGATGGATCGAGGCTGCACGAACAAGTGGGCTTTGGAGTCTATTCTGAAGAGCTTGGGTTAAGCCTGGCTCGTAGATTGCCAGATCATTGCAGTGTTTACCAGGCAGAGATGCTGGCAATAAAGGAAGTGGCTGACTGGTTGAGCTGCAATGTCTTGTCTACAACCGCAGTCAACATCTATAATGACAGTCAAGCCGCGGTCAAGTCCCTGGATTCAATGTTTCTGAAAACAAGATCTGCCCTTAACTGCCGCACGTCTTTAAATGAGATGGCCAAGCAGTTTAACATACGACTCATATGGGTCCCAGGGCACAGAGACATTCCAGGGAATTGCAAAGCCGATGAGCTTGCAAGACTAGGAACTACCTTACAGGTTCCAACAGAATTGGAATGTGTTGGTATGCCTCTACAAACTTGCAAGCAAAACCTACGGCTTTGTTCTGCGACGGAGACTAATCAAAGATGGGCAAATGGATGGACATGTGAGACAACACGAATGATTTGGCCTTCTTTTAATCAGGGGCGCACAAGTGAGCTGATATCGCTTCCAAGAGGAGAGATTTCGACGGTGGTTTCTATAATTACCGGACACTATCTTATAGGGAAGCACGCAGAGGGGTTAAACGTGCCGTCGAATGACTTTTGCCGAAGTTGCATGGATGAAGAGGGGTTGGAAACTATCGAACACTTTATTTGCCATTGCCCGGCACTTTCTGGTCAGAGACTTGCTTCACTGGGATCTAGGGAGCTGTACGATCTTTCTGATTTGTCGGATGTCAAAATTCAATATCTAAGGAGTTTCATAAGAAGCTCAAACTGGTTTAACGACAGGGATTAGTAGGGAAACCTATTACGGTCCAGTGGTATCACAATGGACCTCAGAGTCTACGTGTGTTGACGTAAAACGTCAGCAGCCACTTACAACCTAACCTAACCTATTTCTTTGCTTATTGTATTTAAGCTTATCATGGTCGATGAATTTGGGGTGGGTTATTGGGAATAGGAGCACTAGAGTGCCCAGAAAAAAACTTTTTTTCCTTTTTTTTAGGTCTTACCCTATAAATTTGTTCCTTTTAATGAAAAAAAATTTCGTTTTTTTTTTGTGGATTAAATATTAAAATATAAAATAAAATCTTAAGGTCGCGCTCGCGGCTTTTTTACGAAAATCTACGAATTTACGATTTTTAATTTATTTTAATTGTTAAAATGCTTTAAATTGGTGAAGTAAAAAAAAATTCATTAAAAAGGAGAATTACGCTAAAAATAAGTATCGTCCATTCCATAAGATATTGCACATTCCATGAGATATATCCCATTCTTTAAGAAATTTTATATAATGTCATGAAATATTGCATGAAATCACCTCTACGAATTGAAGATAGGTTGTTGGTATATTCAGAAAAAATTTTTGGGGGTAAAAGTTAAGGGGGGTCGGCCTTGCTTTCTACCCTTCTAGGAGGCTCCGTGAGGGCGGTAGGAGTTGATTTATAAAACAAAGTTCGATTCGGCTCTAATTTTTAAAAATTTGATAACCTTTCAAATTTTAAGATTTTAAAATTTGTTTTTTTTTTTTGTAATTATTAAAGATATTAACAAGATCTTTAATTGCAACAAGAAAAAAAATTTAAAATCTTAAAACTCGAAAGAATATAAAATGTTTAAAAATTAGGTTCACCATTCACTTAATTTTTAAAAATTAAGTGAATAGAGCGCAATAGTATTTAAAATGATATCGCCTAAATGTGCCCGCTTAAATGCGTTCCCAGCTTTAATGGTGAGCATTAGAAATGGGCGCTGAATTACGCTTGATGAAAAGTCAAGATATTCATGTGATCGTAAGTGAGTGTGAGTCAAATTTTTCGTGAGTGATAAGTGAGTAAGTACATTTTTTTTTTTTTTTTTTTCAGTTTTATTTAAAGTCTTTACAATTTTCTTTCGTGTTTTAAATCAGTTAAGTGCCAAATTAACGATCTGCTAATATAAAAAGAATATTTTATTTTTTTATTTTATTTTGCGTAAAAATTTTGTGATCGTGTGCGAAATTCGAGTCAGTGTAAAACCGTGAGTTATGCGTGATCGTCAGTCACGCATGAGTGCTATTTTGTTTAATCACGTAAATAGTGAGTAAGCGCAAGTAAAAAAATGCGATTGAGTGTGCTTCCTGGCAGATCATTTTGGCCAAAACATAGAAATCCTGGCTCACAGTGTTACGTATTGAAAATATCTCAGACTCTAGAACATTTTTATAAACGAAAAAATTTTAAGATTATCAGACTTTTTTCCCATAGGCCAAGATCCAGTCTTACAGACATTTTTCGTATTAAAATCTCTAAGATTCTGAAATCTCAAAAGAAAAAAAATTGTTTTGTCCCACTGTGCAACTTTAAAAAAAAAAATTAAATTAAATTAACAAAAATGCAATAAAATCGAAAGTTTATTACATTTATCATACATACATATGAATATTGGTTAAAAAGCAATAAAAAAAAGTCTTAATTAAAATGTATCAAAACAATCATTTAAAAAATATTAAAAAAATATTCTAAGGGAACAATCACGAACCCAACCAGAATTTAAAAAAAAAAAGTGTACAAAACACGTATTGAAATCTACAAATTATTTCATTGTTGTCAAGAAATCATTTTTTTTTTCTTTCAATTTCAATTACAAAATTTTGTCCTACAAAAATGACAGTTTAACGATGAGAAAATTTCTGATTTCAAAAGAAAATGTCTTTTAACAAGGGTAACTTAAGTAGATGTGTACAAACTAGAGATGGGCACATGAGCAGATTAGTGGGTGATTCACGTGTGATCGCGCATGAGTTTGACTGAAACTCAACATTGCTTACGTTATTTTGAGTGGAAAAAAATTGCGTGATTGAGTGTACGTATGTAAGATTTTATGCCCGTGAGTGAGTGTGCGTGAGTCGTTTTTTTTCATGATTTATTTTCTCTTCTAATTTAATTTCGTCAGGAAAAAATCAAAAAAAAAAATTGGCTTAAATTTAGTTATAAAAATAAAATATTTGAGCTCGAGGCTTGGTTTTTATACCCTCCACTTAGTGATAGAGGCTATATATAAGTTTGTCATTCCGTTTGTAACTCATCGAAATATCGGTCTGGGACCCCATAAAGTATATATATTCATGATGCCCGATCGATTTTAAGACATTCTAGCGATGCCCGTCTGTCCGTCTGTCTGTCTGTGGAAAATGCTGTCACGGACAAAATATTGCACAGAGATGACTGAAACTTAACATATTTATTAGAAGTTCTCCCGAGAAGTTTGGTATTGCATTTGAGCGATATCGATTCAGCGGTTCAAAAGTTATGAACAAAAATGTAAGCACACCTAAAAAATTTCAGTACATTCAACATAACCTAAAAATACAAAATGCTTTAATTCGGCTTCTGGTTGACATATGTGAACATAATTGAACACCAAATGGTATTTAAACAAGTACGAACATGTTTTTTGACAAAAAAAAGAAAAAAATCGCGAATTTTTTTTTTACCAAAATTTTTTTCGCGGAAATTTTTTTTTAATTTTTTTTTTTTTTCAAAAGTAATTTCCTTTTAAATAAAGTTTTTTGCAATAATCTTTTTGAAATTGTGGAGGGTATCACTACATACGGCAAGGCCGAATTTAACTTTTTTACTTGTTTAAATTAAAATTCTTCGTTATTTATTTCCAATATTTCGTCACTCGTCGAAGTGGCATCCTCAGGGAGTATAGTGAATTTTAAAATTTGTGTTTTTAATTAATTAAAGTTGTTATTATTCTACCTTTCCAATTTAAATAAATAAAAATTCTTCGAGCTCGAGGCCAGAAGAATCCACTATACTCCCTGAGGATGCCACTAGACGAGCGGCAAAATATTGGAAATAAATAAAGAAGAATTTAAATTTAAAAATCCAAGCCTCGAGCTCAAATATTTTATTTTAATAATTAGTCTTAACAATAATTTTTGTTTAGAAAAAAATAAAAACAAATTTGCAAAATTTGGCTAAACTTTAAATTTTGGCAAATTTTTTATTAGATTTTTGAAATTTTAATTTTTAAAACTTTTTTTGTATAAATAAGAGATTTGTAAGTGTGATCCAAAGTGAGTGTAAGTGAAGATTGTGTGGTGCACGTAAGTGTGAGTTGTTTTAAATTTACTCACGTGATTGTGAGTGAGAGTGAATAGAAAAAATATGCTCATGAATGAGTGTGCATCATTAGAAAAATTCCTGTCAAGAGCGTGAGTGAGTGAGTAGTCAAAAGTAACTCACGCTTCCATCTCTAGTACAAAACGACGCATTCTCATTCATATTAATTTATTTTTTATCAAAACATGTTACACGATTTTTTTATTTTTTTGGTTCAGTGATAAGGGACCCAAAATACCGAAACATTTTATGGAAATTATAAATTCAATATTTTTTTATTTTTTTTTTTTCAATTTCCAAACAAGCACTTAATAAAAAATAAAAAAAAAAAACCTTATTTAATGAATACAAATCAAGTGAAATTTACAAATTGAAAACAATTTTATGAGTTAATGTAATTGGGGTTTGAGGAAAGACAAAAAAAAAAAAGAAAACTAATTGAAATGAATACAATTTTGTAGTTACATTGAATATTAATTGGATTTTCAATACTGTCAACAAATTGAGCAGAGAAGATAAAAAAAAGTGCGTATGATAAAGACCATGTAAGAGAATTACGATTAAAATAACGGGTGGGTTTTAAAAACTGTTTCTGTGAGTAAAATATTTAGAAACTAAATTTTTTTTATAGTAGTAAATTTGCAGAATCTAAGCAAATTTTATAAAAAAGTCTCAGATTCTGAGAATTTTTTTAATATCTTAAACTCTGATTTTTTTTTTTTTTTACTCAATCCGATATTTTTTTTACTTTAATCCGATTAGAATTTTTCAACAAATCTTTGTTTTGTCAAAAATTTTGAAAATCCAAAAAATTTTGTAAAAAAAAAATTCAAAAAACTATTTTTTCAAATAAAAATTTGGCAACCCTGGATAAATAATTTTAAATTTTTTCAATATTTGATAAAGCTACACTGAAAATAATAACTCTGTTAAATTACAGAAAAACTCTGCTAATTTAACAGAGTACACCATACTTTTCCAGCTAACAACATTTCTTGGTAATTTTACTAAAAACTCTGTAAAATGATTTTGACAAAAAAAAACTGTTAATTTATAGAGTTTCTAGTAAAATATTGGTTAAATATGAAAGCTTTTTGACAAAAAAAAAAACTCTGTAATTTGACTTTAAAACTCTGTAAAATGATTTGGACAAAAAAAACTGTTAATTTACAGAGTTTCTAGTAAAATATTGGTTAAATAAACCACCATTTAGCAAAAAAAACTACACTAAAAAAAAAAAAACTGTAAAGTTAGCAAAAAATTTAGTTAAATTTAACTAAAAAAACACCTGATTTTGAACCTACTAAATTTCTAGTTAATTTAACTAAAAATATTTAGTTAACTTTTCGTAGGATGAATGTAGCAAAAAAACCTGTAACTTTAACTAAAAATTCAGCTGAAAATTTCGTAACATTTTTATGTACGTATTTACAAAAAAATTAGTTGAATTTAGCTAAACTTTTTGTAAAAAAACTGTAAGTTTGTTAAATATTGATTTTATACACTAACACTTCACTTATTTTTTTTCTTTTTTTTTTCACAGCATTAAGTTCAGCTTATGAGATTTGCATAGGAGGCTAACAAAAAATTTCTAACATTTTTTCACTTGACAAATATATTACTAGAAATCAGCAAATTAATTATTAAAAATTCGTAAACTCAGTTTTAAAGTCAACAAACAAAATTAATTCAAAATTTGTTCAAATCTAGTATTTTCGTTAATTGAACTTAACTAAAAAAAATAGTTAAAACGCTGATTTTAACTAAAAATTTGCTAAATTGCCAGTAAGCTCGAGTTAACAAAAAAAAATTTGTTAACTTTACAGTTTTATTTTTTTGAGTGTACGTAAATTTACATATATTTGTAAAATGCATTTGATGCAAAAAAAAAATACAGAAAAAACTCTGCAAATTTACAGAGTTTAGTTAAATGCATGTTATTTAGTAAAATTTTAATAAGATTTCTGGAAAAAAAATGTTTATTACTTTTTTATACCCTCCACTTACACGGGAAGTCTCCCTGGTGTCACCCTCCGATCTTCATGAAATTTGGATATGTTGTTAAGAACGAAAATTTATTCGACACGTATTTTTTTAAAGCGGCCCAAACTCATTTTTAGGGGGGGGGGGTCGATTTGTATGGGGGAAAATTGATTTTTTCAATTTTTTACGATTTACGCCTTTTTAAACAAAATTAATATAGGCATGTGTGGTATCAGATTAAATGTATTAAAAATACCTATCTCGTGGTGCTAACAACGGGCCAAAGAAGTTAATATTTTTCGACTTATTAACAAAGATGTCCTAAAATTTTGGTATTTTACTCAATATGACGAAAAGTTGTGCATGTTTGGACACGTTCTTAGCACACGTAGATAGGATTTCCAAAGACCTTTCATTTGATATGCAACATGACTAGGTTATTTTGCATAATATAGGAGATAAACGAAAAAAACTGAAAAATGGCCTTGTCCTCCCCCCTCCTTTTTACCCCCTAAATATGAATTTGGGCCGCTATAAAAAAATACGTGTTCCTTTATTTTTCTGCTCTACAAAATAAAACCAATTCCATAAAGATCCGCGGGTGACACTAGGGAGACTTCCCTTGTTAGTGATAGAGGGTATATATTAGGGTGGGTCGATTTTTTTTGCCAAAAATCGTATAGCAAAAACATAATCTACAAAAAATTCTAAGAACATTTCACAAAGAAACCATATTTCTAAAATCAAACCTTATACCGCGCCTAACGACATGAAGATTTGTCCGTCCGTCCTTTTCTTCATAAGCAAAACATAGAACTTGACTCTTTTTTGGTGTTTGTGTTAATTTTTGGGCTTTGGTGTGCTCCGAGGTATATAGTAAAATTTTATTGGCAACATTTTTGTAGAACATTTTATCCCCACCCTCTCCCTCTTTCAGGGTGTTTTTTGTGATTTGTTAGAATAGTGCCAAAAAAATACCGTTATGAGAGGGAGTTAGAGGGTTAATATGTTTCACAAAAATTTTTGCCATAATATTTTCTACAAAGTTGCTGAACATACCCTACACCTCAGATGTAAAGAAAACATAGTTTTATATACCGATATGCTGCAAGAACTTTTGGTAAAACAATTGGTAAAACATTGCCGCTGGATATAATTCGATTTTTGGGATTATGACCGGCAAGTATATTAGACATAATCCCTGAAATGGAGAAATAAATAATTAGATTGATTTGTAATGAAAACACCACAGACGAAAAATTTTAATAAGAAATTTTAACAATAAATAGCTGCTTTTATCGTTGGTCCATGGTAATTTTACTCCATTATTTAATTTATAATGGGCTGCAGTATATTCACATGTAGCGTGATATTCTGAAAGTAAGTGCAGGGGTTGTGGGTTCGATTCCCTCCAAAGCCATTGTATATACATTTTTTTTTTAGTAAACAAAATTATGTAATTGAGGATCATAATGATATTTCGTCAAAAAAAAAAAACACTTATTGTTAGATACTTTTGTGGGATGAAATTAAAGAGTTGCATATCGGAGAGGAAAAAGCTGTGTTCGATACAAATTTTTGATAACTGAATACTTTTTTGTCAGTATTTGATTTATTTTGAGTAATTTTTTTTTTTTTTGAATTTTTGTAAAAAAAAATTTTTGGGTGTAAATTTTTTTGAGTGTAAATTTTTTTTTTACTTTTTTTGAGTGACAAAAATAGTTTCTAAAATATTTTTTTGGCTTACCATTCCTTTTCAAAGCGTGTTCAGCGTTTTTTTCAACACGGGAGTTTGGGTTAAAACCCATCTGAAATTCACCATTTTGCTAATAACTTATGAACCACTGGACAGATTTCGCTGAAATTTAGTACTAATCTGACCGGAAGTATAACAAATATATACGCCACGCTTCAGCAGCTTACCGTATATATTTTCATGCTTCCGCTAACATTTGAAAGTTAGCGTCTTTCCCACAGACAGAAAGATAGACGGACTTTCATGTCGTTAGGCGCGGTATAGGGTTTGATTTTAGACCAATGGTTTCTTTGGAAAAGTTTCTTAGAATTTCTTGTAGATTTTGTTTTTGCTATACGATTTTTCAGTTTTTTTCGATCCATACAAATCGACCCGCCCTAGTATATATAAGTTTGTCATTCCGTTTGTAACTCATCGAAATATCGGTCTGGGACCCCATAAAGTATATATATAATTGATCAGTGATCGATTTTAAGACATTCTAGCGGTGTCCGTCTGTCCGTCTGTCTGTGAAAATGGTGATCACAAAATATTACACAGAGATGACTGAAACTTAACATATTTGTTGGAAGTTCTCCTGAGCAGTTTGGTATTGCATTTGAGCGATATCGGTGCAGAGGTTCAAAAGTTATGAACGAAAATGTAAGGACACCTCGAAAATTTTGTTACATTCAACATAACCTAAAAATACAAAATGTTTTAATTCGGCTGCTGGTTGACATATGTGAACAAAATTGGACACCAAATGGTATTTAAAGAAGCACTAACATATTTATTGACAAAAAAAGAAAAAAATCGCGGATTTTTTTTACCAAAATTTTTTTTAGAGGGAATTTTTTTTCAAAATTTTTTTTATTTTTTTTTTTTAAAGTAATTGTGGAGGGTATCAATACATTCGGCAAGGCCGAATTTAAATTTTTTACTTGTTTTTTGCTACTTTTTCAACTTTTTCTCAAAAAAAAAAATATACAGATAAAATTTTGATGTTTGGTAACAAAAACTAATCAAAACAGACAACTTTTTTTGGTTATAAAAAATACGAAATATTTTGCTTAAATCTGTATTTTAGCAGAAAACTCTGTAAATTATCTGTAAAATTAAGATTACAATGTAAAAAGTAATATAACACAGGAAACTTTGTTTTTTTGTCACAACAAAGTATTTTCATTAAATCTGTATTTTGACAGAAAATTCTGTCAAATATCTGTTGAATTGAGATTACAGTAATTTTACAGAAAATTTTACAGAGTTATTATTTTGATTGTAATAGTTCAAATAACATATTGCTTTTTAAATTTCGGGTTTATCTCTATTGGTTACGAAGATTTAAACTTTTGAATTTTTTGCCTTTGAAAAATCGATCAGTTAAATCAGGGGTTAAAGGAAATTTTTTCGAAACCTGTTAACTTTTTTATAAGTAATATAAATAAAATTGACATATGTTTGGAGTTTCAATAAAATGAACTTAAGATTTCTTTTTATAATCTTAAATATTGTCCTTGAGCTCAATTATTTTATTCTTATAGAATATTTCTGTAATGTCGATTCATAACACTGTTAAACAAGTTAGAAATTTGCACTGTCCTGCATCAGAATACATGAATTAAATAGATTTTGATCTCTTGATTCCAAATCTGTGTTCCAAATTTTTCTATCACGCAACATTTTTAAGATATTGGAATTTAAATATTGAAAAAAAAAACTCTTAATTTCAAATCACTCATTCAAATTTTTCTAGCACTTTAGGTTTTCGAGATATTCGCATTTGAAAATATATAAAACCGCTAACTAAGCAATTTTTTGGTGATCCACTGGCACATATTATTGCTTTGGTGACACCAAATATGGCTGGATTTTGAATAACATATATGGGGCATTCCATGTCAAATCGGATACTTTGAAATTTTTTTTTTTTTTAGATTTTCCCAATTTGTGTACAGTTTTTAGTACCCTTCGAAAACTCCTTCGTGGTAAATTTTCAGATTTTTTTGATGATCTGTTCAAAAGATATCGAATTTTTAAAAATTGGTAGTTTGTTCCTTTACTCAAACTTCTTTTACTCATAACTTCTTCAATAATTGTGCAAATTTCAATTTTTTTTTTCAAAATTTTTGTTTTTTTACGTACTTTTAAAAAAATAAATCCTAAAAAATTCTTAAAAGCGCTCTAGTAAGCGAATTTTTAGTTTTTAAATTTAAATCTTATTTTTGAAAATGTTTGTACTCTTCGATTTTTTTGAAATTTTTTTGTGTAAAACATCTATCGATTCTACAAATTTTTTGCCCAGGCGGATCGTGGGATAACGACTATTACTATTTTTTAAAATTTTTTGAAAAAATTTTATTGTAATTTTCCTATCTTAAAATCATTTCTACTGCTCGAATGGTGCGTCATAGAGGGGTTCTTTATAAGACCGACCCCCATTAATTTTTACGTCTTAACATTTCTTTGGAACAAACTAATACCCTATCTCCAATTTCTAAGGGGGCTCCCACACAAAACGACATTTTTTAAAATTTGCTTCAACCGCTCTAACTGCCCTAATAGTGCCCTTCGAGCAACAAAATGTATTTTTTAGTTCAAACATTTTCTCTGAACACACCTACCCTCTATCTCTAATTGTTAAGGCGGTCCCCATACAATTTTTTTATTTTTTTAAATTTGTTTTATTTAATCAGCTTCTACCGGTCCCATGGTGCGTCCGAGAGGGGTCATTAGTGAGACCGACCCCCATTTATTTTTACCCTGCAACATATTTTTAAAACATACCTACGCCCACTCCCTAAGTAGGCTTCCATTCAAAATTACATTTTTATAAAATTTGCTCCAACTGTTATTTGTATGGGAGCCTACTTAGGGAGTGGAGATAGGGCGTAGGTATGTTTTAAAAAAATGTTGCAGGGTAAAAATAAATGGGGGTCGGTCTCACTAATGACCCCTCTCGGACGCACCATTGGACCGGTAGAAGCTGATTAAATAAAACAAATTTACAAAAAATAAAAAATAAAAAAAATTGTATGGGGACCGCCTTGACAGTTAAAGATAGAGGGGAAGGTGTGTTCAGAGAAAATGTTTGGACTAAAAAAATATTGTGGGTCGGTCATACATTTGATTGCTTTAAGGGCACTATTAGGGCAGTTAGAGCTGTTGGAGCAAATTTTAAAAAATGTCGTTTTGTGTGGGAGCCCCCTTAGAAATTGGAGATAGGGTATTAGTTTGTTCCAAAGAAATATTAAGACGTAAAAACTAATGGGGGTCGGTCTTATAAATGACCCCTCTATGACGCACCATTGGAGCAGTAAAAATGATTTTAAGATTGGAAAATTACAATAAAATTTTTTCAAAAAATTTAAAAAAAAAATAGTAATAATCGTTATCCCACGATCCTCCTGGGCAAAAAATTTGTAGAATCGATAGTAGTTTTACACAAAAAAATTTCAAAAAAATCGAAGAGTAAAAAAACATTTTCAAAAATGAGATTTAAATTTTAAAACTAGAGCGCTTTTAAGAATTTTTTGGTTACGTAAAAAAACAAAAATTTTGAAAAAAAAAAAATTTAAATTTGGACCATTATTGAAGAAGTTATGAGTAAAAGAAGTTTGAGTAAAGGATCAAACTACCAATTTTTAAAAATTTGATATCTTTTGAACGGGTCATCAAAAAAATCTGAAAATTTACCACGAAGGAGTTTTCGAAGGGTACTAAAAACTGTTAACAAATTGGGAAAATCTAAAAAAAATATTTTTCAAAGTGTCCGATTTGACATGGAATGCCCCATATATACCTCTAGATTCCAAATCTACCATCCACATTTTTCTAACACGTAAGGTGTTTGAGATACTCGCGTTTAAAAATTCAAAGTCTTCTGTTACGCACTTATATTTTGAATATTCTTCAAAAGTAAGACCAAAAATTTTCAAACGCGAATATTTCAAGTAGAGAACAGCTGGAAAATTAAGATTACAGTTTTAAAATAAGCAGGTCCATTTTATATAAAATCAAGTAATATTTTGTGAAAGCAACGTAATAATACGTAACAGTGGACTCCTTAAAGTGCTCAATTATTGTTTTGACTTTTTAACAGCGAATATTTCGAAAACGGTACGTGTTATAAAAATTTGGATGCCAGATTTGGAATAAGGATACCAACATTTGCTGTCGGACTGTGTAATTAAATACTATTAATTAATATTTTGTTGTCAATAAAAAAAAAATTTTATTATACAATCTTTTAAATACATATTCGTTCTAGTTATCTGAAATAATGAATCTTTTTGCTTGAATTAATACACTCAAAATAAAAACTCTGTAAAATACTCTGTTAAATGACTGTAATCTCAATTCAACAGATATTTGACAGAGTTTTCTATCAAAATACAGATTAAAAGAAAATTTTTTGTATTTTTTTTGTAACAAAAAAATAAAGTTTTATCTGTTATATTACTTTTAACTTTGTAATCTTTATTTTACAGATAATTAACAGAGTTTTCTGCTAAAATACAGATTTAAGCAAAATACTTTGTATTTTTCGTTACCAAAAAACTAAGATTTATCTGGGCCATTCCAGAAAATTTAGCTCAAATTTTAGTCATTTTTGGAAATGGTGTCTCAGATTAATTTGAGCCTTGACACATAGATAGCCCTCATAAGTATGATATATGGACCATATACCGTTTTTTTACATTTGGTGTATTTAACGAATTATGGCGGGTCAAAGATTGACTTTTTAAGCAAAAATAAGAAAAATACATCACGTTTAAAGAGCTGTACACACAAAAAATTATTGGCTAAAAATTTTCAATTAAATCTATTGATCAACAAAATTTAAATGAGTCAATCAATGTTTTGATTGAAATTTTTTTCAACATACCAAATTTTTTTTCTGTTTAATTTATTTGAATAGATTAATTGAAAAATATACCAAATAATCGTGTTTTACTTTTTTTTATTGTTTGGAACATATAGGAAAGCAAAAAAGATGATTTTTTTGATAATTTTGTCATAACCTTACAATTTATTTGTTAAATCAATCATTATTTTGATTGACTTTAAATAAAAAATTGATCAAATTTTTGATCAAAATCGAAAAAATGTTTGATTGAAAAAATTTTCAATCAATCACCTACAATTTGATGATTGGTATAACAATTTTCTTAATTGGAGGAATTTCAATCAAAAAATTGATTGAATCCGCGTTTTTGTTGATTGAAATTCGTTTCAAATTTTTTCTGTGTAACTTCTTAACCAATGACCCGATTTTCACAAATTTAGGCTCATGTGAAAGCTGGGGTTCTTCTTTTAGAAAATATTTTTAAAATAACACAGTTTTTTTTACAGAAATGATGCAAAAATGCAAAAACAATTTTTCTTTTCGAATATTTAAAAAAACACATCTTCGATTTTTTTTTTTAAAATTCTGGTGAAAAATAACAATGTTTTGTATAACATATTCAAAATTCAGAGTGGGATCTCCATGGGATCAAAAACTATTCTGTTTTAAGTACGAGGTTCTCATATTTTTCCCTTAGAAAATTTCAATTTCTAATGTTTTGAATGTTTTTAAAATTTTTTATAGTATAATTTTCTTTGAAAATTTAAATTTTTATATTGAAGAAACATAAAATTTTAATTTCCTAAGGTAAAATTTAAGAACTTCGTACTAAAACCAGAATATTTTTTGATCCCATTGGGATCCCACTCTGAATTTTGGATATGTTGTACAAAACAGTATTGTTTATCACCAAACTTTTTTTTAAAAAAATCGAAGATGTGTTTTTTTAAATATTCGCAAAAAAAAAATGTTTTTGAATTTTTGCAACACTTCTGAAAAACAACCGTATGCTTTTGAAAATATTTCCTAAAAGAAGAAGAATTAAGCTTTCATATGAGCCATTAATTGTGATAATCGGATTACTAGTTAAAAAGTTAGAGCACGTTAAACGTCATGTATTTTTCTGACTTTTGCTAAAAAAGTCGAACTTTGACCCGCGATAATTTGAAAACTACAGCAAATTTTGAAAATCCAAAAATGCAACATATCTCATATAAACGTGGATATCTATGAGCCAAATTCTCAGTGGCGTCCAAAGGCATGTTTCCGAACAGTGGGGCGAAAATTTTTGGAATTACCCATCTGTATTTTTATTTATTACAAGGTATCTTAATTTCATAGTTAAAAATTGATTTTAAAAAAAAAATAACATGCATTTAACTAAACTCTGTAAATTTACAGTTTTTTCTGTAAAATTTTGGTTGCATTAAATGCATTTTACAAAAATATATTTACATATATGTATGTAAATTTACAGAGTTTTCTTTGTTAAACGGTGCTTTATTTAACCAATATTTTACTAAAAACTCTGTAAATAAACAGTTTTTTTGTCAAAATCATTTTACAGAGTTTTCTAGTAAAATTACGAAGAAATGTTGCCAGCTGAAAAAGTATGGTGTACTCTGTAAAATTAGCAGAGTGTTTCTGTTATTTAACAGAGTTATTATTTTGAGTGTAGTGTTTTTATACTGTAATTGAGTTATACTTTGACTACACTCAAAAAAAAAAACCTTGTAAAATTACAAGAAAAACCTGTAACTTTTTTTGTTTGCTATATCATATTTGACAAAAATTCCTAGAAATTTTACAAGCTTTTTACCAATAATTTTGTAATTTTACATATTTTTTGACACGATAAAATTTACAAGGAGGTTTCGTAACTTTACTAGATTTTTTGTTACCTCCTATTTTACAAGAAATCCTAGTAATTTTACAAGCTTTTCACCAATAATTTTGTAATTTTACAAGCTTTTTACAAATAAAATTGTAAATTTACAGTTTTTTGGCGCAATTAAAATTACAAGGAGTTCTCGTGAATTTACTAGATTTTTTTTTTGTAAAATATTCTTGGAAATTAAAATTACAAAAAAATGTAAAATTAAAAAAAAAAAAAAAAAAAAAATTTAAAATTATAAAAAAAAAATTAACTTTCGATCCAAATTTGTTTGTTAAAAAACAAGGAAATCTGTCAAATATTGGTAAAATGGAATTACGAGACTTTTTCTAGTAATTTGACAAAGTTTTTTTTTTTGTGTGTAATTTATTTTTGATTAAAAGTTTAATTGAAAAACAATTATCAAAAATTCTATTAAAAACAATAAAAGATTGTGTAGGTCTATTCTAGCTCGAGGTCATTATTTTCTTTACTAATTAAAAGATTTTTTTTTTTTTGGAATTTCAATTGATCTATTTTAAATTCCAACTGGAATCATTGCATTTCAATTATTCTTTATTGAATTTCAGTAGAAAATGGTGTAGTTGAATTACACACTCAAAATAATCACTCTGTTAAATTACAGAGATACTCTGCTGAGCCAGCAGAAAATACCATAGATTTCCAACCAGCAAGATTTTTTGTTATTTTACAAAGAAAACTCTGTAAAATGCTTTCGATAAAAAAAATACTGTAAATTTACAGAATTATCTGTTAAATATTGATAAAACCGAAAAGAATTTTACCAAAAAAACTCTATAAATTCACAAAGTTTTAGTTAAATGCATTTTATGAGTTCAAAATTTTACAAAAAAACTTTGTAAATTAACAAAGTTTTTGTTAAATCCATTTTATGAGTAAAACTTCTCTGCTTCAAAAACATTTTTATTAAAATTAGAAAATTTAATTTAATAAAATTAAAATTTTGTGAAAACTACAAGTTTTTAACGAGTAACTCCAATTTTACAAAATTTTGGTTTTCGGACACAAGAAAATACAAAGTATTTTTTTAAAATCTGTATTTCGACAGATAACTTTGTCAAATATCTGTCGAATTAAGATTACAGTCATTTTACAGAGTATTTAACAGAGTAATTATTTTGAGTGCAGTAGAAAATGGTGTAGTTTTAAATAACAAAAAATTTTAGTGAAAAAAGTAGAAATGGTTTAAAATTTTCACAATTGCTTTTGTTTTTATACCCTCCACTCTAGTGATAGAGGGTATATATAAGTTTGTCATTCCGTTTGTAACACCTCGAAATATTGGTCTAGGACCCCATAAAGTATATATATTTATGATCCTCGATCGATTTTAAGTCGATCTAGCGATGTCCGTCCGTCCGTCCGTCCGTCTGTCTGTCTGTCCGTAGAAAACACGCTAACTTTTGAAAGACTTTACAGAGGCTACTGAAGTTTGGCATATATGTTTATCATTTACCTGGTCAGGTTGGTATTGCAATCCAGCCAAATCGGTCCAGTGGTTCAAAAGTTATGAGCAAAAGAGTAAATTTCGGCAAGGGTGTTTCGCGAATTTACGAGATAAAAAACACGATAACTTTCGAAAGAGAATAATGAGACTACTGAAGCTTGGCATGTATCTTTGCCGTTCCCCGGGTCTGTTTGGTTTTAAATTTCAGCTCAATCGGTTAAGTGGTTCAAAAGTTATAAGCAAAACCCTGAATTTCAAATTAGTTTCATCTAAAATGCCACGTGTTTTAACAAGTTTTTAAAGCATTGGTGGTAACTAAACAATGCTTTTCAAACTTGTTTAAATTTTACGCAATGCTTTTTAAACTTGTTTAGTTTTAAAAGCATTGGTAACTTAAAAACCACACTCGAAAAAAATTTTACACTCAAAAAAAATTTTACACTCAAAAAAAATTTTACACTGAAAAAAAAAAATGTACACAAAAAAATTTAGTTTTTTTTTTTACAAAAATTACAATATTTTGTGTACATACGTACGTGATTCACTCAGAAATATTTTTACAGTAAAAAAAACATTACACTCGAAAAAAACATTACACTCAAAAAAAAACAAAATAGTAATTTTTTTTTTTTTTTTTTAAATGACAAAAAAAGAGTTTTTTACTCAAAATAAAATATTTCTAATCGTTAATTTTTTCACGTTACAAAATGTACTACCCTTTAAAAAATGCATTGTGGAGGGTATTCATAGATTCGGCAAAGTCGAATTTAACTTTTCTACTTGTTTTCATTGTTTTTTTACAAAATGTTTACTAAAATGAAGCCATATTAGGAATTGGTTGTACTCTTTTGTTGTTGGTGATGGTTAAGGTGGTGACAAAGAAACATAGACCACATTTTAATGGTTAAAAGCATTGATTTGTATTAAATACCAAGGTTGGGTAACAAAACGATATCGGTTTTAGTAAAGGGTTTGAAATTTTTTTTGGCACTGGCTGTAATTTTATTGTTAAATTGGTACACTCAAAATAATAACTCTGTAAAATACTCTGTAAAATGACTGTAATCTCAATTCAACAGATATTTGACAGAGTTTTCTGTCAAAATACAGATTTAAAGAAAATACTTTGGATTTTGTTGTGACAAAAAAACAAAGTTTCCTCTGTTATATTACATTTTACTTTGTAATCTTAATTTTACAGATAATTAACAGAGTTTTCTGTTAAAATACAGATTTAAGCAAAATACTTCGTAATTTTTTTATAACAAAGTTTTCTGTTTTGAGTAGTTTTTGTTTTTGTTACCAAACATCAAAATTTTATCTGTATATTTTTTTTTTTTTTAAGAAAAAGTTGAAAAAGTAGCAAAAAAAGTTATCAAAAATTTTTTTCAGAAATCTTATAAAAATTTTACAAAATAACATGCATTTAACTAAACTCTGTAAATTTACAGAGTTTTTTCTGTATTTTTTTTTTTTGCATCAACTGTATTTTACAAATATATGTAAATTTACATAGTTTTCTTTGCTAAATGGTGGTTTATTTAACCAATAGTTTACTAGAAACTCTGTAAATTAACAGTTTTTTTTTTGTCCAAATCATTTTACAGAGTTTTAAAGTAAAATTACAGAGTTTTCTCTGTCAAAAAGCTTTCATATTTAACCAATATTTTACTATAAACTCTGTAAATTAACAGTTTTTTTTATCAAAATCATTTTACAGAGTTTTTTTAGTAAAACTAACAAGAAATGATGTTAGCTGGAAAAGTATGGTGTACTCTGTTAAATTAGCATAGTTTTTCTGTAATTTAACAGAGTTATTATTTTGAGTGTAGTGTCGGTATAAAATATATATTGGTATTGGTTTTTATCGGTATTGCAGAATAAAATTATAGCGTTTTAATTTTTTTTTATTGGTTTTAGAATAAATTTTTAAAATTTTTATTACTTTCGGTTTTTAATTCAACCGGTTTTAAACGGTTATTGATTTTGAAAAGGTCTTGGCACCCAACCTTGTTAAATACTCATTGTATGGTCAGGAAAGAAGCAGAAAGAAAAACGTGTTGTTTGTTACACGTCTTTAATTTTGCTGTTTTCTGTCCATCATCTCTTAACAATAGGTGAACTGAGGTCAGGGAATTTTAACCTATTCTTGAAATGCATGAGTGGGTGCAAGAATTTATGAATGACTGACTGAATGTATGGAATTGGATAAAAGAAAATTCATTCTCGAACAGTATTTTTTTCAAAAAAAAAATACATACTAATGAAATCGATATTCAAATAGCGTAACTAAATAAGAGAAAAAATTATAAAAAAAATTATTGTTAAAATTTAAAAAAAAAAATTTAACTTAATTTCATTTGAAGTTTAAACATTAAAAATTTAAAATATGGTCCAAAAATGTATATTCAACACAAAAATTCGCATTTTTCGACCTCCAATTCTTTTGACCACCAATTTTTTGTAAACAAAGAAAAAGTTAAATTATTTTAGTATCTCATTTCTATACACCAGACATGTGCACGAATGCATTTAAAAGTCGTTTAGAGGCATTTTAAAAACTTAGAATGAAAAACACTATTCTATTTTTTCAGTTCGAAACGAATGAATAATATATTCTTTGCTTGCAATACAAAGCAATAACGAAAAAAAACGAGTACAGTATTTTAGAATTAGAAATATTCTAAAATACTGTACTCTGAAGCGAATAAATCAAATGATTTTTTCAAGAAAAAAAGTTAATTTTTTTGGACAATTTTTTTTAATCTCATATTTTCACTCACTTACTGTTAAATGTGAAAATGTGGTAAATGAGTTAAACCTATTGGGTCCTAAAAATAAAGTCTTAAAACTAAAATTGCCAGATCTTGAAAACTATTCAAGATAGAGCAAAACGGAGTAAAATTTCGGATCAAAATCGATTGCGACCCTAAAGGAAAAAATTTTAATACCCGGAAATTTTAAAATCCTCATATCTCGGTAACTACGCCGACACGACAAAAAGTTGTAAAGCAATTGTGTAGCTCTTGGATCGTAAAACATTCGAGCAATAGTTTTCGAGTTATTTAAGTTTCAAATGTGTTAAACCTATTGGGTCCTAAAAATAAAGTCTTAAAACTAAAATTTCCTTATCTCGAAAACTGAGCAAGATAGAGCAAAACCGAGCTATTCACATGTGTGGACCCCATCGGGTCCTAACTTTGAATCAAAAAATTTGTATTCCCGAAAATTTATAAATGCTCATATCTCGGTAACTACCGGCAAAACGACAAAAAGTTGCGAAGCAATTTTGTAGCTCATGGATCGTAGAACAAGATCACCGAACACCCAAAAGCAGTTCGAGAACCAAGTTTTGAGTTATTTCAATTTTTAGCACCCAATAGGTGAAACACACTTAAAACTAAATTAACCAAAAAACTATTGCTCGGATTGCTCTCGGGTATTTGGTGGTTTTGTTTTACGATCAAAGAGCTACAAAATTGCTTCAAACCTTTTTGTCGTGCCGGCGGTAGTTACCGAGATATGAACATTTTAAAATTTCCGGGAATTCGAATTTCGACCTTCGTAGCATATTTAATATTTATTTACTTAATCTGAACGCTATTTAGCTTAAATTAACCCTTGATAAATTATCTACACAGCATTATTTTTAAGAAATACTTCTTTGATAACACCGTCTTACTGCATTTTCAGTTTTTCATTTTTTGATCCTGTTGCCTTTTAAAATGACTTTAAAGTTTTAAAGGATACATTTTGTAAAATATTTTTGAAATATTTGTACTTGTTCTAGGGTGCCACTGGTGACGGCAAATGAAAGAGGAGGACCTCCCCTAATTTTATATCAGGATAAAGCTTGATTTACACGTTAACTACCCTTGACTACCCTTATCTACTATTTCCCAGTATTGGAGGATAGCAATTGTCAAATTCAAATAATTTTTCATACAAAATTATTTAAACCCGGCAAACCGTATCACCAATACTGGGAAATAGTAGATAAGGGTGGTCAAGGGTAGTTAACGTGTAAACTGCCCTTAAAAGGATGTAAACAAAGTCAGTTGAAAACTTTACCAAAATATTTTGTTGATAATTTTGAATGATATTGAAGAATACATTTTTGAAAGGACGTACCTTACCTCCTTTTTCCAGATATATAAAAATAAAAAATAGGAAAATTAGGAGAGATCCTCGTCTTTCATTTGCTATGAATAGTGGCAGCCTAGGACAGGTACTACACTCAAAATAATAACTCTGTTAAATTACAGAAAAACTCTGCTAATTTAACAGAGTACACCATACTTTTCCAGCTAACAACATTTCTTCGTAATTTTACTAAAAAACTCTGCAAAATGATTTTGACAAAAAAAAATTGATAATTTACAGAGTTTACAATAAAATATTGGTTAAATATGAAAACTTTTTGACAGAGAGAACTCTGTAATTTTACTAAAAAACTCTGTAAAATCATTTGGACAAAAAAAAACTGTTAATTTACAGAGTTTCTAGTAAAATCCAATATTTTACTTTAAATAAACCACCATTTAGCAAAGAAAACTATGTAAATTTACATATATTTGTAAAATGCATTTGATACCAAAAAAAAAATACAGAAAAAAACTCTGTAAATTTACAGAGTTTAGTTAAATGCATGTTATTTAGTAAAATTTTTATAAGATTTCTGAAAAGAGTTTTTTGATAACTTTTTTTGCTACTTTTTCAACTTTTTCTCAAAAAAAAAAAAATATACAGATAAAATTTTGATGTTTGGTAACAAAAACAAAAATTACTCAAAACAGAAAACTTTGTTATAAAAAATTACGAAGTATTTTGCTTAAATCTGTATTTTAACAGAAATCTCTGTTAATTATCTGTAAAATTAAGATTACAAAGTAAAATGTAATATAACAGAGGAAACTTTGTTTTTTTTTGTCTCAACAAAATACAAAGTATTTTCTTTAAATCTGTATTTTGACAGAAAACTCTGTCAAATATCTGTTGAATTGAGATTACAGTCATTTTACAGAGTTATTATTTTGAGAGTAATATTAAAAAAATATTTTATTAAATTTAATCCTCTAAAACTTTGAAGTCCTTTTAAAAGGAAACAGGATCACGAAATGAAAAACTGTAAATGCAGTTTTACTACATTTAGTCTCTAGTTTCAAACGTATATTATCCAGTTCGTGTTCAACGACTTTTTTCATTTTTGTCGGACGATGTAATAATTAAGTCTGTTGTTAACTTTGATTTGAACAAATTGCTAACTAATATCTATATCGAAATGAACTAGGAGCCACTGTACTTACAAAAAATTCCACACAAGAAAGAGTTTGTATTTTATTTGTTGCACTGTGTAATCAGAAAAGTTTTCTTTAATTTTAGACTATTAAAGGGTTAAATGTAGAAATTTGCAAATTTTAGTTATCACAATTTTAAAAGAATTTTGTTAAGGTTTTAGTCTTAAAAATTCAAATCTTAGTATTTGAAACATTAATACACATCGGAATCCATTTTAACGATTTAAACATGTTTTGCACATTGAATATTTTATTATTTTTTTAAATTCCAGAACATTTAACAAATTTAACAACCACGTGTTTGTTTTTTTGTTTTTATTAATATTTAATTCAATACAAAAACTCTCCTAAAAGTTCCCCTTTTATTGTTTTTCTAAGTTTGAGTTTGTATTTTTTTGTTAATAAAGTCTGATGTCAGCATTATATAAATATTTATTTATATATATATATTTTTTTTTTCAATTTTAAAATAACAAACAGAAATTGTTATTCTTTTTTTTCCCTCGTCTACAAAAAGTCTAAAATACTTTATTTAATTTTTCAACCTACTTTGTGTCATTGTTAAGTTAGGTAAACAAAATAAATATGAGTATTTAATTAAAAAATATACAAAAAAAAAGTTAAAAATTTAATGCAAAATTATTTAATTGAATTTGAAATTATTAATTTTCCATTAACATATTTGTGGCAATATGTGATAATAGATTATGTCGATATATGGGCGAATCGATGGGATTCGTCCTTATATCATTGAAACTCCATTCAAAACTCCCGCAATATATATAGTTACAGCTAATTTTATTTTAACAGAAACTATGGAACAATTAATTTGCACTCAAAATAATAACTCTGTAAAATGACTGTAATCCCAATTCAACAAATATTTGACAGAGTTGTCTGTCAAAATACAGATTTAAAGAAAATACTTTGTATTTTGTTGTGACAAAAAAAAACTCATCTGTTATATTACTTTTAACTTTGTTATGTTATTTTTACAGAGTTTTCTGCTAAAATACTAATTTAAGCGAAATACTCTGTATTTTTTATAGCAAAAAAAACTAACAAGGGAAGTATCTCAACCCTTATGAACCGATTTGCCTGAAACTTAAAATATATATAAATGAGACAATTTTAAGGTTGGGGTGTCTCGGCTTTTCGGCCATATCAGTGTTTTAAAATTTCGTTGTCCCCTTATGAAACCATATGGACCTCCGGGAAAATTTCGATAGCTCACGAACTAACAGGAATATCCTCTTGAGCAAAAATATGTGTCGACTTAAATTTAATAAAGATTATTTCGTATTCATATGGACATCGTAGCTCTATGTCTTCATATAAATACCCCCTAAAATTTTCACATTTTCATGAAAAAAGTATTTAACGAAGCCAAACTTTTACAAGGTTATGCCACCGTTGGATAGGCATTAAAAAAACCTTTCTTCTCATATGTAAACATCATATAGTTTCTTAGAAAGAAACGGCTGAAAAATCCAAAAAACGATTTTTTCGCCATTTTTTGACCCATGTTTTGAACCCCTAAATCCCCGATATGGCCGATAAGCCGAGACACCCCAACCTTAGAATTGTCTCTTTTATATATATTTTACGTTTCCTGCAAATCGGTTCATAAGGGTTGAGATACTTCCCCTGTAAGTCTATTTAGTTATTTTTACTTATTTCTACACTCAAAATAATAACTCCCTAGGCAGAAACTGCCAACCGTTCCAAAGAAAAAGGCTCGGCGAAGCATTTAATTTTTTGTGTAGAAGGTAGTATGAATTCGAAAAAGTGCTTTCCAAGCGCTTTGCCAATGTTTTTCTATTTAAATCCGTTCAAAATATAAATTTTTTATTAAAGTTTATTAATTTTCATAACAATTGGAATATCCTTGATAGTTCTCATGGTAAGTATGTCACTTATACACAATGACCCACATAAATATTACAAACTTGACACCTTTTATACAGGGTGATTCAGTCACGACCCGCCGAATTTTACCAGCGTATTCCTTGGCTCATTTCATGAAAATATATCCATTACGACCATTCCCCAAAAATGCAAGTGTGCGAAATGGCAGCGGTTTAAAAATTTTCGGATTGGTGGTTGGAGGGTGGTAGGGTAAAATTGATAACTTCTGAACCTGAGGTTTTTTTGTTTTTGAGCTTGTTGGAAATATCATGGGGAGATTTTTTTAGAATCAATAACAAAAAAATTAAAATAAAGCGAAATCGTCGATACAGAGCTTTAAAAAATAAAATGTGAAAAAAAGACATACAAATTTGCACATAACCTCAATTTTCTCAGCTAGATGGCAGGTAACTTATGTTTTTTTCTCTTAAAAGATAGCCCTACGTATTACCTTTCCAAAATGCCCCAAATGAAGCCCAGAGGTCTTTCTGTTCTAAAGTTATGACCATTTGACTGAAATGCAAACAATCTTTTTTTTGGGTTTGGAGGCGAAATAACAGCACACATTCATTTGTTTTTGTAAATTAAAAAGTTTAAGATTTTATTTTATTAAAATTTTTGGAAGGCAAATGGTCATAACTTTGGAACGGTAAGACCTCTGGGCTTCTTTTAGGGCATTTTGGAAAGTTAAGAGGTAGGGCTATCTTTTAAGAAAAAAAAAAATCATAAGTTACCCGCCATCTGGCTGAGCAAATTGATGTTATGTGCAAATTCTTATGTCTTTTTTCCAAATTTTATTTTTAAACGCTATGTATCTCGACGATTTCACTTTATTTTAATTTTTTTTTTGTTATTGATTCTGAAAGGTCTTCCAATGAAATTTCCAACAAGCCCAAAAACAAAAAAAAACGGACCCCTGGTTCGGAAGTTATCAATTTTACCCTACTACCCTCCGACCACCAATCCGAAAATTTTTAAACCGCTGCCATTTCGCACACTTGCATTTTCGGTGATGATCGTAATGGACATATTTTCATGAAATGAGCCAAGGAATACGCTGGTAAAATTCGGCGGGTCGTGACTGAATCACCCTGTATAAAAACACCTGTTTCTTTCGTGAGGAAGTGTCTTAAACTTCGGATATGAAATGTCACTGGGCCTATCCCTTTGGAACACAACCCGTTTCGGTTCAATACACCACTTTTTTCGGGACTTTTCCAAAATTTTTCCTAAAAGCATTTTTAATAAATTTTTTATTACAAAACGCAAAGAAAACGGAAAACAAAATTTTCCAGGAAAATATTTCAAAGTTTGTCGAAATTTTTTTTATCCTAATAAATTAGTCATACAATTTTTTATCCTAATTTAATAAATTTCTTTATTTAAATAAACAAGAAAAAAAGTTGTGTCTTATGGACTTATACAATTAAGATACGTCCCATTTTTTTGTTCTAAAAGTGCTATAATAGTACCATATTTTTTGTTTTTAAAGCGCTTTCAAATAGCAACGGCATACCGTTTACCGTGGTTATCATTTTGGACGCTGGGAGAGTACTAAACTGTGATGCTTTCCCAGCACTCAAGCGACCATAAAAAGTACTTTGCTAGCGCTCTCCCGTTCGTATTTTTCTGCCTGGGTCTGTTAAATTACAGAAAACTCTGCTTATTTAACAGAGTACACCATACTTTTCCAGCTAACAACATTTCTTGGCAATTTTACTAAAAAACTCTGTAAAATGATTTTGACAAAAAAAAAACTGTTAATTTACAGAGTTTATAGTAAAATATTGGTTAAATATGAAAGCTTTTTGACAGAGAAAACTCTGTAATTTTACATTAAAACTCTGTAAAATGATTTGGACAAAAAAAAACTGTTAATTTACAGAGTTTCTAGTAAAATATTGGTTAAATAAACCACCATTTAGCAAAGAAAACTATGTAAATTTACATATATTTGTAAAATACATTTGATGCAAACAAAATTTAACAGAAAAACTCTGTAAATTTACAAATGCATGTTATTTTGTAAAATTTTTATAAGATTTCTGAAAAAATTATTTTGATAACTTTTTTTTGCTAATTTTTCAACGTTTTCTCAAAAAAAAAAAAAAATATATATATACAGATAAAATTTTGATGTTTGGTAACAAAAACTACTGAAAACAGAAAGCTTTTTTGGTTATAAAACAATACGAAGTAATTTGCTTAAATCTGTATTTTAGCAGAAAACTCTGTTAATTATCTGTAAAATTAAGATTACAAAGTTAAAAGTAATGCAACAGAGGAAACTTTGTTTTTTGTCACAACAAAATACAAAGTATTTTCTTTAAATCTGTATTTTGACAGAAAACTCTGTCAAATATCTGTTGAATTAAGATTACAGTCATTTTACAGAGTATTTTACAGAGTTATTATTTTGAGTGTACTTATTTCTACACTCAAAATAATAACTCTGTTAAATTACAGAAAAACTCTGCTAATTTAACAGAATACACCATACTTTTCCAGCTAACAACATTTCTTGGTAATTTTACTAAAAAACTCTGTAAAATGATTTTGTCAAAAAAAATGTTAATTTACAGAGTTTATAGTAGAATACTGGTTAAATATGAAAGCTTTTTGACAGAGGAAACTCTGTAATTTTACTTTAAAGCTCTGTAAAATGATTTGGACAAAAAAACTGTTAATTTACAGAGTTTCTAGTAAACTATTGGTTAAATGAACCATCATGTAGCAAAGAAAACTATGTAAATTTACATATATTTGTAAAATGCATTTGATGCAAAAAAAAATTTACAGAAAAAATCTGTAAATTTACAGAGTTTAGTTAAATGTATGTTATTTTATAAAATTTTTATAAGATTTCTAAAAAGATTTTTTTTTAAAACTTTTTGCTACTTTTTCTCAAAAAAAAAATATACAGATAAAATTTTGATGTTTGGTAACAAAAACAAAAACTACTCAAAACAGAAAACTTTTTTGGTTATAAAAAAATACGAAGTAATTTACTTAAATCTGTATTTTAGCAGAAAACTCTGTTAATTATCTGTAAAATTAAGATTACAAATTTAAAAGTAATATAACAGAGGAAACTTTGTGTTTTTGTCACAACAAAATACAAAGTATTTTGTTACAATCTGTATTTTGACAGAAAACTCTCATTTTACAGAGTTTTTATTTTGAGTGCAGCAAATCTTTACTTTTCCAGCGTTTAAACAGTACTTAAGCAGTACTTTTTTATCATATCTGGATTAACAAGTTTAAAGTTTAAAAAATTGTCTTTTGTTGTGTTTAAGTTTCTTATCAATTTGATTAAATTTAAAAAAAATATGAATTTCTTTTTAAAGACGTCATTCTTTTAAAAATTATCATTCACTTTTTTTTTATATTAATCAATTGACAACAGCGATAAAACCATTTTATTGACAATATTTTTTACTAAAATGCATGTTTCTTTAAATTATATTTAAGCTTTTTATAATTTTTTCCTGCAATCTATTTAAAAACCTCAACAAAAAAAATTGACAAATTTATTGTTGAATATAAAAATGTAATTCCATGTTATCAGTTGTTTATTAAATTAAAAAATACAAGTATTTTTTTAAGTAGAAACCAAAAGTTAATGTTTATTTATAAATAATCTTACTCATCATAGAAATTCTATTTAGTTTTTAACAATATTTAATTACCTCGATTGTCTATTTCATTGACATGAATTGGATGATTAATAGATAGTAATAGAAACTAACAAATTAATACTGATTAACATACATTTTTTTTTAAATAGAGATTAAAAGAAAATTTTTAATTTGTTAAAAAGTTTAACAAAAAAAATACTATTTTTTTGGTTAATAGTTTAAAAAAGGATTTATTGAAATTGGCTGCTGAATAGAGTAATGCTGAATAAATTAGTTTCGATTACAGAAGAGCTTGAAAACGTAAGAACTCGGGTTCAAATCCTGTTACGCGGATTCTTTTAAAAATTAGTTAAAACTTACACAACAATTTTATTTAATTAAATGATAGAACAACCCGAACACTCAAAGAAAAATGTTTCATCATATTAATGAAACGGTTTCATCACTTGCAGTCATCAATTATGATGACAAAATTCATCACATTGATTAAGTTTTTCTTCAATATGATGAAACATGTGTAAGATTATATGCTTTGCCACTTGTTGTGAATCTACTTGTTGTAGTAATGAGAGAAAACCCGTCTCAGTAGGCTAGGTCTGGTGAATTCTACTTGTGGTAGCTTGTCGATATGGTTGTCATTGATTGTGGTGAAAACTAGTTCAATAGATAATATCGGGCGTGTCGGCAAGTTACTCGTGGGATGATTAAAGACAAAAAACATATAGAAAAGAATAATATTTGAAATTAATTTAAATCGCTAACAAAACATGTCATTAAAATTAAAGAAACAAGTGATGACAAATTTCATAATATCATCGATATAAATTTTGTTTCTTTTTCTCTTAGTTTTATAACGTTTGCTAACATGAATTTTTAAAGACTCCAAAATTTTAGTTATATACAAAATGCTTCTCTTTTTCTCCCATAGTTTTTGGCAGAGCATATTCCATACAAACTTTCAATGTTTTAGCACACAATAAACAAAATGTATTTTTAGTGTAACTATTTGTTGATATGCTTTAAGTGGCTAGAAGTTAAGCTTAACAAACAAGAGGTCCAGTGTTCAAATCTTGGTGGGAATCAGACAAAAATGATGTAAATTTTTAAAAATAGAAAAACAACAAGCAAATTGTAAGTAAATTAAAAAAATAAAATTGAATTGAAATAAAATTGAAATAATAAACAAAAATTAAAAAAAATAAAATTCAATATTTTTATACCCTCCACTTAGTGATAGAGGGTATATATAAGTTTGTCATTCCGTTTGTAACTCATCGAAATATCGATCTGGGACCCCATAAAGTATATATATTCATGATGCCCGATCGATTTTGAGACATTCTAGCGATGTCCGTCTGTCCGTCTGTCTGTCTGTCTGTGGAAAATGCTGTCGCGGACAAAATATTGCACAGAGATGACTGAAACTTAACATATTTATTGGAAGTTCTCCCGAGAAGTTTGGTATTGCATATGACCGATATCGGTTCAGCGGTTCAAAAGTTATGAACGAAAATGTAAGCACACCTCAAAAATTTCAGTACATTCAACATAACCTAAAAATACAAAATGCTTTAATTCGGCTTCTGGTTGACATATGTGAACATAATTGAACACCAAATGGTATTTAACCAAGTACGAACATATTTTTTGACAAAAAAAATCGCGGATTTTTTTTACCAAAATTTTTTTTCGCGAAAATTTTTTTCCAAAAAAATTTTTTTCCAAAAAAATTTTTTTTTCAAAAGTAATTTCCTTTTAAATAAAGTTTTTTGCAATAATCTTTTTGAAATTGTGGAGGGTTTCACTACATTCGGCAAGGCCGAATTTAACTTTTTTACTTGTTTTTTATACATTCCACTCTTGTGATAGAGGGTATTTATAAGTTTGTCATTCCGTTTGTAACACCTCGAAATATTGTTCTAAGACCCCATAAAGTATATATATTCATGATCCTCGATCGATTTTAAGACGATCTAGCGATGTCCGTCCGTCCGTCCGTTCGTCTGTCTGTCTGTTGAAAACACGCTAACTTTTGAAAGACTTTACGGAGGCTTTGGCATATATATTGGGCATTTACCTAATAAGGTTGGTATTGCAATCCAACTAAATCGATCCAGTGGTTCAAAAGTTATGAGCAAAAGACTGAATTTCGGCAAGGGTTTTTCATGAATTTACGAGATAAAACACACGGTAACTTTCGAACGACAATCCTGAGAGTACTGAAGGGTGGCATATATATTTGTCGTTCCTCTGTCCTGGTTCGTTTCAAATCTCAGGCGAATCGGTTTAGTGGTTCCAAAGTTATAAGCAAACCCCTGAATTTCAGATTGGTTTCACCTAAAATTCACGTGTTGAAAACCCCGAGTTTTAAAAAAACAAGATTTAAAAACTATTATTAGCCACAAAATTACTTTACAGAGTATTTTTGTCAGTCAGAAATATTTTTACACTAAAATAAAAATTTACACTCGAAAAAAATTTTACACTCAAAAAAAAAAATTAGTAAATTATTTTTTTTTACAAAAATGACAAAAAAAAAAGTTTTTTACTCAAAATAAAATATTTCTAATCAAAATTATTAATTTTTTTTACATTAAAAAATTTACTATCCTTTAAAAAGGGCATTGTGGAGGGTATTCATAGATTCGGCCAAGTCGAATTTAACTTTTATACTTGTTTCTTGATGACACCGTTTCATCATAATTTCATTCAACATTTCATCATATTGATGAAATTTTTCTTCGTTATCCCGGGATTTTCGGAATATTTCGAGTCACGGGATTCGCGGGATTTTTTAAAAAAATTTCGGGATTTTTAAAAATGTTTAGTATTTTTTGTCACTTTTTAAAATCCACCGTTCGTAAAGATTTTCAATGTTAGAGCTGTGAAATTCAAAAAAGGAAGAGATTCCTCCTATGAAGTATATCCGTATTCGGTTATTTTTCGTACCTTTCTTCGTGGCTCACCGTAATCAACTTTAAATTGCTTAACCTCGTGAACTAGAGATTGACGCTGGTAAAGTGAATTGCGTAATTCACGTAAATCAGGCGTGAGTGTAAGTGCTTTTCATTTCAATCTCGTATTTGTGAATGAGCCTGAGCTTAAAATCGAATTTCGCGTGAGTGATTCATTTTTTTGCGGGAGCTTGCGAGATTTGTTTTTTTTTTTTAATTATCGGATTTGGCCCAAATTAATTTTAAATGAAAGTTTGGGTCTAGCTCAAGAAAAATTAAATTTAGATTTTTTTTAATTCTCTACCGTAGGAAAACCACGCCATTTTTTGCTAATTTCAAAATTCGATATCTCGAAAACCGTTAAACCGATTTTAATTTTTTTTTTGATATTCGTGTTTAGCGCATCAAAATTAATAAATATGCTATATCGCAGGACATATTTTTTTCATTACATTTTGAGTAGGTTTATTCTAGCTCGAGGTCATTTTCCCTTTACTTATTAAAACTATGATGTTCCCATAGAATAATTTTCAAGAAAATTATTTTTCTGTTTTAAATTAATTTAAGTTGGTAATTTTAGCAAGACTTAGCCGACACGTGTTTCGGAATTTTTCAGATTCCATTGTCAAGACTATTTAGCAAATATCCGATTGGCCTCAAATTTGTACCACATAACTTTTAGGTCTATAAAAACAAAAATTTGTCCGGAAACTTGGAAAAATCAAAAGTTTAAGAAATAGTACCAGGGCTGGCAAGCAGACTCTGAATACCTCTAATGTAACAAGTTTAGGTATCTTACAAGGCAGGTCTCCCTTGTGACACTTTGCAATCGTCATGAAATTTAAAATAAATTATAAAATAACTGATGCACCGTGTAATTCTATAAGATTAGCATTTTGTAATTTAAAATGTTAAAAACAAGATAAAAATC
Source organism: Pegoplata infirma (assembly GCA_963921195.1). Taxonomy (NCBI): domain Eukaryota; kingdom Metazoa; phylum Arthropoda; class Insecta; order Diptera; family Anthomyiidae; genus Pegoplata; species Pegoplata infirma. The sequence goes on along the minus strand of OY992539.1, from coordinate 127,712,022 downwards.
TCAATATTTCTACGTGATAGTTCATTTAGTTGTTGCTATGATTTTTAAAGTGGTCATTATACTGTTCATTAAATTTACATATGTATTAATATCATGGGGAGGTGAATTTCAAATGCTATTTATCCAGTGCATCTTAAATTTATTACATACAAGTTCTAGATGTATGACGAAAGTTTCTATTTTTATATTTAACTCAAATAGTTTGGATTTCATTTCATATCAATTTATAATGAAAACTTATTTTTTAGTCATACTTTTGCATTGTCTTTAACCCATTGCACGCCTCGGCCGAACCAACTTTAACCGCAAGTTGCGAAAGCTGTAAATTTATTTCTTAAATAATTTTAAAAACCATTTTTGAATTCAATTTTTTTTATACCCTCCAACCACAGCATGGGGGTATACTCACTTTGTCATTCCGTTTGTAACGCATTAAAATATCGGTCGGGGACCCCATAAAGTATATATATTATTGATCTATGATCGATTCTTAGTCGTTCTATGAATGTCCGTCCGTCTGTATAAAGCACGATTCAGTCCAAAATATTTAAAAGAGCTGGACTCCTGAAAATTGGCAAGAATATGTCTAATGTTCATAGGCCGGTTAAGTTCGGAAATGGGCAAAATCGGGTTAGGGGGAAAAAAGTTTCCCCTTAACAAACTAAAAAAACCTCTTAAAATACGCCATTTTTACATATTTTTTGCCAATTTTGTTAAACAAATAAAGCCTTTTTGTGTCAGAAGGAGTTGAAACTCCTTAACTTAGACCCAGGGGGCTGGAAAATTTTGTTTTTTTTTCTGCCCGCCCCCTTTTGTGGGCGTGGATTTAAAAAAATTTTTAAATAATGAAAAAATGGTGTTACTGAAGTGCAAAAAGCTTAATAAATAAATTAGTAAACATTAATCGCGATCCCCCACCACCGCCACCAAGCCCCCCCCCAAAAAAAAACGCCTCTGGATTTTTTTATATGTTCTAACATGTTGGAGGGTATCAAAGATTCGGCACAGCCGAATTTAAGACTCCCACTTGTTTTTTTTTTTAATTTATTGAAAATCCGAAAAATGCTTATCAAAAAGGTAATTTTCAAGACTTGAAAAGTCCTACTAAGGGTTAACAATGAGAAAAACACAACTCTGTAAAAAGTAAAGATTGATTAAGTTTGTGCCAAAAAATCAAACCCTAATTCCCGTATCTCAAAAACTAAGCCAGGTAGAATTAAACGGAGAAAAGTTTTGGATCAAAACATATGGCTACCTTATAAGACCCGGGTCTCGAGTGAACTAAATCATAATAAAATATTTCCCATTTTCTTGTTGAAATTGTTTTCCCTATTTTTACTGGGTTAAATACGGAACAATAACTCCAAAATGGGTTAAAACGTTGCCAGCAAATACCTCAGGGTATTTATAACTCTTTTTTAAAACTGACGGTTTCTTGCATTTTTATGTTACCTAGTTTTTGTTTTTGATTTTTTTTTTATTCTAATGCCACAAATAAGTATCAACAATCTAACGTCATTATAGTGAGACGGAGAATAAGGTATACTTTACTCGCCCGTCTATCATACGTATTTTGTCTATCAAAGATCTGGTTTTCTATAAAAAGAACAAAACAATTGACTGCATATTTAAATATTTAACACCGATTTTCTCTGCATTTTTGTACCCTACACTTACAAAGAAATGCATTTTGCTACTGATACTCTGGGACTTGTTTAAATTTTTGAGACTTTGTAGAGGAAACAAATCAGAGGTTAAATGGCATTCTTTGCGATAATGGGTGTATAAAGGTTAAAAAAAATACGGATTTTGTCAAAAAAAAAAACACATACAAATTTGGTTCCATTGAGCAACCAATTTGGTGGCAACAAATCGTACCTTTTTTGGTACTTTAAAAAGTATCAAACAAAAAAGTACCAATATAGTTACTAGTCCATTTCCTAATGTAAATGAGAAAAAAACAAGAGTGTTTATTTTATTTTTGTGACAGCTGCGTAAAGTTAATACAACTTAGTTTTTAGGACCGCGCCTACAAAAGTGGGCGGGCGAAATAATTACCTAGTCTTACCTCCTTAGGCCCAGTCCACCAACACAATTTGCATCAACATTTTTTATGAGATTAAAAAATTTGTAATTTTTCAGAGATGGTGTCAGTATTACAATAGAAAAATTATTTCCCCCTGGATCGATTTGGCCTATTAACGAACGTAACCTAAGTAGGACAATAAGACATATTCTAACAAGTTTCAGCTCTCTATCTCCTTTTCTTCAGCAAACAGACGGACATCGCTAGATCGTCTTTAAAATGACCAGGGATCATAAATATATATTTATACAACTTTAAGAGGTCATAGACCGCTAATTCGATGTGTTTTAAACGGAATCACAAAGTTTAATTTACTCTAATTACAGGTGTTATGAAAACCTGCCCAACCTCTCGACATTTTTATCAGATATGCGGAAACTTTGACCTCGCGTAGGATGAACATCGATAACTCTGACCCTCGAAACTTAAGCGGTCACTCCAAAATCTTTTCTTGAATACACTCAAAATAATGACTCTGTGAAATACTCTGTAAAATTACTGTAATCTCAATTCAACAGATATTTGACAGAGTTTTCTGTCAAAATAGAGTTTTAAAGAAAATACTTTGTATTTTGTTGTGACAAAAAAAACAAAGTTTCATCTGTTATATTACTTTTTACTTTGTAATCTTAATTTTACAGATAATTAACAGAGTTTTCTGTTAAAACACAGATTTAAGCGAAATACTCTGCATTTTTTATAATCAAAAAACTAAGTTTTATCTGTATTTTTACTTATTTCTATGTAATCTTAATTTCATAGTTAAACACAGAGTTTTCTGTAAAAACACCAAAATTTTATCTGTTTTTTTTTGTGAAAATGTTAAAAAAGTACCAAAAAATATTTTTTTAAAAATTTTATAAAAATTTTACAAAATAACATGTATTTTACTAAATTCTGTAAACTTACAGAGTTTTTTCTGTAAAATTTTGGTTGCATCAAATGCATTTTACAAATATATGTAAATTTACAGAGTTTTTCTTTGCTAAATGGTGTTTTATTTAACCAATATTTTACTAGAAACTCTGTAAATTAACAGTTTTTTTTGTCAAAATCATTTTACAGAGTTTTATAGCAAAATTACCAAGAAATGTTGCTAGCTGGAAAAGTATGGTGTACTCTGTTAAATTAGCAGAGTTTTTCAGTAATTTAACAGAGTTATTATTTTGAGTGTAGGAATTAAGGAAAATTTGGATATGCCATCGGGTAGGATAAACTCTGAGCTTCGCTTTGGAAGGAAATTTGAGATCTTGATACCGATTAGATCAGATTGGAATGAAAGTAGGCCATATGTGGACACTAGAAGCATAAACAGGTGAACTGACGGATCAAATAAGACCTCTAGAGTGGGAGCTGGTGTTTACAGTACGAACCCGCGGATCTCCGCTACCTTTTGTAGGTGGCCTAGAGTTTTTTCAGGATGAAATATAGGCTATCATAATATGCGCTAAAGTAGGGCCGTGTTAAGGTATGACGGGACCCTGGGCACACAAGAATTTGGGCCCCCTGGACAGTTAAAAGCAGCAGGACAAGAAAAAATCACTGTTCTGTTTCTGATTTAGGAATTGGACCTACAAAAAATAAAAAAATACATATTTTGGGTAGGGTTATTCTAGCTCGAGGTATTCTTTCTTTTCTATTAGAAAAAGGTTGCAGAATCTGATACTTTTACTAAGGGCAAAACGTTTCAGAATCTGAGACTTTTTCTATCGAAAAAAGGTATCAGAATCTAAGATCTTTTCTATTGGAAAAAGTTCTCAGAATCTCAGACTTATTTCTATAGGAAAAAGTCCTCAGAGTCTGAGGCTTTTTCTATAGGAAAAAGGTCTCAGAATTTGAGACTTTTTCTATAACAAAAATGTCTCAGAGTCTGAGGCTTTTTCTACAGGAAAAAGGTCTTAGAATATGAAACTTTTTTATAGGAAAAAATTTTCAGAATAGAAAAAATGTCTCAGAATCTGAGATTTTTTCTATAGTAAACGATATCTCAGAACCTGAGATCATTTATGTAGAAAAATGAGTTTGAGAACTTCTCGTATAGAAAAATTCTCAGATTTAGAATTTTTCTATACGCAAAATGTGTTAGAATCTGAAATTCTATATGAAAATTTTAAATTTTCTTTTAAAAACAAAAAAATTGTGTTTGCTTTAAAAAACCTCTTGTAAACAGCAGTATAAAGGGGAAAATTATTATTAATTTACTTTTTTTTTTTGCCTTTCGGGGCCCCCGTGAGGTCGGGGCCCTGGGCACATGCCCAGTGTGCCCTAATGGTTAAAACGGTACTGCGCTAGAGTTAATATTGCAAAGGGTGTAGTGGAGCCTCCATAAATGTTTATACAGATGGATCGAACTTACACGAACAAGTGGACTTTGGAGTCTATTCGGAAGAGATTGGGTGGAGCCTGACTCGAAGATTGCAGTATTTACCAGGCAGAAATGCTGGCAATAAAGGAAGTTGCTGACTGGTTGAGTTGCGATGTCTTGCCTACAACCGCAGTCAACATCTCTTCTTACAGTCAGGCCGTGGTCAAGTCCCTGGAGTCAATGTTTCTGAAATTAAGATCTGCCCTTAACTCCTGCACGTCTTTAAATAAAATGGCCAAGCAGTTTGACACCAAGACATTTCAGGAAATTGCAAGGACGATGAGCTTACAAGACTGGGAACTACCTTATAGGTTCCATTAGTTTTGGAGTGTGTTGCTTCGCCTCCAGAAACTTGCAAGCAAAATATCCAGCTTTGTTCCGTGACGGAGACTAATCAGAGATGAGCACATGGATGAACGTGTGAGACAACACGACCGATTTGACCTTCTCTTAATCAGAAGCGCAAAAGGGAGCTGATATCGCATCCAAGAGGAGAGATTTCAACGGTGGTTTGCTGATATTATCAGGTACTGCCTTATAGGAGAGCAAGCAGAACTGTTAAATGTACCGTCAAATTACTCTTGCCGGAGTTGTATACGTACACTGCGAATCACATCAATAAGGAATCGAGTTTTTCACTTTTTAATCGAATATATCTTTGTAACGAATAAGCGGAAAAACATAAGAAAATGCACTGATAAAGACTATTATCTAGCCAATAATGTCAAATAATAACAATAATCAAAAGACAGAAAAAAATGCTTTAAAAAAATATTTTTCCGCAACTTGTTAAAAAATCACTAGTTTTTTTTTTGAATAACTTGAATAAGGAATTTTGAAATACAGACCAAGTAGGACCTGAATCCAATTTGTAATGAATAGAAATCCCTCAAACAATAAAAACAAAACAGTTTTGTTTCGAATTTCAATAAAAATGGGACTCACAAAGCTCTTAGCACTTCCAAAAAGGAAAAAGTACTGAAAAGTGTTAAAGGCCGATGAAATCGCGGGAATAATAGAGAGGGAAAAAACTGCTGTATGCAATTATCTAAATAACATTCAGAACTATGGAAAAAACATGAATGGGCGAACTAAAATGGCAACAACAAAACGATATCGACAAAAAGTTTAAGTATTCCCCCAAATTCTACGCCGACATCTTTCAAAATTCTCAAAGAAAGTGGCGTTAATGCGAGTATTTGTACAGTCCGTCGCGTTTAAAAGTCAAGTGAGATCAGTGCTCGTCGAAAATTATGCAAAAATTAATAGCTGAATGCCAAACGTAGTTAGCAGCGCCTTAATCTCGCCAGGAATACAATGACACGGTCTCAGAAATTTTTAAAGTAATTTATTCCGACGAACAAAAAATTAATACCGTTGCATAAGATGGATACAATTGTTTTCGGTGATTTGAGACAATAAGTTTTTATAAATAAATAAGTGTTTGCATAGCAGACAGATCATAGAAGGTGCTTTTATGGTATGGGGTGCGATATTCTACTGTAGCATCATCACTGTTCCATACGTTACCATCGATGCTTCTTAAGTTTGGAATAAAGTGTTGGCTTTTTTTGCAATTTTCAACAGACTACAAACTCACTTAATTTTAAATCTTGATGGACTATACAAATACCCACAAAATCACCACTTTCTTTGAGAAATTTGGAACCTGTCAACGGGGAATTCGAGGGAATTCTTAAAATTTTGGTCGATCTCGTTCTGTTGTTGCCATTTAAGTTCGCCCATTCATGTTTTTTCCATGGTTCTTAATGTTATTTAAATAATTGCATTTGATAGGTTTGCCCCTCACTATTATTTTCGCGGTTTCAACGGCATTTAACACTTTGGACTTTAGAGTCAGTACTTTTTTCTTTTCGGAAGAGCTAAGAGCTGTTGTGAGTCTCATTTTTATTGAAATTCGAAACAAAACTGTTATGTTTTTATTGTTTTAGAAATTGCTATCCATGAAAAATTAGATTCATGTCCTGCTTGGTCTGTATTCCAAAATTCCTTATTCAAGTGATTCATAAAAAACTAGTAATTTTTTAACAAGTTGCCAAAAAATATTTTTTTAAACGACTTTTTTCAGTCTTTTGATTATTGTTATTATTTGAAATTATTATCTAGATAATGGTCTCTATCGGTGCATTTTTTTATATTTTTCCGCTTATTTGTTACAAAGATATATTCGATTAAAAAGTGAAAAACTCGATTCCTTATTGATGTGATTCGCAGTGTAGATGAGGAGGAGTTTAAAACTATAAAACACTTCATCTGCCATTTCCTGGCACTTTTTGGTCAGAGACTTGCTTCACGGGGATCTTGGGAGCTGCTCGATCTTTCTGATTTGTCGAATGTCGTATTCAATATCTTAGGAGTTTAATAAGAAGCTCAAATTGGTTTAACGGCAGGGACTTGTAGGGCAACCTATTACAGCCCTGTGGTATCACAATGGACCTCAGAGTCTACGTATGCTGACGTAAAATGTCGGCAGCCACTTACAACCTACCTAATATTTGACAAGAAATCTTTGTAATTTTACAAGCTTTTTACCAAAAATTTTGTAATTTTATAAGATTTTTACCAATAAAATTGTAAATTTACAATTTTTTTGGCACGATAAAACTTACAAGGAGGTTTCGCAACTTTACTAGAGTTTTTGCTACCTCCTATTTTACGAGAATTCCTAGTAAAAATTACGAGATTTTTTGTAATTTTACAAGTTTTTTACAAATAAAATTTTTAATTTACAACTATTTTGGGGTAATAAATTTACTAGATTTTTTTGTAAAAAAACCATTGAAATTTGTAAAATTACAAAAAAAAATGTAAAATTACAAAAAAGTGTATATTTCGATAAAAAAAAATGTTTGTTAAAAAACAAGGAAAACTGTCAAAAATGGGATTACGGAACTTTTCTAGTAATTTGACAAGTTTTTTTTTGTGTGTAATATCACTGCAGGGTATCAAAAGTTTCGCTTCAACTGAACTTATATATATTCAGTTCACCATTAAATTAGGAATGTTTTACGCTGCACTCCAGTTTATATGAATTTAATTTGTTTTGTTCTCTTAAGTACAAATTATATTAAAATACACTTAAAAAAATATTTTGGGTCGTCTTAACGAAAAATTCCAAAAACGGAATTCGAGTTAGAAATTTCTAGTTTTTGGAAATGACTGAACTATTGGATTATCTTCATGATTCTTTTCAAAAATTGTGGTTCTCTGTTTTTTTCAGAGTAATGTTTTTTAATGTTTTGTTTACATATTTTTTGTAGTGTACTACATACTTGGTAAGACTTGTAAACCGTAATGGTTAAATACTATTCAGGCCGTTAGTTTCATTTTCTACTACGTGCATTTGAACATTAAAAAAAATAATAATAAATGTAATAAATAACCACTTTTCTTATTGCAAAAAAAAAATTAAAAAATAATAAAACAAGTTGTTTTTTTTATTTTGTTTTTTTTTTTTTGCAAAAACATAAAAATGTTTAAGCCGGTTTTTAAGAGAGAAAATATCAATTGAATTTTTGTGTTCAAGGCCAAAAATTGTTTTATTTGTATGAATTAAATTATGTTAAAATTTTCTAAATAAACAGCATATAAGGACTGATCGATATTAATTTTCTGGCAAATTTTTTTAAGAATAAAGTCTTAAAACAATAACGGTAGACAGTGACAGCAAAAACTGTCACTTATGTTTCAGTGTTGACAATTTTTTATTTAAAAAAAAACAACGTAATTTTATGGAAAAATTTGTAAACACATTTTAGATGTCATTAAGTTGTGTTTTATGCAATTTCATGTGTTTTTTTATTATAATTCATGACCCCGCCCATAAAAGGGGCCGGGTTCAAAAAATTGTCAGTTCTCATCCCCTTAGCCCGATCTTGAATCCATCACTGGTACAAATATTTACAAAAATCTAATTCTCTAAAATTTTAAAGACCTTTTAAAAGGAAACAGTATCACTTAGGGCTGCCAATCCCGAAATCCCGGGATTTTTGTCATAAAATTAATCCCGAATCCCAGGATTTTTAAGCTCAAATCCCGGGATTTTTGAAATATTAAAAATGTATGAGAATCAATTTTTAAAAATACAACTTTGTTCTATTATTGTTACATTTACATAAACAAATTTAACCTAAAACTGGCCACGAATTTGGCTGAGCTGAGAATTCTACCCAGGCTTGTTGAATAATAGTCCAACGCACTAACCACTAAGCCACAGTCACGGAGCCCTTTGACCAAAGTTTGCAGGTTTTGGCGAAAATTTTCTTAAAAACCGAAACTTTTATCGAAGGGCGCCACGGGTAAATTGAATCCGAATGGCCTCAAATTTGCACCGCATAAGTTTTAAGCGATGGAGAATAAAAATTTTCCCGGACGTTCAAAATTGGAAGAAAAACTTTTTTAAACAAAACAAGTAGAAAAGTTAAATTCGACTTTGCCGAATCTATGAATACCCTCCACAATGCCTTTTTTTTAAGGATAGTACATTTTTTATCATGAAAAAAAATTATAATTTTGATTAGAAATATTTTATTTCGAGTCAAAAACTCTTTTTTTGGCATTTTTTAAAATTAAGAAAAATTACAATTTTTTTTTTTTCAGTGTAAAACTTTTTTCGAGTGTAATGTTTTTTTTTTGAGTGTAATATTTTCTTTGAGTGGAAAATTTTTTTCGAGTGTAATTTTTAAGTTACCAATGCTTTTAAAACTAAACAAGTTTAAAAAGCATTGCTCAAAAATTAAAAAAGTTTGAAAAGCATTGCTAAGTTACCACTAATGCTTTTAAAACTTGTTTACCACGTGGCATTTAAGATGAACCCAATCTGAAATTCGGGGTTTTGCTTATAACTTTTGAACAACTGGACCGATTGAGCTGAAATACCAAACAGACCTGGGAAACGGCAAAGATACATGCCAGGTTTCAGTAGTCTCATTATTGTCTTTCGAAAGTTATCGTGTTTTTTATCTTGTAAATTCGCGAAAAACCCTTGCCGAAATTTACTCTTTTGCTCAAAGCTTTTGAACCACTGGACCGATTTGGCTAGATTGCAATACCAACCTGACCAGATAAATGACCAACATATATGCCAAACTTCAGTAGCCTCTGTAAAGTCTTACAAAAGTTAGCGTGTTTTCTACGGACGGACATCGCTAGATCGACTTAAAATCGATCGAGGATCATGAATATATATAATTTATGGGGTCCTAGACCAATATTTCGATGTGTTACAAACGGAATGACACTCTATCACTAGAGTGGAGGGTATAAAAATGCAAGTCTAATTTATGTATTATATTATTACTTTTCTCCTTTAAATGTTTTTATTATTTTAAATTTTTTTTTCAATTAGTTTTAAAATAATACAGTGCAATAAACAAAATCGGAATAGGATGAAACCAAAAGAAGATAACAGTTGTCATTTACCATAACAAACAACTCAAGGCTTTTTTAGTTTATTGCTAAATATTTAATAATAAAAATTACTTGAAAACTGCATAAGTGGCGTATACTTAATTTTTTAATTGCCTTTAAATAACAATCAGAATAATTATAAATATTTTTTTTACTAATTTCGTTGTAGCGAAATCGACACAAGGGTTTTCGTGGGAATCAAACCCACGACTCACTGCTTAATATGCTAGCATGCTACCAACTAAACCACAGTAGCCCCTGTAAAGAGTCTACTGTTTTTTTTTACTTTTATTATGACAGAAATTTAATCCCAAAAAATCCCGGAATCCCGAAAAATCACGGGCTCCCAAAAAATCCCGGGATCCCGGGATTTAAATTTTCAAATCCCGAATCCCGGGATTTTAAAAAACCGATCCCGTTTGACAGCCCTAGTATCACGTTTCAGTTCCTGTTTAACCCCTTTTTTTCCTTTTTGTTGGACAGTGTTAATTACACTACTAAACATTTTGAATAAAACTTGATGTGACTGGGACGCGACAAAGTTAATTGCAATTGTTCTTATGATCACAAATCTGGTCTCCAAACTTTTCCATCACATCAGGTTTTTGAGAAAATTGTGGTCAAAGTTTAAAAAAATCGCCGTTTTGGGCATTTTTGACAACTCATAGCGGATGAAACCGATGTCATAGCAACTTAAAAATAAGTCGAGGGTAAAGCTAACACATTGCTCTTAAGGATGCTAAACTTATTTGACCAGCCGCATTAACCCTTAGAGCACCAAGTAACTCTCAATGATGTTTTATTTCCAAAAAACATTTTTTCGAATGGAACGTGACCTTATACACATTTTTTTTTTTGATCCAAAGACAGAAGCTAATTTATCTAAAAGGAAATCTAAACCATTCTGCAAAAGAATGGGAAAGATTTTGCTCCGACAGGTAATTTGAACGGATCAAAGAATTGAATGAAACATGAAAGATTAGATCAGTCATGCGCATTTTTGTAATTCCTATTCCCGCGGGAATAGGCTAAAAAATGCTGCTTGTGCGCTGTCGACACACAAACACTAAAAAATTCTGTTGCTTGAGCAAATTTGTTGACTTTTCGCTTGCTACTACCCACTCAAGCATAAATGTTATAGTATGTGTGTGCGCACCGCTGGATTAGATATTCTCCTACTGGCTCTTATGGAGTCGTGTATACTATTATTACCAGAAGGATCACATAAGATCAAATCAGGAAAGTGAATGCTAAATAGAAACTCTAAAGTCTCCTTACGATTCTTGGTATAAATACCGTCATTTCCCCTTAAAAGACCTATTTCGTTCGTAGAGTACTTTACTAATGTTTTATGTAGTCTTGCGACTGTAGGAGTATCTGGTAACTCTGGTACATATTCAAAAAAGAGCCGTTAAACATAATTTTTATTGTATACGTAAAATTTTATATTTTTTAAAAACATTCCATATTTTAACACAAATCTTATAAAAAAAAACAAAATAATTAATTATATTCTTTTTATATCAAATGCAGTTACTTTCACTTCTCTAATTCTAACATTTTATGTTTTTACCCACCACTTAAAGAATTCAACCTGTTTCTTTAACGTTATAGATTTTTAAACGTTTTCTTTTTTTATTTGGTAAAATAAAAAACGAACAATATTAAATCCCATTAAGAATTAAATGGAAAAGTATTAGGGTCAATGAAAATTTTAAAACAAAAACAAAAAATTAAAAATAAAACAGAAGTCCATAATAATATAACAGTAACAAGACCAAAATAAAAGAAACAACTCAGAAACAACTGTTGCATAATCTAGTACAGATAACAGCCTGTTTCCTTAAAATGATAACTCAAACAGTTTGAAATAATACAAGAGTTTTAAATTCAACTATGCCGAATTTTTGATACTCTCCAACATGTAAAAAAATTAAAAAAAAAATCCAGTGCGTTTTTGGCGGGGGAGGGCGGGGTGGGTAGTCAGAGGTCATTGGGAGTCTCTTTCCCCCTCTCAGCTTTTGTTTACAAACTCATTTATTATGAACTTAAGTACAATACAATTTCATAATTATTTAAATACCTTTTTAATATCCACGCCCACAAAAGGGAGCGGGCCAAAAAGAAATATATTCTTAGAACTTCTTCCGACACTAAAATGTTTCATTTGCTACACAAAATTATTATAAAACCAGTAAAATAGCGTTTTTTTTTGGAGGTTGGTTTAGTTCCTCAAAGGGTAACTTTTTTCCCCCTAGTCCGATTCTGCCCATCACCAAACTAAACCTGCCTATGACCATAAGATATATTCTTGCCAAACTTCTTTTACTTTGGACTGTATCGTGTTCTCTACAGACGGATGGACGTACATCGCTAGAATGTCTTAGAATCGATCATAGATCCAAGACCCATAATTAGATGCGTTACACACGGAATGACAAACGGAGTATACCCCTATAATGTGGTTGGAGGGTATAAAAAGGACATTAAGCTCTAATTTTTTTCAGTTTCTATAATCTTCCAATTACACTGTTCAACTGGAAAAACTTTCGCTAAATAGTAACTACTGCTTTATATTCTATTATAGATATTCGCTTTTGAAAAGTGAAAAAAAACGCTAGTTTGGTCCTGCACTGTCCAACATCAAAATACACCCAAAAAAAAATCTGGCCCTAATACAACAAACTGCCCTGAAAATGTTCTTGCTCGTATAATTTTCGTTTGGAAATTCAAACTTTAGGTTAGGTTAAGTTGCAAGTGGCTACAGCACTTCACGTCAGTACAAATAGACTCTGAAGTCCGTTGTGATACCACGGGAGCGTAATAGGTTACTCTACTACGCCATTTACAGATGTAATTCGTAAAATATCAATTGTAGTTCGAAGATTCTACTTGTAATTCGAAGATTCCATTTGTAATTCGAAAATTCCATTTGTAAATTTAAGTTTTATCTTGAAATTCGAAGATTCTATTTGTAATTCGAAGATTTTATTTGTAATTCGGAGATTGCATTTGTAATTCGAAGATCGCATTTGTAATTCGTAGATTCCAATTGTAGTTCGAAAAATATCAAAGGATATTCAGATGATATTTTGCGAATTACAATTGGAATCATGGAATAACAATTGGATTTTCGATTCACAAATCGAATCTTCGAATTACAAGTAGAATCTTCGAATTACAAATAGAATCTTCCAATTACAAGTAGAATCTTCGAGTTACCAATGGAATCTTCGAATTATAAATGGAATCTTCGACTTACAATTTATCTTTTACGAATTACATCTGTAAATGGTGAAGACCCTGCCGTTAAACCAATTCCTTATGAAACTCTAAGATATTGAATTTTAACAAAAAATCAGAAAGATCGTAGCTCCCTAGAACCCAGTGAAGCCAGTTTCTGACCAGAAACAGCCAGGCAATGGCAGAAAGTAATCGATATTTTCCAACTCCTGCTTTCCATGCAACTTCATTGCAAGCTCATCGGCTTTGCAATTCCCTGGAATATCTCTGCGCCCTGGGACCTATATTAGTCGTATGTCCGACTGCTTGACTATCTCATTTAAAGACGTGCGGCAGTTAAGGGCAGATGTTGTTTTTAGAAACATTAACTCCAGGGACTTGACCGCAGCTTGACTGTCAGAATAGATGTTGACTGCGATTGTAGAAAAGGCATTGCAACTGAACCAGTCGGCCACTTTCCTTATCGCCAGCATCTCGGCCTGATAAACACTATAACGATCTGGAAATCTTCGAGCTAGACTCAACCCAAGCTCTTCCGAATAGATTCCAAAGCCCAATTGTGTGTGTAGCTTCGATCCATCTGTGTATAAATGTATGGAGACTCCACTATCCGGAATGCCCCTCGTCCAAGGCTCATTAGATGGTATCATAAAAGTAAAGTGGCACTCAAAAAGGCTCATGGAGGAGGCACATTCCACATATTGTGGTATTAATATCTTCTTCAAGATCGCGCTATGGCCAAAATCGCTGCTCTTCCATTGCAGTGTGCTATTCAGTCAAATTGTCTAATATTTCCAATGATATTAGGTGAATAAAGATTTCTAATGCAGTCGTAGGTGTATCACCAGTGATGCACATCGACGCCATTCTCTGTACCTTCGTGATAAAGACACAGTTCCCTTTCGTATCTAAAGCAGGCAACCATATAATGATTCCATACAGCAGAATTGGTCGCACCACTGATGTATAAATCCAATGAACGACTTTAGGGCTAGAGCTCCATCGTTTTCCAATGGCCCTTTAAACTTCCAATTTCTTCTTATTTATAAAAAAAAAAAAACTTAAAAAAATCCATCACATATCTTTAAATCGTTTTTGGTTAAAAGCAACTGAAACATGTTATGGAAACAGGTGTTAAGAAAACCCCATTCTTTATTAGTTTTTATAAGACACACAAAGCAATTGAAAGAAAAATATAAAAGTTTAGGTAAAAACAAAACGAAAAAAAAACTATTACAATGGTCATTAAAAATCAAAATTATCATTAAAAAACATATCTAGATATTTACAGTAGTTACTAAAAAGATTTGGACATAAAGATAAAATACCATAATGATCATAAAAACTAAAAAGTAGCCAAATAATAAAGTTTAAATACAAGAATGATAAGAAATTGAACGTAGGTAAACCGACCTACAAAATGTACTTCGGAAACATCAGTGAGGGAGTCATTCAACCAAAACATTAAGTTGTTACGATTTTGCACGTTTTGCTCAAGATTTGACTTTATAAAAGTTTGCACAAATTTAATCTACCGTGAAAGTAAGATTAAACAAAAATGGCATGGGAGAATTAAGAAAAATCCTTTATTTTAAAATGTTTAGTTTTTTAATGATTCCATCGATTTTAAAGAATTTGTAACGTTAGGAACCCCTTCATGAATCTACAATGTTTGGCCAAACATCTTTGATTTTGGAACGTTTCGAAAATCACGATTTTTGTCAAAATTATAAGATAGCCTTTTTTCGAAAAACACAATTGTTAGTCTCGGATCGAAGATTTCGAAGCGAGTTGACACCCTTTACGATGTTACGATCCTTATCACCTTAATACCATCCAAGGACTGAAAAAACACAAACAAGTGGAATTTGGAGTCTATAGAGGGTAGCTCGGTTTGAGCAGGTCTCGAAGATTGCCAGACCAACGCGGTGGGTATTGTACATAGACTCTGGCAAAAAAAGGAAGTGGCTGACTGATTGAGATGCAAGTCAAGCCGCGTTCAAATCGCTGGAGTCAAAGTTTCTGGAAACAATACCTGCCCCTAAATGCCGCACGTCTTTAAATGTGATAGCCAAGTAGTTTGTCATTCGCCTTATGTGGGTCCCAGATCATAGACCATTCAAGGGAATGGTCCCGATATTCTTGTAAAACTGGGAACTACATTGCAGGTTGCTTCGGAATTGGTATATGTTGGTATGACTCTAGAAACTTCAAAGCACAAACTGCGGCTTTGTTCCGATGGGGGACTTATCAGAGATGCTTGAACCAGTTTTAAACATCTTCTTTTAATTAAAGAGCACAAGTGGGCTGTTATCGCTTCCAAGAGTAGAGATTTCGACAGCAGTAATAACTGGACACAAGTTTGTAGGAAAACACGCTGAAGGGCTATGATGCCATCAAATGATTTCTGTCGATGCTGTGGGGATGAGGAGCAGCAGGAAACTATTGAACACTAAATCTGCCATTGTCCAGCGCCTTCTGGGCATATACATGCTTCATTTGGATCGAGGCAGCTGAATGATATCTCTATTTGTTAGATCTGAAAACCAATATCTTAGGAGTTTCAGCAACGCGACGCTCGGATTCTACGTGTGCGGACAAGAAGCATTAGTAGACACTTCAACCCTAACCTAAAGTGGTCTTAAACTGGACACACATTTGTGGGAAAACACGATGAAGGTGCCATCAAATGACTTCTCCCGAAGCTGTATGGATGATGAGGAGATGGAAACTATTGAACACTAAATCTGCCATAAGTTTAATGTGTGCTGAATGAAAGCATTAGCAGACATTTCAAACCTAACCTAATGTGGTCTAAAACCATACTTCCATGCTGACAATGATTTAACAATTACAACTGCAAATCTTCCAATTGAAAATATCATACATCTCCTGGTCTGTATTGATAGGGGCACAGTAAGTTTGTCTTTTATATTAATAAAGAACATGTCACTTTGCATAAGAAGGTAAGTTTATCCTAATATTATTGGAATCACCTTTGAAAACCCTTTTAATGTTTGTCAAGAATCTTAACTTTAGAATCCCATAAATTTGGATTTTAACGCAAGGGGAGATCTAGACCATGCGGCCGGCACAGCGACCCTTATGGGTATTTTTTAGCAAACGATATGTTACGAAAGTCATTCAAAGCCAGGGGTCTGCAGAACGAGGTTAGTTAAACAGAGTTACACAAAGACTTTGAGTTTAGTGGTGACACCACGAGATGAATATCGTGTTATCTTAACCACTAACAATTTCAGCTTTTTATGATCTTTGGTTCTGTTTTATTTTGACATCTGACAAATTTAGAATGATATTGCAACTGCTTTGATCTCATTGACACAATTATCTGAACAGAAAGCTCAGAGAATGTGTTGATTAAGTTTCCACTTCCTCGTTAAATACACAGATTTGGCAGAAATGATTTGATGGGTCATTTACCCATTTCGAGTGTTATAAGATGTACTCTTTTTTTCGATTTAGATAAGGCCAGATCTGTCGCGTAGTTTTTAAGCTCTTTTTTGCCTTTCTGTAATTTGCCTCTTCAGTGAAACAAAGCCGTAGTTTGTCTTTGAAAGTTTGTGAAGGCAATAAAACACATTTGAGTTCGATAGCAACCTGTATGGTATTTTCAAGTCATACAGGCCAGTTGGGCATACAGTTTCCTCGAATGTACCTGTGGGATTCATACAGTTCTAAAGTTAAATTGCTTGACCATCTCTCAAGTTCTAACCAATCAGGGTTTGTTTTTACCAACACTCAGGAAATAAAGGGAAGAAGAAAATAGGGAGTAGTACATGTTGATCTTTGACTTGAATTTGTAGATGTTCAAAGTTTCGGGAAATATATATACGGGTAGTATATTCCACATACGTATTGTTTGGCCAAACAAAGAATATCTCTATAGAGAGTTTTGCGTTTAAGAGAGACGCGTATTGCTACCAAATACACGTCTATCCGAGGTCACCTATGAGATCACCTATCTCAGCAAACACTTCCCGTAGAAGTATCGATAGAACAAAGACACACAACCCACACCCCGATGAAACGAGAGAGTGGACGAGCTCGCGAAACAAGGTGCTAATGGTATTGGTACTTCTGTACATTCCGATCCAGCACTTCAGTTCGCTACGCGAACTACACTACGCTTTTGATTTTAATAAGGCCAGATTTGTCGCGTAGTTTTTCAGCTCCTTTTTGCCCATCTCTAATTTGTCACTTCAGTGAAACCAAGCCGTAGTTTGTCCTTAGAATTTAGTTGAGGCATTCAAACACATTTGAGTTCCATAGAAACCTCTATGGTATTTTCAAGTCATACAAGTCAGTCGGGTTTACAGTTTCCTCAAACGTCCCTGTGGTCTGAGATCCATGAACTCCTAAAGTTAAACTGCATGACAATCTCTCAAGTTGTAACCAATCAGGTACAACCCTTTTTTTAAATTTACGATTGGATAGAAAACCTTCTTGCCAATATACGTATAACATCTGCCATATCTCGATTTGTCAATAGGTGCACACCTCAGGGAGGCGTTCTTTCGCCGCTTCTTTGGAACCTGGCACTGAATTCAATGCTGACTCTAGGAACACGAGCTTGTCATGTTGTCGCATATGCTGACGATGTCGCGATAGCGATAAAGGGGAAGCATCTGCCAACATTGAAGGACATTCTTCAGGGTTCTCTTAAAGATCTGTCTAAATGGGCAAGAAGCTGTGGTCTGGGAGTTAATCCAAGTAAAACAGAGCTTGTTTTGTTTAAAAGGATAAATAAAATTCCTGCTTTTGATCCTATTTTTCCGGACGGCACTGAAATCACCTTCTCAGATGGTGCCAAGTATCTTGGAGTATTTCTGGATAGAAAGTTGAATTTCAGGCGTATTATTAAGGAACGGCTAATAAAGCAACGATTGCTTTGTATTTCTGTAAAAGGGCCATTGAAAAACGATGGTGATTTAGCCCTCAGGTCGTTCACTGGATCTATACAGAAGTGGTGCGTCCAATTCTGCTGTATGGAATCATTGTCTGGTGGCCTGCTTTAGAAACAAAAGCGAACTGTGTCTTTATCATGAAGGTACAGAGAATGGCGTCGATGTGCATCACTGGTGCTCTTCGTACTACGTCTATATTAGAAATCCTGCTTCACCTGATACTATTGGACATATTGGGTAGGCAGTATGCGGCTACGTCGGCAATTCGACTTAATAGCACGCTGCAATGGAGGAGCAGCGATTGTGGCCATAGTGCGATTTTGAAGAACATTAAAATACCACAAAATGTGGACTGTGCTCCCTCTATGAGCCTTTTTGAGTGCCACTTTACCACTATGATACCATCCAGGGAATCTCGGATGGGGGGCATTCCGGGAAGTGGAGCCACCGTAAATTTTTACACAGAGGATCGAGTCTGCACGAGCAAGTGGGCTTTTAAGCCTATTCGGAGGAGCTTAGATTGAGCCTGGCTCGAAGATTGCCAGATCATTGCAGTGTTTACCAGGCAGAGATGCTGGCAATAAAGGAAGTGGCTGACTGGTTGAATTGCAATGTCTTGTCTACAAATGCAGTTAACATCTATTCTGACAGTCAAGCCGCGGTCGTCTCTGGAGTCCATGTTTCTGAAAACAAGATCTGCCCTTAACTGCCGCACGTCTTTAAATGAGATGGCCAAGCAGTTTGATATACGACTCATATGGGTACCAGGGCACAAAGACATTCCAGGGAATTGCAAAGCCGATGAGCTTGCAAGACTACGAACTACCTTACAGGTTCCAACAGAATTTGAATGTGTTGGTATGCCTCTAGAAACAAGCAAAATCTACGGCTTTCTTCCGCGACGGAGACTAATCAGAGATGGGCAAATGGATTTACGTGTGAGTTAATACGACAAATTTTGACTGATCTTAATCAGGGGCGCACAAGTGAGCTGATATCGCTTTCAAGAGGAGAGATTTCGACAGTGGTTGTTGTAATTACACTGTCTTATAGGCACGCAGAGCGGTTAAATGTGCTGGCAAATGATTTCTGTCGGAGTTGTATGGATGAAGAGGAATTGGAAACTGTCGAACACTTCATCTGCCATTGCCCGGCACTTTTTGATCATAGACTTGCTTTACTGAGATCTAGGGAGCTGCACGATCTGTCTGATTTGTCAGATGTCAAAATTCAATATCTTAATATAGGAGTTTCATAAGAAGCTCAAATTGGTTTAACGGCAGGGACCAGTAGGGAAACCTATTACAGTCACTTGGTATCACAATGGATTTCAGAGTCTACAGTTACTTACAACCTAACCTAAGCCCTAAAGCCTGTGGTTGTGCGTTTCTGAAATCACATCAAACATCCATGTCTTTTAAAACTAAAATCCACATTTAATTTGGAAAGTCTTTCCCTTGTTGCAAGTAATAACATTCTTAAATATACTTGCATTCTCTTTTGGTACCAAGAGAAAGGTTACAATTGTTATTAACGCATGTTACGATAATAGCTTTAAATACGCTTAACCATAAAATACAAACATTCCAAAAAAAATGTTTAATTTTTGTTGAAGCCCAATAATTGCGATTTAAAGAGGCCACAGGTGTTTAGGTTGGTTCATTGCAGTTAGTGCGTTAAATGTCCACGAATGGTTATCAAACTGTTCGCAATGCGTAAGAGGGTCATTTAAAATGTTAATCGCCATAAACCTTTTAAATGTAGGAATTTGATGGATTTAAATCAGCTTAGGTTGGATTTCACAGTGAGCAGTTAATTGATTACAAGCACTAAATAGCATTTTCAAAAAAACCGAAGATGGAGATAACCTCCTTAGCATTTCGTGTTGTCACAACTGGACCTCAGAGTCTATAAAAAGCAGAGATGGAGATAACCTCCTTAGCATTTCGTGTTGTCACAATGGACCCCCGAATCTCTATGTGCTGCTGTCAGTAGTTACCAGCCATTTCTAAAGCTTGATTTACACGTTAACTACCCTTGACTACCCTTATCTACTATTTCCCAGTATTGGAGGATAGCAATTGTCAAATTCAAATAATTTTTCATACAAAATTATTTAAACCCGGCAAACCGTATCACCAATACTGGGAAATAGTAGATAAGGGTGGTCAAGGGTAGTTAACGTGTAAACTGCCCTTAACCTAACTTCAGTTCATTTTATAAACAACGAAACCTCTGTGGCATGTAAATATATTCCCGTTTTAATGATGACGTTCCCGTCATTAAATGATGACTAAACCATCATCATTGCATTAACATATGGTTTTTTAAACATTTCTTAAGATCATAAAATTCAAAAAATAAACATTTAAAATTGTAATCAAAATTAATTAAATTAAGGGCTTGCAAATGTTTTTTATTGCAGCTTTTGCAACATAACACCTTAAGAACTCCTACACACAGTTCCACCACAGACTCCAGTGGATGCAAGTACTGCAAGTATTTTGAAAAACAAATAAGAGATTCAATACGTTTCATATTTCTCGCACATGAGGAAATAAATTTTTATAAGTAACAGGCTGGCAGGCATGCAGGCGTTTACAACAAAAATCAACAAGAACAACAACAAAAAATATTAAGAACAAGAAAATAAATAAATTGCAAAGTTTACCCAAGTCAAGAGCTAAAATAATAATAATAATGACTGGAGCAATGAAGAAACAGAAACATAAACATCAGTGACTGACAGTCCAGCCGACCAGACCAACTTGGCAATACAGGCATAACCAAAAACTAGGCAGGAAGGCACATGCATACTGGCGGCGGGAAGATTGTTTATTGTTATTGTTGTATTGATGCTGTAGTTGTTGCTGTTTTCATCTTGATGCATTCTTGGCCTTGTTGTGATCTTTTGTTTTAATTTGTTAAGTTTTTTTTTGCTTTTGTTTTCGCTTTTTATTTTTTGCCTTTAATAATGGCGGGTTAAATTTAATTCAATTTTTTGTTTCTTCAGTTTTAAACAGATCTTTGAAGATTGGATTCGTTTTGGAAAGAAATTGTTGACCACTTCGTTTGTACTTTTACGGAGTAAAGTTTCTCAATAACCGTCAAGTTCAAAAGTAAGGGTTTCGGTTTTTAAAAATTGGAAAACAAATCGCCTTGTTTTTAAAAATTTGCTGTTGACAAACATTGAAATTCGCAAAAAATTAACTGACAAAATATACCAGCAAATGGCGCCCAAGCAGGGGCGTGATTCTCAATTGCAAAGCGGAAACATAGAAACCACCGTCTACGTTGAAGAGTAAAGTTCACGACACCTGCCTAAGTTTTTACACTTGCCTGCGTTTATTGAATCAGAAAGAAATAACTGATTGCTGATCCAATTTTGACTAATTTGTTGACAATATTCAAGATCTTTCACATTTTAGAACCCACATTAAGAAAAGTTTTCCGAAATGGTAATTCGGGTCCCAACCATGGCCCTGATTTCGTTTTTAAAAGCGAAACCACAGACAATAAAGGAGAGTCTGATTCACGACACTCTCCTGGGTTTATACACTTGCCTGTGTGTTATTTCCGTAAATTTTCTCAATAAACGACAAGTTCAAAAACCTCAGTTTCGGTTTTCATAAATTGCAATATCGGTCGGATTGGCTTTAAATTAGTTTATAAAACAAGAAAATTTTCTCTTGGAAAACAAAAGTATAAACACAAAAATTTCTACATAATTTTTCAGAAAATGGCGCCCAAGCCGGGGCCGATTCCGTATTTCAATCAGAAAGGAATATCATGATTGAATAGTACGAACACCTAATGCAGAATTTACTGTAGAACATCTCCAAGCACATTTAACCGAGAAAAAACGAATGAAACAACTTTTAAGAATCCACAGAGAATTTATTATTTTCCATAGGAAACTATATTTATAACAGTATCACGGGGGCCGTAGAGCCTTTGCAGGAAGAGATGGAAATCTGAAATTGTCATTTGTCGTGTAATTTTTATTTTTAATGTATGTCTTTCCAGAAGTAATTCTTAATATATCTATTAAAATAAGAATATTCTGCAATTTAAAAACTCCATTAAAAATTTTTTTCGAATTTTGGGTTTAAAGGCCGAGGATACGGTTATAGTTTCAGCGGAAAGAGAAACTCTATCATTAAGATACTTTCAGAAATTATAAAAAGTTTAGGTTTAAGCAAAGGTCTTGGGGACACTCGACCATATTAAATAAGGTGGGCAGGACGAAACTGCAACAGAAAACCGACTACATCTTACCACAGGCAAAATCTTCGAAGTCCAAATACCAACTAGGGAAGACTGTTCGCCAAACTCTGTAATAACGCCATTAACATGTTCGTGTATAGTCTTGCAGCTCTGAATGTCTAAGAATCAAACACTGTAAAATCGGGAATCGTTAGGAATTGTATACAATTCCTTCGTCGAATCAGTCAAGCTAATCTGGGTCCCTGGACATAGTGAGGTGGCTGGGAATGAATTAGCTAATAAATGTGGGGGAATGGCTCTGAGTCGGTAGTTGAACGAGTGGAACCCTTTTCACTTGGTTCCTATAGTGATCTTGATGAACGAAATTGATAGGATATCTGACAATTAAAAAAAGGATAGGTGGATGTCACTGACTACGTGCAGGATATAGCGAACCGTGTGGCCACTGCCAAATCCTAAGAGGACAAAAATTCTTCTTACTTTTGGCAAACGGAGGGTTAGCCTATAAGTGGGAGTACTGACAGGATACTGTATAATCGTCCAAATGACCGTGTGTATGGAAATTTATTATAGGACCTTTTGTAAAAGATTTGGGGAAGTGGAGGAGTCAGTGAAGCACTTGTTATGTGAATGTCCGTGTTTGATGAAGAGCTGCCTTAAGCAAAGATTTTTCCATTACCTGGCTTGCCTAACATTGACGTTTCTAGTAGAATATCTTAGGGAATCGGGGTGGTTTAAGAAATAGAACTTTGTATCAGGAGGGGAGTAACAATCAAAGTAATCACAATGGGCTTAATAGCCTCCGAGTGAGTTCGCCAAACGGCAGATGTCACTTAGGTCCAAAATTAGTTCTTAAATTCTTTTAATACTCTGTTTAAATACTTACTACATATTTATGTTTACATTTTACTTTTGATTGTTGAAAGAAAAGACTCAATATACACAATAAAAAAAAGCGATGCTGCTTATGATCAACATCATGATCAAGACGACTATTGCAACATTGAAAGTTTATTTTCCAGAAGACGAGAAAAAAAGAAACAACTACAAAAGACAACTAAAATTCCACTATTAACCTTGTAAAACTTCTTTTGTTACATGGATATCCCAAGCACTAGTACTACACCATTTTCGGATGCAGTTTGAAAAATTCATTAAAGATTCCATTTAAAATTTGGCTGAAAATACAAATCCACAGCTGAAGCTTTTGCGGGGTAAAGCGGGTAATAGGTTGAGATTAAGGCATTAAATATAGTTTTGCTATTCCAAAAAAAATTGTTGACTATGTTTTAGGGATGTGACTTGGTCGTATAATGGAGACACCGCTTTCTTTTCTTCAAAAGTCTTGACGAGTGTCATATAGTACAGAGTAGAGGCTTATGGACTGGTCAGAATCACGGGATGTTTTCTAATTTAAGAACGATGGTGTCTAACTAGGAATAGGTAAACTGAGGTTCACTTAATAGGTAAACTGAGGTTCATCCCTTAAAACAACGAACTTAATGGAAGATGGCTAACAAACTAACATTTTAAAAGTGGTTAATTAGTGTAGGGACCCAATGCATATGTAGTATTATTTATGCCGCAGTAAACATCTTTTCAGAAAGTCAAAAAATCTTAAAATTTCAGTTTCTGACAACAAAATCTGTCTTAACTTAACGACACTCGACTCATATAGTTCGTAAGGGCTAGATCTCCCCCTTGAATAATAAAATAATAGTCCTAGAGAATAGTGACATTACAGGAAATGGGAAAGCCGACAATTTTATAAGACTGGGAACTACCCAGCAAAAATTGGCATTACTAGTAATGGGTTTTGTAATCCGAAACAGATGTTAATAAGTAGCTACTTATTGAATGAAACACTAATTATTTTAACAAGGGCGTGAGACAAAAACTACTAGTGAAGAGTATGGAGATAAATAAGTAGTTACTGCCTCGGATTACAAATAAGGAGTAAAAACACATTACCAATAAGAAGTAAAATAATTACTTAATTAAAACTTTTAAAATTTAACTTGTTTTTACTAAAACTTAAAAATTCCGTAATTTTTATTAAGTTTTTAAGTTAATTGAAATGTAAAGGTTAAAAACTCAAGTGCAAGAAGATATTACTTATAGGTGCTTTTTTAACATATTACTGAGAAGTAGTTACTTTTTGGCTTAAAATAATGTTAATGGTAATGGGTACTCATTATAAATAATGTACTTGGTAATGATTTTTTCACAACTCATTACCATGTTTTTGCTGGGTACCTCACATCTTCGTTTGAAACTAGAATTTGCAATCACAACCTAATTGTCAAATTGATGGAACTGTAAAGGTTAGGTTGGATGGGCGTCAGCCAATTTGGCGAATTCACTCGGTGGCCAAAAGGCCCATTGTGATTTTATTGTCATTTCCCCACTCCCCTCTGATACAAAATTTTTTTACTTTTTGAACCACCCCGATTCTCTAAGATATTCTGCTAGAGATGTCCATGAGATACCGTTTAGCCAGTACAGGTAATCGAAAAATCTTTGCCTCAAATACACCCGGACATTCACACAACAAGTGCTTCAATGACTCCTCCTTCCCCACAACTTCTACAATAGTTGGCAAAGACCACAGGGTTCGCGATATCCTGCATGTAGTCAGTGATATCCATCTATCCTTCATTCTATTCTCTGATATCCTATCAATTTCATTCATCAATTCCTGTTCTACATCTTCTCCTACCGACTAGGAGCCATTTCTCGTAAAGTTGCTAACAATTCCCGATTTTACAGTCCTTAGGTTAGGTTAGGGGTGGTGGAGCTCAAAATTTTGAACTCCTTGCATAGACCGGCTGGTCCATAGCAATACCACATATTCCTTCAGTGACGAGGATAAAACGCGTTAGCCCATGTTGCAAACAATTTAATGGACATAAGGTCCATTTCTACCAGATTCTCGTGTTCTGCTTTGCCTAAAATTCGCTCGCGATTCCTGGCCAATGCGGGGCATTTGCACAGGTTATGCTCAACTGTTTCATCCGTATTCGGTTCATCACATCTTCTACAATTGTAATGAGATATGAGTCCAATTAATCTTGCGTGTAAAGCAATTAGGCAGTGTGCTGTGACCACTCCCGTGAGAAAAAGACATTTCCTTCAGTTGAGAGAAAGTAGGTAGCGAGCTCTTCTTAGGTCGTTACGCGGCCAGATTATTCTGGTTATTCTGCTTGTATTTAACTCTCTCCATTTCCTATTCGCCATGGAAATACACTGACAGTCACTTCCCGATCTGTAGTACTGCATGAGGGATTCAATATGAACAAAGTCCATTACTCCATCTGCACCCAGTTTTGCATGCTCATCAGCCTTCTCGTTCCCGTCTACTCCCTTATGACCCATATTACAGTCTTTGATTCTAAGGCCTTCAAAACTGCAAGACTATCCACGAAAATGTTATTAGCGCAAGGACTTAGGTCCCTTGCCATAACGATCTGAGCGGCTTTATCAATTGTACCTAGGCCTGGAAAACTCTACACTTTTCCGGAAGTCTCACTGAGGCTTTGATTTCGAGGCATTCAGAGTATACTCCCGCACCCATCTTCGAGCCGCCCAGTCTTCCCTAGTTGGTATTTGGACTTTGAAAGTTCTAGCAAAGTTTATCTGCGATGAGATATAAACGGTTTTTAGTTCCAGTTCCGTCTGGCCCACCGTACCTTCTTAATATGGTCGAGTGTGCCCAAGAGCGTTGCTGAGAACTACGTTGCTGGGAAACTTCAGGGCAGATATAATGATCTTTATGAAAAGCATACAAGTTAGCTGAGATCACACTCAAGTGAGATGGTTTCGACGGTGGTTGCAGTGTTAACTGAAGTTGTATGGATGAGAAGTTAGAAACTATGGAACTCTTTATATACACATGTCCGGCGAATTCTGGCCAGACCTTGTTTCATTAGATTGTTTACTTGTTCAGAGAGACTTTTTCCATTGGATTGTTTACAATTGTATGATCTCCCTTGAAGAAGATAACATTACCACAAAATGTGAATTGCGATCTCTCTATGAGCCTTTTTGAACGCCACTTCACCACTAAGATATCATCCAGGGAGTTTTGGATGAGGGGCGTTACGTGTAGTGGAGCCTCCATAAATTTTTACACAGATGGATCGAAGCTACACGAATAAGTGTGCCTTGGAAATTATTCGGAAGAGATTGGGTTGAGTCTGGCTCGAAGATAACCAGATCATTGCAGTGTCTACCAGGCAGAGATGATTGCAATAAAGGAAGTGACTGACTGGTTGAGTTGCAATGTCCTGTCTACAATCACAGTTAACATCTATTCTTACAGTCACGCCGTGATCAAGTCTTTAAATGAGATGGCCAAGCAGTTTGACATACGACTTATTTGGCTCCCAGGGCACAGAGACATTCCAGAGAATTTCAAAGCCGATGAGCTTGCAAAACTGGGAACTACCTTACAGGTTCCAACAGAATTGGAATGCATTGGTATGTCTCTAGAAACTTGCAATCAAAATCTACGGTTTTGTTCCGCGACGGTGACTAATCAGAGATGGGCGCATGGATGTACGGGTGAGACTATGCAACAGATTTGGTATTCTCTTAATCAGAAGCGCACAAGTGAGCTAATATTACTTCCAAGAGGAGAGATTTCTACCGTGGTTGCTATAACTACCGGACACTGTGTTATAGGGAAGCTGGCAGAGCGGTTAAATGTGCAGTCAAATGACTTTTGCCGGAGTTGCATGGATGAGATGGAGTTGGAAACTATCTAACACTTTATCTGTCATTGTTCGGCACTATTTTCTCAGAGACTTGATTCACTGGCCTCTAGGGAGCTGCACGATCTTTCTGATTTTTCGGATGTCAAAATTCAACATCTTAGGAGTTTGTATCTTAGGAGTTTGATTATGACAAAGGACCTTCGTCCTTGCGCCATTAACATTTTAGTGGATAGTCTCGCAGCTCTGAAGGCCTTAGAATCAAACACTGTAAAATCGGGAATTGTTATGATTTGTATACAATCCCTTCTACGAATCAGTCAGCACACAGTCAAGCTAATTTGGGTCCCTGGACATAGTGGGGTCGCTGGGAATGAATTGGCTGATGAATGTGCGAGAAAAGGCTCGGAATTAGTTGGGGAACGTGTAGGCCTGACATCTCGGTGCCTATAGTGGACTTGATGAACAAAATTGAAGGGATATCTAAGAATAGAATAAAGGAGAGGTGGATATCACTGACTTCGTGAAGGATATCGCGAACCATGTGGCCACTGCCTAATCCTGAGAGGATAAAAAGTCTTCTTAATTTTGGCAAACGGACGGTTAGCCTATTAGTGGGAGTACTTACAGAATAATTGGCCAAATGGCCGTGCGTATGGAAATTTCTATAGGGACTATTGTAGAAGTTGCAGGGAAGTGAAGGAGAAGGAGTCAGTGAAGCATTTGTTGTGTGAATGTCCGGGGTCTGACGAGAAGCCGCCTTAAGCATTTGGGGCAAAGATTTTTCGATTACCTAGATTGCCTAAACGGTGTCTCATTGACATCTCTAGCCGAATATCTTAGAGAATCGGGGTGGTTCAAAAAGTAAAAAGTTTTTTTATCAGAGGGGAGTAGGGAAATGACAGTTAGGGAATCACAATGGTCCTTATGGCCTCCTAGTGAATTCGCCAAATTGGCGGACGCCCATCCAACCTAACCTAGGAGTTTGTTAGGTGCTTAAATTGATTTAACGGCAGGGACTAGAAGGGGATCCTATTACAGTTCCGTGGTATCATGGTATCACAACGAACCTCAGAGTCTACTGACGTTAAGCGATACTTGAAACATAACTCGATTTTCAATTGAAAATTTGTGTTTTCCAAACAAACATCTGAAAATGGTGTACCTGCCAATCCACCAACACCAGCTTTACTTTTATTATAAAACACATTGAATTGTATTTAAAAAAATACAAATATTTTGTATCCAATAACACCAAAAGCAGCCAAGAGAGAGATTTTTTGTTTAATATAAAAAAAAATGTCTGATGTTTTTTTTTTAAAATACAAGTCTTAAGTTATTCAGTGAAAACAATGTTGTATTTAACGTTTAAGGTTATTTTTAATTTCTTATTGTATCTTTCAGACACAATATCGTATTCAAAAGCCATCAATCAATATTTAAAAAAAAAAAATACCTTTAAAATTCAAAAAAAAAAAATCAATAAATGAAGAATTAAGAGTTTAGGGAATTATAAAACTGTTCACGCGCTAAAATCAAACTTTAAAAGCCGCGCCTTTCACTTGACACTAGTATACCAAGTTATTAAGTATAAGTATATTTTGTAGCTCCAGATAATCGTGCACTTGTAGCAGCCAAAATAAATTGAAATTTACTGACCACAACAAAATTTCAAACTAAATATTTACCACCTGTGGTCACGAATAAACTCAAATTTTGATTTTTTTTGTTTTCATTACAGGTGTAAGTCAGTTAATATTTTGGGGTTAAAGAAAATTTGCCAAATGAAACATTTTGTTTAAAAAATTGAAAAAAATATTTCTACATATTAAGAAATTTAACTGTAAATTCCTTGATAAAATATCTTCAGGACCTGACAAATCAAAGGAAGTCTTTACTGACATATACCAATACCTAGTTGAGTCTGAGAAATTGGGTAAAACTTTAGCTGACTGCTATGGGGATGTATGTCCGTTGCGGAAAAGCAGACCAGGTTACAAGGTCCCTTGGAGGAACGTGTAACTTGGTAAGCTGAGAACAAGTTCAAGAAAGCTTCTGAACAGAGCCTTAAAATCTCGAAAGGATGCTGACTGGAACAATTACCTCATGCAAAAGGAACATTAGAAAAAAGTGCGGGAAGGCAAATTTGAGTCTTATAGGACTTTTTGTGAGAAGGTAAAGGGTAAGAGGGCAAGGCTCTGTAAAATCTTTCAAAAAGATAGTTCAGTGAAGCTTGATTCCCTCAAAAAGCCAGATGGTACCTACATAAATAACCAACAGGAGGTCAATGATATTCTTTTATCTACTCACATACCAGGATGTAAAGTGGCAAAGACAAAAACAAATATTAAAAAAAGTCCTTTTGGTAGTACTACTTGTAGGGACTGGTATATAGCATCTAGGGTAGTTTCATCTAGGGTAGATGGTATATACTAGGGTGGGTCGTTTTTAGGCTTTTCTCTCCGATCATATTCTAATACACGACAAAAGTGTCGATCCCCTAACGGTAACTCACATGCAAAATATCACTCCAATCGGAGTTTAAATGCTGTCCCCACTTTGAGCCTCAGAATTGGGATTTTTGAAAAAAGGACTTGAAAAAAAAATACCATGATTTTGGGCGGGTTCTCAAAACACCATTTTTTTTAAATTTTAAAATTTTATTAAAAAAAAATTTAAAATATATGGCCCTTACCACAAGAAAACAAAAAGTCTATTTTAACAAAAGTTTTATTTTAAATTTCAAATTTTCAATACATTTTTTGAAAGTCGATTTTAAAAACAAAAACAATTTGTATGGAAATAAAATTAAAAGCTCATTTTAAATTTATTTTATTTTCTTGTGGTAAAGCTGTATATTTTTTTCTGAATTAATTAAGAACACCTTTGAGAAAAAAAAAATTAAAATATGGCTGATATCCTTCGGGCCACTTTTCGGGATTTCAAAGAAATGTTGGTTTTATCAATAATTTGGATTATTAAAATCTTATAAATTACATTTTTGGGCAAATTTACGTTTTTTTGGTCTCGTGGCATTCTATTAGACGTATTTAACCCACATTGGCTGGGGGTCAAAAATGACCCACGCAGAAAATTTTAAGTTTAGAGCTAAAATTTTATGTTATAAACAAGTTTAAAATTGCTTCTGTTTTTTTTACCCCAACTATTATTTCATAGTTATGTATTAACTTTAAAAAAAACCGTTAACCCTTCTTGGTATGGGGTCAAAAATTACCCATTTAGAAATAAATAAATAAATATATTTTACGGAAAATAAATTTGTGGCAATCTATTAGATAACTTTAAATCAGACCTAAAACCATACCTATATATGATATCTTTAACCCATATTGGCCCGGGGTCAAAAATGACATCGGCAAATAATTTTAGGCATAGTGCTTGAATTTTTAATATCAACAAAATATGTATTTTTTACTGAAGAAGGGTTAACGATTTTTTTTGAAGATAATGTATTACTTCGAAATTATAGTTGGGGTTAAAAACACAGAAGCCATTTTATACTTGTTTATAGCACAAAATTTAAGCTCTAAATTTAAAATTTTCTGCGGGGGTAATTTTTGACTCCCAGTCAATGTGGGTTAAAGACGTCCTAGATGGGTAAGATTTTATGACAGACTGACAGTTTTCTAATAGAATGCCACGACACCAAAAACCGTTAATTTGCCCAAAAATATAATTTATAAGATTTTATTAATCTAAATTATTGATAAAACCAACATTTCCTTGAATTCCGCTAACTTCCTTCCGCCATTCCCGAAAAGTGTCCCGACGGATATCCGCCATATTTAACATTTTTCTTCTCCAAGATGTTCTTAATTAATTCAGAAAAAAAGAATCAGAAAAAAAGAATCTATATGAAATAAAAATTCAAACCTAACGGACATTTTTCAAGACTTCAAAAGTCCTACTAAGGGTTAACAATGGGAAAAATACAACTCTGTTAAAAGTTAAGATGGATTAAGTTTCTGCCAAATGAATACAACACGAATGATGGTGAATATGGGTTATTCAACACAAAGAGGAGTAATGGACTCAAACCGAACTAAATAAAAATGCAGTTAAAAAAATATATATTTAAAAAAAAATTTTTAATAAAATTTTAAAATTTTGAAAAAAAGGTGTTTTGAGAATCCCCCCAAAATCATGCCATTTTGTTGGCCAGTATCCGGAAAGTCGGTTTTACTTGGTATGCAAGAAAATGCAGACCGGTTTTGACTTGATGGACAACTGGTGCAATCTACATGGATGGTCTGTCGATCCAAATAAGACAACACCAAACATAAGGGTCTTCAGCTTCCTACGTTGAATGACATAACTCTTCATCAAAGAGCGGCTGCTTTGGGAATTTCTGGTCACATTAGCATCTCCCGCCCAAGACAAAATTTTAAAAAGAAAAGAAAATAAAAAAAGAAGAAAGAATGAAACTTTCTAAAATAAATTCTCAAAAGAAAAAATTTTGAATCCGAACATTTTTCATAGAAATAAATTTGAACATTTTTTAAAGCACAAATCTAAAAATTTTTATAATGAAAATCTGAAAATTTTTAAAGCAAAAATGTGACTAAATCTGAAAATTTTTTGTCAAAAAAATATATGTCAATCTAGAAGTTCTTATTATGAAGAGAACTTTTTTTCTCTGAGAATTTGTCTATAGAAAAAATGTATCAGAATCTAAAACTTTTTCTATAGTTTTAGATGTCTCAGAATCTGAGACTTTTTCTATAGAAAAAATGACTCAGAATCTGGGACTTTTTCTATAGGAAAAATGTGTCAGAATCTGAGACTTTTTCTACAGAAAAAATTTCTCAGAATCTGAGACTTTTTCTATAGGAAAAATGTCTCAGAATCTGAGACTTTTTCTATAGAAAAAATGTATCAGAATCTAAAACTTTTTCTATAGTTTTAGATGTCTCAGAATCTGAGACTTTTTCTATAGGAAAAATGTCTCAGAATCTGAGACTTTTTCTATAGGAAAAATGTCTCAGAATCTGAGACTTTTTCTATAGGAAAAATGTTTCAGAATCTGAGACTTTTTCTATAGGAAAAATGTCTCAGAATCTGAGACTTTTTCTATAGGAAAAATGTCTCAGAATCTGAGACTTTTTCTACAGAAAAAATTTCTCAGAATCTGAGACTTTTTCTATAGAAAAAATGTCTCAGAATCTAAGACTTTTTCTATAGGAAAAATGTCTCAGAATCTAAGACTTTTTCTATAGGAAAAATGTCTCAGAATCTGAGACTTTTTCTATAGGAAAAATGTTTCAAAATCTGAGACATTTTCTGTAGGAAAAAAATCTGAAAGGGAAAAGGGTCTCAAAATCTCAAACTTTTTCTATACAAAAAGAGCCTCAGAGTCTGAGACTTTTACTTTAGAAAAAAGGCCTCAGAATCTCAGAATCTAAAAGTTTTTGTATACGAAACAAATCTCAGAATCTGAGACCTTTTTTGTAGGAAAAATATACCAAAAATTTTTCAGAGTATGAGGTTAACGTTTTAGAGTATAGTAAAAGGTTAAGGTTAGTAAAAGGTTTAACGACAGGGACTTGTAGGGAAACCTATTACAGTCCCGTGGTATCACAATGGACCTCAGAGTCTACGTGTGTTGACGTAAAACGTCAGCAGCCACTTACAACCTAACCTAAACCAACCTAAAAGGTTCAAGAATCTGACATTTTTTCTGTGGATAAAAGTTCTTAGGATCCCAACATTTTTTATAGGAAAAAAATCTCAGATTCTGAGACCGTTTTCGTTTCTCAGATTCTTAGACATTTTTTCTATAGAAAAAGCATTTCTTTAAGAAAAATGTCTCAGAATTTGATATTTTCAATGTGGGAAAAATTTATTGAAAATAACAATTTTTAATACAGTCCCTGATGATGTTATTCAATGATTAACGAAATATTGGAGGAATGAAATAAAGAAGATTTTTAAATAAAAGAAAGACCTCGAACATAGAGTATACATAGAGGCGAAGGTGGAAGAAAAAATAATATCACTATCTTTTTCTTTTTTTTCAAATGTACATTGTCGATGTGAATTCACCACACAATACATGTTTACAAGTCGTACTTTTTCAATAATACGTGTATACAAGTTGTACACTGACAAATTAATAATAATAAATAATAATAATAGTTTTGATCACATGATCAATTATTTTTACTTATCCTTTGTATTTATTTACTACTCATTTTTAATAAATTCAACCCGAGAACTGGTAACAATGACCGTCGTCTCGTTGTAGCGTAAAAACCAAGGGCTCTGGTGGGAATCGAACCCACGACCCCCTCGTTGAAAGGCTAGCACGCTACCAACTACGGGGGCCCCTGACAAATTAATTTTTGACACCTTCGGCTCTATGTATACTCTATGACCTCGAACTTGATTATTTCCTTTTATTTATAAATCTGATTTAATAATTTTTTGTCAATTGTGATCAAACTATCACAGAAAAAAATAAAAAACAATTTGAGTAAATTTTTAATACTATTAAGTAAAAACTTACTCAATTTTGAGTAAATTTTTAATTGACACAATTAAATTTTTAATTGTGTCAAAAAAATTTACTCAAAATTTAAAAAAAAAATTTTTTAAGTTTAAAAAAGTTTTAAATTTTTTCAAAAAAGAGTTTTTTCAATCCTTACCAAATATATTTATGTCTTAAAGACATAGGGAAATTTCATTAAAACATACCTACGCCCTATCTCCACTCCCTGAGTAGGCTCCCATACAAATAACTGTTGGAGCAAATTTAATAAAAATGTAATTTTGTATGGGAGCCTACTTAGGAAGTGGAGATAGGGCGTAGGTATATTTTAAAAAATTGTTGTAGGGTAAAAATAAATGGGGGTCGGTCTCACTAATGACCCCTCTCGGACGCACCATTGGACCGGTAGAAAAAACAAATTTACAAAAAATAAAAAAAAAATGTATGGGGACCGCCTTAACAGTTAAAGATAGAGGGTAGGTGGTTTCAGAGAAAATGTTTGGACTAAAAAAACATTATGGGTCGGTCATACATTTTGTTGCTCTAAGGGCACTATTAGGGCAGTTAGAGTGGTTGGAGCAAATTTTAAAAAATGTCGTTTTGTGTGGGAGCCCCCTTAGAAATTGGAGATAGGGTATTAGTTTGTCCCAAAGAAATGTTAAGACAAAAAAAATAATGGGGTCGGTCTTATAAAGGACCCCTCTATGACGCACCATTCGAGCAGTAGAAATGATTTTAAGATTGGAAAATTACAATAAAATTTTTTCAAAAAATTTTAAAAAATAGAAATAATCGTTATCCCACGATCCTCCTGGGCAAAAAATTTGTAGAATCGATAGAAGTTTTACACAAAAAAAATTCAAAAAAAAAAACGAAGAGTACAAAAATTTTCAATAATGAGATTTAAATTTTAAAACTTAAAAATCGCATACTAGATCGCTTTTAAGAATTTTTCGGGATTTTTTTTACAAAGTAAGTACGTAAAAAAACAAAAAAAAATTGAAATTTGGACCATTATTGAAGAAGTTATAAGTAAAAAAAGTTTGAGTAAAGGAACAAACTACGAATTTGTAAAAATTCGATATCTTTTGAACGGGTCATCAAAAAAAAACGAAAATTTACCACGAAGGAGTTTTTGAAGGGTACTAAAAACTGTTAAGAAATTGAGAAAATCTAAAAAAAAAAATTTCAAAGTGTCCGATTTGACATGGAATGCCCCATATACAAAAAACTATGAACTAAATGAGAATTTAAAACAACAAAAAACAATATAAAAAAAATTAT
Organism: Pegoplata infirma; assembly: GCA_963921195.1. NCBI lineage: Eukaryota > Metazoa > Arthropoda > Insecta > Diptera > Anthomyiidae > Pegoplata > Pegoplata infirma. The sequence continues at coordinate 127,677,242 of OY992539.1, read as the reverse complement.
TAAATTTGTATTAAATTATTTACTCGATTTTTTGTTTAATTTTTGAGTAAATTTTTAATTGCGTCAATTACAAAATTACTCAATTTTTTTTTTTTAATTTAAATTTAAACAACTGATTACTCAAATTGTTTTTCTTAATATTATTTTCTGTGTAGGTTAGGTTAGGGATGGCGGAGCTCAACATTTTGAACTCGCATCGAATGGCCATAGCAATACCACATGTTCCTTCAGCGACGAGGATAAAACGCGTTAGTCCATGTTGCAAACAATTTAACTAACATAAGGTCCATTACTGCGATTTCTTCCACGAATGGAGTTCGTGATCAAACTAAGAGAATGTAAAATTTTCTTCAAAAAAAAAAAACAACATAAATTTAAAACAGAAAAATAATTTTCTTGAAAACTATTTTATGAGAATTTTAGTTTTTATTAGTAAAATAAATATGACCTCGAGCTAGAATAAACCTTATCAAAATATAATATTTTAAAGATCGAATAAAACAATTTTTATTTTTTAATAAAAATTAATCTGAATTTAGAAACTTTAACTTTTTTTTGGGGGAACATCATCAAAACTTTCCAAGTTAACCTTGTAACGAAGAGGAAGTATTAAAAACTTACTTACTATTGCCAAAATAGGGGTAACTTAAAGTTTAACAATTACTTTTTCATAAAATTCAATAAAATTTTTAAACAAAAAAGGAAAAGAACATCTGCAAGTGAAAAAATTAAAAAAAAAAACGGCAAAAACTTACCTTTAACAGCTTCGTAGTATCCCAAATCCAGCGTGAATGATTTTTATTTAACCACCAAAAAATAAAAAGAAAAATGATAAATTTTGTAACTCTCTCCCTTCTACTTCTGGTTGTTGATTTCTTTAGGACAACACAAAATTTCTTAATATGGAAATTTGGTGAGTGAGTGTAAAAGATCTTGTAGAACTAGTTCTTTTTTGTTTTTTTTTCGTTTGTTTTCTTTTTTTGTGAATTTTTAACTTTTTTTCGTTCTTTCTGCTGCTGATGTTGATGATGATTTTGGTTTTTTTTTTTCGTTCTTTCTAAAATTCCAGGTGATTGTTGTCGTCGCGGTTTATAAAAAGGAAGATCTTAAAGAAGAACCGGAAAATTAAAGAGAATTAAATATAAAGAGTTGCAAAAAAAAAAAAAAGATATAACAACAAAAAATTCAGTTTGTTATTTTAAATTCTACTTTTATTTTTCTTAATCTTTTTTTCGTTTTTTTTTTTTTTTTTTTTTTTTTTTTTTTTTTTTTTTTGAAAATATTGCTGATCGTGATCGTAAGAATTTTGTTGCTGTTGGATTTTGTTGGTAGTCTCGTATTCTTGTAGTAGTAAAACTTGTTACGTTAATAAGTTTTTTGTTTTTTTACTCAACTTGTTTGGAAGATTTGTATGTATTTCTTTTTTATTTTGGGTGTTTAACAATTTTTTTTTTAGCTTCTATCAATAAAAGAATTAAAAAAAAAAAAAAAAAACAACTTCAGAAAGTTAAAAAAAAAAAAATACAAACAAAATTTGTATTTTTAAAGAAAAGTTAAAACGAAAGAGTAAGAAAGAGAGTTAAGCCAAGCTTAGCTTCTACTTAACCAAAGAGAAAGAAATTTATGATCTTGTTTGTAAGAAAACAACAAAAAAGCTCAACTTTGTGACTTTGTTGACCTTAATTTAAAACTGAACAAATTTTTAACCGAAACTTGTTTTTTCTTTTACGAGATGACGTCGTTATTTTTTAAAAATTATTTGTATTTTTGTTTATTGATTTTTAAATGGTCTTTAATAATGGGAAAATTTATTTTGTAATTTTTGTTTTAAAATTTTTTGCATTTACTTTCACATTAATTAATGAATGTTTTTATACCCTCCAACTACAGTATGGGGATATAATATACCCGGTATACTAACTTTGACATTACGTGTGTAACGCATCGGAAAATTAAATTCTTCAAGCAAGTTTAGGTTGTGTTACAATGGTGACAAAATCGGCTAATGGCATTTCACTCCTCTTTATTTTGAAATTTAAAAATCGTTAGTTAACACGAAAATCCTAGCCGATCCTGTTTTCGAGTTATTGCACCAAAAAAAAATTACGGGGTTCCGACGATTGATTCTGGTATACACTCAGAGAAAAAGGATTCAAAATATTTTCAAAATATTTATGACAGGTTTCATAAATATTTTTGTCATAAAATTTATTATATTTATGAAAACTTCATAAATATAATGAAGTTTTATGAAAAAATTCTATAAAATGCACTTCATAAAATTTTATGATTTCATAAAAAAATCAGGGTTGGCAACCGAAACGAATAACGGTATTGGTAACGGTATTGGTATTATATATTTTTTATATCGGTAACGGTAAAGGTAACGGTCTTTTCGATTATTTAGGTAACGGTTAACCGTTACCGAAACAACGATACCGGTACGTACCGGTATTATGAAAAAAATTTAAAAAACATGTTAAAAATTCACACATTTTGTTAAAAACACGTAGAAAATCAAAAATTTATTTAAGAAAATTAAGAAAACTTCTAAATTTAGTGCATTTTTAACATATCGTCGAACTATATTCAATAAATGCCAACTCGAAAAAGCTTACTGTTCAGGAGAGCTAAAAAACTAGTTATTTCGCATATTATTGCAAAAATAAACAATGTACCTTCCACAAGATGGTTTAAATACTCTAAACAATTTTTACCTATGCAAAAATTTTCATATTTTGCACTTGTTTGCGTATTTTTCAGAGATGGCATTTATTACTATATCAAAAAACAAATATTTTTTTAGAGTTGGCATATTTTGTCGGAAAATAAAAATACATTTTTTTGGGAAAAATTTAAAAATTTTTTTTTTTTTTTGGTTTTTGTTATCCTTAGTATGGTAATTGCAAAACCTGAACAAAAAATTAAAAATCTTTGCATATTTTTAAAAGTTACTAGCTCCGAAAGCCTTTTAATCTCAGGGTGGTCAACTTTGGCACTCTGTAACTCACGCTGTATTGCAATAGGGTCACTCCAAACTAGCTATTTTGAAAGCTTATATCATTGACTTTATTTGCCTCATTCATAATGTTTCAATCTGATAAATAGTTTGAAAGTTACATAAATATAAGCAATTTTTTTTTTGCAAACACTATTTACCGATATTTTCAAAATGGCAATATCTCGAGAACCAGTCATTAGATATCAAAATCTTTACAAGATTCGTGTTTAGCATGGCAAATGCAATAAGATACGTGGTCTAATTCTTTTTTAAAAATTTTTTGAAAAATTTTTGGAAATTTACAATGGGAGTTGGCATTTATTTCCACCAAAAAAATATGTACTTTGAGTTAGCAGAATAACAAAAATGGATGTAAAACGACAACAAATTATTTTTTTGCTCTGAAATTTTTATGGCAGATAGGTATTACATAGGGGAGCTATTTGCCATCGGAAACTCATTTCCGTCAAATTTGAGTTGGCATATTTTGAATATAGGTTCACGATATAATTATACTATAGAAGTATTTAATACTATTAATTAACTCAGAATTTAAAACATTCACGCTATATTGTAATTCAACAAATTAATTACTGATTTTTTACGTGTTTATAAGATGTCTCTGTCCAATTAGCAGAAATATCTGCATTTTGAGCCATTTAAGAAATCTGCTGATTTTAACTGACGCGGTTTGCTAAATTTTTGTCTGGATAAACGAGGTAGTCTGCAGAAAAATCTGTCAAGACCGCAGATAAATCTGCTGATTTAAGTTGAAAAATCTTCTGATTTAAGATAAACAGCCTGAAGATCGAAATTGTATTTTATTTAAGTAAAAAATACTTTTTTTTTAAAAAAACTGTTATAAAAGAAGAGAAGTTTTTCAATAAACTTTTAAATTTTTTTAAAGAAAATTTTCTTACAAACAGGATAATTTCTGTAAAATTATTAAAATATTCATCTGATTTTTCACATTCGGACAATTTTTAGTTTTAGTCGTTCAAAATTGACAAAAATTAAAAAAATGTCAACAAATTTTGTTTGTAAAATTACAAAACAATCTGATAAAACTTAAAAAAATTAAAATCAGCAAACAGAGTCAATAAACATACAGAAAAATTTCTGTTATTTTTTAAAAAATAATAAGTTACAGAAGTAATTTTAGCAGAAAAATCTGGTAAAATTTTTCTAATTCAAACTGAAAGTTGCTTTACAGATTTTTCGACAGAGTTTTTCTTCAGACTGTACGCCAGCAACACTTGAGCGATTCTGTTTTGTCTCTTCTTTTATATTCTAACTGAAAAATGCTTACATTACGTGGCAATCACTTTTCTCTTCAGAAATTCATAGGTAAATTGCGACTGTGATCATTGGTTGGACAGATTTTTTTCAATGTTTTTGCCCAAATAACAATTCGTTTTCCAGTGAACAAAAATTTGTTTTTTAATTTTACGTACATTTGAAATATTTTTCACTTTGTATTTTATCAGCAAAAATTTAAAATAAATAATATTAAGACAACCGAAACAATACCGTTACAATATCGGTAAAAATCCGAATAAAGGTATTGGGTTTTAATCGGTAACGGTATTTAAAATTTTTTATTTCGGTATTGGTAACGGTAACGGTAGTCAATATTAAAGGGTTTTTAATCGTTAACGGTATTGAAAGGGTAACGGTAGCCAACACTGAAAAAAATCCATAAAAGTGTCATACGGTTTTTATAATATGATTAAAAAATGGGGCAAAACAGAGACGATTTTTAAAATTTTAATTCCCTTTTTTAGTGCTTTCAATGTAAATATCATAAATTTTATTTCTAAAAAAATAATGCATTTGCTTTATTAATGAAACATTTCATAAATATTATATAAATATAATGAAATTTGTCATTAAAGTTCGTCCAATGTAACTGTTTCATAAATATTATTATGAAATGTTTCATTTATACTATGAAACATTTCACAAAAAAAGTATTATTTTTTTAAGTATTTTATATAATTATGGAACTATATAAAATCTATGAAATAGTTTTTTAATATGATAAAATATTTAAGAAAAAAAAATAAATCTATGAAATGTTTCATTGTATTTATGAAAATTTTCATAATATTTATGAAGAGTTTCATAAAAGTTAATGAAATTGTAATTTTTTTTTGACCCAATGGTTCTTGCACCTGATGACTCGAGGGTCGCCAAAGATTTTGATTTAAAACTACACTCAAAATAATAACTCTGTAAAATACTCTGTAAAATGACTGTAATCTCAATTCAACAGATATTTGACAGAGTTTTCTGTCAAAATACAGATTTAAAGAAAATACTTTGTATTTTGTTGTGACAAAAAAACAAAGTTTCCTCTGTTATATTACATTTTACTTTGTAATCTTAATTTTACAGATAATTAACAGAGTTTTCTGCTAAAATACAGATTTAAGCAAAATACTTCGTATATTTTATAACCAAAAAAGTTTTCTGTTTTGAGTAGTTTTTGTTACCAAACATCAAAATTTTATCTGTATATTTTTTTTTTTTTTTGAGAAAAAGTTGAAAAGGTAGCAACAAAAAGTTATAAATTTTTTTTTTTTTTTTCAGAAATCTTTTAAAAATTTTACAAAATAACATGCATTTAACTAAACTCTGTAAATTTACAGAGTTTTTCTGTAATTTTTTTTCTGTATCAAATGCATTTTACAAATATATGTAAATTTACATAGTTTTTTTTTTTTGCTAAATGGTGGTTTATTTAACCAATATTTTACTAGAAACTCTGTAAATTAACAGTTTTTTTTTTGTCCAAATCATTTTACAGAGTTTTAAAGTCAAATTACAGAGTTTTCTCTGTCAAAAAGCTTTCATATTTAACCAATATTTTACTAGAAACTCTGTAAATTAACAGTTTTTTTTGTCAAAATCATTTTACAGAGTTTTTTAGTAAAATTACAAAGAAATGTTGTTAGCTGGAAAAGTATGGTGTACTCTGTTAAATTAGCAAAGTTTTTCTGTAATTTAACAGAGTTATTATTTTGAGTGTAGGGTCTTGAGAATCTTGCATCTGGATAACTTAAAAAATATTACTCGGAGGGCTTTCGGGTATTTTGCGGAAGTGTTCTACGAGTCAAGAGCTGCACAAATTCTATTGAACTTTTGTTCGTGTCGGCAGTATTTACCGAGATATGTGCATTAGAGTAACGTTTTTTCTTCAACTTCTGATTTTGCCAAGTGTCCGGCAAATTTTTATTCTAGTGGACCTAAAAAATATGTGGTACAAATTTGAGGTCAATCGGATTAAAATAACCCATGGCGCCCCGCGGTCAAAGTTTTCGATTTTTAAAAATTTTTTGGAAAAAAAATAAATAAAACTATATCTTGCGACACATTATACTTATTATTTTTGATGCGCTGAACACGAATATCAAGGAATTTTTAAAATCGGTCAAACGGTTTTCGAGATATGGATATTTGAAATTTGCGAAAAATGGCGGTGTTTTCCTACTTTCTAGAAATTTTTTTAAAAAATCTAAAAATTTCTTACCCTTAACCCTTTCAAAGAGCTTTACCCAATCTTTCATTTAAAATTAATATGAGTCAAATCCGATCATTTTGACCCGTGGCGCCCTTCGATCAAAGTTTTGCTTTTTTTACAAAATTTTCACCAAAAACTCTAAACTTTTATCGAAGGGTGGCATGGGTTAAAATGGTCTGATTTGGCTAAAATTAAGTTTAAAGGAAAGCTTAGCTCCAGCTCTATAAAATAGTTACCGGAAACAAATTTTTAAGATTTTTTAAAAATTTTCTTGAACGTAGGAAAAAACCGACATTTTGTGAAATTTTTTGACAAATTTCAAATGGCGATCACTCAAAAATTGTGAAATTTGTGTTCAGCATGCCAAAATTAATAGAAATTATGTATCGCGAGATATTTTTTTTTTTATTTTTAATTCTTCAAAAATCTAAAATTTTGGTGGAAATTTTCCAAAAATGTAAAACTTTGCCTGAAGGGCGCCACATGTTAAAATGATCGGATATGGCTTAAATTATTTTGAATGACATATTCAAAGAGCTTGAAAGGTTTAAGGGTAAGAAATTTTAAGATTTTTTTTTTTAATTTCTAGAACGTAGGAAAAAAACCGCCATTTTTTACAAATTTTAAATAGCGATATCTCGAAAACTGTTTTACCGATTTTAAAAATTTTTTGATATTCGTGTTCAGCGCGTCAAAATTAATAATTATGTGTCCCAAAAATTATTTTTTTTTATTTTTTTTCTAAAAATTTCAAAAATCCAAAACTTTGATTGCCGGGCGCCACGGGTTTATTTAACCCGATTGATCTAAAATTTGTAATACATATTTTTTAGGTCCACTAGAATAAAAATTTGCCCTGACGTTCAAAATCGGAAGAAAAACTTTTTTGTCATACAACAAAATGCCAGTCTAATGTGCATATATAAAATATCGGGAGAGTCAAATTTTAGATCCGAAATTAGGGTCTTGAGACCCCGACAGATATGTAGAGCTTGGCTTTTCCATATTGTAGTACTTTCTTTTGAAATTTTCATTCGTTTCACTCAAAAAAAAGTGAACTGGGAAAATTAACTAAATTTTGTACAAAAGAGGGAATCATATGGCTCCAAAGTATTTTTATACCCTCCAACTACAGTATGGGGGTATACTCACTTTGTCATTCCGTGTGTAACGCAATGAAATATCGGTCTAGGACCCCATAAAGTATATATATTATTGATCAGTGATCGATTCTAAGACATTCTATCGATGTCCGTCCGTCCGTCTGTCCGTCCGTCTGTGGAAGACACGATACAGTCCAAAATAAAAGTGCTAGACTCCTCAAATTTGGCACATATATGTCTTATGTTCATAGGCTGGTTAAGTTCGGAGATGGGCAAAATCGGACCAGGGGGAAAAAGTTCCCCCTTGACGAAGTAAACCAACCTCTAAAAAAAGCTAACTTTTTATAGGTTTTTTTGTATTTTTGTTAAACAAATGAAAAATTTTTATGCTTAAAAAATTTTCAAGTCCTGGACTTGGATCCAGGGGATTTGAAAATTACTTTTTTTTTGGTCTGCCCCCTTTTGTGGGCGTGGATATTAGCAAATAATTTATATAATGATGAAATTGTATATAATTTGTACAAAAAGCATAGTAATTAAATTTGTAAAAAATTTTGACCAGAGAGAAGGTGTCCCCAAGGACCCCCGACAAGCCCCCCCCCACCCCCAAAAAAAACGCCCCTGCAATTTTTTTTTTTATTTTTTTTGTTTAAACGTTGGAGGGTATACAAGATTCGGCACAGCCGAATTTAACACTCTCACTTGTTTTTATTCGTTTTAGTTTATATTTTTCGTAAAAATATGGAAAAGAATTTCAACTAAAAAATAGAAAAATTCTGAGAAGTTTTAACAAATTATTAAGAAGTTTTTACAAATTATTTTTAACTAAATTCTAAGAAAATGTTACTAAATTCTAAGAAGTTTTTACTTAATTCTAAGAAGTTTTTAACTAAATTCTAAGAAGATAAATATGAGTTTTTAATTAAATTGCAAGAGTTTTAAACTGAATTCTAAGAAGTTTGGGATCGAACCTCATGGGTCCCGACCTCATGGGTCCAGACCCGATGGATAGTTAAGGGTCGCCATAGATTTTGATCCAAAATTTTTGTCCGTTTTGCTCCAACTTTCTTAGTTTTTGAGATACGGCAATTTGGGGTCTAATAGGGTCTTGAGATAACTCAATCCTAAGAAGTTTTTAACTAAATTCTAAAAAGATAAATTTGAGTTTTTAACTAAATTCTAAGAAGTTTTAGCTAAATTCTTAGAAGTTTTTAACTAAATTCTAAGAAGTCCGCTTCCTCAATTCTAAGAAGTGAAATTCGGTGAAGTTATTTGTAGAAAATTTTAACTAAGCTTGAACTAAATTTTGTGTGAACATACACTGAAAAAAAGACATAACTAAAATTAAGGAAAAAATGTCTTTTAAAATTTATCATGAATTTTCCAAAAATTTAGTTAAATTTAACTTAAAAATGAGATATTTTCTTAAATTCTTACTGCCAAAGAAATTTTCCATAAATCTAAGAAACGTATCTTTATTTTTAAGACATATTTCTTAAAACACAATTTAGTTCAAGTTTAGTTAAAATTTACTAAAAAAAACATCATCGTATTTCTCTTATTTGAATTGAGGAAGTGTACTTCTTAGAATTTAGTTAATAACTTCTGAGAATTTAGTAAATAACTTCTTAGAATTTAGTTAAAAATTCAAAATGGCGATATCTCGAAAACTTAGCGAGATAGAGCGAAACGGATGAAGTTTTCAAAAGAAAGACTACAAAGAAAAATATGGAATAGCCTAGCTCTGCATATCTGTCGGGGTCTCAAGACCCTAATTTTAGATCTAAAATTTGAAATTCCCGAGATTTTATATATGCACATATCTCGGTAAATACTGAAAACACGAGAAAAAGTCCAACGACATTTTTATAGCTCTTTACTCATAGAACACTTCCGCAAAATACCCGAAAGCCCTACGATTAATAGTTTTTGAGTGATCCAGTTTTTAAGATTCTCAAGACCCTTTCAGACCCCTTATTACCGTATCTCAAAAACTAAGCAAGGTAGAGCGAAACGGACACAAATTTTGGGTCAAGGACCCATAGGAGTCTCGAGTTAACAGGGGCTGGACCCATGGGGTCCGAACCCATGGGGTCCGAACCCATGGGTCCAGGGTCTAGACCCAATCTAGTTCTAAAATGTGAATGAACTAAAGTGTAAAATAATTTTTCCCATTTTCTAGTTAAAATTGGCTTAAATTTAAATAACTTTGTTTTCCTTATTTTTGGGAAAATTATGAACTAAAACCAAGAAAAAAAATCTTTGGAGCCAAATCATTCCCTCTTTTTCTCAAAATTTAGTTAATTTTCCCAGATTTTATTTCACTTTTTTTTTGAGTGAATATTTAAGAAATGTGTCTAATATTAATGTATGTTTCTTAGATTTGGGGAAAATTTCTTTGGCAGTTAGAATTGTTTTCCTTATGGCCGCTGTTCCAAAAAAAAGTAACTCACATAAAAAATGTGAAAATGGAAATTTCCGAATTTTTTTGGTGTTCTAGATTTCACATCCGAATTTCTTTTTCATTTTGTTTCACATATATAAAATTTTGTGAAAGTACAAGAAATGCACTGTTTTCCTTATAATTTTTATACCCCCAACCACAGTATGGGGGTATACTCACTTTGTCATTCCGTTTGTAACGCATCGAAATATCGGTCGGGGACCCCATAAAGTATATATTTATATTATTGATCCATGATCGATTCTAAGACATTCTATGAATGTCCGTCTGTCCGTCCGTCCGTCCGTCCGTCCGTCCGTCCGTCTGTCTGTAGATAACACAATGCAGTCCAAAATAAAACAGCTAGACGCCTGAAGTTTGGCACAAATATGTATCATGTTCATAGGCAGGTTAAGTTCGTGAATGGGCAAAATCTGGTCAGGGGGAAAAAAGTTCCCCTTTGAAGAACTGAACCAACCTCTAAAAAAATACACTTTGTTTACATGTTTTTTTTTGTACTTTTATTAAATAAATGAAAAATTTGGTATATTTATCCTGATGGGAAGGTGCTCTCAACGTCCCCCACTGACCCCATAACCCCCCCCCCCCCCCCCCCAAAAAAAAAACGCCCCTGACAATTTTTTTTGTTTTTTACATTTTGGAGGGTATAAAAGACCCGAATTTAACACTCTCACTTGTTTAAATTTAAATTATTCGATTTCAACTTCGAATGAAAACGTGACCAACAAAATACTAAACTTGATTTCATGTGATTCGGAAATTTTCATGTGAATTGAAAAGTTGTGAAAGACAGAACAGAGGCCTATATTTAAGAAGTGCATTTTAGGAGAATTATTTATAAGTACATGAACTAACATTTTTTCCTCATAGGAAAATTTCCCATTTTTTAGTTTAATTTAACTAGATTTTTGGAAATGTACGTCTTTTTGTTCGTGTTCGCTCTATCTTGCTTAGTTTTCGAGATAACGCCATTTTGAATTGTTAACTAAATTCTAAGAAGTTATTAACTAAATTCTTAGAAGTACACTTCCTCAATTCTAAGAGAAATAAAGCTATTTTTAGTAAATTTTAACTAAACTTGAACTAAATTGTGTATGCACATATTTTTAAAAAATATATCTTAAAAATAATGCTATGTTTATTAGATTTAGGACAAATTTCTTTGGCAGTAAGATTTTTTTTCCTTATATTAAAGAAAACAATGAACTATTTATAAGTAAATAAACAAAAAAAAATTTCCTCAAAGTTAAGAAAATTTATAATTTTTTAGTAAAATTTAAGGAAATTTCATGAACTATTTTCACCGAAATTTTTTCTTAAATTTTAGTTATGTCTTTTTTTCAGTGCAGTAATTTTTTTTTGTTTTATATTGTTAAAATTAAATAAAAAGTTTACAATTTTATTCAAAATTTTGCAACGGTTAGTAAAATTTATTAAAACCGAACACACGATCTCCCTTAAAATTTAAATTCTGCATTAAATATTCATACAAAATTGAATGGTACATACCACACGATTAAGAGCACATTTTAATAAAAATATATTTTTAATTTTTTTTGTAAAAATACTTTAAATTTTTTTTTATTCAACCACAGTTTATTTTTAAGAAAATGTATTTTTTTTAATTAAGTTTTTTTTTTTCAAAACTAGTACAACTATAAAACTAACGTTTATTTTTAATTTCAAATTTCAAACACAATTTTATTAATACAGTAGAATCTCGCAAATTAGAACCACTTTGTTCCTCGGGTAGTTCTAATTTCTGAAAAGTTCTAATTTCTGGAAATTTTTTTTTTCAAAGAAAATGACAAAGTAACAATAAAAACAGTTACGACTGCTTTATTTTAACACAAAACAATTTTTATTTGTTAATATTTAATTAATTTAACACATTAAATTCGTAGAAAAACGCTTTTAAGCGCTTTGAAATGAGAAATAACAGGCGTTACATCGATTATATCATCGTCACTGCTATCTGATCCGTCATTAAACCCATCTTTATTCCATTTTTCGGTTTCTCTTACGCTTATAGAATTGTGAAAAAAAAACAAAATAAAAAGTCCAGAAATTAGAACCACTGGTTCTAATTTTAGAGCGTTAACTAATAATAATTCGGCTTTTCCCCTATTTAGCTTAAAAAAAACTACAAAAAAAACATTTTGTAGTGAAAATAAAAAAAAAAACTTCCAGAAATTAGAACCACAGGTTCTAATTTCAGAGCGTCCAATACATTAAAATAGCCGGTTCTAATTTCTGGACAGTTCTAATTTGTGAGAGTTCTAATTTGTGAGATTCTACTGTATTTATTGATTTACTAGATTTTCTCTCGATTTGGTATGTGTTTTTTTTTTAAGACTTATTAAAAACGCGTTTACTTTATTTTTGTCTCTCTTTTATCCGATTTATTTTTTTAAAAAACACGGTTTGGTTGTAGCACCGAGTGCTGTTTATGGTTAACTGATTGTTAGACTTTTGCCACGGTTTGAATACCACAACTAACACAAAATTAGTAGTTCGTTTCTTTTGATTTTTTTTTTCTTTTATTTTCAGACTTTGCGGTCTCATACAGCATTACCAGATACTCTTTCTGTTGAATCCCATAATAATAACTAAATATACCCAAAAATCCCAAAATTATGGCGTGGTTGGATACCCTCCACAATGTAAGCAAGTAAAAAAGTTAAATTCGGTCTTGCCGAATGTAGTGATACCCTCTACAATTTCAAAAAGATAATTGCAAAAAACTTTTTTTAAAGGGAAATTACTTAAAAAAAAAAAAATTTAAAAAAAAAAAATGTTTTTGGTAAAAAAAAATCCTCGATTTTTTATTTTTTTTGTCAAAAAATATATTTGTACTTGTTTAAATACCATTTGGTGTTCAATTATGTTGCATATGTCGCATCCGAATTAAAGCATTTTGTATTTTTAGGTTATGTTCAATGTACCAACATTTTTGAGGTGTCCTTACATTTCCATTCATAATTTTTGAACGGCTGAACCGATATCGCTCAAATGCAAAACTGCTCGGAAGAACTTCCAATAAATATGTGAAGTTTCAGTCATCTCCATCTAATATTTTGGCCGTGATCACCATTTCCACAGACAGACAGACAGACGGATATCGCTAGAATGTCTTAAAATCGATCACTGATCAATTATATATACACTCAAAATAATAACTATGTAAAATACTCTGTAAAATGACTGTAATCTCAATTCAACAGATATTTGACAGAGTTTTCTATCAAAATACAGATTTAAAGAAAATACTTTGTATTTTGTTGTGACAAAAAAACAAAGTTTCCTCTGTTATATTACTTTTTACTTTGTAATCTTAATTTTACAGATAATTAACAGAGTTTTCTGCTAAAATACAGATTTAAGCAAAATACTTTTTTTATAACCAAAAAGTTTTCTGTTTTAAGTAGTTTTTGTTACCAAACATCAAAATTTATCTGTTTATTTTTTTTTTTGAACAAAAGTTGAAAAAGTAGCAAAAAAAGTTATCAAATCAAAATCTTTTCAGAAATCTTATAAAAATTTTACAAAATAACATGAATTTAACTAAACTCTGTAAATTTACTGAGTTTTTTCTGTATTTTTTTTTTTTTTTTGCATCAAATGCATTTTACAAATATATGTAAATTTACATAGTTTTCTTTGCTAAATGGTGGTTTATTTAACCAATAGAAACTACTAGAAACTCTGTAAATTAACAGTTTTTTTTTGTCCAAATCATTTTACAGAGTTTTAAAGTAAAATTACAGAGTTTTCTCTGTCAAAAAGCTTTCATATTTAACCAATATTTTACTATAAACTCTGTAAATTAACAGATTTTTTTTTGTCAAAATCATTTTACAGAGTTTTTTAGTAAAATTACCAAGAAATGTTGTTAGCTGGAAAAGTATGGTGTTCTCTGTTAAATTGGCAGAATTTTTCTGTAATTTAACAGAGTTATTATTTTGAGTGTATATATACTTTATGGGGTCCCAGACCGATATTTGGATGAGTTACAAATAAATGACAATGACAAACTTACATATATGTATGTATATCGCAAAAAATTTTATTTGAAAAAGAAATTGTTAAAAAAAAAAATGTTGGTAAAAGAAATTAAGCTGCTTATTAGGGTGGTACGTTTTCCAACAAAGTGCTCGGATCAACTATTAATAGTGCAAACAAATTGGTACAGGATAATACAAGCATTTGAAAAATGATCAAAATCGGTCTTTATCTTCTGTTCGCGCATGGCGGGTCAAAATTGCCGTTTTTTGAAAAAAACATAATTAAAAAAAAAAATATTAAAAAAGTTATTAGAAAAAAACAATTAAAATATTTTCTATCACATTAATTTAACAATGTTCAGGTAAAAACTTTGAAGTTTGTCGGATATCGATAACCCGCCCAAACGCGAGACCCAAAAAAAAACTCAAATTGTTAGCAAGGAGCTCAAAAATACTTTTTTGAAATTTTCAAAATTTTATAAGACAAAGTCTCAAAATATGTATATTAGTCTATCTACTTGATTTTATTGAATACATCGCAGAGATTTCACAAAAAATGGGTTAAATTCCTTCATCCAGTTGGTCTTTTCGCGCTTGCGGATAGCACAACTGAGTGCTACCGGGTGCGTCACAGGTTGCGGATAGTGGTACGCAGAGTATAGAGTAGGTTAACAAATGGAGTTTGAAGAAGTAGTAAACAAAAACCATGTGGTATTGTTTACGAAATTTTATCACAAATCGAAATGTAAGCGAGATGGAAGATACCAGTTTTACAGTGAGAATGCAGATTGTTTTTGTCTCTCTTTGCTTTACGTTTGAACTTTAGTTTAGCATTGCCAGAATTTTCCAATTATCTTTGGTGATGCCAGATCTACAAAACGGTCGATGCAGACTCATCAAAATTTAAGAATTGTTAGCCAAATTTTTGGTAAAAATACAATTGCTTTGAGTAATTTAGCCAATTTTTTAACATCAAAAACTTGGTTAAATTACGCAAAAGTCTTAGTGAGTTGTATTTTTACCAAAAACTTAGTTAAATAACGCAAAAGTCTTGTTGTTGACCAAAAACTTTGCTCATAAGTATAAGTTTTTTGCGTTTGAGAATTTTGATATAAAAAATGTCTTAGAATTTGAGAATTTTTCTTAAGTAAAAACTCCCTTAGAATCTGAGATTTTTTATAGAAAAAAAGTTATCAAAATCTGAGAAGTTTGATTTGATATAAATCAGTGAATTTTTTATGAAAAAATGTCTGATACATTCTCAGATTCTGAGGTATTATTCCTAAAAAAACGGTTCCTGGAATGTAGCCTAAAAGTGCTACCACCAGAAATAGTTTTTTTGAGTATGTATTTGTCATAAATTTCAAAATCATCGATCGAATAATTTTTGCAAAAACGCGTTTGAATTGCAAAAATTAAATGAACAAGATTGATTTTGATATCCTGCTATCAAATTATCTTACCAAATATGTTAATAGTTTAACATTTTTCCGATATTTGCCTTCGAAAATTCAAAACTGCTAATTTAGGCGTGTTTATCGTTCTACGGTTACGTATTTGCAAGTTAGCGCGTTCTATTTTCGAGGTATTCACTTTTGAAAGTTTAAAAATAAACTTATTTAGAGCTCTCTGTTACGTATTCTCACGTAAGAGCCATAATAAAGGACCTTTTTCCAATTCAGCAATCCTAATTTATTTTAGAACATTTCGTTGTCGAGATATTTGGACCTGAACATTTTATTAATTCCTTAGCGCTTTTTACGGCTCTACTGTTACATATTACAGCGTTGGCGCAATATTTTAGGGCTGGATTTTTGTAAAATGGATCTCTAGATCCCAAATACGTTATTAAATTTTTGTATGGTGCTTCTGTAAATTCGTTTATGAAATTTTTATTTTATTTAAATAAAAAATAATCAAATTTTTTTTGCCAGTTTAAATATTGTCCCATTTCGTTTTTTAATATTTAAATCTGCAGGTTTTTAATTCAAACTCTATTTTTTAAAAAAGTGCTAGAATAAAAATTAAAAATTAAATACAAAAATTTTTATTTCGAAAAAAAAATTAAAAATCTGAGAATTTTTTATGGAGTAATGTCTCAGAACCTGAGACTTTTACTATGCAGACCTGTGCCTGGCACAGGTCTGCAAAGAATTTAACACCAACAAACTCACAATGCTCGGACTGTGCGAAACACGATGGTATGATTCAGGTGAATTTACAACTGCCGATAGTCTTAGTCTACTCTATTCCGGGAAGACAAGTGATGAACCTAGATCCAGTGGGTTAAGCATCTTACTGTCAAAGCCAGCGAAGAAAGTCCTTATCGAGTGCGTACTCGAGCCCGCAATCTTACATGCATCAATGCTACGCACCAACAGAAACAGTCGAATTATCTTCAAAATAATCATTTTACGACCTTCTTAGTAGAGTTTTAACATTAGTACATCGAGGTGATATTGTGAAAATGATGGGTGACTTTAAGGCTCAAGTTGGAGCAGACAACAATAGTGTAGAGAGCACAATGGGAAAGCATGGATTGGGGCTGTTGACAGAGAATGGAGAGTTGCTAGTGGATACTTGTTCAACAAACAATCTTGTTATTGGTGGTACGTTATTTCCTCATCCACGGGTACACAATGTGACTTGGGTTTCCCCTGACGGAATAACTGAGAACCAGATCGACCACAAGTAAAAACTAACGCCGGGTTTAAATATCAACATTTAAAACTTTATGAAAGAATGATTTTATTTAAAACTAAGACGATAAATAAAAAAAATTAAAGGAAAAAAAATATTTTTTCTTATTTTTAAAATAAATTTTTAAAATATTTTTTGAAACAAATAAATTTTAATTTGTGTTTTTGCTAATTTATGCAAAAATATCCACTCAAAGTTAGAAATATGCACAAAATATGCATTTTCACCAAAATATGCAAAACTATGCAACAACAAATCGATGAAATTTAAACGAAATTTTCTTGATTCGAAAAGATAATTAATCGATATCGTTTTAAGACTATCGACAAAAAACATACATTTGCATGGAAATCACATTCCTAGTTATTATTACACAGAACAAATTTTGTACATAAATAGTATGAATTGCTTTCATTGATTTCGGTTCATACTATAAATCAGCGGTTACCAACCTTTTTGGCTCGCGTACCCCTAATTTTAAATTTTGTCAGCCGCGTACCCCCTAACGAGTTTTTTGTTTTCGTTAAAAAAACTTCCCATAAAAATATTAGAGTTAATTTTCGCTTCTTTGGGTGGTTTAATACATCTGAAAACGCGGATTTTGAGTTGATTTTTCTCCAGAGCAAAAACAGCTGAAAATATTGCAAATCTGATTTCACCAGTCAATTCTACACCAAAAATTTAAACAACGGACGTTTTTTGAACTCTCCCGAGTAAAAATTTTTATATGATGCAATATATAATGATATGCAATACAATATATAATTATACGCAATTTGATCCGAAAAATGGTGGATGTTTTTGCATTAAAAAAGATCAACTTGTATTAAATATGATTTGATTTCATCCGAGTTTTGACCAGACATTGCCATATATTGGTGGATCTAATTAGATCTAATTGCATAAAAACATACAAAATCCTGGTGTTTTTTGGTTTGGGTTGAGATACACCACAGGTCAACGATACATTCACCAAACGTATAATTTTCTAAAACAAAAAAATGTTTGGGTACGCTTCGAACCAGATAGGTGATATACATAACCCTAACAACAGGGGCGTATCCAGGATTTTATTTCGGTGGGGGCCCAACATTTTTTTCAAATTTTTTTTTTCAAAAAAAATTTACATAACAGCACATGTTTTAGAATTTTTCTTGATCTTTTCCTTGAACTGAATGTAACACAATCAGATTCTTCATTTTTGTGCAAGTTTAAAACTGTTGGGGGAAAAAAATTAAATTTTTTTTATATTTTAAAATTTTTTGAAAGACTTAAGCCATTTTTTTAAGGGTAAATTGTATCAGATGCTGATTCATTTTTACAAAGAAGATTAAAGGAATCTGAAATTTTTTTTAAAGAAAAGTCTGAGATTGTTTGACAATTTCCAGTTAAGAAAGTTTTTGTTATACAAAAAGACAAAGACTCTAAATCATATTATTAATGGAAAACGTTTCTCCGAAAAAGTCACTTTAGAAAATGATTCCATAAACATATTCATAAAATACTTTTGCAAAAGAAAGACTCCGGTTGTAAGACATTTTCCCATAATCTGAGGTATTTCTAGTTTTTCTCAGATTCTGAAACATTCTACACGAAAAGTTTTAGATTCTGAGAAAATCTTCGCTTTTTCTATAAGAAAAATTATTCACATTCTGAGACCTTTTTAAGAAGAAAACAGTATAAAAAAGTCTTAGATTCTAAAAACATTTTTCCTAAAGAAAAACTCTCGGAGTCTGAGAAATTTTTACTCTAGGAAAAGTCTAAGATTCTTTGACATCTTTCCTATAGAAAAAGTCTCAGATTCTAAGACATTTTTCCCATAGAAAAAGTTTCTAATTCTGAGACATTTTTCCCATAGAAAGTCTAAAATTTTTATGGAAAAAGTTTCAGATGCTTCGACATGTTTCTTACAGAAAAAGTTTCAGATTCTTCGACATGTTTCTTACAGAAAAAGTCTCAGATTCTTCGACATTTTTCGTATAGAAAATGTCTCAGATTCTCAGACATTTTTTCTACATAAAATTTCTTAGATTCTGAGACATTTTTTCTGTCGAAAAAGTCTCAGATGCTTAAACACTTTTCTATAGAACAAGTCTCAGATTGTAAGACATTTTGCCTATAGGAAATTGTCAGATTCTGAAACATTTCTCATATAAAAAAAGCCTCAAATTCTGAGACATTTTTCTTAAAGAAAAAGTCTCAGATTCTGAAATATTTTTCCCATAGAAAAATACTCAGATTCTGAGACATTATTCTTATAGAGAAAGAGATTTTTACAATAGAAAAAGTCTCAGATTTTCAGCATTTTTCTATACAAAAAGTCTCAGCTTGTGTCTCTGAGACAATTTTGATAATTTGAGATAATTTTCCTTAAGAAAAATTCGTTGATTCTGAAAAATTTTTCCTAAAAAAAGTCTAAGATTCTGAGACATTTTCCTAGATTGTAAGAAAAATTCTCAGATTCAGAGACATTATTCCTATAGAAAGTTCTCAGATTCTAAAACATTTTTTATATAAAAAAGCTTCAGATTCTAAGAATTTTTTTATAGAAATATCATAGATTTTGAGACATTTTTCAGATTAAGAGACATTATTCCTATAATAAGTTCTCAGATTCTGAAACATGTTTAATATAGAAAAGCCTCAGATTCAAAGAATTTTTTTATAGAAAAAGTCTTAGATTCTGAGACATTTTTCCTATAGAAAAAGTCTTAGATTCTGCGAAAAAGGCTCATATTTTAAAGCATTATTCCTATAAAAAAAGTCTTAGATTCTGAGACATTTTTTTAAGGAATAGTCTCGTTCTGAGAAATTTTTCTAAAAGACAAAGTCGCATTTTAAGATTTGACTACATTTTACTTACAATTAGGCCCATTTTTTGTGTACATAAAACTTCAGGTTCTAACAATAAGATATTTTTTCATTAGAAAGTTGAAAAGTTTCAAATTCTAAGAAAAAATTTTCAGATTTTGAAATTTTTTTAACAGAAAAATTTTCATTTACAAAACATTTTTCTTCAAAAAATTTTAGATTCTTAAATGCTTTTCTTTTTTTGTTTAAGAAGATTTTTAATATTGTACTTGTTATTTGATACCAAATCCTGAAATTTGTGAAATCATTTCGGGGGGGGGCCCGGGCCCCCGGGCCCCCCCCCTGTATACGCCACTGCCTAACAAGGAAATGTTTAGGAACATTTTAAAAAGTTTTTTATACTTAGAAAATTGTTGGTTAATTAGAAACATTTATAGTTATATATGGAACAGAATGAAAAATATATAATTTTATATTAAATTATACAGAAAAACAAATTTTGTATTGACCCTCATATAATTAAATATAATTATATCAACCGTACGCATTTTAATCCGAATCATGATTAAATTATATATAACTACATATGACTGCATTTAAAAAAATTTAGCAAATAGCTCACGGAATATATGATCATATATGATTCGTTAGGTTTGTATCAAGTTATATATTGTTATATATGTTTATTTTTACTCGGGCTTAAAAAAGTTTCAAAAACGCGTCACAGAGGGCGGAAATATAATGTTTTTAATTTTTTTGTAAATGTTTTTTTTAATACAAGGGCAGATCAACAATTCCGTGACTTTTCGGATGAAACACCCTCGTATATACAATGAAAGGGCCTTTTAAGCTTAACAAAATGGTACCCAAATTTCCACTCTATTACAACCCGTCTTAAAAATGCCCAAAAACACGTTTTTTTGAGAACTTTGACATAAATTTTCTTAAAAACCTGACATCATAGACGAATTTGGAACCATATTTGGAATCAGCATCGAAAGGTTAATCGAAAACAAGTGGTCAGATCTCAATATATCTCAAAAAAATTCTCTCTTAATTACACAAAAACACGTTTTTTGTGAACTTTTACCTCAACTTTCTTAAAGCCCTGACGTTATGGAAAACTTTGAAAGCCAGATGCGGAACCAGCATTGAAAGGTTAATCTAAAACGAATGTCCAAATTACTAAAATATTGCGTACCCCCGGGGACAGTTCCGCGTACCCCCTACTGGTACGCGTACCATGGGTTGGTAACCGCTGCTATAAATGATTAAATTAATAATATTTATGAATTTTTAATAACATTTCAATAACATTTCAAAAGTTATTTTAAAATAAAAATTGTTAGAATTTTTTGTTTTGTTTGAAGGAAAAGAGAATTTGGGCATAAAATTGCATTTATTGGCGAATGAAAGGTATGTAACATTTATGTGATAATATATTTTACAAATTAAGCATCTTTTGATCTTTTCAAATTGAATTTTTTCCAGAAATTTTTACGATTCTTTTATTTGATTGCGGAATTCAAGTCTTCAAAAAATCATCACGTAGTTGCGCGGAATCAAAAGAACCAGTGTCGTTTATCTACCAAAAACATGGTACAAAAGGGATTTATCAACAATATCGCATTTATTACGTGTTTTTAGCTAAAAGTTATGTAAATTTTATGTTTGTATTTGTAGTTACAAAAATAGTTTTTTTAATAATAAAATCGCAAGTTTACATTAAAATATCAATTTTTGCTTAAAATGTACATTAATTGCAAAAAATTAAAGCAAATATAAAAAAAGTTCAACATGAAGTTGAACTTTCATAAATAGTATTAAAAAAAGTTTGGGAAAAAAACTAATGTTGGATTCATACTATTTATGAAAAAAATTATTCCAAGTATGAACTTTTTTTCTGTGTATTAAAAATAATTTTTTTTAAAAAGCCCAAGTTTTTGTAATTCTAAAGCTACGTTCACAATGTCGGAGTCACTCCACTCTCGGCCACAGATTGAAATGTTAACTGTACAAAATGCAGAGTGGAGTTCTGTCACATTGTATTTGTCAGTTTACTTGTCTCATAATTGGTAAAATTATCCCACTAAATTTAGTTTACGTTTGAAATTATAATTTTTTTTACTTTTTAAAATATTTTATTTCATTTTAAATTGTTTTAATATAAAATTTTTTGTTATAAGGGTTCAATTTTTTGATTTGTTTATTTTTTTTCAATGACATTATTAGTGATGGCACTTTTACAGGGGTGTATTTTTTCTCTGTTAACGGTTAACATACCTCTGTTAACTCCAGATTGGAACTCCAGAGTAGAACATTTTTGACTCTGGAGTGGATTGAAAAAGGATAGACAAATTCAAAAATATGAAAGTGCAAAAGGGAAAGATATAAAATTTTCCACAGATTGGAGTACTCCAACATTGTGAATGCTTAAAGCTACGTTCACAATGTCAGAGTCACTCCAATCCATGGCACAGATTGAAATGTTAACTGTACAAAATGCAGATTGGAGTTCTGTCAGATTCCTAATGTCATTTTACTTACATTTTTCACAATTTTATAAAATTACGGAATTAAAATTTGCGTACTTAACTATTTTATTAAAAACTAAACTTTTTAAATATTTTGTTATCAAAACTTCAAATAAATTATTTATATTTGTTTTATTTTTATATTTTTTTATGACATTATTAATGATGGCACTTTTACAGAGGTGTATTTTTTCTCTGTTAACAGTTAACATAGGCTCTGTTAACTCCAGAGTAGAACATGTTTGACTTTGGAGTGAATTGAAAAAAGATAGTCAAATTCAAAAATATGAAAGTGCAAAAGGGAAAGGTATAAAATTTTCCACAGATTGGAGTACTCCAACATTGTGAATGCGGCTTAAGGCTTAAAAATTCTAAGTAGTTTCTTGGATTAAATTTCTTAAAAAAATTGGGAATAATATACAGATCTGCGAACAGTAATTAAACGTTACCCTTTGAAATCCTTATTCTTAAGGTATAAATCCCCCAAATCTGGCAGGGTTTGGTATTACACGAAGTACAACATCATCATAATTAAGTTAAATCTCACTGTTGTTCACTCTCCCTCTCTCATTGTCACACAAACAACTACATGAACGTGTTTTTGTGTGTGATTGTTTTTTGTTTTATTTTTCAGAAAAAAAATGTATTTCTTGATTTTCTATTTGGAACCGATTACCGATGACTTCGATCGGGTTTAAAATGCTGTGTTGAATTCTCTTATTGCGATGATGTTGATGGTTGGTATATATTTTTTCTTATTTTTTGTTGTTTTTTAACACAAACACATACAACAAACTGGTTTATTAAACGTACAACACCAACAAAATACATACAATCAACGAAATTCCTAAACTTTAGTAAAACTTATAAGATCATTTTATTTTTTCATTTAAATTTTTTTTAAGTAAATCCCATAAATTTTACAAAAATTCTTTCACTTTTTTTAATAATTTTGTTTTTTTAAAACTTTACTTTTTGTTGTTTCTATTTGTTAATCACATTTACCATGTACACAATCACACAATTATTTGCATGTGGTAATTTGAATCCTCTTTTTTTAGGTTTTTTTATGTTCACTTTTTAATTTTTTTTTCTGTTTCTCCCAAAGCGGTTTTATTTTATTTTTAACACAATAATTAACAATTTATTTAGTTTTCCGCACACACGACCATTCGTTTTAAAACACAACTCTCAAACTGAATCGAATCTCAAAACGGCGTTTTTAAATTTATCATACCAAGTTGGTATTTTTTTTTTCTAGTTCGCTTTACTTGTTGCGCACTTTATACAAATACATTTACTAAATTTTCTATATCTCTGTGACTCTCAATTCACTCTTTTACTTTTTTACTTTAGTGGTGTTTGTTGTGAGATCAGCACTAATAAAACAATCACAATCACTGATTTGTGTATTGTTTTTGTAGAAGACGTTTAAAACAAAATTTGTATAAAAATTGTGTGTGTGATTTGTAATGTCACCTCAATTGCAAACAGTGTTGGGTAAAATGGGTAATATTTTGTACCAACTCAATTTTACATAGGGCACTCCAGAAGTTTTATTAACTACACCATTTACAGATGTAATTCGTAAAAGATCAATTGTAATTCGAAGATTTTATTTATAATTCGAAGATTCCATTTGTAATGCGAAGATTCCATTTGTAATTCGAAGATTATACTTGTAATTCGAAGATTCTATTTGTAATTCGAAGATTCCATTTGTAAGGGGAAAGGTGCAAAATGTAGGACAATCCCGGACAATTGCAATGATCCGGCAATCTTCGACCCAGGCTCAACCGTAGCTCCTCAGAATAGACTCCAAAGCCCACTAGTTTGTGCGGCCTCGATCGATCCGTGTAAAAATTTATGGAGGCTCCACTACCCGGAATTCCCCTCATCCAAGACTCCCTGGATGGTATCATAGTGGTAAAGTGGCGCTCAAAAAGGCTCATAGATGGGGCACAGTCTACATTTTCATCAATACTACGCCTGAAATTTAAGTTCCTATCTTGAAACACTCCAAGATACTTTTCTCCATCTGAGAAGGTGATTTCAGTGCCGTCCAGAGAAATAGGATCAAAAGCAGGAATCATATTTCTCCTTGTAAACAAGACAAGCTCTGTTTTATTGTGATTAACTCTCAGGCCACAGCCTCTTGCCCATTTGGACAGATATTTAAGAGAATCCTGAAGAATGTCCCTCAAATGTTGGCAGATGCTTTCCCTTTACCGCTATCGCGATATCGTCAGCATATGCGACAACATGACAATCACGTGTTCCTAGAGACAGCATTGAATTCAGTGCCAGGTTTCAAAGAAACGGCGAAAGAACGCCTCCCTGAGGTGTGCCCCTATTGACAAATCGAGATGTGACAGGCGCTTCCAATTCAGACGTTTTACGTCTATTGGCAAGTAGGTTTTCCACCATTAAAACGATCCCACGCTTTACTCCCAGACCAGACAATGCCACAATTATCGAGTCTGAAATGACATTATTAAAAGCACCCTCTATATCAAGAACGAGCTCATGAAGAGCTGTTTCCGTTGATCTATCCTTGCTGTATGAATGTTACCTTGTCGAGAGCAACCTCGGGTCAATCACTCTACGCAAATATGAGTATATCATTCGTTCCATTGTCTTTAACAAAAAAGAAGACAAACTAATTGGTCTGAAATCCTTCAGAGCTGTGTGGGAATTTTCCCAGCTTTCGGGATAAAGACGACTCTGGTATCTCTTCATTTTAAAGGAATATACGACCAGTTAATGCATGCTGTGTATAGATTATACATCCAAGGGGCTATATAGTCCGACACTTGCTGCATCTCAGCCGGGATTATACCATCATGTCCAGGGGATTTATAGGTCCTGAAGCTTTTAATCGCCCAGATTAATGATGGCATATTTATTATTTCCGAAGCAATTTCAGATGCTTGGGCGTCAGAACGTTCCAAAGCTTGAAACGGCGTCATGGAATTGTACGGAAAACTCTCCACTGGAGGAAGACCACACCCCATTAGGATCCTACTGGTATCCCAGGGTGCAAGGAGAAGAAGAACTTAGCGAAGCCTGGATGCCTCAGAAACGTCTTCTATGTTTCCATAGAAGTTTTTCCAAGAATCACCTTTGGCAATTATGATCATTTTCTTATAACTCTTAAGTTGCAGACTGTATGTAGACCAGTCCACGTCCGCTCTTGATGATTTAGCCTTATTAAAGAGCTTTCTGCAGGAACCTCTGCTCGTCTGCAACTCATTTGACCACCAAGGTGGTTTTTCCCCCCTAGTCTTTGCAGAAGGGCCAAACGCATCCAGGGACCTATTACAAACATTTGTTATATGGTCAACCAGACAGTCAATTTCCGCCAAACTATGCGGTTCAGATAATTCTTCCAAAATTCTCCAGTCATCAATTATATCAGACAATGTATCTGTTACAAGTGTTACGTCAAGAATATCTTGCCGCCTACTTGTAACGAAAGTTGGTTTACTACCCCTGTTGCAAATATACAGGTTAATGCTTTACAAAAACTCCAAAAGTGACTCGCCTCTATCATTTGTGTCTGTACTTCCCCATATCGAATGATGTGCATTAGTATCACAGCACACTACTAACTGGTTTCCCCAAGATTCAGACTATGTAGTAAAAATAAAATAATATAAATAAAACTAGAGTTAAGGGTACAAAAATAGTTATGGGGAAAGGTGCAAAATGTAGGACAATCCCGGACAATTTCTAAAAAAGAAGCAGGACTTCCCGGACGCCCTAAAAAAGAGGACGGTGTCCGGGAAAAAGAGAACGGATGGGAACCCATTTCTCATCTCTACACCATTTACAGATGTAATTCGTAAAAGATCAATTTTAATTCGAAGATTCTACTTGTAATTCGAAGATTCCATTTGTAATTCAAAGATTCCATTTGTAATTCGAAGATTCCAATTGTAATTCGAAAAAAATCAACCGAATTTCCATTGATATTTTACGAATTACAATTGGAATCTTCGAATTACAAATGGAATCTTCGAATTACAAATGGAATCTTCGAATTACAAGTAGAATCTTCGAATTACAATTGATCTTTAGCGAATTACATCTGTAAATGGTGTAGAGATGGGAAATGGGTTGCCATCCGTTCTCTTTTTCCCGGACACCGTCCTCTTTTTTAGGGCGTCCGGGAAGCCCTGCTTCTTTTTTAGAAATTGTCCGGAATTGTCCTACATTTTGCACCTTTCCCCATAACTATTTTTGTACCCTCCACTCTAGTTTTATTTATATTATTTTATTTTTACTACATAGTCTGAATCTTGGGGAAACCAGTTAGTAGTGTGCTGTGATGCTAATGCACATCATCCGATAAGGGGATGTACAGACACAAATGATAGAGGCGAGTCACTTTTGGAGTTTTTGTTAAGCACTAACCTGTATATTTGCAACAGGGGTAGTAAACCAACTTTCGTTACAAGTAGGCGGCAAGAGGTTCTTGACGTAACACTTGTATCAGATACATTGTCTGATATAATTGATGATTGGAGAATTTTGGAAGAACATTCTTTCTCAGGAAGCGTGGCCCGGTTGAGACAGTCTCTAGAAATCTGAGTAGAACAAACTGGGTGAAATCTATAGGAAAACTTTTTCTTGGCTTTTAGATGAAGTACCCTTATCTGAACCGCATAGTTTGGCGGAAATTGACTGTCTGGTTGACCATATAACAAATGTTTGTAATAGGTCCCTGGATGCGTTTGGCTCTTCTGCAAAGACTAGGGGAAAAAAAACACCTTGATGGTCAAATGAGTTGCAGACGAGCAGAGATTCCTGCAGAAAGCTCTTTAATAAGACTAAATCGTCAAGAGCGGACGTGGACTGGTCTGCATACAGGCTGCAACTTAAGAGTTATAAGAAAATGATCAGAATTGCCAAAGGTGATTCTTGGAAAAACTCTATGAAAACATAGAAGACGTTTCTGAGGCATCCAGGCTTCGATAAGTTCTGGCTTCTTCTCCTTGCACCCTGGGATGCCAGAAGGATCCTATGGGGTGTGGTCTTCCTCCAGTGGAGAGTATCTGGATCTCCTTCTAAACACGCATTTTCGGTACAATTCCATGACGCCGTTTCAAGCTTTGGAACGTTCTGAGGCCCAAGCATCTGAAATTGCTTCGAAAATAATAAATATGCCAATATTAATCTGGGCGATTAAAAGCTTTAGGCCCTATAAATCCCCTAGACCTGATGGTATAATCCCGGCTGAGATGCAGCAAGTGTCGGACCCCTTGGCTGTATAATATATACACAGCATGCATTAACTGGAAGTATATTCCTTTAAAATGAAGAGATACCAGAGTCGTCTTTATCACGAAAGCTGGGAAAATTCCCACACAGCTCCGAAGGATTTCAGAGGGTGCTGTGGCTTAGTGGTTAGCGCGTTGGACTATTAGCCAGCAAGCCTGGGTTCGATTCCCGGCTCAGGCAGAACAACATTTTTTTTCAGATATTTATTAGTTTCTATTTATAACTAATATCTATCGCAGCACCCTCCTTCGTTGATAAATAGCACTAAAAAACGTCAACGAAGTAAAATAATAAAATAATGGCTATTAAACACAGCTTCAAAAATAATTCGCCAGATCAATAACAGATGGCGATGCAACAACTGTACTCAAAATTATCAACACGCGCAATTACAGTGTTGCCATACTAAAGCCCTTCTATCTTTCATCTCTCTTCCATCCCCTTTCCGAAAGAAACATCACGATTAAAGTAGTAATTGATAGGCAGCATTGCCTGAGTGTTGTTTCTTTTTATAAAAAAAAAAAATAGTTTGTCTTCTTTTTTGTTAAAGACAATTGAACGAATTATATACTCATATTTGCGTAGAGTGATTGACCCGAGGTTGCTCTCGACAAGGTAACATTCATACAGCAACGATAGATCAACGGAAACAGCTCTTCATGAGCTCGTTGGTATCATCGAGAAATCGCTTTCGGTAAAGGAGTAGACTAGGTGACCTTTCTTGATATAGAGGGTGCTTTTAATAATGTCATTCCAGACTCGATAATTGTGGCATTGTCTGGTCTGGGAGTAAAGCGTGGGATCGTTTTAATGGTGGAAAACCTACTTGACAATAGACGTTTAACGTCTGAATTGGAAGCGTCTGTCACATCTCGATTTGTCAATAGGGACACACCTCAGGGAGGCGTTCTTTCGCCGCTTCTTTGGAACCTGGCACTGAATTCAATGCTGTCTCTAGGAACACGTGCTTTTCATGTAAAAATAAAACAGAGCTTGTCTTGTTTACAAGGAGAAATAAGATTCCTGCTTTTGATCCTATTTCTCTGGACGGCACTGAAATCTCCTTTTCAGATGGAGCCAAGTATCTTGGAGTGTTTCTAGATAGGAACTTAAATTTCAAGCGTAGTATTGAGGAACGGGTAAAAAAGCAACTATTGCTTTATATCCCTGTAAAAGGGCCATTGGAAAACGAGGGGGCTTTAGCACTAAAATCGTTCATTGGATTTTTACAGCAGCGGTCTACATCTCTTCTGACAGTCAAGCCGCGGTCAAGTCCCTGGATTCAATGTTTCTGAAAACAAGATCTGCCCTTAACTGCCGCACGTCTTTAAATAAGATGGCCAAGCAGTTTAACATACGACTCATATGGGTCCCACGGCAAAGAGACATTCCAGGGAATTTCAAAGCCGATGAGCTTGCAAGAAGTACCTTATAGGTTCCAACAGAGAGGAGAGATTTCGACGGTGGTTGCTGTATTTACCGGACACTGTCTTATAGGGAAGCACGCAGAGCGATTAAATGTGCCGTCGAATGACTTTTGCCGGGGTTGCATGGATGAAGAGGAGTTGGAAACTATCGAACACTTTATCTGCCATTGACCGGCACTTTCTAGTCAGAGACTTGCTTCACTGGGATCTAAGAAGCTGCACGATCTTTTTTTTAAGGAGTTTCAAAGGAAGCTCAAATTGGTTTAACGACAGGGACTAGTAGGGAAAGCTACACTCAAAAAATTATGTTAGTAAAATCAACTGAAAATGTCAGTTAAAATAACTACTTTGTAAGTTGTTTTGGGGTCAACTACTTTTTCAGTTAAATCAACTAACAATGTCAGTTATTTTAACTGACAAAAAACAACTGACTTATGTAGTAAAAACTACTAACATTTGTAGTCAAAACAACTAAAATGTAGTAAAAATAAAATAATCAATATATAATTTTTTTTTTTTCAAAAAATTTTTCAGAAAAAAAATTGAAGATTTTTTCCAAGTTTTTTTTTTTTTTTTTAAAAAAAAAAGTTGTGAAAAATAAAAAAAAACGAAAATTTATTTTTATTTTTTGAAAAAATACTTAAAAATTTTTTCAGAGACAAAAAAAATAAAATTAACTACTTTAAATTACTGTTACTACAGCACAGTACTTTTTTGTTAGTTGTTCAAAAAAACTATTTAAAATAACTAACAGAAATAGTTGTTTGATATTTTTCAAACAAAAACAACTGACTTTGTAGTTGAAAACAACTAACTACTGTAAAATATATAAACAACTTACATGTAGTAACTTACATAATTTTCTGAGTGTATTATATTATAGTCCCGTGGTATCACAATGGACCTCAGAGTCTACGTGTGTTGACGTAAAACGTCAGCAGCCACTTACAACCTAACCTACATATGCTAGTTGTTTTGACTACAAATGTAAGTTGTTTTTACTACATAAGTCAGTTGTTTTTTATCAGTTAAAATAACTAATTATTTTATTTTTACTACACGTTAGTTGTTTTGACTACAAATGTAAGTAGTTTTTACTACATAAGTCAGTTGTTTTTTGTCAGTTAAAGTAACTAACATTGTTAGTTGATTTAACTGAAAAAGTAGTTGACCCCAAAACAATTTATAAAGTAGTTATTTTAACTGACATTTTCAGTTGATTTTACTAACATTATTTTTTGAATGTGCAACATTCAGCAAATGAGATTATCTCCCACTTAATAGACATTTTTATTGCTTGTCTTAAACTATCGTACTTTCCGTAGTCATGGAGAAAATCTAAGGCGGTTTTCTTACCAAAAAGTGGAAAATTGAATCACGTAATGGCAAAAGACTACAGACCGATTAGTTTATCATCTTTAATTTTGAAAACTCTAGAAAGGATTCTAGACCTTTTCATAGAAGAAAATCTAGGTGTTTGCCTAGATTTTCTCTTATGCGCTTCTTCTTCGTTTCCGATGTTCTGCCATTCGCAAGTAATTTGATCTCGTTCCAGCTTTTTCCGCTGGGTTCAAGCTTTTTCCGCTGCGTTATGCGCTTCACTCTGTAGTTGACACTTTAGAAAAATCTTAGCATGATAAAGAATTCACACTGGCCGCTTTTCTGGACATTGAAGGTGCCTTCAACAATGTCAGTATGGAGGCAATAATTATCACAAAATAGATAGGTCGATTGCTATCGTGTCGTGAGGTGACAGCAGAATGGGGACCAGCAAAGACTACACTCAGAAAATTATGCAAGTTACTACATGTTAGTTATTTGTATATTTTACAGTAGTTAGTTGTTTTCAACTACAAAGTCAGTTGCTTTTGTATGAAAAATATCAAACAACTATTTCTGTTAGTTATTTTAAGTCGTTTTTTTGAACAACTAACAAAAAAGTACTGTGATGTAGTAACAGTTATTTAAACTAGTTAATTTTATTTTTTTATCTCTGAAAAATTTTCAAAGTTTTTTTCCAAAAAATAAAAATTTTCGTTTTTTTTTATTTTTCACAACTTTTTTTTTTAAAAAAATCTTGGAAAAAATTTGGTCTTCAATTTTTGTTTTTTTGAAAAATGTTTTGAAAAAAAAAATATATATTGATTATTTTTACTACATTTTAGTTGTTTTGACTACAAATGTAAGTAGTTTTTACTACATAAGTCAGTTGTTTTTTGTCAGTTAAAATAACTAACATTGTTAGTTGATTTAACTGAAAAAGTAGTTGACCCCAAAACAACTTACAAAGTAGTTATTTTAACAGACATTTTCAGTTGATTTTACTAACATAATTTTTTGAGTGTACAAGATACGCGTAAAAGGAACGTCACAGTGTTGTGTTTTGTCACCACAACTCTTTCTTTTAGTAGTGGATCCCATTTTAGATAATTGAACTCTCAAGGGACATCAGTGTTATCTGATACTTTTTACAGGTACAAAATAGATTTTTTTTTTTTTTTTAATTTTAACCAATACTCAGGGGATGCCCCCTACTCATGCTATGCATTGTACTGATCAGGAAAATAGGGTATGGGAAGGAGGAAAGAGGGAGTAGTGTTTATGGATATTTGATTTAAACTTTTCTAAATTATAAGTAACAGGGAAGACTTCTGCGGGAAGTTTATTCCACATACGAATTGTTCGACTAAAAAACGAATTTTCTCTGTAATGCGTTGTGCGAAACACAGGACAATCAACTACAAACGGATGTGCTCTACTAGATAAGCGAGTATTACGAATAAATACTCGGTCCCGAGGAATAAGTTCACTTATCTCAGATGAGCATCTCCCATGGTAATATCGATAGAAAAGTGCCACACAACCCACATTCCGACGATGCTCCAACGAATCAATAGAGTTGGATACACTACTGTCGTTGATAAGCTTCACCGCCCTCCCCTGAACACGGTCCAGAAGCTTCAGAATAGACACTGAAGCCCCTGCCCATATATGAGAGTTGTATTCCATTTTCGGCCGGATATAGCTGGTATAAATAGTAAGGAGATCGGATGGAGTGAAGTAAGTCTTGCACCGTTTCAGAAAACCAAGACACTTGAATGCCTCTTTCGACACTTGAAACACGTGTTTATTCCAACGGACATCACACTGTATTCTCATGCCCAGAACATCAAGAGTATCCGATTCCTCAATACCTATACCATCCATAGCTACAGATGACAATGTTAATTCCACAGCGCGTCTGTGGGTTAACATACAACATTGGGTCTTGCGCGCATTAAAATCGACCTTATTCACTCGACCCCACTCGGAGATTGTAGAAAGGTCGTGGTTGAGTGTGTCATTCATGTTCTGCCGCATGCCCTCAATCTCCAGAGAGCTTGGCCTGTGACCGAATGAAAATGAATGGCAAATGTTGCTGTCATCTGCAAAAGAGTAGATAGGATTGAAGGTCTGACCAAGAAGGTCATTAATAAAAATAAGGAATAGAGTAGGAGAAAGAACAGAACCTTGCGGTACGTTTAAAGTCGAGATAAACGAAGTTAGAATTCCTTTGTCAAACCAAGCGAAATTTTCAGGAACCATCATTGTAGATAGTAAACTATCATGAAAACGAAACACGAATGAAAGGATCAAGAAAGCATACAAAGACTTCTACGCATGCAAGAAAATGTTTGGCACAACTTGGGGACTGGTACCAAGGATCACTTACTGGATTTATACTTCTGTAGTAAGGCCAATCCTACTGTATGGTGTTATGGTCTGGTATAACGCACTGGAGCGTAACGTGACGCATTTAAAATTTCAGAGAATTTAACGTCTCATGAGTTTATGCATCACAGGCGCTCTGAGAACAACATCAGCTAAATCTATTGATATCAATTGACATCTTTGCAAAGGGAGAGGCCTATAAGTCCTGCCTTCGTCTCAAAGCGTCAAATTTTTTCAGACAACGAAATTTTGGACACAGTAACATGGACAATTTATATGATATTGCCATCGATTATAGAGTGCCCAAATTTATTTTCGACCGGAAATACGACGTAGAATTTCTGACTCGAGAATTTTGGTCATGCTGGCAAAACCCCCCAATAAACGCTATTAACATATTTACAGATGGCTCCAAGCAATCCATGGGAGTCGGTGTAGGAATTTCAATTTGGAAAAGATTTTTATACTTCCATTAAACTCTAGCATATTCCAGGCCGAAATATTTGCCATAAGCTGGGCAGCTTTACAGTTCGGTGATGAGACAAACAGAGAATTAAGTAAAATGCCTCTGTAATAAGGTACCAAAAACTAAAATCGGTTGAAAATCAGCCAAGTTATTACAACTTCCCCAGGCATTTAACATGTGGCAGACCACTTGATTAAGCAACCCAGCAAAACTTAGATTACCAAATAAGGTATAAAATAAGGTATAGGATCTCTTATTTTATACATTGCAGCATTGATGATTTTAACAGGCGATGAGACTCAAAGTAATGCATCCACATTATCACAAAGAATACCAGTAAGGTATAAAATAAGTCATAAATTTATAGCGAAGAATACGAGTAAGGTGTAAAATATATGATATTTTATAGGTTACGAGAAATGAAATAATATAGCATACCAGAAGATAATATATAAGGTGTTACGAGTAGTGAAAAAGTAATTTTGTATTAAATTTACTCACGTGATTGTAAGTGAGTGTAAGTAGACAAAATATGCTCGTGAGTGTGTGTCGTTAGAAATTTCCTGTTGTGAGCCCATCTCTAGTTTAAACTTATGCATTTTTTATAAAATAATTATTTTTTATGTTATTGTAATGCATTATGCATCCAATTATAAATAATGCATTATTTCAAACTTTCAAATAATACATAATGTAACCAAATATAAGTCATCCATGATTTAATGTTTAGAAATAATAAATATGAAATACATTTTTTCCAATAATCATGCATTACGTAACAAATTATTAGTAAGGCATTATTTTTCACTTTAAAATAATGCGTTGTGGAACAAATGTTTGGTAAGACATCCTAAAATAATGCTACAAATAAGGTATATACATTACCTGGTAATGTGTTATATAATCACAACCCATTACCAAAGTTTTGCTGGGAATACAATCCGATTTTTTAAATTCATTGAAATTTTCTACTGTAATAACATTTTTTTATTCTTTAAGTTAAAATGTAATTAGATTACAAGTATTTTTCATATTAAGGGTTTTCACAGTAACGATTAAATTTGCCATTTTTTGTTTGGTATTTGGCAAATGTGCCAAACGTCAAAAAAAATGCCAATTTGAATGTGGCATATTTTTCTTAAAATGCTCAACTCAAACCTTGTCTAAAAACAAAATGCCAGTGTGCAAATAAAAAAAAACATAAAAATGACAACAGCTGTGATTGTTTATGCTGAAATTTCGAACGCGGCAACAAAAACATTTATACAAAAAGAAACATACACATTTTTTGTGTTTATTTTAAAATTGTGAATGTAAAAAGTTAATTAAAGTTATTTTATGCAAATTATTAACGAAAAGTGCGCTCACGATATGTAAAGAAAAAATGGTGGCAAATACTTGACGTTTAGTAAAATGGCAGATTTGCCAAATACCCAACTAAAAAAGGCAAATTTAATCGTCACTGTGAAAACCCCAATTGTGTTTTGCTAACATGT
Organism: Pegoplata infirma; assembly: GCA_963921195.1. Lineage (NCBI taxonomy): Eukaryota > Metazoa > Arthropoda > Insecta > Diptera > Anthomyiidae > Pegoplata > Pegoplata infirma. The sequence goes on along the minus strand of OY992539.1, from coordinate 127,642,719 downwards.
TTTAAATTAATGCTAAAAATGCCTGCATTTTCAACACCCTTTTGAAATCTCTATTTTAAATTTTTTTTTTGTTTTAAAATTTGGAAAAACCAAAAAAATATTACACTGAAACATGAATAATGAAAAAATGTTATTACAGTAGAAAATTTCAATAAATTTAAAAAAAACTGACTCGTATCCTTTAATCAAAGTGGTATGGCACACGCTAGATGCCTGGGGAAGTTGTAATAACTCGGCTGATTTTCAACCGTTTTTAGTTTTTAGTACCTTATTAGAAAGGCATTTTACTCTACATCATAATTGTGTAATCACTTGAAGTAAAACTTAACTTAAAATACCAAAAAAATGCGAAAAGAGAAAAAAATTCATATTTTTCCTTGTAATCCGTTTTTTAAACTTCAAGGACCATGCTAAACGCTTTACCCATGTCCGATCGTTCTAAATTTTTATGAGACGTATTTTTACCCCCAAATGAATATATCTAGTGTAAGTTAGGGTCAGTATCTACCAATTTATTTTTTTTGGAGCACCATATAAAATAATCAGAGCCAAATAATAAAAGGTGCAATTTTAAAAATTAAAAAAAAAATAGAAAGAATTGTGATCACATCTCGAATTATGGCTTAAAAGTTGTGTAATTTAGAGTAGAATTTTTATTGTTTTTTACAAAAAAATCGAAGGTTTCGGACTTTTTCAAAAAGTCGATTTTAATTTTTAAACGTCAAAAAATAAGTGATAATTACTTCGAATAATTTTTTCATATTTTTTTTTTTCTAAAACTACATTTAACCAACAAAACGTTGTCCAACTTTTTTTAAAATATCTATATTTTTTAATGGTCAAAAATAATTAAAAATTTCCATTTTTAAATTTGTTTGAGAAAATCGCCATTTTGAAAAATTTATTACCAATAAAAGGCTGAATTGGTGTCCAAGTTGCATTTAATAAGTACTAAAACATATCCAAAAATAAATCGAAAGGGCTGTAGGCAAAATCGCCCAAAGAAAAATGGCCCAAAAAAGAAAACGAAAATTCGCCCAAAAATTGTTCCCCATCAAAACTTAGATTACCAAATAAGGTATAAAATAAGGTATAGGATCTCTTATTTTATACATTGCAGCATTGATGATTTTAACAGGCGATGAGACTCAAAGTAATGCATCCACATTATCACAAAGAATACCAGTAAGGTATAAAATAAGTCATAAATTTATAACGAAGAATACGAGTAAGGTGTAAAATATATGATATTTTATAGGTTACGAGAAATGAAAGAATATAGCATACCAGAAGATAATATATAAGGTGTTACGAGTAGTGAAAAAGTAATTTTGTATTAAATTTACTCACGTGATTGTAAGTGAGTGTAAGTAGATAAAATATGCTCGTGAGTGTGTGTCGTTAGAAATTTCCTGTCGTGAGTCCATCTCTAGTTTAAACTAATGCATTTTTTTATAAAATAATTATTTTTTATGTTATTGTAATGCATTATGCATCCAATTATAAATAATGCATTATTTCAAACTTTCAAATAATACATAATGTAACCAAATATAAGACATCCATGATTTAATGTTTAGAAATAATAAATATGAAAAACATTTTTTCCAATAATCATGCATTACGTAGCAAATTATTAGTAATGCATTATTTTTCACTTGAAAATAATACGTTGTGGAACAAATGTTTGGTAAGACATCATAAAATAATGCTACAAATAAGTTATATGCATTACCTGGTAATGTGTTATATAATCACTACCTGTTACCAAAGTTTTGCTGGGTCATACAAATTTGGGTCATATTTCATATGAAAAGTTACCCAACATTTTCGGGCAAATTTTCATAGTTTTTGGGCAAAATTTCGAAATTAAAAATTGGGTGATTTTTCATTAAGAAAAATTACCAAAAAATTATATATGAAAAATTGCCCAATTTTATTTTGGTTTTATTTTTTGTCAAAATCTTAAAATGTCAAAACTGAAATATATGTCACAATAAATCAGTATATTATTATTTTTAGAAACAGTAAACGCATATGGTGTTTTTTTTTATAAAAAATATATATTTAACTAACCTAGAATAAGCTGAAGCAAAACCGTTCCGTTGTGGCTAACATACAAAGGCTGTGGCGGGAATCGAACCCAAACCCCTTGCTCTTACATGCAGATTACCACGCTATATATTAATCTATCGCAGAGCAGTAGAAAATCAAAAGTAATAAATTTAAAAACAGCGTGCAACTCCGATGAAAGCTCCGCAGGCGACAAATTTTACCAACAAATTTTAACAAAAAATCGCGCGAATTTGTCGCCTGCGGCGCTTTGATCGGAGCTAATTCCATTTTTCTTTATTTCTTTAAAATTTAAGTTTCACACTTAAAACTTTTATGTATATCAATTACTTATTCATTTTACGGGCTGTATTCTCAAAACAACGATCTATAAAAATAAATAATAATATGGTTTTATCTTAAAGTTTTTGTCTTTGTCTTAAAATTTTTCTGCGTAGCCGACCTTCGGCCGGGCTTAGGGATTACAGACTCCATGCCTTGGACCCACCCTCTCCGCAAAATAAAGCTTTTCTGTGTAGTATGTGTTTTGGAAAAAATGTGTTAGAAAAAAATCTTTTATTATTTTATTTTGGGCCATTTTTCATTTCTTTTTTGGGCTTTTTTTTTGTTAATTTTGGGCGAAGTTTCGTATTTTTCTTTCTGGGTAATTTTTCATATCTTTTGGGCGATTTTGCATTTGGGCGATTTTTCATAAAATCTTTTGGGCGATTTTTCTTTGGGCGATTTTGCCTACAGCCAATCGAAAGGGGTCGGCTCTAAAAGTGAGTGATTTGGCTTGGAATGCCCCATATACTTTATGGAGTCCCCGAACGATATTTCGATGCCTTACACACGATATGACAAAGTGAGCATACCTCCATAATGCAATTGAACCATAGAAAAGATTAGAAGGTACGCAGTGTTGTATTTGATGTATTTTCCAACATGGTGGCAAAATGCTTGTTCTTCCTCATCTCACACGTATTTAATATTAAATTAGATTCTTTGTTTTTAAAAAATGGTATTTGTCTTTTATTTAATTAAATTAATTGTTTATTTTGCTTTATTCAACGTTTTTTTAATACGCACTATTGATCATTTAAAATTTTTTTTCTCTCTTTTGTTGTTTGCTTGGTTGTTGTTCTCCTTTATGTTGCATTGTTTTTATTAAACGTCAAAAGTTACAAAAAGTGATGTCACTAATACTTATTCAAGCGAAATACGACACTGTTTCACTTCTATTTTTTTCTATGAATTGAACTGTGTAAAAGTCTACAACCAAATTTTACTTCCTAATTGTGTTATTGGATAGTTTGCCTAAGTTTTATAGAATATAACCTTTAATAATGCAAAACACTTTTTTTTTGTCAATTGTAATTAGTCCAAAATCCTGTTAACAAGTTTTTTTTAGTGTATATTTTTATAACACCAATATAACAGTTTTTAACTTAACAGACAAAATTGGTTTGAGTATTTAATAACGTTATATACATTTGGCAGCATTGTCGTTATGAACTGTTGTACCGACGCGAGCATGTCAACTAGACAGCATTGTTAAGTATACAAGGTGTATGTCTTGACTACAATAATTGTGTTAGGTGCCAGTATTGCCATATCAGAGTTTAGTAAAGTTTCACTCTGGCAGTACTACTAATATATCTCAATATGTGCCTTCCGGAAACGGAAGATAATTAAAAAAAAAGACAATGGAAGAAAAATTATTAATGAAAAAAAAAAAAAAAAACCAAAAAGATGTGAGTACGTATTTTTATATACTGACTCTCTCATTCCGTGTGTAACGTATCGAAATATCGCTCGGGAACCCTTTAAAGCATAGATGGGACTAATTAATTAAAGCGACCAATGGATTGATGGTTTAATTACCATTTAATTGATGTCAATGGCAATGAAATTTTTTTCATTACCATTGGTTGTATCAATTGTACCAATTAAATTACTTATCAATTTAATTACTAATGAAAATTAAAAAAAAAATAATTACCATTGGTATGGCATCACTTAAAAAAAACATAATTACCAGTCGTCACAATATTGTCAAAATCGTTAATATTTGGAAATATCTGTTGTTTTTTGTTATATGGTGTTTATGTTTTTCACATTTTATAAACCAAACACACGCTGATTGCCTTTGTATAACACAATATTTGAAATTTTTATTTGCGCTTTGTTTTTTGTCTTTAACATTTTCATATTTTTTCATATTTTTTTTGTAAAAACATACTTTGATGTTTAAATTTTTAACTTTTCAAAAAAACAAAAATGTGCAAACCAATGGTTTTGAAACCAATTATAATTGGTGTTTTTCAATAACTGGTGCATTTCATTACCATTAGTAATTATTTTTTCAATTAAAAAAATTTAATTGCCATTAAATGGTAATGAAAATTTTTTCATTACCATTGATATATTGGTTGATATTGGTAATTAAATTTCAATGGTAATGAAAAATTCCCATCTATGCTTTAAAGTATGTATATTATTGATCCATGATTGTTTCTATGCCATTCTATGAGTGTCCGTCCGTCTGTCTCTATAAAACACGAGCAGTCCAAAATGAAGCGGGACTCCTGATTGGCACTAATATATGTTAATAATATTTTTTTTTTATTTTGGTTAAACAAATGAAACAATTTTATGTCAGAAGAAGTTCAAAGTTCTGCGCTTGGACCCAGGGAATAAGAAACTATACTTTTTTTCTTCATCCGCTACCTTTTATGATAAAATAGTATTCCTTGATTGCAAAAAGCAGAATAAATCTAAAAATACTTAATTCTACACTCAAAATAAATTCTCTGTCCAATCAGCAGAAAAATCTGCTTAAAATACACCAATTTTGAGCCATATGAGAAATCTGCTGATTTTAGCAGACGCGATTTGCTAAATTTCTGTAGTGATAACCTGGGTTAAATCAGCAGATAAATCTGTCAAGACAGCAGAAAAATCTGCTGATTGCAGCAGAAAAATCTGATGATTTTAGCAGAAAAAACTGCTGATTTCAGCAGAAAAATCTGAAAATTGTTGATCTGCTGAAAATCGGCACAAAAACTTTTTAAAACTTAGCAAACAAAATCAGTAAAGGTTCTGTAAAATTTCGGTTGTTTTCAAAAATTGAATGGCAGAGAATTCTGCTAAACTATTTAGTTTAGCAGAAAAATCTGCTTAAAATTTGTAATTCTAAATTGAAAGTCATTTTACAGATTTTTTGACAGAGGTTTTCTTTTGAGTGTATAGAAAAAGTCGCAAACTCTAAAAATTTATCTATAAAAAAAGTCTTAGACTCTGAAAATTTCTCAGATCTAAGAAATGTTTAAAGAAGACATATATAAAAATATGAAATTTTTTCAAAAGAAAAAATGGTTGAACATTTCCAGATTCTTAAATTCTAAAAAAAACTTTTTCTACAGAAAAATTATTGGAATCTGAGAAATATAAGAAAAAGTTACTATAGAAAAATTTGTTAGAATCTAACATTTTTCTATGAAAAATATCTCAGATCTTAGAATTTTTCTATAGAAAAAATGTCTCGCAATCTGAGAATTTTTCTATAGAAAAAAATGTATGAACATTTTCAGATTCTTAGATTTTGGGGAATTTCTTAGATTTTGAGAAATTTTCTTGAGAAAAAATCTCTCAGAATCTGAGAATTTTTTTTATATAGAACAATTTTTTCAGTATGTTAGAATATGTCGATAGAAAAAAGTTTCTCACAATTAGAGAAATTTTTTATAGAACGATTTTCCAGAATCTAAAAATTGTTCTATAAAAAATGTATCTAAATCTGAAAATTTTGTTTTTGAATCTGTGAATTTTTTATAGAAAAAATGTCTCAGAATCTGGGAATCTGAGAATTTGTCTAGATAAAAGTCTCAAAATATGAGAATTTTTCTATAGAAAAGTTTCTGCGACTTTTTTCTATAGAAAAAATGTTGCACCTATGCAATATTTTTTTTTAATTATACAGACCCTTTAAAAAGCGGTGAAATTTGATATTCAGAAATAAAATGAAGCATTTATAACTTGTTGGCAGTGTACACATTAATTATTTCATATACCATGAATATATATGGGTAGTAGGGTGGAGCAAATATAGCTTTTTTTGAATTTCGAAAACGTCGGGGTCGGGAATCTTGCCTTTTGGAGTCGGTATTAACCCACACAAATATTGGACCTGTAGGGCAATGGCTTTGGGTTCCTTTTTTGACTTGAAAATCGGAAAGTCCCAAAAAAAGTGAAAAAATTTTTCGAACTTTTTTTTTTGTTTAAAATATTAGTTTATATATGGGCATTACTGAAAAAGTTTTTTTATGGTAAAAACATTTTTTTTTGTCTGTAAATTTTTTTTTTTGTTTCTTGTTTTGCAAAAAAAAATATTTTTAATTAGTTTTTAACTGAAAATATAATAACTCAGTATTTAAATGATGTATATTTTTAATTATTGTATTATGTTGTTGGCCTTTTTACCGCAATTTGAAATTAATAAAAAAAATTTAAGTTATTTTTAAAAAAAAAAATTAAAAAAAATTTATAGAGCAAAAAAAAAATTTTGACCATAAAAACACTTTTTCAGTAATGTCCAAATATAAACTAATATTTTAAGCAAAAAAAAAAATTGGAAATTTTTTTTTTTTCACTTTGTTTGGGATTTTCCGATTTTCAAGTCAAAAACGGAATCCAAAGCCATTGCTCAACAGGTCCAATATTTTTATGGGTTAATATCGACCCCAAAAGGCGACTTTCCCGACCACGACGTTTTCGAAATTCGAAAAAAATCTATATTTGCCCCACCCTAATGGGTAGTCATGGAAATTGCCCTTAATATTTTTTTTTTTTTGTTTCATATATGGGCAAGAATATTTTTCTTTTGCACCTCTTGATACCTGAGTTTAGTTGTCAATTATCTCTGTTGGCACCACATTTACATGAATCTGTGAATACAGAAGGATTAATAATATAAAAAACTAGTCCCATTTCTTCTTTTTTTGGCCCAAAAGTTCTTTTTTGCAAAATTTGTAGCCATTTAAAGTCTAAAAATTGAGTAAAAACGTCTTGAAACTAACCAATCATTTTTCATTCTTTTTTATTTTGCGTCCTTGGTTTTTTGTTTTAGATGTCAACGGCATACGATCGACTGATTATACCCACTTACTTTCCTTACTCTATGATTATACCTTAGAGATAAATCTGACGTTAATAGACCTGCCAGAATATCATTTAATAAAAAAATATAGGGGGTCCAAAATTGAAACCAAATTTGAGCTTTTTTATAATTTTTGTGTTTTTTTGGCCATAACATGTGTGTGCATTAACATTCCGATCAAAGTCGGAATTACCTACAACTTATGGAAGAAGAACTTAATGTGCCCTAGCTAGGGCCGTTGTACCGTCTCCTCAAAAATTGAGAGAATGAGCGAAGTTTTTTTGAAAACAGTGTTTTTCGCCGGACACATTCGCAATTTTATTTCAAATTGGCCTGCGCTTTTTGGGGTTAACGTTTTTTATTATTAACACGTCCGAGTCAAGTGCCTATCTTAAAATTTTGAATTGCAAAAATTTTAGAGACATTTTAAAAATTTACAAAATTTAAAAATTTTGTTTTGACATTTTGCATTAAATTGACTAGAAAGTAATGCGGCTATGCAAATAATTGATTTCGTGCATAGCATTGTCATAAAAGTCATTCTAAGCGGAAATATCTGCACTTTTATCTCCAGAAATTTTGCGTTGGCCCATCCAAGGCGCTGCATAAAATCACTTGAAATAAAAATCAATCTAAAGCCTTTTCAATGCCTTATCCAAAATTGGATGCGCGTTAAAAAATTTTGAAAATTCTAAAAATTACAGATAAAACAAATTGTACTAACCTTAAAATGCATCCTTCAGCAATTTTTTATTTTTTATATTTTTCTGTTATTTTTTGCTTTTGTTTTATTAAAACAACTCTGCCCAATCTAAATTTAGCTTCGAAAATCAATAACCAACTTTAAGTTTGAAAAAATTTGCGTATTTACTCTTGAAAGGAAAAAAATGCGTTTTCTTTAAAATTTTTACTAAAAAAGTAATAATATGTTATGGTAAACCATTTTTAAACCGTTGTAACTTTTGAACGGTTAAAGGAATTTGAATGATCTTTTTTTGCATAATATTGGAAATATTATCTTCTTCTTACACGCAAAAAAATATTTTACCAAGCGCTTGGGAGGAATCACATTAAACAAGATTTTTGCGTATATTAGCGAGAACTAATAATATTTTACCAAGCGCTTGCATAATTATACCTAACTTTGCAAACGTTTCAAGAAATTTTCCATGAGCTTGCATAATTTTACTAACTTTAAGATAAAACAAGCAAACGCTTGGTAAAATGTTATAAGTTTTTGCATAATATACGAAAAAATATTGTTTAACGTGATTCCTCCCAAGCGCTCTGCAAAATATTTTTTTGCGTGTAGCTGTATTTAAAAAAAATGAATCTAATAAGTTCATTGCTGCTTTTAATAAAGGTGAAAAAAATATTTAAAAAATATATTTTTTAGGGTATCTCGCCAGATAATGAACATAGGACATACATTTTGGACTATATTTATAGCCCTAAGTATGTTTTATAAAAATTTTGCCAAATTTTTTAAAATCGATCAAAAACTGGATTTTTAAGATTTTTTTTTAAACCATCCAACTTCAAACCGCCATAACTTTCGCTCGCATTGATGAAAGTGTGTTACTATAACGGATTTCTAATGTTTAAGTATCAACTAATAATCGTACAAAACGATGATAATGTGCCATAAAAAAATAAAAAACAAGTAAGAAAGTTATAGTCGGTCAAGACCGACCATATGATACCCTACACCAGTGTTTTCCGGAAAATGGGTCCCAAGTCCAAACATGGACCGAATGGATCTGTCTTTTATTAGATATTTATTTAGTGTAGAAAACACACAGAGATCAAATTTTAGTGGAATTGGTTTATTTTTTTGTCAAAAGACCGATTTAACTGAATATCGGTCGAAATTTTTATATAGGGGACTAAGTCGAAAAATGGTCCAATTATTTTCCGATTTGATTAGGTCACTAAACTACACGTTTAACACCTAAAAATAAAATTTGTATCAAATATTTCCATTTTTAGTAGTTTTGAGGGAATTATGTGAATATCGGGAGGAGGTATGTATGGGGACTACCAGAAGGACTGACCCGATTCCTTTGAAATTTATAACGATGATTTGTGCATACAAATTTTGTTTACCTGCTAAATTTCAAAGCGATTTCTATTATAATACGGTTATTAGAGTCATATAAGCCGAAGGGCGCGTTTGTATGGGGGCTAGGTCTTAACATGGACCGATTTTCTATAATTTCAATAGTCTTCGTCCTTGGGCCAAAAGATGCTTAAGTTTCAAATTTAAAGTCAATTGATTGAAAATTGCGACCTGTATCGTGCTTAAACCGATAGATGGACAGACGGACATCGCTAAATCGACTCAAAAAGACATTCGAAGTCGATCGGTATACTAGGAAGGTAGGTCTACGGCCAATATTTCGGGTAGTTACAAACATCAGCACAAACTCATACCCTATACCACAGAGTGGTGTAGGGTATAATTATTAAAAGTGCAAATAAAGTACAAATTTCATGTTTTTAAAAAAACCAAAAATTTTACTTGATCCCAGACAGATTTCGCGAGAAGGAGAAAAAAGAGAGTTGAACCAATTACAATCTCTTTACTTTATTTCTCTATGATATCTTTCGCTCGCATTGATGAAAGTGAGTTACTATAACGGATTTCGCATGTTTAAGTATCAACTAATAATCGTACAAAACGATAATAATGTTCCATAAAAAAATAAAAAATAAAATAAAAAAGTGTAAAGGCTCCCATACATTTCAAACAAATTGGATGACTTGTTGGATGACCAATGTAATTTTTTTCGTGTATGGGGCTGTCGGATGGTCGGATGGCTGGTCGGATGAAAAATCAAAAAGTTTTGATTTTTCGATGGTCGGATGAAAAGTTGGATGACATGTCGGATGGTGTATTGACTTGTCATCAGACCGTTGTACGAACAGAGACGTTTTAATTCATTATTTGTTATTGTTTTTAACAAAATGATGTTTTTGTATAAAGCAATTTTATTAAAAAGTGAATTTTAACCTAAATATATTAAAAAAACATAAAAAAAATTTTAAAAATAAAAAAAATATTCATGTTACTCCTTCAAGAATTTTAAAAAAATGAGCGGTCATCCAACATGTGTATAAATTTGTCGGATAAGTGTATTTTGAAAATATTTTTTGGTCAACTAACAAGTCATCCAACATGTATTGTGTCTCTGGGCGGCTTAACAAAAAAATAATTTTGTCCATATGTTGTATGCTGTTCATAGAAAAAATAGAAGTGAAACAGAGTCGTATTTCGCTTGAATAAGTTTAGTGACAGCACATTATGTAACTTTTGACGTTTAATAAAAACAATGCAATATAAAGGAGAACAACAACAAAGCAAACAACAAAAGAGAAAAAAAAAAGTTTTTAAACTATCAATAGTGCGTATTATCTTAAAAAAAAACGATGAAAAAAGCAAAATAAATAATAAATTTAATTAAATGAAAAACAAATTCCATTTTTTATAAACAAAGAATCTAATTTGATATTAAATACGTGTGAGATGATGAAGAACAAGCTTTTTGCCACCATATTGGAAAATACATCAAATACAACACTGCGTACCTTCTAATCTTTTCTATGATGCTGTTATCGTTTTCTGTCAAAGACTATCAATACTTAAAGATATGTGAAGTCTCCCTTCTTCTGTTAAACTCTCTCTTAAATTCCCTTTGCTAAGTCCGCCATCGAAAAGGACGTTTGATCAAACCAAAAAAAATCCCTTAAGTTCGATATAAAAAAAAAAAATGTTGCAGTTTGGCGATTTTGAGACTAAAGCTAGCGTTTTTTCATCTAGCTGTAAAAAAGGTTTTTTTTGTGGATTATCGGGAAATCCAATGACTTTTTATTTGCTGAGAATTTGTTTTAAACACTCTCAAAGGTATTTCTTAAATAATATTACTATAATAATTATAAATTGATAAATTTTTTTAAAATTTATTAAGCGCTTTTTCGATATAAAAAGTTAGCATTATTTGTCAAACCAATTTGTTAATTTAACATTATCGTATTTTCCTCGTCTAACAGTTTTCGTACCTTCTGTTAAAAAGTTCCAAAATATTAAGAGCGGGAGACAAAGAGCTTGTTTCTGTAACGGTTGGGTTATTTTAAAACTTATTCCCATACAATACAACTCTGACAGTTTTTTTGTATTGCGCTTTGATTTCCTCATTCGCATTGAATGTAATTTTAAACTGGCAATGCTATTAATTTATTATCCAAACTTTTTTTTTTAAATGTATATAATAAAAAATTTGTTATAAAAAAAAACGGAAAAAATATTTAAAATTTTAAGAATTCGCATTTTACATTTTAAAATGTATTTTTTTTTTTTTTGCTGCACCTAATACTTTTTATACAACGTTGTTTTTAGTATTTTCGTGCTGGCAATGCTAATCAAATGACTAAGAAAAGTAGTGTTGTTAAAACTACTAGTTTCTCCCACATACAATCTTGAAATAAGTTTCGCTCTCGAGATTTCTAAACAGTGCTGCCATATATCTGTTTTCGTTTTTATCCCAACAAAAAAATAACAGAATATCCACAAAACATCCAATATTACATGAAAACTTTTTTTTGCCTTCATTACCGTTTTAATCATTAGGGCACACTGGGCACGTGCCCAGGGCCCCCAATTAAGTCGCTCATACGAAAATGGGGCAAACATTTTTTTTAATTTGTTTTTTTAAGAAATTTCATATTTTCTTACAGAAAAATTTTCAGAATCTAACATATTTTTCGTACACATCTGAGACTAAAGGAAAAATTTATCCTATATCAAAAGTCTCAAATTCATAGAAACTTTTCCTTTATAAAACTTTCAGATTGTAAAATATTTTTTACACAGAAAAAGTTTAAAATTCTAAGATTTTAAGAGTCTAAAGTTCATAGAAGTTTTGCCAAAATAAAATGTCTTAAATTTTGAGACACTTTGAGAATCCCACATTTTGAGACATTTTTCATATAGAAAAAGTCTCAGATTCTGAGACATGTTTCGTATAGAAAAAGTCTCAGGTCTGAGATTTCGAGACATTTTTCATATGGAATTCTAAAACCTGTTTCGTATAGAAAAAGTCTCAGATTCTGAGACATGTTTCGTATACAAAGAGTCTTAGATACTGAGACATTTTTCGTAAAAAAAGTCTCAGATTCTGAGACATTTTTTGTATGGAAAAAGTCTTTGATTCTGTAACGTTTTTCGTGTAGATAAAATCTCAAAAAAATTCTGATACTTTTTTGAAGAAGTCTCAGATCTGAGTCCTTTTTTAATTTTTCATTTTAGGAGGGACAAAAAATTTTCTAACTTTTTTTAGGTTTACTTTTTTAAGTTTATAAACGTAGTTTTCTTCTTTAGTTCATCTGAATAAAATTTTTATTTTTTTTTTTCAAATGATGTATTTTGAGTTACACAATTACATTAAAATCTCAATGTTTATAAAAATGGACATTTCAATGTTTATAAAAATGGACAGATTTGCCGACAAAGCCAACGATATGTCATTTTAAATATTTCTAAAAACACAAAAGTCAAATTTTTCATTTAACTCTATATGTATATGTATCTCCGTTTTCGCTGTGTTGATATCTATCTTTTCATAAAGTTTCATTAAAAAATAATCAGTCACAAAAATTCCGTCACGAGAGGGTTAATAATCGTGGTCATCAACGAATTAGAATGAGGGCCACTAATGACTTGGCTCACTGAAGTGAAGTCTAATGCATTTTAAACCATTGGATCAGGCACGTACGCAGGAATTTATTTAACATTCATTTTAAACTTAAGGCAAAAAAGATGTCGAATTATTTTTTTAAAAATAGAATTTGAAAATTTATGCAACTTTTCTATAAAAATTCTCTAATATACTTTACGCGTAAAAACTCAAAAATGTGGGACATATTTTTGAATTTTTCTTATATTTTTTCAAAGTTTTTAGATTATAAACCATATTTATGCAGAAAACTTCTAAGAGCATTTTTGGTATAGAAAATTCGTCGATAAATATTATCGTACATATTATCGTAATAAAATCAAAGATTTTGAGACATTTTTGAACGAAAGACTCCTTAAATTGCTGGAAAATTTTTTAGTTTTACAGTTTGTGAATAAAAATGCCTGCGAATTTTGTGCTCTTGCCCACAACATTAAATCATGATTAGGTCTTCCAATCGGGATTGGTTTTTCTGAATCCCGGGATTCGGGATTGCAGAAAAATTTTCGGGATCCCGATTTCGGGATCCCGGGATTTTCGGGATATTTTGAATCCCGGGATTCACGGGATTTTTTGGAAATTTTCGGGATTTTTCGGGATTTTCAAAAATTTTTAGTATTTTTTGTCACTTTAACAAATTCACGCGTTCGCACAAATTAGAAAAGTTTTGTTGATGTTGTGAACTTCAAAAAAAGATCGGGATTCCTCCTGTGAAGAATATCCGTATTAGGTTATCTTTCTTATCTTTCGTCGTGGCTCATCGTTATCAACTTTTAGTGAGCGTGAGTTGAAAAAAAAAATAAATGAATTTTAAAATTTTTGCATAAGTGATTAATTTTTTGCTAATTTTTTTATTTTTTTTAAATTTATTTCATTTTTTTTTAATTTATTTGTTTTTTTTTTTTTTTCTTGCAAACAAAAAAAATTTTTAGCAATGTTTTTTTGGTAAAAAATGTGTTAGCGAGAGTGCGAGAGTAGAGTTTGCATGACTCACGCGTGAGCGTAAATGAGAAGTGAGTGATTCCATTATTGTTTGCGTGACTGAGTGTGAGTCCTACTTACGCCTTTAAAAAAATGTTTTAGTAAAACATAAAATTTAAAATGTTTATATTTTTAGGAGTTAAGATGTGTCAAAAGCCATTTACGGCAATATTCTCCTTGTAAGAGTAAAATGAATAAATATAAAAGCCCTTATGTCGAACCACCACTAGTTTTTAGAATTTCTTTACATTTCGCAAACGTTTCACCTTTTTCTATTACAAAAACATGGTACCTGACGGAACTTTTGTCGATTTTTTTTTATTTTGTTCCACAAAATTCATATTTTATTCAAATTATTTAAAAAAAATCTAAAAATAATAAAAAATATTGAAAAAAAATAAAAAAATCGGGATCCCGAAAATCCCGGGATTGAAAATCAGAAATCCCGAGATTCGGGATTTGCCCAATCCCGAAAATCCCGGGATTTCCGGGATCGGGATATCCCGATTGGAAGCCCTAATCATGATAATGTTTTGCTGAAGATTTGGGTGTACTTGCCAAAGCAAAGTTTTTTTTAGAAAAAATAATGTTATATTATTTTTCTTGTTTTCTCACTTGTTTTATATACAATTGATAAATAAATGGAAAATTTTTGTGCGAAAAGCTTAGACTTGGTGAAAAAGTAGTTTTGGTAAAAAAATGACTGCGAATTTTGTACTTTTGCCCAAAACATTAAATCATGATAATGTTTTGCGGAAGATTTGGGTGTACTTGCCAAAGCAAAGCTTTTTTAGAAAAAGTAATGTTATATTACTTTGCTATTCCATGCAAAACGAATTGAAATATCAGTCGAGGACCCCATTAAAAAACCAAAAGAGCTGTACGTTTCGTAAGTAAGTGCAAAAATAAGTGCAAAAAAGTGTTTTTACATTTTGGAGAGTATAAAAGATTCGGCACCAAAGAATATACCACTCGCACTTGTTTTATGTACATTTGATCAACAAATGGACAATTTTTATGCGAAAAGCTTAGACTTGGTGAAAAAGTAGTTTTGGTAAAAAAAAAAAAAATTTTTCACGAAAAACAAATTTATCTTAAAAAAAATTTAATGAACCCAAAATTTTTGGTGAAAAAAAAATTTGATTTTGATGAAAAGAAAAATTTTTTGATGTTAAAAAATTGATGAATATGAAAAAAAAAAAATTTTTGGTGAGAAAAAAATTGATAATAAAAAATTTGATAAAAAAACTTGATGAAAAAAAATATGAAAAAAAAAATTATGAAAAAAAAAGTTTGATGAAAAAAAAAATTTGATGAAAAAAAAAAATTTATGAAAAAAAATTGCTGAAAAAAAAATTTGATGCAAAAACAAAATAAATGATGAAAAAAAAAAATTTTGATGAAAAAAAAAATTTTTGATGAAAAAAAAACAAAATGATAAAAAAAAAAATTCATGAAAAAAAAAAATTTGATGAAAAAAAAATTGATGAAAAAAAGTTTGATGAAAAATAAAAATTTTATGAAAAAACAAAAATTTATGAAAAAAAAATTTATGAAAAAAAAAATTGATGAAAAAAAAAAATTTCTTTGTTGAAAAATAATTATGTTACTTTTTATTCAACAGCTGGTGAAAAATGGTTTCATTCACCACGAGGTGAATTATTATGCAAGTTACAAACCCAAGTTATTAAAATTTTTGGTTTTAAGAAAATGAAAATAGTAATTCTTGTTTTCTTTTTCGTTAATTACACTGTGCTACACCAAAAATATGCAGGGGTTCTCATATAAAAATTCGCGTTGGTTGGAGTCCATAGAGTACTGATATACTCATAGTTTTTCTGGATCACTTCGTTAAGTACGTTTTTTATTGGCAAATGTGTTGGAAAACGGAAATTCTTAAATTACAATTTTAAAAAATTATTACTTTGTTAGTTTGCAACCGATTTTCGATTTTATGGATTTGTTTTAAAGGTATAGGTCTTACCTTTCAAACAAAACAAAAATATTAAAAATCGATCAAGAATTGGCTGAGCTACGATCGCTTAAGTAAAAAAAAAACGAATTTTTTGAAAAATTTGTCATATTCTTGACACTCTAAGTTGAAAGTGAATCATTAAACAATTTTTTTGAATTTTTTGTAAAAAAGTATAGTAAAGTGACTTTCCAAAACACCAAAAAACATAACAATCGGTTAAAAAATGAATGAGTTATGCTAAGTTTTGTGATAGGACATTTTTAATTTTTTTCAGAAACGCTTGTAATTCAAGCATTATTCATAAATCTTGTTACTAGTAGTAATTTTATATGCATATGCATATAAACTAGAGATGGGAACGTAATTAGATTTATGCGTGATTTACACATGATCACAAGTGAGCGTGATTGAAAATCGATTTTACTCACGTGGTTGTTAGTGAGTGTCAGTGTGAGTGGAATAAAAGAATGGGTGTGTCAGTTACTTCCAAATCCTATTTACAATTTTTTGGGTTTGTTTAAAAAATATAACTGTTACTTCTTAAACAAAACAATATTGAGAATCGGTTAAAAACAGGCTAAGGTGCGCTTGTTTAAGTAAAAAACCTTTTTTGAAGAGTTATACCTGCAACATTTTTATGACAGAAAAAGTTGTGCGCTTGCAAACATGTTTTTTTAAAACGAAATTGCTAAAATTGTGGGATCATTTGATGGAAATTTTACCTGTTTATAAATATACATGTGAGGCATTCCACACCAAATGTTCAGTGATAAAAAAATTGTGTACCAAAATTTTTTCAATGGGTCCCGGGTAAAAAAGTTTTTTATATAACTAGGGTGAGATTTCCATGCAAATGCATGTTTTTGTCGAAAGCCTAAAAACGACATCGACCAATTATCTTTCCGAATCAAGAGATTTGCATTAAATGGCATCAATTTGTTTTCGCATATTTTGCATATTTTGGTGAAAATACATATTTTTGCATATTTTGATTTTAAATGCATATATTGTGCATATTTCGAACTTTTAATTGCATATTTTTGCATATTTTGGCATAAATTAACAAAAACACAAATTGAAATTAATTTTTTTCAAAAACTATTTTAAATTTTAAAAATTTATTTTGAAAATCAGAAAAATTACTTTTTTTTCTTCTTATTTTTTTTTTAAAGATTTTCTTAATTTTTAAAAAAATCTTGCTAGACAAACATCTAATCTTTAAAAAAAAATTACAAAAGTGGCCGGATTTTTTATAAATTAACTTTTTTAAAAAATGGAAAATTTCAGAACGGGTTCTGAAAATTTTCCAAAAAAATTTTAATCGATAGCCGATACAAAACTATACAAGAATGTAAATTTTTGAGATTTTGGTGCATTTCGTTTTTATTTGATATATATTTAAACAAGGCAACTTGATACAAATTTGACCATTTTTCCAATATTTGACCACGCCTCCTAAGCCCAGTTTTTGAAAAATTGAACAACCAAAAACATAATTTTCTTAGCTCCATATATGAGGCATTCCACACCAAATGTTCGGCAAAAAAAAAGTTGTGTCGTGTCAATATGAAATCATTTTCAAAGTATTCGCTCTTAGGGTACTATTAAATAACAAAAATAAAATTTAAGTTTTTTCAAAAAGTGGGCCTTGTAGGCGTGGTCAAAAATTGAAAATATCTAACTTTTTTGGGCTATCAATTAAAAAAATAAAAATTGGAACATTTTCAGAAGAAGTTCTGAATTTTTTAAATTTAAACTTAAACTTTATTTATCAAAAAACATGCCGCAATTTTATTTGTTTTTTTTTTTTTTTTTTTTTAAAGTTAAAGGAATTTTCTATCTGATCTGAAATTTTTAGAGATGTGTTTTGCCTTGTTTTCGAGAAATCAAAATTCAAAAATTGCAACACGCTTATTTTATACAATAATGGTATTTAAAACGTGTGCGTATGAGTAATATCAATACTTAAAAATATTTTAAGAGGCGATGGTAGCGTGAGTGAGTTTTTAATAACGATTACGCACGCTCATGAAAGAAAAAATTTAGTCACGGACGATATTTTATTTTGCTCACGCTCATTCACGCACACGTGAGTAGAAAAAAATAAGTTACGATGTTCACGTGAGCGTGAGTAAAATAAAATATCGTGCTTGAATAATTTTTTTTCTTTCATTAGCGTGCGTGATCGTGAATAAATACTCAGGCAAACAAGTTTGATATTTTCAATATTTGACCACGCCTACAAGGCCCACTTTTTGAAAAAAACTTAAATTTTATTTTTGTTATTTATTAGTACCCTAAGAGCGAATACTTTGCAAATGATATCCCATTGAAACCACTATGGTTTTTCTGTAGTGGAACTGTTGGTGTGGAATGCCTCACATGGCTATCCATACAACCCATTTAAAAATTTAAGGTTCACATGTTTTTTTTTTCGCTGAACATTTGGTGTGGAATGCCTCATACGTATATTTATAAATAGGTAAAATTTCCATCAAATGATCCCACAATTTTACCAATTTCGTTTCAAAAATGTCAAATGTTTTTTGTCATAAAAATGTTGCAGGTATAACTCTTAAAAAAAGGTTTTTTACTTAAACAAGCGCACCTTAGCCTGTTTTCAACCGATTCACAATATTTGTTTGTTTAAGAAGTAACACTGATATTTTGTAAACAAACCCAAAAAATTATAAATAGGATTTGGAAGTAACTGACACGCCCATTTTTTTATTCCACTCACACTGACACTCACTAACAACCACGTGAGTAAAATTAATTTTCAATCACGCTCACTTCTGATCATGTGTGAATCACGCACAAATCTAATTACGTTCCCATCTCTAGTTTATATACATATGCGCATAAAATTACTACTAGTAACAAGATTTATGAATAATGCTTGAATTACAAGCGTTTCTGAAAAAATTTAAAAATGCCCTATCACAAAACTTAGCATAACTCATCCATTTTTAAACAGATTGTTATGTTTTTTGGTGTTTTGGAAAGCTACTTTACTACACTTTTTTACAAAAAATTAAAAAAAAATGTTTAATGATTCACTTTCAACTTAGAGTGTAAAGAATATGACAAATTTTTCAAAAAATACGTTTTTTTTTTACTTAAGCGATCGTAGCTCAGCCAATTCTTGATCGATTTTTAATATTTTTGTTTTGTTTGAAAGGTAAGACCTATACCTTTAAAACAAATCCATAAAATCGAAAATCGGTTGCAAACTAACAAAGTAATAATTTTTTAAAGTTGTAATTTAAGAATTACCGTTTTTCAACACATTTGCCAATAAAAAACGTACTTAACGAAGTGATCCAGAAAAACTATGAGTATATCAGTACTCTATGGACTCCAACCAACCCGAATTATCATATGAGAACCCCTGCATAAATTATTTTTGGTCTTTTGTAGCACAGTGTTATTAGCTTATATAGTCAAACTGAGGTGGCGTCCTGTAACTTTTTTAAAATTAGACAACAGCCTAAAAACATTATCTTGTTAAAATTAAATCTTCGAATTACGAGCAGAATCTTCGAATTGCAATTTATCCTTTTTGAGTAACATCTGTAAATGTTGTAAAAGTAAATTTGAATATAACTCTTACATTTTTGATGGGGGATAAAAAATCCTTAACTGGGGAAAAATCTTCCAAATTGGCAACTATGATAAAAGAGGAAATTATTCTCTTCAGAAATTTCTTGCGTACTCATTTTCAAAATTCATACTCTTTGGATAAAAAAGAAAGACAGAGATAATAAACTTTTGTTGTTTCTTTCCTACAAAATTCTGGTATAAAAAAGAGAAAGCTAGATAATATGTTGTTTCTGTTTCACAAAACATGGCAAAATCATTTAATTTTTTCTCAGTTTATATTTTTTTTTCGAACCGTGAACAATACTTATTTATTTTGCGCAAAATAAGTAAGTAAAAAAATAAAAAAAAAAAATGTTCTGAAATATGAAATATAAAAAAAAGTTAAAAATTTAAAACAGAATTTAATTAAATTCATCGTGGAATGTTAAATTTTCACACATACAATCTTGCAATATATTTGAGAATTGGATGTGGAATAAGAAAATAAAAAGTCGGGCGTGGAAGTAAAGTTGAAAAAAAAAACTTTTAATTAACAAAGAGGAGAAAAAAATAAAACTAATATTTTCTGATTGAAGAAAATCTGGTGGAATTAAAAACAACATATTTAAATTTATAAAAATATATTTATAATAATTAATAAAATATTTTAAATTAAAGCAAAAATAAAAAGAATTTTGCAAAAAAGGTTAATACAAAGAAGTGATTTTTAAATTTTTTTTTTTTTTAATTTGAGTGACGACGAGGATAGAAAAAAAAAAAAAATCACAGAACGGAGAATTTTTTTCTGCTACTTTTTTTTACTACTCTTTATTTTCAGTTATCTACCAATTGAGAAAATAAAATCAAAAGAAATAGCAAGAAAATATAAAGAAAATTATAAAAAAGAAAATTGTTGAGAAAAGGGCCGGTTAAAATACAGTGAAATGTGTTGGAAAATTTAATTATATTTTGTTAAAAAATAAAAAAATAAATTATAATTAAATAAATTAAAGAAAAATCAAACTGCTGCTCTTAAAATTAATTTCTAGTTAAAAGAAAGATAAAAAAAGTGGAATTAGAGTAGATAAAAAGTAGAAAGGAAAAAAATGTATTTAATTATAGTTACAGTGCAAAATTTATTTTGTTAAAATTGGTTAAAATTATATTTTTTTATTAATTTCGTTTTGTTTTTTTTTTTTCATTTTATTGCTTTTAGTTATGTGACAGTGTTTTTATGTGTGTTTTTTTTTATTAAAATAAACAAATTCTTAATTTAATACAGCATCAATAAGTTTAAACAAAATATAAATTAAAAAAAAGGTGTTAATAAGTGCAAAAAAGAAACTTGGATTTTTTTAAATCAAATTTTTTTGTTGAAAGCAAAAAAAAAAAACATAAAACAAAAATAGCAAATCAAAATGGCGCACCACCAGCAGCAGCAACTTGCCTCGGTGAATTGTTCATTGGATGATATCGATTTAGCTGCTTTAAGGGTAATTTGTTATTTAATTTATTTTTAAAAAATATTTTTTTAGTATTTAAAAATATCCGAAATTCATTTACAGCAGCAGAAACCCCAAAAAAAAAAGAAAAACTAAGATAAAAAGTAGAATTAGAAATCTACATTAACATGAAAATTGATATGACTTCCATTCATCAAAATTTCTTTGTTAAATTTTCTTTGCTCTGTGTTCTATGTGTGTGAGATTTGTTGTTTTTTTTGTTATTTCTCGTGTTTCTTTTTTATTTAGTTTTTATTTCGTTTTTAATTTTGTATGATGATGTTGGGGTTCTACGCCCTCTTTGTGCTTTGTATGTAGTTTAGAGTTGCCAAATCAGAAGAAATTATTAAATGCAATTTATTTATGCAGGAGCAATTAGTTGTGATTAGAGATGGGCGCGTGAGTGAATTTTGACTTACGCATGCTCACGAAATAAATATATTGCTCACGCACGATCACGCATGCAATTTTTTGGCGGTTTACGGCGCACAAATATTTTTGGGAGGGGAACAAATTGAACCCCCCTACCGAATGTATTGATACCCTCAGAGCTTCGAAGAATGAAATCCTTTTCGAATGAATTCTCAAAAAAATCCATTCAATTTTCATAGTCAGTGAATGCATTCGATTTCATGAATCAATATTGAATGCAGTCCTTGGCATTCATTCGATTGAATGAACAAAAATGAATGCATTCGATTTCTTGTTCATTCGATTTAGAAAAATCGAATGCATTCGATTTTTTATCATTCCACTGCGAATGCAATCGATTTTTTAAATATATAGACCAAAACGGAGCCAAATTTTGGTCCATAGTATCGCCTACTTTCTTTACATACGATGACCCTAATGGGATCTAATTTTGAATCCAAAAAATTTGGTGTTCCCGAAAATTTAAAAAATGCACATATTAACTGCCTATACGACAAAAAAAAAATGTGAAGAGTGTTGGCGATACTATGGACAAAAAATTGGCTCCGTTTTGCTCTATCTTGGTTGGTTTTTTTAAGTTTTTTATGCAATGAATGAATAAGCCATTCGATTTTTCAAATTGAATGAAAAGAAAATCGATTGCATTCGCAAGTGAATGCATTCGATTTTTATAAGTCGAATGAAAAAAAAAATCGAATGCATTCGATTTTTGAAAGTCGAATGAAAAATAAAACGAATGCATTCGATATTTATAAATCGAATGAGTCTAAAGTGAATTTATTCAATTCGCTAAAATGTGATTGGGGAATGCAATCACTAAATTTTCACTCAGAATGACAAATCGAATTAAGGAATGAAATCCTTCGAAGCTCTGGATACCCTACACAATTTCAAAAAGATTATTGCAAAAAACTTTATTTAAAAGGAAATTACTTTTAAAAAAATTTTTTTTTTGTTATATGACCAGAATACCCAAATCACTTCCAGCATATTAAAACTTTGTGTATCGACTAAGGGGTCGTTCCTTCGTCGCGTGAACTTCGTACTTTGGAGGGGTCACGCCCTTTTTCGAGTGGGCGGGCCTTCAAAGTTAAAGCGCTTTTCTTAAATATCTTAAAAAGCACTTATCCGATTTGGAAGATAATGGTATCATTCGAAAGCTTTAAGAAATTCCATTCGAACATTCCTTTACATAAAAAAATTTCATTAACCCGTTAAGCGCCACAACGCGTTTTTTTTTTTTTTTTTTTAATTTTCAAATATCTCAAAAATGTTATCCAAATTTGATAAGTACTTTCTAAGATATTTAAGAAAAAGTTTGAAGGCCCTCCCACTTAAAAGTGGACCATACTAGCTTACATAAAAGCATCAAAATGGGACGCATAATCGCAGGAACTATTAGGCCACACGAAGAAAAGGAGAGAGGAGCGAAGTTTCAAGGGAATCATAATGGGCCACATCATGGCCTCTATGGATGTTGGTTTTCCACCAACGTCATCCTTCATAACCTAACCCACTTAAAAGAGAGCGTGGTCCCTCAAGTTTGACTGCGTATTTTTACTCTGTAAAGTCAAAGGTTAAAAGTTGAAAAAAAAAATCGAAATTTCGGTATCTGGTTTAGTTCCAATTTTTATACTCTCCAACTACAGTATGGGGGTATACTCACTTTGTCATTCCGTGTGTAACACATCAATATATCGGTCTAGGACCCCATAAAGTGCAGCTGCGGTCAAAAAAATAGCACCAGGATAAAACATAATTTTCTTCGTTGGGTTTTTTTTAACAATTTAAACTTATGTCACTGAAAACGTGTCGTCATACATGGGACTATTTAAATAAATGGACTAATTAATTGACGATTTCATTGGCATTATATTGAAACTAATGCCAATGAAATTTTTGGCATTGTTTCAATCAATGCCAATGCTCGTTAAGAAAAACTTAACGTTAAACTCAATTCAAAATAATTTTTAATTCATTTTAGGCATTTCGTCCCTATTATTTTTTCCAGATAAATTCATTACTTTTCTAACTATTCTGCCAATAAGAAATTAAATTAAAGCAGAATCGTAAAAAGCAATACAGATTATTACATCCAGTTTAATTACTGATCATTTTTCAGTTGAAGCTAAAAAGATGAGACATTTATGGAAAAATTTTTAACGAGTTAGTAAATTTTAACTCGTCGCGTCTATTATTTTTTCCAACACTGTACTTAGTATAAGAGTATTGCATATTTACTTTAAACGAATACGCACATACTATTTTGTCTTAATTGAATGAATAGAGATTTTGTCATTGGTGCTATTTTTTTGACCGGCACTGTATATATATTTATGATCAGTGATCGATTCTAAGACATTCTAGCGATGTCCGTCCGTCCGTCTGTAGTTAACACGATGCAGTCCAAAATAAAAGAGCTCCCGACATTTGGCACGAATATGTCTTATGTTCATAGGCAGGTTAAGTTCGTAAATGAGCAAAATCGGACAAGGAAAAAAAGTTCCCCTTGAAGAACTAAACCAACCTCTGAAAAATACCATTTTGTAACATGATTTTTTGTGTTTTTGTTTAACAAATGCAACATTTTTATGCTACAACAAGTTCAAAGTCCTCCATTTGGACCCAGATAATTAGAAAATGTCGTTTTTTTCGGTCCGTCCCCCTTTTATGGGCGTGGAATAATTTTTTTTAAATAATGATAAACTTGTATTTCTTTAGTGCAAAAAGCATAAGAATGAATTTTTACACACATATTCAAGAGGAAATTTGACCCCCATTTACCACTACCGACCTCCCCCCAAAAAAAATATAACGCCCCTGAAATTTTTTTTTTATTTTTTTTTGCATGTTGGAGGGTATAAAAGATTTGGCACAGCCTAATTTAACACTCTTACTTGTTTTTTTTTAAATTTCTGCGAATTTTTTGTCAAAAAATATGTTCGTACTTGTTTAAATACCATTTGGTGTTCAATTATGTTCACATATGTCAACCAGCAGCCGAATTAAAGCATTTTGTATTTTTAGGTTATGTTGAATGTACTAACATTTTTGAGGTGTCCTTACATTTTCGTTCATATCTTTTGAACCGCTAAACCGATATTGCACAAATGCAATACCAAACTTCTCGGAATAACTTCCAATAAATATGTTAAGTTTCAGTCTTCTCCGTGTAATATTTTGGCAGTGATCACCATTTCCACAGACAGACAGACGGACATCGCTAGAATGTCTTAAAATCGATCGGGGATCCTCCTTCACCTGATACCATTGAACATATTGGGTAGATAGTATGCGGCTACGTCTGTAATTCGACTTAATAGCACACTGCAATGGAGGAGCAGCGATTGTGGGCATAGCGCGATCTTGAAGAGGATGGCAATACCGCAAAATGTGGACTGTGCTCCCTCTTTGAGCCTTTTTGAGCGCCACTTTACCACTATGATACCATCCAGGGAGTCTTGGATGGGGGACATTCAGGGAAGTGGAGCCAACATAAATTTGTACACAGATGGATCGTGGCTACACGAACAAGTGGGCTTTGGAGTCTTTTCGGAGTAGCTTGGGTTGAGCCTGGCTCGAAGATTTCCGGATCATTGAAGTGTTTACCAGGCAGAAATGTTGCCAATAAAGAAAGTGGCTGACTGGTTGAGTTGCAATGTATTGTCTACAACTGCAGTCAACATCTATTCTGACGTTCAAGCCGCAGTCAAGTCTCGGGAGTCCATGTTTCTGAAAACAAGATCTACCCTTAACTGCAACACGTCTTTAAATGAGATGGCCAAGCAGTTTGATATACGACTCATATGGGTCCCAATGCACAGAGTCATGCCAGGGAATTACAAAGCCGATGACCTTGCAAAACTGGGAACTACCTTGCAGGTTCCAACAGAAGTGCCTCTAGAAACTTGCAAGCAAAACCTACGACTTTGTTCCGCGACGGAGACTAATCAAAGATGGGAAAATGGATGGTCGCACAAGTGTGCTGATATCGCTTCCAAGAGGAGAGACTTCGACGGTGGTTGCTATAATTACCAAAGGATAGGCCTTCAAAAAACCTTTCGACCTGTATAAAATGTTCATATAGTTTCTTTTGAAGAAATGGGAGAAATCCCTTAAAAAAACGAAAAAATCCCGTTTTCCCCCTCCCTTTTGACCCGCTAAATGTTAGATTGGTCAGCTATAAAAAACAGGTAAGTCTTATTTTGCTCCCCTCTTTTCTATATGCAAGCACAATCAGGAGGTGCCCTGTGAAACCCTTCCTTGTAAGTGGAGGGTATAAAAGGGCGATAACGGTTACCAAAGTAATTTATTATAATATATCGTATCGATCAGCACCCCAGGCCGGTCTGGAAGTGATACTAAACATTCAGCCCGTAGATATCTACATCAAGAGCACAGCAGCAAAATCGGCTCTTAGGTTAAGAGAGTCACTAATGCTTAAGCAACGCTCTTGGGGACACTCGACCATATTAAGTACGGTGGGCGGGACGGAATTAGAACAGAAAACCGACTATATCTCACCGCAGACGAACTTTAATAGGAACTTTGAAGTCCAAATACCAACTAGGAAAGACTGGGCGGAAAACTCTGTTATAACGGGGAATGTGATCTCAATTTTCACGGACGGATCGAAGATGGAGATGGGTACAGGTTCGGGGGTATACTCTGAATGCCTCGAAATCAGGGCCTCAGTAAGTCTCCCGGACAAGTGTAGTGTCTTCCAGGCCTAGGTTTTTGCAATTGACAAAGCCGCGCAGATGATTATGACAAAGGACCTAAGTCCTTGCGCCATCAACATTTTTGTGGACAGTCTTGCAGCTCTGAAGGTCTTAAGTAGGGTCAAACACTGTAAAATCGAGAATTGTTAGTAATTGTATACAATCCCTTCATCGAATCAGTCAGCACACAGTCAAGCTAATCTAGGTGTCTGGACATAGTGGGGTCGATGGTAACGAATTAGCTGATGAATGTGCAAGTCTTCTTACCTTTGGCAAACGGACGGTTAGGCTATTAGTAGGAGTACTGACAGGACACTGTATATTTCTGGCAGGAACTTTTGTAGAAGTTGTGGAAAGGTGAAGGAGGAGGAGTCAGTAAAGCACTTGTTGTGTGAATGTCCGGGTTGACGAAACGTCGTCTTAAGTATTTGGAGCAACGATTTTTTGATGACCTAGATTGCCAAAACAGTGTCCCATTGACATCTCTAGCAGAATACCTTAGAGAATCGGGTGACCCCATTTTTTTTAAGACGTGTAGGTTAATAAAATACACCAGAATCTATCAAAATACATACCGATTTTTGGAGGCGTCAGGCCCTCTTTCGAGTGGGCGGGCCTTCAAAGTTAAAACATTTTTCTTAAATATCTTAAAAAGCACTTATCCGATTTGGATGAAAATGGTTGACGAAACGTCGTCTTAAGTATTTGGAGCAACGATTTTTTGATGACCTAGATTGCCAAACAGTGTCCCATTGACATCTCTAGCAGAATACCTTAGAGAATCGGGTGACCCCATTTTTTTTAAGACGTGTAGGTTAATAAAATACACCAGAATCTATCAAAATACATACCGATTTTGAATTTTTTGTTAGTTTAGCATTTTAGGTGACGATATGTACATTACCCTTAAACTAGACAATTTTATCAAGTAAATATTACTTAAATGCTTATTAAATGGTGCAATTACAAAATTTAAATATTTTATTTTTGTTTTTTGGGAACCGGTACCAGGTTCAGAACCGGGAATACCGGTATTCCTGGGAATATATCAAGAACCGGAGAACCGGTACCAGAACCGGGAAATGAGGGGCACTTTTTCGAATTATTAATGGAATTTTCGAACTACAAATGAAATCTTCGAATTATAAGTAGAATTTTCGAATTACTATTGATCTTTTTCGAATTACATCTGTTAGGGCGAGACTTTGAGTTGTATACCATAACTTTGACGTATGATAGTAGCGGTATGGTTAATCTAGACACTGTGTAATGTTTACTGATGTAGTTGACAAGCCTTTTGAACAATTTCTTTTCAGTATACACTCAAAAAATTATGTTAGTAAAATCAACTGAAAATGTCAGTTAAAATAACTACTTTGTAAGTTGTTTTGGGGTCAACTACTTTTTCAGTTAAATCAACTAACAATGTTAGTTATTTTAACTGACAAAAAACAACTGACTTATGTAGTAAAAACTACTTACATTTGTAGTCAAAACAACTAAAATGTAGTAAAAATAAAATAATCATTAAATATTTTTTTTTTTCCAAAAAATTTTTCAGAAAAAAATTTGAAGACCAAATTTTTTCAAAGTTATTTAAAAAAAAAAAAAAAAAGTTGTGGAAAATAAAAAAGACGAAAATTTATTTTTATTTTTTGGAAAAAAACTTTGAAAATTTTTCAGAGATAAAAAAAATAAAATTAACTACTTTAAATAACTGTTACTACATCACAGTACTTTTTTGTTAGTTATTCAAAAAAACGACTTAAAATAACTAACAGAAATAGTTGTTGGATATTTTTCATACAAAAATAACTGACTTTGTAGTTGAAAACAACTATCTACTGTAAAATATACGAACAACTAACATGTAGTAACTTACATAATTTTCTGAGTGTATGTATTTCAGTTTCAATTATTCCATAATGTTAATTAAATAAAAATAAATGTTCTTATTGTTTACAAGGTGTGGTCTTCAAAATTATTCCTTACATAAAAACCAATTTTTATATAAATTTAATAAAATATTAAAGTAATTAAAATACAAAAAAAATCAATAATGTCTGTTGGTCAAATAACAAATGTCGTTGACAAATTCACTTTCTATAAAGATTTGACATCATTCATCTTAAAACCTTAAACAACATACCCTCGCTCCCAATAATTACGCTCTTTAGTTAGATGTTGTTAAACAATGAGAAATTTTTAAAACAATTGTTTTTAAATTGAACCAAAAAATCGGTAAAAAAGCAATATTCGGTTAAATTCATAACAATTTTATATGACTTTTTTTAATTCAAATAATTTTTCGAAATTTTTAGGTTTTAAATTTGAAAGAATCATCAAGACTTCGGCCAAAATCTAGACGACTACCGAATAAAGCTCGACAACCGATTTTTGGCCAAAACCAATACTAAATATTCGGCCATACCGCACACTAATATATATTTTGTTTTTAAGATATATTTAAAAGAATTACAATAAAGGAACAAATCAAGTGGAATAATCTTTTTTTTTTTAATCGATTTAAGCAATTTTTTGTTATTTTTCTTTAACCACTCTCTCTTTTTCTCTCGTAGTGATAGAAAAAAACCACCGGCCGGCCGCAAATTGTCTGGCTTATTTTGATTTTTTTCTTTTTTGTGCTATTCCTTAAGCGTATTGTTGCGGTTGTTGATTATCTCACTATTTTATTTAAAACAAAAAAAAAAAACTTATCATATTTCATTAAAACATTGTTTTTCTCAATGACCTGTAAACACCCCATTTCTCTCTACCCTTGATTAGACATACTGATGAAGGGTTTTCAACCTTTCAAGAATTTCCTGTTCTTGTTAAACTCCACCCCCACCCCCACCCACTTACATACATATTAAAACTTATGTATCAAGTGAATTTATTTTAAAAAACTTTTGTAAATTTTTTTTTGTTAAGAAAAATGTATCTGAAAAAGTTATAGAAAATATGTAAAAAATTCCAATAAAAAAATAAATTAAAACAGAATTCCAAAAAATATTTGACAAACTTACTTTTAAGGAATAAGGCAAATCCCCTAGCCTTTGCAGAAGGGCAAATGAGTTGCAGACGAGCAGAGATACCTGCAGAAAGCTCTTTAATAATGTTAAGGACTGGTCTGCATATAGGCTACAACTTAAGAATTATAAGATCGGATTTGCCAAATGGGATTCTTGAAAAAACTTCTGTGGAAACATTGAAGACGTTTCTGCGACATCCAGGCTGCGCAAAGTTTTGGGGTTTTCTCCTTGCACCCTGGGATACTTAAAGGATCCTAATAGGGTGTGGTCTACCACCAGTGGAGAGTCGCTGGATCTCCTATGATCTTCTTATCCATGAAGCCGTTTCAAGCTGTGGAACGCTCTGACACCCAAGCATCTGAAATAATAAATATGCCAACATTAATCTGGGCCATTAAAAGCTTCAGGCCCCATAAATCCCCTGGACCTGATGGTATTATCCCGGCTGAGATGTAGCAAGTGTCAGACTATATAGCTCATTGGCTGTATAATCTCTACACAGCATGCATAAACTGGTCGTATATTCTTCTACAATGAAGGGACACCAGAGTCGTTTATATTCCGAAGGCTGGGCAAAATTCTCACACAGTTCCGAAGGATTTCAGACCAATTAGTCTGTCTTCTTTTTTGTTAAAGACAATGGAACGAATTATAGACTTATATTTGCATAGAGTGATTGAGCCGAGGTTGCTTTCGACTAGGCAACATGTATGTATGGGTAAATCTACGTAAACAGCTCTTCATGAGCTCGTTGGTACCATCGAGAGATCGCTTTCGGTAAAGGATTACACTATGGTGGCCTTCCTTGATATAGAGGTGGCCTTTTTTTAAATGTCATTATCAACCCGATAATTGTGGCATTGTCTGGTCTAGGAGTGAAGCGTGGGATCGTATTAATGATAGAAAATCTACTTGACAATGGACCTATAACGTCTGAATTTACGAGCGACTGTCATATCTCGATTTGTAAATAGGGGCACACTACAGGGAAGTGTTCTTTCGCCGCTTTTTTGGAACCTGCCACTGAGTTCAATGCTGCTGTCTCTAGAAGCACGTGGTTGTCATGTGGTCGCATATGCTGACGATGTCGCGATAGCGGTAAAGGGAAAGCACCTGCCAACATTAAGGGACGTTCTTCAGGGTTCTCTAAAAGATCTGTCTAAATGGGCAAGAGACTGGTGTGGGAGTTAATCCAAGTAAAACTGAGCTTGACCTGTTTTCAAGGAAAAATAAGATTCCTGATTTTGATCCTATTTCTCTGGACGGCACTGAAATCGTCTTCTCAGATGAAGCCAAGTATCTTGGAGTATTTTTAGATAGAATCGTAACTTTCTCAGGAGTATTATTGAAAAACGGTTGAGAACAGCATCGATTGCTTCATATTCCTGTAAAAGAGCATTTAGAAACGATTGAGTTTTAGCCCTAAAGTCGTTTATTGGATTTATACAGCGGTGTTTCATATTTGCTGTACGGAATCATTGTCTAGTGGCCTGCTTAAAAGACAAAAGGCTACTGTGTCTTTATCACTAAGGTACAGAGAATGCCGTCGTTGTGCATCACTGGTGCTCTTTGTTCTACACCTTTCAGCTGCATTAGAAATCTTCCTTCAGTATGCAGCTACGTCGGCAATTCGACTTAATATCGCAGTGCAATGGAAAAATGTTGTAGCCATAGCGCAATCTTGAAGAAGATAACAATACCTCAAAATGTGAACTACGCTCTCTATATGATCCTTTTCGAGTGCCACTTTACCACTATGATACCATCCAGGGAGTCTTGGATGAGAGGCATTCCGGTAGGTGGAGCCTCTAAAATGTTTAATACGAATTGATCGAAGGAGATGCAGATTATATTTAAAGGTGGTGGCTGACTGGTTGAGGGAACTTCGGCACTACACGTTGAATAGCAGTTCAATTATCCTCGAGAAATATCTTCGACTTCTATTGAGAAAAGATTTTATACGTCCAGTATAATAACTACTTCTTCGTCAGTGGTGTAGCAATGCTACACCTTGTCCACGAATGGACGGATAAAAAGGTGACCGGAGTCAAGAATTCTATATGCCACCTTTGTGGGGTTTTACTTTATGTGTGGGTTTAACACGTGGGAAACTCCGAACACAATACGACCATTGTCCTTACAATGGAAGAGTGAAACGACGCTTCCTTAACACGTGCGTGTGTTTGAGTATGGTTAGACACCGTTATCTAACGGTACTTGCGGAGAAATAACCAATACTAGCGACCGACAAGCACAAACATGTTTCTAAATTTATGAAATAATTTCAGCGACGA
Source organism: Pegoplata infirma (assembly GCA_963921195.1). Lineage (NCBI taxonomy): Eukaryota > Metazoa > Arthropoda > Insecta > Diptera > Anthomyiidae > Pegoplata > Pegoplata infirma. The sequence continues at coordinate 127,611,255 of OY992539.1, read as the reverse complement.
ATAGATGCTTCTTTGACGCGATCTCGATTAAGACTCTCGTATCATAACTTCGTCCAGTATCACAACTGCGTCCAGTTTCAACTTCAGGGACTTAAGGATGGGCCTCCTTATAGTTCGGATCAAAGTTTCCAAATACATCATAGTCGAAACATTAGAAGCACAATCTGCTTTGTCCAATTCGTCACCACCGCGTTGTCGGCATGAATGGTTCTATTAAGGGAACATCAGAGTTCCTGACCGCAGCTCATTTTTAAAACCTTGGTGTACACAGAAAATAATATCGTGATTTTTTTTTAATTAAAAATGGATTTGAAATTAAATTCAACTTCAATTAAACATTTTAATTGATTCAATTAATGTTTTAATTGAATTCTTAACTTAACTGAAAATAAAAATAAAATAAACAAACGAAACCGGTTTTGTATGCATTAGTGTTAGTAGCCAATGAAAAAATAAAATGCAAAAAACAACAAAAAAAAACTTTTGAACTATTGTTTTCAGGGTTGTCAGATTTTTTTTACGCTCATCGCCAAATCGGATGTCAAAAATCGCCAGAAATCGCCAAAACTCAATTTTTTTCAGTTTTTGTTAAAAAAAATAATTAATTTTATTAAAAAAAAAAATATTTTGTTTTCTTTATAATGGCTAGAAAATAATTATACTCAAAAATCGCCAAAATCCTAGAAAAATACATAAAAATCGCCAAAAGTATTTTTTTTTAGTTTTTGTATTGTGTTACTTCAATCGGTAAATGATAAATTACTACATTTAAAATTTTTGCTAATTACTTCTAAAATCTGTCTATAGGCAATAAATTTCACTCAAAATTCATTTATGCTTGTTTTCTGCACTAATGCAAACACCCCAATCGATCCATGATAATCGGTATTGAGTATTTCTTATTTTTCTTATCGCTATTTTTACTCAACAACAGTTTACAACAGTGTAAAATTGGAAAAAAAAGTAATTATTTTTTTTGTGATTCTCGTATTATAGTTTTTGACTCACCTGGGCACTGGACAAATTTCCCAAATGTTTTTTGTTTTGTTTTAATTCATAAAGAGCCACTTAGGCGAACAGACTTGTAGAAAGTCTGTCGAAAATATTAAAAAAAAAGTTTTAATTGTCTAAGCGCAGCAAAAGTAAATAAAATTTAATAATTTGAAATAATGGCTCTACTAATCTTTTGAAAATATTTCGAAAATAATTTGACAAAATCGCCAAAGAAATCGCCAATCATTTTGTAAATCGCCAAAAAATCGCCACGTCGCCAAATCGAAAAACTCGTCGCCAAACACATTTCAAAATCGCCACGTTTGGCGAGAAATCGCCATATCTGACAGCCCTGATTGTTTTGTATATTTTGGTGGTAGCAGCCAATGAATACATAAAAGCAACAAAAAAATTTAGTTTTATGGTTTTCTTTAAGGCGAGCGGTCGTTGCGGATAAAGTGTTTTGCTAATAAAATTTGTACAGTTGAAACAAAAAAAATATAATATAGAGGAATTTGCCTTGTGTTTAGCACATTGAAATATAATACAATTTTTTTTGATTCAACTTTACTAAGGCGACAAAAATGCATGCAATAACAAGATTTAAAAATAAAAATGTAATTTTAAATAGTTATTGATATTTTAAAATATGTACTACTATAATGTTTCTATTCAAAACTATACCAAGTGTTTATATTTAATAAAGAAAATAAATTTCTTAATAATATAAAACAAAAACATTCTATGTTTATTTATTTTAGGGAAGTTCAACTTTAAAAATTAAATTGAGTTTTAGTCTTTTTTCAATTAAAAATTTTATGTGAATCAATAAATCTATATTATTGATTTTCAATTTTATATTAATTTTTTTTAAGTTTATTTAATTATAATTTTAATTGGTTTTCCATTTTATTTTCAATTAAAACTTTAATTGATTCAATTAACAATTTAATTAAGTTTTGAAACTATTTTCAAACAAAATGAGTAATTAATATGCGCATTTTCGTGATACGTCCGAAATCAATTAATTTTTTAATTGAATCAACGAATTTCGTAATTGAAATCCATTTTTATTTTTTTCTGTGTAGACTCCATTGTAAAATCCATCCACACCCTGTTTCACTCCCGCCTAAAGCGAAAGACGAATCAAAGCTTCTCTCAAAGTCCATGCACAGAGTAGTATAGTTTTGTCTATTGATAGGAACTATATGGAGCTAATTTATGTTCGTTAGGTTGGATGGGTTTCAGTCATTTAGCGAATTTTCTCGGAGGCCAGAAGGGCCACTGTGATTCCTCTACTTGTCATTTCCCTATTCCTCCATTGCTCTTCGTACTACACCCACGGCTGCATTAGAAATCCTCCTTCACCTGATACCATTGGGCATATTGAGTAGGCAGTATGCGACTACGTCGGCAATTCGACTGAATAGCACAATGCAATGGAAGAACATTGTGTCCAAAGTGCGATTTTGAAGGAGATAACAATACAGCAGTCCGGGTGGTGAAGCCTCCATAAATTTTGACACACATGAATCGTGACTACACTAACAAGTGGGTTTTGGAATCTATTCGGAAGAGCTTAGGTTGAGTATGGCTCAAAGATTGCCAGATCATTGCAGTGTTTACCAGGCAGAGATGCTGGTAATAAAGGAGGTGGCTGACTGGTTGAGTTACAATATCTTGTCTACAACCGCAGTCAACATCTGTTCTGACAGCCAATACGTATGAGACAACACGACAGATTTGACTTTCTCTTAATCAGAAGCTCTCAAGTGAGCAGATATCGCTTACAAGAGGAGAGATTTCGAAGGTGGTTGCTGTAATTACGGGACACTGTCTTATAAGAAAGCACGCAGAGCGGTTAAATGTAGAGTCCGACCGAATATTCGGTTTCGGTCTCGGTTTCGGCCGAATAATGGGGTTTCGGCCTCTATTCGGTATTCGGCAAAATTTTGGCCGAATATTAGCCGAAACCGAAACTTTTTGGTATTTTAAAAAATATGTAAAAAAGTCGCTGAATTTTTTGATTTTGAATTTCATTACACTTGTTTCAGTTCAATTGAAGAAAATGTTACAAGTTTATGCAATAAATGTAAAACTGTTTCAGTTCAAAAAATGTTTTCTCCTAATCTACAAACAAAATATACAATTTTTTTGTAAGTTTTTTAAAAAACATATTTTTTTTTCAAAAATACAACAATTCCTATGGCTTAAAAGCATTATATGCTGTATATTTATCTTTAACAACTTTTTAAAAATTTTATTTATGCCAGGCGGTAACTTTTTTTTAAGTTTCGGTTTCGGTTCGGTTTCGGCCGAATATTACTTTTTCGGCCGAATATTCGGTTCGGTTTCGGTTCGGCCTCGAAAACTGGTTTCGGTCGGACTCTAGTTAAATGTGCTGTCAAATGACTTTTGTCGGAGTTGCATGGATGAGGAGGAGGTGAAAACTATCAAAAACTTTACCTGATATTGCCCTGCACTTTCTGGTCAGAAACTTTCTTCACTGGGATCTAGGTAGCTGCACGATTTTTCCGATTTATCGTATGTCAAAATGTAATATCTTAAGAGTGTTATAAGGAGCCCAAATTGGTTTAACGGAAGGGACCAGTAGGTGGTATCACAACGGACTTTAGAGTCTATGTGTGCTCTAAACACCTAAACTGTCTTAAAATCTAAAAATGAAGAGAAAGGAAAATGTTTTTCCAGTATAAGAAAATTCGGAAAATGTTTTCGAATCTTACATTTTTTGTGCACGGAAATATTTTTTGGGATCTGAAAACTATTCTCTTTAAGGAAGAATTTTTCAGAACTTTTGAGCTTTGATAGTTTTCAAAAGTTTTAAAATCTGTAACTAAGCTAAAAATGTGGCAGCCCTTTTTTTTACAGTTTTTTAATGTTTATTTTATATTTTGAAAATAAAACATGACTAACGGGTTCTTATTACTATTAAGGAGTGAGATCATAAAAATGTTAACACACATAAAGTTAAATAAAAAACAGACTACTGAATTTTAAGACTTCAAACCAAATTTTTATTAAATAAAATTTAATACAAAATCATAACAAAAAAACCGCATGGAACTCTAACCACTACGAACAAAGTTATCCACTTTTTCCGGAAACCCTCCCATTAAGGCTTTTATGGTAGTTTCTGTCACCGTTTTAGAGCAGGTGGTCCATCTACGTTTGAAATCTTGCATGTCCTGGGAGACCTTTTTTGTGCCCTTTAATTCTTTTTTAACAAGAGCCCAATATCTCTCCACTGGCCTGAGCTCCGGGCAGTTTGGTGGATTTGCCTCTCTTGGTACAAAAACCACATTATTATCATTATACCACTCCAGCGCTTTCTTGCTGTAGTGACAAGATGCTAAATCGGGCCAAAAGTAAGTGGATACATTGTGCTGACTCAAGAACGGAAGAAGTCTCTTCTGCAAACACTCCTTGATATAAATTTCGCTGTTTATAGAGCCAGATGTCACAAATGACTGGCTTCTTTGGCCGCAGCTACATATGGCTTGCCATACTAGGAATTTTTTGGGGAATTTCGTTTGCTTTTTTGACCGAAATTTTTCCGCAACATTTCCTCGAACATCGGAAACATAAAATTCTTGACCAGGGAGCTGCGCAAAATCAGCCAGGACATAAGTTTCGTCGTCCATTACACAACAGTTGTATTTTTTTATAAAATTTGATTTCAATTTTCTAGCTCTGGTTTTGGCCTCCAAATTTTTAAAAGCGTTTCTATCGGGAACTTTTTGAACTTTGTAGGACTTTAGTCCCGCCTTACGTTTCACTTTACGTACAAAAAAGTCTGAGCATTGGGCTAACCGAGCTGTTTTTCTGCCAGATGTGTTAGGAGCTCTCTTAAGGATGCTTTTAACTTTATATGCCTTACCAATGTTACGATAACCAGTCGTTGTTCCTGTTCCCGGCTTCCTTTCAATTGTTAGGTGTTCCAGATACCTTTTTACCACTTTTGAAACTGTTTGGCGGCATACATTAGTTTCTTTGGCAATTTTTTTGTATGTCCATGTTTGGTTTTGTTGAAAATATTTAATTATTTTTGAACGCACTTTTCTTTCATCGTCCATTGTGTAAAAAATTGCAAATTAAAACTCATGATGTAAATTAATTTATTAACTGACATATTTTTAAAATGTAAACTGCCGAAAAAAAAAAAAAATTTGGAAGCTTTACACCAAAGTTGTAGGCAAAAATGTGTGTTAACATTTTTATGATCTCACTCCTTAGTTTTTAAATTATTTATTTACCCTAGTAAAAATATTATGCTAATTTTACTGAATATATCTAATTTGATCCATAAAATGGTTGTATCAAATAATATCTAATTGTATTACTTTAGATCAAAAAATATAAAAATTGATACAATTTGATCCTGAATTTGGTCGAATCTAATTAGATCAAATTGATCTAATAATATCAATTTGTATATAATTTGATAAGCAAAACCAAAATACGAATCTAATCATATATGGAGCAATATCTAACCATATAAAGTGGATCAACCGTATCAAAGTGATAGATACAATTTTATATAAATTTATATGGAAGCATATTAACTCATATAAGATTGTATCAAATTATATATGATTAGACCAGAAAATTTTTACTCGGGTATCTATTTGTTTATCTTTTGCATTTCGTTACAATATGACTGTCTCCCCAGTAACTCCCATTTCCCCTTTCCCCACCATTGAACTAACACATTCTCCTGAACTTTTACCACACAAACGAACAACCAAAAACAATAATCTAACAAACTAATAATGCTGAAAAAAACAACATTAAAAATTGTATAAATAAATAAATACACCTTTTCAATGTTTAAGATTCGACAACTTTACTACCCACATAATATAAACTCTATGTTTTAAGTACATACTACATATTAATATATGAACCAATTCACAACAAATACGCTCACAAAAATTCAAAAATAAATTGTTAAATGCGCAGAAAAAAAATGTAAATGTCATGAGTTTAAATCATATATAATGAGGGATCTGTCTAACTTTCACGCTTCGTCGGAACTGATATCAACCTCAAGTTGCAAGCACTGTAAATGTCTTTCTTGATTATGAATCTGCCGCAGGGCACAGAGGCATTCCAGGAAATTGCAAAGCCGATGAGCTTGCAAGACTGGAAACTACCTTGCAGGTTCCAACAGAATGGGTATGAATTGGTATGCCTCTAGAAAATTTCAAGCAAAACCTACGGCTTTTTTACGCGACGGAGACTAATCAAAGGTGGGCAAATGGATGGACGTGTGAGACAACACGATGATTTGGCCTTCTCTTAATCAGAAGCGCACTAATATCGCTTCCAAGAGGAGAGATTTCGACGGTGGTTGCTATAATTACCGGACACTGTCGTATAGGGAAGCACGCATAGCGGTTAAATGTGCCGTCGAATGACTTTTGCCGGAGTTGCATGGATGAAAAGGAGTTGGAAACTATCGAACACTTCATATGCCATTACCCGGCACCTTATGTTCAGAGACTTGCTTCACTGGGATCTAGGGAGCTGCATGATCTTTCTAATTTTCCGGATGTCAAAATTCAATTTTGATATTTAATGTTAAATGACCTATATGTTTAAAACTTTAACACATATTAGTAGAATGTGGTAGTCGTCGTCAGTTAGTCGTTGTCATAAGAGTAGTATTTGTATGTTTGTATTACAAAGTGCAACACTGTGTATACATGCAACCAACTATGTATGTATGTAGTCACCAAATAACCAACCATCCCGCCAGCCAACCATCCAAAACCCACCATCTAAATATTAAAACAACATGAAACTTCTATTGTTTACAATTGGAAAAAATAGTTATCATAACTATAATTTTAACTAATAATATTTGAAAATTTTTCATATTTATACACTCCACTTACAAGGAAGGTATCCAATGACTTTTTTTTATGTTGAACCAATACTCAGGGGATGCCCGTCAAATGCAGTGAATTGTGGTGATATCAGGAAAATAGTTTACGAGGAAAAGGAAAGTGTGCGATATGCGATCACCTGGACAATCGACAACAGATGTGATCTACTAGGCAACCCAGTGCTTTGAGCAAAAACTCGGTCTCTAGAGATAAGTTCACTTATTTCATCAGAGCATTTTCCATGGTAATATCGGTTTAGATCGAGAAGTGATTGTCAGTGTATTTCCATGGCGAACAGGAAATGGCGAGAGTTAAGTACAAGCAGAATTACCAGAATAATCCGGCCGCGTTACGACCTCAAAAGAACTCGCTACCTACTTTCTCTCAACAGAAGAGAATGTCGTTTACTCACGGGAGTGGTCACGGGACACTGCCTAACTGCTTTCCACGCAAGAACAATTGGACTCATCTCTGATTCCAATTGTAGAAGATGTGATGAACCGAATACGGATGAAACAGTTGAACATATCCTGTGCAAATGCCCCGCATTGGCCAGGCATCGCAAACAAATTTTAGGCAAAGCTGAACTCGAGAAATGTGCGTTAAGATAAATTTGAATTTTAGCACCAAGGACACAAACCATTTTACATTACAGAGTGTTTAACAGTGTTTTAACAGTGCAATGTTATTTTTTTTTAAAAGGGAGTTTTGAAAGAGTATCGAATAAAGGGGAACGGGGGCGGCCCTATTTATGGCGGGCAGGCCATGAGTCGGTAAGACTGCAATCTTTGATTCTAAAATAGTTGAATATAAAAATTCAATTTTTTAGTACTTTAAATTCGACACTTAACTCTAGTAATTTTTCGTGCAAAAAGTGGACAAATCCAGTGGTCACTACGGGAGCAATGGAACGTGTTCCGACCTGGCACATATATTGATGGTAGTATGGGTCATGTACTTTCTACATCTGGTTATAAAATTTGCCTGGTCAATTTAGAAGTTGGAGTTATACTGACTTTAAAATTCCAAATTCTATGTTAAATTTTTGGATGAATCTGCTGGTCACTATGGACACATGGACTGGAATTCCGAAATGAAAGTCATGTGTTAGATTATGTTATGGACACACTCTCTAGTCATATAGGTATGAGTTTTCTAGTCAGTTTTTAAATTGGAGGTATTTTATCCTAAAAACTGAAAATTTCAGGCCAAATTTTTCCAAAAAACTTGTGGTCACTATGGCAATTTGGACAAATGTTCCCGGATGAAAGTCATGTCATAGATAGTATTAATGATGTTCTTTCTAACCATAGCATCCAAATTTTCCTGATCAATTTAGAAATAAAAAAAAAATTGCTCTGAAGTTTTGAATTTCTATGTTAAGTTTTTGGATGAAACTAATGGTCACTATGGAAATATGGACAGGTGTTCCGGGATGAAAGTGGTACCATAAATAGCCCTAAGTATACTCTTTCCAATGATATCCAAAAAAATTTTGTGATCAATTTAGAAACTTGAGGTATTTTTATAATTCTGCAAATGTTCAGAAAAAAACAAAATTTATGAATAAAAAAAAAATTACCCTAAGTTTTAAAAAACCGATATGTTAAATTTACGAAAAAAAAAAAAAACAACCAACTTTAATAAAGTAAACTAACTGATTTTTTTTATAGAAAATAAAAACAACAAAAGAGGTTGGGGGAGGAGGGGGGGAGGCTGGAGGGAGTATTCTGCAAATGGCGGGCAAAATATAAAGTTAATTTTTTACTTTTTTTTTTATATTTAACTAAAAGGTTGGAGAAACATGGAATTAAAAATTGTCAAATTTATGTTGAATAAAACTGATGGTCACTATTGACCGGATTTCCGAAATGAAAGTTATGTGATAGATTATCCAATGGACATAAACTCTAGTCATAGCGTTGAAAGTTTTGTAATCAAATTTGAAATTGAAGACATTTGCTCCAGAAAACATAAGTTTTAGATCAAATTTTCCGATGTAACTCGTGGTCACTATGGCAATTAGAGCAAATTTTTTTAAACTGGTAGTCACTTTGGCCACAAGGAGTAGAATCCAAAAATGAGAGTCATGTGATGTATTATGCAATTTAAATACTCTCTAGAGTGTTGTCAATTTTGAAATCGGGGGTATTTGATCCCAAAAACAAGAAATTCTTAACCAAATTTTCCGAAGAAACTTGTGGTCACTATGGCAATTGGCGCAACTGTTCCGGTATAAAAGTCATGTTATATATAGTATTAATGATGTTCTTTCCAACCAAAGTTACCAAATTATCCTGATCAATTTAGAAATAAAAAAAATAATTTAAAGTTTTCAATATCTATGTCGAATTTTCGAATGAAACTGGTTACTATGGGAATAAGGACAGGTGTTCCGGGATGAGAGTGGTACTCTTAATAGCCCTTAGTGTGCTCTTCCCAAATATAACCATTAAATTTTTTTAATCAATTGAGATATAAGAGGTATTTAAATAATTTTACAAAAGTAAAAAAAAATTCAAGTCTATGTTAAAAATTTGGATGAACTGGTGGTCACTATGCCCACAAGGAGCAGAATTCCAAAATGACAGTCAGGTGATAGATTAAAAAATGGATATACCCTCTAATCGTTTTTTTGGGAGTTTTGTTGTCAATTTTGAAATTGAAGGTATTTGACCCTAAAATCAGCAAATGTTTAATCAAATTCTCCTATGAAACCTGTGATCACTATGTCAATTGACGTAACTGTTCCGAGATGAACGTCATATTGTAGATAATATTGATGATGTTCTTTTCAACTATATCCATCAAATTGTCCTGATCAATTTAGAAATAAAAAAAATAATTAATCTTGAGTTTTCAATTTATATATTAAATTTTTTAAAGAAACTCGTTACTATGGAAATATCGACAGGTGTTCCGGGACGTGAGTGGTACCATATATAGCCCTTAGTGTGCTCTTTCCAAATATAACCATTAAATTTTTCTGATCAATTTAGAAATTAGAGGTATTTAAAAAAATAAACTTAAGTTTCAACAATTTTATTAAAGAAAAATTAACATTTCAGTTAACAGCACTTAATGCTAAACTGTTAAAAATAAAAATAATGTTAGAAAATTGGCGGGAGTTTTTATTTTTATGTAATGTTATCTTTTTCTGATTTAAGTGCTTGAAATTTGTTGGTTAATTTTCCGATGAAATTTTTGGTCACTTGGTCACTTTTGGGAAAATGTTCCGGATTGAACGTCATGTTATAGATGATGTTCTTTCCAATCAAAGAAATTTTCCTGATAAATTTAGAAATAAAAAATGTTCAATGTTAAATTTTCCAATGAAAGTGGTTGCAATGTAAATATGAACAGGTGTTCTGGGATGAGAGTGGTACCATAAATAGCCCCTAGTGTGCTCTTTCCAAATATAACCATGGCATTTTTTTAATCAATTTAGAAATTAGAGGTATTTAAATAATTTTATTATAGTACAAATTTGAAATCTATGTTAAAAATTTGGATGAAACTGGTGGTCACTATGACAATTGGGGCAACTGTTCCGGGATGAATGTCATGTTATAGATAGTATTGATGATGTTCTTTTCAACTATAGTCATCAAACTTTCCTAATCAATTTAGAAATAAAAAAATAATAATCTTAAGTTTTAAATTTCTACGTTAAATTTTTTTAAAGAAACTGGTTACTATGGAAATATGGACAGGTGTTCCGAGATAAGAGTGGTACCATAAACAGCCCTTAGTGTGCTCTTTCCAAATATAACCATTAAATTTTTCTGATCAATTTAGAAATTAGAGGTATTTAAAAAAATAAACTTAAGTTTCAACAATTTTATTAAAGAAAAATTAACATTTCAGTTAACAGCACTTAATGCTAAACTGTTAAAAATAAAAATAATGTTAGAAAATTGGCGGGAGTTTTTTTTATGTAATGTTATCTTTTTCTGTTTTAAATACTTGAAATTTGTTGGTAAATTTTCCGATGAAATTTTTGGTCACTTGGTCACTTTTGGGAAAATGTTCCGGAATGAAAGTCGTGTTATAGATAGTATTGATGATGTTCTTTCCAATCTAAGATACGAAATTTTCCTGATCAATTTAGAAATAAAAAATGTTCAATGTTAAATTTTCCAATGAAACTGGTTGCAATGGAAATATGAACAGGTGTTCTGGGATGAGAGTGGTACCATAAATAGCCCCTAGTGTGCTCTTTCCAAATATAACCATGGTATTGTTTTAATCAATTTAGAAATGAGAGGTATTTAAATAATTTTACTAAAGTAAAAAATTTCAATCTATGTTAAAAATTTGGATGAAACTGGTGGTCACTATGGCAATTGGGGCAACTGTTCCGGGATGAATGTCATGTTATAGATAGTATTGATGATGTTCTTTCCAACTATAGCCATCAAACTTTCCTGATCAATTTAGAAATAAAAAAAATAATAATCTTAAGTTTTCCATTTCTATGTTAAATTTTTTTAAAGAAACTGGTTACTATGGAAATATGGACAGGTGTTCCGAGATGACAGTGGTACCATAAATAGCCCTTAGTGTGCTCTTTCCAAATATAACCACGAAATTCTTCTGGTCAATTTAAAAATTAGAGGTATTTAAAAAAATAAACATAAGTTTCACAAAAAAATTTAACATTCCAGTGTACAGTATGAAATGTTAAGCAAATAAAAATAATGTTATACAATTTGCAGAATTGTTTAAATGTAATGTTTGTTTATTTTTTTGGTTTTAAATACTTTTACGAATCTGGTGGTCACTATAGATATATGGATCGGAATTCCTAAATGAAAGTCACATGATAAAATATGCAATTACCATACTTTCTAGTAGTACCAGTACGAAGTATCTAGTCAATTTTAAAATTGCATTTGTATTTGATCCTAAAAACAGATAATTTAAAACCAAAGTTTCTGATGAAACATGTAGTCACTATGGAAATTTGCTTAAATGTTCCGGGATGAAAGTCATGTTGTAGATAGTATTGGTGATGTTATTTCCAAGCAAATTTACTAAATTATACTGATAAATTTAGAAATAAAAAAATAATAGAAAGTTCTCAATTTCTATGTTACATATTCGAATGAAACTGGTTACTATGGAAATGTGGACAGGTGTTCCGGGGTGAAAGTGGTAACCTTAATAGCCCATAGTGTGCTCTTTCCAAATATGGACAGGAAATTTTGTTGATCAATTTAGAAATAAGAGGTATTTGAATAATTTTACAATTATTCAAATACCAGGAGAAGAATTCCGAAATGAAAGCCATGTGATAGGTTAAACGATGGTCGTTGTGTTGAAAGTTTTGTAGTCAATTTTGAAATTAAAGTAATTTTATCCTAAAATCAGGAAATTTTAAATTAAATTTTCCTATAAAACTTGTGGTCACTACGGCAATTGGCGTAACTGTTCCGGGATGAGCGTCATATTATAGATAGTATTGGTGATGTTCTTTCCAACTATAGCCATCAAATTCTCCTGATCAATTTAGAAGTGAAAAAAAAAATATTAATATAAAGTTTTTAATTTCTATGCTAAATATTTGAAGGAAACTGGTCACTACGGAAATATGGACAGGTGTTCCGGGACGAGAGTGGTACTATAAATAGCTCTTAGTGTGCTATATCCAAATATAACCATGACAATTTTCTGATCAATTTAGAAATTAGAGGTATTTAAAGAATTAAACATAAGTTTTAACAAAAAGTTTAACATTCTAGTTAACAGAACTTAATGCTGAAATGTTAAATAAGTTAAAATAATAATGTTAGACAATTGGCGGGAGATTACATTTTTTTGGCGGAAAAATAACATTCTGTTAAGAATACATCTTTACACTGAAAAGTATGAAGTTTAGAAATATAAAAAAATTACATTAGGTCGGATCGATTTTAGTTTTTTTTTTTTTTAAACGGGAAGATCGCAAATGTTGAGAATGGATGTGAAAATAATTTACAAAAAAAATCGTCTTAGTTGGGTTTAAACTCAGTAACCGCTTTTGATATGGAAATCGGACGTTAACAATTTTGTAAGTAAATTCAACTGAAAAAACGTTTTTTTTTCCTATTAAAAAATGGGCTACTTATATTTCATTTAAAACAACAAACATTTTCACTTATTTTTAAACGTTAATAAATGACCAGACATTCCATTAAAACAAATGATATTTCAGTTATTTTACTACAAAAACCGTAAATTACACTGCGGAACACTAAACAATAAACAAGAGTGACGACCATCATTTCTATATATTTCGGACATGCTGATTCGAATGGCGTACTCCGTTTTTCGATGTATGGTACAGATTTCTTGCAAAATGTCGTTAAAGATTTGCTGAATTCGATCCAGTTTTTTAACAAAAAAATTTTGCAAAGTAAAGTATTTATACATTTTATGGCATGGAAAACAAAGATATGACTTATAGCAATATTTCTTATGCAAATTTGGTTTAAAGCTTTTGATCTTAAGCCCATAAATTCGCGAATTTCTTCATTTTTTAAGGTTTTCGCGAAATTAACAGCCAAATTGGTGTTTGATATAAAACTTGCTTTTAGTGAATCAAAAAGGCATCCCTAACAATACGAAAAGTGGACAAAAAACAGGTATGTTATATGGACCATCATGATGAAAATGGCGAAAACCCGTTTTTTTGTATATGGCAGCATCACTTTACAAGAGGATTTAAGGCTCCATCTTTTAGTATATAATGTGGGAACCTTAAACAGCTAACTGACCAAAAATTTGTCCAAAAAAGTTTCCATTTGCAAAATTTATCTTAACAAAAACTACTATTTCAGTGTTTGCCATACAATAATTAATAACACTGTGCAACAAATTTTGGGTCATTGCATTGAGCCTCAATGCCTTCAACGCCATATGAAAGTAGACCATCAAGTGGACAAAATCACCAAAGGGTTTTGCAAAGTCAGTTCGGATTTCTTTTTTATAGCCCACTGAAGTTTTTATTTTTTTATCAAAGGCGTTTGGAAAACGTCAAAAATACTATAATAAGAACACATCTGAGCTTCAAAATATGAGTTGATGTCTGCAGTGAAATTTTATGGCGGTTCTTTTCTTAGAACATTTTAACCCTCTAACGTCCATTTTAAGGGGTCATTTTAGTCCATTTTCAAAAACTAAACACAGAAGTCTTATAAAACGTCCATTTAGAGGGTTAAAATGTTCTACAAATATGTTCCTCATAAAATTTCACTAGGGGTTGTCAAATGTTCAAAGTTTGTGCGATATGCGCAAAATGCTTTAAAAGGGTCAAGTATAAATAATAAATGTTTGTTATTTTTTTTACCAAATCAGTGTTAAAAAATATTGACAAAAAACAGTGCAAATATACCTTTAAGCTAAAAATGATGTTCTAATGTGTTTAATAAAATTTTATGATGATTCTTTTCTTTGACCAAATTAACCCTCTAGCTCCCGTTTCAAAGGCTCGTTTTTGTCCTTTTTTAAAAGAAATACAAAAAAATCTATAAAAAAAGGCAGTTAGTGGGTTAAAATGTTTTACAAATATTTTCTGCATCAAATTTTACTAGGGCACGTCTAAGACAGAAAGTTCGTCCAGCATATAGAAAATGCTTAAAAATTTTAAAGTATTCAATTTTTTTTATATTTTTTTTTTGGGCCGAAATATAAAAAAAATAAGTAAAAAAGTTAAATTCGACTTTGTCGAATGTATTGATACCCTCCACAATGTAAAAAAGTTTATTTGCAAAAAAAAAAAAGTTTTTTAAAAAAAAAATCCGCGAAAAAAAATTTTGATAAAAAAAAAGTTTGACGAAAATATATATATTTTTTTTAAATATGTTTGTACTTTTTTCAATACCATTCGGTGATCAATTCTGTTCACATGTGTCAACCAGCAACCGAATTAAAGCATTTTGTGTTTTTAGGTTATGTCGGGCCCTTTTTTAGGCTCAAAAGAAAGCTTAGGTCTTTTCCCACCTAATTCTTCTTCGTCCTCATATATATTTTTGCTCCACCAACAATTTTCCGCTAGAACGGCATCACGCGACTTTTTCCCAAGATATCTGAAATGGTGATCACGGCCAAAGTATTAAACAGATAAAACAGATATATACACAGAGAAAACAGTTTAATTGTGCCAGCTGAATTTAAAGCCAACTGCATTGCATGGTTTACCGAAATTTATTTGAACCAACTGAAGTTAAATTTTCAAAACAAATTTTGGTTATCGAAATCGAAAATTTAGGTTGTTGTTATTAAACTATGCAGTTGGCTTTAAATTCGGCTGGCACAACTAAACTGTTCTCTCTGTGTAAGACTTAGGATATTTACTTGTTGTTGGCCTAAGTAGTTTGGTCAGTGTTGTCAGGTTTTTAGGGGTTTCCCCCCAGAAAAACCCCTAAATCGACTTTGACTTATCATAACTTTTTACATAATGATCGAATTTTTCCAAAATTATAATTTTTGGATTCTCCAACATTTTCTTTATAAGAGTAATACCTCAGATTGTTTTATTTTTTCAAATTAATATTTCTGTAGCCAAAAATCTATAAAAAGTCTGAAGACAATTTTGTGCATTTTTTTTACGAATGCCAATACATTAAACGTTTAATAAAGTAAATCTATTATACGTTTTATTTTGTTTAATGGATAAATCTAAAAAAAAAAAATGTTAAGGAAGCTAAATTGACCTTAATCTAAACTATCCAAAGTTTATTTCAAAAGTTATGGTAAGTCAAAGTCGATTTAGGGGGTTTTTTGGGGGGAAAACCCTAAAAACCTGACAACACTGAGTTTGGTATTGCATTTGAGCGAAATCGGTTCAGCGGTTCAAAAGTTATGAACACAAAATGTAAGAAGACCTCGAAAATTGTGATACATTCTACATAACCTAAAAACACTAAATGCTTTAATTCGGCTGCTGGTTGACACATGTGAATAGAATTGATCACCGAATGGAATTTAAACAAGTACAAACGCATTTTTTTACAAAAAAAAATTTTCGTCGAATTTTTTTTTTACCAACAAATTTTTTTCTCGATTTTTTGTTTTGTTTTTTTTTTGCAATAAACTTTTTTACATTGTGGAGGGTATCAATACATTCGACAAAGTCGAATTTAACTTTTTTACTTATTTTTTTTATATTTCGGCCCAAAAAAAAAAATATAAAAAAAATTGAATACTTTAAAATTTTTAAGCATTTTCTATATGCTGGACAAACTTTCTGTCTTAGACGTGCCCTAGTAAAATTTGATGCAGAAAATATTTGTAAAACATTTTAACCCACTAACTGCCTTTAGTTTAGTTTAGAGTTTAAACCCAACTAAGACGATTTTTTTTGTAAATTACTTTCACATCCATTCTCAACATTTGCGATCTTCCCGTTTAAAAAAAAAAAAACTAAAATCGATCCGACCTAATGTAATTTTTTTATATTTCTAAACTTCATACTTTTCAGTGTAAAGATGTATTCTTAACAGAATGTTATTTTTCCGCCAAAAAAATTTAATCTCCCGCCAATTGTCTAACATTATTATTTTAACTTATTTAACATTTCAGCATTAAGTTCTGTTAACTAGAATGTTAAACTTTTTGTTAAAACTTATGTTTAATTCTTTAAATACCTCTAATTTCTAAATTGATCAGAAAATTGTCATGGTTATATTTGGATATAGCACACTAAGAGCTATTTATAGTACCACTCTCGTCCCGGAACACCTGTCCATATTTCCGTAGTGACCAGTTTCCTTCAAATATTTAGCATAGAAATTAAAAACTTTATATTAATATTTTTTTTTTCACTTCTAAATTGATCAGGAGAATTTGATGGCTATAGTTGGAAAGAACATCACCAATACTATCTATAATATGACGCTCATCCCGGAACAGTTACGCCAATTGCCGTAGTGACCACAAGTTTTATAGGAAAATTTAATTTAAAATTTCCTGATTTTAGGATAAAATTACTTTAATTTCAAAATTGACTACAAAACTTTCAACACAACGACCATCGTTTAACCTATCACATGGCTTTCATTTCGGAATTCTTCTCCTGGTGGGCATAGTGACCACCAGTTTCATCCAAATTTTTAACATAGATTAGAAAATTTTTAACTTTTGTAAAATTATTCAAATACCTCTTATTTCTAAATTGATCAACAAAATTTCCTGTCCATATTTGGAAAGAGCACACTATGGGCTATTAAGGTTACCACTTTCACCCCGGAACACCTGTCCACATTTCCATAGTAACCAGTTTCATTCAAATATGTAACATAGAAATTGAGAACTTTCTATTATTTTTTTATTTCTAAATTTATCAGTATAATTTAGTAAATTTGCTTGGAAATAACATCACCAATACTATCTACAACATGACTTTCATCCCGGAACATTTAAGCAAATTTCCATAGTGACCACATGTTTCATCAGAAACTTTGGTTTTAAATTATCTGTTTTTAGGATCAAATACAAATGCAATTTTAAAATTGACTAGATACTTCGTACTGGTACTACTAGAAAGTATGGTAATTGCATATTTTATCATGTGACTTTCATTTAGGAATTCCGATCCATATATCTATAGTGACCACCAGATTCGTAAAAGTATTTAAAACCAAAAAAATAAACAAACATTACATTTAAACAATTCTGCAAATTGTATAACATTATTTTTATTTGCTTAACATTTCATACTGTACACTGGAATGTTAAATTTTTTTGTGAAACTTATGTTTATTTTTTTAAATACCTCTAATTTTTAAATTGACCAGAAGAATTTCGTGGTTATATTTGGAAAGAGCACACTAAGGGCTATTTATGGTACCACTGTCATCTCGGAACACCTGTCCATATTTCCATAGTAACCAGTTTCTTTAAAAAAATTTAACATAGAAATGGAAAACTTAAGATTATTATTTTTTTTATTTCTAAATTGATCAGGAAAGTTTGATGGCTATAGTTGGAAAGAACATCATCAATACTATCTATAACATGACATTCATCCCGGAACAGTTGCCCCAATTGCCATAGTGACCACCAGTTTCATCCAAATTTTTAACATAGATTGAAATTTTTTACTTTAGTAAAATTATTTAAATACCTCTCATTTCTAAATTGATTAAAACAATACCATGGTTATATTTGGAAAGAGCACACTAGGGGCTATTTATGGTACCACTCTCATCCCAGAACACCTGTTCATATTTCCATTGCAACCAGTTTCATTGGAAAATTTAACATTGAACATTTTTTATTTCTAAATTGATCAGGAAAATTTCGTATCTTAGATTGGAAAGAACATCATCAATACTATCTATAACACGACTTTCATTCCGGAACATTTTCCCAAAAGTGACCAAGTGACCAAAAATTTCATCGGAAAATTTACCAACAAATTTCAAGTATTTAAAACAGAAAAAGATAACATTACATAAAAAAAACTCCCGCCAATTTTCTAACATTATTTTTATTTTTAACAGTTTAGCATTAAGTGCTGTTAACTGAAATGTTAATTTTTCTTTAATAAAATTGTTGAAACTTAAGTTTATTTTTTTAAATACCTCTAATTTCTAAATTGATCAGAAAAATTTAATGGTTATATTTGGAAAGAGCACACTAAGGGCTGTTTATGGTACCACTCTTATCTCGGAACACCTGTCCATATTTCCATAGTAACCAGTTTCTTTAAAAAAATTTAACGTAGAAATTTAAAACTTAAGATTATTATTTTTTTATTTCTAAATTGATTAGGAAAGTTTGATGACTATAGTTGAAAAGAACATCATCAATACTATCTATAACATGACATTCATCCCGGAACAGTTGCCCCAATTGTCATAGTGACCACCAGTTTCATCCAAATTTTTAACATAGATTTCAAATTTGTACTATAATAAAATTATTTAAATACCTCTAATTTCTAAATTGATTAAAAAAATGCCATGGTTATATTTGGAAAGAGCACACTAGGGGCTATTTATGGTACCACTCTCATCCCAGAACACCTGTTCATATTTACATTGCAACCACTTTCATTGGAAAATTTAACATTGAACATTTTTTATTTCTAAATTTATCAGGAAAATTTCTTTGATTGGAAAGAACATCATCTATAACATGACGTTCAATCCGGAACATTTTCCCAAAAGTGACCAAGTGACCAAAAATTTCATCGGAAAATTAACCAACAAATTTCAAGCACTTAAATCAGAAAAAGATAACATTACATAAAAATAAAAACTCCCGCCAATTTTCTAACATTATTTTTATTTTTAACAGTTTAGCATTAAGTGCTGTTAACTGAAATGTTAATTTTTCTTTAATAAAATTGTTGAAACTTAAGTTTATTTTTTTAAATACCTCTAATTTCTAAATTGATCAGAAAAATTTAATGGTTATATTTGGAAAGAGCACACTAAGGGCTATATATGGTACCACTCACGTCCCGGAACACCTGTCGATATTTCCATAGTAACGAGTTTCTTTAAAAAATTTAATATATAAATTGAAAACTCAAGATTAATTATTTTTTTTATTTCTAAATTGATCAGGACAATTTGATGGATATAGTTGAAAAGAACATCATCAATATTATCTACAATATGACGTTCATCTCGGAACAGTTACGTCAATTGACATAGTGATCACAGGTTTCATAGGAGAATTTGATTAAACATTTGCTGATTTTAGGGTCAAATACCTTCAATTTCAAAATTGACAACAAAACTCCCAAAAAAACGATTAGAGGGTATATCCATTTTTTAATCTATCACCTGACTGTCATTTTGGAATTCTGCTCCTTGTGGGCATAGTGACCACCAGTTCATCCAAATTTTTAACATAGACTTGAATTTTTTTTTACTTTTGTAAAATTATTTAAATACCTCTTATATCTCAATTGATTAAAAAAATTTAATGGTTATATTTGGGAAGAGCACACTAAGGGCTATTAAGAGTACCACTCTCATCCCGGAACACCTGTCCTTATTCCCATAGTAACCAGTTTCATTCGAAAATTCGACATAGATATTGAAAACTTTAAATTATTTTTTTTATTTCTAAATTGATCAGGATAATTTGGTAACTTTGGTTGGAAAGAACATCATTAATACTATATATAACATGACTTTTATACCGGAACAGTTGCGCCAATTGCCATAGTGACCACAAGTTTCTTCGGAAAATTTGGTTAAGAATTTCTTGTTTTTGGGATCAAATACCCCCGATTTCAAAATTGACAACACTCTAGAGAGTATTTAAATTGCATAATACATCACATGACTCTCATTTTTGGATTCTACTCCTTGTGGCCAAAGTGACTACCAGTTTAAAAAAATTTGCTCTAATTGCCATAGTGACCACGAGTTACATCGGAAAATTTGATCTAAAACTTATGTTTTCTGGAGCAAATGTCTTCAATTTCAAATTTGATTACAAAACTTTCAACGCTATGACTAGAGTTTATGTCCATTGGATAATCTATCACATAACTTTCATTTCGGAAATCCGGTCAATAGTGACCATCAGTTTTATTCAACATAAATTTGACAATTTTTAATTCCATGTTTCTCCAACCTTTTAGTTAAATATAAAAAAAAAAGTAAAAAATTAACTTTATATTTTGCCCGCCATTTGCAGAATACTCCCTCCAGCCTCCCCCCCTCCTCCCCCAACCTCTTTTGTTGTTTTTATTTTCTATAAAAAAAATCAGTTAGTTTACTTTATTAAAGTTGGTTGTTTTTTTTTTTTTTCGTAAATTTAACATATCGGTTTTTTAAAACTTAGGGTAATTTTTTTTTTATTCATAAATTTTGTTTTTTTCTGAACATTTGCAGAATTATAAAAATACCTCAAGTTTCTAAATTGATCACAAAATTTTTTTGGATATCATTGGAAAGAGTATACTTAGGGCTATTTATGGTACCACTTTCATCCCGGAACACCTGTCCATATTTCCATAGTGACCATTAGTTTCATCCAAAAACTTAACATAGAAATTCAAAACTTCAGAGCAATTTTTTTTTTATTTCTAAATTGATCAGGAAAATTTGGATGCTATGGTTAGAAAGAACATCATTAATACTATCTATGACATGACTTTCATCCGGGAACATTTGTCCAAATTGCCATAGTGACCACAAGTTTTTTGGAAAAATTTGGCCTGAAATTTTCAGTTTTTAGGATAAAATACCTCCAATTTAAAAACTGACTAGAAAACTCATACCTATATGACTAGAGAGTGTGTCCATAACATAATCTAACACATGACTTTCATTTCGGAATTCCAGTCCATGTGTCCATAGTGACCAGCAGATTCATCCAAAAATTTAACATAGAATTTGGAATTTTAAAGTCAGTATAACTCCAACTTCTAAATTGACCAGGCAAATTTTATAACCAGATGTAGAAAGTACATGACCCATACTACCATCAATATATGTGCCAGGTCGGAACACGTTCCATTGCTCCCGTAGTGACCACTGGATTTGTCCACTTTTTGCACGAAAAATTACTAGAGTTAAGTGTCGAATTTAAAGTACTAAAAAATTGAATTTTTATATTCAACTATTTTAGAATCAAAGATTGCAGTCTTACCGACTCATGGCCTGCCCGCCATAAATAGGGCCGCCCCCGTTCCCCTTTATTCGATACTCTTTCAAAACTCCCTTTTAAAAAAAAATAACATTGCACTGTTAAAACACTGTTAAACACTCTGTAATGTAAAATGGTTTGTGTCCTTGGTGCTAAAATTCAAATTTATCTTAACGCACATACTCGAGAATCTGGAGGAAATCGCAGTTATGGACCTTATGCGCGTTAAATTGTTTGCAACATGGACTAACGCGTTTTATCCACGTCGTTGAAGGAACATGTGGTATTGCTATGGACCAGCCGGTCTATGCGAGGAGTTCAAAATTTTGAGCTCCGCCACCCCTAACCTAACCTAACCATCGGTTAAAAAAAGTCACACAAACCACATTCTGACGATGCTGCAATGAGTCAATAGAGTTGGATACCCTATTGTCGTTCATAACCATCAGCGCTCGTTTTTAGACACGATCCATGAGCTCCAAAATAAACTCTGCCCACATATAGGGGATTGCTATATCATCTTCTGTCGGATATAGGTAGTAAAAATAGTAAGGAGATCAGATGAGGTGAAGTACTTCTTACACCAGTTAAAAAAAAAAACAATACCCTTGAATGCTTCTTTTGACACTTGAAAAACGTACTCGACGTTTTGGGTGGAAAAGATATCGTACGTTTCCTCGATATCTTTTCCACCCATATGCACAGACGCTGTTGTCTCCACACTCCTGTGGGTCAAAATTTAGTGTGAGTGCATTGAATCTGACCCTAATCGTAAGACCTCACTTGGGGATTGTCAACAGGTCTTGATTAAGTGTGTCATTAATAATTTTCCTTCTGCCCTTAAATTTAAGAAGGCTTGTCCTACGGTCAAAGAGTAGATATGGTTAGAAGTCATAAAAATATAAGAAAAAGCGAAGGAAAAAAACACAACCTTGCGGTATCCCTGAATGACGTTGAAACTCGTCTGATGAGAACCTATCTACACCATTTCGAACTGTATTTCAGAAATTATCAATTGTATTTCAGAAATTATCAATTGTTTTACGAAGGTTAGTTTCTGAAATACAATTGAAAATTTCTGAAATACAATTGATAATTTCTGAAATACAATTGATAAATTCGGAAATACAATTTCAGAAATAAACAATTGTTTTACGAAGGTTAGTTTCTGAAATACATTTGATAATTTCTGAAATACAATTGATAATTTCTGAAATACAATTGATAAATTCTGAAATACAATTGATTATTTCTAAAATACAATTGATAATTTTCTGAAATACAATTGATAATTTCTGAAATACAATTGGAAAAGGTGTATAACAACAATCTCTGAGGAAGCTTCAAATAAATCATGAAAAGTCATTATCAACACAAAAAGCATCAAGCTTGAATAAAGGAACACCGTGTCACACGCAATCAGCGTTGCCAATTTAGCTTTTTTCCCGCTAGATTTAGCTTTTTTTTTAATTTTTCGCGGGAAAATTTTGCATTTAGCTTTAAGCGGATTTTTTAGCTTTTTTTGAAAATTTTTTGGCTTTTTTTTAGCTTTTTTAGACTTTTGTTGAACTTTTTTCATTAAATATCAATGTAAAAAGAGAAGAAACATAATTTTTTACTTGAAAAATTTCTAGTTGTGTTCAAAAACACAATTATATTTCAGAAACATCTAACTACTATTTATATTTTAAAGTTTGTCTAAATTAGTTTTCTTTTAATTTTATATTTTTATTTATTTTTTTTTCAGAATTCTAATAAGTAATTGAAAATTTTTAAAACTTTAATAAAAATTTTTAAAATGTATTTGGAAAAGTCTTAAATATAAATTTGAGAAAATGAAATTTTTGGAACATATAAAGAAGTTTCTAATATTTAGTATTTTGTGAAATAAAACTCAAAATTTTTAAAATATAAATGAAGATTTCTGAAATGTATTTGTAAATTTTTTTAATATTGTTTGTATTTTCTGAAAAATATTTGGGAAAGTGTTTATGAATTTATAACCCGTTTTTCTAAATATTCGGAAATTATTAAAGAAATTACCACTTCCAATTTTTCCCAAATTTCTAAACTTTATTTAAAAATGTAATTCAAACAATTTGAAATACATTCTGAAATGCAATTGAAAAAATCCAAAAAAAAAAATCAAAATTGTATTGGAAAATTTCGTCAATTTATTTGGAAATTTATAAACAACGTTTTGAAATTTCTGAAATGCAATTTGAGTTTGTTAACGTTAAAGATTTTCTTGATTGTATTATTTTTAGTCCTTATTTATATGTACCTATATTCGAAATTTTCGGAAACAAATTTTTTTTCAAATTTATGAAGATTTGTTATATTTTAATATTTTGTTTATTATTAAGCATAATTTTAGTCCCAAATATGCTTTAGAAGGAATAACAGATCCCTTTTTTGGAATTCAATTGTAAAATCGAAGAAAAAGCTAATTTAAATCAATTAAAAAAAGTTTAGCTTTATTTTTTAGCTTTTTTTCAACTTTTTTAGCTTTTTTTAGCGGGTTTTTTGAAAAAATCTAGCTTTTTTTGTTTTCAAATTCTGGCAACGCTGCACGCAATAAAACGCCTTGGAAATATCTAAAGCAACCAACTTACTTTCTTCAAAATGATGGATCGAAAGACTTAAGCGTTCTGATAGGATCGCCAACAGGGTTCCCATAGAACGAGTTCTTTGAAAACCATACTGTCGATCGCTTTAAAGATATTTAGCCTCCAGATTTGTCTCAAGATGGCAATTTAAGAGCGCAGAGCATATTGTGATTGGGCGGTTATTATTAGGGTTGGTAGCCGCACCCATTTAAGAGATTGGCTGCACATTGGCAAACTTCTAACAAGCGGGAAAGACTCCCGCACGGTATGACAAAGTGAAACGGTTAGCCTAACCATAGCAAAACAAACAAGTAAATAAGTTAAATTCGACCTTGCCGAATTTATTGGTACCCTCCACAATGTAAAAAAAGTTTATTTGAAAAAAAAAAACAAAAAAAAAATTTTTTTGAAAAAAAAATTCGCGAAAAAAATTTTTTGGTGAAAAAAAAAAAATCGGCCACAATTTTTTTTGTTTTGTAAAAAAATATGGTTGTACTTGTTTAAATACCATTCGGTGATCAATTCTGTTCACATGTGTCAACCAGCAGCCGAATTAAAGCATTTTGTATTTTTAGGTTATGTTGAATGTACAAAAATTTTCGAGGTGTCCTTACATTTTCTTTCATAACTTTTGAACCACTGAACCGATTTCGCTCAAATGCAATACCAAACTACTTAGGGCAACAACAAATAAATATGCTAAGTCTTAGTCATATCTGTTTAATACTTTGGCCGTGATCGCCATTTCCACAGACGGACAGACAGATGGACATCGCTAGAATGTCTTAAAATCGATCACTAATCAATAATATATATACATTATGTGGTCCTAGACCGATATTTCGATAAGTCACAAACGGAATGTCCATCTAATTGTAAGTGGAGGGTATAAAAACAGGTAAATCTTAGATTTCGGTCCACTATAACATATTTGAATTTCAGAACAGTCGGAGTGTAAGCAATGGGATACTTTCCTTGTTTGTGTCAGAGGGTATATATAAGTTTGTCATTCCGTTTGTAACTCATCATAATATCGGTCTAGGACCCAAAATAAAAAAAGGCTTAGTGAAAGTAATGAAAATTAACAATAGCTTAATGAAAAATGACTCACGGTGTCAACCGAAGCCAGCTTTCATTTGATAAATGATACTGGTGTTATTAAACTTCCTGGCAATGAAAACTTACATAGAAATAATGAAAATATTCGTAGAATGTGAAATTTGAAACGTTTTATCAAGTTTCTCATGAAATGCATGAAATTATTCATTGATTAAAGGTTGAATAGCGGTAGGTAAGTGAAGAAAAATTACATCTTTACTCCCCAGCTACACCTAACATAATAATGTAGACACAAAGAAACAAAAGCATGCAAAACAATAACAGATTTGTGTTGCTTTGCTTTGTGTGTGTGTTTGTTGCTTTATGTATACATAATTATGTTAGGTGTAGGTGGGGAGTTAAATTAAAATAAACGACCATTCGTCATATGTCTTCATTAGCTCGTGTACCACAATTTGTTGGTAAGTCATGTGTAACCGTAACTGACATTTTCTTTTATTTACGTGATTGTAGTAAACAAGCTAGAAAAATACACTTTTAACTTTATTTAAGGTTTGCCCTTAATTTTTTTCACACAAAGTTTTACTTACTTAACTTTAAATTATAATTCATTCGTAAAAGCACAAAATTATATAAAACAACGAGAATTTAGGTAAATTTATAATTAATCATTTATATTGTCATTTTGAATTTCGTATAGAAAGCCTGAAAAAAAATATATTCGTGCCGCTAAACAGATGCGAAACTTTTAACAGGTGTCACAAACATAATTTAATGCATTTGTTGAATAAAACTACAAAATGTTATATGTGAGCAGAATTGAATACCGAATGGTATTTAAATAAGTACAAACATAATTTTTTACTCAAAATTTTTTTTTTCGAAATTTTTTCCCGATTTTTTTTTTTTTTTGTAAACAAAGTTTTTTTTGCAATAATTTTTTTACATTGGCCAAATTTTACTTTTTTACTTGGTTTTTTCTATATTTCACACTTTTTACATTGTATTTTTTTTACCCAGTTTTACATAGGGATTTTTCTGGGTTAGTTTTATGTTCGTTTATTTGTGGATTTTATAGTTTTAGTCGCTCTGATGAGGCGCTTGAAGTTAAAAACAAAAAATAAAATAAAAAAATAGAAGTACAAAAATTAACAAAAGAATTTGAATTTGTATGTTGTTTTCGTCATCGTTATTATTATAATCATTACTAACAATACAATATGTCTTGATAATGCCGCCACTGCACAATGGGAAGGAAAATAAAAAAATAATGACATTTTTTTATACCCTTCACTTACAAGGAAACTATCCCATAGCTTACACTCCGATTGCTCTGCAATTTATATATGTTAATAAGTACCGAAAACTAAGTTTAAACTGCTATTTTTATCGGCTATCCCGGTGGTTTAAACAACGGTAGCCACCTTATGAAAAATGATGACCTTTCGGGAAAATCTGAATAAAAGCCGAACTAACAGGAATTTCGCCAAAAGCAAAAACAAGTCTCGGCTTAAACTTAATAAAGATTATTATATATGAATTTGGGGGCCGTACGTATATACTTCTATATATAAAGTAGCTCAACATTTACACATTTTTGACAAAAACAAACTTAAAAATATACAATTTTGCCACCGACACACTATTGGATAGGCCATAAAAAAACCTTTCCATCCATATATAATGTTCATATAGTTCCTTAGAAAGAAATACGAAAAAAACGAAAAAAGTCCCGTTTTTCATCCTCCCATTTCCCCCTTTTAACCTTTACTATAGCCGATAAAAAAAACGGAAATAGGAAATACCAGAAACCGGTAAAGGAAATACCAAAAATGTCTATAATTTTTAGAAATTCAATTTTTCTTCTGCATTTTTTCAACTTGAACCCTTATAACAAATATAATTAGAGCCCGTGCTCGATCTGTACTTACAGAAAAAATCAAAGGAAAATCTTAGATTTTATTCCTCTATAACATATTAAAAGTCCAGGACAATCGGAGTGTAAGCTATGCGATACCTTCTTGTTAGTGTTATAGGGTAAGTTTGTCATTCCGTTTGTAACTCATAGAAATATATTATATATTATTGATCAGGGATCGATTCTAAGACATTCTAGTGATGTCTGTCCGTCTGTTGAAATGGAGATAACGGCCAAAATATTAAGCAGATATCGCTTAAACTTAACGTATTTATTGGAAGTTCTCCTGATCAGTTTGGTATTGACATTTGAGCAATATCGGTTCAGCAGTTCAAAAGTTATGAACGAAAATGTAAGGATACCTTGAAAATTTTGATATATTCCTAGTGTGACCATTTTTTCCAGAACTCAAATCAGTACACCCATTCTTTTTCCTAAACAAAATTCTGTGTAGTCTTGCTATAGAAAATGACGAATGCTTTCAGCTTTCAAAAATTTTACTTACACAATTGTAGTTGTTTGGGGTCAACTAGTATTACAGTAAAAACAACTGTTGAAAACAACTTATTACCTGTTGTAGTTATTTTACAGACAGTTGTAAAAAAATATTTGACCCAAACCACTTCCTGATCATTTTATTTCTTTAGACCGAATTTACATTAGGCAATTTTAATTGCCGCAATTCTGATTTTCTAGTGTATCAGAGAGAGATCTAAGATTCTTTTCTCTCTCTCTGATACACTAGAAAATCAGAATTGCCGCAATTAAAATTGCCTAATGTAAATTCGGTCTTAGCAAATCCGGAACATTCTTACGACTTTTTCCTTGAGTTCTGCGATCTTTCATGTTAGGAAACCTCTTAGATTATGAGCGCATATTTCTTAAAAATAACTTAGATCCGGTAGCTTTTTTTCAAAAGCTCAAACTTTGTGTATATATTTTTGGAATAAACCCCCTAAAATTCTGATGACTTTACACAGAAAGAAATAAAAAAAAAAATTGAGTAAATTTTTAATACTATTGAGTAAAAAATTACTCAATTTTCCACCAGTAAACGATTTAATAGTATTGAGTAAATTTTTAATAAAAATTTATTAAATGTTTGCCAAAAAAATTTGAGTAAATTTTTAATTGACACTATTAAGTGCAGGAACAGAAAAAGAAGCACCACCTTTTAAAAACAGAACAAGTTTTATTTCACATCGGCGCCGGCCACCGGTTTAATCTGCCAAACCGTATGGAAAAAGTCGTGCCGGGCTTATTCTGTTTCTACTCTAAAAAAAACAAAGTTTAAAAAAATTTCATATTTTTTTACAAAGAAAAAAAAACATGTTTTTTCAAACTTTACCAAATATATTTTTGTCTAAAAGACATAAAAAAATTTTATAAATATGATTACAAACTTTCATGTATAAATACAAAAAACTATAAACTAAACGAGAATTAAAAAAACTAAGAAAATTCCAAAAAAAAATTAAAAAAGCTATTAAATTCTTATTAAATTATTTACTCAATTTGTTTTAAATTTTTGAGTAAATTTTTAATTGCGTCAATTAAAAAATTACTCAAAACTTTTTTTAAATTTAAACAAGTGATTACTCAAATTGTTTTTCCCCATATTTTTTTCTGTGTACCTAACCAAAACAACTCACAAGGGAAGTCTCCCTGGTGTCACCCTCCGATCTTCATGAAATTTGGATATGTTGTTAAGAACGAAAATTAATTCGACACGTATTTTTTTTTAGCGGCCCAAATTCATTTTTAGGGGTGGTCGATTTGTATGGGGGGAAATTGACCTTTTTCAGTTTTTTACGATTTACGCCTATTTAAACAAGATTAATATAGGCATGTGTGGTATCAGATTAAAGGTATGAAAAATACCTATCTCGTGGTGCTAACAACGGGCAAACGAAGTTAATATTTTTTGACTTATTAACAAAAATGTCCTAAAATTTTGGTATTTTACTCAATATGATGAAAAGTTGTGCATGTTTTGACACGTTCTTAGCACACGTAGATAGGTTTTCCAAAGACCTTTCATTTGGTATGTAACATGACTAGGTTTCTTTGCATAATATGGGAGATAAACAAAAAAAAACTGAAAAATGGCCTTGTCTTCCCCCCTCCTTTTTACCCCCTAAATATGAATTTGGGCCGCTAAAAAAAAATACGTGTCTCTTTATTTTTTCTGCTCTACAAATTAAAACCAATTCCATAAAGATCCGCGGGTGACACTAGGGAGACTTCCCTTGTCAGTTTTATAGGTAACTTAAAATAAAACATAATTTTTTATATTTACAAAAATCCGCGCTGTTTTATATTATTTTGTGGTTTTACTAATTTATTACAATTAAAGGTTATAGTAAAATTTTCTCTGAGAAAACTAACAAGGGAAGTCTCCCTGGTGTCACCCTCCGATATTCATGAAATTTGGATATGTTGTTAAAAACAAGAATTAATTCGATTTGTATGGGGGGAAATTGACCTTTTTAAGTTTTTTTACGATTTACGCCTATTTAAACAAAATTAATATAGGCATGTGTGGTATCAGATTAAAGGTATTAAAAATACCTATCCCGTGGTGCTAACAACGGGCCAAAGAAATTAATATTTTTCGACTAATTAACAAAAATGTCCTAAAGTGTTGGTATTTTACTCAATATGACGAAAAGTTGTGAATGTTTGAAAACGTTCTTAGCACAAGTAGATAGGTTTTCCAAAGACCTTTCATTTGGTATGTAACATGACTAGGTTTCTTTGCATAATATAGGAGATAAACGAAAAAAACTGAAAAATAGCTTGACTTTCCCCCTCCTTTTTACCCCTAAATATGAATTTGGGCCGCTAACATAAAATACGTGTCCCTTTATTTTTACTGCTCTACAAAATAAAACCAATTCCATAAAGATCCGGGGGTGACACTAGTGAGACTTCCCTTGTAAGTGAAACCCATAAAAAATGTAATAGTGTATTTTTTCAAGCATATATACTACAATCACGTAAATTAAATAATATTTCAGTGACGGTTACACATTTAAGGTTGCAATTTTCCTTCGCTTAGACGGTATTTATACACAGCCTTTTTTTGCTTGCAATAAAGTCTTGCAACTTTTTTTTGTTGGCAAACGGGGGTGAAAAGAAAACGGGGTAGAAAAAAAATCACTAATTCTGTTTTCCTTCTTCTATGCTTCTCACCCCCGTTTGCCTACAAAAAAAAGTTGCAAGACTTTATTGCAAGCAAAAAAAGGCTGTGTATAAATACCCTCTTACCTACTGTTATTCCACATTTAATCAATGGATACTTACTTGCATAAATTTCATGAAAAACTTCATAAAATGTTTTAAACAATGTTTCAATATTTCCACGTAACGAAAATTTGTTTTTATTTTTTGGAAAAAAACTTTGAAAATTTTTAAAATAACTAACAGAAATAGTTGTTTAATATTTTTCATACAAAAAAAAACTGACTTTATAGTTGAAAACAACTAACTACTGTAAAATATACAAACAACATGTAGTAACTTACATAATTTTCTGAGTGTGTGCATACTGAGGTTGGAGGTTCTTAAACATTTCAAAAGAAAAATCCAATTTTTTTTTTTTCATAAAAAAAATGTAAAATTATAAAACTTTTTCATTAAATCTATCGTCCCATTGTGCTCCTTAAACATATTGTATTGTTGTTGTATTCTATAACGTTATCGTTCGTATTATTTAGGTGATTTACCTTCATTTACCTCTCTGAATAACAAAAAAAAAAAATATGTCGCACTTACCTTTTCTTGCTTAGTAGGTAAAATAAAAAGCTTCAAATTGTTTACCCCATGTTCACGAACGAGAGTATTAGATAAAAATTCTACTTTATTTATTTTTGTTGTTGCTGCTGTTCTTTAACTGCTATTGTTGTAGATTCTCTCATTTGTTATTTAATGTATTTTTCGGCTTGATTGAATTTTCTACAAATTCTATGTTATCTTGAAGTATTGCAAATGATGAAGTAATCAAAAATTCTGTTTAATTCAGAGACGTAAACAGATAAAAAATTTTTAAGGGGTTTCCATAATTAATATTTTACTTCAACATTTTAAAAATGGGTCTTACACACAAAAAAAAACTTTGTCAAATTACTAGGAAAAGTCTCGTAATCCCATTTTACCAATATTTGAACGTTTTCCTTGTTTTTTAACAAACAAATTTGGATTGAAATTTACATTTTTTTTTGTAATTTTACAAATTTCCAAGATAATTTTACAAAAAAAAATCTAGTAAATTCACGAGAATTTCTTGTAATTTTTATTTAGGCAAAAAAACTGTAAATTAACAATTTTATTGGTAAAAATCTCGTAAAATTACAAAATTATTGGTAAAAAGATGGAAAATTACTAGGAATTTTCGTAAAATAGGAGATAGCAAAAATCTAGTAAAGCTATGAAACCTTGTATATTTTATCGTGTCAAAAAATTAGTAAATTTACAATTTTATTGGTAAAAACCTTGTAAAATTACAAAATTAATGTAAAATTACTAGGAATTTTTGTCAAATAGGAGGTAGCAAAAAAAAAAACAAGAGAGTTAAATTCGGCTGTGCCGAATCTTTCTACCCTCCAACATGCATAAAAAATAAAAAAAAATCCAGGGGCGTTTTCTTTTTTCGGGGGTTGGGGGGGGGGGGGGCAAATTTCCTCTCGAATATGTGTTTAAAAAATAAGATGCTTTTTGCACAAAAGGGGGGGGGGGCCCCGAAAAAAAAGACATTTTCTAATTCTCTGGGTCCAAGTGCAGGACTTTTAACTTCTTGTAGCATAAAAATGTTGCATTTGTTAAACAAAAACACAAAAAATCACATAAAAAAATGCTATTTTCAGAGGTTGGTTAAGTTCTTCAAGAGGGAACTTTTTGCCCCCTGGTCCGATTTTTGCTCATTTACGAACTTAACCTGCCTATTAACATAAGACATATTTGTGCCAAATGTCGGGAGTCTAGCTCTTTTATTTTGGACTGCATCGTGTTAACTAACGGACAGACGGACGGACATCGCTACAATGTCTTAGAATCGATCACTGATCATAAATATATATACTTTATGGGGTCCTAAACCGATGTTTTGATGCGTTACACACGGAATGACAAAGTGAGTATACCCCCATACTGTAGTTGGAGGGTATAAAAATATTTTCAGTTTCTGAAACATTTTTCCCATATAGAAAAATTCTTAGATACTTTGATTCTGTGACTTCGCCATATAGAAAAATGTTTAGATTCTAAGACATTTCGGTATAAAAAAACTCCTAAGCTCTGGGTATTCTGTATAGAAAAATTCTTAGATTTACACATTTTTCCTTCAGATTCCGATAATTTTCTTAAATTTTTGTTTTTATTAAAGAACAATTTTTTTTCTCTACCAAAAAACTTTCAGTTTTTGATACATTTTCCTTCAACAGAAATTTCTCTGTGACATTTTAGGTATTTTATGCCTTTTCAAATTCCTCATTCCTCGTTTCATTAATTCCTTCATGCCTTGTTTCACTTCAAATTACAACATCAATTTACAAAAATTTTCACCTTTTTGGTATTAAATACTTATATCCGCATCTGTTTTAAATCATTTAATTGTTTATTAAATGACTGTGTTAAATACCCAGGAAATAATTCTCTCAAAAATTCTCTAGTACCCTGGTTTTACACTATTATTTTTTTTGTTGTTTTGTATATTTTTTTTATGAGTTTTTGAAAATATACTTGAAATGCAGTAGAGTCATATGAAGAAGACGGGGAATTTTTACTCGATAACAACAATTCATA
Source organism: Pegoplata infirma (assembly GCA_963921195.1). Classification (NCBI taxonomy): domain Eukaryota; kingdom Metazoa; phylum Arthropoda; class Insecta; order Diptera; family Anthomyiidae; genus Pegoplata; species Pegoplata infirma. Next base: position 127,578,367 of record OY992539.1, on the reverse strand, counting down.
AAACTTAAAAAACCAGCAACCAAACTAAACTGCCAACATATGTTTACCTTCTGTTCCTTAATCTTTTTTTTTTTTTTTTTTTTTTTTTTTTTGTAGTTTATTGTGACATACATAACGAGGAAAAAGAAAATATTATATACGAAATTCGAAAAAATAAAACAATACGTCAATAGCAAAAACTTAACGCAAAACAACAAAAAAAAGTATTTAAATCCACTTTTACTCATTTTATTTTGAATGAATTTCCTCATTTGTCAGTTTTAATTCCACCCGCAAGTGCTGTTTTCAAATGACGTTTTTTTTTTTTTTATATATAAATACTCCAACACACATACATACATTTTTTAAACATTATGTACATCCCTACCGATTACTCGTACTTTGATGTACTATATTAACGAAAAGAGTTTTAAAGAATTTATTCTTTAATTTTTGGGGGGAGCAAGTTTATTTGTTGTTAGAAAGATTATTGAAGAACTTTGCAGGATCTCCAATTCCTTTGACTGATCTTTTTTTTGTAAATCCCTGTTAATTTAATATATTTTACTCCAGTCGATTGCCAACATCAGTATACAGCAGTATAAATAATTATACTGTTCGACAACAAAACCTCTCAGTAAAATATCCAACTGATTCTTTTAGATTTTCCTCTCCTGAATCCAAATCTGCCATCAATTTTTTTTAGCACGTACCGTTTTTGGGACATTCGCTGTTAAAATTTCAAAAAACCAATAACTTTGCACTTTTGGGGGTCTGCAATCCAATTTTTCTAGCATGTTCCGTTTTTGAGATATTCGCGTTCGAGATTTTCGCGTGGAAAAATTTTCAAATGCGAATATCTCGAAAACGGAACATGTTAGAATAGTTTGGATTGCAGTTTTGGAATCAGGAGGCTCATTTTATATAAAATCAAGTCATATTTTTGGAAGAATCTGTAACAGTGAATCACCAAAAGTGCGAAATTATTGGTTTTTTGACTTTTTAACAGCGAATATCCCAAAAACGGTACATGCTAGAAAAATTGGATGGCAGATTTGGATTCAGGAGGGCAAAATCAATAAGAATCAGTTGGATAGTTCACTGGGAGGTTTTTGTTGTCGAACAGTGTAATTATTTAGCAATAACTCGAAAACAGGATCTGCTAGGATTTTCGTATTAACGTTTTTTAAAGCTCAAAATAAAGAGGAGTGAAATGCCATTAGCCAATTTTGTCACCATTTTAACACAACCTAAACCTGCTTGAATAGGGATCACAATCAAAGATGAATATTTCTTGTGTACGGAAGAATGTCATACTATGATAGACCATTTTGTCATTATCAAACATATTATGAGTAGTTAGGATCAATATGGTCGCTATTCTTCATCCTTCTTCCCTCAGTACATGGTCGCTTCAGTAACACAACCTGATGTCATATTTTCGGAACTCTTTGCAGAAGTCTCTCGTGATAGTCATGCCAGGGCTGCTGCGTATCTTTATGGGTAGCCTGACTTAAGGGTATATACCCTCCGAATGGAGGAAGTTAAGAGTAGTCTTTATCCCCAAAGCGGTAAAGATAAACTGCAATAGTGCAAGGGACTACATCGTTTTTATTGAAAAGTGAAAAGTAAAGCCGTTATTCTTGAACGTGGAAGTTGCGTTCAACAATTTCAAAATATCAATCCTTCATATCTATCAAAATACAGGCACGGAAAAACAGATTACTCAATGGACGGGAAATATTCTGGAAGCAGGGCAATTAACTCGAGGATAGGTGATGGTGAAGCAAGTAAAGTCGTTACAAGGGGCACTCAACAAGGGGGAGTGATCTCTACCCCTTTGTGGAATCTTGCAATTAATAATATCACCGAGTCACTCAACGGAATGTGTATCAAGGTGCCCAGGCAGAAAAATGCAAACGGGCCAACTTTGGACTCAAGTTGGCTACGATATTACCAACGTTGGCGAATCATACGGATTTCTACGTCTATGACGTCAAGCCGAAGTTGAAATGATAACAGTAGCCAACTATCGCTCGACTTTTGTTTTGACGTTAGACAAACATTGATTTTACAAATTTACGACATTGAGTAAACTCTTGCTTAGGAGTGCTGAAAATTCCGGTATAGTGCGTGTTAGTTACCATTTTGTTCAAATTGGTTGAAAAGGCAACTATGTACTTTAGGTTAATAAAGAGTTGAGGTCTATTAAGATCGTTATGTGCTTTTTACACCTGCAGGATAACTTTCGGAAGAAGGTAAACCGTTTATCATCCGCTGGATGTATGGTGCAATAATGACGACCTTGTGTGGTAAAGAGCAGTGGATAAGAAATCATATATCTGGAACCTACTGAAGGAACAACGACTGGCATGTGTGGATATCACTGGTGCTATCAGATTGGCCTGAAAGTTATACTAAACAGTGAATATCTACATCAAGAGACAGCAACAAGATCGGCTTACATGTTAAGATAGCCGCAAATGCTTTAGCAACGCTCTTGGGGACGCTCGACCGAAACTGGAACAGAAAAACAACTATATTTCACCGCAAATGAGCTTTGACAGAACCTACGAAGTCCAAGTACCAACTGTGAAAAACTCGACGGAAAACTCTATTTTAACAGAGAATGCGATCTTAATTTTAACGGACGGATCGAAGATGGAGTTTGGTATGGGTTTGGGAGTTTATTTTGAATGTCTTGAAATCGGGGCCTAATTGAGACTTCCGGACAAGTGAAGTGTTTCCTGTCTAAAGTACTTGCAAATTTATAAAGCCGCCCATATGATTACGACAAGGGATTTACGTCCTTGTGTCAATAATATTTTCGTTGACAGTATTACATCTCTGAAGCCTTAGAATCAAACACTGTGAAATCGTGTTTGATTTCAAAAATACGTTGGCTATGATCATTTCAAATTTATTGTTTTACCAATATTAGACAGTTGTCCTTGTTTTTTAACAAATAACACCGCTCTACAAATCTGAAGTTTGTCGCTGCGTTTTGAATGAAACCAAAAAATGTTTATAGGTTTTGGTTTCCCGATTCCAAAACGGTCACTCAAATTTTTCTATCACGTCACAATTTTTAGAAAATAGCGGTTAAAGTGTCAAAAAAGGCCCATTTTGGCCATTTTTGAGCGCCTATAAAATAAGATCGTGACATGCGAATGACTTGATATCAAGCTCATTCGAAAGTACGTAATTTTCTCTTTAAGACAGAATCAAATTTTCTTGGAATTTAATTTTTTAAAATGGTAATTTTACAAATTTCCATGATTTTTTACAAAAAAAAATCTAATTAATTTACGAGAATTTCTTGTAAGTTTTCTTTCGCCAAAAAAGTTGTAATTTTACAATTTTATTGGTAAAAATCTTGTAAAATTACGAAAAAGTTCGTAATTTTTAGTAGGAATTCTCGTAAAATAGGAGGTAGCAAAAAAATCTAGTAAAATCACAAAACCTCCTTGTAATTTTTGTCGCGTCAAAAAAAATTGTAAATTTACAATTTTTTTGGTAAAAAGCTTGTAAAATTACAAAATAATTGGTAAAAAGCTGGCAAAATAACAAGGAATTCTTGTAAAATAGGAGGTCACAAAAAAAATTAAAAACTTTTCTTGTAATTTCATAAGGTTTTTTTTGAATGTACTGTCCCGTGGTATCACAAAGCACCTTAGAGTCTATGTGTTAGAGTTGTCAACCGATTAAGAATAATTCGATTAATCGATCAAACAAAACCAAACTCTTGTTCGATTAATTTAAAAATGACGATTTTCGAATAACGAATAAATCGATTAATTTATGTCAATTAATCGACCAATTATTTTTTTATAACCTCCAACTTCAGAACAAAATATCGGTCTAGGTCCCCAAAAAGGAAATATATTTTTGATCAGTGATCGATTATAAGACATTCTAGCGATGTCCGCCTATCCGTCCGTCTGTGGAGGGCACGATACAGTCCAAAATAAAAGAGCTATACTCCTGAAGTTAGGCACGTTTAGGTCTTCCTGTCATAGGCTGGTAAATTTCGGTCATGTTTTTTTTTATTTGTTCAACAAATGAAATATTTTTATGCCATATGAAGTTCATTGACCTACATTTGGACCAAGATGATTAGGAAATTTAATTTTTTTCGGCCCGCGCACTTTTAAGGGCCTGGTTATAGAAAATAATACAAAATAATGACAAAGGTGTGTTTTTAGGCGTAAATATCGTAATAAATGAATTTGGAAACATTTATGTGATGATGGAAAAGATGTCCTACAATGTCCACCGCCGAATCCCTCCAACTTAAAAAACTTAAAAATTATTAAAAATATTTTTTTATAACCACTTTTTTTATTCGTTATTCTCATCGATTAATCGAATAATTTTTTAGATTTAATCGTTTGATCGAACGAACAAAAACAATTATTTGAATTATTCGAACAAAGTTAAAAGTCGAATAATTGACAACTCTACTATGTGTGCTGACGTTAAACGTCAACAGCCACTAACAACATAACTTAAGTTTCTGGACATAAACTTTTGGGACGGACATTTAGAACATGGGCTTATGTGGTACGAACTTTTGGATCGTAAACTTTTGGAACATGAACTTTTTATACCCTCCAACCACAGTATGGGGGTATACTCACTTTGTCATTCCGTTTTTAACGCATCGAAATATCGGTCGGGGACCCCATTAAGTATATATATTATTGATCCATGATCGATTCTAAGACATTCTCTGAATGTCCGTCCGTCCGTCTGTCTGTAGATGGCACGATACAGTCCAAAATAAAAGAGCTAGCCTCCTGCAATTTGGCATGAATATGTCTTATGGTCCTAGGCAGGTTAAGTTCGTAAATGGGCAAAATCGGCTCAGGGGGAAAAAAGTTCCCCCTTGAAGAACTGAACCATCCTCTGAAAAAATACACTTTTTTACATGTTTTTTTGTATTTTTGTTAAATATATTTATCGGGATGGGAAAGTGCTCTAAACGTCCCCCACTGACCCCCATCACCCCCTCCAAAAACAAACGCCCGTGACAATATTTTTTTTTAATTTTTTTTTACATTTTGGAGGGTATTAAAGATTCGGCAAAGCCGAATTTAACACTCTCACTTGTTTTTTATAACATGGAGAAAAAATGTAATGACTTAAAACTATTGTTAACTCTGCTAGTGTCCCATATTATCGGGGCAATGAAATGTTTGATCAAATATAAGAAAATTTTTATCAATCAAGGGAACTTCTAAGTTTAAACGAATTGGATAATGTGATTTATTGAATTAAAAATTTAATTTATTGAAAATAAAATTTATTGAAAATGAAATTTATTGAAAATGAAATTTATTGAATTAAAAATTTAATTTATTGAATTAAAAATTTAATTTATTGAATTAAAAATTGAATTTATTGAATTAAAAATTTAATTTATTGAATTAAAAATGAATTTATTAAAATTTAATTTATTAAATTAAAAATTGAAACAAATAATACTTTTGCTTTCCTGACTATACTTAGGAATACGTATTTGATTCACACTCTTTGTTGCTTTTCTCTACTTTTATTTTTATTTTTTTTAATAAATATTTTTTTCTTTTTGATGTTGATGGTTTGTTGTTGTTGTTTTACTTAATACCTTTTAGTAGTTGTGCACTTGTTGAAATATAGATTTTTTTTGTTGTTTTTCTATTTTTTCCAAAATAATGTCATTGCACTCACTCTACTCACTCACTTTGCGTTTATTTATAAAGAAGAAAAATAAAATTCAAATAGAAAAAAAAAACTCAAAATAAAACAATAGACGACACTTGTGTGTCTGCTTTGTTTTACAATTTTTTAAAAATATTTTTTTTTTTATTTCGTCAGGATGTTTATTGTATCGCCGTCGTCGTTATCGTCGTCGTCGTCGTATATGGATGCCTTTTTTTGGATAATGATGTCAGGGCGTAGCCCTTTTTTTGTTTATTTATTTAGTTTCTTTTCCATATATAATTTTAATAGATTCTTATTAATAGATTTTATTTATTTAAATAGTTTCTATTTTTATATTTTAAGTACAAATTAATTGTAATTTATGTCTTTTTTGAATTCTATAATTAATTTTAACATTTTTTCTATCGCTTCTTTTATCGTTTTTAGGATCCTGCTGGTATATTTGAATTAATCGAAGTTGTTGGCAATGGCACTTATGGTCAAGTCTATAAGGTAAGTGAAGAATTAATACTTACAACCGTAAAAATGTACCTTTTTTAAAAAGTACCTTTTAGTAAATAGTACCTTTTATATAAAGTACCTTTTATAAAAAGTAACTTTTATAAAAAGTACCTTTTATAAAAAGTACCTTTTATAAAAAGTACCTTTTATAAAAAGTACCTTTAATAAAAAGTACCTTTTATAAAAAGTACCTTTTATAAAAAGTACCTTTCATAAAAAGTACCTTTTATAAAAAGTACCTTTTATAAAAAGTACCTTTTATAAAAAGTACCTTTTATAAAAAGTACCTTTTATAAAAAGTATCTTTTATAAAAAGTATCTTTTATAAAAAGTACCTTTTGTAAAAGTACCTTTTATGAAAAGTACTTTTTATAAAAAGTATCTTTTATAAAAAGTACCTTTTATAAAAAAGTACCTTTTATAAAAAAGTTCCTTTTATAAAAAGTACCTTTTATAAAAAGTACCTTTTATAAAAAGTACCTTTTATAAAAAGTACCTTTTATAAAAAGTACCTTTTATAAAAAGTACCTTTTATAAAAAGTACCTTTTATAAAAAGTACCTTTTATAAAAAGTACCTTTTATAAAAAGTACCTTTTATAAAAAGTACCTTTTATAAAAAGTACCTTTTATAAAAAAGTACCTTTTATAAAAAAGTACCTTTTATAAAAAGTACCTAAAGAGTACCTTTTATAAAAAGTTTCTTTTATAAAAAGTACCTTTTATATAAAGTACCTTTTATAAAAAGTATCTTTTATAAAAAGTACCTTTTATATAAAGTACCTTTTATAAAAAGTATCTTTTATAAAAAGTACCTTTTATAAAAAGTACCTTTTATAAAAAGTACCTTTTATTAAAAGTACCTTTTATAAAAAGTACCTTTTATAAAAAGTACCTTTTATAAAAAGTACCTTTTATATAAAGTACCTTTTATAAAAAGTACCTTTTATAACAAGTACCTTTTATAAAAATGTACCTTTTATAAAAAGTACCTTTTATAAAAAGTGCATTTTTTAAAAAGTATCTTATAAAAAGTGCATTTTTTAAAAAGTATCTTATAAAAAGTACCTATTATATAAAGTACCTTTTATAAAAAGTAAATTTTATAAAAAGTACCTTTTATAAAAAGTACTTTTTATAAAAAGTACCTTTTATAAAAAGTACCTTTTATAAAAAATTAACCTTGTTTAAAAAGTACCTTTTATAAAAAGTGTCTTTTTTAAAAAGTATCTTTTATAAAAAGTACCTATTATATAGAGTACCTTTTATAAAAAGTACCTTTTATAAAAAGTAAATTTTATAAAAAGTACCTTTTATAAAAATGTACCTTTTATAAAAAGTACCTTTTATAAAAAGTGCCTTTTTTAAAAAGTGGCTTTTATAAAAAGTACCTTTTATAAAAAGTACCTTTTATAAAAAGTACCTTTTATAAAAAGTACCTTTTATAAAAAGTACCTTTTATAAAAAGTACCTTTTATAAAAAGTACCTTTTATAAAAAGTACCTTTTATAAAAAGTACCTTTTATAAAAAGTACCTTTTATAAAAAGTACCTTTTATAAAAAAGTACCTTTTATAAAAAAGTACCTTTTATAAAAAAGTACCTTTTATAAAAAGTACCTAAAGAGTACCTTTTATAAAAAGTTTCTTTTATAAAAAGTACCTTTTATATAAAGTACCTTTTATAAAAAGTATCTTTTATAAAAAGTACCTTTTATATAAAGTACCTTTTATAAAAAGTATCTTTTATAAAAAGTACCTTTTATAAAAAGTACCTTTTATAAAAAGTACCTTTTATTAAAAGTACCTTTTATAAAAAGTACCTTTTATAAAAAGTACCTTTTATAAAAAGTACCTTTTATATAAAGTACCTTTTATAAAAAGTACCTTTTATAACAAGTACCTTTTATAAAAATGTACCTTTTATAAAAAGTACCTTTTATAAAAAGTGCATTTTTTAAAAAGTATCTTATAAAAAGTGCATTTTTTAAAAAGTATCTTATAAAAAGTACCTATTATATAAAGTACCTTTTATAAAAAGTAAATTTTATAAAAAGTACCTTTTATAAAAAGTACTTTTTATAAAAAGTACCTTTTATAAAAAGTACCTTTTATAAAAAATTAACCTTGTATAAAAAGTACCTTTTATAAAAAGTGTCTTTTTTAAAAAGTATCTTTTATAAAAAGTATCTTTTATAAAAAGTACCTATTATATAAAGTACCTTTTATAAAAAGTACCTTTTATAAAAAGTAAATTTTATAAAAAGTACCTTTTATAAAAATGTACCTTTTATAAAAAGTACCTTTTATAAAAAGTGCCTTTTTTAAAAAGTGCCTTTTATAAAAAGTACCTTTTATAAAAAGTACCTTTTATAAAAAGTACCTTTTATAAAAAGTACCTTTTATAAAAAGTACCTTTTATAAAAAGTACCTTTTATAAAAAGTACCTTTTATAAAAAGTACCTTTTATAAAAAGTACCTTTTATAAAAAGTACCTTTTATAAAAAGTACCTTTCATAAAAAGTAACTTTTATAAAAAGTACCTTTTATAAAAAGTACCTTTTATAAAAAGTACCTATTATAAAAAGTACCTTTTATAAAAAGTACCTTTTATAAAAAGTACCTTTCATAAAAAGTACCTTTTGTAAAAAGTACCTTTTATAAAAAGTACCTTTTATAAAAAGTACCTTTTATAAAAAGTACCTTTTATAAAAAGTACCTTTTATAAAAAGTACCTTTTATAAAAAGTACCTTTTATAAAAAGTACCTTTTATAAAAAGTACCTATTAAAAAAAGTATCTTTTATAAAAAGTACCTTTTATAAAAGGTACCTTTTATTAAAATTACCTTTTATAAGAAGTACCTTTTAAAAAAATGCCTTTTATAAAAAGTACCGTTTGTAAAAAGTATCCTTGAAATTTGGAATGAAGGTCACCTCCTGGAAAATATATCCACTAAGGCTGGAGTATTGCCAGTGTAGATTATAAGGTGGTAAAAAGGGAGAAAAATTATACTTATGGTACTTTTTATTTTTACTTAAATAATGGTCATAGAAACTTGAAATTAGGAATAACGGTGACCTCTCTGAAAATATATCCCCTTAGGCTTGATTTTTGCCAAAGTTGATTATAATGGGTCAAAAGGGGTAAAAAACTGTACTTTTGGTACTTTTTTTTTTTAAATAATGGTACTAAAAATTTGAAATTTGGAATGTACAATAGATCCAATAAAGCTGGGTTTTTGCCAATGTCGATTCTAACGGAGTAAAAAAATGTACTTTTGGTACTTTTTTTTATGCTCTCAAGTAATAGTCATAGAAACTTGAAATTTGGAGCAGGTACACTTTTCAAAAAATTTATCCACTAAGGCTGGGCTTTTCCCAGTGTTAGTTAATGGGGGTAAAAAAAGTGTACTTTCGGTACTTTCTTTTATTTCCTAATAAAATGGTCAAAGAAACTTGAAATTTGGACTGTAGTCTACTTAAGTGAAAATACATTGTAAAAAAGTACTTTTTGAAGTTAAAAATAAATTTATAATTAAAAAAATGGCGATAATATTTTCTGTGTCGTTAGTGTTACATGCATTAGACCATATAAAATTTACTATTATAAAAACCATATAATTAAAACTCTCACTTTAAAATGTCATTAAAACAACAAGAACTATCATGTTCAAAATTTAATAAAAAAATTTTTTGTAGAAATTTAAAAACAAAATCATAGAATTCATCCTGACCCCCACAAAGTGCGCGGTGTTTGGATATTTAACAGCAACAACAAAAACCAGACGACGCATGTTAAAATGACAACCTCATGAAATGAAATTGTGAAGATGGATGGACGGATAAATGGGTGGATAGATGGATGGATGGGTAGGAAGCTGAAATACAAGTTCAAGATAACAAAAAACAGTAAAAGCAAAAAAAAAAAAATTAAACAAGAAAAATCGAAAAATGTTTATTGTCTAATACAATATTTTCTTTTAACTGTAATTTTAACAGCCAAGAGGAAAAAAAACAACTAAATCAAAATCAATTTAACAAGAACAAAAAAAAAAAATAAAATGAACCAAATAATGTCTACAAAGATACGTGGGTTAATTTAAAAGGAAATCAAAAGAAAAATTTAACAAAAAAGAGAAATTTTTAACGGAAAATATGAGAATTTTTTTATACGAAAAAATGTCTCAGAATCTAAAAATTTTTCTATACGAAAAAATTTCTCAGATTCTGAGAATTTTTCTATACAGGAAAAATGTATCACAATCTAAGAGTATTTTTTAAACGGGAAAAATGTCTCAGAAACTTTAACTTTTTCTATGCAGAAAAATGTCTCAGAATCCGAGACTTCTTCTATACGGAAAAATGTTTCAAAATATTAGACTTTTTCTATAAGGAAAAATCTCTCAAAATCTGATACATTTTCAATACGGAAAAATGTGTAATTTTTCCATACGGAAAAATGCGTCAGAATCTGAGAATTTTTCTTTACGGTAAGATGTCTCGGAATCTGAACATTTTTCTAAGATATTTTTCGGCATAAAAAAGTCTCAGATTCTGAGAAATTTTTTGTATAGAAAAAGTCTCAGATTCTGAGACATTTTTCTGTATAAAAAAGTTTCAGATTCTGAGACATTTTCTGTATAGAAAAATTCTAAAACATTTTTCTGTATAGAAAAGGTTTCAGATTCTTAGATATTTTTATACCCTCCACTTAGTGATAGAGGGTATATAAGTCATTCCGTTTGTAACTCATCGAAATATCGGTCTAGGACTCCATAAAGTATATGGGGCATTCCATGTCAAATCGGACACTTTTAAAATTTTTTTTTTTAGATTTTCCCAATTTGTTTACAGTTTTTAGTACCCTTCGAAAACTCCTTCGTGGTAAATTTTCAGATTTTTTTGATGACCCGTTCAAAAGATATCGAATTTTTAAAAATTCGTATTTTGTTCCTTTACTCAAACTTCTTTTACTCATAACTTCTTCAATAATGGTCCAAATTTCAATTTTTTATTTGTCGAATTTTTTGTTTTTTTACGTACTTTTTAAAAAATTCTAAAAAGCGCTATAGTATGCGATTTTTAAGTTTTAAACTTAAATCTCATTTTTGAAAATATTTGTACTCTTCGTTTTTTTTTAAATTTTTTTGTTTAAAACTTCTATCGATTCTACAAATTTTTTGCAAAGGAGGATCGTGGGACAACGATTATTACTATTTTTTTAAAATTTTTTGAAAAAATTTTATTGTAATTTTCCAATCTTAAAATCATTTTTACTGCTCCAATGGTACGTCATATAGGGGTCCTTTATCAGACTGACCCCCATTAATTTTTACGTCTTAACATTTCTTTAGAACAAACTAATACCCTCCCACACAAAACGACATTTTTTAAAATTTGCTCCAACCGTTGCACTATAGGGAATTTATAAGGAATTGTTGGCCAAAAGTCCATTTTTGATGTGTTCAAAAAAATTTTTTTCGGATGCCATTATACAGTAAACTATATAAAAGTAAGCTAGCACACATATTTTTGTACACCAAACTCTTTTACCGCTATTACGGAGGCGTCAAAAACAAAATTTAATTTTTTATTATTTTTTTTTTTAATTTTGGAGAACATAACTTATTACAAAATTAACGTACTTAAAATCCCGTATTAAAATCTTTTGAAATTAATTTCAATTATCAATAGAGCAAATAAATATATTTTGTACAAAGTACAGGTTTAAAATGTTGATTTATATATTTTTTTAATTTTTCTATTTAATTAATTATTTTCTTTTTTAAACCAAATATATTTGTGGACTGCTACTTTTTTTGCATATAATTGCATACTCCCATATCTCTATGAGGTATTGGGAAACTCTTTGTGAGTAAGATGAGTTCATCCGCTAAGCCATGCGGCTCCATGGGGAAAAGATATTTAGTGATGTCCTTCCGACCGTCAGTCGGTCTGACTGTCTGGGGAATGCACGATGCTGTCCAAACCAAAAGAGCTAGTCACCTGATGTTTGGCACGAATATGTCTTATAGTCTTACGATGTTCAAGTTCGTAAATGGGCAAAATTGGAACATGTGAAAAAAAGCTCCCCCTTTAATAACTTAGAGTAGCTACTCAAAATCCCATATTTTAGATTTTTTTTGGACATTTGCTTAAAAATTAAAAAAAAATACGCCACAAGAAGTTCAAACCCCTGCGCTTGGACCAAAGGCACTAGGAAAATTATTTTTTTGCCCGCCCCCTTTTGTGGGCGTGGATGTAAAAATTATTGACAAATTTATATTACAAAATTGCATTAAAAAGCCGATTTATTAGGCCAGAACATGCCAATTTTTTATACAGAGCCTTAAAACTTACCGCCAAATAAACTTGCCAAATTTTGAGGCAATATCCCAACTTTTGGAGTTTTGGCCAGAAAATACCAGAAAATTCCCTATAGTGCGTTGTAACTGCCCTAATAGTGCCCTTAGAGCAACAAAATGTATGACCAATACACAATATTTTTTTAGTCCAAACATTTTCATTGAACACACCTACCCTCTATCTTTAACTGTTAAGGCGGTCCCCATACAATTTTTTTTTATTTTTTGTAAATTTGTTTCATTTAATCAGCTTCTACCGGTCCAATGGTGCGTCCGAGAGGGGTCATTAGTGAGACCGACCCCCATTTATTTTTACCCTACAACATTTTTTTTAACATACCTACACCCTATCTCCAGTCCCTAAGTAGGCTCCCATACAAATAACAGTTGGAGCAAATTTTATAAAAATGTAATTTTGTATGGGAGCCTACTTATGGAGTGGAGATAGGGCCTAGGTATATTTAAAAAAAATGTTGTAGGGTAAAAATAAATGGGGGTCGGTCCCACTAATGACCCCTCTCAAACGCACCATTGGACCGGTAGAAGCTGATTAAATAAAACAAATTTAAAAAAAATAAAAAAAAAATGTATGGGGACCGCCTTAACAATTAGAGATAGAAGGTAGGTGTGTTCAATGAAAATGTTTGGACAAAAAAAATATTGTGTGTTGGTCATACATTTTGTTGCTCTAAGGGCACTATTAGGGCAGTTAGAACGGTTGCAGCAAATTTTAAAAAATGTCGTTTTGTGTGGGAGCCCCCTTAGAAATTGGAGATAGGGTATTAGTTTGTTCTAAATGCTAAGACGTAAAAATTAATGGGGGTCGGTCTGATAAAGGACCCCTCTATGACGCACCATTGGATCAGTAGAAATGATTTTAAGATTGGAAAATTACAATAAAATTTTTTCAAAAAATTTTCAAAAATAGTAGTAATCGTTATCCCACGATCCTCCTGAGCAAAAAGTTTGTAGAATGTGAGATTTAAATTTTAAAACTTAAAAATCGCATACTAGAGCGCTTTTAAGAATTTTTTGGGATTTTTTTTTTAAAAGTACGTAAAAAAACAAAAATTTTGAAAAACAAAAAAATTTGAAATTTGGACCATTATTGAAGAAGTTATGAGTAAAAGAAGTTTGAGTAAAAAAACAAACTACCAATTTTTAAAATTTCGATATCTTTTGAACGGATCATCAAAAAAATCTGAAAATTTACCACGAAGAAGTTTTTGAAGGGTACTAAAAACTGTTAACAAATTGGGAAAATCAAAAAAATTTTTTTTTCTAAGTGTCCGATTTGACATGGAATGCCCCATATATATTTATGACCAGTGATCGATTTCAAGACATTCTAGCGATGTCCGTCTGTCTGTGGAAATGGTGATCACGGCCACAATATTTCACTGAAACTTAACATATTTATTGGAAGTTCTCCCGAGCAGTTTGGTATTGCATTTAAGCGATATCGGTTCAGCGGTTCAAAAGTTATGAACGAAAATGTAAGGACACCTCGAAAATTTTGGTACATTCAACATAACCTAAAAATACAAAATGCTTTAATTCGGCTGCTGATTGACATATGTGAACATAATTGAACACCGAATGGTATTTAAACAAGTACGAACATATTTCTGACAAAAAAAAAATCTCGGATTTTTTTTTCGCGGAATTTTTTTTTCAAAAGTGATTTTGTTTTAAATAAAACTTCTTACAATAATCTTTTAGAAATTGTGGTCCATATAGAAAAAGTCTCAGATTCTGATACATTTTTCCCATACAGAAAAAGTCTCAGATTCGGAGACATTTTTTCGTATAGAAAAAGTCTCAGATTCTGTGACATTTTTCCGTAAAGAAAAAGTCTCAAATTCTGAGATATTTTTCCGTATAGATATGCCTTAGATTCTAAGACATTTTTTCATATAGAAAAAGTCTCAGATTCTGAGACATTTTTCTGTATAGACAAAGTGTCAGATTCTGAGACATTTTTCCGTATAGAAAAAGTCTCAGATTCTGATACATTTTTCTGTATAGAAAAACTCAGATTCTGGATAATTTCCTGTATAGAAAAAGTCAAATTTTCTGAGATTCTGAAACATTTTTTCGTATAGAAAATTAATCTCTGATTCTTTAAGTTCTTAAAAATTATCCCACGTACATTTCTCTAATAAGAAAATAACATACATGAGGTAAAAAAATATGAACATGTATTTTGTTTGTTTAATGTCTGTCATTTGTTGGAGTTGGAGACTCCCGTCATTTGGAGCCAATGTCTTCTTTTTTGTAATTTGTTTTTTTTTTTTTTGTTTCTGTTCCATTTCTTCATCATTAGTTTTTTAAACAAACAAAGAACAACAAAAAAACATAAAAACTAAAACAAAAATATCTATTTTTGTATTCGTATTGTTTTGCTCTTGCCACTCTTATTCTTCAGAAATGCGCAGCTTGTGTAGATAAAAAAGAGCCATTTTTGGAGCCGTTGTCAGTCGGTTTATTGCGTGCATATTGCTTTGTTTAGCTAATAAACAAACCCATTGTTTAGTGCAGTTAAGATGTGATTATTGCTTTAAATATTTGAAAATTTGAATTATAAAAACAAAAAAAAAAAAATACAGAGACATTAGACATAACAATCAACTGAAAGATATGTAAATAGACAGATCGACAGACAATCAGACATATTCATCAAACTACAGACTTCAGCAGCAAAAAAAAAATAAAAGTTGATAAAGAAAATAACAAATTTGAACGACCACAACGACCCGATCTACTAAAACGTCAACAAATGTGGATTTTTAAATAAAAAAAATAGAATTTGCATATTAGTTTTTGTTCTTTTTTTTTTTATAAAATACATTAAAATTTCATACGAATAATTTAAAAAAAAAATTATGTACGTGCTTTATTTTTAAAAATATATTTTTTTGACAGATAAATGTTTTGAAACTTAAATCGAATACATTTTATCTATCGAAAAAATCTCAGAATCTGAGACTGTTCTCTAGAAAAATGTTTGAAATCCATAGATTATAAGATTTATAGAATTTTCCCATAGAAAATTTTCTCTAAGGCCGCTGTTCCAAAAAAAGTAATTCACATAAAAAATGTGAAAATGAAAATTTCCGAATGTTTTTGGTGTTCTAGATTTCACATCCGAACTTCTTTTTCGTTTTGTTTCACATAAATAAAATTTGGTGAAAGTAAAACGAATGCACTTTTTTCCTTATAAATTTTTCAATTTTAATTATTCGATTTCAACTTTGAATTAAAACGTGATCAACAAAACACTTAATTTGATTTCATGTGATTCGGAAATTTTCATGTGAATTGAAAAGTTGTGACAGAACAGAGGCCTAAATTTGAAAAATTTATTGTTTATGCAAATTCTGTTTACTCGGAGGCCATAAGTCCCATTGTGTTACCCTTGATAGTTTTTCATATATTCTCCATACTTTTCTTTTTAAACCATCCCGATTCACTGAGATATTCCGCTCGAAAAGTCAGAGAGAAATCGAAAAATCTTTCCCAAAAGCCTGCACACAGAAAACTAAGTTTCCAACCGAATTTCTGAGTTGTATCAACTCAAAATTTGGTTGCTACTACTATATTTGACTGTGATAACCAATTTTTTTGGTTGTCACAACTCCAAATTCGGTTGCTACTACTATATTTGACTGTGACAACAGCATTTTTTGGTTGACTTGTCAGTATTAACTGCCGGATTTAGTGACTTCCGATACACTCAAAAAAATACGTTAGTAGATTTACTAATTTGTTTTTGCTAACGCTAGTTAGCTAACTTTTAGCAAACTTTTAGTTAAGATTAGCATGTTAGCAAAAAATTCTTGTAAACTTCATTTAGCACATTAGCAATTTTAAACAAACTTTGAACTAATTTCTTTTGCTAAATTTGAAATTGAGTTAACTACATTTTTACAAGATTTTTTGCTAATATTAGCAAAATAAATGGTAAATTTTTTTTTATTTTCAGAATACTTAAAATGGCGCTATCTCGGAAACTAAGCCAGATAGAGCAAAATGGAGGCCATTTTTGGTTCTCGAGCTTTCCATAGTATCGCCGGTCCTCTTCACATGTGTGGACCCTAATGGGCCCTAACTTTGGATCCAAAAAAGTTAGCATTCCCGAAAATTTTAAAATGCTCATATCTCGGTAAATATTGCCGACACAACAAAAAGTCCAAAAGCGTTTTTGTAGCTCTCAACACGTAGAACAAGACCGCAAAATAGTCAAAAGCTCTCCGAGTAATATTTTTGAAGTTATCGAGTTTTTTAGTTCTCAAGACCCCAGTGGTCCCCTATAATCACGTATCTCAAAAACTAAGCAAGGTAGAGCGAAACGGACACAAATTTTGGATCAAAAACTATGACGATTTTTAAGGAACCCAACTAGGTCTAGGCCCATCGGGGTCTGGACCTATCGGGTCCGAACCCAATGGGGTCCTCAGATATGTATAAACTAAGTTCAAAAAAAAAAATATTTAGTTAACCAATTATTGGGAAAACATTTTTGCTAACTTTAGCAAAAAAATTGTGGGTTCAAAATCAGCAAATTTTCTTGTAGGTTTACAAGCTTTTTTTGCTAACATTACAGTTTTTTTTTAGTGTATTTAACTGTGACAAACTATGTATATGTTTGTAATAGGTCCCTAGATGCGTTTTGGCCTTCTGCAAAGCCTAGGGGCAAAAAAAGCAAAAAAAATGAGTTGCAGACGAGCAGAGATTTCTGCAAAAAGCTCTTTAATAAGGCTAAATCTTCAATAGCGGACGAGGATTGGTCTACATACAGGCTGCAACTTAAGAGTTAAAAGAAAATTATCAGAATTGCCAAATGTTATTCTTGGAAAAACTTCTATGGAAAAAGACGTTTCTAAGGCATCCAGGCTGCGCAAAGTTCTGCCTTCTTCTCCTTGCACCCTGAGATACCTGAAAAATCCTAATGGCGAGTGGTCTTTCTCCAGTGGAGAGTCGCTGGATCTCCTTCTAATCAAGCATTTTCCGGGCAATTCCAAGACGCTGTTTCAAGCTTTGGAACGTTCTGATGCCCAAGCATCTGTAATTGTTTCGGAAATAATAAATATGCCAACATTAATCTGGGTGATTAAAAGCTTTAGGCGCTATAAATCCCCTAGACATGATCGTATAATCCCGGCGGAGATGCAGCAAGTGTCGGACTACATAGCTCCTTGGCTGTATAATCTATACACAGCATGCATTAACTGGTCGTATATTCCTTTAGAATGGAGGGATACCAGAGTCGTCTTTATCCCGAAGGCAGGAAAAAATTCCCATTCTCCGAAGGATTTTATGTCTTCTTTTTTGTTGAAGACAATGGAAAGAATGATTGACCCGAGGTTGCTTTCGACAAGGCAACACGTATACAGCAAGAGTTGATCAACGAAAACAGCTCTTCATGAGCTCGTTGGTACCATCAATAGATCGCTTTCGGTAAAGAAGTACACAATGGTGACCTTTCTTGATATAGAGGGTGCTTTTTATAATGTCATCCCAAACTCGATAATTGTGGCATTGTCTGGTCTGGGAGTAAAGCGTGTCCATAGACGCAAAACGTCTGATTTGGGAGCGTCTGTCATATCTCGATTTGCCAATAGGGGCACACCACAGGGAGGTGTTCTTTGGCCGCTTCTTTGGAACCTGGCACTGAATTCAATGCTGCTATCTCTAGAAGCACGTGGTTTTCATGTTGTCACATATGCTGACGATGTCGCGATAGCGGTGAAGGGAAAGCATCTGCCAATATAGAAGGACATTCTTCAGGGTTCTCTCAAAGATCTGTCTGAGCAAGAGGCTTAGGTCTAGGAGTTAATCCAAGTAAAAAAGAGCTTGTCTTGTTAACAAGGAAAAATACGATTCCTGCTTTTGATACTATTTTTCTGAACGGCACTGAAATCACCTTCTCAGATGAAGCCAAGTACCTTGGAGTATTTCTAGATAGGAAGTTGAATTTCAGACCTTATATTGAGGAACGGGTGAGAAAAGCAACGATTGCTTTATATTCCTGTAAAAGGGCCATTGGAAAACGATGGGGTTTTAGCGCTCAAGTCGTTAATTGGATCTATACAGCAGTGGTGCGTCCAATTTTGCTGTATGGAATAATTGTCTTGTGGCCTGATTTAGAAACAACAGCGAACTGTGTCTTTATCACGAAGGTACAGAGAAAGGCGTCGATGTGAATCACTGGTGCTCTTCATACTACACCTACGGCTGCATTAGAAATCCTCCTTCACCTGATACCATTGGACATATTGGGTAGGCAGTATGCGGCTGCGTCGGCAATTCGACTTAATAGCACGCTGCAATGAAGGAGCAGCGATTGTGGCCATAGCGCGATCTTGAAGAAGATAACAATACCACAAAATGTGGACTTTGCTCCCTCTTTGAGCCTCTTTAAGCGCCACTTTACCACTATGATACCATCCAGGGAGTCTTGGATGGGGGACATTCACGGTAGTGAAGCCTCCATAAATTTTTACACAGATAGATCGAGGCTGCACGAACAAGTGGGCTGTGGAGTATATTCGGAAGAGCTTGGATTGAGTCTGGCTCGAAGATTGCCAGATCATTGCAGTGTTTACCAGGTAGAGATGCTGGCAATAAAGGAAGTGGCTGACTGGTTGAGCTGCAATGTCTTGTCTACAACCGCAGTCAACATCTATACTGACAGTCAAGCCGCGGTCAAGTCCCTGGATTCAATGTTTCTGAAAACAAGATCTGCCCTTAACTGCCGCACGTCTCTAAATGAGATGTCCAAGCAGTTTGATATACGACTCATACGGGTCCCAGGGAACAGAGGCAAGACTGGTAACTACCTAACAGGTTCCAACAGAATTGGAATATGTTGGTATGCCTCTAGAAACTTGCAAGTTAAACATACGGCTTTGTTCCTTGACGGAGACCAAGCAAAGATGGGCAAATGGATGAACGTGTGAGACAACACTACTGATTTGGCCTTCTCTTAATCAGAGGCACACAAGTGAGTGATATCGCTTTCTAGAGGAGAGATTTAGACGGTAGTTGCTATTATTATCCGACACTGTCTTGTAGGGAAGCACACAGAGCGGTTAAATGTGCCGTCGAATCAATCTTGCCGGAGTTGCATGTATGAAGAGCAGTTGGAAACTATTTTATTTATTATTTAAAACACTTCATCTTGAGAGACTTGCTTCACTGGAATCTAGGGAGCTGCACGATCTTTCTGATTTGTTGGATGTCAAAATTCAAAATCTAAGGAGTTTCATAAGAAGCTCAAATTGGTTTAACGACAGGGACTAGTAGGGAAACCTATTACAGTCCCGTGGTATCACAATGGACCTCAGAGTCTACGCGTGTTGACATAAAATGTCAGCAGCCACTTAGAACCTAAACTTTTAACCTGAAAAGAGTATATACCTTAAAAGCTTAATGTAATTAGCAATGAAGGTCAATGTATTTCGTTTACGTCAATAAGCGGAGGATGTTTTGTGTATGGACCATTTGGTCTATGCGAAGGGCCGACTTGGCACCGCCACCCTAACCTAACCTATGATTTAACAAAAGAAAAGTTGTATCCCATGTTATGGAGTGCCGCTTGTTACGACTTTCCTAACTTCACCATTTCCCAGTTAATTGCTCTGCTTTGTTTCACTTGATTTATTTTGCGTTATAAATAAAAAAAAAAAAAAAACTATAATGTACTTAGATTAGTTGTAGTGGTCAGAAATGCATATCTCTTCCAAGAATATATGCATTTTAAGTTTCCACATAGTGTAAGAAAAAATGTTGTCGTCGTCGTCAGTCTGTCTACCCAATTGTAATTGGTCTTCTCAATACTCGTTGCAAATCGACATTGTGTTGGTATTATGTTTTTAATTTTTTTCAATAATGATTTATGTTTTAATTTCTTGATTTGTTATCCAACAATTTTATCCCACCCAAGATAATTTATTAATATTTATTAGATTTTAAATTTTTTGGCTACATTTCATTAAATAATTTTACTTGAGTTTTTTCTTTTTTTCATCTTCTAATAACATCTAAAAAAGAAATGAACAACTGGTGGATTAAAATCTTGTGTCATGACTTCAAAAGACAACTTGTGCTTATACATATTTTTTATGTATTTTTTGATTTTTAGCTATTTTTACAGTACATTAGTAGTTGAGCAAGTTGTCAGATTTGTATACAACTTGTTAACCCATTGGCGTGCTAAATTGAATATCCCCCACCACTTTATTCAAACGCTGTTTCTTTAGTGGTATAAAATTTATTCTCATTGCAGAATGTTCTCAATGTGAATGTGTGGAATTTTTTTTTTTCCTGATATTAAGATAAATTATGTCAGGTTGGACGTTAGCCTGCCATTTGGAAATTTAACTAGTAGGCTATACGGCCCATTGTGTGTACCCTTGACCATTTCCCTTGAAAAAATAAGTGACTTCTCAAACCTTTTCCCTGTGTTGCTTGGACATTACAGAAACATATGCCGGATTTGTCTGCGGCCAAAGCTTTCGTTATGTCCCACACATAGTAGGGGACTTCCAAAACAAAGCATATCCACAAAATGTGTGCTCAGACATTCACAAAACAGATGCTGCATTGACTCCACTTCTACTTATCATCAACTTCTAGAGTGATTCCTCACAGATATTCCCATACTTAAAGACATTTGACCGATTATACAGTATTCAAACAAGTTGACTTCTAGAGTGATTCCTCACAGATATTCCCATACTTAAAGACATTTGACCGATTATACAGTATTCAAACAAGTTGACTTACCTTTCGACTTCCAAAACCAAGAAGACCTCCGTTCTGTTTGGATTTGACAACGTCCAAAGATTTCGTAGATCCTACATGTAGGTGAAATCAATCTTTCTCTCACTTTCTTACCTGCTATATCCTCAATTATATTCATCACTTCTGTTAAGGTTCCACTTGATCCTCCAACAACTCGGAGGCATTCTTGGCGCATTTATTAGCCAATTCGTTTTCAGTTACCCCACTTTGTGTCGGGACCCAAATAAGCCGCACCATTTGTTGTCGGTTTTGGTTGAAGGGCCAAAACACTAACGGGTTATCGTTTTAAACTGGTAATGCTAAACTTGCAGGTTCTGGTTTATGCAAGACCTTTGGCCAACCAGGTAAATCTAATTCTTGTCTTGTGAAAACTATCCTCAATTAGTCTCTACCGACCTTCATTTGAGATAGAAGTGATGGGCATTGTAGAAGTTTTCCGATATCATATAGGCGTCTACCAGTCTTTTCAGAGTTTTCATTCATGTACCCATATCTGATTAGTCTCCGTTGCGGAACAAGCCGTATATTTTGCTTGCAAGTTTCTAGAGGCATACAAACACATTCCAATACCGTTGGAACTTGTATGGTAGTTTACAGTCTAGCAAGTTCATCGGCTTTGCAATTCCTAGGAATGTCTGAGTCCTGTGTTGTATGTCAAACTGTTTGTCCATCTTATTTAAAGACGTGCGGCAGTTAAGGGCAGATCTTATTTTCAGAAACATGGACTCCAGAGACTTGACCGCGGCTTGACTGTCAGAATAGATGTTGACTGCGGTTGTAGACAAGACATTGAAACTCAACTAATCCACTTCATTTATTGCCAGCATCTCTGCCTGGTAAACACTGCAATGATCTGGCAATCTTCGAGCCAGACTCAATCCAAAATCTTCCGAATAGACTCCAAAGCCCACTTGCTCATGCAGGCTCGATCCATATGTGTAAAAATGTATAATGGCTCCATTACCCGGAATGCCCCTAATCCAAGACTCCCTGGATGGTATCATAGTGGTAAAGTGGCGCTCAAAAAGGCTCAAAAATGGAGCACAGTCCACATTTTGTGGTATTGTTATCTTCTTCAAGATCGCGCTATGGCCACAATCGCTGCTTTTTCATTGCAATGTGCTATTAAGTTAAATTTCCGACGTAGCCGCGTACTGCCTACTCAATATGTCCAATGGTATCCGGTGAAGGAGGATTTCTAATGCAGCCGTAGGTGTAGTACGAAGTGATGCACTTCGACGCCATTCTCTGTACTTTCGTAATAAAGACACAGTTCGCTTTTGTTTCTAAAGCAGGCCACCAGACAATGATTCCATACAGCAAAATTGGACGCACCACTGCTGTATAGATCCAATGAACGACTTGAGGGCTAAAACACCATCGTTTTCCAATGGCCCTTTTACAGGAATATAAACCAATCGTTGCTTTTCTCACCCGTTCCTTAATATTACGCCTGAAATTCAACTTCCTATCTAGAAATACTCTAGAAGAAGGTGATTTCAGTGCCATCCAGAGAAATAGCAGGAATCTTATTTTTCCATGTAAACAGAACAAGCTCTGTTTTACTTGGATTAACTCCTAGACCATAGTCTCTTGCCCATTTAGACAGATCTTTTAGAGAACCCTGAAGAATGTCCCTCAATGTTGGCAGATGCTTCCCCTTTACCGCTATCGCGACATCGTCAGCATATGCGACAACATGACAACCACGTGCTTCTAGAGATAGCATTGAATTCAGTGCCAGGTTCCAAAGAAGTGGCGAAAGAACACCTCCTTCTGGTGTGCCCCTATTGACAAATTGAGATATGACGGACGCTCCCAATTCAAATGTTTTACGTCTATTGGCAAGTAGGTTTTTCACCATTAAAACGATCCCCCGCTTTACTCCCAGACCAGACAGTGCCAAAATTATTGATTCTGGGATGACATTATTAAAAGCCTCCTCTATATCAAGAAAGGTCACCATAGTGTACTCCTTTACCGAAAGCGATCTCTCGATGGTACCAACGAGCTCATGAAGAGCTGTTTCCGTTGATCTACCCTTGCTGTATGCATGTTGCTTTGTCGAAAGCAACCTCGGATCAATCACTCTACGCAAATATGAGTCTATCATTCGTTCCATTGTTTTTAACAAAAAAGAAGACAGACTAATTGGTCTGAAATCCTTCGGAGCTGTGTGGGAACTTTTCCCAGCCTTCGGGATAAAGACGACTCTGGTATCCCTCTATTTTAAAGGAATATACGACCAGTTGATGCATGCTGTGTATAGATTATACAGCAACGGGGCTATATAGTCCGACACTTGCTGCATCTCAGCCGGGATTATACCATCAGGTCCCGGGGATTTATAGGGCCTGAAGCTTTTTATCGCCCAGATTAATGTTGGCATATTTATTATTTCCGAAGCAATTTCAGATGCTTGGGCGTCAGAACGTTCCAAAGTCTGAAACGGCGTCATGGAATTGCCCAGAAAGTGCGTGTTTAAAAGGAGATCCAGCGACTCTCCACTAGAGGAAGACCACACCCCATTAGGATCTTTTAGGTATCCCAGGGTGCAAACAAAAGAAGCCAGAACCTTGCGCAGCCTGTATGCCTCAGAAACGTCTTCTTTGTTTCCACAGAAGTTTTTCCAAGAATCGCATTTGGCAATTCTGATCATCTTCTTATAACTCTTTAAGTTGCAGCCTGTATGCAGACCAGTCCTCGTCCGTTCTTGAAGATTTAGCCTTATTAAAGAGCTTTCTGCAGGAATCTCTGCAACTCATTTGACCACAAAGGTGGCTTTTTTTCCCTCTAGGCTTTGCAGATGGGCAAGGCGCATCCAGGAACCTATTACAAACATTTGTTATATGGTCAACCAGTATGCGGTTCAGATAAGGGTTAGTTCACCCAAAAGCAAAGAAAAAGTCTCCCTATATTCAAATTCTGATTAATTTTTATTAAAAAATAAAAATTGTTTTATTCGACCTTTAAAATATTATATTTTGAGGATGTTTATTCTGGCTCGAGGTCATTATTTTCTTTACTAATTAAAACCATGATATTCTCATAGCATAATTTTCAAGAAAATATATCTTTTTTTTGTTTTAAATTTATTTATGTTGGTAATTTTTGCAAGACTTAATCGACACGTGTTTCGGAATTTGTCAAGATTCCATTGTCAAGATTATTTAGCAAAAATAGAAACGATTTACTACAAAGTAGCAAACGAGTCTAATGACAAATCGTTTGTGCACAAACTAGAATATTAATACATATTCGCCTTTATTCACAATGAGAATTAGAAAGGCGAAGAAATTGTACCATACTAATAAGGCAACGATTGTCAATAACCAATATTTCACCCAGTTTGTTCTCCTCAGATTTCTAGAGACTGTCTCAACCGGGGCACGCTCCCTGAGTAAAAACTCAATGTAGCGATGATCTGAGAAAGAATGGTCTTCCAAAACTCTCCAGTCATCAATTCTATCAGACAATGTATCTGATACAAGTGTTACGTCAAGAACCTCTTGCCGCGTACTTGTAACGAAAGTTGGTTCAGTACCCTTGTTACATATATACAGGTTAGTGCTTAACAAAAACTCCAAAAGTGATTCGCCTCTATCATTTGTGTCTGTACTTCCCCATATCGAATGATGTGCATTAGCATCACAGCACACTAGTAACTGGTGTCCCCTAGATTCAGACTCACGAATCAGACCGCCAACTTTCTCCGAAGGGTCACCATAAAGTACTTCAAGAGGGGCCACCATAGAGTACTTCTTTACCGAAAGCGACCTCTAAAGGGAACGATATCATGTGGCCTAGTCGAAAGCAACCTCAGGTTAATCACTCTACACAAATATGAGTCTGTCATTCGTTCTATTGTCGTTAACAAAAATTATGATAGACTAATTGGTGTGAAACTCTTCGGAACTGTGTGGGAATTTTCCCAGACTTCGGTATAAAAACGACTCTGGTATCTCTTCATTTTAAAATATACAGTCTGGCCATGATAACTTGTTAGGCTTAAGAGATCTTACTGCCTATGTTTTTACATGATCTCACCATTGTTCTAATGACCATATTTAAGTGATTTCCGATCTTTGAGAGTGTACCCAAGGATTTCTCTTCTCACCTCGTTTCTTTAACACCGAAAGTTAGTTTGCAGCAGAAGCCGAAATAGTTGTTAATTATTTTTTGGTGGATTTTTGGGGATCTCAACTTTCACAATCATGAGGGAAACAAATTTCTGACGACACTGCTTATATTAACACATTCACACATAGAAATAATAATAGATTACTCATGTCGCATACACGAGTACTCGAATTTATACTACAACTAACAACCACAACTACTAGTCAGTCATTCATATCAGAGTGGGTTTATTGAAAGAATTACTTTAAAGATATATGGAAACATTTCGTTCCATACACAATGTATTTGACTTATAAAAACACTTATGTTGTTGGTTTGTTTGGAAATAATAAAAACTAATAATATCTCCATAATGTTTTCTATTTGAGTTTATTTTTATCCAAATAGCAAACAAGATGATCATACTTGTACAATACAAGTGTGATGGTAAATTCAGTAACAGAAATGAACTGTTTAAACAGCCCAAGACTTCCACCACAAGATTAGAAATTTATAGAAAGAAACGACTGAAAAGTCAAATTCCAAACAACAAAAATCGACAAGTAAATGTGATAAATTGACACTTTACAAAGAGAACAAACAGAAAATATTGACAGACCGACTTACAAGGAAGGTTTCCCATGACTTACACACCGAGGGAGATAAGAGTAATCTTTATCACCACAGTGGGAAAAATAAATCTATCGGTCTTTTATCATTTGCCATCATTCTTGGACGTGGACGGTGCGTTCAATAATGTCAAAATATCATCTCAATCCTTAATGCCTTGAAAAATACAGGCACGGACACATAGACTACTCTATGGACAGGCAACATGCTAGAAGGCAGGGAAATTAACTGAAAGATAGGTGATGGTGAAGCGAGGAAAGTCGTTATAAGAGGCACTCCACAAGGGGAGTCAATCGAGTCAATCAACGGAATGGGTGGTTGCCTGAGCTGATGACGTTGCGATCCTAATCAAAGAGGATTTTTAACCACGATTACCGAATTCATGGAATCAGCGCTAAAGATACTCTTGAAGTTGGCAAAGGACAACATCTGGAAGTTAATACCGCCAAAACCGATCTCCTCTTGATTACAAAAATTACTAAGATAGGCAGGTGTGTTCTTCCCAAATTAGATGGAATCACACTGGAACTATGTAATGAGGCGAAATACCAGGATTTGATCATAGACTCAAAGCATTTTTGGAAACGGAAAGAATAAAATAATCGTTATGTGCTTTTTACACCTGCAGGAGAACTTTCGAAAAAGATGGGATCTAAAACCGTATATATAGACGGTGGGCGGGACGGAACTGGAACAGAGAACCGACTATATCTCACCAAAGACGAACTTTGACAGAACCTTCGAAGTCCAAATACAGACTTATGACAGAGAATGCAATCTCAATCTTTACGGACGTATCAAAGATGGTGATGGGTACGGGTTCGAGAGTTTACTCTGCATGCCTTGAAATAGGGGCCTCATTGAGACTTGATAAAGCCGCGCAGATGATTATCACAACGGACCTTAGTTCTTGCGTTATTAACATTTCCGTGGACAGTCTTGCAGCTATAAATGCCTTTGAATCAAACACTGTAAAATAAGGAATCGTTAGGAACAGTATAGAATCCATTCGTCGAATCTGTCAGCACACAGTCGAGCTAATCTGGGTACCTGCACACAATGGGGTCGCTGGGAACAAATTGGATGATAAATGTGATATTAATGCTTTGATCGGTGGGGGAACAAGTTGTACTTGACATCTCGGTTTCTAGAGTGGAATTGATGAACGAAATTGATAGGATATCAGAGAACATTATGAAGAATAGGTGGACATCACTGACTACAGGACAGAAAGTCTTACTACTTTTGGCAAACGGACGGTTACCGTAATAGTGGGAGTACTGGCAGGACACTGTATATTCGTCCAAATGCAGTGCGTATGGGAATCTCTGACAGGCACTATCATCTAAAGGACTTGTTGTATGAATGCCCATCATTTGGGGCAAATATTTTTCGATTGTGTCCGAGGGGAAGTAGAGAATCCCAATAGGCAAGCAAGTTTACCAAATGGCGGACGCCCATCCAACCTTACGTAACCTAGACTCCAATTGTTCTACAATTTATATATGTTAATAATGAACCAAAGTTTAAGTTCGACACTTTTTGAGTTTTACCGTTTTCACCCACCCATTTCCCCTTTTTAATCCCCCAGGATCGCATCTAAAAAATTCCCGGTAAAGCCTAGATTTTGAACATCTTAAACATATGTAAATTGCATAGCAATCGTAGTGTAAACTATGGGATACCTTCCTTGTTAGTGAGGGTAGGTCAGACGAATTGAAAGACAGACCAAACGTCAAAACACTTTTAAAAAAAGTCTAACATCGTGTTTGATCACGTTATATGGAATTTACATATGAATGTACATTTTATGCTATTGTTGGTGTACCCTACACTTGCTTCATAAGAAAGACCAAAAACTTAAAAGCAAAAATCACAATTTATGCTTGAGATTTTAAACTGATTATGAATTCATTTAATTTATTTTTAAATCTTCAATTTAATAAATTTAAAATCAGACTTTAAGGCGATCGAGGTTGTCAAGTCGATTAACGAAACTGTAGCGACTTAAGTTGTGGTCAATGTTGTCGTGCGCCAAACAGCCAAATGCCTCGCTTACCGGGGTTGTTGTCACATACGCCTGATACCTGAATCGTCAGTTCTTTCAATCCGGTTCGAAGGACCATAAACAAACTCTAACTCAGAAACCAGCACAGCAAACGACCTTTTGATTCGTTCTATATTTTGTAAATTGAAGATTCAATTTGTGTTTCTGACACAGAAACAAGACCAACAAATCTTAATGTATTTCGACCCCCTGAACTCGAATCTGCCATCAAAAAAAAAATTATTGTTGGGTTTTCCTATAATCTAACAAGGAAAGTCCCCAAACACACCCCTCTTCAAGCAAGTTTAAGTTGTGTTAAAATGGTGACAAAATCGGCTAATGGCATTTCACTCCTCTTTATTTAGAACTTTAAAAATCGTTAGCACGAAAATCCTAGCTGATCCTGTTTTGGAGTTAAGTCAAGTTATAAAAAAAGTTCTAAAACAGTGGAAAAAACTTGCTCAAATCTAAGAAGATCCATAATGAACTAATTCGTTGTAAAATTCATTCTAAAACTGCATTTTTATACCCTCCACTTATTGCTAGAGGGTTTGTCATTGGTTTGTCATGGTATATATATTATTTATTAGCACAGACCTTCATGAACTAAAAAACTACGTTTTAAGCGCTTAAAATATGCACAAAAATTTTTTAAATATGCACTAAAAACTATAAAGATATGCACTTAAAATACCTTATTAACGAAAATTAACTAAAACTAAAATTTTATGCAAAATATGACCTAAAAATTAGTATTTAGAGCAAAATATCAAAAAATATGCATTTTCGGTTAAATATGCAAAAATATGCACTAACGAATTGATGCCATTTTAAAGCAAATTCTTTGATTCGCAAAGATATTTGGTTTATTCTGTTCTAAGACAAACAGGAAAAAACATGCATTAGCATGAAAGTGCTCTCTTTGTTGATCAGTGATCGATTCTAAGACAACGATGTCCGTCCGTCTGTTAAAATGGCGATCAAATATTACACGAATATGAACTGAAACTTACCATATTTGATGTCACGAGAAGTTTAGTATTGCATTTGAGCGATACCGGTTCAGCAGTTCAAAGGTTATGAACTAAAATCTAAGGACACCTCACAAAATTTTGCTAAATTCCACATAACCTTAAAATACAAAATGCTTTAATTCGGCTGCTGTTTGACATAAGTGAACATAATTGGATACTGAAAAGTATTTAAACAAGTACAAACAAATTTCTTTACCCCAAAATTATTTTCGCGGATTTTTTTGTTACCAACAATTTTTTTCGCGTTTTTTCTAATGATCTTTTTGACATTGTAGAGGGTATCAATACATTCGGCAAGGCCGAATCAAACTTTTTACTTCTTTATTTCGTTAGCTTTTTCATTTCGGAGGGTATAAATATAGATCTAGGACCCCATAAAGTATATATATTCATGATCCTCGATCGATTTTAAGACGATCTAGCGATGTCCGTCCGTCTGTCTGACTGCTGAAAACACGCTAACTTTTGAAAGACTTTGCGGAGGCTCCTGAAGTTTGGCATATATGTTGGGCATTTACCTGGTCAGATTGGTATTGCAATCCAGCAAAATCGGTCTAGTGGTTCAAAAGTTATAAGCAAAATAGTGAATTTCGGCAAGGGTTTTTTACGAGATAAAACACACGGTAACTTTAAAACGACCATTCTGAGGGTGCTGAAGTGTGGCATATATATTTGTCGTTCCTCTGGTCCGGTTAATTTTAAATTACAGCCAAATCGGTTCATTGGTTCAAAAGTTATAAGCCAAACCCTGAATTTCAGATTGGTTTCACCTAAAATTCACGTGTTGAAAAACCCGAGTTTTAAAAAACAAGCTTTAAAAACAATCATAAGCCACAAAGTTACTTTACAGAGTATTTTTGATTTTTGTCGCTAAATAATATCTTTACACTAAAAAAAAAAACTTACACTCGAAAAAAATTATACACTAAAAAAATAGTAAATTATTTTTTTTTTTTTTTACAAAAATGACAAAAAAACAGATATTTACTCAAAATAAAATATTTCTAATCAAAATTGTTAATTTTTTTCACATTAAAAAATTTATAATCCGTTAAAAAGGGCATTGTGAAGGGTATTCATAGATTCGGCCAAGTCGAATTTAACTTTTATACTTGTTTTTGTTTTATTTTTTCTATTTAAAAATATTATAATTCCAAAAAAAAAAAAATAATAAAACAATGAGACTTTTTGTGTATTTGTCTTAATGTATGGGCTTGAATTAAGGTGCGAATTT
Source organism: Pegoplata infirma (assembly GCA_963921195.1). Lineage (NCBI taxonomy): Eukaryota > Metazoa > Arthropoda > Insecta > Diptera > Anthomyiidae > Pegoplata > Pegoplata infirma. The sequence goes on along the minus strand of OY992539.1, from coordinate 127,547,947 downwards.
CATGACTTAATATGCCATAAAAATAAAAAAAAACATTAACAACATGTGTAACCAAAAACTTCAAAAGAATTAAGTAACCAAATATTTTAAAAGATTTTTAATACAATTGAACATGTGTTTTTTCTTTAAATTATGTAATTCCAAAAACTACATTAAATTTTTAAATATTATTAAATCTGCTTTAGTAGAATTCATATCGAGGGCGAATATTCAAAACTTGGTAAGTGTCAATATTTCCAAAAAAGAGTTTTCGATTTAAATGTGTTCAATGAATTAGCTGTCATCCATCAAATTTAATTTTTAACTAAAATATTATTTCCAAAACAATTGTTTTTAATTATATTGTAGAAAAAAGATTAACAATTACTCTTGCACACAAAAAAAAATTTCTATGAACGACTTTCATAGTATTTATGAACAAATTCAAAAAATTGATTAACTTTTTCATAATACTTAAACTTTTTCATAGTATTTATGAATAAATCATAATATGTGAAATTTAAGAACTATTTAACATTTTTCATAAATACTATGAAAAAGTTCTAAAAATTAATGAAAAAATTCATAATTTTTATGTATTTGTTCATAAATACTATGAATTTCGTTCATTGGCAAATATTTTTTTTTTCTGTGTAGAATTACCCCAGCAGAAATAAATCGAGATTTTGGCGACACAGCATCTGTTTATAGCATACCGTAGCGCATCCAAAGAGCGCTCTTAGGGATGCAGTAAAAGGAAGGGGAAAAAATTTTAATTTTTTTTTAAGATTTTTTATATAAAACTTATAATGTGTAATTATTTTTTGATAAAATTTCACACTTGCTTTCCTTTTTAATATTTTTAACACTTTTTGAATAAAAAAACATGAGTTTTAGACAAAGACACATGATTTGACTGCATCATTATTGCGCATTAATCAGCGCTGCAAAGAGCGCTTCAATCATAGCATCTTTGACCGCTGTTCCCAAAAAAACCCCCTAAAAAATGTGAAAATGAACATTTCCGATATTTTTTTGATGTTCACTTCCGATTTTTTTTTTCATTTTGTTTCACATAAATAAAGTTTTGTAAAGTAAAACGAATGAATTTTTTTGTTATATTTTTTTAAATTTTAGTTATTTGATTTCAACTTTGAATTTACAGCATCTTTATTCTGCTTAAATCATCTCTACAAAGATACATGAATTCACTGCATCTTTAATCTGCTTAAATCAGCGCTAAAAAGATACATGAATTTACAGCATCTTTATTCTGCTTAAATCAGCGCTCTAAAGACACGTGATTTCAGTGCATCTAAAGAGCGCTGTTTCTGTGTATCCAACTAGCGCTCTAAAGTGGGACATCGCCTTAGGGAATCATGCATGAATTCAGCGCAATTGGATGCGCTCCTTTACTCAAGTTCCCCTTCCAAAAGCTGCTGAACGTTCAGCAAAATTTCTGCTGGGACCTTAAAACAACATTTCTTTTTGATCTCCTTAAAAATGTTCATTATGTAGATAGCTTGTTTTGAATATTCGCCTACGATATGTATTTATTTATAAAAACCAACTAGGATTTGGTTTAGCTTTTATTTTAAATATTCCGGTTATCCCGGAAGGCTCTTGTTAACATTTCACTTCAGTTAACCTAGTTTTCTGAAAAAAAAAAACACCCACCTGAATAATGTGTTACACACAATTTAAAAATATCTTAACATTTGAAAAAACCAGTTATTTTATTATAATATGCTTAAAAAAAACTTAATTATTTATAAAATGCTAAAAATACAAATACTTTTTGCAAAAAATTATATTATTGTTTTTATAATATGGAAAATCCGTAAAAGTTTTACAATCATTTAAGATGCAGAGATGTACAAACTTAAGTTCGTAATAAAAGAAATTAAAATTAACATAAGCTAATAATACTAACTAAAGAAATATTAAATGAAAGATATGTTGTATCTCATTACAGGTTTTAAAAAACTTTTTTCTATACAAAAATCCACTTAGTTGCTCAACTGTTTCAACATTTTAATAAATTGATAAATAAATTTCTTAAAATTTTATTTAATTACATTACATTTTATAAAATGTTATTCAAATTAATTAAACTTCTTTAATGTTTCACTTCCTTATTTGCGGTGTTTTCGTGTTTTCGCATTTCGATTTTGAGTTTGGCCTTAGCTTGGGCGCCATTTTTTTGAAAACTCTTTCAGTCAATATAATTGGATTTTTGTGAAGCAAATTTCAAAACTACCTAAAACCGAGTTAAAACCATAACCTATTGGTTACCGAGACCGCTGTTTTCGGTTTTTTCGGTTATTAAAAAAACTTTTTTAAAATATAGCATGCTTTGGATTTGTCTTCCTTTAACAGATTGCTTCATTTCCTTATTTGTGGTGTTTTCGTGTGTCCGCATTTCGATTTTCAGTTTAGCCCCAGCTTGGGCGCCATTTTTTTGAAAACTCTTACTCAAATATAACTGGATTTTTGTGCAGCTAACTTCATAACTAACTAAAACCGAGTTCAAACCAAGACCGATTCAATTTTAGAAAACCGAAACCACGATTTTTGATTTTGTCGGTTATTAAAAAACTTTTTTGTATACAAAGATCACAGCATATGCTTTGAATTCTTCTTCCTTTGACTAACACAGTACATAATTTTTCAGCTGATTAATTCGGGACTCAATTCGGATAATTTTTTGTGAAAGTAGCTCCAAAAATAAGAACTTCTGCGTCAATCGTTTGGTCAAGTTACATCAAATAAAATTTTAATAATTTTTTGAAGTAGTAAGTATAGGAGAATTTGTCACGTTTTAGGCTTTTTTGTTTGACATAACTCGAGAACCACTAGTCGGATTTTGCTGTAACAAATTTAGAAAAATCAAGAATTACAATTACTTTCATTTGTTTATATAACGTTTTGCTACATAAGCAACAGTTTCGCTGTTATAAATAAATGTATGAAGACAAAAAAATATTTTTTGCCTAAAAAATTTTAATTTTTTTTTTAATTCGTAAAAAATCCAAAATGGTAAAAAGTGTCAGTCCTATTACTTTTACGTTAAGTCACATAACCTATGAACAAAATGAGACCTAAATCAAGAAAATAATGAACGCGTTTTGCATTCACCCCAACTCGCAAATGTTTGGACTTAGGCCCCATTTTCCGAAACACTAGTGTAGGGTATCATATGGACGCTCTTGATTGACTATAATTTTCTTACATGTTATACCCTTCACCACTCTGTGGTACTGGGTATAATGAGTTTGTGCTGATGTTTGTAACTATACGAGTTAGTGGTCCTAGACCCACTTTCAAGTATACCGATCGACTCAGAATCACTTTCTGAGACGATTTAGCGATGTCCGTCCGTCTTCCTTTGGCCTAGCTCCCACACAGAATGAATTGAAAACTAAAGTCAATCAACAAAAACGAGAATTCAATTAATTTTTTAATTGAAACTCCTCCGATAAAGAAAATTGTTATATCAATCATCACTCAAAAAATTATGTCATTAACTGTTTGTAGTTTATTTAAAAAGTTTTACGTTTTGTCGTTTTTAAAAGAAAAAACATTTGTTCAATGTTCAGTTTTTTTTAAATGACTATTTCTGTTCTTTGTTTCAAAAATAACAACATAAAAAATAAAGACTTTCATTAGCATTCAATTTTTAAAGTCATTTATTTTTGTTCTGTAAGTAAAAATAAGTGATTCTTCTTTAATTTTTAATGATTTGTGTACGTTATTTTTTTTTTTTTAATTGTTGGCATTTAAAAAAAAAAGTCATTAGTTTTTACCTACTTGTGTTGGTTATTTGTTTTTGTAGGTAAAAAATTCAAAAAAATATTTATAGAAATATAAAAACATGTTTGTATCAAGTGACTTTGGCACGATGGGTAGAGTGTCTGGCCAGAATGTAGTTGATTGCGGGATCGATTCCCTAATAATTTTATTCAAAATTGTTTAAAATAAAATTCAATAGAAAAATTTTTAAAATAACCTACAAAATCATTAATTTTTAATGTTTTCGTAGGTATTTTTTTATACCCTCCAACCACAGTATGGGGGTATACTCACTTTGACTCATATCGGTCTAGGACCCCATAAAGTATATATTTTATTGATCAGTGATCGATTCTAAGACATTCTAGAGATGTCCGTCTGTCCGTCCGTCTGTCCGTCCGTCTGTAGAGGACACGATACAGTCCAAAATAAAAGAGCTAGACTTCCGAAGTTTGGCACGAATATGTCTTATATTCCTAGGCAAGTTAAGTTCGGAAATGGGCAAAATCGGACCAAGGGGGAAAAAGTTCCCCCTTGGACTTTTGCTAAGCAAATGCAACATTCTTATCTCAGAAGAAGTTCAAACTCGCAAAGGGACCAACTCCCACCGAGCCCAAAAAAAAAAGACGCCCCTGGTTTTTTTAATATTGTTTTTGTTTACATTTTGGAGGGTATAAGAGATTCGGCACATCCGAATCTCTTATACCCTGGTAAAAAAACACAACAATCATTAATTTTTAATGTTTTCATAGGTTATTTTTTTTTTTTCGATTTTGTTGGTAAAAAAAATTAAAGTGACGTTATTTGTTAATGTTCCATGTTATTTATTTTAGAAAATTTTATTAACAGTAAAAAAAAAAAATGTTGATGTTTGTTAAAACAAATGAATAATTACTGGGATGGTTTTAAAATGTTTTATCACTTTTTTTAAATATGTTTTTTCATTTGTTTTTGCCAACAAAATATTTTGTAGGCATTTCAAATTTTTAAGTAATCGGACCAGTTCTTGTAGTCCATATACAAACCATCCTCCCGATATTCACCTAAATCTCTCAAAGTTCATAAAAATTGAAAATATTTCATAAAAATATTGTTTGTAGGTTTTAAACGTGCACTTTGGTGGCTTAATCAATTCTGAATATAATGGATAATTTTTGAGACCCATATAAAAATATCTCCCGATATTCAGTAAAATCGGTCTATTGGCAACACAAATATGCCAATTTCCCTCAAATTTTGTTTATGTGGATTTTCTACACTAATTAAAGCTCAAAACAAACTTTTCGAAATACGTAATTTGAAGGGATAAGAGTTAAGGGTTTGAAGGGATAAGGGTAGGGTGCCCATTTTTTCTGAACTCAAATCAGTACGCCCAAGTTTTTATGTTAATTTTTTCAACACTCAAAAAATCTCATTTAAACTAACAAACTTGAAGTCAATTAGAATTCTTGTAAAAACAACTTCCATAAACTGTTGTCGTTATTTTACAGAAAATTTAGTTGACTTTAAACAACTTAATTCCAATGTTTCGATCGTTTCAGTGCAATATATATAACAAAAACCCACAGGTTTTGAGAATAACAAAATTTCTCAGGTTCTGGCGACCCTTAAGTTTTCATAACTCTTTATTTTAGAAAACTTCCCAGATAAGCACATGTTTTTTAAACAGCCCTGCTGAGAGTTTTTTTCCAATAAATGCTGATGACATTACCTTATTAAACATCGTAGAATCATTTGGATTCATATACAGGTAAACCCCGGTTTAACGAATCTCGCTTTAGCGAATATTCGATATAACGAACGACAAAAATTTCAACATTGACTTTTTGAATAAAAATATATTTTTATGTTTAAAGTGCTAAGAATTCACTTTAGCTTGGTTATTTTCATAAAAACCTTCGGGATACAACGAATCTCCCGATAAAACGAATGCACTGAAAAAAAGACATAACTAAATTTAAGGAAAAAATGTCTTTGAAAATTTATCATGAATTTTCCAATAATTTAGTTAAATTTAACTTAAAAATGAGAAATTTTTTTAACTATGAGGAAAAAATTTTAGTTCATTTACTTATTATTAGTTCAAAGTTTTCTTTAAATGGATATTTTAAATATTAGAAAAAAAAGGTTACCACCAAAGAAATTTTCCACAAATCTAAGAATCGTATCTTTATTTTTAAGACATATTTCTTAAAAAACAATTTAGTTCAAGTTTAGTTAAAATTTACTAAAAAAACATCATCGTATTTCTCTTCTTTGAATTGAGGAAGTGTACTTCTTAGAATTTAGTTAACGACTTCTGAGAATTTAGTAAATAACTTCTTAGAATTTAGTTAAAAATTCAAAGGCGATATCTCGAAAACTAAGCGAGATAGAGTGAAACGGATGATATTTTCAAAAGAAAGACTACAAAGAAAAATATGGAATAGCCTAGCTTTGCATATCTGTCGGGGTCTTAAGACCCTAATTTTAGATATAAAATTTGAAATTCCCGAGATTTTATATATAAGTACACATATCTTGGTAAATACTGCCAACACGAGAAAACGTCCAACGGTAGCTCTTAACTCGTAGAACACTTCCGCCAAATACCCGAAAGCCCTCCGATTAATAGTTTTTGAGTTATCCGGTTTTTAAGATTCTCAAGACCCTATCAGGCCCCTTTTTACCGTATCTCAAAAACTAAGCAAGTTAGAGCGAAACGGACCCAAGTTTTGGTTCAAAATCTATGGGGACCCTTTAAGGACCCAACGGGGTCTCGAGTCAAATGGGGTCCGAACCCATGGGTCCAGGGTCTAGACCCAATCTATTTCTAAAATGTGAAGTATAATTTTTCCCATTTTCTAGTTAAAATTGGCTAAAAATAACTTTGTTTTCCTTATTTTTGGGAAAATTATGAAATAAAAACAAAAAAAAAAAATCTTTGGAGCCAAATCATTCCCTCTTTTTCTCAAAATTGAGTTAATTTTCCCAGATTTTAGTTACCTTTTTTTTGAGTGTGGGTCTAACATTATATGAATCGTTATATCGAGCTTTGCCTGTAATTACATCTCTAAAAATATGGAAAATCCATCATTTAGTAAACATTTTGTACAGAAAAGATCAAAATAACTTCATGCTCAGATACATAAATTTTTGAGATAAGGAACCTTTAGATCAGTGATGGTCATTTTTTAATTCCTATTCCCGCGGGAATAGGCTAAAAAATGCTGCTTATGCGCTGTCGACACACGTACACTATAAAATTCTGTTGCTTGAGCAAATTTGTTGACTTTTCGCTTGCTACTACCCACACAAGCATAAATGTTATAGTATTTGTGTGAGCACCACTGCTTTAGATCCACGAACTCTAAGCTTCTTAGAATAATTTCATTATAAAGTATCTCATTATCAGACCTAAGTTATAAAAAACCACTCTGACGACTTATTAAATTGAAATTCATGTTTTTGTATACAATTTTTGAAAAAATCATTTTTTAATGTTGAAATGTTCAAAAATCAATACAATCAGTACATATTTCAAAAAATCAGTACAAATTAGAACAACGTTTTTTGATCAGTACACGTAATAAAAAATCAGTACATGTACTGATCAAATCAGTACGAAAGGTCAGCCTAGATAAGGGTTAAAAAATGTAAAGTTTTAATTTTTTGAATCTTCGATACAAGGGTTTGAAAATGAGATCTCTGAACTGAAATTGAAATCTTTGAGTTTCAAATGAAATCTTCAAATATCAAATGAAATCTTTAAATATCAAAAAAAAATCTTTGAATTACAAACAGTTTCTTTTGAATTTCAATTAATCTTTAACAAATTCAAAACATCTGAAAATGGTTTGAAATTATGATTTCCCTACTCTGTCTTTAAATATACAATACCAAATTGACCAAATTAGCCATATTCAGTGACTAACCGTTAAAGTAAAGTCAATAAATTCTTAACCAAATTAAGAACCAACAATAATAAATGTTTTTGTTTCTTATTTTTTTATGAGTAAAAGGAAATTATAAGTAAAAATTCCAGGTATTTTAAAATTAAAACAAATCGCAAGCTTACAAATGGTCAGACAGACTGAATTGACACCGACTATACCTCCTTAACGACACGACGAAAACCTGATTTTTGTTAACGTGGATAATGTGTAATCAGAAAAGAATTTGCCAGGTTTATTTTTTGCATTTTTATTGTTTTTGCAACCTGAGAAAGTTTAGAGCCAACTATTAACGATGTGGATGCTGTAATAGAGAATTGTCAACACTAAACTGAAATGAAAATTAATATTTATGACTTAACGATTACAAATTGAGAGAGATAGAAGCAGCAGTTTATTTAAAATTTATTCTGAAGAAAATTAAAAAAAATAGTGAATAGTCATGAGTTTTAATTTCTTATCTCCATCAATTTTTAATACTTTGTTTGGCTAATAAAAAATTATTAATCTATAGCAAATGTCATGTGTAAAAGCAATTTGCCAAATGGTCAGTTGCCATATTTTTTTAGTTTTTAGTTTTTACTGAATTAGTTTAATACCATCAAACAGAATTGGAACTTTAGACGATGAAACGGAAAAAAAAAAAAAATAAAAACAAAAACAAAAATGACAAAATTTGGCGCAGTCAATCATACCAGAGTTATAGAGTAATGTAGCGACCGTTTTGTAGATCTGGCATTGCCAAGAACAACTACCAAAATCTGGTAATACCACACAAAAGTTCAAACGTAAAACAAAGAGAGACAAAAAACAAACTGCATTCTCACTGTATAACTGATATCTTCCATCTCGCTCAGTTTTCAATTTGTGATACAATTTCGTAAACAATACCATATGGTTTTTGTTTACTCCTTTTTTAAACGCCATTTTTTACATTATTCCTATAACTCTGAATCAGACCTTTAAAGAATTTATTAACTTTTTAATTTTATTGATTTTTTTTCGGTTTGATTCTTAGTTTTAATAATGAATTAATTCTCGGTTGAATTAATTCACATTTGAAAAAAAATTTCAATTTCACATTTGAGAAAAAAATTCTCAGAATCTGAGAAAAATCTCTCAGAATCTGAGACTTTTTCTATACAAAAAATGTCTCAGAATCTGAGACTTTTTCTATACGAAAATGTCTCAGAATCTGAGATTTTTTCTATACGAAAATGTCTCAGAATCTGAGACTTAATGTAAAGGAAAAATGTCTCAGACTTTTTCTATAAGAAAAATGTCTCAGAATCTGAGACTTTTTCTATAAGAAAAATGTCTTAAAATCTGAGACTTTTTCTATAAGAAAAATGTCTCAGAATGTCTCTGAATCTGAGACTTTTTCTATAAGAAAAATGTCTCAGAATCTGCTACTTTTTCTAAAAGAAAAATGTCTCAGAATCTGAGACTTTTTCTATACGAAAAATGTCTTAGAATCTGAGACTTTTTCTACAAGAAAAATGTCTCAGAATCTGAGACTTTTTCTATAAGAAAAATGTCTTAGAATCTGAGACTTTTTCTATAAGAAAAATGTCTCAGAATCTAAAACTTTTTCTATAAGAAAAATGTCTTAGAATCTGAGACTTTTTCTATAAGAAAAATGTCTCTGAATCTGAGACTTTTTTCTATAAGAAAAATGTCTCAGAATCTGAGACTTTTTTCTATAAGAAAAATGTCTCAGAATCTGAGACTTTTTTCTATAAGAAAAATGTCTCAGAATCTGAGACTTTTTTCTATAAGAAAAATGTCTCAGAATCTGAGACTTTTTTCTATAAGAAAAATGTCTCAGAATCTGAGACTTTTTTCTATAAGAAAAATGTCTCAGAATCTGAGACTTTTTTCTATAAGAAAAATGTCTCAGAATCTGAGACTTTTTTCTATAAGAAAAATGTCTCAGAATCTGAGACTTTTTTCTATAAGAAAAATGTCTCAGAATCTGAGACTTTTTTCTATAAGAAAAATGTCTCAGAATCTGAGACTTTTTTCTATAAGAAAAATGTCTCAGAATCTGAGACTTTTTTCTATAAGAAAAATGTCTCAGAATCTGAGACTTTTTTCTATAAGAAAAATGTCTCAGAATCTGAGACTTTTTTCTATAAGAAAAATGTCTCAGAATCTGAGACTTTTTTCTATAAGAAAAATGTCTCAGAATCTGAGACTTTTTTCTATAAGAAAAATGTCTCAGAATCTGAGACTTTTTTCTATAAGAAAAATGTCTCAGAATCTGAGACTTTTTTCTATAAGAAAAATGTCTCAGAATCTGAGACTTTTTTCTATAAGAAAAATGTCTCAGAATCTGAGACTTTTTTCTATAAGAAAAATGTCTCAGAATCTGAGACTTTTTTCTATAAGAAAAATGTCTCAGAATCTGAGACTTTTTTCTATAAGAAAAATGTCTCAGAATCTGAGACTTTTTTCTATAAGAAAAATGTCTCAGAATCTGAGACTTTTTTCTATAAGAAAAATGTCTCAGAATCTGAGACTTTTTTCTATAAGAAAAATGTCTCAGAATCTGAGACTTTTTTCTATAAGAAAAATGTCTCAGAATCTGAGACTTTTTTCTATAAGAAAAATGTCTCAGAATCTGAGACTTTTTCTATAAGAAAAATGTCTCAGAATCTGAGACTTTTTCTATAAGAAAAATGTCTCAGAATCTGAGACTTTTTCTATTAGAAAAATGTCTCAGAATCTGAGACTTTTTCTATAAGAAAAATGTCTCAGAATCTGAGACTTTTTCTATAAGAAAAATGTCTCAGAATCTGAGACTTTTTCTATAAGAAAAATGTCTCAGAATCTGAGACTTTTTCTATAAGAAAAATGTCTCAGAATCTGAGACTTTTTCTATAAGAAAAATGTCTCAGAATCTGACACTTTTTTCTATAAGAAAAATGTCTCAGAATCTGAGACTTTTTTCTATAAGAAAAATGTCTCAGAATCTGAGACTTTTTTCTATAAGAAAAATGTCTCAGAATCTGAGACTTTTTTCTATAAGAAAAATGTCTCAGAATCTGAGACTTTTTTCTATAAGAAAAATGTCTCAGAATCTGAGACTTTTTTCTATAAGAAAAATGTCTCAGAATCTGAGACTTTTTTCTATAAGAAAAATATCTGAGAATCTGAGACTTTTTCTATAAGAAAAATATCTGAGAATCTGAGACTTTTTCTATAAGAAAAATATCTGAGAATCTGAGACTTTTTCTATAAGAAAAATATCTGAGAATCTGAGACTTTTTCTATAAGAAAAATATCTGAGAATCTGAGACTTTTTCTATAAGAAAAATATCTGAGAATCTGAGACTTTTTCTATAAGAAAAATATTTTACAATTTTACTTTTTTTGATTTTTTTCCGGGAGAATAGGTAATCTGAAGAAATAAATCACGCAATTTTTTCTAATATTTGATAAAGTTTTAAATTTGTAACCTGTCGTCATTTTAACTTTTCTATCGCCTTTGTTTTGTCGCCCTGATTGTGTTATTTCGCTTATTTATTATTTTAGTCTTGACGTTTGATCAGTCAGAGTATTATGAACAATTTAGTTTTTTTTTTTTCGTTTAAATTTGAATTCTCTCTACCTTATTTCATTGTCGGTTTTATTTATTTTTTTTTTATTTTTTACGTTTTGTTTATTTTGACGATAAGAACCAGTATTTATTGAAAACCGGTTGGTTTTCAATATTATTCATACTTCTGTGTAAGTTGTTTTTGCTGAATAATTCTTTGAATTAAAAATTGTTGTTAACTTAACAAATCTTTTAGTAAAAGACGAATGTTTGATGGGTGTTAATGGAGAACTTTACAAATACGTCAAACGAAAAAAAAAGTTTATTTTCAAACTTTTTTACAGAACACTTACCGTTACACTTCCTTTTATGAACAAGCAGTTTTTTTTGTTTTGTGTAACTAAAAGATATTTTTAAAATTTAATTGAAAAATAAATAAAACTAGTTTTAATTAAAATTAAAAAAAAAAAAAGTTTAATCAGTAGCAAAATTATAAAAAGGAAATGCTTTTTTAAAAGTTTTATGCACTACACCATTTCCTTAAGAAAATCTCATTTTCCGTTTAAAAAAAGTCTCAGATTCTGAGACATTTTTCCGTATAAAATACTTAGATTCTGAGATATTTTTCGTGTAGTATAAGTCTTAGATTCTGAGATATTTTTCCATATAGAAAAAATCATAGATTCTGAGAAATTTTTTCCATATAGAAAAAGTCTCAGATTCTAAGACAAATGGAAATGCTTTTTTAAAGGCTGTATGCACTACACCCTTTCCTATAGAAAAAGTCTAATTTTTCTGTATAACATTGAGACGTTTTTCCTCACAGAAAAAGTCTCAGATTTCGACACATTTTTCCATATAAAAAAAGCCTCTGATTCTGGGATATTTTTCCACATAGAAAAAGTCTCAGATTCAGAGACATTTTTCCATATAGAAAAAGTCTTAGATTCTAAAACAATTTTCCATATAAAAAAAGTCTCAGATTCTGAAACATTTTTCCATATACAAAAAAAAAAATCTCAGACTCTGAGACTTTTTCTATATAGGAAAAGTCTCAGAGTCTGAGACATTTTTCCATATAGAAAAAGTCTCAGAGTCTGAGTCATTTTTCCACATAAGAAAAGTCTTCAGATTCTGAGACATATTAAAAAATATTTTTTTAATATTTTTACTTGTCCTAGCATGCCACTAGTGATAGCAAATGAAAGATAAGGATCTTCCCTAATTTTCCTATTTTATTATTTTTATATATCAGGAAAAAGGAGGTAAGTTATGTCCTTAAATGTATCCTTCATAAAAATAAAAAAATTGAAAAATTAGGGGAGATCCTCCTCTTTCATTTGCCATTACCAGTGTCATCCTACACTCAAAAAAAAAACCTTTTAAAATTACAAGAAAAACTTGTAACTTTTTTTGTTTGCTACCTCCTATTTGACAAAAATTCCTAGTAATTTTACAAGATTTTGTCCAATAATTTTGTAATTTTACAAGGTTTTTACTAGAGATGGGCACATGAGCAGATTAGAGCGTGATTTACGTGAATCACGCGTGAGTGCGACTGATTTCAATTTTACTCACGTGATTGTGAGTGAGTGTGAGTGGCGAAAAAATTGCGTGAGTGAGTGTGCGTGAGTAAGATTTTTGCGTGAGTGAGTGTGCGTGAGTCGATTTTTTTGCGTAAGTTTGCGTGATTTATTTTCTCTTTATATTTCCTTTTGTAACAAAAAAGCAAAAAAAAAAATTGTAAAATTTGGCTTAACTTAAGATTTCGGCCCGAAAAACCCATAAAAATATATGTAAAATTTCGCTGAACTGTAAATTTTGCTGAAAATTTTGAAAAATTTTTGAAATTAGTTTTTAAATTTTTTTTTTTGTATAAATAACAGTGTGAGTCAACGTGAGTGTGAGTGAAGCTTGCGTGAGTGCACGTGAGTGTGAGTTGTTTTAAATTTACTCAAGTGATTGTAAGTGAGTGTGAGTAGAAAAAATATGGTCGTGAGTGAGTGTGCGTGATTCAAAAATTCCTGTCGTGAGCGTGAGTGAGTGTGAGCCCATCTCTAGTTTTTACCAATAAAATTGTAAGTTTATAAATTTTTTGACACGATAAAATTTACAAAGAGGTTTCGTAATTTTACTAGATTTTTTGCTACCTCCTATTTAACTAGGTTTCCTAGTAATTTTACAAGCTTTGTACCAATAATTTTGTAGTTTTACAAGTTTTTACCAATAAAATTGTAAATTTACAGTTTTTTGGCGCAATTAAAATTACAAGGAATTCTCGTGAATTTACTAGATTTTTTTGTAAAAATTTGTAAAATTACAAATAACAAGTGAGAGTGTTAAATTCGGCTGTGCCGAATCTTAACACAGAATGTCTTAGAATCGATCATGGATCAATAATATATATACTTTATGGGGTCCCCGACCGATATTTCGATGCGTTACAAACGGAATGACAAAGTGAGTATACCCCCATACTGTGGTTGGAGGGTATAAAAATGTAAAATTACAAAAAAAAATTAAATTTCGATTTGTTAAAAAACTAGGAAAACTGTCAAATAATAATAAAATGGGATTACGAGACTTTTCCTAGTAATTTGACAAAGTTTTTTTTTTGTGTGTAGGACAAGTACAAATATTTCAAAAATATTTTACAAAATGTATCCTTTAAAATTTTGAAGTCCTTTTAAAAGCAAACAGGATCACGAAATGAAAAACTCTAAATGCAGTTTTACTCCATTTGATCACAACTTTCAGACGTATATCATCCGGTTCATGTTTAATATTGGCTGTCGGACGGTGTTATAATACTGTTATTAGAGTCATTTAAGCTAAATTCAAATTGGGGTTCTAAACATGGGCCGATTTTTTTTTCCATACTTGGGGCAAAAGAAACTTAAGTATTAATTTTTTTTTTTTTTTATATTTTATTTGAAATCAAATTTTTTAATGAAATTCCTCCAATTAAAAAAATTGTTATACCAATCATCAAATTGTAGGCGATTAATTGAATATATTTTTCAATCAAATATTTTTAGATTTTGATAAAAAATTTGACTATTTTTTTATTTATAGTCAATCAAAATAATGATTGATTTAACAAATTAATTGTAAGCTTTTGACAAAATTATCAAAAAATTCAACTATTTTACTTTCCAATATATTGCCAACAAAAAAAAAAAGGGGGAGCCCGGTTATTTTGTATATTTTTGATTTAATCTATTCAAATAAATTAAAGCGAAAAAAAAAATCTGGTGAAAATTTGTAATTCGACAGTTAAAGAAAATAACAAAAATTTTAATCAAACATTGATTGACTCATTTAAATTTTGTTGATCAATAGATTTAATTGAAAATTTTTAGCCAATAATTTTTTGTTTGTGGACAAATGAACGAAAATTGTAAATCAACTCAAAAAGTAATTCTAAGTCGATCGGTGTACTTAAAGGTAGGTCTAGGACCAATATTTCGGGTAGTTACAAACATCAGCACAAACTCAAAGTGTCACAGTAATGTACGGTATAATTAAGTCATAAAATATAAAGTCCAACAATATATAACATTTTCAAAGTCATAGATTTTTAATTTAAAGTTGTTAATTTTCAATTTAAATATTTTCTTTTAAAATCAAAATTGATAAGTTTCAAAACAGATTTTAATTAAATTATAATCGTTAATTGTCATCAGTTGTAAAAGCATTTAAAGAATTATTTTGAATGCATTTTTTTTTAATTTAAATACATTTAGACATTTTTAAATAGAAATTAAAAATATTTTTATATTTGTTTATCTTCCGGGGTATTAAAATAATTCACAAAACTACGGGTTAATATAATATAATGACAAGTCCAATTTTTGTGTTAAATTCTGACTAATTACAATAATTAAAATGTTAATTTTGATTATATTTATTTTTTATTTTTTTTTTATTTTTACACACTTAAAGTATTAAAATTCTTATTGATAAAAATTATGTGTAATGTTTCTTCTTAATTGAATTTTATAATTAACCCGCATTTAAAAACAAAATATAATTACTTTTTTTTTGTTTATAAAGACATCAAATGCAATTTAAATTAGGGAAATAAAATATTAAATATACTGTACGCGCGCAGTAATCCATCATTTTACGATTGACGGTAATAAAATTAGAAATTATATACATATTATAAGAAATATGTTTAAAACGTATAAAAATCATGTTCAACTGTAGGAGGGATAATTTATAAGTTCGCAGAATCTGCTGTATTTTGGCATTGTAATTGATTTATAAAAAAGAAACTTTTATAACATTTCACAGAAGATGATTGGGAAAAGTTTAAAGATAGAATGAAATAAAGTTGAGATTACTGCACCATTTCCATTGTATTTCAGAAATTATCAATTGTATTTCAGAAATGATCAATTGTATTTCAGAAATTATTAATTGTATTTCAGAAATGATCAATTGTATTTCAGAAATTATCAATTGGATTTCAGAAACTATCAATTGTATTTCAGAACTTATCAATTTTTTTTCAGAAATTATCAATTGTATTTCAGAAGTTATCAATTGTATTTCAGAAATTATCAATTGTATTTCAGAAGTTATCAATTGTATTTCAGAAATTATCAATTGTATTTCAGAAATTATCAATTGTATTTCAGAAATTATCAATTGTATTTCAGAAATTATCAATTGTATTTTAGAAATTATCAATTGTACTAGCTGTTTTGCACCCGGCGTTGCCCGGGTTGAAAAAATATACATGATAGTTAGTAATGCCCTATGGTTCCATCCTCGGTTAGCACTACATCTGGTGAAAATTTCAATTTCGCATCATTTTACAACACCTCTGTCCGATCGCGCGCTGATATGGCCCATTGTTCCCGCCTCGGTTAGTACTCGACTTTTAAGCGTGATTACCCAATAAGCAGAAATAACTTTCAATATATTACAGAGGCGTGTGGTAATTTACGTCCATTTGTTCAATCGCATGCTGATATGGCCCCGCATCGGTTAGTCAGTTGTAAAAATCGGCTCAGCCATTTTTGCGTGATTGCGGAACTGTCAAAAATAATTTTCAAATAGTGCAAGGGGGTGCAGCATTCCACAACGACTTTGCCCAATCAAGCGCTAATATGGCATACTGTTACCGCCTCTGTTAGTACTATATGTTGTGGAAGTTTTTTTAAAATCAGTTTAGGCGCTTAAGCGTTATTACGGAACAGACAGAAAAATCTTTTAGTGTGGTGCAAAGGGGCGCGGCAATTTACGCCTCGCGATCTATTATGGTTTATAGTTCCCGCTTCTTAAGTACTATATGTGATGAATATTCCATTAAAATCGGTAAAGGCGTTTAAGCATGATTATGGAACAGGCAGAAATAACTTTCAATGTAATACAAACAGAGTACGTATTTGCTCACGAAAGAAGCTTTCATTTTGGCACATTCATTCATTTTTTGAAAATGAATTTTTTTTGTTTTTAATTTCATTTCATTTTATGTGCTTTGAAAAAATTCGATTGTTTTCATTTTTCGTTGCTTGTGTGTGTGCAGTGAAAGAAGAAGTAATCAAATGAGAATGAATGAATGAAACTTAAAAAAAAAAGTTTCATTTTCATTTATTATTTCATTTTCATTTATATTTCATTTTCGTGTGCTTGAGATTTTTATATTCCGTGCACACGAAAGTGGCGCACGAAATGAGACAGTTTCATCTGCATTTCAGCTTCATTCTCACGGAAAAACATTTTTAACGGAAAATTTAATATTTAACGATTTTGTTTTTTTTTTGGAAACCAAGCCATTTAGAACAAATAATTTTTCAAAAAACTTTAATTTTTCAAAAAAAACAAATTTTTCATAAAAAGTTGAATTTTTCAAAAAAGTTAAAAAAATATGATATTTTCAAAGAACTTTAATTTTTCAAAAAATTTAAATTTTTTACAAAAATTTAAATTTTTTACAAAGATTTTAATTTTTCAAAAAAAATCGAATTTTTTAAAAAAAATTTTAATTTTTCAAAAAAAATCGAATTTTATAACTGAATTTTAATTTAGTTCGGTTTGAGTCCATATTAATTATTTCTGAGAAATAATAATTGTTGTACAATGAGAAAATCTGAAAAAAATCAAGTGACAACACAGGCTAAGTGGAGATGTCGACAGCTTTCGGAAGATGCCACCCTTCCATCATCAGCACTCCTTCGATTGCCACACACTTAATGTGTGTCAGATTAAAATTAGCCATTTAAATGAAACTTTTGAAGAAATTAAGAATTGGAATTACTCCTCTTTGTGTTGAATAACCCCTATTCACCATTAATTCGTGTTGTATTCATTTGGCAGAAACTTAATCCATCTTAACTTTTAACAGAGTTGTATTTTTCCCATTGTTAACCCTTAGTAGGACTTTTTCAAATCTTGAAAAATGTCCGTTAGGTTTGAATTTTTTGTTTCATATTTCTAATTCTTAGAAATATTACTAAATTGCAATGTACCTTATGAGTTGTGTATTAATTGTGTTTATATATTGTTGGACTGTATATTTTATAACTGAATTTTAATTTAGTTCGGTTTGAGTCCATATTAATTATTTCTGAGAAATAATAATTGTTGTACAATGAGAAAATCTGAAAAAAATCAAGTGACAACACAATTAATACACAACTCATAAGGTACATTGCAATTTAGTAATATTTCTAAGAATTAGAAATATGAAACAAAAAATTCAAACCTAACGGACATTTTTCAAGATTTGAAAAAGTCCTACTAAGGGTTAACAATGGGAAAAATACAACTCTGTTAAAAGTTAAGATGGATTAAGTTTCTGCCAAATGAATACAACACGAATTAATGGTGAATAGGGGTTATTCAACACAAAGAGGAGTAATTCCAATTCTTAATTTCTTCAAAAGTTTCATTTAAATGGCTAATTTTAATCTGACACACATTAAGTGTGTGGCAATCGAAGGAGTGCTGATGATGGAAGGGTGGCATCTTCCGAAAGCTGTCGACATCTCCACTTAGCCTGTGTTGTCACTTGATTTTTTTCAGATTTTCTCATTGTACAACAATTATTATTTCTCAGAAATAATTAATATGGACTCAAACCGAACTAAATTAAAATTCAGTTATAAAATATACAGTCCAACAATATATAAACACAATTAATACACAACTCATAAGGTACATTGCAATTTAGTAATATTTCTAAGAATTAGAAATATGAAACAAAAAATTCAAACCTAACGGACATTTTTCAAGATTTGAAAAAGTCCTACTAAGGGTTAACAATGGGAAAAATACAACTCTGTTAAAAGTTAAGATGGATTAAGTTTCTGCCAAATGAATACAACACGAATTAATGGTGAATAGGGGTTATTCAACACAAAGAGGAGTAATTCCAATTCTTAATTTCTTCAAAAGTTTCATTTAAATGGCTAATTTTAATCTGACACACATTAAGTGTGTGGCAATCGAAGGAGTGCTGATGATGGAAGGGTGGCATCTTCCGAAAGCTGTCGACATCTCCACTTAGCCTGTGTTGTCACTTGATTTTTTTCAGATTTTCTCATTGTACAACAATTATTATTTCTCAGAAATAATTAATATGGACTCAAACCGAACTAAATTAAAATTCAGTTATAAAATATACAGTCCAACAATATATAAACACAATTAATACACAACTCATAAGGTACATTGCAATTTAGTAATATTTCTAAGAATTAGAAATATGAAACAAAAAAAAAAAAAAAAAATTCAAACCTAACGGACATTTTTCAAGATTTGAAAAAGTCCTACTAAGGGTTAACAATGGGAAAAATACAACTCTGTTAAAAGTTAAGATGGATTAAGTTTCTGCCAAATGAATACAACACGAATTAATGGTGAATAGGGGTTATTCAACACAAAGAGGAGTAATTCCAATTCTTAATTTCTTCAAAAGTTTCATTTAAATGGCTAATTTTAATCTGACACACATTAAGTGTGTGGCAATCGAAGGAGTGCTGATGATGGAAGGGTGGCATCTTCCGAAAGCTGTCGACATCTCCACTTAGCCTGTGTTGTCACTTGATTTTTTTCAGATTTTCTCATTGTACAACAATTATTATTTCTCAGAAATAATTAATATGGACTCAAACCGAACTAAATTAAAATTCAGTTATAAAATATACAGTCCAACAATATATAAACACAATTAAAATCGAATTTTTTTAAAAAAATTTTAATTTTTCAAAATTAACAAAATTTCTCAAAAAAGTAAAATTTTTTCAAAAAACTTATATTTAAATAAAAAAAAAACACAAAAAGTTGAATTTAAAAATTAAAGTTTTTCAAAAAAGTAAAAAATTTTTAAAAAAGTCAACTTTTTCAAAAACTCAAAAAGTTGACTTTTTCAAAAAAATTTAATTTTTCAAAAAAAATTCAAAAAAGTTTTAATTTTTAAAAAAGTCAAATTTTTTCAAAAACTTGTAAATTTTTTAAAAAAGTGAAAACTTTTCAAAAAACTTAAATTTAAAAAAAAAAAAAAAATTTCACCAAAAAGTTGAATTCATAAAAAAATTGAAGTTTTCCAAAAAAGTTTGTTTAAAAAAAAAAATCAAAAAAGTTAAATTTTTTAAAAAAAGTCTTAATTTTTTCAAAAAACTTTAATTTTCAGAAAAAGTTTACAAAAAGCTGACTTTTTAAAAAAAGTTGAATTTTTTAAAAAAAAATTCAAAAAAAGTTTTAATTTTTAAAAAAAGTAAAATTTTTTTAAAAAGTTTTAATTTAAAAAAAAAAATTAAAATACTAAATTGACGTCCCTTTGCTTATATTTTGATTATTTAAAAAGTTATTCGCAATTTAAAAATCTAGCAAAGAAAAATTTGATCTGGAACCGCTAAAGAGGTTACGCAGGGGTGAAAATGACAAAAATATCATCCATTTTGCTCTACATCGATTATTTTTTGAGATATAATTAAAATACCAAATTAACGTCCTTTTGCTTGTATTTTAATTATTTAAGAAGTTATTCGCAATTTAAAAATCTAGCAAAGAAAAAATTGATCTGGAACCGCTAAAGAGGTTACGCAGGGGTGAAAATGACAAAAATATCATCCATTTTGCTCTAAATCGATTAGTTTTTAAGATATAATTAAAATACCAAATAAACGTCCTTTTACTTGTATTTTAATTATTTAAGAAGTTATTCGCAATTTAAAAATATAGCAAAGACAAATTTTATCTGGAACCGCTAAAGAGGTTACGCAGGGGTGAAAATGACAAAAATATCATCCATTTTGCTCTACATCGATTAGTTTTTAAGATATAATTAAAATACCAAATTAACGTCCTTTTGCTTGTATTTCAATTATTTAAGAAGTTATTCGCAATTTAAAAATCTAGCAAAGAAAAATTTGATCTGAAACCGCTAAAGAGGTTACGCAGGGGTGAAAATGACAAAAATATCATCCATTTTGCTCTACATCGATTAGTTTTTAAGATATAATTAAAATACCAAATTAACGTCCTTTTGCTTGTATTTTGATTATTAAAGAAGTTATTCGCAATTTAAAAATCTAGCAAAGAAAAATTTGATCTGGAACCGCTTAAGAGGTTACGCAGGGGTGAAAATGACAAAAATATCATCCATTTTGCTCTACATCGATTATTTTTTGAGATATAATTAAAATACCAAATTAACGTCCTTTTGCTTGTATTTCAATTATTTAAGAAGTTATTCGCAATTTAAAAATCTAGCAAAGAAAAATTTGATCTGAAACCGCTAAAGAGGTTACGCAGGGGTGAAAATGACAAAAATATCATCCATTTTGCTCTACATCGATTAGTTTTTAAGATATAATTAAAATACCAAATTAACGTCCTTTTGCTTGTATTTGGATTATTAAAGAAGTTATTCGCAATTTAAAAATCTAGCAAAGAAAAATTTGATCTGGAACCGCTTAAGAGGTTACGCAGGGGTGAAAATGACAAAAATATCATCCATTTTGCTCTACATCGATTATTTTTTGAGATATAATTAAAATACCAAATCAACGTCCTTTTGCTTGTATTTCAATTATTTAAGAAGTTATTCGCAATTTAAAAATCTAGCAAAGAAAAATTTGATCTGAAACCGCTAAAGAGGTTAAGCAGGGGTGAAAATGACAAAAATATCATCCATTTTGCTCCACATCGATTATTTTTTGAAATATAATTAAAATACCAAATTAACGTCGTTTTGCTTGTATTTTAATTATTTAAGAAGTTATTCGCAATTTAAAAATCTAGCAAAGAAAAATTTGATCTGGAACCGCTTAAGAGGTTACGCAGGGGTGTATGATTGAAACTAATTTGTTTAATAATATAAAAATCATATGTTTATTCAATTTCATTGCAGTCCAAATATTTTTGTCATTTTCACCCCTGCGTAACCTCTTTAGCGGTTTCAGATCAAATTTTTCTTTGCTAGATTTTTAAATTGCGAATAACTTATTAAATAATTGAAGTACAAGCAAAAGGACGTTAATTTGGTATTTTAATTATATCTCAAAAAATAATCGATGTAGAGCAAAATGGATGATATTTTTGTCATTTTCACCCCTGCGTAACCTCTTAAGCGGTTCCAGATCAAATTTTTCTTTGCTAGATTTTTAAATTGCGAATAACTTCTTAAATAATCAAAATACTAGCAAAAGGACGTTAATTTGGTATTTTAATTATATCTTAAAAACTAATCGATGTAGAGCAAAATGGATGATATTTTTGTCATTTTCACCCCTGCGTAACCTCTTGAGCGGTTTCAGATCAAATTTTTCTTTGCTAGATTTTTAAATTGCGAATAACTTTTTAAATAATTGAAATACAAGCAAAAGGACGTTAATTTGGTATTTTAATTATATCTCAAAAAATAATCGATGTGGAGCAAAATGGATGATATTTTTGTCATTTTCACCCCTGCGTAACCTCTTAAGCGGTTCCAGATCAAATTTTTCTTTGCTAGATTTTTAAATTGCGAATAACTTCTTTAATAATCAAAATACAAGCAAAAGGACGTTAATTTGGTATTTTAATTATATCTTAAAAACTAATCGATGTAGAGCAAAATGGATGATATTTTTGTCATTTTCACCCCTGCGTAACCTCTTAAGCGGTTCCAGATCAAATTTTTCTTTGCTAGATTTTTAAATTGCGAATAACTTCTTAAATAATCAAAATACAAGCAAAAGGACGTTAATTTGGTATTTTAATTATATCTTATAAACTAATCGATTTAGAGCAAAATGGATGATATTTTTGTCATTTTCACCCCTGCGTAACCTCTTTAGCGGTTTCAGATCAAATTTTTCTTTGCTAGATTTTTAAATTGCGAATAACTTCTTTAATAATCAAAATACAAGCAAAAGGACGTTAATTTGGTATTTTAATTATATCTTAAAAACTAATCGATGTAGAGCAAAATGGATGATATTTTTGTCATTTTCACCCCTGCGTAACCTCTTAAGAAGTTCCAGATCAAATTTTTCTTTGCTAGATTTTTAAATTGCGAATAACTTTTTAAATAATCAAGATACAAGCAAAAGAACGTTAATTTGTTATTTTTTTTTCACTTCATAACCTCTTTAGCGATCATAGATCAATTTTATCTTCGCTAGTTTTTAAATTTAAAAAAAAAATTAAAAAAACACATTTTTTCCAAAAAAAAAAAACATATTTTTCATTCAAATTCAACTTTTTTGATTTTTTTTGAAAAATTACTACTTTTTTTAATTTTTTTTTAAAAATATTTTTTTTTTAATATATATTTTTTTTTAAATAAAGTTGAAATATTTAAAATTGTTTTCTTAACAATGTTAATGTTTTTAAAACATTAACTTTTTTTTGAAAAATTATTTTTTTTTTTGAAAAAATCAACTTTTTTTAAAAAAATTAAGGTTTTTCAAAAAACTAATTTTTTTTTTTTAAATCAACTTTTTTAAAAAATTATTTTTTTTTGAAAAATTCAGTTTTTTTTTTGAAAAACTGCGTTTTTAAAAAAAATTTTACTTTTTTAAAAATTTAACTTATTTAACCTTTTTTTTAAAATTTCAACTTTTTTGAAAAATTAAATTTTTTTAAAAAAATTAACTTTTTTTTGAAAAATTTAATTTTTTTTGAAAAAATCAACTTTTTTTGAAAAAATCAACTTTTTTTGAAAAAATCAACTTTTTTTGAAAAATTAAAGTTTTTTAAAAAACTAAATTTTTTTTTGAAAAAATCAACTTTTTAAAAAAATTATTTTTTTTTTTAAAAATTTAGCTTTTTTTTGAAAAATTCATCTTTTTTGAAAAAATTAACTTTTTTTTGAAAAATTTAATTTTTTTGAAAAAATCAACTTTTTTTTGAAAAAATCAATTTTTTTTGAAAAAATCAACTTTTTTTGAAAAAATCAATTTTTTTTGAAAAAATCAACTTTTTTTGAAAAATTAAAGTTTTTTAAAAAACTAAATTTTTTTTGAAAAAATCAACTTTTTAAAAAAATTATTTTTTTTTGAAAAATTTAGCTTTTTTTTTGAAAAATTCATCTTTTTTGAAAAAATTAACTTTTTTTTTGAAAAAATCAACTTTTTTTGAAAAATTAAAGTTTTTCAAAAAACTATTATTTTTTTTTTTAAAAATCAACTTTTTTAAAAAATTGTTTTTTTTGAAAAATTCAGCTTTTTTTTTTGAAAAACTGAAGTTTTTTAAAAAAAACTTACTTTTTTTAAAATATTAAACTTTTTTGAAAAATTAGCTTCGGCACAACCAAAATCGTAAACTATTGAATAAAAGAAAAAAATATTTAATCCGTGTGCATGAAACTGAAATACGCTGAAACTAACTTTCATTTCATTTTCGTGAGACTGAAAATAAAATAAAAATTCTCACGAAATGAAAGTCTCATTTGCCTAAAATGAGAATGAAAATTATTTAAAAGTTTCATTCATTCAATTCTCGTTTGATTACTTCTTCTTTCACTGCACACACACAAGCAACGAAAAATGAAAACAATCAAATTATTTCATAGTTCATGAGTGAGATATACAATTTTTATTTTCATTTTAGAGTTTCATGAAACTGAAAGAAAAAGAGTGAGCAAATACGAAGCCTGAATACAAAAGAGCGTGGGATTTTACTCCCCTTTGTCAAATCGCATTCATTTACGGCCTAAAGTTCCCGCCTCGGTTAGTACTATCTGTGTGTGGAAATTTTTTCTAAACCAGTTTAGCCGAAAAAGCGTGATTGTGAAAAAGGCGAAAAGAACGTGCAATAAGTTTAACAGGGGTGTCATTTTATGCCTCTTTGTCTGATCGCTCATTTTATGTCCTATAGTTCCCGCCTCGTTTACTATTTGTTGCAAAAATTTTGTGTTAATTGGTTCAGCCGTTGATGCGTCATTGAGGAACTGACAGAAACAACTTTTAGTATAGTACAAAGAAGCGTTGCAACTAATGCCTCTTTGTCCAAACGCGCTTTATTATAGCAGCAATAGTAATTTTGAATTAGTACAACGCCTTTGCCCAATCACGTGCTGAAATGGCATATTGTTCCCGCTTCGGTTAGTACTATCTGTGTTAAAAATTTCAATAAAATCTGTTCAGACGTTTGAGAGAGATTACGGAATATGCAGAAATAACTTCCAATGTAGAACAAAGGGGAGTGGACTTATACGCCCATCAGTCAGCGCACCCTCCTATTATACCCTATAGTGCCCACCTGGGTTAGTACTATATGTGGTGAAATTTTCATTAAAACCGGTTCAGATGTTTAAGCGTGATTACGGAACAGGTAGAAATAACTTTCCATGTAATATAAATGGGCGTGGCATTTCCACCCCTTTGTCTGTCCCCGTCCTATTATGAACTATATTTCCCGTTTGGATTAGTACTATATGTGGTGAAAATTTCTTTAAAAATGGTTCAGCCGTTTAAACGTAATTGCTGAAAAGACAGAAATAACGTTCAATGTAATACAAAGAGGCGTGGCATTTTATGCCCACTTGGCCGATCGGTCTCTCTTTTGACCTATAGTTCCTGCCTTAGTACTATCTGTGGTTAAAATTTCATGTAAATCGGTTTAGCCGTTTATCCGTGGTTGTGAACCAGATAGAAAGAAAAACCAAAGGATGCCACGCCCCTTTGTGAGGATATTATATTTACAAAAAGTGGGCGTAAAAGAAGGCGTGGCTTCCAATCAAGATGCGGGATTTCCTTGCAAAAAACACCATATTAATGTGCCAAATTTCATGCTAATCTGTAACAAACATCCAAATACAGTAACAAACAACCAAATATATTTAAAAATCTGAAATTCACAAAAAGTGAAGATGCCATTGGTCGCATTTTTCATTCCAGAAAATTCTCTATCTACATGCCAAATTTCATTTCAATCGGTTTAGTAGTTTTCTTCTGAAAGCGACACAAACAAACAAACTAACATGTCATTTTTATATATATAAGTATAAGGATTTCAGAATTTATCAATTTTATTTCAGATATTATCAATTGTATTTCAGAAATTTTCAATTGTTTTACGAAGGTTAGTTTCTGAAACACAATTGATAATTTCTAAAATACAATTGATAATTTCTGAAATACAATTGATAATTTCTGAAATACAATTGATAATTTCTGAAAAACAATTGATAAATTCTGAAACACAATTGATAATTTCTGAAAAATAATTGATAATTTCTGAAAAAAAATTGATAAATTCTAAAATACAATTGATAATTTCTGAAATACAATTGACAGTTTCTGAAATACAATTGATTATTTCTGAAATACAATTGATAATTTCTGAAACATAATTGATAACTTCCGAAATACAATTGATAATTTCTGAAATACAATTGGTAACTTCTGAAATACAATTGATAATTTCTGAAATTCAAGTGATAATTTCTGAAATGCAATTGATAATTTCTGAAATACAATTGATAATTTCTGAAATACAATTGATAATTTCTGAAATACAGTTGATAGTTTCTGACATACAATTGATATTTTTTGAAATACAATTGAAGGGCTTACTGCAAGAACTTGATAAGCAACATTTTATTTTTTCGTGTTTTTCGCCTTCTGCTGATGTTCCATTGACAGATTTTTGGCAGAAGTCTTGCTTTAACGCTTCGTACAAGTATATTGAGAATAAAAGTTCTGCAAAAGTTATATTTTCTACATTATTTTAAAAGTTTTAAGCAAAAACCACCATAAAATGAAATGTTGCTTATCGAGTTTTTACAATAAGCCCTTCAATTGATAAAATCTGAAAAAAAAATTGACAAATTCTGAAATACAATTGATAATTTCTGAAATACAATTGATAATATCAGAAATACAATTGGAAATGGTGTAGTAGAACATTTTTTAAATTTTTAATGTTTTTAATCAATTGTGTTTCAGAAATTATCAATTGTATTTCAGAAATTATCAATTGTATTTCAGAAGTTATCAATTGTATTTCAGAATTTGTCAATTGTATTTTAGATATTATAAATTGTATTTCACAAATTATCAATTGTATTTCAGAAACTAACCTTCGTAAAACAATTAAAAATTTCTGAAATACAATTGATAATATCTGAAATACAATTGATAAATTCTGAAATGCAATTGATAATTTCTGAAATACAATTGATAATTTCTGAAATACAATTGATAATTTCTGAAATACAATTGATAATTTCTGAAATACAATTGATAATTCTGAAATACAGTTTTATAGTTTCTGACATACAATTGATATTTTTTGAAATACAATTGATAAAATCTGAAAAAAAAAATTGACAAATTCTAAAATACAATTGATAATTTCTGAAATACAATTGATAATATCAGAAATACAATTGGAAATGGCGTAGTGGAAATTTTTAATGTTTGTGCTTGAAAAAAGTCGACTTTTAAATATTTCTAAAAAAATTTCTTAAAAAGGTCTAACAAAAATTTCAATTATCATTTCCACCCTCGTAGCACATTTACTATTTACTCAATCTGGACGCCATTAAGCTTAAATTAAAGCTTTTTCAAAAATAATTGTTTGCTAATAATTAGGTATTTTTAACTTTGTAGTTAAAGAATTACATCTATTATGTAGTCGTACGTAGACTTTTGTCGGTCACTGTATGTATGCCCAGTATGTTTATATATATTTTTCATTGTCATTTTATTATGTTTAAAGTTTTAAACAGCAAACAAAAGAAATTGACTGATTATGCAGTTTTATTTCAATTTTTATTTTTGTATTGTTTTTTTTTTCTATATTTATTTTACCAATTTTTTGTATAATTCTCAGTTTTTATATACTTTGTTTACATTGAAATTAGTCAACTGTGCAAATATATAATTTTCCACCATATACGGCACAACAATAACAATTAAATAATATGTATATAGAGTTATAATGCTGTATACAAAATAATAATTTACTAAAAATATGTTTATTTGATTTTGTATTTATTTTTCCAGATAATTAATATCAGTTTTAGAATATATAAATTTTTTTATGATACGGTCATCAATTTAAATTTAATTAAAAATCACGTTAAGTTTATTCAATTCAACACCTCAAAGGAAATTCCTCACAGAAAATAACAGGAAGTTTTATTTGAGAGATAACATTGAAAAATATAAATAAGTTTTAATTACATATTTTATTAAATCAATTAAAAATTTAATTGATTTTAGTTGTTTCACTGATTTGATAATATAATTTTAATTAAATTATAGTGTTTTAAGTAAAATAAAATTAAAAAAAAAATTGGTGATAACAAGTAAAAAAGTTGAATTCGGCCTTGCCGAATGTAGTGATACCATCCACAATTTCAAAAAGATTATTGCAAAAAACTTTTTTTAAAAGGAAATTACTTTTGATAAAAAAAAAAAAAAATTAAACAAATTTCCGCGAAAAAAAAATTTTGGTAAAAAAAATCCGCGATTTTTTTTATTTTTTTGTCAAAAATATGTTCGTACTTGTTCAAAAACCATTTGTTGTTCAATTATGTTCACATATGACAACTAGCAGCCGAATTAAAGCATTTTGTATTTTTAGGTTATGTTGAATGTACTAAAATTTTTGAGGTGTCCTTGCATTTTCGTTCATAACTTTTAAACCGCTAAACCGATATCGCTCAAATGCAATACCAAACTTCTCGGGAGAACTTCCAATAAATATGCTAATTTTCAGTCATATCCGTGTAGTATTTTGGTCGTGATCACCATTTCCACAGACAGACAGACGGACATCGCTAGAATGTCTTAAAACCGATCGGGTATCATGACACTCAAAATAAATTCTCTGTCTAATCAGCAGCAAAATCTGCTGAAAATACACCCATTTTGAGCCATATGAGAAATCTGATGATTTTAGCAGACACTGTTTGCTAAATATCTGTCATAAAAGGTGAATAAATACAACAAGAAAAAAAAAACATACGCCGCCAGCCAGCATCGAACCAACTTCCGATTTGAAAGTACACTTCTTAACCACTACGCTACGGAAGCTTATACTTTTATCTGGCGTTTAAGTTATTAAACATGTGTGTTGTTCGACAGCAGAGAAATCTGATTTTAGCAGAAATATCTGCTGATTTTAGCAGAAAAATCTGCTGATTTTAGCAGAACAATCTGCTGATTTTAGCAGAACAATCTGCTGATTTGAGCAGAATAATCTGCTGATTTGAGCAGAATAATCTGCTGATTTCAGCAGAACAATCTGCTGATTTCAGCAGAGCAATCTGCCGATTTCAGCAGAACAATCTGTTCTGCTTTTTTTTATATAAAAAAATTTCTTGAAAAAATAATGAAATTCAGCAAACAAAATCAGTATAAACATAGTAAAATGTCTGTTATTTTCTTAAACTGAATGGCAGAGATTTTAGTAAAAATATCCTTCTCAGCAGAACAATCTGCTAAAAGATTGCTAATTCAAATTGAAAGTCGTTTTACAGATTTTTTGACAGAGTTTTTCTTTTGAGTGGAATATATATACTTTATGGGGTCCCAGATCGATATTTCGATGAGTTACAAACGGAATGACAAACTTATATATACCCTCTATCACTATGTGGAGGGTATAAAAATTTTAAAAACTTGAAATTTTTCTTAAATATTACAAAATATTATTAAGAGAATGCTATAAATGCACAAATATGCAAAAATATGCATTTTTACCAAAATATGCAAAAATATGCACTAACAAATCGATGCCATTTTAATGCAAATTTGTTGATTCGAAAAGATATCTCATTTACAAAGTTCTTAGACTAACCAAAAAAAACATGCATTTGCATGAAGTTCCAGTCTCTGGTGATAAATATTTAATCAAGGCGACTCGCCACAAATTTTACCATCTTTCCAATATTTGACCACGCCTCCTAAGCCCAGTTTTTGAAAATTTTAAAGACCAAAAACGTTACCCCTTGAAGAATTTAACCAATCTCTAAAAAACACCAATTTTTTAGAGGCTTTTTTGTATTTTTGTTTATCAAATGCAACATTTTTATGTTCGCAGAAGTTTAAAGTCCTGCGCTTGGACCCAGGGGATTAAAAAAAATTTCACTTTTTTCGACCTGCCTCCTTTTGAGTGCGTGTATAAAAAAAATAATTTAAAAAATAATAAAACTATCACACTTAACTACGCAAAGCAAATTAAAATGAACTTGCAAACATATACCGCGAGGGCCAAGGAGTCCCCCAACTCGCCCCTCCCCCCCTAAAAACCGCCATTGTAAACATTTTTATAAGTTTGTCATAGGACCCCATAAAGTCATAGGACCCCATAAAGTATATATTAATAATACTTATAATATTATTGATCGATTGTCGATAGCGATGTCCGTCTGTTAAAATGGTGATCAAGGCCAAAGTATTAAACAGATATGACTAAGACTAAGCATATTTACATGTTGTTGTCCTAAGCAGTTTGGTATTGCGAAATTTATTTGAGCGAAATCGGTTCAGCAGTTAAAAAGTTATGAAAGAAAATGTAAGGACACCTCGACAATTTTAGTAAATTCAACATAACCTTAAAATACAAAATGCTTTAATTCGGCTGCTGGTTGACACATGTGAACAGAATTGATCACCGAATGGTATTCAAGCGAGTACAAATCATTTTTTTTTACAAAAAAAATTTCGCGGATTTTTTTTTCACCAAAAACAGTTTTTTCGCGTGTTTTTTTTTTTTTTTATTTTTTTATTGCTTATTTTTTGGGTTTTTTATACCCTACACCACTCTGTGGTACAGGGTATAATGAGTTTGTGCTGATGTTTGTAACTTCCCGAAATATTGGTCATAGACCCACCTTCAAGTATACTGATCGACTTAGAATCACTTTTTGAGTCGATTTAGCGATGTCCGTCCGTCTGTCCGTCCATCCATGTAAACGTTGTGCGCACGATACAGGTCGCAATTTTTAACCGATTTGTCTGAATTGTGAAACTTAAGCTTCTTTTGACCCAAGGACGGACGCTATTGAAATTCGAAAAAATCGGTGCATGTTTTGACCTAGCCCCATACAAACGTCCCCTGAAAATATGAGTCAAATGACCCTAACAACCGTATTTTAATAGGTATCCTTTCGTAAACGTGTTTTGTATTCATAAATCACCATTTCAAATTTTAAAGGAATCGGACCAGTTCTTCTTGTAGCCCCCATACAAACCACCCTCCCGATATTCACATAAATCGCTAAAATTTCATGAAAATAGAAAATATTTTATTGAAATTTTGTTTGTTTGTTTTTAACACGTACTTTAATAACCCAATCAAATCTGATTATAATCACACCATTTTTGGACTTAGGTCCAATGAAAATTTCGCCCTATATTCACTTAAATCGGTTTATTGGCAACAAATAGAAGACTATTTCACTCAAATTTGGCTTGTGAGTGTTTTTTACACTTATTAAAGATTTGACAAAAGATAGACCAATCGGTCCATGTTTGGACTTGGGACTCATTTTCCGGGAAACACTGGTGTAGGGTATTATATGGTCGGTCTTGACCGACTATAATTTCCTTACTTGTTTTTTTGCAAATAATCTTTTTTTTTGCATATTGGAGGGTATAAAAGATTTGTCATAGCCGAATTAAACACTTGTTTTACATGATTTCTTATGTTGTTATTAAAAAATGCACCATTTTTATGCCACAAAAAGTTCAAAGTCTTGCATTTGGAACCAGGGGATTAGAAAAAAAATGTTTTTCAGTCCGCCCCCTTTTGTGGGCGTGGATTACAAAAAATAGTTTATATAATGATAAAATTGTATTTATTTAGTGCAAAAAGCATTCGAATGAATTTGTAAACATATATTTCGAGTAAAATTTTCCCCCAATGATTGCTGTAAACCCCCACAACCCCGAAAAAAACGCCCCTGCAATTTTTTTTGCATGCTGGTGGGTATAAAAGATTCGGCACAGCCGAGTTTAAAAATCTGATATGTACTTGTTTTTAACTCAAAATATTTTCCACTCAACTAAATAAGGCTCGATAATTGTCAAGATAATTTTTTACTGGAACTAACATAATCCAGCGAAGTTATTTTAATTTTATTGTTTAAATGATTCTAAACAGTTTTAATGGAAGACTTAAGCGTTTACAATTTACTAAAATAGAGACTAAGTAGGGGACAGTTTTAGAAATCGGGACTCTATTCCTGATCATTATATTATCCGGTATTCAATATTACCGGTGACAAAGTTCCGGCCAGAAATCTAGTGAGTTTATAAAGTGTGTGTTATCAAAATGCGTTTTTTAACAATGATTTTAATTGATGTATTTAATTAGAAATAAAAATTTATTTTTGTCACAATAACAATATACATTGTTGATACAATTAAAACCGTTGTTGAACTAGTACCTCGTTGTTAACAATTTGTTTAGTTACTTTTGATTTTACGATATTTTCTCTGTGTTGTTACAACATATTCGTAATCTCATTCGGAAAGTTTTTTTTTGATTTTGATTCAAATAACATAATAACACCCTCTGATTAAAAAGGGTTAAAGTTTTACCAACTGTATGTTCACATTTTAATTTTATATTTTACTTTCTGTTTGCAATGCAGGTATTTTTTTTTCAACTTGCATTATCAGCGAAATTAGATAAACATCTGCTTGAAGTTTTTGTTGAGTCAAGTCAGTAAGTTTATTTTGTACTTACCCAGGCAGAAAAATACAATCATCAAAGCGTTTTAAAAGTACTATAGATGGTGGTACAAGCGTTTCCAGAACGTCATGGTTTTTATGTTAAGAGTGCTTTTAAAACGTCCGAATGATAACGCCGTTAAACGGTCATATGATTGTTTTTCAAAACGCTCGAAAAGCATTCGGAGGACTAAAAATAAAATGGTTTAAGGACGCTTTATCTGGATTTTATTTCGAATTTGTAAATTTTTATAATTGATATTTTTGATATATTTTCCTACAATCGACTAAAAAATAATTTAGTTTTAGCAAGAGGTTTTTTAATATTTTCCAGCAAATTCCGTGTTTTCTTTTTTAAAAGAGAGGATGTGTGCTACATTCCCCTAAACAGAATGGGACAATAATTATGCCCTACTTTATTTGTGGAAGATATAAAACATTTTTTTTAATTCGTAAAAATGTTGCTG
This sequence comes from Pegoplata infirma, assembly GCA_963921195.1. Taxonomy (NCBI): domain Eukaryota; kingdom Metazoa; phylum Arthropoda; class Insecta; order Diptera; family Anthomyiidae; genus Pegoplata; species Pegoplata infirma. Next base: position 127,515,102 of record OY992539.1, on the reverse strand, counting down.
TAAAAGCACTTTTGAATTGGTAAAACAAACCGTCTTCAGAGCGTTTGGAAAATAGTACTTTTAAAGTGCTTAATTTTTTGTACCATCATCAATTTCTGCCTGGGTATTTACGTTTTTATCATTTAAATAATATATACCTACCTACCAACCAAAAAAAAATTATGAAATTATTTTAGGTTTTTACAAATTGAGCGACCTAATTTCATTTTTATTAAAGATTTTTATCAATTTTTTTTATTATTATTATTAATTAACTAGATATTTTTGTAAACACCTACATGACTTACTCACTTACTCACTCATGTTGTTCATAAATTGTTCATAAATCAACTTAAAAAATGAATTTAATTTAAATAAAACCTGTTACTTGGTGTAACAAAAATTTTAATAATTATTAATAAATTAAAATTTACATAGAAAAATATGTAGACAGGGGAATTTTTAAAAACAGGATTATAAAAAATTTAAATCATGAGAAAAAAAAAAAATATTTAAAATTGGAGATAATCGCCTCTGATCTTTTTATAAAAATTTCAATTGATAAATGTCTGCAAAATTTGTATTTTTCTACGAAAATGTTTTATTTTAATTAAATAATATTTATTCAAATATTGTATTAATTTAATATTTTTTCTCTTTTATTTACAGGTGAGTTTTGCAATCTTAAATCTTAGATTTAGCGTTGGTGAGTGATAAAAATCAATTAAAATTTTCGAGAACCTCCTAGAATATGTGTAGGGTATTTCCAACACCCTACAATTCTGAGAGTTTTAAAATTATAAATTAAGAATTTCTTCTACACTTTTTCTAATTTAAACAAGTAAGAAAGTTATATAATACCCTACACCAGTGTTTCCCGGAAAAATGGGTCCTAAGTTCAAACATGGACCGATTGTATATATCTTTTGTCAAATCTTTAATAAGTGTAAAAAACACCCACAAATCAAATTTGAGTGAAATAGGGTTCTATTTGTTGACAATAAACCGATTTAACTAAATATCGAAAGAAATTTTCATATGGGGCCTAAGTCCGAAAATGGTCCCAATATAATCAGAATTGATTAGGTCAATGGTTCTCAAACGGTGTGTTGCGACCCCCTAGGGAGTCGCGAACAAATTTGTTAAAACCTTAAATTTTGATAAATTTAAAGCACATTTTTTTATTGCTGTGTTTTAAAACTATACAAATACTTTTATTAAAGAAAAATTTTTTTTCCATCACTTGAGGTCCCTCCGTAATCATTGTGCAGTTTTTAATTTCGCGGGATGCCCAATACTTATTTGTGTTTTGACTGAGTCTGGGATCTGACAGTTCGTTTTCTATTAACTTTTCGATGCTGATTCCGAATCTGGGTTCCAAATTTTTCTAGTACGTTAGGTTTTTGAGAAAATTAAAGGCAAAGTTAACAAAAACGTTTGTGATATTTTCGGTTGCGTCTGGGACCTGACCACTTTTTTCGATTTACTTTTTAATGCTGATTCCAAATCTGGATCCGAATAACGGATCTAGATTCGCGATCGAATAAAATTTCAATCACTACCAAACATTGGTACATAACTTTGAAAAAAAGAACAAACATTACTCCAAATTGGACGTTAAATGCTTTCTTGGTAACCATTTCTTCATTTCTGGTCAGGTTTAACTGGTGTTTTTCTTTTATTTTCGGAAATAAATAATCGATGAAGATAGTAAGTTTCGATATAAAATGCCGTAGTTTGGGAGCTGGTTTCCAAATTTTTGAGAAAATTGAGGTCAAAGTTCACAAAAATTGTGTTTTTTTACTTGAAATTTTTGGTATGCGTCTGGGATCTGACCTCACGGTTTCGATTAATCTTTCAATGCTGCTTCTGAATTTGGTTTTCAAATTTTTCCATTGCATTAGGTTTTTGAAAAAACTGAGGTCAAAGTTCACGTTAATAATTTTTTTTTATGTTGGGGGGAGGGGGTCGCGAAAAATTTGTAATATTGAAAAGGGGTCGCAAAGCAAAAGCTAGTGAGAAGCTCTGGATTAGTTTATTAAAGTGCACGTTAAACACACAAACAAAATTTTAATTAAATATTTTCAATTTTCGTGAAATTTGAGAGATTTATTTGAATATCGGGAAGGGATTTGTATGGGGGCTACAAGAAAAACTGGTCCGATTCCCTTAACATTCGGAACGGTGATTTATAAATACTAAATACGATTACCTGCAAATCTAACGGATATCTATTATAATACGGTTATTAGAGTTCTTTGAGTCAAAATTAAAGAGGACATTTGTATTGGAGCTAGGTCTTAACATGCACCGATTTTTTTCCAATTTTAATAGGCTTCGTCCTTGGCCGAAGAGAGACTTAAGTTTCAAATTTCAAGTAAATTCATTTAAAATTGCGACCTGTATCGTGTTTACACCATTTACGTAGACAGACAGACGGACGGACATCGCACAGTGTTGTGACCTTGGCCATAAATGGTCAAACTAAAGGTCTTAAAACTTCAGGTTATATAAATTTTATTTTAAGAAAACATCATAAATAAAACAAATCCAAAACAGTTTATAGATATCTTTAATATTTTTTAAGTAACATGTCTCTAAAGTTGAACTTTTTGAAATATATCATATTTTGGCTTTAAAATCTTTGAAATCCACATGTACTTGTAAGGGTTAAATAATTATATTGCATTTAAAATTCGACCCTATTGGTAATGAAGTTTTAAGTTAGATATGTTGCTTGTATGATAATGCTATTTTGGTTGACATAAGTTAATCATATGGCAAGTAACTAGGGTTGCCAGACGGCCTGGAATGGCCTGGATTTTCCAGTTATTTGAGGTCTGGTCCAGTTTCCAGTTAAAACATAATTTATCCAGTTGAAAAAGGATTTCTTTTATTTTAATAATTCTTTTTTTATTTAATATTTTTTTAAATTTGTTGGGATTACTTTTTAAATAAAACATTATTTATAAATATAACATAAATGCCTCTTTTGTATACGGAAAGCGTGCTCTTTTTGCCGCATTTTCACTAATTTTTTTACAACTTTTTTGAGCATTTAGGCCAGTCTAGCGTTGATTTCGGCACGAATGTTTTCAATGCGCTCGTCGATGATTTAAGGATTCTTGGCGTACATTTTGCTTTTAAAATAACTCCACAAAAATATGTTTGGATGGGTCAAATCTGCAAATGATAGTCAATTGTTGTCGCTCTTTTTTTACTTCTCACGTCCCGGAAATTTTAACTGTCCTCCTAGATTTCCAGATTTGACCACTTTGGACTTAATTTTGTGGGGTTATTTAAAAAGAAAATTATACTCTAACAATACTCAGGACGATGACGAAAAAGTAATAGAAATGTTTAAAAAAGGCACATTTTGCCGTAGCAAATAGAGACGGCCATTTAGTCCACAATAAAAATTTTTGTCTCACATATGAAAATCGGTTGATTTTTTTTTTTTTCAAATTATTAAAAAATTATGTATGGGTCCAGTTACTTTAACAAAATCCAGGTGAAAATTTTCCATTATCCAGTTATTGGACTTTTAGTATCTGGCAACCCTACAAGTAACGCTGTTATAAAGTGAGTTCCAAAGAAAATACTAATTTATTTTGCAAATTTCATATTTGATAGTCAGCTACTTTTGTGGCCCTCATTGGCGCGCTTAGTTCTTTGCAAAAAATATGTAGATTAAAAATAACAAAAGAACTCGTCCACGTTTTTCCACTTTTTTTTTAATCAATTTTTTTTGTGGGAACCCGAACATAAATTTGGAAATTTTTTTAACTAACGGGTTAAAGTAAAACACCAAGACGCAGCAGTTGTCCTTGATAATTTGAAATGTTTTGCGAAAATTAGTTATGGAACACATATAATAAATCGGAATGCAAAATGAATCGGTCGGTAAAATTTAAAATTTTATTTAAATTGGTCCAAGAACCATTATTTGTCATAAAGGCCTGACACAAATTAGATGCTTGGCTAGACACAAGTTGTACATTAACAGATGCAGACTTTTATTTAGTAAGATTTTGTTGAGGAGTACGTCGTATTATATTTTTACTTGCTTATTTTATAAAGGTATTTTTGAGATAGGCATATCCCTACTCAAAAAAAATTAAACGTATTGTAAATACTACGTGCAAAAAGTGTTGTGAATTATTGATAGTTTTAAGGTCAAAGGATTTCCCTGAATTTTCTCAAGTCTTTATAAAAAGGATATTTATTCACTAAGAATATCCTAAGGATAGGTTAAGAAAAATCCTTGCTTCAATTATATTAAAATAAGGTATTTTCAACATTATCAGTACAGAATTTCATAAAGTACGAAGGATTTTTAATTTTTTTTTTAATTTTTCAAGGACATTTTTAATTTATGTATTTCATCCTTGCTTCAATTATTTCATTTGATTAAGATTTGAGGTATATTCTAAGTATTGCGGATGCAAAAATTCATGAAGGAATTTGAATTTTACACTTTTTCTTGACTTTTTTAAAAAAGGACATTTTCGAGAAGGGCGTATCCTTGTTCCGATTTGCACAAATTTTGGTAAATATAATGGGCATATTATAACAGTTGAATTTTCAAAATTTCATGAAATAACTTAAATTTTTACCCTTTTTCTGAACGTTATTCTAAAAAGGACATTTTTGAGCTAGGCGTATCCTTGCTCCGAATTGGACAAAATTTTGTAGAATAATTAATGGCATTATAGGTAATAACTACAATAAATAACATAAAGATTGAAGTGATAGTTTTCATATTATGGCATATTTTAATTTCAGGATATATGGGAAGGATACGAATCCTTGGGCGGATATTTACCAAATTCAAAATTTTTCTTGATCTTGTCGATCTTATCAAGTGTTCCAAATTTTAACGCTCTAACTTAACTCCTTCTATTTTTGGCCACTCATTACATGAAGACGCAACACTGTGCATCGCTAGATCAACTCAAAAAGTGATTCTGACAAGGAAAGTCTCCCTAGTGTCACCCGCCGATCTTTATGGAATTGGATTTATTTTGTAGAGCAGGAAAAATAAAGGGACACGTTTTTAGCAGCAAAAATTCATATTTAAGGTTTGAAAATGAGGGGGAAAGAAACGGTCATTTATCGGTTTTTTGCGTTTATCTCCTATTTTGTACAAAGAAACCTAGTCATGTTACATACCAAATGAAAGGTCTTTGGAAAACATATCTTCGTGTGCAAAGAATGTGTCCAAACATGCTCAACTTTTCGTCATATTGAGTAAAATGCCAAAATTTTAGGACATTTTTGTTAATAAGTCGAAAAATATTTATTTTTTTTCGCGGTGTTAGCATCACGAGATAGGTATTTTAAATACCTTTAATTTGATACAAAATAAGCCTATATTAATTTTAAGTAAATAGGCGTAAATCGTAAAAAACTGAAAAAGGTCAACTTCCCTCCATACAAATCGACACCCCCTAAAAATGAGTTTGGGCCGCTAAAAAAAAAAAAATAAGTGTCGAATTAATTTTCGTTCTGAACAACATATCCAAGTTTCATTAAGAACGGAGGGTGACACTATAGTGTCCCTATAGGACGCCCTATAGGGCGATCTCCTTGTTAGTAGTAGAGGGTACGTATAAGTTTGTCATTCCATTTGTAACTTATCGAAATATCGGTCTGAGAACCCTTAAAGTATAAGGGGCATTCCATGTCAAATCGGACACTTTGAATAATTTTTTTTTTAGATTTTCCGAATTTGTTTGGCAGTTTTTAGTACCCTTCGAAAATTTCTTCGTAGTAAATTTTCAGATTTTGTTGATGACCCGTTCAAAAGATATCGAATTTTTAAAATTGGTAGTTTGTTCCTTTGCTCAAACTTCTTTTACTCATAACTTCTTCAATAATGGTCTAAATTGCAATTTTTTTTTTTTTAATTTTAGTTTTTTTACGTTCTAAAAAAAAAAAAACAAAAAAATTCTTAAAAGTGCTCTAGTATGCGATTTTTAGGTTTTAAAATTTAAATCTCATTTTTGAAAATGTGTGTAACTCTTTGATTTTTGTGAAATTTTTTTGTGTAAAACTTCTATTGATTCTACAAATTTTTGCCCAGTATGATTGTTGGATAACGATTATTACTATTTTTTAAATTAAAAAAAAAAAAATTTATTGTAATTTTTCAATCTTAAAATCATTTCTACTGCCCCAATGGTGCGTCATAGAGGGGTCATTTTCAAGACCGACCCCCATTAATTTTTACTTCTAAACATTTCTTCGAAACAAATTAATACCCTATCTCAAATTTCTAAGGGGGCTCCCACACAAAAAGACATTTTTTTAAATTTTCTCCAACCGCTCTAACTGCCCTAATATGCTATTTACATATACCCCGAAATCCACATAAATTTGGATTTCAAATCCAATTAAAATCTATACCGTTTACATATCGTCACCTAAAATGTAAAACGCCCTAACTAACAAAAAATTCAAAATCGCATTTTTAATTGATTCTTATGTATAGGATCAAAATACATGTCCACAAAAAAATTTAGGCTCCTTCGATCAAAAATGGAGATTTTATTAACAAAATTCAAAAAGCCCTAACTACATGCTTAATATTATTTAAATCAAAAAGCCCCAACTACACATTTGTCTACATATTGGTGCCGACGCAACTGTTATTTTTTAAGATTAAACATTTTTTTGATGATTCTTCTTCCAGAATGTCCACCAATAGGAAAAATATCTGTATATGTACACAAAAAATAAAGTTTAGAAATTTACCAATTAACCCCTTCAGGCCCGTACTCTCACGAGAATTGTTCCTTTTTCAGCTATAGAAATCGCAATTTATGCAGTATAATTAGTCTTAAGTAAGATATAAATTCTACATAAAATTTAATAACAATATAGTTAATGACGATAAAAAACATGATTATAAGTTCTTCATTCCGATTGAATAAAATGCAAAGTAAATTTTTCGTTAAATAAATAAAAAAAAAATGTTTTTAATTATAAATTTTTGCTATTATTACAAAAAATGCAGGGGGCTAATTATGTAACATGACAATCGTCAATAGTGTCCGACCGAACGCACTTTTTCAGACCGAACCCGTACCCGAACCCGAACTTCGGTCAATTTTGCAAAGTTCGGCCGAACCCGAACCCGTAACTGAACTTTTTTTTTTATTTAAAAAAAAAGTTGTTTTTGCATATAATTATGAAAAAAAAAACTACAAAAGTGTTTTTTCTTAGTTGCTATAATTTATAGTAAAATATAAATATTTTGTACTTTTGTATACTTAAAAAAAGTGAAAAAATATGGTTTAAGTTGATTTTTTTGAAAAAAAAGTATATTTCTTTTTAACAATAGTCTTATTTGAGGTGTAAAGTAGTTGCACTGTTAGTATGGCTTAGTTTTAAGGCGATAAAAAGCAATACAAACAAAAGTTCGGTGTTCGGCAAAGTTCGGCCAAAATTTGGCCGAACACCGAACAGTGGCCGAACGCCACTTTTTACCGAACTCCGTAACCGAACCCGAACGTTCGGTCGGACACTAATCGTCAATTGTCGTCGTTAGCTCATTATTCTATTACCATAAAACGACACTATATGGTAATGGAATAACGATGGAAACGATACGATTGACGACTATCAACCCAGACAGAAAAATACAATCGGAATAACGTCAGAATAGAGTTGGCCGAGGGCATTCCAACACCAAAGTGAGATCCTATTTACAAAATTTATGGTGTTACTATAACATTGAAATGATAACGCCAAAAAACAATCGCCTGACTTTTGTTTCTGACATCGTCACAACACCAAAAAACCAAATTTACTGGATTACAATTACATTGTAATAATAAGTTTATGACCTTAAGATGGTGTTCAAAGACAACACTGGATAACGTTATTTTGACATTGTTTTGGCGCTATTTATATTAGAAATACAGTATATAAAAATAATTTTAAATAAATAAAAATTTTTCAAAACATTTTTTATAATATCCGCTCCTTACGGTGGTGCGGGTTATACAGTCGCAACAAAAATTCGACTTTTGTCAATTTCTAAAAATTCGACTGTCAATTTTCGGAAATTCACCTTTTTATAAAAAGCCGCCTTTTTCAAACCTGTAAAAAGCCGATATTTTTATAAGTTAAAATATAAAATTTTTATCAAGATTGTGTACCCAAAATAAGTATAAATAAATCGAAAACCTTTGATTTATAGAACCGAATTAACAGTAACAGTATTTTGATAATCGGAAATATTGGTGAAGTCTTGCGATAATGGACGTAAAAAATCCACTAAACACTTTCTGCTTCACATACCAAGCTCTGACGTAAACTTTTTTGCATTTTTTGAGTTTAACGTCGTATGTTCAAAATTTAAAAATCTGGCTACGTCAGGAACTAGATTTTTTAACATTAACAGAATTAAAAAAAGGTCAAAAGTCCACATATATTTTTAATTTTAAATACTACAATAATGTATCTTTCTAATACAAGAAAGACAATTTCAATCACACTTCTAAGTTGCAATTTCGGCCTTTCGGATTTTTTTTTTTCGAAAATTTTTTTTCATCTGCCACAAAGTGAAAAAAATAAAAGTCGAAAGTAGAAGTCCATTTCGATTTTTTTTTATACAAAAGGTCAACTAATCGACTTTTCGACTATAGAACCCTTAGGCGCCTTGCACATTTCATAATAAAAAAAAAAAAATGCAGTGACATTTTTACACAAAAAAAATATTTTCTGTTGTTAAAAAAGGTACAAAGAAATAAATAAATAAAATCGGAAATTTTTTAAAAGTTTACTAAGTTAACCTTTTCTGATAGCGTTTGAAAGCTTATAAATTGTTGGTTCTTTAAAAATCCAATGTTGTAATGGCACTGATTTTGTTTTTTTATGGTATTGAATTTTTAAAGTCGTATTTTTGTATATCCAATGTAATAGTGGTGTTGTATTTTTAGAAGAGTCGTAATTTCTGCCTGGGAAGTTACATAATTACCTCCCAGTATATAACAAAAAATGTTAGCTTCATTGGAAAGCTTATAATTTCTTCATAAAAAGGGACAGAAATAAAAACAAATTGATTTCTAATACCCCTAACATTAAATACAGGGCTTAGGAAAGATAACATAACAACCTGTGTCAAATTTCATCATTTACATATGGGGGTTTTCAACTCAAGTGACACAACTTTTAAAACCGATAGTAGTTTAGTCACAATTTTTCAACGAGATCGGTCAAGAACTGAGTTAGAGGGGCCGTAATTTTACATTTTGGTCAAACAGTTGTTTTTTGTAACCAAAAAATGTAACTGATTACCTAATGTTCCTAGCAAAATGTGACCCGAGAGTTTAAGACAGCTATTTCTTTAATCTTTCAAAAAAAATTAAAATTTTTTTTTTTTCTTTTTATTTTGCAAAATCAAAAAGTTTTTTAGCATTTTTTTAAAACCAGCCCTTTTTTAACTCAAAATAAAGCTAAGGTATTTTCCTTTAAGAGCTTTGCTTTTTGCTCAATATTTACTGTACTTTCCAGAAGCCGAGTAAACGCTTTACCGACCATACATTTTTGGCCGAAGTGTTTTTGATTTTCTTTCCATTTTCGTAATTTCTGACCTAATAATAGTTACGCATAAAAAAATTGGGCCCCTCCTTCCCCCTTATTACGCTGTTCTGGCCAAGGCTATTTTGGTACTCGCCGTGATCTTTAAGAAATGCAACTTAATAATAATTATTCTACAAGAATTTGGATTTCTGAACCCCGTTCTTGACCATTATTTCGGCTGTCAAGTAAATATAATTTTGTCCCTTATATATTTATTACTTCGCAAACTTTGAGAACTTATAGTAAGTGGACCCAGTTAGAGACTTAATGAAAACAAACTTTTGTTTCTCTAAAACTCTTCTATAATTCATCTTTTAGCACATTTATCCTATCTTTTACTTGAAGAAAAAAAAATAGCAAAAAATCATTTGGAAAGTATAGTTGCCTGTGGTCGTTAAAGAGTTAAACATTTTAATGCATTACCCCTTGTCCTGTTCCACCCTCATTGGACATGGAGTTTTAAATTAAAATTATTTATTTTTTTTTTTTTGTAAAATTCTGTATCGAATTAAGTGTGTTTAACAGAATCCGAAATCAGACATTTTGTAGTGTTAGGTTATATAGCAGGTGCCACGCACCTTTTTCCAATGCCGCCCACATATTGTTAGAGTTCTGTATGATAAAACAACATTCAGTATAAAATTTTGTTGGCATATTGTTACAATTTATAACACATCTGCTTGGTGTTTTTAAACATCTTCAGTGCAGTTAGGGCTTTTTGTATTTCTGAAAATTACAAGACAAAAGGGCGTTACTAACATAACTTTTCAAATATTAAAAATTTATAATTTTTTTTAACAGAAATGAATTTGTTTGCGTGTTTTTACTAATATTTAATATAATATAATTAAATTTGTAATGAAAACTTTTATAGTTTTTATATAAACACGTTTTTTGCTTCTCCTGTAAAATTTATAAAATGTTAGATAGAGCGTTTTGCATTTTAGGTGACGATATGCTTTTTTGACATTTAGCGGGATTTTGTTTGTACTAACTCTGTATTTTCTTTTGATTTGTGTACAGGGTTGTTAGTTGGAAAATTACCCAATTTTATAAATATTTCTAAAAACAATGATTTTTCTTTGCCGGAGCCAATATTTTCAATCCCACTAGTACATGTTGGGACCACAATATCAAAAAATGTGTTTTTATGTAGAGCTGCTTCTTTAAATGCAAGAAAATTAACATTTTTGCCAAGTTTGGGGCCGCCACCATTGAGTGTTTTTCTTTGTTAGGAAGACCAAATTGGTCAACTAAATTGTGCGTTTACCATTTGCAATGGTAAATTTTAAATGAAACATTGTTTTTATTAATCTTTTAATAGTTTTAAAAAAATAAATTTTCATTGTTTTTTTACTTTATAAAAAACAACAACAGCTGATAAAAAATCGTGTGCAGCGTTGTAAAAAAAGCATTAGGGATGATTATTTTGGGAAAACCCATAGTTGTACAATTAAGTAGTAGAAATTTTTTAGGATTTTAAATAGCGATTTTACGATTTTCCCAAAATCCAAGTTTTTTTTTGTATGGGATTTGACATTTGAAATCCAAAAAAGTTGAAATCCCATTTTTTTTGATTTCGAGGTATATGTAAATGGCATATAAGAGTCTTAGAGCAATCAAATGTATAACCGACCCACAATATTTCTATAGTCCAAATATTTTCTCTGAACATGCCTACTCTCTATCTTTAACTAGTAAGGCGTCCCCATTAGTGTCCGACCGAATTTTCGGCCCTGGCTTCGGCTTTGGCCAAAAAGCACTATTCGGCTTCGGCCATATTTTTGGTCGAATATGGCCGAATACCGAATAATTGTATAAAATTTGCACTCACGAGTTGAAAACACACTCAAAATACTTTGAATCACATTAGTAAGCCAAAAAAAAAACTATAAAGTGTTTTTGCAGCTAAAACAAAATTTTAAACTCCAAAAAATTTTTCGTTCGAAAAAAACTTACACTTTTTTTTTACAAAAAAAGTTGAAAAAAAGTTTTTTGTTAAATAAAAAATTATTCTAGACAACATTTTTATACATTTGTGAATTCCGCCAAGTCAAATTTCACTTTTTTCTTGTTTTTACTAACTAAATATATACTAACTAAATATATTTTTGAATATTCGACTTCGATTTCGGCCGAATTGTGAAAATTTGGCCGAATATTCGGCTCTGGCTTCGGCCAAAAAAGGTGTATTCGGCCCTAGTCCCCATACTATTTTTTTATTTTTTGTAATTTTGTTTTATTTAATCAGCTTCTACCGGTCCAATGGTGCGTCGGAGAGGGGTCATTAGTGAGACCGACCCCCATTTATTTTTACCCTACAACATTTTTTTTAAAATATACCTATGAGGCATTCCACATCAAATGTCCAGCGAAAAAAAAACACGTGTACCGTAAACTTCTGAATAGGTTGTATGGATAGCCCTATATGGAACTTAGAAAATTGCGTTTTTGGTTTTTCAATTTTTCAAAAACTGGGCTTAGGAGGCGTGGTCAAATATTGGAAAAATGGTAAAATTTGTGGCGAGTTGCCTTGATTAAATATTTATCACATTAAAACGGAATGCACCACAATCTCAAAAATTTACATTCTTATACAGTTTTGTATGGGCTATCGATTAAAAATTTTTTTTTGGAAAATTTTCAGAACCCGTTCTGAAATTTTCCATTTTTTTAAAAATGTCAATTTATTAAAAAACATGCCACTTATTTTTTTTCTTTTTTAATTTTTTTTTTAAAGTTTAGAAGTTTGTCCATCCACACAAAAAATTCAGAAACACGTTCTTCGTTTTTTTCGAGAAAATCGCATTTGAACTTTAAATTTCATAACAATTTTGTAATTTGCTTGTATTTCTTTGTTTTAACGTTGCGAATGAGTAATATTTATCCAATTAATAATACTCATTCGCAACGTTAAATCAAGAAAATACAAGCAAATTACAAAATTGTTATGAAATTTAAAGTTCAAATGCGATTTTCTCGAAAAAAACGAAGATCGTGTTTCTGAACTTTTTTGTGTGGATGGACAAACATCTAAACTTAAAAAAAAAAATTTAAAAAAAGAAAAAAAAGTGGCATGTTTTTTAATAAATTGACATTTTTAAAAAATGGAATATTTCAGAACGGGTTCTGAAAATTAAAAAAATTTAATCGATAGCCCATACAAAACTATATAAGAATGTAAATTTTTGAGATTGTGGTGCATTCCGTTTTAATGTGATAAATATTTAATCAAGGCAACTCGCCACAAATTTGACCATTTTTCCAATATTTGACCACGCCTTCTAAGCCCAGTTTATAAAAATTGAAAAACCAAAAGAGCAATTTTCTTAGTTCCATATAGCGCTATCCAAACAACCTATTCAGAAATTTACGGGACACATGTTTTTCTGAAGCGGGACATTTGGTGTGGAATGCCTCCTATGCCCTATATTCAATCCCTAAGTGGGTTTCCATTCAAAATTACATTTTTATAAAATTTGATCCAACTGTAATTTGTATGGGAGCCTACTTAGAAAGTGGAGATAGGGCGTAATTAAGTATGTTTTAAAAAAATGTTGGATGGTAAAAATAAATGGGGGTCGGTCTCACAAATGACCCCTCTCTGAAGCACCATTTGACCGGTAGAAGCTGATTAAATAAAACAAATTTACAAAAAAAAAACAAAAATTGTATGGGGACCGCCTTAATAGTTGAAGATAGAGGGTAGGTGTGTTCAGAGAAAGCGTTTGGACTAAAAAAATATTGTGGGTCGGTCATACATTTGATTGCTCTAATGGCACTCTTAGGGCAGTTAGAGCGGTTGGAGAAATTTTTAAATTGGAGATAGGGTATTAGTTTGTTCCGAAGAAATGTTAAGACGTAAAAATTAATGGGGGTCGGTCTTGGAAATGACCCCTCTATGACGCACCATTGTAGCAGTATAAGTGATTTTAAGATTGGAAAATTACACTAAAATTTTTTCAAAAAATTTAAAAAAATAGTAATAATCGTTATCCCACGATCATAATGGGCAAAAAATTTGTATAATCGATTGAAGTTTTACATAAAAAAAATTCAAAAAAAATCAAAGAGTACATACATTTTCAAAAATGAGATTTAAATTTTAAAACATAAAAATCGCATACTAGAGCACTTTTAAGAATTCTTTTTTTTTTTAAGTACGTAAATAAACAAAAATTTAAAAAAAAAAATTTGCAATTTGACCATTATTGAAGAAGTTATGAGTAAAAGAAGTTTAAGTAATGGAACAAACTACCATTTTTTAAAAATTTGATATCTTTTGAACGGATCATCAAAAAAATCTGAAAATTTACCACGAAGGAGTTTTCGAAGGGTACTAAAAACGGTCCACAAATTGGGAAAATCTAAAAAAAAAAATTATTCAAAGTGTCCGATTTGACATGGAATGCCCCATATATATTATTGATCAGTAATCGATTCTATGACATTCTAGTGATGTCCGTCTGTTGAAATAATGATCACGGCCAAAGTATTAAACAGATATGACTAAGACTTAGCACATTTACTTGTTGTTGTCCTAAGCAATTTTGTATTGCGTTTGAGCGAAATCGGTTCAGCAGTTCAAAAGTTATGAACGAAAATGTAAGAACACCACGAAAATGTTTAAACATTCTACATAACCTAAAAATACAAAATGCTTTAAATTGGCTGCTGATTGGAATACAAACATATTTTTTTACAAAAAAAATACTGGATATTTTTTTCACCAAAAAAATGTTTCCGCGTAAATTTTTTTTTCAAATTTTTTTTTTTTTTAAAAAATTTTTTTTTTTTGCAAAAATTTTTTTTTTTTTTGCAAATAATTTTTTTTACATTGCAAGGGCGAATTTAACTTTTTTACTTGTTTATGGATTCTTTTAACACCGAATTTATTTTTTTTTGTTAATGGCTCATTATTATTTAGCTGACTATGTGTTGTAGTATTTAACATTAAAAAAAAAAGAATTTACAACTTTTTTTTTGTTTTGTTTGTGTTATTGCAAAATTAACACTTTTGGCTTTCAATGGCTGGTGTTGCTGCTGATTTTACTGCGGCTGCTACTTTGTGCAATCAGCACATTATGTTGCATATTATGATGTAATCGTAAAAATAAATTTAATTATTTATCTAAAACAACAATAAAAAAAACAAAAACTAACTAAAATGAAAATGGAAAAATATATTTATAACAAAAAAAAAAAAAAACTTAAATTTGATTTACTAACCTCTAACAAACCAACAACCATTAGCCCATTTAAACCATTTAAAAAACTATTTACACGTAGTTTTAACGCTGACGACTATTTTGTTTGTTTGTTGCTGTTGCTATTGCTGCTGCTGTAGTCGTTATTGTTGCTTGCCTGCCCAATGACCCAGTTTAGCTTTCATTTTCATTACTTTAATTTTTTTATTTTCTTTTTTTTTTTTGAAAGCTCAGAGGCAATTTCTGCCATCTTTCTTTATAAACATTTATGTGCATCACCATCGTCATCATCGTTGTCGACATCATCATATTTTTCACCATTTTTTTTTTTTTTGTATTTTGAGGGCAGTTTTCTTTAAATTTTTTGAAGTAGTTTTTAGGTTCTTTGTACTTTTGCTACTTGTACTTGTTAGTTTGTTTGTAAAAATTTTCCTTCTCTTATCTTTAAAGAATAATTTTTATATTTTTTTATACCCTCCACTTACAAGGGAAGTATCTCAACCCTTATGAACCGATTTGCCTGAAACTTAAAATATATATTAAAGAGACGATTTTAAGGTTGGGGTGTCTCGGCTTATCGGCCATATCGGTGTTTAAAAATTTGGTTGTCCCCTTATGAAACCATGTGGACCTTCGGGAAAATTTTGATAACTTCCGAACTAACAGGAATATCGTCTAGGGCAAAAATACGGGTAGACTTAAATTTAATAAAGATTATTTCTTATCCATATGGATATTGTAGGTATATGTCTTCACATAAGTACCCCCCAAAATTTACACATTTTCCTGAAAAAAATATTTAAAGAAGCCGAATTTTTACAAGATTATGCCACCATTGGATAGGCATTAAAAAAACCTTTCTTCTCATATGAAAACATCATATAGTTTCTTAAAACGAAATGGCTGAAAAATCCAAAAAACGATTTTTTCACCGTTTTTTGACCCATGTTTTGAACCCCTAAATCCCCGATATGGCCGATAAGCCGAGACACCCCAACCTTAGAATTGTCTCTTTGATATATATTTTAAGTTTCAGGCAAATCGGTTCATAAGGGTTGAGATACTTCCCTTGTTAGTGATAGAGGGTATATATAAGTTTGTCATTCCGTTTGTAACTCATCGAAATATCGGTCTGGGACCCCATAAAGTATATATATTCATGATGCCCGATCGATTTTAAGACATTCTAGCGATGTCCGTCTGTCCGTCTGTCCGTCTGTCTGTCTGTTGAAAATGCTCTCGCGGACAAAATATTGCACAGAGATGACTGAAACTTAACATATATATTGGAAGTTCTCCCGAGAAGTTTGGTATTGCATTTGAGCGATATCGGTTCAGCGGTTTAAAAGTTATGAACGAAAATGTAAGCACACCTCAAAAATTTCAGTTCATTCAACATAACCTAAAAATACAAAATGCTTTAATTCGGCTTCTGGTTGACATATGTGAACATAATTGAACACCAAATGGTATTTAAATAAGTACGAACATATTTTTTACAAAAAAAAGAAAAAAATCGCGGATTTTTTTTTACCAAAATTTTTTTTCGCGGAAATTTTTTTAAAAAAAATTTTTTTTTTTCAAAAGTAAATTCCTTTTAAATAAAGTTTTTTGCAATAATCTTTTTGAAATTGTGGAGGGTATCACTACATTCGGCAAGGCCGAATTTAACTTTTTTACTTGTTTTATTTTCTTTTAGGTTAATTAACAAATTTTCAACAAAAAAATATTTAGTCTTTTTTGTTTTGGCTTAGGGCAGCAAATATTTTTTTAAGAAAGTTTTCTAATTGAAATTTACAAAAAAAATAATAATTCAAATTTTAAAAATATTAATAAAATTGTTTAATAAGTTTACTTAAAATATAATCTCTAATCAATCAGCAGAAAAATTGGCTCAGACAACTGGAAAATTTGTTGATTTTATAAAAAAGATTGAACTGTAACTGTAACTCTGTAAATAAACCTGTAACAACTTTTTTTGCAACTCTGTTTTTGTGCTTTTTTTTTCAAATAAATAATAGACAAAACAAGTGAGAGTGTTAAATTCGGCTGTGCCGAATCTTGAATATTCACCAAAATGTAAAAAAAAACAAGTAAGAAAGTTATAGTCGGTCAAGACCTACCATATTATACCCTACACCAGCGTTTTCTGGAAAATGGGTCCCAAGTCCAAACATGGACCGTTTGGATCTGTCTTTTGTTAGATCTTTATTTAGTGTAGAAAACACACACAGATCAAATTTTAGTGGAATTTGCTTATTTTTTTGTCAATAGACCGATTTAACAGAATATCGGTCGACATTTTTATATGGGGGACTAAGTCCAAAAATGGTCCAATTATATTCCGATTTGATTAGGTTACTAAAGTACACGTTTAACACCTAAAAATAAAATTTGTATCAAATATTTCCATTTTCATGAATTTTGAGGGAATTATGTGAATATCGGGAGGGTGGTTTGTATGGGGACTACCAGAAGGACTGACCCGATTCCTTTGAAATTTGGAATGAAGATTTGTGAATACAAAATTTGATTACCTGCTAAAAATAAAATCAAAGCGATATCTATTATAATACGGTTATTAGAGTAATTTAAGCCGAGTCCAAAGGGTGCGTTTGTATGGGGGCTAGGTCTTAACACGGACCGATTTTCTCCAATTTCAATAGGCTTCGTCCTTAAGCCAAAAGATGCTTAAGTTTTAAATTTCAAGTAAATTGATTGAAAATTGCGACCTGTATCGTGCTTAAATCGATAGATGGACAGACGGACGGACGGACATCGCTAAATCGACTCAAAAAGTAATTCTGAGTCGATCGGTATGCTTGAAGGTAGGTCTAGGACCAATATTTCGGGTAGTTACAAACATCAGCACAAACTCAATATACCCTGTACCACAGAGTGTTGTAGGGTATAATAAACCAAGTAGAAAAGTTAAATTCGACTTGGCCGAACCTATGAATACCCTCCACAATACCCTTTTTAAGTGATAGTTAATTTTCTAACGTAAAAAATTAACAGTTTTGGTTAGAAATATTTTATTTTAAGTAAAAAATTATTTTTTTTAATTTTTGTAAAAAAAATTAAAAATTACTAATTTTTCTTTTGAGTGTACATTTTTTTGAGTGTAAATTTTTTTTGAGTGTAAATTTTTTTCGAGTGTAAATTTTTTTTAGGGTAAATGTATTTCTGAATGACAAAAATACTTTGCAAAGTAATTTTGTGGCTTACCAATGTTTTTAAAGATTATTTTTTTAATGCTCGGTTTTTTCAACACAATAATGAGGTGAAACCAATCTTAAATTCACAGTTTTGCTAATAACTTTTGAACCACTGGACCGATTTGACTGAAATTCAATACGAACCAGGCCAGATATATATAGCAAACATCAGCATCCTCAGAATTGTTTTTCGGAAGTTAGCGTGTTTTTTATCTCGTAAATTCACGGAAAACCCTTGCCGAAATTCAGTCTTTAGCTCATAACTTTTGAACCACTGGACCGATTTCGCTGGATTGCAATACCAACCTGACCAGGTAAATGCCTAACCCAATAAACCAAACGATACCGTTGTATCGAGGCAATATCACCTAATTATCACATATTATACGAAAACGATAGTGTTTTCATTCTTCATGTACCTTTCCTTATGATATCGTTTTTCCATAAAAATATGATATCGTTTTCGCTATCGTTAACTCCAGTCATAACGATAGTAAAATCGCCATTCTCCAAAATTTATCGAGAAACTATCGTTATTCCAGGCAATAACGATATCGTTTTCATATGAAAATGTGATACCGTTTTCGCTATCGAAATTTCCAGGAATGACGATAGCAAAATCGCTTAAAATTTGAAAATGGTATCATAATTTTAATTTAAGGTGATATCGTAATCGGTATCATACAGGTGATACTATTTTCGCTATCACTTATCGTAATTTAGTTTATTGGGAACATATATGCCAAACTTCAGGAGCCTCCGTAAAGTCTTTCAAAAGTTAGCGTGTTTTCAACAGACAGACAGACGGACGGCCATCGCTAGATCGTCTTTAAATCGATCATGAATATATACTTTATGGGGTCCTAGACCAATATTTCGAGGTGTTACAAACGGAATGACAAACTTATATATGTATATCTTCTATAACTAGAGTAAAAAAATAACCATGTACGCCTACACTCAAGAAAATTTTGTCAATTTTACAAATTTATTTTAAAATTCGAAATTGCAAGTGGTTTAGCAAATTTATTGTTAAAATCAGAGTATAAACAAAGTTTTTAGTAAATAGTTTTAACAAGTAATCAAAGGTTGGGAACCATTGGACCATACAGTCTAAAATAAAATTGTATGCTCCTGAAGTTTGGTATAAATATGTCTTATGGTCATTGGCTGGTTAAATTCGAAGATGGACAAAATCGGACCAGGGGGAAAAGGTTTCCCTTGTTTAACTTAACCAACCTTTAAAAAACGCCGTTTTTTTACAGGGTTTTTACACAAAAAAAATATTTGCCAATAAACGAAATTCATGATATTTTATGAACAAATACATAAAAATTATGAACTTTTTCATTAAATTTTGAACTTTTTCATTAAATTTTAAACTTTTTCATAGTATTTATGAAAATTTTTAAATATTTCTTAAATTTCACATATTATGATTTAGTCATAAATGCTATGAAAAAACTCATAAGTATTATGAAAAAGTTAATAAATTGTATGAATTTGTTCATAAATACTATGAAAGTCGTTCATTGGGATTTTTTTTGTGTGTATAGGTTGAGCAAATAAAACATTTTAATGTCGGAAAGAGTTCTAACTAGAAAGGTCTTTCACAGGGCACCCACAGATTGTCTTGAGACTTGCATATAGGAAAGAGGAGAGCAAAATAAAATTTACCTGTTTTTTATAGCTGCCCAATCCCACATTTAGCGGGTCAAAGGGGAAGGGGAAAAACGTGATTTTTTTCGTTTTTTAAGAATTTTTCCCATTTGTTTAAAAGAAACTATATGAACATTTTATACAGGTCGAAAGGTTTTTTAAAGGCCTATCCAATGGTGTATTAGTCGTGTCTAATTCGGCTTCGTTAAGCTCGGTATTGTCAAAAATGGATAATTGTTGGGGTAGTTTATGTGGAGATACTAGGGCTTCCAATCGGGATATCCCGATCCCGGAAATCCCGGGAATTTCGGGATTAGGCAAATCCCGAATCTTGGGATTTCTGATTTTCAATCCCGGGATTTTCGGGATCCACTTTTTTTTATTCTCTTCAATATTTTTAGATTTTTTTAAATAATTTGTATAAAATACGATTTTTGTGGAACAAAATAAAAAAAATATCAACAAAAGTTCCGTCAGGTACCATGTTTTCCGAAAATTTTTCTTCAATTCCGAATCCCGGTATTCAGAAAAACAAATCCCGATTGGAAGCTCTATATACGTATATACGTACGAACGCCAAAATCTTATATAATAATCTCTATTAAAATTAAGCTGACCCGTATTTTTTCGTTTGGCGAAATTACTGCTAGTTCGTTTTATATACGGATTTTTCCGAAAGCCTTTATTTGTTCATAAGGTGGCAACCCTTTTTTAAACTTGAGATTGGGCAGCTAAAAAAACAGGTAACTCTTATTTTCCCCCTCATTCATATATTGAAGTTTCAGGACAATCGATGGGTGCCCTGTGAAAGACCTTCCTTGTAAGTCCTGCATTTGGACCCCGGGGATTAGAAAATGTTTTTTCTGTCCCGAACCCTTTCGTGGGCGTTGATATTAAATAATTATTTAAAATAATGATTAAATTAAGTGCAAAAAGCATAATAAATGTATTTTTAAATATAAACGGAGAGGGGGAAGTGATCCCCCCAATGCCGACCTCCTCCCCCCTCAAAAAACGCCTTTGTGTTTTTTTTTTTAATTTTTTTTACATGTTGGGGGGATTTCAAAGATTCGGCACATCCGAATTTAAAACTCTTACTTGTTTTTTTAAATATTTTTAGTTAAATTAACTAATAACACAAACCAACAAAAAACAAGTAATAAAGTTATAGTCGGTCAAGACCGACCATATAATACCCTACACCAGAGTTTCCCGGAAAATAGATCTCATGGACCGATTAGATCTATATGTTGTAAAATCTTTAATAAGTGTAAAAAACACTCACAAATCAAATTTGAGTGAAATAGGCTTCTATTTGTTGACAATAAACCGCTTTAACTGAATATCGGGCGAAATTTTCACAAGGGGCCTGAGTCCAAAACTGGTCCGATGATTATCAGGTTTGATAAGGTTATTTAAGTACGCGTTTAACATACACAAACAAAATTTTAATTAAACATTTTCTATTT
Organism: Pegoplata infirma; assembly: GCA_963921195.1. Lineage (NCBI taxonomy): Eukaryota > Metazoa > Arthropoda > Insecta > Diptera > Anthomyiidae > Pegoplata > Pegoplata infirma. Next base: position 127,493,979 of record OY992539.1, on the reverse strand, counting down.
TCATGACTTTTGAGACATTTATGCGAAAATCGGGAAGGTGGTTTGTATGGGGGCTACAAGAAGAACTGGTCCGATTTCTTTGAAATTCGGAATGATGATTTGTGAAGACAAAACATGTTTACCTTCCAAATTTCAAAACGATACCTTCTATAATACGGTTATTAGAGTCATTTGAGCCAAAACTAAAGAGGACCTTTGTATGGAGGCTAGGTCTAAATATGGACCGATTTTTTCCAATTTCAATAGGCTTCGTCCTTGGGCCAAGAGAGACTTAAGTTTCAAATTTCAAGTCAATTGATCAAAAATTGCGACCTGTATCGTGTTTACACCGTTTACATGGACAGACAGACAGACAGACAGACAGACAGACAGACAGACAGACAGACAGACAGACAGACAGACGGACGGACGGACGGACAGACGGACGGACGGACATCGCTAAATCGACTCAAAAAGTGATTCTGAGTCGATCGGTATACTTAAAGGTGGGTCTAGGACCAATATTTCGGGTAGTTACAAACATCAGCACAAACTCATTATACCCTGTACCACAGTGTGGTGTAGGGTATAACAAGTAAGAGTGTTGAATTCGGCTGTGCCGAATTTTTTATATCCTCCAACATGTAAAAAAAAAAAAAAATCAGGGGCGTATTTTTTTGAGATGTGGCTTCGGTTCCTCCCCCTCTCGAAAAATGTTTACTAATTTATTTGTTATGCTTTTTGCACTAGAGTTTTACAATTTTATCATTATTTAAACTATTTTTTTATATCCAGGCCCTTAAAAGGGGGGCGGGTGAAAAAAAACTAAATTTTTAAGTCCGCCCGGTCCTAGTGCAGTACTCTGAACTTCTTGCATAAATTTGTTTCATTTGTTTAACAAAAATATAAAAAACACGTAAAAAAAAATCATTTTTTTCCGAGGTTGGTTTAGTTCGTCAAGGGGGAACTTTTTCCCCCTGGTCCGATTTTACCCATTTACGAGCTTAACCTGCCTAGGACCATAAGACATATTCGTGCCAAATTTCAGTAGGCTAGCTGTTTTATTTTGGACTGCATCGATCCATCTACAGAGAGACGGACGGACGGACAGACGGACGGACATTCACAGAACGTCTTAGAATCGATCATGGATCAATAATATATATACTTTATGGGGTCCCCGACCGATATTTCGATGCGTTACAAACGGAATGACAAAGTGAGTATGCCCTCATACTGTGGTTGGAGGGTATAAAAATGTTCTGACCCAGAAACTAGACCCACTAAACTCTATGTATTTTGGCCTTCTAAATTTAATTCCGCCATCAGAATTGAGTTCTATCGTTTGATATTCTTGTAATCTTACAAGGAAAGTCCGAAAATCAAACAAAAATGCCCCCGCCCTTTGTAGGGGCGGACCTCATCGAATTTTTTTAAGTTCAATTACAATTAAGAGCAGACCTAATAAACATTGAGTAAATTTAAAAAATATAATAAAATGTAACAAATTAGTTTTTGTAGTTGCTTCTTTGCATGCAACCAAAAATTTTTTTGGAAACCCCACTGTGTTTTTTTTATTGTATTTCTTCTTTTAGCAGTTTATTTAATTGGTATCTAAATATTCAATTAGTCTTTACCACTATGCCGTCTCTGGTTAACATACACCATACGGAGTAAAATTTATTTAATGAACGTATAAAATCTAAACAAGTATCAATAAACAATTTAACTTGCAACATTTACATTTTGCTAAACAATTTTAATAATGCAATATTTTGTAATTTAATCAGGATGTGGCCTTATTTGATGTCTTATCAACTGTTCGAATGCAAATTTTTTAAACACTAAAAAACAAAAAATAAAAAATAGGAAAGTTAACTAAATTCAAAGAAAATTAATGATGATTTTGCTTTAATGTCATATTTTTCTTCTTTTAAGTTCATATTTTTCTTAAAAATTAGGAAAAGAAAAAAATAATTAAAACACAAAAAGAATTTGAAACCACTTTCAATCAACAAAAACGCGGATTCAATAAATTTTTTGATTGAAATTCCTCCAATCAAGAAAATTGTTATACCAATCATCAAATTGTAGGTGATTAATTAAATATTTTTTCAATCAAACATTTTTTTCGATTTTGATCAAAAATTTAATCAATTTTTTATTTATAGTCAATCAAAATAATGATTGATCTAACAAATGAAATGTAAGGTTATGACAAAATTATGAAAAAAATTCAACTTTTTTGCTTTCCAATATGTTGCCAAAAATAAAAAAAGTAAAACCCGATTATTTTGTATATTTTTAAATTAATGTATTCAAATAAATTAAAGCGAAAAAAAATCGGGTATGTTGAAAATTTGTAATTCGACAGTTAAAGAAAGTAACAAAAATTTTAATCAAAACATTGATTGACTCGTTTAAATTTTGTTGATCATTAGATTTAATTGAAATTTTTTAGCCACTAATTTTTTGTGTGCTCAGAAAGAATTGAAAACGAATTTCAGTCAACAAAAACGCGGATTCAATTAATTTTTTAATTGAAACACCTCCGATGAAGAAAATTGTTATATCAATCATCAAATTCTAGGTGATTAATTGATTTTTTTTTTTTCAATCAATCACTTTTTTCGATTTTGACCAAAAATTTGATCAATTTTTTATTTAAAGCCAATTAAAATAATAATTTATTTAACAAATGAATTTTAAACTTATGACAAAATTATGAAGAAATATATATTTTTTGCTTTCCAAAAAAATTAAAACCAGAGTATAAAGTATATTTATACCCTCCAACCACAGTATGGGGGTATACATTCCGTTTTTAACGCATCGAAATATCGGTAGGGGACCCCATAAAATATATATATTATTGATCCATGATCGATTCTAAGACATTCTGTGAATGTCCGTCCGTCCGTCTGTAGATGGCACGATACAGTTCAAAATAAAAGAGCTGGGAATATGTCTTATGGTCTTAGGCAGGTTAAGTTCGTAAATGGGCAAAATCGGCTCAGGGGAAAAAAAGTTCACCCTTGAAGAACTGAACCAACCTCTGAAAAAATACACTTTTTTACATGTTTTTTTGTATTTTTGTTAAATAAATGAACCATTTGTTATATTTATCGGGATGGGAAGGTGCTCTCAACGTCTCCCACCGACCCCCATCACCCCCCCCCCCAAAACAAACGCCTCTGACAATTTTTTTTTTTTTACATTTTGGAGGATATAAAAGATTCGGCACAGCCGAATTTAACACTCTCACTTGTTTTTAATTAATGTATTTAAATAAATTGAAGCGAAAAAAATCTGGTATGTTGAAAATTTGTATTTTGATAGTTAAAGAAAATGACAAAAATGTTGATCAAAACAATAATTGAATCATTTAAATTTTGTTGATAATAGATTTAATTGAAATTTTTTAGCCAATAATATTTTGTGTGAATTTTATTTAAATTTAGTTCATACACATTTGAGGACCTGATGGGGTGAAGACCCATTGGGTGAAGATCCAATAGGTAAAGACCCTGATAGGCCCAGTCCCAGTTGGGGCTTCCTACGGTTCGTCACACTAAAAAAAAGACTTAACTTAAAAATGTTCTTCAAAATACAGTCAAACTCGGTTATAACGAACTCGGTTATAACGAATTTTCGGTTATACCGAACTAATTCTAAAGTCCCGACGTTTTGGCATCAATTTTCACACAAAATTCTTCTTTTATAACGAACTCGGTTATAACGAATCCTCGGTTAAAACGAACTGCTTAATATGGTCCCACGAATACAATTTCATGTGTATTTACCTTTTTATAACGAACTCCCAATAGTATTTTGAAATGTGCGGCAATCATGTTTACCAAACTTGCAAAAAGTTAGAAATTTTTGGTTAATATTATAGTTTTTAAAGATTTTATTTATATTTTTAATGTTTTCTTCTTGATAAGTAGTTTATTTATGAAAAAAACATCAAATGAAATGAAGTTCGACCTATTTTTTTTTTTTTGAAAAAAAAAAAATGGTTGATATAAAATATACCCCGGTTATAGCGAACTTTGCTTATAACCAACTATTCTTACTGGTCCCCCGGAGTTCGTTATAACCGGGTTCGACTGTACTTGTTTTTGTTCGTTCGATCAAACAATTAAATCTAAAAAATTATTCGATTAATCGATGAGAATAACGAATAAAAAAGTGGTTATTTAAAATATTTTTATTAAGTTTTTTAAGTTGGGGGAGTCGGCGCACAGTGTTGCGTCTTCATGTAAAGAGTGGCCAAAAATAGAAGGAGTTAAGTTAGAGCTTAAAAATTTGGAACACTTGTTAAGATCGATAAGATCAAGAAAAATTTTGAATTTGGTCAATATCCGCCCAAGGATTCGAATCCTTCCCATATATCCTGAAACTAAAATACGGCATAAAACGAAAACTAACGCTTTAATCTTCATGATATTTATCGTAGTTATTACCTATAATGCCATTAATTATTCTACAAAATTTTGTCCAATTCGGAGCAAGGATACGCCTAGCTCAAAAATGTCCTTTTTAAAATAACGTTCAGAAAAAGGGTAAAAATGGAAGTTATTTCATGAAATTTTGAAAATCCAACTGTTATAATATGCTCAATATATTTACCAAAATTTGTGCAAATCGGAATAAGGATACGCCCTCCTCGAAAATGTCCTTTTTTAAAAAAGTCAAGAAAAAGTTCAAAACTCAAATTCCTTCATGAATTTTTGCATCCGCAACACTTAGAATATACCTTAAATCTTAATCAAATGAAAAAATTGAAGCAAGAATGTAATACATACATATATTAAAAATGTCCTTAAAAAAATTAAAAAAAAAAAGTTTAAAAAATCCTTCGTACTTCATGAAATTCTGTTCTGATAATGTTGAAAATACCTTATTTTAGTATAATTGAAGCAAGGATTATCCTTAACCTATCCTTAGGATATTCTTAGCGCATAAATATCCTTCTTTAAAGACTTGAGAAAATTCAGGGAAATCCTTTGACCTTAAAACTATCAATAATTCACAACATTTTTGCACGTAGTATTTACAATACGTTGAATATTGTTTTTAAGTTTAAGCAGGAATATGCCTATCTCAAAAAGACCGTTATAAAATAAGCAAGTAAAAATATGGTACAACGTACTTCCTCAACAAAATCTTTCTAAATAAAAGTCTGCATCTGTTAATGTACAACTGGTGTCTAGTCAAGCATCTAATTTGTGTCAGGCCTGGATGACAAATAATGGTTCTTGGACCAATTTAAATAAAATTTAAATTTTAATCGACCAATTCATTTTGCATTCCGATTTAGTATATGTGTTCCATAACTATTTTTCGCAATACATTTCAAATTATCAAGGACAACTGCAGCATCTTGGTGTTTTCGTTAAAAAAATTTCCAAATTTATATTCGGGTTCCCACAAAAAAAATTGATTAAAAAAAAAAGTGGAAAAACGTGGACGAGTTATTTTGTTATTTGTAATCTACATACTTATACCTATATTTTCTGCAAAGAACTAAGCGCGCCAATGAGGGCCACAAAAATGGCTGACTATCAAATATGAAGTTTGCAAAATAAATTAGTATTTTCTTTGGAACTCACTTTATAACAGCGTTACTTGCCATATGATTAACTTATGTCGACCAAAACAGCATTATCATACAAGCAACATATCTAACTTAAAACTTCATTACCAATAAGGTCGAATTTTAAATGCAATATAATTATTTAACCGTTACAAGTACATGTGGATTTCAAAGATTTTAAAGCCAAAATATGATATATTTCAAAAAGTTCAACTTTAGAGACATGTAACTTAAAAACTATTAAAGATATCTATAAACTGTTTTGGATTTGTTTTATTTATGATGTTTTCTTAAAATAAAATTCATATAACCTTAAGTTTTAAGACATTTAGGTGCCTATTCACAAAAAAAGTCATAACTCAATCATAACTCAATTTTTTCCATGTGGTTGTTGTAAACAATCATAAAAAAATTCAAATTTTGTTTTAAAATTTCAAAAAAATAAAGACCTGCTACCCACATCGTCTCAAAATTGACAAATAATTTTAAATTTTGAGACTTTTTATGATTGTGTTTACAACAAACACAGGGAATATGAAGTTTGAAAATAATAAAATTAGTCATAACCAGTCATAACTGAGAATAGGCATGTTAGTTTGACCATTTATGGCCAAGGTCACAACACTGTGCGGCGGGGACGTTAGAGGACACCTTTTCCCTCTTCAAATAAATGTTTACAAATTCATTTATTACGATATTTACGCCTACAAAACACACTTTTGTCATTATTTTGTATTTTTTTCTATAAACACGCCCTTAAAAGTGGGCGGGCTTAAAAAATAGCATTTCATAATCATCTTGGTCCAAATGTAGGTCAATGAACATAATGAACATATGGCATAAAAATATTTCATTTGTTGAACAAATATAGGAAAAAACATGTAAAAAAAATTGTTTTTCTGGTAGTGTTTTAGTTCTTAAGGAGGAACATTTTTCCTCCTCGTCCGATTTTGGCTCCTATAACCATAAGACATACTTCAGGAGTATAGCTCTTTTATCATGTTTCGTGCCCTCCACAGACGGACGGACAGACGGAACCGATCACTGATCAATAATATATATATTTTATGGGGTCCTAGACCGATATTTCGATACTGATCATGATCAATTATTTAACACAGATCAATTATTTTTATTTATTCATTCTATTTATTTACAACTCATTTTTTAATAATTTTAACCTAACCGACAACTGGTAACAATGACCGTCGTCTCGATGTAGCGAAAAAACCAAGGGTTCTGGTGGGAATCGAACCCCCGACCCCCACGTTCAAAGGCTAGCACGCTACCAACTAGCCTACGGGGGCCCACTATATTTCGATACTGTAGTTGGAGGGTAAAAAAAAAAAATTCGATTAATTGACATAAATTAATCGATTTATTCGTTATTCGAAAATCGTCGTTTTTAAATTAATCGAACAAGAGTTTGATTTTGTTTGATCGATTAATCGAATTATTCTTAATCGGTTGACAACTCTATTAGATAGTCAATTTTTTCCTTAAATGGAATTCCCTAATACATGTAAGAAATTACCGCCGAAGAAATTTTCCCTAAATATATAAAAAAAATCATTTTTTTTAAGACATATTCCTCTTATTTAGATTTAGGACGTAATTTTCTACCAATTAGTTAATTTTCTTAGATTTCAGGACGTTTTTTCCACTATTTAAATAACATTTTTATAACTTGGAGAATTTTTGTTTTTTTTTTTTTAAAAACTAAAAATGGCGATATCTCGAAAACTAAGCCAGATAAAACAAAATGGAGGCCATTTGGTTCTTTAAATCTCCATAGTATCACCGGTCCTCTTCACATGTGTGGGCCCTAGGGTTGCCAGATACTAGATGTCAAATAACTGGATAATGAAATATTTTCACCTGGATTTTGTTAAAGTAACTGGACCCATACATAATTTTTTTTTAATGATTTGAAAAAAAAAATCAACCAATTTTCATATGTGAGACACATATTTTTATTTTGGACTAAATGGCCGTCTCTATTTGCTACGGCAAAATGTACCTTTTTAAGCATTTCTATTACTTTGTCGTCATCGGCCTGAGGATTGTTAGATTATATTTTTCTTTTTTAAATAACCCCAAAAATTAAGTCCAAAGTGGTCAAATCTGGAAATCTAGAAGGACAGTTAAAATTTCCGGGACGTGAGAAGTCAAATAAGAGCGACAACCATCATTTGCAGATTTGACCCATCCAGACATATTTTTGTGGGGTTATTTTAAAAGCAAAATGTACGCCAAGAATCCTTAAATCATCGACGAGCTCATTGAAAACATTCGTGCCGAAATCAACGCTAGACTGGCCGAAATGCTCGAAAAAGTTGTATAAAAATTAGTAAAAATGCAGCAAAAAGAGCACATTTTCCGTATAAAAAAGAGGCATATATGTTATTTTTATAATTAATGTTTTATTCAAAAAGTAGTCCCAAAAAAATTTAAAAAATATTTAATAAAAAAAAATAATTATTAAAATAAAAGAAATTCTTTTTCAACTGGAAAAATTATGTTTTAACTGGAAACTGGACCAGACCTCAAAAAACTGGAAAATCCAGGCCATTCCAGGCCGTCTGGCAACCCTAGTGGGCCCTTTGGATTTAAAAAGTTGGCATTCCTGAAAATTTTCAAATGCTCATATCTCGGTAAATATTGCCAACACAACAAAAAGTTCAAAAGCATTTTTGTAGCTCTTAGCACGTAAAACAAGAGCTCTCCGAGTAATTGTTTTGAAGTTATCGAGTTTTTTTAAATTCTCAAGACCCCAGTGGTCCATTAAATTCACGTATCTCAAAAGTTAAGGAAAGTAGAGCGAAATGGACAAAAATTTTGGATTTTGAACTATAACGATTCTTAAGAAACCCATCTGGATCTGGGCCCATCGGAGTCTAAACCTCTCGGGTCTGAACCCAATCGGGTCCTTAAATGTTTATGAAATAAATAATTTTTTTTTTTTTATTTTTTTAGTTCAAATTGGCATAATATAAAAAAACAGTTTCTTTCCTTATTTTTAAGAAAAACAAGTAAGAAAATTATAGTCGGTCAAGACCGACCATATAATACCCTACACCAGTGTTTCCCGGAAAATAGATCCCAAGAGCAAACATGGACCGATTGGATCTATCTTTTGTCAAGTCTTTAGTAAAAAGTACAAAATACACACAAACCAAATTTGAGAGAAATAAGCTATTTGTTGCCAATAAACCGCTTTAACTGAATATCGGGCGAAATTTTCATATGGGGCCTTGGTCCAAAAGTGGTCCGACTATAATCAGATTTTATTAGGTTATTTAAGTACGTGTTAAACTCACACAAACAAAATTTCAATAAAATATTTTTTATATTCATGAAATTTGAAGAAAAACTGGTCCGATTTCTTTGAAATTCAGAATGGTTGTAACTGAATACGAAACAGGTTTACCTGCCAAATTTCGAAAGGATATCTATTATAATACGGTTATTAGAGTCATTTAACCTAAAATTTGACCCCCCCCCTTTGTATGGGGGCTAGGTCTAAACATTAACCGATTTTCTCCAATTTCAATAGGCTTCGTCCTTAGGCCATACGAAGCTTAAGTTTCAACTTTTAGACAAATCGATGTATAATTGCGACCTGTATCGTGTTCACAACGTTTACATGGGCGGACAGACAGACAGACGGACGGACGGACGGACATCACTAGAATGTCTTAAAAAGTTATTCTGAGTCGATCGGTATACTTAAAAGTGAGTCTAAGACCAATATTTCGGGTAGTTACAAACATCAGCACAAACTCATTATACCCTGTACCACAGAGTGGTGTAGGGCAGCGGTTACCAACCTATGGTACGCGTACCACTAGGGGGTACGCGAAACTGTCCAAGGGGGTACGCGAAATTTTAGCTATTTTTTTCTAATTTTTTTTTTTTGTTTAGTAATAACATTAAATAATATCAATGTGCTACACCAAAAAAAATGCGAAAGTTCTCATATAAAAATTAGAGCTGGTCGAAGTCCATAGAGTACGGAAATACTAATAGTTTTTCTCGATCACTTCTTTCTTTACCAACCACAGCATGGGGGTATACTCCCTTTGATATTCCGTGTGTAACGAGTCGAAATATCGGTCTAAGACCCCTGAAAGTATATATAATTAATCTGTGATCGATTCTAAGATATTTCTCAAGGTCATAAGCAGTTTAAGTTCTTAAAAGGGCAAAATCGGACCAGGGGGAAAGAGTTTCCCCTTGAAGAACTTAACCAACCTCTGAAAACTCCATTTTTTACAGGAATTTTTTTTTACTTTTGGTATGCAAATAAAACAGTTTGATGTCGAAAAAAGTTCAAGATCATGCTGGGGATACAAAAAAGTCGTTTTGTTTCGCCCCCTTTTGTGGGCGTGGTTATTAAAAATTTACTTAAAAAATGATAATATTGTATTACTTAAGTGCAAATAATAATTGAGTTTCGCGGATTTGAAGGAATTTAAATTTTATAGCAATATTTTTTTAATATCTCACGATGAACTTTGAGAAAAATGAAAGTGAATTCGGTGCGCCTTTTAAGCTGATAACGAAAAAAAGAATAAGCAAATTTTATTAGGACGGTACTTTTAGTCCTCTATAAGCCTAAAACCGCATCGAGGTTTTTGGAAAAAAATATTTTTTTAAAAATTTGTTTTTCATATTATATTTTTCAAAATAGATCCTAGATGATGGTCAAAGAATTTGACCGAAATATCGGAAAATTAAAAATAAAATAAATAATAAAATTAAAAAAATAACTTTAGTTTTTTATTGTTTTTTCTGACCATAAGCCGAAATAAAAATAAATAATTACAACAAAAAGGTCAACAAAATATAAAAATAATAAATTTTTCGAAATTTTACGTATTCTTAAGTTGCTGCAACAAAATAGGACTTGATTTTATATAAAATGGACCTTCTGCAATCCAAATTTTTCTAGCATGTTCCGTTTTCGAGATATTCCCGTTTAAAAATTTTAGAATGATTTATAAAGAATATAAGTGCGTAACAGTTTTTATGTGAGCAACTTAAGAATACGTTACAGGGGAGACCCAAAAAGTGCCAAATTACCGTTCTTCAATATTCCAATGCGAATATCTTAAAAATCTTACGTGATAGAAAAATTTGGAAGACAGATTGGAAAGTTTTCATAAACTTTAAGTTTGATATAAAAGTAAAAGTTATGGTGCTAACCATATTTACTTGAGAAGTGTTTAATGAAAAACAAAAAACTCGTTAAGGGGTACGCGGCTGATAAAATTTAAAATTAGTGGTACGCGAGTCAAAAAGGTTGGTAACCGCTGGTGTAGGGTATAATAGAAACTTAAAAGAAGGAAAACATGGCAATGAAGCTAAATCATTATCAATCATTTGATTTTCGAAAATTCGAACACTTGAAAGTTTCGATAGAGTTTAATCTCTGCCAAAAATTTGTTCAATATTTATTTCTTTTTTTTTCATAATTTTAAACATGATTTGTCTTTTTTAATATAGAAATTAAAGCAATAAATTTAAAATTTATAAATTTTAAATACAATAATTAGTGTAGAATATATAAATAAATTAAAAAAAAAAGATTATTAATAAAAAAAAAACAGGTATATTAAATAATAATATAGATTTATCTATTAAATGGTCCATAATTATTATTATTTTACATATATTTGTGTTCAATCAATAAATTTTCAGACATATTTGACATATTTAAATCAGTTACAAAACCAAAACTTGTCTGTCAATGGTTTTTTGTTACACATGTTAGTGATATGGAAATTACACATTACAAAAAAATATAAAAATCCAACTGGAAAAAGAACTTGTTCCTCCTCCTACATGCAAAAAAAAAAATAATCATATTTATTCATAAATGTGAGAAAAAAATTAAACTACATACGGGTTGGATTTTATAATTATAAATTTTTTTAAATGAAAGATATAAAAAAAATTTAAACATAAAAAAACATGGTCATATTTTTGTAAACGTTACAAAGTTAAATATTTTTTAAACAAAAAAAAAAATAAATAAAAAAAAAACTTAAAAAAATACAATAATAAAACTGAAACATTAAAAAAAAGAGTATTTGTTGTTGATTTTTATTTGTCAATGTCAAAATATTTTTTTTTTTTATTTTTGTATTTTGCATTATTTTTCATAATTAAACAACCTTTGGAAATAAAAAAAAAAAAACAATTATTACGCAAAATATACAATTTAAAAATAAAGTTACAAAAAAAAAATATTTAAAAATTAACTAAACTTGTATTGAAGTCATTGACATGATATGATAATAAAAACTAAAGAAACACACAAAAAATATTTTTTATATATTTTTTTTTACAACCAAAATCATCATACGAATAAAACGTACCAAATGTACAAAAGACATTGGAACTCTATAAATCAGAGCTTCTCAAGAAGTTAAACATTAATTTTTTCTATACGGAAAAATGTCTCAGAATCTGAGAATTGTTTTATACGGGAAAATATCTCAAAATTTTTCTATACGGAAAAATATCTCAGACTTTGAGAATTTTTCAATACGCAAAAATGTCTCAGAATCTGAAAATTTTTCTATATTGGAAAATGTCTCAGACTCTGAGAATATTTTTATACGGAAAAATGTCTCAGATTATGAGAATTTTTCTATACGGAAATATATCTCATAATCTGAAATTTATTTTCTATACGGAAAAAAGGCTAAGAATCTAACAATTTTTCTAAACGGTAAAAAAAATCTCAGAATCTGAAAATGTTTCTATACAGAAAAATGTCTTAGAATCTAAGAACTTTTCTATACGGAAAAATATCTTATAATCTAAAAATTTTTCTATACGGAAAATGTCTCACAATCTGTTAATTATTCTATGCGGAAAAATGTCTCAGAATCTAAGAATTTTTCTATATGGAAAATGCCGTAGAATCTGTTAATTTTTCTATACAAAAAAATATCTGAAAAATGCCTCAAAATCTGAGAATTTTTTTTAAAGAAAAATGTTTTAGGATCTTAGAATTTTTTTATACGAACAAATGTCTTAGAATCTGAGAAATTTTTCTATACGGAAAAATTTTCTATACAAAAAAATATCACAGAATCTGTTAATTTTTCTATACGGAGAAAAGTCTCAGAATCTATACAGAAAAATGTCTCAGAACCTGAGTCATTTTCAATACGGAAAAATGTCCCAGAATCTGAGAATTTTTCTATACGGAAAATGTCTCAGAATCTTAGAATTTTTTTCTTTACGATAAAATGTCTCGGACTGTGAGAATTTTTCTATACGAAGAAATGTCTCGGAATATGAGAATTTTTCTATACGGAATCTGAGAATTTTTCTATACGGAAATCTAAGAAATTTCTCAAAATTCTTAAGGATGCTTCAGATTGGGCATTTTGTTTGATGAAAATGTAATTTTAATCGTGTATTGACGACCATTGCTAAAAAATACGCACGTCCATACTGCAAGTTGTTTAACTTGCAGTATCCTGTATAAACTCAGAAAAAAACAAGTAAGAAAGTTATAGTCGGTCAAGATGTGTTCCAAATCCCAACATGAACCGATTGGATCTTTAGTGTAGAAAACACACACAGATCAAATTTTATTGTAATTGGTTTATTTTTTTGCCAATAGACCGATTTAACTGAATATCGGTCGAAATTTATATATGGGGGATTAAGTCCAAAAATGGTCTAATTATATTCCAATTTTATAAGTAGGGATGTGATTTCCATGCAAATGCATGTTTTTTGTCGATAGTCTAAAAACGATATCGACCAATTATCTTTCCGAATCAAGAAATTTGCGTTAAAATGGCATCGATTTGTTTTTGCATATTTTGGTGAAAATGCATATTTTTGCATATTTTGGTTTTAAATGCATATTTTGTGCATATTTCAACTTTTAAGTGCATATTTTTTCATATTTTGGCATAAATTAGCAAAAACACAAATTGAAATTCATTTGTTTCAAAAACTATTTTAAATTTTAAAAATTTGTTTTGAAAATAAGAAAAATAATTTTTTTCTTTTAAATTTTTTTTTATAGATTGTCCTAATTTCTAAAAAAATCTTACTCACATAAAATTTTAAATGTTACTTTTTAAACCCGGTGTTATTTATTGCCTTTTAAGAAGTTTTTCTTTCGTACACTCAAAATAAATTCTCTGTTCAATCAGCAGAAAAGTCTGCTGAAAATACACCCATTTTGAGCCATATGAGAAATCTGCTGATTTTAGCAGACGCGGTTTGCTAAATTTCTGTAGTGATAACCTGGGTTGAATCAGGAGAAAAGTCTGCTGATTTCAGCAGAAAAATCTGCTGATTTCAGCAGAAAAATCTGCTGATTTCAGCAAAAAAAAAACTGCTGATTTCAGCAGAAAAATCTGCTAATTTCGGCTAAGAAATTGATGATTTAAGCAGAAAAATTTTAAATTACACCTAGTTTGAGCCAATTGATATGTTTTCTGTACAAAAATCCTTTTTTCAAATTAACAGTTTTGTATAAAATTGAAAAAAAAATATATATATTTAACAACTTTATAAAATTTCTTAACATGAACGAACAAGAAAAAAATAACGGAATGTCGAAATAGACACACATGAAAGAATAGAAAGCAAAAATAACCCAACATACACACTTATAATAAGAAAACAAATAAAAACAAGTAGAAAAATTAAATTCGACTTGGCCGAATCTATGAATACCCTCCACAATGCCCTTTTTAAGTTATAGTAAATTTTCTAGAGTGAAAAAATAACCTTTTTTGGATTAGAAATATTTTATTTTGTGTAAAAAAACTTTTTATTTTAACTAATTTTTGAAAAAAAAAAAATAATTTACTAAATTTTTTTTTGAGTGTAAAATTTTTTTTGAGTGTAAAATTTTTTTCGAGTGTATTTTTTTTTCTTTTAGTGTAAAAATATTTTTAAGTGACAAAAATGCGATGTAAAATATTTTTGTGACTTACCAATATTTTTAAAACATGTTTAACGGGTTTTCAACACGTGAATTTAAGGTGAGGCGAATCTGAAATTTACGGTTTTGCTAATGACTTTTGAACCACTGGACCGATTCGGCTGAAATTTAAAACGAACCGGACCTGAAGAACGACAAATATATATGCCACACTTCAGCACCCTCAGAATTGCCGTTCGAAAGTTACCGTCTGTTTTATCTCGTAAATTCCAAAAAAACCCTTGCCGAAATTCACTCATTTGCTTATAACTTTTGAACCACTGGACCGATTTCGCTGGATTGCAATACCAACCTGACCAGGTAAATGCCCAACATATTTGCCAAACTTCAGGAGCCTCCGTAAAGTCTTTCAAAAGTTAGCGTGTTTTCAACAGACAGACAGACAGACAGACAGACGGACAGACGGACGGACGGACGGACGGACGGACGGACATCGCTAGATCGTCTTAAAATCGATCGAGGATCATGAATATATATACTTTATGGGGTCCTAGACCAATATTTCGAGGTGTTACAAACGGAATGACAAACTTATATATACCCTCTATCACTAGAGTGGAGGGTATAAAAACACACACATGAAACGAATGAAAAAAAAAGTAGCAAAACACAAGGGTGGTTTGGAATTTTGTATTAAACGCCGTACAATGTACGGTTTGCGTGCATGAACTTCTCTTCTTGAAAAGCAGCAACAAACTGGCAAGCTGAAAAAAATATCTTTGTATGAATTTTTTGTTTGTGTTTTTTTGCATTATATATTATTAAAGCTGACATATTTTGTGATGCATTTAAGCGGGAGCTATTTATATTCGTCTACTTTAATTTTTAGATAGTGACATTTGATTTTTATTTTTGCGAGACCGACATTTAAAAAAATACTTCCAAAAATATTACAAAAAATATCTGTCAAATTAGCAAAATAATCTGCTGAAAATCTGCACAAAAACTTTGTGAAACTTAGCAGACAGAATCAGCAAAAGTTCTGCAAAATTTCTGCTGTTTTCAGAAATTGAATAGCAGAGAATTCTGCTAAAATATTCATTTCAGCAGAAAAATCTGGTAAAAATTTGTTATTCTAAATTGAAAGTCATTTTACAGATTTTTTGACAGAGGTTTTCCTTTGAGTGTATGAAAACAAAATTTTTATTGCACAAATTTTATTTTTTAGCGCATATTTTTATGTTTTTTAGTGCATATTTTAAATTTTTAGCGCATATTTTCGATTTTTTAGTGCATGAAAATCTCATCCCTATTTATAAGTTTACTAAAGTACATGTTTAACACCATAAAACAAGGGAATTATGTGAATATCGGGAGGGTGGTTTGAATGGGGACTACCAGAAGGACTGACCCGATTCCTTTGAAATTTGGAATGATGATTTGTGAATACATAATTTGATTACCTGCTAAATTTCAAAGCGATATCTATTAAAATACAGTTATTAGTAGTGTCCGACCGAATACACTTTTTTGGCCGAAGCCGAATATTCGGCCAAATTTTCACCATTCGGCCAAGCCGAAGCCGAATATTAAAAAAAAAAAAAAAATTATGTAGTAAAAACAAGAAAAAAATAAAACTCGACTCGGCGGGATACTCAAATGCATGAGAATGTTGTCTAGGATGATTTTATTTTAAGCAAACAATTTTTTTTGGACATTTTTGTAAACAAATTTATTTAAGAGTGTAAATTTTTTTCGACCGAAAATTTTTTTTGAATGTAAAAAATGTTTTTAGTTGCAAAAACACTTAGTAAAATGTTTTTGTGGCTTACTAATGTGATTCAAAGTAAGTTTAGTGTTTTTTTCAACACGTGAGCACAAATATTATACAATTATTCGGTATTCGGCCTACTCGCCCAAAATTGTGGCCGAAGCCGAATAGTGCTTTTTGGCCGAAGCCGAATATTCGGTCGGACACTAGTTATTAGTGTCATTTAAGCCAAATCCAAAGGGGGCGTTTGTATGGGGGGCTAGGTCTTAACATGGACCTATTTTTCCAATTTCAATAGGCTTCGTCCTTGTGACAAAAGATGCTTAAGGGGCATGTCACAGACTCAATTCCGTTCGGATTTGAAAAAAGTGGTTTACTCGTAAAACGCAAAACGATTATTATTTCTTTCAAAATGAAGGGGCATGTCACAGACTCAATTCCGTTCGGATTTGAAAAAAGTGGTTTACTCGTAAAACGCAAAACGAATATTATTCTTTCGGAATGAAATCACTTTTAAAAATACAAGTGGAATTGAAATACATAAAAGTGGTCTCATTCCGAAAAAAAATATTCGCTTTGCGTTTTACGAGTAAACCACTTTTTTCAAATCCGAACGGAATTGAGTCTGTGACATGCCCCGAAATCACTTTCAAAAATCAAAGTGGAATGGAATTGCATAAAAGTGGTTTCATTCCGAAAAAAAATATTTGCTTTGCGTTTTACGAGCAAACCACTTATTCCACTTCCGAACGGAATTGAGTCTGTGACATCCCCCTAAGTTTTAAATTTCAAGTCAATTGATTGAAAATTGCGACTTGTATCGAGCTTAAACCGATAGATGGACAGGCGGACGGACATCGCTAAATCGACTCAAAAAGTAGTTCTGAGTCGATCGGTATACTTGAACGTAGGTCTATGACCAATACTGTCCGACCGAATACACCTTTTTTGGCCGAAGCCGAAGCCGAATATTCGGCCAAATTTTCACTATTCGGCCAAACCGAAGCCGAAGCCGAATATTAAAAAAAAAAATGTTTTTAGTTGCAAAAACACTTAGTAAAATGTTTTTGTGGCTTACTAATGTGATTCAAAGTTAGTTTAGTGTGTTTTTCAACACGTGAGCACAAATATAATACAATTATTCGCTATTCGGCCTACTCGGCAAAATTATGGCCGAAGCCGAATAGTGGCCGAATAGTGCTTTTTGGCCGAAGCCGAAGCCGAATATTCGGTCGGACACTAATGACCAATATTGCGGGTAGTTACAAACATCAGCACAAACTCATTATACCCTGTGGTGTGGGATATAATGAACTAAAAAATGGGAAAACTAACTTAATTCAAGGAAAATTGATAATGATTTTGCTCTATTGTCTCGTTTTCCTTCTTTTAAGTTTATATTTTTCTTAAAAATAAGGAAAGAAACAGATTTTTAATATTATGCCAATTTGAACTAAAAAATGGGAACAATTTTATTTCAATTTAGTTCATAGTTCATTTGAGGACCCGATTGAGTGAAGACCCCATTGGGTTCATACCCGATAGGTTCAGCTCCCGATGGTCCCAGACCCTGTTCCTTAAGAATTGTCATAGTTTTTGATCCAAAATTTGTGTCCGTTTCGCTCTACCTTGCTTAGTTTTTGATATACGTGAATTTAGGGTACCACTGGGGTCTTGAGAATTTTAAAAACTCGATAACTTTAAAACTATTAGTCGGAGAGCTTTTGGGTATTTGGCGGTGTTGTTCTTTGTGTTAAAAGCTACAAAAATGCTTTTGAACTTTTTGTTGTGTTTGCAATAGTTACCGGGATATGGGCTTTTAAAAATGTTCGGGAATGCCAACTTTTTTAAAGTTGGGGTCCACACATGTAAAGAGGACCAAAGAACTAAAAATGGCCTCCATTTTGTCCAATCTGGCTTAGTTTTCGAGATATCGCCATTTTAAGTTTAAAAAAAAAAAAAATGCCTTAGTTATAAAAATGTTACTAAAATAGTGGAGAAAAACTTCCTCAAATCTAAGATGAACTAATTGGTAGAAAATTACGTCCTAAAACTAAGGAAGAGGAATATGTCTTAAAAATAAAGATTTATTTCATATATTTAGGAAAATTTCTTTGACGTTAAAAATTTCTTCCACGTTTTAGGGAATTCCATTTAAGGAAAATAATGGACTATTTAACAGTACATGAACTAAAATTTTTTTCCTAGCAGTTAAGAAAATTTCCCAACTTTTTGTTAAATTTAACTAAATTGTGGAAAAATTTATAAACTATTTTGAAAAACTTTTTTTCCAAAGTTTATGCTAGGTCTTTATAGCCTACACCACTCTGTGGTACAGGTATAATGAGTTTGTGCCCAGCAGAAATTTTGCTGAACTGGCAGCAGCTTTTGGAAAGGAAACTCGAGTGAAGGAACGCATCCAAACCTGCTGAATTCATGCATGATTCTCTAAGGCGATGTCACACTTTAGAGCGCTAGTTGGATACACCGAAAAAGCGCTCTTAAGATGCTCTGAATTCACATATCTTTAAAGCGCTGAAAAATAGGCTATAAAGATGCAGTGAATTCATGTATCTTTTTAGAGCTGATTTAAGCAGAATAAAGATGAAGCACATTTGACTATTTCTGAAATACAAATTACAAAATCTGAAATACAATTGACTATTTCTGAATACAATTGGAAAATCTTAAATACAATTGACTAATTCTGATAATCAGTTGACCTGCAAGCATTTGGAAGAAATATCGCATAAGAGATCCAATTACATTTAAACAATTTCCAATTAAATTTCGAAAATTTTAAATTATATTTCAGAAACTTCCATTTATATTTCAGATATTATCATTTACAATCAAAACATTTTTAATTACATTTCAAAAATTTTCAATTATATTGGAAATTTTTGAAATATAATTGGACATTTTTAAATATAATTGGAGATTCTAAAATATGATTGGACATTTTTTTGTAATATAATTTGTATTTTCTGAAACTAAAGAAGATGGTGTACTAAATTTTTTTCATTCAAAATGTGTTAAAGGTGTTATGATTAAAGTACTCTTTGCAGCGCTGATTAATGCGCAATAATGATGCAGTGAAGTCATGTGTCTCTGTCTAAAACTCATGGTCTTGTATTCAAAAAGTGTTAAATATATTTAAAAGGAAAGCATGTTTGAAATTTTATCAAAATAAAATTTTATATTTTAAGTTTTATATAAAAAATCTTAACAAAAAATTACTTTTTTTACTTTTACTGCATCCTCAAGAGCGCTCCTTGGATGCGCTTCGGTATGCTATAAAAAGATGCTGTGTCGCCAAAATCTCGATTTATTTTTGCTGGGTGCTGATGTTTGTAACTACCCAAAATATTGGTCCTAGACCTGCCATCAAGTATACCGATCGACTCAGAATCACTTTTTGAGTCGATTTAGCGATGTCCGTCTGTCTGTCCATCTATTGGTTTAAACACGATACAGGTCGCAATTTTCCACCAATGGACTTGAAATTTGAAACTTAACCATCTTTTGGCCTAAGGACGAAGCCTATTGAAATTGAAAAAAGTCGGTCCATGTTAAGACCTAGCCCCCATACAAACGCCCCCTTTGGATTAGGCTTAAATGACTAATAACTGTATTTTAACATATATCGCTTTGCAATTTAACAGGTAATCAAATTTTGTATGCACGAATCATTATTCCAAATTACAAAGGAATCGGGTCAGTTCTTCTTGCAATCCCCATACAAACCACCCTCCCGATATACACATAATTCCCTCAAAATTCATAAAAACAGAAATATTTGACAAAAATTGTATTTTTAGGTGTTAAACGTTAACCAAATCAAATTGGAATATAATTGAACCATTTTTGGACTTAGTCCCTCATATCAAAATTTCGACCGATATTCGGTTAAATCGGTCTATTGGCAAAAAAATAAACCAATTCCACCAAAATTTTATCTGTGTGTGTTTTCTACACTAAATAAAGATCTAACAAAAGATAGATCCAATCCGTCCATGTTTGGACTTGAGACACATTTTCCGGAAAACACTGGTGTAGGATATCATATGGTCGGTGTTGACCGACTATAACTTTTTTGCATGTTTTTTTTGAGTGAAGCCACTTTAAGAATCAAAACTTCTGTAAGGTCTTCTTTCAGAATGTACACTCAAAAAAAAAAAACTGCAATGTTAGCAAAAAAAGCTTGTAAACCTTCAAGAAAATTTGCTGATTTTGAACCCACAATTTTTTTGCTAAAGTTAGCAAAAATGTTTTGCCAATAATTAGTTAATTGATTTTTTTTTTTTTTTGAACTTAGTTCATACACATTTGAGGACCCCATTGGGTTCGGACCCAATAGGTCCAGACCCCGATGGGCCTAGACCTAGTTGGGTTCCTTAAAAATCGTCATAGTTTTTGATCCAAAATTTGTGTCCGTTTCGCTCTACCTTGCTTAGTTTTTGAGATACGTGATTTTAGGGGACCACTGGGGTCTTGAGAATTAAAAAACTCGATAACTTCAAAAATATTACTCGGAGAGCTTTACCGAGATATGAGCATTTTAAAATGCTAACTTTTTTGGATCCAAAGTTAGGACCCATTAGGGTCCACACATGTGAAGAGGACCGACGATACTATGGAGAGCCCGAGAACCAAAAATGGCCTCCATTTTGCTCTATCTGGCTTAGTTTCCGAGATAGCGCCATTTTAAGTTTTCTGAAAATAAAAAAAAAATTTACCATTTATTTTTGCTAATGTTAGCAAAAAATCTTGCAAAAATGTTGTCAACTCAATTTCAAATTTAGAAAAAGAAATTAGTTCAAAGTTTGTTTAAAATTGCTAATGTGCTAAATGAAGTTTACAAGAATTTTTTGCTAACATGCTAATCTCAACTAAAAATTTGCTAAAAGTTAGCTAACTAGCATTAGCAAAAAAAAAATTAGTAAATCTACTAACGTATTTTTTGAGTGTATTGTTCCTCTAGAGGACATTTCAATTATCAAGTTTGTACGACCATTATGTCAGGATATTGAAAAAGTACCAAAGTGCAATTTTTTACCCTCTGAAATCAATACTTTTTAAAAAGTACTTTTGTTGAAATGTTTTTTTTCCGTTTAATGATCCTGTATTCCGAATTTCAAGTTTCTATAACCATTATTTTAGGAAATCGAAAAAGTACCAAAGTACAATTTTGTACCCTCTAAAATCAAAGCTTTCTTAAAAGTACTTTTGTTGAAATGTTTTTTTTTTTTTTAGTTAAATGATCCTGTATTTCAAATTTTAAGTTTTTAAACAATTATTTCAGGAAATCGAGATGTACCAAAGTACATTTTTGTAAATAGTTCTTGTATCGGAATGTTTTTTTCCTTGTATATCATTACTTTAGGAGATACAAAAAGTACCATAGTAATTTTTTTACTTTTTAACCGCTTCAAACCCGATATTTTCGAAAAGTAATTTTTCAGAATGTCTTTTTTTTGCTACAGTATCATACATTTCCAGTTGCTTAGGACCATTTTTACAGGAAATTGAAAAAGTACCAAAGTGAACTTTTTGCGCTCTCAGATTCAGAATTTCAAAAAGAGTTTTTTTTAAATGTTTTTGCCGTTTAAGGATCCTACATGCCAAATTTAAAGATTCTAGTACAATTTTTTTCATAAAATATAAAAAGTACCAGGCGCCCTGGTAGTGTAGATATCTCAGACTTTGCAAATTTTTCTATAAAAAAAAAATTCTTAGATTCTTAGCATTTGAGAAACTCGTGCCATATGGAATACGAAAACATACAAAAAAAAATTATAAAAATCTCTGCTGTTGGTTGCTCTTCACACTCGTCTCGTTTGTTAATGCTAATAATCATTTATCGTTATTAATCCCCACCACCATCCATTCGTTTGTAATGAACATATGATGATTATAGTACAAACAAATCTTTTGTAAGTTTTTGTTCGTTTTGTTCAGATCTTTTTGTGTCTGCCAACTAAAACAAGCTGGCCCGGCATCCATTCATCCAGCAGTGGCACTTATACCACCACCACCATCTCTCATCCATTTCAAGTCTCAGCCATACAGGGTTGTCAGATTTTTTTTACGCTCATCGCCAAATCGGATGTCAAAAATCGCCAGAAATCGCCAAAACTAAAATTTGTTCAGTTTTTGTTAAAAAAAATAATTATTTTTATTTGAAAAAAATATATTTTGTTTTCTTTTTAATGGATAGAAAATAATAATACTCAAAAATCGCCAAAATCCTAGAAAAATACATTAAAATCGCCGAAAGTATTTTTTTAGTTTTTGTATTTTTTACTTCAATCGGTGATTTATAAATTGCTACATTTAAAACTGTTGCTAATTACTTCTAAAATATGTCTATAGGCAACAAATTTCACTCAAATTCATTTATGCTTGTTTTCTGCACTAATGCAAAAACCCCAATCGATCCATGATAATCGGTCTTGAATATTTCTTAATTTTCTTATCGCTATTTTTACTCAACAACAGTTTACAACAGTGTAAAATTAGAGAAAAATAGTAATTAATTTTTTTGTGATTCTCGTATTATAGTTTTTGACCCTCCTGGACACTGGACAAATTTCCCAAATGTTTTTTGTTTTAATTCATAAAGAGCCACTTAGACTTGTAGAAAGTCTGTCGAAAATGTTAAAAAAAAAGTTTTAACTGTCTAAGCGCCGCAAAAGTAAATAAAATTTGATAATTTGAAATAATGGCTCTACTAATTTTTTTTTTGAAAATATTCAGGAAATCATTTGACAAAATCGCCAAAGAAATCGCCAATCATTTTGTAAATCGCCAAAAAATCGCCACGTCGCCAAATCGAAAAACTCGTCGCCAAATACATTTCAAAATCGCCACGTTTGGCGAGAAATCGCCATATCTGACAGCCCTGCAGCCATATGTTCACAATTTTATTCGTTTTTTTTTTTGCTTTTCTTTATAAAATTTGCAAACAAAATATTCACCAAAAAAATCAGTACAAAACATATTAATAATATTAAATTATATATCATATGTTAATATTTATACACATATTCATACATACAAAAAAATATACCTTCATACATAATTAATAATAATGATTTATTATTAATTTGCACGTCATATTTTTAAAATATTTGAATTTTTTGGTTTTGTTTTTATTTAATTTATTTTATTAAAAAAAGTTCAATCACTTTTAATAAATGGAATTTAAATTTTAGTGTCAGAGCTTTAATTTTTTAGATTTTGCTGCTTTTAGTTCATAGTTATAAAAAAGTACCAATTATTACTTTTTGATCCCGTTTTTGTCCTTTTAGAATCGAAATTTCCAAAAAAAAATATTTAGGTTGTTTTTTTTTTTTGCTGGATGATTCTAAACTCAAAATTTGAAGTTTTTAAGACCATTATTTTAGGAAATTAAAAAAGTACCAGAGTACCATTTTTATCCCTTTTTGCTCCCTTAGAATCACAAGTTTTTTTAGAATGTTTTTTTTTTGTGATGGAGGATTCTACATTTTAAAAATCAAGTTTTATGACCATTATTTCAAAAGATCGAAAAAGTACCAAAGTACACTTTTTTACCCCATGTACACTTTTTTACCCTTTTAGAATCGAAAGATTTTTAAAAGTAGTTTTTTAGAATGTTCTTTTCGCTGGATGATCCTATATTCCACATTTCAAGTTGATAGAACCATAATTTCAGGAAATAGAATAAGTACCAAAGTGCTATTTTTTTAGTCCTTTTTAGCCCATTAAAATAAGACTTTTTAAAAGGTTCTTTTTCAGACTGTTTTTTTCACCTGCAGCTTATAAGTATATTTAGCACTTCAAAAACTTTTCAAGTTGATAGAACCATAATTTCAGGAAATAGAAAAAGTACCAAAGTACAATTTTTTAGTCCTTTTTAAGCACATTAAAATTATAATTTTAAAAGATTCTTTTTCAAAATGTTTTTTTTTACCTGCAGCATATAAGTATATTCAACACTTCAAAAATCAAGATTTTATGACCATTATTTTAAGAAAACGAAAAAGTACCAAAGTACACTTTTTTACCCTCTTAAAATCGAAACATTCTAAAAAAAACTTTTTTAAATATGTTTTTTTCGCTGCTAGATCCTACATTTAATTTTTTAAGTTCCTAGAACTATAATTTCAGAAAAAAAACTAAATTAAAATCGGATTAACCAAAAGGTACTTTTTTCACAATGTTTATTGTTTTCGCGGTAGGATCCCACATTTCAAATTATTATTTCTGTCAATACAGAAAATCTTTAAAGTACAATTTGTTACCCCATTTAAATCGGATATACAAAAAATACTTTCACAATGTTTTAATGACCAATATTTCAGGAAATATAAAAAGTACCAAAATACACATTTTAACCCTTTTTGACACCTTAGAGTCGGAATTCCCAAAAAGTATTTATACCCTACACCACTCTGTGGTACAGGGTATAATGAGTTTGTGCTGATGTTTGTAACTACCCGAAATATTGGTACTAGACCTACCTTCAAGTATACCGATCGACTCAGAATTACTTTTTGTGTCGATTTAGCGATGCCCGTCCGTCCGTCCGTCTGTCCATCTATCGGTTTAAGCACGATACAGGTCGCAATTTTCAATCAATTGACTTGAAATTGGAAACTTAAGCATCTTTTGGCCCAAGGACGAAGCCTATTAAAATTGGACAAAAATCGGTCCATGTTAAGACCTAGCCCCCATACAAACGCCCCCTTTGGATTAGGCTTAAATGACTCTTAACAACCTTATTATAATAGATATCGCTTTGAAATTTAACAGGTAATCAAATATTGTATGCACGAATCCTCATTTTAAATTTCAAAGGAATTGGGTCAGTCCTTCTCGTAGTCCCCATACAAACCACACTCCCGATATTCAAATAATTCCCTTAAAATTCATAAAAATGGAAATATTTGATAAAAATTCTATTTTTAGGTGGTAAACGTGTACTTTAGTAACCTAATCAAATAGGAAAATAATTGGACCATTTTTGGACTTAGTCCCCCATATAAAAATTTCGGCCGATATTCAGTTAAATTGACAAAAAAATAAACCAATTCCACTAAAATTTGATCTATGTGTGTTTTCTACACTAAATAAATATCTAACAAAACACTGGGTCCCAGGTCCATGTTTGGACTTGGGACCCATTTTCCGGAAAACACTGGTGTAGGGTATCATATGGTCGGTCTTGACCGACTATGACTTTCTTACTTGTTTTGTTTGTGTATGTTTAACGCGTTCTGTAATGACCTAATCAAATCTGATTATAATCCGACCATTTTTGGACTTACAAGGGAAGTATCTCAACCCTTATGAACCGATTTGCCTGAAACTTAAAATATATGGGGCATTCCATGTCAAATCGGACACTTTGAAATTTTTTTTTTTTAGATTTTTCCAATTTGTTTACAGTTTTTAGTACCCTTCGAAAACTCCTTCGTGGTAAATTTTCAGATTTTTTTTTATGACCCGATCAAAAGATATCGAATTTATAAAAATTGGTAGTTTGTTCCTTTACTCAAACTTCTTTTACTCATAACTTCTATCTCCACTCCCTAAGTAGGATTCCATTCAAATTTACATTTTTATAGAATTTGCTCCAACTGTTATTTGTATGGGAGCCTACTTAGGGAGTGGAGATAGGGCGTAGGTATGTTTAAAAAAAATGTTGTAGGGTAAAAATAAATGGGGGTCGGTTTCACTAATACCCCTCTCGGACGCACCATTGGACCGGTAGAAGCTGATTAAATAAAACAAATTTACAAATAATAAAAAAAATTGTATGGGGACCGCCTTAACAGTTAAAGATAGAGGGTAGGTGTGTTTAGAGAAAATGTTTGGACTAAAAAAATATTGTGGGTCGGTCATACATTTTGTTGATCTAAGGGCATTATTAGGGCAGTTAGACCATTTGGAGCAAATTTTAAAAAATATCGTTTTGTGTGGGAGCCCCCTTAGAAATTGGAGACAGGGTATTAGTTTGTTCCAAAGAAATGTTAATACGTAAAAATTAATGGGGGTCGGTCTTATAAATGACCCCTCTATGACGCACCATTGGAGCAGTAAAAATGATTTTAAGATTGAAAAATTACAATAATTTTTTTAAAAAAATATTTAAAAATAGTAATAATCGTTATACCACGATCCTCCTGCTCAAAAAATTTGTAGAATCGATAGAAGTTTTATACAAAAAAATTTCAAAAAAAAATCGAAGAGTACAAACATTTAAATTTTAAAACTTAAAAAGCCCATACTAGAGCGCTTTTAAGAATTTTTTGGGATCTTTTTAAAAGTACGTAAAAAAACAAAAATTTTGAAGAAAAAAATTTGAAATTTGGACCATTATTGAAGAAGTTATGAGTAAAAGAAGTTTGAGTAAAGAAACAAACTACCAATTTTTAAAAATTCGATATCTTTTGAACGAATCATCAAAAAAATCTGAAAATTTACCACGAAGGAGTTTTCGAAGGGTACTATAAACTGTAAACAAATTGGGAAAATCTAAAAAAAAAATTTCAAAGTGTCCGATTTGACATGGAATGCCCAAAGAGACAATTTTAAGGTTGGGGTGTCTCGGCTTTTCGGCCATATCAGTGTTTTAAAATTTTGTTGTCCCCTTATGAAATAATGTGGACCTCCGGAAAAATTTCGATAACTCACGAACTTACAGGAATATCCTCTAGAGCAGCGGTTACCAACCTATGGTACGCGTACCACTAGGGGGTACGCGAAACTGTCCGCGGGGGTACGCAAAATTTTAATAATTTGAACATTCGTTTTAGATTAACCTTTCAAATCCAGATGCAGGGCTTTCAAATTTTTCCATAACGTCAGGTTTTTAAGAAAGTTGGGGTCAAAGTTCACAAAAAACGTATTTTTATGTAATTTAGAGAGAATTTTTTACGATATTTTTGGGTGATATTTTGATATCTGACCACTTGTTTTCGATTAACCTTTCGATGCTGATTCCGAATATGGTTTTCAAATTTTTCTATGATGTCAGGTTTTTGAGAAAATTTATGTCAAAGTTCTCAAAAAACGTGTTTTTGGGAATTTTTGAGACGGGTTGTGATAGAGTGGAAATTTTGGTATTACTTTGTTAAGCTCAAAATGCCCTTTTATAGTATACACGAGGGTGTTTCATTCGAAAAGTCACGGAATTATTGATCTGCCCTCTATATTAAAAATTAAAAGAAAAATTAAAAAAACATTATATTTCCGCCCCCTGTGATGGGTTTTTGGAACTTTTTTTAAGAGTTCAAACAACGTTCGTTGTTTTAATTTTTGGTGTAGAATCGACTGTTGAAATCAGATTTGTAACTTTTACAGTCGTTTTTGCTCTGCAGAAAAATCAGCTCAAAATCCGGGTTTTCAGATGCATTGAACCACCCCAAGGAGCAAAAATTTTTCCAAAAAATAACATCATTGTTTTGATCTCCCCTAAATCAATAAAAAAATATGATAATACCCGGAGATCAAAAATTACAATAATAACTGTAATATTTGTGTTTTGTTTTAAACGAAAACAAAAAACTTATTAGGGGGTACGCGGCTGATAAAATTTAAAATTAGGGGTACGCGAGCCAAAAAGGTTGGTAACCGCTGCTCTAGAGCAAAAATACGTGTCGACTTAAATTTAATAAAGATTATTTCGTATTCATATGGACATTGTAGCTCTATGTCTTCATATAAATACCCCCCAAAATTTACACATTTTCATGAAAAAAGTATTTAACGAAGCCAAACTTTTACAAGGTTATGCCACCGTTGAAGAGGCACTAAAAAAACCTTTCTTCTCATATGCAAACATCATATAGTTTCTTAGAAAGAAATGGCTGAAAAATAAAAAAAAAACGATTTTTTCGCCATTTTTTTACCCATGTTTTGAACCCCTAAATCCCCGATATGGCCGATAAGCCGAGATACCCCAACCTTAGAATTGTCTTTTTTATATATCGTGAACCTATATTCAAAATATGCCAACTCAAATTTGACGGAAATGAGTTTCCGATGGCAAATAGCTCCCCTATGTAATACCTATCTGCCATAAAAATTTCAGAGCAAAAAAATAATTTGTTGTCGTTTTACATCCATTTTTGTTATTCTGCTAACTCAAAGTACATATTTTTTTGTTGAAAATAAATGCCAACTCCCATTGTAAATTTCCAAAAATTTTTCAAAAAAATTTAAAAAAAAAAATTAAACCCCATATCTTATTGCATTTGCCATGCTAAACACGAATCTTGTAAAGATTTTGATATCTAATGGGTGGTTCTCGAGATATTGCCATTTTAAAAATATCGGTAAATAGTGTTTGCAAAAAAAAAATTGCTTATATTTATGTAACTTTCAAACTATTTATCAGATTGAAACATTATGAATGGGGCAAATAAAGTCAATGATATAAGCTTTCAAAATAGCTGGTTTGGAGTGACCCTATTGCAATACAGCGTGAGTTACAGGGTGCCAAAGTTGACCACCCTGAGATTAAAAGGCTTTCGGAGCTATTAACTTTTAAAAATATGCAAAGATTTTTAATTTTTTGTTCAGTTTTTGCAATTACCGTACTAAGGATAACAAAAACCAAAAAAAAAAAAATTTTTAAATTTTTCCAAAAAAAAATGTATTTTTATTTTCCGACAAAATATGCCAACTCTAAAAAAATATTTGTTTTTTGATATAGTAATAAATGCCATCTCTGAAAAATATGCAAACAAGTGCAAAATATGAAAATTTTTGCATAGGTAAAAATTGTTTAGAATATTTAAACCATCTTGTGGAAGGTACATTGTTTATTTTTGCAATAATAAGCGAAATAACTAGTTTTTTAGCTCTCCTGAACAGTAAGCTTTTTCGAGTTGGCATTTATTGAATATAGTTCAACGATATATTTTACGTTTCATGCAAATCGGTTCATAAGGGTTGAAATACTTGTTAGGTACCATATAAAAATTTCGCCCGATATTCAGTTAATGCGGTTTATTGGCAACAAAAAGAAGCCTAATTCACTTAAATTTGGTTTGTGAATGTTTGGAGGTTTCGAAAATAATTTACCTAAATTAAAAAAAAAAAAAATTCTAAGATTCAGTGAATTTTGTTTTTCTTAATTTAGCGACACTTTTTTTGGTAAAGAAAAATTTTCAGACTCCGGAACATTTTTACTTTTAAGTAAAATTTTAAAAAAGAGGTGTTGTTGGGGGACACCTTATTCTACACAATAAATGTTTATTCATTTACTATCTAACAGATCCAAAATATTACAACCGACCCTCGTATAATGTAAGTTGACATAAAAATATGCCAATTTTTGGCTGAAACATTGTCAGGTTTTCTTTTAAACTGTAAGCCGCATGGAATATTAGTGAGTCACTAGCAGCATTCCTATGAATTGGGTTTTACATTTTTTTTTTCATTTTTAAACAATCCATTTATCAACATTTTTTAGCACTAACAGCTGACAAAAGTGTAAAAAAAAAATTCAACAACATAAAATGTGACTAATTTCTCAATATCTTTTAAAATTTGTAATATTTACTAGTTGTTAAGTTGTTAAATAATATTGACTGATTTTTTTTTTATTATTTTTATTTTTATTTCAAATTTAAATTGAAATTTTAATTAAACAAATATTTACACGTGTTTTTTTTTTTATTTGCTATCACATTTAAGTTTTTTTATTTCTTTTATTAGAAAAACCTTGAATTTGAAACTATTTTTTTTTTTTTATTAAAAGTACTCAAAATACATAAATATTTTTATTTGATAAATATTGAAATTATGTTTATCAAAACTTTAGATATTCACGTTTCATATTATTATATTTTTTATTGTTTATTTGATTAGGTTAATTTCTCTTCTGTTTTTTAGTTAATTAGATAATTTAATATTTATTTAGTTTGACACAAAACTTATTTATATTTTGTTAAATTGTTACAAGGTCTTGTTCTTGTTTTTGTATAAATAAAAAAAAGTAATATTTATAATTTCTATTAATTTTGAAATGTTATAAGTAGGGCTGCACAGAAAAAAATAAAAAAAAATTTGAGTAAATTTTTAATACTATTGAGTAAAAAATTACTCAATTTTGCACCAGTAAACGATTTAATAGTATTGAGTAAACTTTTAATAAAAAATTATTAAATGCTTAATAAAAAATTTGAGTAAATTATTAATTCACAGAATTAAAACTTTACTTAAAATTTTTCAATATTTTTAAGTAACTTTTTAATTGTGTCAAGTAAAAATTTACTCAAAATGTATCAATTTATTTTTTTTAAAGTTTAAAGAGTTTCGATTTTTTTTTTCAAAAAAAAAAAAAAAATGCTTTTTCAAACTTTACCAAATATACTATTGTCTTCAAGACAAAGGAAAATTTTATAAAGATGATTTCAAACTTTCATATACGTATACAAAAAACTATAAACTTAATAAGAATTCAAAACACTAAGAGAATAAAAAACAAATAAAGAAAAATATTAAATTTGTATTAAGTTATTTACTCAAATTTTATTTTTAATTTTTGAGTAAATTTTTAATTGCGTTAATTAAAAAAATACTCGAATTTGTTTTAAAAATTTAAACAAGTGATTACTCAAATTGTTTTTCTCAATATTATTTTCTGTGTGTGATTCCAATTCAAATGCATGTTTTTTTTTCGATAGTCTAAAAACGATATCGACAAATTATCCTTCCGAATCAATAAATTTGCGTTAAAATTACATCGATTTGTTTTGGCATATTTTTGCATATATTGGTAAAAATGCATATTTTGGTAAATATGCATATTTTGTTGAAAATGCATATTTTGGTAAATATGCATAATATGCATATTTTGGTAAATATGCATATGTTGGTAAATATGCAGATTTTGGTAAAAATTCATATTTTGGTAAAAATGCACATTTTTCATATTTTTTGTTGAAATGAATATTTTGTGCATATTTGCAACTTTCAGGCGCATATTTTTGCATATTTTGGTATAAATTATCAGAAACACAAATTGAAATTAATTAGCTTCAGAAATTACTTTTAAACATTCTTTTTTTTTAATATGAATACCCAGGCAGAAAAATACGAACGGGAGAGCGCTGGCAAAGTACCTTTTATGGTCGCTTGTGTGCTGGGAAAGCATCACAGATTAGTACTCTCCCAGCGTCCAAAATGATAACCACGGTAAACGGTATGCCGTTGCTACTTCAAAGCGCTTTGAAAGCGCTTTAAAAACTCATTTATTAGGATAAAAAAATGTTGACCAAACTTTGAACAATTTTTAAAGTCCCGGAAAAAATTTGTTTGCAGTTTTCTTTACGTTTTGGAATAAAAAATTTATTAAAAATCCTTTTAGGAAAAAATTGAATGGCTTATTCATTCATTGCATAAAAAACTTTAAAAAACTTACCAAGATAGAGCAAAACGGAGCCAATTTTTTGTCCATAGTATCGCCGACACTCTTCACATTTTTTGTCGTATAGACAGTTAATATGAGCATTTTTTAAATTTTCGGGAACACCAATTTTTTTGGATTCAATATTAGAGCCCATTAGGGTCATCGTATGTAAAGAGAGTCGGCGATACTATGGACCAAAATTTGGCTCCGTTTTGATCTATGTTTTTAAAAAATCGATTGCATTTGCAATGGAATGATAAAAAATCGAATGCATTCGATTTTTCTAAATCGAATGAACAAGAAATCGAATGCATTCATTTTTTCCATTCGATCGAATGAATTCCAAGGACTGCATTCAATGATGATTTATGAAATCGAATGCATTCACTGACTATGAAAATTGAATGGATTTTTTTGAGAATTCATTCGAAAAGGATTTCATTGTTCGAAGCTCTGAGACGATGTAGTCCAAAATAAAAGAGCTAGACTCCCGACATTTGGCACGAATATGTCTTATGCTCCTACACTCAAAAAAAATACTCT
Organism: Pegoplata infirma; assembly: GCA_963921195.1. NCBI lineage: Eukaryota > Metazoa > Arthropoda > Insecta > Diptera > Anthomyiidae > Pegoplata > Pegoplata infirma. The sequence goes on along the minus strand of OY992539.1, from coordinate 127,461,749 downwards.
GTTAAATACTCTGTAAAATGACTGTAATCTCAATTCGACAGATATTTGACAAAGTTATCTGCCAGAATACAGATTTTAAGAAAATACTTTGCATTTTCTTGTGACCGAAATCTCAAAAAACTTCCAAATATTTCAACACCTCTTTAAAAATCGTCTGAAATTACAATAAAATCTGGTAAATTTTCGAGGATGTCGTGTTAAATTGGAGTTACACGTACAAAAAATTTTAATTTTTGCCAAAATAAAAAACGTAAAATTACAATTTGGAAGTATTAAAGCGGGCAAGCGGAAGTATTAAAGCGGGCATTTCCCAATTTTCAACAAAACTTGCACATTAAGGGATGAGAAATTGATCAGGAATCAAATAGTGACCGTTGTGGAAAAGCCATATCAAGCGCATTTAAAAGATATATAGAAAAAGTCAAGACATTGTTAAACGATTACCCTTTAATTTTATAAAAGTGTTTATTGGAATGACCGCGCTCAAATGTGGAACTGAAAATGAAAGGTTTATGAAAAAAAAACTTGAGAACATCTAGCGAGTTTATTAATAATTTCTTCAAAGTGAAACATTCGGATGCAAAACATTTAAGCGGGCGCATTTAAATGATGGCATTTGCCGTTATTTTGAGTCAATTTATTACTTATCCATGCTTCTTGGTAAAATTCTGGCCGCTTTCGTCAACATTTTACAGATAATTCTGTAAATTTACAGTTTTTTTTATCGAAATCATTTTACAGAGTTTTTTTCGTAAAATAACAAAAAATCTTGCTGGTTGGAAATCTATGGTATTTTCTGCTGGCTTAGCAGAGTATCTCTGTATTTTAACAGAGTGATTATTTTGAGTGTAGGCAGATTAAGTTCGTAAATGAGCAATATCGGACAAGGGGGAAAAAATTTCTCTTTTGAAGAACTAAACCAACCTCTGAAAAATACCATATTTTTACATGATTTTTTGTGTTTTTGTTTAACAAATGCAACATTTTTATGCTACAAGAAGTTCAAAGTCCTGCATTTGGACCCAGAGGATAAGAAAATTTCGTTTTTTTCGGTCCGCCCCCTTTTATGGGCGTTGAATATTTTTTATTTTTAAATAATGATAAACTTGTATTTCTTTAGTGCAAAAAGCATAAGAATGAATTTTTAAACATATATTTCGAGAGGGAATTCGTCCCCCCCCAATTACCACTAAGAACCCCCCCCCCCAAAAAAAAACGCCCCTGAATTTTTTTCGCATGTTTGAGGGTATAAAAGATTCGGCACTGCCGAATTTAACACTCTTACTTGTTTTTTCCAATCTTTGCTTAGACATTGTCTTAATTTCTTCAAAAAATATTTCACTTAAGTGTTTATTGTATTAAAAAAAATTTATAGCACTCTTTTAATGTTTTTTGTTTATATTTTTGATATTTTTTAGAGCATATTTTTTTAATTTTCAGCCCATATCTTCGATTTTTTAAGTATATGAAGATGACAGCCCTAGTTATGTGTGATATAAAGAAGAGAATACTTTTTTAATAACCACTGGATCGTACCGTTCGGTTTCAGGATTTGAAAATTCTCCCCTACAAAAATCTTTATTTTCTTTTATCATGGTCAATTAAGTCCTTCACAAAAACTTTTAAGTAATATTTAAACGACAAACTTAACATAGCCCCGTTTAGCTCGGAATCTTGGCACAAAAGACCCATTCAGATCGCAGTGCCGGGCGTAAGGGCCTGATCATCCTTGTGTAATAATAAACAATGGCCTCTGTTCTGTCTTTCACAACTTTTCAATTCACATGAAAATTTCCGAATCACATGAAATCAAGTTTAGTGTTTTGTTGATCAAGTTTTCATTCGAAGTTGAAATCGAATAATTAAAATTTAAAAAATTATAAGGAAAAAAGTGCATTCGTTTTACTTTCACCAAATTTTATTTACGTGAAACAAAACGAAAAAGAAATTCGGATGTGAAATCTATAACACCAAAAAAATTCTAAAATTTTAATTTTTACATTTTTATGTGAATTACTTTTTTTGGAACAGCGGCCAATCATAAATAGCTCGGAATCATGTTCGATCCGGTAAAAAAATAAAAAAATTTTGGGTGAAAAAAACATTTATTTGAGTAAAAATAGAAATTTGAATTCATGTCGTTCCCTATTTCATTTCATTTCATTTCATTTCATTTCGTTTCTCATTCTTTATTTATTTCTCTGTTCCAATTCATTTTGTTCAACGTACACTAAAATTTAGGAAAAACTTTCTTTTAAAATTATTCATGAATTTTCCTAAAATTTAGTTAAATTTAACTAAAAAATTATAAATTTTCTTAACTTTGAGGAAAAAATTTTAGTTCATTTACTTATAAATAGTTCATAGTTTTCTTTGCATGGAGTTCCTTAATAAGTATAATGAAACATATTCTTAGAAACATATCTTTATTTTAAAGTTATATTCCTTAAAAATGTGTGCACACACAATTTAGTTCAAGTTTAGTTTAAATTTACTAAAAAAAACTTAATCATATTTATCTTTTTAGAATTGAGGAATTTAGCTTCTTAGAATTTAGTTAATGACTTCGTAGAATTTAGTTAATGACTTCCTAGAATTAAGTTAAAAATTCAAAATGACGATATCTCGAAAACTAAGCTAGATAAAGCGAAAAGGATAAAATTTTCAAAAGAAAGTACTTTTATGCAACACTCAGAAAATTATGTAAGTTACTACATGTTAGTTATTTGTATATTTTACAGTAGTTAGTTGTTGTCAACTACAAAGTCAGTTGTTTTTGTATGAAAAATATCAAACAACTATTTCTGTTAGTTATTTTAAGTCGGTTTTTTGAACAACTAACAAAAATGTACTGTGATGTAGTAACAGTTATTTAAAGTAGTTAATTTTATTTTTTTTATCTCTGAAAAATTTTCAAAGTTTTTTTCCAAAAAATTAAAATAAATTTAAGTTTTTTTTTTATTTTTCACAACTTAAAAAAAAAAAAAAAATGGAAAAATTTGGTCTTCAATTTTTTTTTTAATTATATATTTATTATTTTATTTTTACTACATTTTAGTTGTTTTGACTACAAATGTAAGTAGTTTTTACTACATAAGTCAGTTGTTTTTCGTCAGTTAAAATAACTAACATTGTTAGTTGATTTAACTGAAAAAGTAGTTGACCCCAAAACAACTTACAAAGTAGTTATTTTAACTGACATTTTCAGTTGATTTTACTAACATAATTTTTTGAGTGAAGCTCTACATTAGACTGCCCAGAAAAGAGGGAAGTTTTTTTTTCTTGGGGAATACCTCCTCATTTTGTTCCTTTTTGTGCAAAAAATTTGGGGTTTTTTTTTTTTTTTAAATAATATCTAGAGGTCGCGAACTCGTTTTAGTTTTTTAATATTTTAAATTGTTAAATTTGTTTCATATGATAAAATATTAATAATTTTAGATAATAAAAAAATAAATTAAAAAATAAATGTCACTCATTCCTTGAGATGTCTCCCAGCATCTTTTTAAATGTTCTTTAATTTAATTGAAATTTTGCACACATGAACACTATGGAGCTATTAAAACAAATCAGTTGTTATATTCGCGAATTCGTGGATTTTCACGAAACTAAAAACGAATTTATTTTAAGTGCTCCATAGTGTACCCGTGTGCAAAATTTCAAATAAATTAAAGAACATTTGATTAGATGCTGTGGGACATCTCATGGAATGAGCGATATTTAATTTATAATTTATTTTTTTATCTGAAATTATTAATTTATCAGATCTAAAATTTGACATTCCCGAGATTTTTTTTATGCACATATCTCGGTAAATACTGCCGACACGACAAAGTCCAACGGCATTTTTGTAGCTCTTGACTCGTAGAACACTTTAGCAAAATACTCGAAAACCCTCCGAGTTATAGTTTTTGAGTTGTCCAGCTTATAAGATTCTCATGACCCTATCAGGCCCCTAATTTCCGTATCTCAAAAACTAAGCAAGGTAGAGCGAAATGGACAAAATTGGATCAAAATCTATGACGACCCTTAAATAATCCAACGAGGTCTTGAGCGAGAAGCTTTAAACCAAAGTTATAGGCAAAAATATGTGTTAACATTTTTATGATCTCACTCCTTAGAATAATTAAAAAAATCTTCGGAGCCAAATCATTATCATTTTTTTCTCAAAATATAGTTAATTTTCCTATTTTGTATCTCCCCTTTTTTTGAGTGTACCATTATTCCCTCTGGCACTTTTTAAGCCACCCTCGCATACAAAAATAAATATTACGCTGTATATTTTTATGGAACTTTTAAAAACACTTGCAAAAACACTAAAACTTGTTTGAAAAAAAAAAAAAATAATAATTTCAAAGAATTCCGAAAAAAATATTGCAGTTTTTTGTGTGTTTGTTTGTATTTGTTTCTCCTAATTTCTATCAACAAATAAAATTTTAAGGCCTTTATTCATAATACTTAAAGTGTACTTAAAGTAGGTTTATTTGACAAATATTCATGCAATATCAGTCAAATAAACCTACATTAGATTTAATTTACTCATTATGAATAGCCCAGTAAATATTTATAAATAATTAATGAATATTTAAACACGATCATAACAACAATAGTGAAAGTGTTTTAATATTTTTAGTATTTTTTTTGGTTGATTTTACAAGAGCAGCAGCAAAAAAAATAATAATATTTAAAAAATTTAATGAAATTTATATTGAAAGTTTTTATTTTTTTTTTTTATTATAATATTAATGACGGCGGACGAGTTGTTGTTGATTAAAATCATGATCTTAATGATGATGATGAAATTAATAAAAACAAATTTCAATATTTATTTATTTTTTGCTCTTGTGGTTTCCTTAAGCACCCTTCACCATTATAAAACATTTAAATTTGTGTATTTTTATTTTTTTTTGTATAACATTTATTTCGAGATGCTGGCTGTTTTTATTTTTTTTTAATTTTTTGGAATAATGACGATGGTGGTTGGTTGGTTGGATGAACGATTTTCTTCTTGTCCGATTAATTTACAAAATTCTTCTTTAAATGCATGCAATAAATTTATTTATTATACGTATATGTATACAATAGCTGAAATATGCCCGACTTTAAAAGGGTAAATTTAAAATATTTATACATTCAAAATGTCTGTTACACTGAACAGAACCCAGTCTGCACAGTTTCGAGGCGACAATTTTTTCGAAGTTTTATCGAAGTTTTTCCGCAAAAATGATTCGAAGTCGATATTATATACAGTCGATATTTTAACGTTTCTCGAACAAATGTATCGAAATTCATGAAATTTTCGATTAAAAATCGAATCGAATCCTGTACCAAAACTCGATTCTATATCACCTTGCATGCCACATAGGAAAACACGCTTTATATCGACATTATTTCGAACTCGATATCGATGAAATTCTTAGAGAAAACGATTCTTTTTCGAATCGATATCGACTCATTTTGCATACTAGGAAATATCTGAAAATACACCGAATTCGGGTAATACCAGAAATCTTCTTTAAATGGATGTTTTATAAGATTTCTGAATTTAATTTTTGAAAAAGAACTAAAATGACCCCTAAAAATGGCAGTTAGAGGGTTAACTTTCCAAGCTTTAATTTTAGCTTAATAGCGTCTAGATTAAGCAAATATTAAATGAGATACGAGGGTCGCTCTGGAAAATGAAATTATGTGTAGTCGTTTTTTAGAAATTTGAAATTTTTTAAAAATATTTATTAAGTTGATTTTTTTTCAAGTTCAACCACTAAAAATTTAAAAAATAATTTAAATTCAGTTATCAACTCAATTTTCCAACGACCCAAACAAAAATCAAACATTTTTGAATGAAGAAAAAAATATGCATTTTTTTACCACCAAGTTTTTGTAAACGAATATAATTTTAAATTATTTTCAAATCTCATAACTAGGGATGAGATTTTAATGCAAATGCATTTTTTTTGTCGATAGCTTAAAAACGATATCGACAATTTATCTTTCCGAATCAAGATATTTGTGTTAAAATGGCATCGAATTATTTTTGCATATTTTGGTGAAAAATTTGCATGTTTTCGTTTTAAATGCATATTTTGTGAATATATCCAACTTTTAAGTCCATATTTTTGGATATTTTGGCAAAAATTACTAGTGTCCGACCGAATATTCGGCTTCGGCCAAAAAGCACTATTCGGCCACTATTCGGCTTCGGCCACAATTTTGGCCGAATAGGCCGAATATCGAATAATCCTTATATATATATAAAAATGACATGTTAGTTTGTTTGTTTGTATGTTTGTTTGTTTGTGTCGCTTTCAGAAAAAAACTACTGAACCGATTCAAATGAAATTTGGCACGTAGATAGTACGTTTCCTGGAATGAAAAATGGCACCAATGGCATCTCGATTGGATGCCCCGCCTCCTTTTACGCCCACTTTTTGTGAATTTCAGATTTTTCAATATATTTGGTTGTTATACTATATTTGGATGTTTGTTACCGAGAAACATGCAATTTGGCATACTAATAGGGCGTTTATTGCAAGGAAATATATGCCATCCCGCATCTTGATTGGAAGCCACACCTCTTTTTAAGATCCTTACAAAGGGGCGTGGCATCCTTTGGTTTTCTGTCTGTCTGTCCACAATCGAGGATAAACGGCTGAACCGATTTATATGAAATCTTCACCACAGATAGTACTAACCGAGACGGGAACTATAGGCCATAAGAGAGACCGATCGGCCAAGTGGGCGTAAAATGCCACGCCCCTTTATATTATATTGAACATTATTTCTGCCTTTTCAGCAATTACACTTAAACGGCTGAACCGATTTTAAAGAAATTTTCATCACATACAGTACTAATCCAAGCGGGAAATATAGTTCATAATAGGGCGGCGATCACACGCCCCTTTGTACTACATTGAAAGTTATTTCTGCCAGTTCCGTAATCACTCTTAATCGTCTGAACAGATTTTGTTGCAATTTTCAACACAGATAGTACTAGCCGAAGCGGGAACAATATGCCATATCAGCACGTTATTGGGCAAAGGCGTTTTAAAATGTCGCTCTTTGTATTAATTTCAAATTATTTTTGACTGCCATAATAAAGAGCGTTTGGATAAAGAGGCATTAGTTGCATCGCTCTTTTGTAATATACTAAAAGTTGTTTCTGCCAGCAGTGTTGGTATTTGAGAATTTTTGATTAGTGCCAAGTTGAAGTCTAAAAAGGGCCAAAATGGATTGAAAAGGGCCAAACAAATTTTACCATGCATTTTTGGCCAAAGCGAGTTTGTTTTTCTTTTTATTTCGCTGTTGTTATTAAGATCTATTCAAAAATTGTTATTCTTTAAATATCGGATCTCTTAACCCGCTTCTTGAGCTAAATTTCGCTTGACAAGTAATGATCCTTTTGTCCCTAAGTATCGATTTTAGTTTACAAACTTTGCGGACTTATAGTGGGTAAGGGGATCTAATGAGAGACTTTCTGAACACTTCTTACTAACACCGTTCACAATTCCTATTTTGGAACTTATCTTTTACCGGAAAAATATTAATCGCTAAAACCCTCAATCAAGTATACTCGCAAGTGGTCGTTAAAGGGTTAAAGAAAAATAAAAAGTAGGATTCTATGGGGAAAATTTGGTACTTTTTGACTTTTGGGAACTCATTCAATTTTCCTAAAACAAATTTTTTAATTTATTTAAAAAAAATTTACCAATATTTGGTGAGAATAAAAAAGGGCCAAAACAGTTTTTTATGGTGCCACTGAACATTGAATAGTGCCAAAAATGACACTATTGTGCCACATTTCCCATCCGTGTCTGTCAGTTCCGCAATTACGCATCAACGGCTGAATTAATTAACATGAAATTTTCGCAACAGAAAGTACTAAACGAGGCGGGAACTATAGAACATAAAATGAGCGATCGGACAAAGGGGCATAAAATGACACGCCCTGTTAAATTTATTGCTCCTCCTTTCTGCGTTTTTCGCAATCACGCTTATTCGGCTTAACTGATTTTGAAGAAATTTCCACCCCAGATAGTACTAACCGAGGCAGGAACTATAGGCCACAAAAGAGTGCGCTTTGACAAAGGGGAGTAAAATCCCACGCTCTTTTGTATTACATTGAAAGTTATTTCTGCCTGTCCCATAATCATGCTTAAACGACTTAAACGATTTTAATGGATTTTTCACCACATACAGTACTTCCGAAACGGGAACCATAATAGAGAGTGTTTAGACCACGGGGCGTAAGTTGTAACGCCCCTTTGGAACACACTGAAAGTTATTTTCTGTCTGTTCCGTAATTACGCTTAAGCGCCTTAACTGATTTTAACAAAATTTCAACATATATATTACTTACTAACCGAGGCGGAAACAATATGCCATATTAGCGCCTGATTGGGCAAAGGCGTGTATTTTTGCCAGTTCCGCAATCACGCAAAAACGGCTAATCCAATTTTTAATAACTGACTAACCGATGCGGGCTCATATCAGTGTGCGATCGAACAAAGGGACGTAAATTGCCACACCCATTTATAATATATTGAAAGCAGTCACGGTCCGTGAAGTTGTCACTAGGTGTCCTCTACTTATTTAAAATATCAAAATTACGGATATAGGCCTCTGTTCTGTCTTTCACAACTTTTCAATTCACATGAAAATTTCCGAATCACATGAAATCAAGTTTAGTGTTTTATTGATCACGTTTTCATTCGAAGTTGAAATCGAATAATTAAAACTTAAAAAATTATAAGGAAAAAAGTGCATTAGTTTTACTTTCACTAAATTTTATTTATGTGAAACAAACGAAAAAGAAATTCGGATGTGAAATCTAGAACACCAAAAAAATTCGGAAATTTTCATTTTCACATTTTTTATGTGAATTACTTTTTTTGGAACAGCGGCCATAATGTACGTTTTTCTGGAGGTAACACGTTCCCGCGATTAACAAAGTCTCAGTTTTATTATTTTTTATTGACATGCAGTCAAAATTCACTTTTGTGCTCCATTTATTTGCGAAATAATGCTTTTTGTTAATTGTCGATGTGGTGAGGCAACAAAACGGCAATAAAAAAGAATTTGGGCTGCATCTTACTCAAACTATACAAAACAAATAACATCGGGTCTTTATCTCTCTCGGACATGCGTTAGGTCCAGGAAAACATGAATTTTATACTTAAATTTGCTGTTTTTAAAAATTAGTGACAACTTCACGGACCGTCACTGATTGAAAGATATTTCAGGAGTCATAGAGTAGGATAACAAATGGCGTTTGAAAAAGTAGTAAACAAAAACCATATGGTATTGCTTACGATATTTTAACACAAATCGAAATAAGAGCGAGATGGAAGATACCAGTATTACAGTGAGAATACAGATTGTTTTTTGTCCCTCTTTGCTTTACGTTAGTTTGGCATTGCCAGAATTTTCCAATTATCTTTGGTGATGCCAGATCTATAAAAGGGTCGATGGATTACTTTATAACTTTGGATATTGCAGCCTTTTCGGTTATCACGCTTAAACGTCGAGTACTAAACAAGGCGGGAATAATGGGTCATATCAGCGCGCGATCGGACAGAGGTGGTGTAAAGTAATGCGAAATTGAAATTTTCACCAGATGTAGTGCTAACCGAGGATGCAACCATAGGGCATTTCAAACTGTTATTCATTATATAATATTTTTTTCAACCCGGGCAACGCCGGGTGCGAAACAGCTAGTTGTATAATATTTGTGCTCACGTGTTGAAAAACACACTAAACTAACTTTGAATCACATTAGTAAGCCACAAAAACATTTTACTAAGTGTTTTTGCAACTAAAAATATTTTTTACATTAAAAAAAAAATTTCGGTCAAAAAAAATTTACACTCTAAAATAATTTTTCAACAAAAATGTCCAAAAAAAATTTTTGCTTAAAATAAAATCAATCTAGACAACATTCTCATGCATTTGAGTATCCCGCCGAGTCGAGTTTTATTTTTTTCTTGTTTTTACTACATAAATATATTTTTTTGTTTAATATTCGGCTTCGGCTTCGGTTTGGCCGAATAGTGAAAATTTGGCCGAATATTCGGCTTCGGCCAAAAAAGGTGTATTCGGTCGGACACTAAAAATTACACACAAAAAAAACTTTGTCAAATTACTAGAAAAAGTCTCGTAATCCCATTTTACCAATATTTGACAGTTTTCCTTGTTTTTTAACAAGTCGAAATTTACATTTTGTTTTGTAATTTTAAATTTTTTTTTGTAATTTTACAAGTTTCCTAGATAATTTTACAAAAAAAATCTAGTAAATTCACGAGAATTCCTTTTAATTTTAATTGCGCCAAAAAACTGTAAATTTACTATTTTATTGGGATAAATCTTGTAAAATCACAAAATTATTGGTAAAAAGCTTGTAAAATTACTAGAAATTCTCGTAAAATAGGAGGTAGAAAAAAATCTAGTAAAATTACGAAACCTCTTTGTAAATTTTATAGTGTCAAAAAATTTGTAAATTTACAATTTTATTTGTAAATTTATATTTAAAAACCTTGTAAAATTACAAAATTATTGGTAAAAATCTTGTAAAATTACTAGGATGTAGCAAACAAAAAAAAGTTACAAGTTTTTCTTGTAATTTTACAAGGTTTTTTTAGTGTAGCAAAACCACAAACTGAAATTTATTTATTTCAAACACTATTTAAATTTTAACAAGTAAGAAAGTTATAGTCGGTCAAGACCGACCATATGATACCCTACACCAGTGTTTTCCAGAAAATGGGTCCCAAGGCCAAACATGGACCGATTGGATCTGTCTTTTGTTAGATCTTTATTTAGTGTAGAAAACACACACAGATCAAATTTTAGTGGAATTGATTTTTTTTTTGTCAATAGACCGATTTAACTGAATATCGGTCGAAATTTTTATATGGGGGACTAAGTCCAAAAATGATACAATTATATTCCGATTTGATTAGGTTACTAAAGTACACGTTTAACACATAAAAATACAATTTTTATCAAATATTTCCATTTTCATTAATTTTGGGGGATTTATGTGAATATCGGGAGTGTGGTTTGTATGGGGACTACCAGAAGGCGCGATTGCTTTGAAACTTGGAATGAAGATTTGTGCATACAAAATTTGATTACCTGCTAAATTTCAAAGCGATATCTATTATAATACAGTTATTAGAGTCATTTAAGCCCAATTCAAAGGGGGCTAGATCTTCACATGTACCGATTTTCTCCAATTTCAATAGGCTTCGTCCTTGGGCCAAAAGATGTTTAAGTTTCAAATTTTAAGTCAAGTGATTGAAAATTGCGACCTGTATCGTGCTTAAACCGATAGATGGACAGATGGACTGACGGACATCGCTAAATCGACTTAAAAAGTCATTCTGAGTCGATCGGTATACTTGAAAGTAGGTCTAGGACCAATATTTCGGGTAGTTACAAACATCAGCACAAACTCTATATTATCCCAGCAAAAAATAATCGAGATTTTGGAAGCAAAAAATTTAAAAAAAGGCATGATTTCAATTCATATTCATTGCGCCGATATAAGCGCTCGAAAGAAATGCTCTAAAGTGGGACTTTGCGAACAAATATCATGCCATACGTAAGCAGGTTTGTAAGCAAACAACAAAAACCACTCCCTTACAAACCTGCTTATGGGCAAGCAGTACTTTTTGGTGGGATATTATATATTATACCCTGTACCACAGAGTGATGTAGGGTATAAAAATTTGTTTTCAAAATAAGAATAATTATTTTTATTTTTTTAATTATAACCTACACAACACTGTGGTACAGGGTATAATGAGTTTGTGCTGATGTTCTGTAATATTGGTTCTAGACCCACCTTTAAGTATACCGATCGACTCAGAATCACTTTTTGAGTCGATTTAGCGATGTCCGTCTGTCTGTCAGTCCATGTAAACCGTGTAAACACGATACAGGTCGCAATTTTTAATCAATTGACTTGCAATTTGAAACTTAAGCCTCTCTTGGTTGGACAAAGCCTATTGAAATTGGAAAAAATTGGTCCATATTTAGACCTAGCCCCCACACAAAGGTCCTCTTTAGTTTTGACTCAAATGACTCTTATAGCCGTATTAAGTATGATATGTATCTTTTCAAAATTTGGCAGGTAAACGTGTTTTGTCTTCCCAAATCAGCATTCCAAATTTTAAAGGAATCGGACCAGTTCTTCTTGTAGCCCCCATACAAACCACCTTCCCGATTTTCAAATAAATCTCTCAAATTTCATGAAAATAGAAAGTATTTAATTAAAATTCTGTTTGTGTATGTTAAACGCGTACTTTAATAACCTTATCAAATCTGATTATCATCGAACCATTTTTGGACTTAGCTCCCATGTGAAAATTTTGCCCGATATTCACTTAAACCGGTGTATTGGAAACAAATCTTTAATTGTTGTAATCAATTTTTAAACACAGAATAAGTGGTGTCAAGTTGTTTTCAGAATCCTCCCAGATTTTTTTTAAGCGAACAAACAAACGCAACGCAAAATGATTTTTTTTATATATACACTCAAAATATTTTGTAAGTAAATTCAATTGAAAAAACGTTTAAAACAATCGTTTTTCCTTTTAAAAAACGGACTACTCTTATTTCATTTAAAACAACATAATTTTTCAGTTATTTTTAAACGTTAATAAATGACTAGACATTCCGTAAAAACAAACGATATTTCAGTTATTTTAACTGTTTACATTTTTTTATTTTGTGAAGTAAAAATAAAATTTTTTGAATAACAAACTACAAAAACCTTACTTCTGTAAAATTATACGGAATAATCAGTCACAAATAATTTAACTGATAAAAATATTTTTCCGTAACTTTTGTAGTTTATTGTTTTTACAACTGTTTAAATCATTCAATATTTTATTTTCCTTAAAAAACAAACGATAAAACGTTTAAAACAACTTTAACTAAAAACTTTTTGAATAACCGTAAATCAGTTACTGTAAAACTTTTCTAGGTGTAGAATTAATTTTTATCGTGAACTTTTTTTAATTTTCTCATTCTTGTGTACCCGTCGTCTGTCTGTCTGTCTTTCAGTATCAATGTAGGCGATTTATTTCCTTTTTTACATTTGTACATTTTTTATGATCCATTGACCCTTTTGTGACATTTTACCACAGCAATAAGGCACTCCACAACCAAAAAATAAAAAAAAATAAAAGTTTGATTAAGTTTGTTTTATTCTAGTGAATGGGTTTTTCATGGAAAGTAAAGAATCTATTGTATTGTACGAGTATAATGTTCGATGTTCATTGTCATGGGTGTGTGTTGTGTAGGTCATACTTCTTAATATTCTTAAATGATGAATCAAACATAAAATAATTAAATGTACAGACAAAATGGTTTTTAAATAAGGAAATGCACAAAAAAAAAATTCTGTCTACACATTTTCCAATTGCGTTTAAAAAGATTTCAAATTAAAATTCAAAAAAAAAAAAAAATAAAACTAATAAAATAGTAATACTTAGTTGGTATAGATTTAACAAAATTTTTAATAATTTTATCTTTCTTTTTTATTTGCAGGTAAGAAACTTTTAAACAAATCATTTTTGTAAGTATGAAATGCTATTTTTTTTATTAGTCGGCCTTTAAACTCTTGGCAAATTTCTGCCTTTAAGCTGTCAGTAATTCTTATATTTAGTTCAAAACAATTTAGAAATGTTCGAAAAATTAGAACAAAGTTTTGAAAATGCTATTTCTAAGATTTTAAGTTAAAATTTTAATAAAGCTTTTAAGAATTTAAATAATAGTAAATAATCAAGCTCGAGGTCTTTATTTTGTTTAAAAATCTTTATTTTATTACTCCAATACTTCGTTATTCCTTGAATATCATCATCAGGGACAGTACAAAAAGTTCTTATAAGCTAGTGTGTTGCTGTTGTTGCTACCGTTGCCATAATTTATACGAATTTTTTGTACTGACACTGATGATGTTATTCAAGGAAATCGCTAAATCGACTCAAAAATAGTCTATATTTCAGGTGGTTACAAAAATCAGCACATAGTCAATTAATAGCCTCACAGAAAGAATTGAAAACGAAAATCAATCAACAAAAACGCGGATTCAATTAATTTTTTAATTGAAACTCCGATGAAGAAAATTGTTATATTACTTAATCATCAAATTGTAGGTGATTAATTGATTTTTTTTTTTCAATTAATCACTTTTTAGATTTTGATCAAAAATTTAATCAATTTTTTATTTAATGTCAATTAAAATAATGATTGATTTAACAAATGATTTTAAGTTTATGGAAAAATTATGAAGAAATTTAAATTTTTTGCTTTCCAATGTGTTGCCGACAATAAAAAAAGTTAAACCCTAGTAGTATAAACTATATTTTTGAATTAATGTATTCAAAAAAAAATTGAAGCGAAAAAAATCTGGTATGTTGAAAATTTTTAATTTGATAGTTAAAGAAAATACCAAAAATGTTGATCACAACAATAATTGACTCGTTTAAATTTTGTTGATCAATAGATTTAATTGAAATTGTTAAGCCAATAATTTTTTGTGTGCTGAATCGCAGAGTGGTCTAGGGTATAAAACTTTTGCCAAAATGGCACTAGCCAAAATTGTAACAAATCTGCAGTCATGTAGAATGAAAAAAATATTTTACATATTCCTCTGGTAAATATTTCTTAAAAAATCGTGCCCAAGAGTTTTTCTTAACGAAAAATGTACCAGAATCTGATAGTTTTTTTTTACGAAAAATGTATCAGAATCTGAGAGTTTTTCTATATGAAAAATTTCTCGAAATCTAAGACTTTTTCTATCAGAATCTGAGACGTTTCCCACACGAATAATGTCTTAGAATCTGAGAATTTTTCTATACGAAGTATGTCTAAGAATTTGAGACTTGATCTATACGGAAAATGTATCAAAAGCTGAGACTTTTTCTATACGAAAAATGTCTCAGAATCTAAGACTTTTTCTAGATGAAAAATGTCTCAGAATCTAAGACTGTCTGTACAAAAAATGTCTCAGAATCTGAGACTTTTTCTTTATGAAAAATGTCTCAGAATCTGAGACTGTTTCTATACGAAAAATGTCTCAGAATCTAAGACTTTTTCTATACAAAAAATTTCTCAGAATCTAAGACTTTCTATACGAAAAATGTCTCAGAATCTGAGACTTTTTCTATACGAAAAATGTCTCAAAATCTGAGACATTTTTTTATACGAAAAGTGTTTCAGAATCTGAAACATTTTCTATACGAAAAATGTGTCATAATCTTTTTTATATTAAAACAAGTACGAAAATTACAGTCGGTCAAGACCTACCATATAATACCCTACACCAGAGTTTCCCGGAAAATGGGTCCCAAGTTCAAACATGTACTGATTAGATATATATTTTGTCAAATCTTTAATAAGTGTAAAAAGCACACACAAATCAAATTTGAGTGGAATAGACTTCTTTTTGTTGACAATAAACCGCTTCAACTGAATATCGGGCAAAATTTTCATATGGGACCTAAGTCCAAAAATGGTCCGATGATAATCAGATTTGATATGGTTTTTAAAGTACGCGTTTAACATACACAAACAGAACTATAGTTAAATATTTCCTATTTTCATGAAATTTGAGAGATTTATTTGAAAATCGGGAAGGTGGTTTGTATGGGGGCTACAAGAAGAACTGGTCCGATTTCTTTAAAATTCGGAATGGTGATTTGTGTGGATGAAAAATGATTACCTGCCAAATTTCGAAAAGATACCTATTTAAATGCGGCTATTAGAGTCATTTGAGCCAAAACTAAAGAGGACCTTTGTATGGGGGCTAGGTCTAAATATGGACCGATTTTTTTCCAATTTCAATAGGCTTCGTCCTTGGGCCAAAAGAGTCTTAAGTTTAAAATTTCAGGACAATTGATTAAAAATTGCGACCTGTATCGTGTTTACACCGTTTACATGGACAGACGGACGGACGGACGGACAGACGGACGGACGGACGGACATCGGTAAATCGACTCAAAAAGTGATTCTAAGTCGATCGGTATACTTAAAAGTGGGTCTAAGACCAATATTTCGGGTAGTTACAAACATCAGCACAAACTCATTATACCCTGTACCACAGTGTGGTGTAGGGTATAAATATCTCAGAATCTGAGACTTTTTCTATACGAAAAGTGTCGCAGAATCTTAAACTTTTTCTATACAAAAAATGTGGGAGTATCTGAGACTTTTTCTATACGAAAAATGCGTCAGAATCTGAGACTTTTTCTATATTAAAAATTTCTCAGAATCTGAGACATTTTCTGTGCTAAAAATTTCTCAGAATCTGAAACTTTTTCTAAACGAAAAATATCTCAGAATTTGAGACTTATTCTATGCGAAAAATGTCTCAGAATCTGAGACTTTTTTTGCACGAAAAATGTATAAGAATCTGAGACTTTTTAACACGAAAAATGTATCATAATCAGAGATTTTTTCTGTACGAAAAATGCTTTAGAATCTGATACTAATAATAAAGAGAAATAATAGCCTAGCTCTACATATTTGTGAGGATCTCAAGATCCTAATTTCGGATCTAAAATTTAACATACCCGAGATTTATATAATATATATATTAGGGTGGCAGCTATTTTGCAAAACTTCGAATTTGAAGGAGTGCACCCCTAATTTTTATTACATTTGGTCTAAAAATGCTATGCTAAAAATTTCAGCAAAATCGGACAACGTTAACACGAGCCTCATCGAGGTCAAAGGTCAAAGGTCAAAAAATAGCCATATTTTGATGAAAAACAATAAATAAATGGTGTTGTTTTTTGAATATATTGTTAAAAAGTGGTACACAAGTAGTTTTTAGTATAAGAAGATAAATTAAAAATTTTTGGGTTTTCAAAAATTAACCCTTGTAAGTCTTTCGGGGTCAAAATGACCCAATTTTCACAAAATGACCCCTAAAACACGAAAATCAGCCCCAATTTTCTAAATTTATTGAAATAAACCAATGTAAACCCATATTTATATTCTATTCTATCATAAATACTCAGATATGAAATACTGTCTTTCTAGGATGTCATTCACCCGTTTCACGGTAAGGCCAAAAATATGCATTTTATTTGGCGTGGTTCTCAAAACTGATATTTTGGTTTTTTCAAAATTTTCTTAAACAAAAGTAGGAAAAATGCTGAAAAAACCACAGAATCTTATAAAATATATGTTAACATATAAAAAAAAAAATTTTTGGGGGATATCCCTCGGATAGTTTGGCGGGGGCATCGATTTAAACTCAGCGGATTTCGAGGAAAATGCCTTTTTTGCCCACAATTTATTCAAAATGAAAAAAATTTGGTAAATATTTTAAAATTTGACAAAGTCAGGGCCATAAATTATTAAAAACTATGTTAGACATTAACCGTAAACGTTTTAGGAAAATAGAATAATATTAACCCGGTTTTTATTCGGGTCAAAGGTCAAATTTAGGGATATTTGGATTTTTTTTGGAAAAAGGCATCTAAATATGAAATGTTTATTGCGATTTTTTATAAAACTTGGTAAAATTATTGTACGAGCTCAGAAAAATATTTTTTTAATTTTTTTAAAATTAACCCATAAATGAACATGGGGTCAAAATGGCCCAGCACATTAAAATTTCTTTATATAGATTTTTGTATTTTCTTTCGATTTTTAAAAAACTTGTTATGATTATGTGCGAGGTCAGAAAACTAATTATTTGATTTTTTTTAATTAACCCATAAATGAACATGGGGTCAAAATGGCCAAGCACGTTTAAAATTCTTAATATAGTTTTTTTATTTTTTTTCAAAAAAGTTATTTTGCTGACCTTGCACAATAGTTATATCCAGTTTTATAAAAATATCGAAAAAAAAAAAATATTTTATGCAAAGATTGTTTTTATATGCTGAGTCATTTTTACCCGTTGTTCATTTATGAGTTAATTAAAAAAAATATCTGACCTCGAACAACGGTTATACCAAGTTTTATCGAAATCGAAAAAAAAATCATTAAGAATTTTTAACGTGCCCCCATGTTCATTTATGGGTTAATTGAAAAAATCAAATAATTAGTTTTCTGACCTTGCACAATGTTTATACCAAGTTTTATAGAAATAAGAAAAAATAAATATTAGGAATTTTAACGTACTGGGTCATTTTGACCCCTTGTTCGTTTATGGGTTAATTTAAGAAAATTAAATAATTATTTTTTCAGACGTCGCATAAAAATAATAACAAGTTTTATAGAAATAGAAAAAAAAATAAAAAAACTATATTAAGAATTTTAAACGTGCTTGGCCATTTTGACCCCATGTTCATTTATGGGTTAATTAAAAGAAATCAAATAATTAGTTTTCTGACCTCGCACATAATCATAACAAGTTTTTTGAAAATCGAAAGAAAATACAAAAATCTATATAAAGAAATTTTAATGTGCTGGGCCATTTTGACCCCATGTTCATTTATGGGTTAATTTTAAAAAAATTAAAAAATTATTTTTCTGAGCTCGTACAATAATTTTACCAAGTTTTATAAAAAATCGCAATAAACATTTCATATTTAGATGCCTTTTTCCAAAAAAAATCCAAATATCCCTAAATTTGACCTTTGACCCGAATAAAAACCGGGTTAATATTATTCTATTTTCCTAAAACGTTTACGGTTAATGTCTAACATAGTTTTTAATAATTTATGGCCCTGACTTTGTCAAATTTTAAAATATTTACCAAATTTTTTTCATTTTGAATAAATTGTGGGCAAAAAAGGCATTTTCCTCGAAATCCGCTGAGTTTAAATCGATGCCCCCGCCAAACTATCCGAGGGATATCCCCCAAAAATTTTTTTTTTATATGTTAACATATATTTTATAAGATTCTGTGGTTTTTTCAGCATTTTTCCTACTTTTGTTTAAGAAAATTTTGAAAAAACCAAAATATCAGTTTTGAGAACCACGCCAAATAAAATGCATATTTTTGGCCTTACCGTGAAACGGGTGAATGACATCCTAGAAAGACAGTATTTCATATCTGAGTATTTATGATAGAATAGAATATAAATATGGGTTTACATTGGTTTATTTCAATAAATTTAGAAAATTGGGGCTGATTTTCGTGTTTTAGGGGTCATTTTGTGAAAATTGGGTCATTTTGACCCCGAAAGACTTACAAGGGTTAATTTTTGAAAACCCAAAAATTTTTAATTTATCTTCTTATACTAAAAACTACTCGTGTACCACTTTTTAACAATATATTCAAAAAACAACACCATTTATTTATTGTTTTTTATCAAAATATGGCTATTTTTTGACCTTTGACCTTTGACCTCGATGAGGCTCGTGTTAACGTTGTCCGATTTTGCTGAAATTTTTAGCATAGCATTTTTAGACCAAATGTAATAAAAATTAGGGGTGCACTCCTTCAAATTCGAAGTTTTGCAAAATAGCTGCCACCCTAATATATATATATATGCACATATCTCGTTAAATATTGCCGACACTAGAAAAAGTCCAACATCTCTTCACTCGTAGAACACTTCTGCAAAATACCCGAAAACCCTCTGAGTAATAGTTTTTGAGTTATCCAGTTTTTGAGATTCTCAAGACCCTATCAGGCCCCTAATTCCCGTATCTCAAAAACTAAGCAAGGAAGAACGAAACGGACAAAAGTTTTGGGTCAACATCTATGAAGACCCTTAAAGGACCCAACGGGGTCTCGAATCTGGACCCAATCTAGTCCTAAAATGTGAATGAACTAAAGTGTAATATAATTTTTTTTCATTTTCTAGTTAAAATTGGCGTAAAATTAAATAACTTTGTTTTCCTTATTTTTGGGAAAAATATGGACTAAAACCAATAAAAACAAGTAAAAAAGTTAAATTCGGCCTTGCCGAATGTAGTAATGCCCTCCACAATGTCAAAAAGATTATTGCAAAAAATTTTATTTAAAAGAAAGTTACTTTTGAAAAAAAAAATTTTTGAAAAAAAATTTCCGCGAAAAAAAAAATTGGTAAAAAAAAAGTCGGCGATTTTTGTTTTCTTTTTTTGTCAAAAAATATGTTCGTACTTGTTCAAATACCATTTGATTTTCAATTATGTCAATCAGCTGCCGAATTATTTGTCCATTTCGAAAAAGTCCACTTTTTTTCGAAATGGGCAAAAATCGAAAAGTCGACTTTTAAGAAATTGACAAAAATCTAAAATTTTGGAACATTCCACATAACCTAAAAAATATTAAATGCTTTCAATTGGCTGCTGGTTGGCAAATGTGAACAGAATGGTATTATTACAAGTACAAACCTATTTTTTTTTTACAAAAAAAAAAAAAAACGAGAAATTTTTTTGACCAAATTAATTTTTTTTTTTTTAAAGAATTTTTTTTGCAAATAATCAAGGCCGAATTTAACTTTTTTAGATGTTTTTTTTTTCTTGATTCCTTACACACACTTAAAATGCTTAAAAATCAATCTAAAGTAACAGCGCATAAGGCATCTACGGCAAATATTCTTATCTGGGCTGCACTGATGGATTTATCAGAATTCTAAAAGGGATCCAGATGGATTTTGACACAGATATAGTGGGTAGCTTCTCATATTTATTTCCATTTTAATAAAAAAATTACGTCGCTTTAGAGTCCCAACTTTTTTTAATAAATCTTATTCAAAAACATACACTCAAAAAAAAAAACTGTAATGTTAGCAAAAAAAGCTTGTAAACCTACAAGAAAATTTGCTGATTTTGAACCCACAATTTTTGTGGTAAAGTTAGCAAAAATGTTTTGCCAAAAATTAGTTAACTGAATTTTTTTTTATTTCGACTTTGTTCATACTTTGAGGACCCCATTTGGTTCGGACCCGATAGGTCCAGACCCCGATGGGCCTAGACCTAGTTGGGTTCCTTAAAAATCGTCATAGTTTTTGATCCAAAATTTTTGTTCGTTTCGCTCTATCTTGCTTAGTTTTTGAGATACGTGATTTTAGGGGACCACTGGGGTTTTGAGAATTAAAAAACTCGATAACTTCAAAAATATTACTCGGAGAGCTTTTGGTTATTTTGTGGTCTTGTTCTACGTATTGAGAGCTACAAAGATGAACCTTTTTAACTTTTTATCGTGTCGGCAATATTTACCGAGATATGAGCATTTTTAAATTTTCGGGAATGCTAACTTTTTTGGATCCAAAGTTAGGACCCATTAGGGTCCACACATGTGAAGAGAACCGGCGATACTATGGAAAGCTCGAGAACCAAAAATGGCCTCCATTTTGCTCTATCTGGCTTAGTTTCCGAGATAGCGTCATTTAAAGTTTTCTGAAAATAAAAAAAAAAATGTACCATTTATTTTTGCTAATATAAGCAAAAAATCTTGTAAAAATGTAGTCAACTCAATTTCAAATTTAGCAAAAGAAATTAGTTCAAAGTTTGTTTAAAATTGCTAATGTGCTAAATGAAGTTTACAAGAATTTTTTGCTAACATGCTAATCTTAACTAAAAATTTGCTAAAAGTTAGCTAACTAGCATTAGCAAAAAAAATTAGTAAATCTACTAACGTATTTTTTTGAGTGTATATATCCCCTTTTGATTCATTTCCGGACTTTTTTTTTTTAATTTATTAAAGTGTGTAGTATTTTACAAGCTAACAAACATATTTTATTTTAATATGAAATTTGTATTGCAACTACTTGATAAAAAAAATAAGTTTTATTTGAAATATTTTTTATAATTTCATACATCCATACTCTGTTATAATGGTCGGGTCGGTATTAATTGAAGTTATTTATTGTTAATAGCATTTATATAAAAAAACAAAAAAAACAAGAGTTCAAGTCGACGTCATTTATATGGTCATTAAATTATAATATAACATTGGAATTTTTGTTAACAAACCAAAAAAAAAAAAACAAATTTCTTACTGTTTTAAAAATAAGGGTTTATTTTTGTTGAAATTATATTAGCTCATTCATTTATTAATTCATTAATTTTTTCATTCATTCAGTTGTTGATTCATTTAAATGCATTTATTAGGTGCGTTTTGTGAAATTTTAATATATTTGTACACTCAAAAAAAAAAGTTTGTAAGATGACATAAAATCCCCGTGATTTTACGGGGCAGGTTTTGTAAAATATGTACTAGCAAGAATCCCCGTAATGTTACGGGGATAATTTGTAAATTGATTTAACAAAACAAAATGTAAATTTACAATTTTTTTTGTAAAATATTAACTTCGAGGTGAAATTTTTTTTGTAAATTTACAAAAAAATTGGTAAATTTACAAAACAAAATTGTAAACTTACAGAAAAAGGTTGTTATTTTACAACGAAAAGGTATAAAATGAAAAAATAAATTGTAGATTAACAAATTATTTGGTTAAACTACTGTTTTTACCACAAAAAAATGTTAAAAAACTCGTATATTTACAATAAAAATTGTAAATTTGCAAACAAAAATATTAAAATTTACAAAATAAATTGTAGACTTACAAAAAAAAAGTTGTAAAGTTACAAAATAAAGTAGAAAATCAAAAAATAAAATTGTAAACTTACAAATTGTTTGGTTAAACTACTGTTTTTTGTGGCAAAAAACTTGTACATTTACAATAAAAAGTGGTAAATTTACAATTTTTATTGTAAATATGCCATTTTTCTGATTTTTTTGCCGTAAAACCAGTAGTTTAAGCAAATAATTTGTAAATTTACAATATTTTTCTTGTTATTTCTAACTCATTTTTGTAAATTTACCACTTTTTTCTGTAGGTATACAATTTTGTTTTTTTTAAATTTCATATTTGTTTTGTAAATTTACAAAAAATTTGGTTTATTCACATATTTTTTTTTGTAAATTTAACGGTTTTTTCCATTGGTTTTTCCATTTTTCCTTCTTCGGCAGCTGGAGTAGCACTTCAAAAACCAGAAATGATTTTTTTTTTCACTTGAACACTCTTAACAAACTTTTTAATGTATAACACTGCACTTTTTTATTTTTTTCGATATTTCGCTTTTCTTAAGTAGAACATATGAGAATTGCGAAGGAGGCTACACAAGAAATTTCTTATATTTTCAGGAAAAATTAGTCAAAAAAATAACAATTTTTTTTTTGAATTTTTGATTATTTTAAAAAATTTTTAAAAAATCGGAAATTTTTTTTTTTTGATATTGTAGATTGGATGTTTAAATACCTGTTAAAATAAAAAAAACTTAATTTTTCATAATTGGCACCTTTTTATTGACATTTTAGGTGCCAAATTTAAAAAAAAAATTACCAAAAATATATGGTAAAATTAACAAAAAATGGTAAAAATACAAAAAAAAAATAGAACAATTATATAGTAGAAACACATACAAATTGTGATATTTTACTTAACGCAAATTACCAAAAAATTGTGTAAAAATTAAATTTTTTGCTAAAGCTTACAACTAGTCGAAAAATGTTTGTATCTGGAACTTAAAAAATTTTCAAAAATTTTTTTTCATGAAATTTTTTATTTATAAAAAATGATTTTTAACAAAATTTTTTACTCCAAAACGCAAAAAAAAATCTGGACTTAGAAAACTTTTTCCTATTGTTGCATAATTACATTTTTTTAACAACATAAACTCTCGTAATAAATAAGTTTTGTAAAATTACCTTGGAATTTTGTACTTTTCAATACAAATTTTTTGTTTAAATACATTTTTTTGTGTCAAAAAACTAAAAACCTTGTAAACTATTTAAAACATCTTTAAAAAAAGATTGTTTGTAATAAAACATTATTTTGGTAGAAAGACTAAATACCATACCATAAAATGTTGTTGTACAATTACAGTTTTCTTGTGTAAAAAAACTAAACACCTTGTAATATTTTTTCAATTTGTAAAATAATTAATTTTATTGTAAATTTACCTAGAAAATTTGTAAAATAAATTTACCAACATGTAATAGTAAAATTACAAAGCAAACTGTAGTTTTCGTTTTATTAAAAATACAAGAATTTTTGTAAAAAGACAAAAATATTAGTAAAATAGAATTACAAGACCTTTTGCTTGTAATTTTACAAACTTTTTTTTTTGAGTGTATTAACTAAATTTTTTTTCAAAATATTAAAAACTATTTAAATTAAAATATTTTAGTTTGAACACTGGCGATTTGTCACTTAAATTCCCTTTGGCAGTTAAACGTGTTTTGTATTCACAAATCACCATCCCAAATTTTAAAAGGATCGGACTAGTTTTTCTTGTAGCTCCCATACAAACCACCATCCCGATATTCACATAAATCTCTAAAATTTCATAAAAATAGAAAATATTTTATTAAAAATTTTGTTTGTGTGTGTTTAACACGTAATTTAATAATCCAATCAAATCTGATTATTAGGGATGAGATTTCCATGCAAATGCATGTTTTTTGTCGATAGTCTAAAAACGATATCGACCAATTATCTTTCCGAATCAAGACATTTGCGTTAAAATGGCATCGATTTGTTTTTGCATAATTTTATTTTGGTGAGAAGGCATATTTTTGCATATTTTGGTTTTAAATGCATATTTTGTGCATATTTCCAACTTTTAAGTGCATATTTTTGCATATTTTGGCATAAATTAACAAAAACAAAAACACAAATTTAAATTTATTTGTTTCAAAAACTATAAATTTTAAAAATTTATTTTGAAAATATGAAAAACTATTATTTTTTTTAGTTTTTTTTTTATAGATTGTCTTAATATCTAAAAAAAAACTTTCTTCCATAAAGTTTTAAATGGTACTATTTAAACCCGGTATAACTTTTTGCTTTTGAAGAAGTTTTTCCTATGAAAACAAGATTTTTATTGCACACATTTTATTTTTTAGTGCATATTTTTAGGTTTTTTAGTGCATATTTTGAATTTTTTAGCGCATATTTTCGATTTTTTAGTGCATGAAAATCTTATCCCTACTGATTATAATAACACCATTTTTGGACTTAGACCCCATATGAAAATTTCGCCCGATATTCAGTTAAAGCGGTTTATTGGCAACAAATAAAAGCCTATTTCACTCAAATTTGGTTTGTGAGTGTTTTCTACACTTATTAAAAGATGTGACAAAAGCTATACCCAATAGCTCCATGTTTGGACTTGGAACACATTTGCCGGAAAACACTGGTGTAAGGTATTATATGGTCGGTGTTGACCGACTATAATTTTCTTACTTGTTGTTTTTTTTTTTTTTTTTTTTTTTTTAATTTTAAGATATTTCTGTAAACATCGGGAGGGTGGTTCGTATGGGGACTACAAGTAGAACTACTTGAAAACCCTTCAAATGTGGAACGATCATTTATAAATACAAAATACATTTATCTGCTAAATTTCGTAGGGATACCTCCCGTGTAAAAAAATTATTTGATCAAAACATATCTCCTTTGATAAAAACATATATGGATCATATATAAATGGATGTAATCAGATCTACTCCATATATATTCACATCTGCTTCAGATATGCTTTGATCCGTAAATTGAGTCTATCTGGCATATATGGCATATATGATCAGACATTTTCAGATATGTTCATATATGTAAAATTGTCAGATACCCGAGTAAAAAAGATATGATATAATCATATATGCTAATATATAATTATTTAAATTTATATATGGTTATGCATGAACTTTGATATGGACATATAAGTTTATATATAGCATTGTATTTTTCCTTATTTTTTAATATGATAACATACATATTCATATATATTTATATACCGATCTATATGAAATTAGATATGACATATAGGGTCGGGGATTTTTTGATATGGCAGATAAAAAGATATATGATTTTATTTATAATTATATACCGAAAAAATTTTTAAAAATTTTCTAAGTCACGGAAAATAAAAAAAAATTAAAAAATTTTCAAGTCCTAAAAAATTTTATGAACATTTTTCAAAGTCCCGGACACAAAATTTTGTTGGCAATTATTTTTTTTGAGTAAAAAATCATTGAAAATGTTTTTAGGAGAAATTTTATTTTTTTGAAAAATTTTTAAGTTCTGAAAAAATGTTTTTAAACACAAACATTTTTGGAATTTTTAAATCCCTTAAAATGATTTTAGAAAAAAAAATTAAAAATTTTTATACCCTCCACTCTAGTGATAGAGGGTATATATAAGTTTGTCATTCCGTTTGTAACACATCGAAATATTGGTCTAGGACCCCATAAAGTATATATATTTATGATCCCCGATCGATTTTAAGTCGATCTAGCGATGTCCGTCCGTCCGTCCTTCTGTCTGTCTGTCCGTAGAAAACACGCTAACTTTTGAAAGACTTTACAGAGACTACTGAAGTTTGGCATATATGTTTTTCATTTACCTGGTCAGGTTGGTATTGCAATCCAGCCAAATCGGTCCAGTGGTTCAAAAGTTATGAGCAAAAGAGTAAATTTCGGCAAGGGTGTTTCAGGAATTTACGAGATAAAAAACACGATAACTTTCGAAAGACAATAATGAGACTACTGAAGCTTGGCATGTACCTTTGCCGTTCCCCGGGTCTGTTTGGTTTTAAATTTCAGCTCAATCGGTCCAGTGGTTCAAAAGTTATAAGCGAAACCCTGAATTTCAGATTAGTTTCATCTAAAATGCCACGTGTTTTAACAAGTTTTAAAAGCATTGGTGGTAACCAAACAATGCTGTTCAAACTTGTTAAATTTTAAAGCAATGCTTTTTAAACTTAATTAGTTTTAAAAGCATTGGTAACTTAAAAATTACTCTCGAAAAAAATTTTACACTCAAAAAAATTTTTACACTCAAAAAAAATTTTACACTCAAAAAAAAATTTATACAAAAAAAAAATTATTTTTTTTTTTACAAAAATGACAATATTTGTGTACATACTTACGTGCATGCACTCAGAAATATTTTTACAGTAAAAAAAACATTACACTCGAAAAAAATTTTACACTCAAAAAAAAAAAAAATAGTATTTTTTTTTTATTGCAACAAAAGAGTTTTTTACTCAAAATAAAATATTTCTTATCAAAATTGTTAATTTTTTCACGTTAAAAAATGTATTACCCTTTAAAAAAAATGCATTGTGGAGGGTATTCATAGATTCGGCCAGTGGCGTATACAGGGGGGGGGGGCCGGGGGCCCGGGCCCCCCCGAAATGATTTCACAAATTTCAGGATTTGGTATCAAATAAAAAGTACAATATTAAAAAACTTCTTAAGAAAATTCGAAAAACAAGAATCCACAATTTTTGGAAGAAAAATGTTTTGAAATTAAAAATTTTTCTGTTCAAACAATCTCCAAATCTAAAAATTTTTTCTTAGAATTTGAAACTTTTCCACTAAAGATTCTAATGAAAAAATATCTTAGAACCTGAAGCTTTATGTACACAAAAAATTGACCTAATTGTAAGTAAATTGTAGTCAAATATTAAAATGCGTCTTTGTCTTTTAGAAAAATGTGTCAGAACGATCCTATTTCATAAAAAAAAAAATATCCCAGAATCTAAAACTTTCTATAAGAAAAATGTCTGAGAATCTAAGACTTTTTCTATAAGAATGATGTCTTAAGATATTAGCCTTTTTCTCAGAATCTAAGACTTTTTCTCTAGGAAAAATGTCTCAGAATCTGAGACTTTTTCTATTAAAAATTCTTTTCTATATAAAAAATGTTTCAGAATCTGAGAACTTTCCATAGGAATAATGTCTCTGAATCTAAAAAATGTCTCAAAATCTGAGATTTTTTCTATAAAAAAAATTCTTAGTCTTTGGCTTTTCTATATAAAAAATATTTTAGAATCTGTGAACTTTCTATAAGAATAATGTCTCTGAATCTGAGAATTTTTCTTACAACCTAGAAAAAATTTTCTCAGAATCTTATACTATTTTTACAAAAAATGTCTCAGAATCAACGAATTTTTCTTAAGGAAAATTATCGCAAAATCTAAGATTTTGTGTATAGGAAAAATGTCTCAGGGACACAAGCTGAAACTTTTTGTATTGAAAAATGCTCCAAATCTGAGACTTTTTCTATTGTAAAAATATCTTTTTCTATAAGAATAATGTCTCAGAATCTGAGTATATTTCTATGGGAAAAATATTTCAGAATCTGAGACTTTTTCTTTAGGAAAATGTCTCAGAATCTGAGGCTTTTTCTTTATGAAAAATGTTTCAGAATCTGCCAATTTACTATAGGCAAAATGTCTCAGAATCTGAGACTTGTTCTATAGGAAAATGTCCAAGAATTTAAGACTTTTTCTCTAGGAAAAGTGTTTAAGCATCTGAGACTTTTTCGATAGGAAAAATGTCTCAGAATCTAAGAAATTTTCTGTATAAAAAATGTTTGAGAATCTGAGACATTTTCTTTGGGAAAAATGTCTGAAGGAAAAATGTCGAAGAATCTGGGACGTTTTCTATAAGAATCTGCGACTTTCTATAGGAAAATGTCTTAAAATTAGAAAATTTTTCTATAGGAAAAATGTATAAAAATCTTATACTTTTTTTATAGGAAAATTTTCTCAGAATCCGAGAGTTTTTCTTTAGGAAAAAGATTTTAGAATCTATGACTTTTTATACCCTCCACTTAGTGATAGAGGGTATATATAAGTTTTTCATTCCGTTTGTAACTCATTGAAATATCGGTCTGGGACCCTATAAAGTATATATATTCATGATGCCCGATCGATTTTAAGACATTCTAGCGATGTCCGTCTGTCTGTCTGTGGAAAATGCTCTCGCGGACAAAATATTGCACAGAGATGACTGAAACTTAACATATATATTGGAAGTTCTCCCGAGAAGTAGATCTGATTACATCCATTTAGATATTATCCATATGGGCAAGGCCACCGTCAGTAACGTCACGCTCGCTTACATATTTTGGTCAATATCTTTATAAAATACAATTATTTCTCCCAACTTGAGAGTGGCATATGAAAGTTCTCGTCATAACTGTTGTTTCATACCCAGACAATTTTGCTGTATCTCGTTTTGTTGTGAAGTTATGACCATTTTAAGCTGTCAGTAACGTCACCGGATTTTGGAAGTGTGTTTGGAGGTAACTGAACGTTTATGTAAAAATGAGCGAATTGAAAGAGTTCATGTTTGTTATTGCCCAGTATTTTAAAAAAGGAAGGATGAAATATGATTTTTATCCAATAGGTGGGCTTAATATTTTATGTTTTAATCAAGTAAATGACATAAAAGCAGTGTCAGTAACGTTACGCAAAATGTCAGTAACGTCACACGTACGAATTTCGTTACGATTTTCGGGTCTTTTTTTTTCTTGGGTTAATAGAGAGACCCTACGCGGCGAAAAAATCATAGTAGAGGAGTTTTAAGATGCAATTAAATACCAATTATTAAGCAAAAAATAAAAAAATAAAAAAATCCGTCAGTAACGTCACACAATCTTATTTTTCAAAAATACCCTGCTATATGCAAATAATGCTTCGTTTAAGCATAGAGGGACCCTACATGGCGAAAAAATCATAGTAGAAGAGTTTAAGATGCAATTAAATACCAAGTTATTAAGCAAAAAAGTAAAAAAAACAAAAATAAAAAATCCGTCAGTAACGTCACACAATCTTATTTTGCAAAAATACCCTGCTATATGCAAATAATGCTTCATTTAAGCATTGATTATGAAAGTACTTCAAAAATACTAAAAAAAAATCAGCTCATCCAACCTCTTTTCTAATTAGTTAATGCATAAAAAAACATTTTATAAAAATTTGTCAGTAACGTCACCATTTATTTGCGGCTGATTACTTTAAGCCCTAATTGGTCCAAAAGCCAAGATTTGTACACAAATTTGCTTGCTCATCAATAGTTTGATTTATATTCGATCCAAAAAAAGTAATCATCTGTCTAAAGCACAAAAAAATAACAACAAAATTTACCTTTTTCGCCGACATTGATATATTTCCCAACTACGCCTTGCACGTGCCACTTATGAAAATAATGTAAAATGTCAAAGCAGACACAAATTTTGGACTGGCATACAGTGATGCCATATTCTATACATATTTGACATTTGAAATGTAAAAAATATTTTGGGCTTTGTGACAGAAAAAAAAATCTATGTGGTTTCATTTTTCGTGGCCTTGCCCATATATGTTTTTATTGAAGGAGATATGTTTTGATCTAATTATTTTTTTAAACGGGCTATTAAAATACGGTTATTATAGTCATTTTAACCAAATTTAGAGGGGTCGTTGTAAAGGAGATACACTTAAAAAAATCCTGTAAAATGACAAGAAAAGTTTGTAACGTTTTTTTTGCTACCTCCTATTTGACAAGAATTCATAGTAATTTTACAAGATTTTTACCAATAATTTTGTAATTTAACAACTTTTTTACCAATAAAATTGTAAATTTACAATTTTTTTGACGCGATAAAACAAGGAGGTTTCGTAACATTACTAGATTTTACGAGAATTCCTAGTAAAAATTACGAGCTTTTTTGTAATTTTACAAGATTTTTACCAAAACAATTGTAAATTTACAACTTTTTTGGCTCAATAAAACTTACAAGGAATTCTAGTGAATTTACTAGATTTTTTTTGTAAAATTATCTTGGAAATTTATAAAATTAAAAAAAAAAATATTGTAAAATTACAAAAAAATTTATGTTAAAAACAAGTAAGTTAAATTCAGCCTTGCCGAATGTAGTGATACTCTCCACAATTTCAAAAAGATTATTGCAAAAAACTTGATTAAAAAAAAAATTACTTTTGAAAAAAAAAAAAATTAAAAAAAATGTCCGCGAAAAACAAAGAAATTTAAAAAAAAAAAAATCCGCGATTTTTTTTTTTGGTTAAAAAATATGTTTGTACTTGTTTAAATACCATTTGGTGTTCAATTATGTTCACATAGGTCAACCAGCAGCCGAATTAAAGCATTTTATATTTTCAGGTTATGTTGAATGTACTGAAATTTTTGAGGTGTCCTTACATTTTCGTTCATAACTTTTGAACCGCTAAACCGATTTCGCTCAAATGCAATACCAAACTTCTCGCGAGAACTTCCAATAAATATGTTAAGTTTCAGTCATCTCTGTGCAATATTTTGTCCGTGATCACCATTTCCACAGACAGACAGACGGACAGACAGACAGACAGACAGACGGACAGACAGACGGACTGACGGACATCGCTAGAATGTCTTAAAATCGATCGGGGATCATGAATATATATATATACTTTATGGGGTCCCAGACCGATATTTCGATGAGTTACAAACGGAATGACAAACTTATAATGACACTAACAAGGGAAGTCTCCCTGGTGTCACCCTCCGATCTTCATGAAATTTAGATATCGCCCCTTTACTTGTATAGTGTCATAACTCAAAAAATGCGTTTTTTTTAGTTAATGATGCAGAATTATTCGTTTTATCATGCTTTATATTGTGTCAAAAATTCGTATTAATATTTTTTAAACTCACCGTTTGAGAAGAGTACACATCATTATTACATTTTCTATGTACCGGCCTTTTTCGATTAAAAACCAGTTTCAATAGTAAACTTTAAACGTGTTTTCTGCAAAATCAAATATTTTGAGTTGTGACACTATACAAGTAAATGAGCGATATGTTGTTAAGAACGAAAATTAATTCGACACGTATTTTTTTTTTAGCGGCCCAAACTCATTTTTAGAGGGGGTCGATTTGTATGGGGGGAAATTGACCTTTTTCAGTATTTTACGATTTACACCTATTTAAAAAAAAATTAATATAGGCATGTGTGATATCAGATTAAAGGTATTAAAAATACCTATCTCGTGGCGCTAACAACGGGCCAAAGAAGTTAATATTTTTCGGCTTATTAACAAAAATGTCCTACAATTTTGGTATTTTACTCAATATGACGAAAAGTTATACCTGTTTAGACACGTTCTTAGCAGACGTAGATAGGTTTTCCAAAGACCTTTCATTTCGTATGTAACACGACTAGGTTTCTTTGCATAATATAAGAGATAAACGAAAAAACCGAAAAATGGCCTTGTCTTCCCCCCTTCTTTTTACCCCCTAAATACGAATTTGGGCCGCTAAAAAAAATACGTGTCCCTTTATTTTTTCTGATCTACAAAATAAATTAATTCCATAAAGATCCGTGCACTCAAAAAATTATGTTAGTAAAATCAACTGAAAATGTCAGTTAAAATAACTACTTTGTAAGTTGTTTTGGGGTCAACTACTTTTTCAGTTAAATCAACTAACAATGTTAGTTATTTTAACTGACAAAAAACAACTGACTTATGTAGTAAAAACTACTTACATTTGTAGTCAAAAATACTTGTTTGATATTTTTCATACAAAAACAACTGACTTTGTAGTTGAAAACAACTAACTACTGTAAAATATACAAACAACTAACATGTAGTAACTTACAAATTTTCTGAGTGTGGGTGACTCTAGGGAGACTTCCCTTGTAAGTGGATGGTATAACAAAGAAAACTGTCAAAAATTGGTAAAATGGGATAACGAGACTTTTTCTAGTAATTTGACAAGGTTTTTTTTGTGTGTAGGTCTAAACATGGACCGATTTTTTCCAATTTCAATAGCGTTCGTCCTTGAGTCAAACGAAGCATACATTTCCATTTATTCAATATTACCAGTAACGATTTATGCAATTATTTAATATGAATAAGAGATTTTTTAACGTTTTTATTTGTTAGGGAAAATCGGTAAAAAGTACTTGTGAAGGCTATAAAAATCCAAAATTCACAAAACGCACCCATTGTAGATAATAAGTATGTTTTAACTTGCTTGAACTTTACATCTTGATTAACAAAATACAAAACGATGTATTTTTAAAAAGGAAATTAAATAAAAAATACCATAATATAATACTTTTAAACACACAAATCTTATTAAAAAAAAAGAATTCAATGTATTTTATTAGCATTTAATAAAGATTAAATTTTAAATTGCATTGCTTTCATTATTTTGCAAAAAAAAAAAAATTATATGAGTAATGAAAAACTTCAAAATTGAAGGTTTTCTTATAATTTATTATCATTGATAAGAATGACGACAATGTTAAACAGTATTGCAAGGAAAACTTTTCCCATTTAAACTTCTATAAAATTTTCTTAGAGTCAAATATCAAATAAACTTCACCCAAGCGCCATCTACCGGTTTCAAATTTTTTATTTAAATTATTTGCGAAAAGAAATTTGTATTCGAAAGCATTTTTCTTTCGAATCAAAACGCACTGAAATGAAGAAAAAATAAAGAATTTTGCTAATAACTTCACCGCAGCGCCATTTTATTAGGAAAGTTATTTTTGCCTAATAAACACAACAAATTTAAATTTAACAACAACAACAGCGCCACCTATACGATCCAAATTATATCTGGAATCTTATTTTTGTTTTATAACTATATTTTGTGAAGTTGAGATAAATCTTACACAGAAAAAATTTGAAACGAATTTCAATCAACAAAAACGCGGATTCAATCAATTTTTTTATTGAAATTCCTCCAATTAAAAAAATTGTTATACCAATCATCAAATTGTAGGTGATTGATTGAAATTTTTTTCAATCAAACATTTTTTCGATTTTGATCAAAAATTTGATCAATTTTTTGTTTAAAGTCAATCAAATTAATGATTGATTTAACAAATGAATTGTAAGCTTATGACAAAATTTTAAAAAAATTCATCTTTTTTGCTTTCCAATATGTTGTCAACAATAAAAAAAAAGTAAAGCCCGATTATTTTGTATATTTTTGAATTAATCTATTCAAATAAATTAAAGCGAAAAAAAATCTGGTATGTTGAAAATTTGTAACAAAAAATAGCAAAAATTTTAATCAAAACATTGATCGACTGATTTAAATTTTGTTGATCAATACATTTAATTGAAAATTTTTAGCCAATAATTTTTTGTGTACACACAAAACATTGATTGACTGATTTAAATTTTGTTGATCAATACATAGAATTGAAAATTTTTAGGCAATAATTTTTTGTGTACACACAAAAAATTATTGGCTAAAAATTTTCAATTAAATGTATTGATCAACAAATTTTAAATCAGTCAATCAATGTTTTGATTAAAATTTTTAAATACAAAAAAAATTAAATATCATAACAACAGCGCCATTTTTCGGAATTAAACTTAAGAGAAACCCTTCAAAAAAAAAAACATGTTACTAGGAAAAGTTTCGTAATCTCATTTTACCAATATTTGACAGTTCCCTTGTTTTTTAACAAACAAACTTGGATCGAAATTTACATTTTTTTTTTTTTGTAATTTTACAAATTTTCAAGATAATTTTACAAAAAAAATCTAGTAAATTTACGAGAATTCCTTGTAATTTTAATTGCCCCAAAAAAACTGTTAATTTACAATTTTATTGGTAAAAAGCTTGTAAAATTACAAAATTATTGGTAAAAAGCTTGTAAAGTTACAAGGAATTCTCGTAAAATAAGAGGTAGCAAAAAATCTAGTAAAGTTACGAAAACTCCTTGTAAATTTTATCGTGTCAAAAAATTTGTAAATTTACAATTTTATTGGTAAAAACCTGTAAAATTACAAAATTATTGATAAAAAGCTTGTTAAATTAATACAAATTTGTGTCACAATTTTATTGGTAAAAACCTGTAAAATTACAAAATTATTGATAAAAAGCTTGTTAAATTAATACAAATTTTTGTCACATAGGAGGTAGCAAAAAAAAAAAAAAAGTTACAAATTTTTCTTGTAATTTTACAAGGACTTAACTAAAATATTGTCCAAGTTTATTGTCAAAATACCATAGATTTCCAACCAGCAAGATTTTTTGTTATTTTACGAAGAAAACTCTGTAAAATGATTTCGATAAAAAAACAAGTGAGATTATTAAATTCGGCTGTTCCGAATCTTTTATACCCTCCAAAATATAAAAAAATTCTCAGGGCGCTTTTTGGGGGGGCGGTGTGATGGGGTCAATGGGGGACGTTGAGAGCACCTTCCCATCGCGATAAATATACCAAATGTTTCATTTATTTAACAAAAATACAAAAAAACATGTAAAAAAGTGTATTTTTTCAAAGGTTAGTTCAGTTCTTCAAGGGGGAACTTTTTTCCTCCTGGCCCGATTTTGCCCATTCACGAACTTAATCTGACTATTAACATGAGACATATTTATACCAAACTTCAGGAGTCTAGCTGTTTTTTTGTCGATAATCTAAAAACGATATATCAATTATCAAATATCTTTCCGAATATCAATTATCTTTCCGAATTAAGAAATTTGCGTTAAAACGGCATCGATTTGTTTTTGCATATTTTGGTGAAAGTGCATACTTTAGCATATTTTGATTTTAAATGCATATTTTGTACATATTTCTAACTTTTAAGTGCATATTTTTGCATATTTTGGCATAAACTAGCAAAAACATAATTTGAAATTTATTTTTTTCAATAACTGTTTTAAATTTTAAAAATTTATTTTGATAATAAGAAAAATTATTTTTATTTTATTTTTATTTTTTTTTTACAGATTTTCTTAATTTTTAAATGTTACTATTTAAACCCGGCGTTATTTTTTGCTTTTTAAGAAGTTTTTCCTATGAAAACCAGATTTTTATTGCACACATTTTATTTTTTAGTGCATAATTTAAGTTTTTTAGTGCATATTTTAAATTTTTTAGCGCATATTTTCGAATTTTTAGTGCATGAAAATCTCATCCCTACTGATCAGATACTATTATATACAATCAGATGCAATTATATATTATCAGGTCAAAGCAGATCTGATAAGATCAAATCGATTTTTACACGGATTCTTCGGTACCATCACGAATAAAACCAAAAAGAATTACGCATATCCATCGTGAGTTCCTCAAACCACATAAAATAATACTCTAATCGGGTTTTAAGAATTTTTTTTAAACAAAATCTAAATTTTTTTCTGTTTTGAAAATCATCCCAGAATCTGACAGTTTTTCTATACCCAAAGGAACGTGTAACTATAGCAAGCCTATAGGCTTGCCAGATCGAAAATGATAAAAAGCTTGACATTAAGAAAAACAAGTGAGAGTGTTAAATTCGGCTGTGCCGAATCTTTTATACCCTCCAAAATGTAAAAAAAATTGTCAGAGGCGTTTTTTTTTGGTGGGGGGGGGGGGGTGATGGGGGGACTTTGAGAGCAACTTCCCATCGCGATATATATACCAAATGTTTCATTTATTTAACAAAAAAACATGTAAAAACAGTGTATTTTTTCAGAGGTTGGTTCAGTTCTTCAAGGGGGAACTTTTTTCCCCCTGGCCCGATTTTTCCCATTCACGAACTTAACCTGCCTATGAACATAAGACATATTTGAGCCCAACTTCAGGAGTCTAGCTGTTTTATTTTGGACTGCATTGTGTTATCTACAGACAGACGGACGGACAGACGGACATTCACAAAATGTCTTAGGATCGATCATGGATAAATAATATATATACTTTATGGGGTCCCTGACCGATATTTCGATGAGTTACAAATGGAATGGCAAAGTGAGTATACCCCCATACTGTGGTTGGAGGGTATAAAAAGCTTAATTTTTCTTGACATCTAGAAAAAAAGCTTGATTTTTCTTGACATATGAAATTTTAGTATTTTAAAAAAAAAGTACTTTTTTAAACAAATTTATTTAAATAATTCTAAAACGGACTTCGAAAGCTTAACAAAAAAGCAAAAAAAAATATTTTTTTTTAGTAATTTTGATCTGTACAACAAAAAAATCGGGGAATCAAAATTCGGTAATTTTCCAAAAAAATATAAAATCTTCAAATTTACTAAGAAAATGTTGTGTCCGTGTTTAATGAACTTTTTATAATCCAAAATGCAAGTAAAAAGGTTACAAAACAAATTTTGTGACTTAGAAATTTAGAAAAAAATCGGGACTTCAAATAAAACAAATCGCTGTTCTACGAAGAATTAGAAAAAAACAATTGTTAATTTCATCAAATTTTAAGTGCGTTCTACAAAAGTTTTCTAAATTTGAAGACTTAAATTTCAGTTAACTAACTTTTGGCAAATTTTTTATTAATACATAATAACAAAAATTTGGAATCAGCTTATTTTCGAGTACATTTTAAGATTTCTTTGCTATCATTGCAAATTTTTTAGTGGCGTTTCAGAAACATACATAACAAAACATTTACAAAATGTTTAAAAAGAATCAGTCTTTTGGAACAAGTGGCACAGCCAAATTTTTTCGCGGAACTGCAATATCAGTTCCATAAAGTAAACTTATGGCTTTTATTCCACTTCCGTACAGAATTAAGTCTGTGACATTCCCCAAAATCTGACCAAGACCATATTCGGTCGCGCACTATAAATAAGTTAATCAGTTTGTTACAATTTTGTTAACTTGTTTTCGCTAAAATTGTAATCAATATTTTTTAAATAAACTTATCTTGCCTAAATGTTTTTGAAAACATGTGTAAGAGTTAACAAAATTAATGTTTAAACAAAATATGTTAATTGATTTCAAAATGTATGACAAATATTACAATATGTAAGATGATATTTTCTAGAGCACTTAACTTTCTCATCTATACAAATTTTTTATTTATTTTTATACCCTAAAGTGATAGAGAGTATATATAAGTTTGTCAAACCGTTTGTAACACCTTGAAATATTGAACTAGGTCCCTATAAAGTATATATTATTGATTCTAAGACATTCTAGAGATGTTCGTATGTCTGTTGAAATGGCGATTACGGACAAAATATTACAAAGATATGACTGTAACTTATCATATTTACTTGTTGTTGCTTCGAGAAGTTCGGTATTGAATTTGAGCTATATCGGTATAGCAGTTCAAAAGTTATGAAAAAATTTTAGTACACCTCTAACATTTTAGTAATAAAATAATTCCACATAACCTAAAAATACAAAATTCTTTAATTCGGCTGCACATGACGTATGTGTAGTTTTTTTCGAGCGAAATTTTTTTTTTGGAGTTTAAAGTTTTGTTTAAGCAGCAAAAACACTTGGTAAATTTTTTTTTTTGGCTTACTAATGTGATTCAAACTGTTTTTAGTGTATTTTCAACACGTGAGTGCAAATTTTATACTATTATTCGGTATTCGGT
Organism: Pegoplata infirma; assembly: GCA_963921195.1. NCBI lineage: Eukaryota > Metazoa > Arthropoda > Insecta > Diptera > Anthomyiidae > Pegoplata > Pegoplata infirma. Next base: position 127,423,734 of record OY992539.1, on the reverse strand, counting down.
CATATATGGCCAAAAATATGGCCGAAGCCGAATAGTGGCCGATTAGTGCTTTTTGGCCGAAGCCAGAGCCGAATATTCGGTCGGGCACTACATATGTGAACATAATCAGAGCTTCCTTAATTCGATTTGGCATTCTGAATGAAAATTTAGTGATTGCATTCCCCAATCACATTTTAGTGAATTGAATAAATTCACTCATTCGATTTATAAATAGTGAATGCATTCGATTTATTTTTCATTCGACTTTAAAAAATTGAATGCATTCGATTTTTTTCATTCGACTTTTAAAAATCGAATGCATTCACTTGCGAATGCAATCGATTTTCTTTTCATTCAATTTGAAAAATCAAATGGCTTATTCATTAATTGCATAAAAAACTTAAAAAACTAACCAAGATAGAGCAAAACGGAGCCAATTTCTTGTTCATAGTATCGCCAACACTCTTCACACTTTTTGTCGTGTAGGCAGTTTATATGTGCATTTTTTAAATTTTCGGGAACACCTTTTTTTGGGTTTAAAATTTGGCCCATTAGAGCCAGCGTATGTAAAGAGCGTCGGCGATAGTATGGACCAAAATTTGGCTCCGTTTTGGTCTATATATTTAAAAAAATCGATTGCATTCGCAGTGGAATGATAAAAAATCGAATGCATTCGATTAAGAAAAAAAATTAGAAATCGAATGCATTATTTTTTTGTTCATTCAATCAAATGAATTCCAAGGACTGCATTCATTGTTGATTTATGAAATCGAATGCATTCACTGACTATGAAAATTGAATTGATTTTTTTAGAATTCATTCGAAAAGGATTTCATTCTTCGAAGCTCTGAACATAATGGATACCAAAATCGGAATGGGATGAAACTAACAGCACATGAAAGTTGACATATTCCATAACAAAAGCCTCAAGGTTTTTTATACCCTCCACTCTAGTGATAGAGGGTATATATAAGTTTGTCATTCCGTTTGTAACACCTCGAAATATTGGTCTAGGACCCCATAAAGTATATATATTTATGATCCTCGATCGATTTTAAGTCGATCTAGCGATGTCCGTCCGTCTGTCTGTCTGTCCGTAGAAAACACGCTAACTTTTGAAAGACTTTACAGAGGCTACTGAAGTTTGGCATATATGTTTGTCATTTACCTGGTCAGGTTGGTATTGCAATCCAGCCAAATCGGTCCAGTGGTTCAAAAGTTATGAGCAAAAGAGTAAATTTCGGCAAGGGTGTTTCGCGAATTTACGAGGTAAAAAACACGATAAATTTCGAAAAACAATAATGATACTACTGAAGCTTGGCACATATCTTTGCCGTTCCCCGAGTCTGTTTGGTATTAAATTTCAGCTCAATCGGTCCAGTGGTTCAAAAGTTATAAGCAAAACCCTGAATTTCAGATTAGGTTCATCTAAAATGCCACGTGTTTTAACAAGTTTTAAAAGCATTGGTGGTAACTAAACAATGCTTTTCAAACTTATTTAATTTTAAAGCAATGCTTTTTAAACTGATTTAGTTTTAAAAGCATTGGTAACTTAAAAATTACACTCGAAAAAAATTTTACACTCAAAAAAAAATTTTACACTCAAAAAAAATTTTACACTCAAAAAAAAATTTACACAAAAAAAATTTAGTTTTTTTTTTTTACAAAAATGACAATATTTTGTGTACATACGTACGTGCATTCACTCAGAAATATTTTTACAGTAAAAAAAACATTACACTCGAAAAAAATTTTACACTAAAAAAAAAATTAGTAATTTTTCTTTTTTTTTTAAAAATGACAAAAAAAGAGTTTTTTACTCAAAATAAAATATTTCTAATCAAAACTGTTAATTTTTTCACGTTAACAAATGTACTACCCTTTAAAAAAAAAAGCATTGTGGAGGGTATTCATAGATTCGGCAAAGTCGAATTTAACTTTTCTACTTGTTTTATAATAAAAATTGTAATAAAAATTGCTTGAGAACTATATAGGGCGTATACTTAATTTTGTAATTGCTTTTAAATAACAATCATACGTATCGGTGCACAGTGATTTCTTTCGAATAATTTGGGTATTCAGTAAGTAGGTAATGGACCGATTGCAACGAAATTCATACCAGTTATAGCTGACTTAATTTCGAGCATAAGTTTGGTCGCCGGACCCAACATTTCCAATAAGGGCGCCGCCAGCGGCCATTAAAGTAGGACATGTTTAGTACTAGAGATGGGCGCAGCAGATTATAACGTGATTCACGCGTGAGTGTGACTGAATTCAAGTTTACTCACGTGATTTTTAGTGAGTGTGAGTGGAGAAAAAAATTGCGTGAGTGAGTGTGCGCGACTAAGATTTTTGCATGAGTGAGTGCGCGTGAGTCGATTTTTTTGCGTGAGTTTGCGTGATTTATTTTCTCTTCATATTTCCTTTCGTACCAAAAAAGTAACAAAAAAAATTAAAATTTGGCTAAACTAAGATTTCGTCCCGAAAAAAGCAAAAAAAATGTAAAATTTCGCTGAACTTTATATTTTGCTGAAAAAATTTGAAAGATTTTTGAAATTTTAGTTTTTGAAATTTTTTTTTTGTATAAATAAGAGTTTCGTGAGTGTGAGTCAAAGTGAGTGTGAGTGAAGCTTGCGTGAGTCACGTGAGTGTGAGTTGTATTAAATTTACTCACGTGATTGTGTGTGAGTGTGAGTAGAAAAAATATGGTCGTGAGTGAGTGTGCGTGATTCAAAAATTCCTGTCGTGAGCGTGAGTCAAAAATCACTCACGCGCCCATCTCTATTTAGGGCCTAATTTTGTAAAACGCAACGCGGCTATTTACCTCGCGTTGGACAATTTTCTATTTTGTAAAACGCGGGGGCTGAACAGCTGTTTTTTTCGCGTTGACTTACGTGTTTTTAGAACAAATTGTATGGAAAATGGAATTTTGTAAAACGCAAGAGTTTTTTTCATCATTTGAAATGTCAAAATGATCACTTGAAATTTTGGGGCGTTGATGTAACAAAAATGCTTTTAAATAGCAAAATATAAGTTAATAATGTTGGAATATGTAAACATACAATAAAAAAGTAATAAATATGTAAAAAAATCTTCTCCGGCAGAAGAAAAACATCGAAAATAGCTTGACGGCCCATGGCTGTTTTCAACTAATTTATGTTTAAAATATAACATTTCTTTTGTTTACTTTTTTTTGTTCTCTTGTTTCTCAAATATTCTCTTTGTAGGTGTTGCCTTATCATATATATGTGTTTCCCCACGAAAATGGGTGTGTATCCCCTACAAAATGGGTAGGCAATTTTCTCAATTTTATAATATCTGGCAACACCGATTCTAATGTAATTGACATTTCAAGTGATAACGTAAAGATTGAACGCAAAAACGTAGTGATTTACAAAATTGCATTTTTTCAGCCTCGCGTTCACGTTAGCGTTGGTGATGTGTTCAACGCGAGTGATTTACAAAATTAGGCCCTTAGTACACAAAAACTTTAATGCTTTAAAATCGCCAACTTTGAATGCGTGTAAAAACAAATCTAGCGCTGAACTAGAAAAAAACCTTTGGGATTTTGTTATGTAAAATGTCAACGTTCATTTGCTTTTGATTTCATCCCATTCCGATTCGGAAAGTTCGACTTTGTATCACTGTATAATATTTTTTACTTTATGGAGGGTATCAGTACATTCGGCAAGGCCGAATTTTTTTCTAATTTTGCAGCTATACATTGTTTAAGATATTATTTTTTATTTCTGCTCAATTTTTAAAACATATTCAACCATAAATTTACTTACATACATCGAGAGTAGATGGGCGCTTCTTCTATAACATTTAATCTTGTGTTTAAGTATTTCAATATGTACCTACTTGTTTGTACACTTGAGGTGCATAAAAAAAAAAAGTTGATGTGTGTGAACGAAGCAGGGTGGTAGTAGTGGCAAGAGAATTATACATTTAGGAGAGGTCTTACAACATTTACACATAAACCCATCTCCCCCGCGATAAATGTTTAAAAATTTATTTTGATATTTACTCTTAAATATTACGCCCCCAAAAGGGGGCGAGGTAGTAAGAAATGGCATTTCCACAGATTGACGAACTTCATACTTGTTCAACAAATATGCAAAATCAATATGCAAAAACAAAACCAACAAGTAAAAAATTAAATTCGGCCTTGCCGAATGCAGTGATACCATCTACAATTTCAAAAATATTATTGAAAAAAACTTTATTTAAAAGGAAATTATTAAAAAAAAAAAAAAAAAAATTTTTTGAAAAAAAAATTTCCGCGAAAAAGAATTTTGGTAAAAAAATCCGCGATTTTTTTCTTTTTCTGTCAAAAATAAGTTCGTACTTGTTTAAATGCCGAATTAATGCATTTTGTATTTTTAGGTCATGTTGAATGTACTGAAATTTTTGAGGTGTGCTTACATTTTCGTTCATAACTTTTGAACCGCTTAACCGATATCGCTCAAATGCAATACCAAACTTCTCGGGAGAACTTCCAATAAATATGTTAAGTTTCAGTCATCCCTGTGCAATATTTAGTCCGCGACAGCATTTTCCACAGACAGACAGACAGACGGACATCGCTAGAATGTCTTAAAATCGATCGGGCATCATGAATATATATACTTTATGGGGTCCCAGACCGATATTTCGATGAGTTACAAACGGAATGACAAACTTATATATACCCTCTATCACTAAGTGGAGGGTATAAAAACGATTTCTCTCTGAAAATTTAAAAGTTTTTTTACAGAATTTAATAAACTTTCATTTAAAAATATTAAAAAAAATTAAACTGGCGTTTAAAAAAAAAATTAAAAAATTCAGAACCAGATCTGAATTTTTTCCAAAATCATATCGATAGCCCATACAAAACTTTCAAATAGATCTGTTTCGGAAACTTCAGAATTGTTGAGTTACAGTACACTCAAAAAAAAAATTTCTAGTAATTTTACAAGCTTTTTATCAATAATTATGTAATTTTACAAGCTTTTCACCAATAAAGTTGTTAACACCTTTATGACGCGATAAAACTTTCAAGGAATTCTCGTGACTTTACTAGATTTTTTGCCACCTCCTATTTTACGAGAATTCCTAGTAAAAATTACGAGCTTTTTTGTAATTTAACAAGCTCTTTACCAATAAAATTGTGAATTTACAACTTTTCTCGTGAATTTACTAGATTTTTTTGTAAAATTTTCTTGGAAATTTGTAAAATTACAAAAAAAAAATGTGAAATTAAAAAAAATTTAAATTTCAATCGAAATTTTTTTTTTGTTAAAAAAATGGAAAACTGTCAAATATTGGTAAAATGGGATTACGAGACTTTTTCTAGTAATTTTGCAAGTTTTTTTTTGGAGGGTATAAAAAAGAAATATTGGTCTTAGACCCCATAAAGTATACATGATCCTCGATCGATTTTAATGCGATTTAGTGACATTTAAAAGACAAATCTCTTGGTATTGCAATTCAGCAAAATCGGTCCACTATGGTTCAGAATCCATTTTTTTTTGGCATAAATTACAAAAAAGAAACAAAGTCGCTAGTTTTGAATCTGGAATTTTATCTCTTAACGCAATTAAAAATCGATTTAAAAAAAAAAATTTTTTTGGAAAATTTTTACAATTTTTAAAAAAAAAAAAAGAAAAAAAAAAAATCGAAAACAAATATTTTTCGTAATCATTTAGCTCGGCTGAAGGCAAAAAATATATTGAAAACAAGTAAGAAAATTATAGTCGGTCAAGACCGGCCACATAATACCCTACACCAGAGTTTCCCGGAAAATGGGTCCTATGGACCGATTAGATCTATTTTGTCAAATCTTTAATAAGGGTAAAAAACACTCACAAATCAAATTTGAGCGAAATGGGCTTCTATTTGTTGACAATAAACCGCTTTAACTGAAAATCGGGCGAAATTTTCACAAGGGGCCTAAGTCCAAAACTGGTCCGATGATTACACTGCGTGACAAAACTAACCACTATTTTAGAAAACAAGAGGTACGACCATCATTTCAATATATTTCGGACATGCTGAATCGAATGGCGTACTCCGTTTTTCGATGTATGGTACAGTTTTCTTGTAAAATGTCATTAAAGATTGGCTGATTTTCAGCTGCTTTTTTAACAAAAAAAATTCCAAAGCTAATGATTTTTAAATTTTATGGCATGGAAAACAAAGATATAACTTGTAGCAATATTTCTAATATAAATTTGGTTTAAAGCTTTTCATCTTAACCCCTTTAATTCGCGGATTTCTTAATTTTTTTAAGTTTTCGCGAAATTAACCGCTTAATTGGTCTCTTATAAAAAACTTGCATTTTGTGGATCATAAAGGCGTCCATGACACTACGAATAGTGGACAAAAAACATCTATGTTATATGGACCATCATGAAGAAAATCGCGAAAAACCGTGTTTTTGTATATGGCAGCATCACTTTAGGAGATGATTTGTGGCTTCATCTTTTGGTATATAATGTGGGAACCTTAAACAATGAACTGACCCAAAATTTGTCCAAAAAAGTTTTCATTTGCAAAAGTTATCTTAACAAAAACTGTTATTTCAGTGTTTGCGATACAATAATTATAGTTTTTGTTAAGATAACTTTTGCAAATGAAAACTTTTTTGGACAAATTTTGGGTCAGTTCATTGTTTAAGGTTCCCACAGTATATACTAAAAGATGAAGCCTCAAATCATCTCCTAAAGTGATGCTGCCATATACAAAAAAACGGTTTTTCGCGATTTTCTTCATGATGGTCCATATAACATAGATGTTTTTGTCTACTATTCGTAGTGTCATGGACGCCTTTATGATCCACAAAATGTAAGTTTTTTATCAGAGACCAATTTAGCGGTTAATTTCGCGAAAACTTAAAAAAATTAAGAAATCCGCGAATTAAAGGGGTTAAGATGAAAAGCTTTAAACCAAATTTATATTAGAAATATTGCTACAAGTTATATCTTTGTTTTCCATGCCATAAAATTTAAAAATCATTAGCTTTGGAATTTTTTTTGTTAAAAAAGCAGCTGAAAATCAGCCAATCTTTAATGACATTTTACAAGAAAACTGTACCATACATCGAAAAACGGAGTACGCCATTCGATTCAGCATGTCTGAAATATATAGAAATGATGGTCGCAACTCTTGTTTATTTTTTAGTGTTCCGCAGTGTTATCAGATTTTATTAGGTTATTTAAGTACGCGTTTAACATACACAAACAAAATTTTAATTAAATATTTTCTATTTTTATGAAATTTGAGAGATTTTTTTGAAAATCGGGAAGGTGGTTTGTATGGGGGCTACAAGAAGAGCTGCTCCGATTTCTTTAAAATTCGGAATGATGATTTGTGACGACAAAAAACGTTTACCTGCCAAATTTCGAAAATATACCTATTATAATATGCAGGGGCGTATCCAGGATTTTATTTCGCAGGGGCCCAAATTTTTTTTTTTTTTTTAATTTACATATCTATTTCTCCCGCCGTCTTTCCTTAGAAACAAAATGTAACTGATATTTTTTCTCACAAAAATTTAAAATTTTTGAAGATATGTCATACTTAAGACATTTTTCTATAGAAAAAGTGCCAGATTCTAAGACATTCCCAGGTTCTGACACATTTTTCCAATATAATAAATCACAGTTCCTAGGACATTTTTCTTATGGAACAAGCCTCAGATTCTGATACATTTTTACCATAGAAAAAGTCTCAGATTCTGAAAAATTTTTCCTATAGAAAAAATTTCTGATTCTCAACAGTCTCAGATTCTGAAATATTTTTCAAGTAGAAATAGTCTTAGATTCTCAGATATTTATCATATAGAAAAAGTCTCAGATTCTGAGAAATTTTTCGTTAGAAAAAGTCTCAGATTCAGAGAAATTTTTCGTTAGAAAAAGTCTCAGATTCTGAAAAATTTTTCCTATAAAAAAAGTCTCAGATTTTGATACATTTTTCCTATAAAAAAAGTCTCAGATTCTGAAACATTTTTCCTACAGAAAAAATCTTGGATTCTGAGGCATTTTTTCCCAAAGAAAAAGTCTCAGGTTCTGAGACATTTTTCCTTAAGAAAAATATCAGATTCTGAGACATTTATTCTATAGAAAAAGTCTTAGATTTTGAGACATTTTGCCCGTAAAAAAGTTTCAGATTCTAAGATTTTTTCCAGATAGAAAAAGTCTTAGATCCTGAGACATTTTTCCTATCAAACAAGTTTCAGATTTCCTGTCGAAAAAGTAATTTTTCCTATAGAAAATTCTAATACATTCCTAATCCTATAAAAAAACATCTGATTTTGATACATTTTTTCTAAAGAAGAGCCATCAGGTTCTAAAGAAAAGTATCAGATTCCCAGAAATTTTCTTATTAAAAAAGTCTCATATTCTGGACAAAGAAAAATTCTAAGATTCTGCGACATTTTTCCTATTGAAAAATTTTCAGATTCTGAAACATTTTTCCTACAGAAAATTCTCAGATTCTGAGACATTTTCATATAGAAAAATTCTCAGATTCTGAGACATTTTTTCGATAGAAGAATTCCAGATTCTAAAACATTTTTCTATTAAAAAAATTCTCAGGTTCTGAGACATTTTTCGTATAAAAAAATTCTCAGATTCTAAGAAATTTTTCGTATAGAAAAATTCTCAGATTTTGATACATTTTTCCTATGAAAAAAGTCTAAGAATCTTAGACATTTTTCCTAAGAAAAAGTCTCAGATTTTAACACATTTTATAATAAAAAAAAGTTTTAAATAGAATAGGTGTCTGATTTTGAGATATTTTTCCCAAAACAAAGGCCTCTGATTCTGAGATATTTTTATATAGAAAAAATCTCTGATTCTGAGACTTTTCTTAAAGAAAAAGTCTTTGATTCTTACAAGGGAAGTATCTCAACCCTTATGAACCGATTTGCATGAAACGTAAAATATATATAAAAGAGACAATTCTAAGGTTGGGGTGTCTCAGCTTATCGGCCATATCGCGGATTTAGGGGTTCAAAACAAGGGTCAAAAAATGGCAAAAAAATCGTTTTTTGGATTTTTCAGCCCGTTCTTTCGAAGAAACTATATGATGTTTACATATGAGAAGAAAGGTTTTTTTAATGCTTATCCAACGGTGGCATAACCTTGTAAAAGTTTGGCTTCGTTAAAAACTTTTTTCATGAAAATGTGTAAATTTTCGGGGGTATTTATATGAAGACATTGACCTACGATGTTGAAATGAATATGAAATAATCTTTATTAAATTTAAGTCGACACGTATTTTTGCTCTAGAGGATATTCCTATTAGTTCGGGAGTTATCGAAATTTTCCCGGAGGTCCACATTGTTTCATAAAGGGACATCGAAATTTTGCATCACTCATATGGCCGATAAGCCGAGACACCCCAACCTTAAAATCGTCTCTTTTATGTATATTTTAAGTTTCAGGCAAATCGGTTCATAAGGGTTGAGATACTTCCCTTGTTAGTAAAAGTCAAATTTTTTGAGACATCATATACATACATAGATACTATACTAAAAAGTGTCAGAATCTGGAACATTTTTTCAAAGGCAAAGTCTCAGATTCTAAGAAATTTTTTCTATAGAAAAGGTCAGAATAAATACCAGATTCTGAGAAGATTGCCATATGAACTAATAATAAATGTTAAAGTTATTACTACAAATTACTTACAATTAGATCTCTTTTTTGTATACAAAAAGCTTAAGTTTCTAAGACAGTTTTCCATTAGAATTTTAAGTTAAAACAAAATTAATGAAAAATTTTTAGATTTTGAGACATTTTCTGGCAGAAAAATTTTCAGATTCGAAAAGTTTTCCTTCAGAAAAAGTTGGAGATTCTGAAATGTTTTTACATTTTTTTAAGATGTTTTTTTACATTGTACATAATATTTTATACCAATTACTGAAATTTGTGAAATCATTTCGGGGGGGGGCCCGGGCCCCCGGCCCCCCCCCTGTATACGCCACTGATAATATGGTTATTATAGTCATTTGAGCCAAAACTAAAGAGGACCTTTGTATGGGGGCTAGGTCCAAATATGGACCGATTTTCTCCAATTTCAATAGCCTTCGTCCTTTTGAACATAATGGTTGGCACGCCATGTGATGAATAACCCTAATATGGATTATTACTCACAACAACACAAATAACATATTGTTGTAGTCCAATGGACTATCATATGTAAAATTGTTTTAAATATTTTTGTTGGTTATTGACAATCGTTGCCTTATTAGTGAGATTTCCATGCAAATGCATGTTTTTTGTCGATAGTCTAAAAACGATATCGACCAATTATCTTTCCGAATCAAGAAATTTGCGTTAAAATGGCATCGATTTGTTTTTGCATATTTTGCATATTGTGGTGAAAATGCATATTTTTGCATATTTTGGTTTTAAATGCATATTTTGTGCATATTTCCAACTTTTAAGTGCATATTTTTGCATATTTTGGCATAAATTAGCAAAAACCCAAGTTAAAATTTATTTGTTTCAAAAACTATTTAAATTTTTAAAAATTTATTTTGGAAATAAGAAAAATTATTTTTTTTTTATAGATTGTGTTAATTTCTAAAAAATCTTGCTTATATAAAGTTTTAAATGGTACTATTTAAACCCGGCTTTACTTTTTGCTTTTTAAGAAGTTTTTCCTATGACAACAAGATTTTTATTTTATTTTTTAGTGCATATTTTCAGGTTTTTTAGTGCATATTTTGAATTTTTTAGCGCATATTTTAAGCGCTTATTTTCGATTTTTTAGTACATGAAAATCTCATCCCTACTTATTAGTATGGTACAATTTCTTCGTCTTTCTAATTCTCATTGTGAATAGAGGCGAATATGTATTAATATTCTAGTTTGTGCACAAACGATTTGTCATTAGACTCGTTTTCTACTTTGTAGTAAATCGTTTCTATTTTTTGCTAAATAATCTTGACAATGGAATTTGACAAATTCCGAAACACGTGTCGATTAAGTCTTGCAAAACTGACCAACATAAATAAATTTAAAACAAAAAAAAAAATTTCTTGAAAATTATGCTATGAGAATATCATGGTTTTAATTAGTAAAGAAAATAATGACCTCGATCCAGAATAAACATCCTCAAAATAAAATGTCAAAGTATTACTCTTTCACTCCCCCTTTTGACGTTACGTTACTGCTTCCATTATAATGAAATATTTTGTTGTCATATTTATTGTTAACGTCAACACTCAATCTACATAGTTATTTTCTAAAAAAAAAAAAAATTTATATGTATAACCGTTTTTAAAACCGTTTTATGATCTTCCTATCGTATCATAAATAAAGTTGTCTCTTTGGTGGTAGATGTTTTAACAAAAACGCAGAAAACAAACGTTTCCTCAGCACAGATTGATTAAAACAAGCTTTACACTTAATTTTATGATGAGTTATAGCTATTATTAAAATGCAATTTGGTGTTGAAAGTAAACTAGATGCAATATTGAAATATATTTTTTATAACAACTATTGATTTTTCTTGTTTTCTGTAAGATTTATGGCTATTAGAAAAATCAATACAGATAATAAGATTTAAACAAGATACAAGATCTTAAAAAAAAAACATTTAAACATTCTTTTAAAAAACATTCACTCAACTTCGTTTAACTTTCTAAAAATGTTTAAGAATTTGAGATGTTTTTTATCAGAATCTGACAAAATGTATCAGAATCTTAGAAATTTTCTTTTTGATAAAAATGTCTCATAATTTGAGAAATTTTTCTATACGAAAAAATGTCTTAGAATCTAAAAATTTTTCTATACCGAAAAAATGTCTCAGAATCTGAGAATTTTTCTATACCGAAAAATGTCGTAGAATCTAAAAATTTTTCTTACGGGAAAAATGTCTCAGAATCTGAAAATTTTTCTATACGGAAAAATGTCTCAGAATCTGAGAAGTTTTCTATACGAAAAAATTTCTCAGAATCTGAGAAATTTTCTATACTGAAAAATGTCTCAGAATCTAAGAATTTTTCTATATGGAAAAATGTCTCAGAATCTAAGAATTTTTCTGTACGGAAAAATGTCTCAGAATCTAAGAATTTTTCTATACGGAAAAATGTCTAAGAATTTGAACATTTTTCTGTACGGAAAAATGTCTTAGAATCTGAGAATTTTTCTATACAAAAATGTCTCAAAATCAAATGTCTCAGAATCTCAGAAGTTTTCAATACGAAAAAATGTCTCAGAATCTCAGAAATTTTCTATACCGAAAAATGTCTCAAAATCTGACAGTTTTTCTATACGGAAAAATGTCTCAGAATCTGAGAATTTTCTATACGGAAAAATGTCTCAGAATCTTAGAATGTCTCAGAATCCGAGAATTTTTCTATACAGAAAAATGTCTCAGAAAAATGCATTTTTCTATACGAAAATACGTATCAGAACTTGAGAAGTTTTCTATATGGTAAAAATGTCTCAGAATCTGAGAATTTTTCTATTTGGGAAAAATGTCTCAGAATCTGAGAATTTTTTTATATTGGAAAAATGTCTCAGAATCTGAGAATTTTTGTATATTGGAAAAATGAAAAATGAATTTTTCTCAGAATTTTAGAATTTTTCTATTCGGAAAAATGTCTCAGAATCTGAGAATACACATGTCTCAGAAAAATGCATTTTTCTATTAGGACATACGTCTCAGAATCTGAGAATTTTTCTTTATGGTAAAAATGTCTCAGAATCTAAGAATTTTTCTAAATGGGAAAAATGTGTCAGAATCTGAGAATTTTTGTATATGGGAAAAATGTCTCAGAATATGAGAATTTTTCTATACGAAAAAATGTCTCAGAGTCGGTGAATTTTTCTATACGGAAAAATGTCTCAGAATCTGAGAATTTTTCTATACGGAAAAAATGTCTCAGAATCTGAGAATTTTTCTATACGAAAAATGTCTCGGAATCTGAGAATTTTTCTATACGGAAAAAATGTCTCAGAATCTGAAAAATTACTCAGAATCTAAAAATGTTTCTACAGGGTGATTCAGTCACGACCCGCCGAATTTTACCAGCGTATTCCTTGGCTCATTTCATGAAAATATGTCCATTACATACCATCCCCGAAAATGCAAGTGTGCGAAATGGCAGCGGTTTGAAAATTTTCGGATTGGTGGTCGAAGGGTAGTAGGGTAAAATTGATAACTTCTGAACCAACGGCTCGATTTTTGTGTTTTTGGGCTTGTTGGAAAGTTTTTTGGGAGACCTTTCAAAAACAATAACAAAAAAAATTAAAAAAAGAGAAATCGTTGAGATACAGAGCTTTAAAAATAAAATTTGAAAAAAAAGTCATGAAAATTTTCACATAACCTCAATTTGCTCAGCCAGATGGCAGGTAACTTATGTTTTTTTTTTCCCTTGAAAGATAGCCCTACCTCTTACATTTCCAAAATGCCCTAGAAGAAGCCCATAGGTCTTACCGTTCCGAGGTTATGACCATTTGACCATTTGAAATAAGATCTTAAACTTGTTAATTTACAAAAACAAATGAATGTGTGCTGTTATTTCACCTCCAAACCCCAAAAAAAAAATTGTTTGCATTTCAGTCAATTGGTCATAACTTTAGAACAGAATGACCTCTGGGCTTCATTTAGGGCATTTTGGAAAGGTAAGAGGTAGGGCTATCTTTCAAGGGGGAAAAAACATAAGTTGCCTGCCATCTGGCTGAGCAAATTTAGGTTATGTTCAAATTTTCATGACTTTTTTTCAAATTTTATTTTTAAAAGCTCTGTATCTCGACGATTTCACTTTTTTTTTATTTTTTTGTTATTGATTCTGAAAGGTCTCCCAAAAAACTTTCTAACAAGCCCAAAAACAAAAAAATCGGTCCCTTTGTTTAGAAGTTATAAATTTTACCCTACGACCACCAATCCGAAAATTTTCAAACCGCTGCCATTTCGCACACTTGCATTTTCTGGGATGGTATGTAATGGACATATTTTCATGAAATGAGCCAAGGAATACGCTGGTAAAATTCGGCGGGTCGTGACTGAATCACCCTGTATACGTAAATATGTCTCAAAATCTGAGAATTTTTCTATACGGAAAATTGTCTCAAAATCTGTATTTTTTTTTTTATAAGGAAAAATGTCTCGAATCTTGGAATTTTTCTATACGGAAAAACGTCTCAGAATCTGAGAATGTTTCTTTACGGGAAAAATGTTTTTTTATACGGAAAAATGTATCAAAATCTATCCAGGAAAAATGTCTCTGAGAATTTTATTCTAAACGAAAAATGTCACAGAATCTAAGAGTTTTGAGAATTTTTCTATACGGAAAAATGCCTCAGAATTTTAGATTTTTTTTGTCTCAGAATCTAAAAATTTGTTTGTACTAAAAAATATCGTAAAATCTAGGAAATTTTCCTATACGGAAAAATGTCTCAGAATTTGTGAATTTTTTTTATAAGGAAATATGCCAGAATCTACTTTTTTATACGCAAAAGTGTTTCAGAATGTGAGGAAAATCTATCGGGAAAATGTCTCAGAATCTGAAAAGTTTTTCTTCGAATTATATCTGGTCTGATCTACTCATATATAACAAAATATAATTGTATCTGTTCAGATCTATCAGATCCCGATTTAGGAGCTGTTATTAATCCGATTTGGTATGATCATATCAAACTAAATATGATCAAATCAGAACAAATGTGGACAGGCACAGGAAGTGGTGTGCACTGCTCTGAGTTAGGTATTGATGAATCTTACCGCTTGGAGAATGATTGTAGCATTTTTCAGGCCGAGGTCTATGCGATCGCCAAGGCAGCTGAGCTAATCTCGATGAGGCCAATATTCTACAGCGATATTGCTTTCTTCATCGACAGCCAAGCGGCTTTAAAGGCGTTGACTACGGATAATATCAACTCCAAGGTAGTCAGCCGCTGCCACAGAGAACTACAAGTTCTCAGGGAGCAGCATAATATACGACTGTGCTGGGTACCTGGTCACAAGGATATTAAAGGTAATGAGAAAGCGGATGTGCTTGCGAAGGCAGGCGCAAGCCTTCCACATAAGCTCGCCGTTGAGGGAATTTTTCCACCACTCTACCTTACTTTTCACAATATTAAGCTGGACACTAGAAACAAGTGGATTAATAGATGGACGACATCAAATGATAGCATACAGACGAAAATGCTATGGGATGAAAAATCGCAAGGTAACAGCAAAATTCTTCTGGATATGGACAGAAGACAGATAAGATCAGTGATAAACCTTATCACGGGGCACAGTAAACTCGCAAAACACATGGTAAGAATCGGGGTTATGGCAAACGACACTTGCAGATGGTGCAATGAGTCGAAGACAGCTTCCATTTCTTATGTGAATGCCCTGCATTATCATTTAGACGATTTAAATGTTTAGGTTCTTACGTCTTTCAGGATCTTCAGGACCTACGAGGTATAAACCCTTGGCTACTAATGTCATTCATCAAAGCGTCGAAGTGGGAAACGTAAAAATACGTGTTTAAATGGAGAGAAGGAAGGAAACAATAGCAGGAATCATAATGGGCCAAACATTGGCCTCTATGGATGTCATTCCCAAAAACTTTTATGTTTTGGGGATTGGCGTCATCCTCACTAACCTAACCTAACCTTCTTAAATGAAAATATGTTTCAAAAACAAAAAAATCGTTCTTTAGAAAATTTGTTTCAAAATCTGAAAATTTCTCTAAAATGTTAAACTCTCCAATATAAGAATTCATTCTTCAAAAATTTCTCACACTCCGATTTTATAATTTTAAGTATTTTTCTTAAAAATAAACAAAACAAATTTTTGAAACAATTGATTAACTTAAATTTTTTCTTTCTTAAATTTTTCCTTTCCAGGGTCGCCATACAAAAACTGGTCAATTGGCTGCCATAAAGGTGATGGATGTCACCGAAGACGAAGAAGAAGAAATCAAATTAGAAATTAATGTTTTGAAAAAATACTCAAATCATCGCAATATAGCCACATATTATGGTGCTTTCATTAAGAAATCACCGCCCGGCAAAGATGATCAACTCTGGTTGGTAATGGAATATTGTGGTGCTGGTTCCGTAACCGATTTAGTCAAATCAACAAAAGGACAAAGTCTCAAAGAAGAATGGATTGCATATATATGCCGTGAAATATTGCGTGGTCTCGCCTATTTACATTCGAACAAAGTTATACATCGTGATATTAAAGGACAAAATGTTTTACTCACCGATAATGCCGAAGTTAAGCTCGTTGATTTCGGTGTATCAGCACAATTGGATCGTACAATCGGTAGAAGGAATACCTTTATCGGTACGCCATATTGGATGGCACCCGAAGTTATTGCATGCGATGAAAATCCCGAAGCCACCTATGACAATCGTTCAGATTTATGGTCACTGGGTATAACGGCCTTAGAAATGGCCGAATCACAGCCGCCATTGTGCGACTTACATCCGATGAGAGCTCTATTTTTGATACCACGTAATTCACCGCCACGTTTGAAATCGAATCGAAAATGGTCAAAGAAATTTCAAACATTTATAGATACAGTACTTGGTAAGTTTTTTTTTAAAGTGGCTTTATATGAGTTTAGTTTGATTTTTAATTTCTCCTTTTTCTCTCCCTTTTTCAATTCCAGTGAAAGATTATCATCAGAGGCCTTATACAGAACAATTGTTAAAGCATGCTTTTATTAAGGATCAACCCACAGACCGTCAAGTTCGTATCCAATTGAAAGATCACATTGATCGTTGTAAAAAACGTAAACAAGAAAAAGAACGCGAAGATTATCGCTACTCGGGCTCCGATAATGATGATGACGAACCACAAATTGCTGGCGAACCTAGTTCAATTATCCAAGCACCGGGTGATACGTTACGTCGTAATTTCCAACAAATACAAGAGGGTCGCATTGCGGCTGAACAACAACAGCAGCAGCAACAAATGGCTGCTGTAGCTGCAGCACAAGCTGCCGCTGCACAGGCACAACAACAGCAGCAACAGGCGGCGGCACAGGCTCAACAGCCACAGGCAAATCGTAATCAGAAACCACCATCGGTAAGTTTTTTTTTCTTTTGTTGGAATACAAATATTTGAAAAATTAAATTCGAAAAAAAAAATATTTCGAAAAGATGAATCGATATTTGAAAATGATCAATTGATATTTGAAAATGACCAATAGATATTTGAAAGAGATCAATTGCTGTTTGAAAATTATCAATTTATTTTCGAAAGAAATCAGTTCAAATTCGAAAAGATCAATTGATATTACAAAGAAATCAATTCAAAATTGAAAATATCATTTGAAATTCGCAAATATCAAGTGAAATTCGACAATATCAATTTGAGAAGTTTAATTAATCAAAAAAGATTGTTTGAAATTCCTTTAAGATCAATTGATTTTCGAAAAATATCAATTATAGTTCGAAAAAAATCAATTGACATTTGAATAAGATCTTTTTAGTTCGAAAAATATTAATTGTCATTAAAACAATCATTTAAAATTCGAAAACAGATTAGTTGACATTTGAAAAAGATGAATTGAAACTCGAAAACAAACATTTTAAATTCGATAAATATCAAAGCCGATCAATTGAAATTCGAAAAAGGTCAATTGGCATTGACAGAATCTGAGACATTTTTCCTAAAGAAAAAGTTTCAGAATCGGAACAATTTTTCCTATAGAAAAAGTCTTAGAATCTGAGATATTTTTTCTATAGAAAAAGTTTCAGAAACTGGGACATTTTCTGTATAGAAAAAGTCTCAGAATCTAAGACATTTTTGGTATAGAAAAAGTCTCAGAATCTGAAACATTTTTCCTATAGAAAAAGTCTCAAATCTGAGACATTTTTCCTATAGAAAAAGTCTCAGAATCTGAGACATTTTTCGTATAGAAAAAGAATCTGAGACATTTTTCCTGTAGAGAAAGTCTCAAAATCTGAGATATTTTTCGTATAGAAAAAGTCTCAGAATCTGAGACATAATCTGAGACATTTTTCGTATAGAAAAAGTCTCAGAATCTGATAAATTTTTTGTATAGAAAAAGTCTCAGAATCTGCAACTTTTTTCGTATAGAAAAAGTCTCAGAATCTGAAACATTTTTCGTATAGAAAAAGTCTCAGAATCTGAGACATTTTTCGAAAAGAAAAAGTCTCTGAATCTGAGACATTTTTCGTATAGAAAAAGTCTCTGAATCTGAGACATTTTTCGTATAGAAAAAGTCTCAGAATCTGAGACATTTTTTGTATAGAAAAAGTCTCAGAATCTGAGACATTTTTGGTATAGAAAAAGTCTCAGAATCTGAGACATTTTTCGTATAGAAAGTCTCAGAATCTGAGACATTTTTCGTATAGAAAAAATCTCTGAATCTAAGACATTTTTCGTATAGAGAAAATCTCTGAGTCTAAGACATTTTTCGTATAGAAAAAGTCTTAGAATCTAAAACTTTTTTTGTATAGAAAAATAATCAGAATCTGAGACATTTTTCCTGTAGCAGAAGTCTCAGAATCTGAGACATTTTTTCTGTAGAAAGTCTCAGAATCTGAGAAATTTTTCCTGTAGAAGAAGTCTAAGAATCTGAGATATTTTTCCTATAGAAAAAGTTTTAGAATCTGAGACATTTTTGGTATAGAAAAAAACTGAGAATCTGAAACATTTTTCCTATACCCAGTCTCAAAATCTGAGGCATTTTTCCAATAGAAAAAGTCTCAGAAAAATTTTTCGTATAGAAACACTCAGAATCAGACATTTTTCGTATAAAAAAAGTCTCAGAATCTGAAACATTTTTCGTATAGAAAAAGTTTTAGAATCTGAGACATTTTTTGTATAGAAAAAGTCGCAAGATCTGAGACATTTTTTGTATAGAAAAAGTCGCAAAATCTGAGACATTTTTCATATAGAAAAGGTCTCAGAATCTAAGACATTTTTCGTATTGAAAAAGTATCAAAATCTGAGACATTTTTCGTATAGAAAAAGTGTCAGAATCCGAGAAATTTTTTTATAAAAAAATTTTCAGAATTTGAGACATTTTTCGTATAGCAAAATTTTCAGATTCTGAGACATTTTTTGTATAGAAAAATTTTCAGAATCTAAGAAATTTTTCGTATAGAAAATTTTCAGAATCTGAGACATTTTTCGTATAGAAACATTTTTAGAATCTGGGGCATTTTTCGTATAGAAAAAGTTTCAGTATCAGAGACATTTTTCGTATACAAAAGTCGCAGAATCTGAGACATTTTTCCTTTAGAAAAAGTCGCAGAATCTGAGACATTTTTCCTATAGAAAAAGTCGCAGAATCTGAGACATTTTTCCTATAGAAAAAGTTCGCAGAATCTGAGACATTTTTCCTATAGAAAAAGTCGCAGAATCTGAGACATTTTTCCTATAGAAAAAGTCGCAGAATCTGAGACATTTTTTCTATAGAAAAAGTCGCAGAATCTGAGACATTTTTTCTATAGAAAAAGTCGCAGAATCTGAGACATTTTTCGTATAAAAAAATCTAAGAATCTGAGACATTTTTCCTATAGAAAAAGTCGCAGAATCTGAGACATTTTTCCTATAGAAAAAGTCGCAGAATCTGAGACATTTTTCCTATTGAAAAAGTCGCAGAATCTGAGACATTTTTCCTATAGAAAAAGTCGCAGAATCTGAGACATTTTTCCTATAGAAAAAGTCGCAGAATCTGAGACATTTTTCGTATAAAAAAGTCTAAGAATCTGAGACATTTTTCCTATAGAAAAAGTTTCTGAATCTGAGACATTTTTCCTATAGAAAAAGTCGCAGAATCAGAGACATTTTTTCTATAGAAAAAGTCGCAGAATCTGAGACATTTTTCCTATAGAAAATGTCGCAGAATCTGAGACATTTTTCCTATAGAAAATGTCGCAGAATCTGAGACATTTTTCCTATAGAAAAAGTCTCAGAATCTGAGACATTTTTCATATAGAAAATGTCTCAGAATCTGAGACATTTTTCATATAGAAGAAGTCTCGGAATCTGAGATATTTTTCCTATAGAAAAAGTTTCAGAAGCTGAGACATTTTTGGTATAGAAAAAAACTCAGAATCTGAAACATTTTTCCCATAGAAAAAGTCTCAAAATCTGAGGCATTTTTCCTATAGAAAAAGTCTCAGACAAATTTTTCGTATAGGAAGACTCTGAATCTGAGAAATTTTTCGTATAAAAAAAGTCTAAGAATCTGAAACATTTTTCGTATAGAAAAAGTTTCAGAATCTGAGACATTTTTCGTATAGAAAAAGTTTCAGAATCTGAGACATTTTTTGTATAGAAAAATTTTCAGAATCTGAGACATTTTTCGTATAAAAAAAAGTGTCAGAATCTGAGACATTTTTTGTATAGAAAAATTTTCAGAATCTGAGACATTTTTGGTGTAGCAAAATTTTCAGAATCTGAGACATTTTTCGTATAGCAAAAATTTTCAGAATCTAAGAAATTTTTCGTATAGAAAAAGTCCAAAATCTAAGACATTTTTCGTATAGAAAAATTTTCAGAATCTGAGACATTTTTCGTATAAAAAAATTTTCAGAAACAGAGACATTTTTTGTATTTGGAAAATTTTTAGAATCTGGGACATTTTTTGTATAGAAAAAGTTTCAGTATCTGAGACATTTTTCCTATAGTAAAAGTCGCAGAATCTGAGACATTTTTCCTATAGAAAAAGTCGCAGAATCTGAGACATTTTGCCTATAGAAAAAGTCGCAGAATCTGAGACATTTTTCCTATAGAAAAAGTCGCAGAATCTGACACATTTTTCCTATAGAAAAAGTCGCAGAATCTGAGACATTTTTCGTATAAAAAAAGTCTAAGAATCTGAGACATTTTTCCTATAGAAAAAGTTTCTGAATCTAAGACATTTTTCCTATAGAAAAAGTTTCTGAATCTGAGACATTTTTCCGATAGAAAAAGTCTCAGAATCTGCAAAATTTTTCGTATAGAAAAAATCTCAGAATCTTAAACATTTTTCCAATAGAAAAAGTCTCAAAATCTGAAACATTTTTCCTATAGAAAAGGTCTCAGAATCTGAAACATTTTTCGTATAGAAAGTCTTAGTATTTGAAAAAAAAAAATTATAGAAAGTCTCAGAATAGAAAGTATAAAATGCAGTATTACGCTTTAATTTTAATTTTTTATTATAATTGTGCTGAATTTTCATTTTAACAATTAATAAATATTTATATATTTCCTCCTGCTCCAGCGTGATCAACGTCAACAAATTGAAGAACCTGGACCACCATCACGTCCAGCATTACCACAACGTTTAATTGTAGTACCCGATCCTCCACATGCCAATCGACCATTGCCACCAACACCCAAAGCATCTGAACAACCAACTGCCCAAACCCCCCAACAACAGCAACGTAATTCACAAAATAATTTCAAGCCATCGGTATGTAGAAAAAGTTTTGTTAAACTGTCTAAAAATCAATTCATAATGTTTATATCATAGTAAATATTTGGCCCCAAACTTACCTGCATTTGTTGTGTAATATTGTATAATGTAAAATTACTCCCGGTTATCAATAATAATCATATTATTTTTTTAATAATTATCATCATAATGACATTTTGTATATATTCCAAAAAATCTAAAACCTTTAAACGACCCCAACCCCAGTATAATTATCATGTATTTTAGAAATCGTATTTTTACACCATTTTAAGCTGTTAATAACAAAATTATTTTTTTTTTTTAATAAATTTATGGAAAAATCGGTCTGGGGCCCCATAAAGTATATGGGGCATTCCATGTCAAATCGGACACTTTGAAATAAAAATGAATGGGGGTCGGTCTCACTAATGATCCCTCTCGGACGCACCATTGGACCGGTAGAAGCTGATTAAATAAAACAAACTTACAAAAAATAAAAAAAAAATGTATGGGGACCGCCTTAACAGTTAAAGATAGAGGGTAGCCGTGTTCAGAGAAAATGTTTGGACTAAAAAAATATTGTGGGTCGGTCATACATTTTGTTCCTCTAAGGGCACTATTAGGGCAGTTAGAGCGGTTGGAACAAATTTTAAAAAATGTCGTTTTGTGTGGGAGCCCCCTTAGAAATTGGGGATAAGGTATTAGTTTGTTCCAAAGAAATGTTAAGACGTAAAAATTAATGGGAGTCGGTCTTATAAAGGACCCCTCTATGACGCACCATTAGAGCAGTAGAAATGATTTTAAGATTGAAAAATTACAATAAAATTTTTTCAAAAAATTTTAAAAAATAGTAATAATCGTTATCCCACGATCTTCGTGGGCAAAAAATTTGTAGAATTGATAGAAGTTTTACACAAAAAAATTTCAAAAAAATCGAAGAGTACAAACATTTTCAAAAATGAGATTTAAATTTTAAAACTTAAAAATCGCATACTAGAGCGCTTTTAAGAATTTTTTGGGATTTTTTTTTAGAAAGTACGTAAAAAAACAAAAATTTTGAAAAAAAAAAAAAATTAAATTTGGACCATTATTGAAAAAGTTATGATTAAAAGAAGTTTGAGTAAAGGAACAAAATTCCAATTTTTCAAAATTCGATATCTTTTGAACGGGTCATCAAAAAAATCTGAAAATTTACCACGAAGGAGTTTTCTAAGGGTACTGAAAACTGTAAACAAATTGGGAAAATCTAAAAAAAGTTTTTCAAAGTGTCCGATTTCACATGGAATGCCCCATATATATTATTGATTAGTGATCGATTCTTAGACATTCTAGCGATGTCCGTATGTCTGTCTGTGGAAATGGCGATCACGGCCAAAATATTACACGGAGATGACTGAAACTTAACATATTTATTGGATGTTCTCCCAAGCAGTTTGGTATTGCATTTGAGAGATATCGGTTTAGCGGTTCAAAAGTTATGAACGAAAATGTAAGGACATCCCAAAAATTTTGGTACATTTAACATAACCTAAAAATACAAAATGTTTTAATTCGGCTGCTGGTTGACATATGTGAACATAATTGAACACCAATTGGTATTTAAACAAGTACGAACACATTTTTTGACAAAAAAATAAAAAAATTGCGGATTTTTTTTTACTAAATTTTGTTTTTTTGCGGAATTTTTATACCCTCCACTTAGTGATAGAGGGTATATATAAGTTTGTCATTCCGTTTGTAACTCATCGATATATCAGTCTGGGACCCCATAAAGTATATATATTCACGATGCCCGATCGATTTTAAGACATTCTAGCGATGTCCGTCTGTCCGTCTGTCTGTCTGTGGAAAATGCTCTCGCGGACAAAATATTGCACAGAGATGACTGAAACTTAACACATTTATTGGAAGTTCTCCTGAGAAGTTTGGTATTGCATTTGAGCGATATCGGTTCAGCGGTTTAAAAGTTATGAACGAAAATGTAAGCGCACCTCAAAAATTTCAGTACATTCAACATAACCTAAAAATACAAAATGCTTTAATTCGGCTTCTGGTTGACATATGTTAACATAATTGAACACCAAATGGTATTTAAACAAGTACGAACATATTTTTTGACAAAAAAAAAAAAAAAAATCGCGGATTTTTTTTTTACCAAAATTTTTTTTCGCGGAAATTTTTTTCAATTTTTTTTTTTAAAGTAATTTCCTTTTAAATAAAGTTTTTTGCAATAATCTTTTTGAAATTGTGGAGGGTATCACTACATTCGGCAAAGCCGAATTTAACTTTTTTACTTGTTTAAATTATGGAGGGTGTCAATACATTTGGCAAAGCCGAATTTAACTTTTTTAATATGAAATTTTTTAAAAATTTTTTAAAACTTAAATTAACTGCAGTTTTATTTAAAACAGCTTAAAATGGTTTAGAAAATAATCATAACATATTTTTTATATTCTTTGTTTTCTTTAAAAGTTGTATCTTAATTTTTTTTTAATTACTTTTATTTATTATATTTGATTTTTTTTTTCTATTAATTTTATTTTCATGTTAAAATCAATTATATTATGATGTGTTGTGGCCCTCTATTCCCACCCCCAAAAAATGTAAAACAAAATATATATCTCCAATATTATTATCATCATCATAATCATCATCAACATCCAACAACAAATTGCATAAATATTGTTAAATATTTTTAATAAATAATTAAAAAATATTATCA
The DNA here is from genome assembly GCA_963921195.1 of Pegoplata infirma. Classification (NCBI taxonomy): domain Eukaryota; kingdom Metazoa; phylum Arthropoda; class Insecta; order Diptera; family Anthomyiidae; genus Pegoplata; species Pegoplata infirma. Next base: position 127,399,669 of record OY992539.1, on the reverse strand, counting down.
AACACATATAAACCTACACAAACACATCACACCACACCAATCCAACCAACACACTCCTACTCAATATTTTGTAAATACATCATCCTGTAAAATATTTACACTTGCTTACAACATCACCTACACTCGACTACAACCAACAACAGTTACCACCAAGGAGACCTGAGGTATGTTTTTCGTTATTGTTTTATGTTTTTTTTTTTTTTGCTACTTTTCCAAGTTTAGTTTTATTTTTATGTTTGGAAACTTTTTCTTTTGGTTATTATATTATTATTTCAACCTCTTTTTGTATTTTTGCCTTGAGTTTATTATATCCTTATGTGTATCCTTCATTCACACAATCACATATTATACTCTCTATAGTTATACTCTCTAGTTGTCTATCTACATTTATATATAATTTGCTTGTAAAAAAAAAATCACTTGTATCCTTCCCCACCCATATTCCATAACATAACAACAAATCACTGATACTTCAATACATAAATCTTATAAAATTCATTTACAGAGCTTTGAGAGATTTTTTTTTATGCAGGGACCCAGTTGGTAAAATAAAATTACTTCTGACATACTACTGACTCTGCCTTTATGAAATTGGTGATATCTTCACACAATTTTTCCAAAGGTTCCCAATGACATGTAACCAGTTGGTCAGCAGTGCTCAAACGTATCGGTGGCCACCAACAATTCGTTTAAACAACCGCTGACCAACTGCAGACATGTGTGTATTTGCATGTCCTTGCAATCCTTAAAAAGTGTATCCTTGAAGTACTTAAAGTGTTACAAACAAATACCAACAAGTGTTTTTCTAGTTTTGCAAGTCTCATAAAATGTGGCCAAAATCTGCTGCAATATAATACATTTTTATTCAAATTTCAATAATTTTTTTTGGCTTTCGCCCTTTTCCATTTAAGTAAAAATTAAAGTCCAATCTTGGCCTAAGGACGATCCTATTGAAATTGGAAAAAAACGGCCCATGTTTAGATCTAGCCCCCATACAAAGGTTCTCTATTAATTTGGTACAAATGACTCTAATAACCGTTTTATTATAGATATCCTTTCGAAATTTGGAAGGTAAAAGTTTTTTGTATATGGGGCATTCCATGTCAAATCGGACACTTTGAAAAACTTTTTTTTATATTTTCCCAATTTGTTTACAGTTTTTTGTACCCTTCGAAAACTCCTTCGTGGTAAATTTTCAGATTTTTTTGATTACCCATTAAAAAGATATCGAACTTTTAAAAATTGGTAGTTTGTTCCTTTAATCAAACTTCTTTTACTCATAACTTTTTCAATATGGGTCCAAATTTCAATTTTTTTTTTTTCAAAATTTTTGTTTTTTTGCGTACTTTTAAAAAATCTTAAAAGCGCTCTAGTATGCGATTTTTAAGTTTTAAAATTTAAATCTCATTTTTGAAAATGTTTGTACTCTTCGATTTTTTTTGAAACTTTTTTTTGTAAAACATTTTTTTTGCCCAGAAGGATCGTGGGATAACGATTATTACTATTTTATAAAATTTTTTGAAAAAAATTTATTGTAATTTTCCAATCTTAAAATCATTTCTACTGCTCCAATGTTGCGTCATGGAGGGCTCATTTATAAGACGGACCCCCATTAACTTTTACGTCACAACATTTCTTTGGAACAAACTAATACCATGTCTCCAATTTCTAAGGGGCTCACACACAAAACGACATTTTTTAAAATTTGCTCCAACCGCTCTAACTGCCCTAATAGTGCCCTTAGAGCAACAAAATGTATGACCGACCCACAATATTTTTTTAGTCCAAACATTTTCTATGAACACACCTACCCTCTATCTCTAACAGTTAAGGCGGTCCCCATACAATTTTTTTTATTTTTTGTAAATTTGTTTTATTTAATCAGCTTCTACCGGTCTAATGGTGCGTCCGAGAGGGGTCATTAGTGAGACCGACCCCCATTTATTTTTACCCTACAACATTTTTTCAAAACATACCTACGCCCTATCTCCACTCCCAAAGTAGGCTCCCATACAAATAACAGTTGGAGCAAATTTTATAAAAATTTAATTTTGTATGGGAGCCTACTTATGGAGTGGAGATAGGGCGTAGGTATGTTTTGAAAAAATGTTGTAGGGTAAAAATAAATGGGGGTCGGTCTCACTAACGACCCCTCTCGGACGCACCATTGCACACTGGGTAATTTGAGCCAATTTTTAGGCCAAAAATAATTACAGCCAAAGTTTTAGACCGATATGGCTGAAATTTTAAATCTAAGAGTTTTTTGTGAACACGCACAGCTGGATTTTATTAATTTGGTAATCGTGGAAATTTTTAGGGTTGCCACCATACGAAAAAAAGGGAAAATACTGAATATCTCGAAAACGAATAGGCTAATTTTTTTGAAACTCGGCACGAAGAAAATACGCAAGAAGGCTAACAAAATGGCACATAAACCATTTTGTTTGATTTTGCTGAAAAAAGCTGTTATTTTTTGAGTGGGCCTTGTACCACCTTAACGAAAAATTTTCAAAAAAAGTTCGTACTATTTCCTTCAACGAAGCCAAATATTGGTTTAAAACATTATTCTAATCAATTTTACTGACAACAAAATTATAAACAGCAACAGGGTTTTTTCTCTCAGTTCTTTTCCCAATCCAAACGTTAGAAAGTTCAAGATATGGCAAGATGAGGCTGTCTGAAAGAAAATTGATATCTCAAAAAGTGCAAAAAAGTGCAACGGAAAATAAAAAAAAATGAATTCAGAATTATTTTCTTTAAATTTTTCATCAATCAAAAACACGGCACACCACGGCTAACATTATTAAAAGCTTATGCGAAGTTTATATTCATTGAAAAAGTCATTTATTTAAGGTTAAGTTATAATTACACGTTTTGTTAAAAAAAGCAATAACGTCCACCAAAATATTTTGCTATTTTTTTATTACTTAATATCCCCTCTCTTCTCCATATTATACACGATATCCTTCTTTATGTTTAATAGCTGAAAAAATCGTTTGAATTTATATCAAAATTAGGCGTTTTATATTGCACTGTGCACGTTGCTTGAAAATGCCGAATTCGACTGCCCGTCAATCAGTTTATATTTGTTTTTTGGAAAAACCAAATATGCAGTTATTTGCTTTAATATTTTCTAAATCGAACGTAATTAACAAAAACATTATTATTGTTAGTTCGAAAAATGATTTTTGGCCAAGATTTCGGTTCAAATTACCTACTGTGCATTGGACCGGTAGAAGCTGATTAAATAAAACAAATTTACACAAAATAAAAAAAAATTGTATGGGGACTGCCTTAACAGTTAAAGATAGAGGGTAGGTGTGTTCAGAGAAAATGTTTGGACGAAAAAAATATTGTGGGTCGGTCATACATTTTGTTGCTCAAAGGACATTATTAGGGCAGTTAGAGCGGTTGGAACAAATTTTAAAAAATGTCGTTTTGTGTGGGAGCCCCCTTAGAAATTGGAGATAGGGTATTAGTTTGTTCCAAAGAAATGTTAAGACGTAAAAATTAATGGGGGTCGGTCTTATAAAGGACCCCTCTATGACGCACCATTGGAGCAGTAGAAATGATTTTAAGATTGAAAAATTACAATAAAATTTTTTAAAAAAATTTTAAAAAATAGTAATAATCGTTATCCCACGATCTTCCTGGGCAAAAAATTTGTAGAATTGAAAGAAGTTTTACACAAAAAAATCGAAAAGTACAAACATTTTCAAAAATGAGATTTAAATTTTAAAGAAGAAGTTATGATTAAAAGAAGTTTGAGTAAAGGAACAAACTACCAATTTTTAAAAATTCGATATCTTTTGAACGGGTCATCAAAAAAATCTGAAAATTTACCACGAAGGAGTTTTCGAAGGGTACTAAAAACTGTAAACAAATTGGGAAAATCTAAAAAAAAAGTTTTTCAAAGTGTCCGATTTCACATGAGTTGAGTTGAGTTGAGTTGAGGGTGGGTTGTACAAGCCTAAAAATAAGTAAATTTTCTAGGCAAGTCCATGGCGCTCAGACTTAAAATAGTCCATTGTACCGTACCCTGTGTTTCAGGAATGTCCCATATATTCACATGGAATGCTCCATATACAAATCACCATTCCGAATTTTAAAGCAATCAGTTTCTCTCATATTTACATCTTCCCGATATTTACATAAATCACTTAAATTTCATGAAAACAGAAAATATTTAATAAAAATTTTGTTTGTATGTGTTTAATGCGTACTTTAATAACCTAATAAAATGTGATTATAATCAGAGCATTTTTGGACTTAGACCTCATGTGAAAATTTCGCCCGATATTCAGTTAAAGCGGTTTATTGGCAACAAATAAAAGCCCATTTTACTCAAATTTGGTTTGTGAGTGTTTTTTTAACTTATTAAAGATCTAACAAAAGACAGATACAATCGGTCCATCTTTGGACTTGGGACCCATTTTCCGGAAAACACTGGTGTAGGGTATCATATGGTCGGTCTTGACCGACTATAATTTTTTTGTTTTTTCTTGTTTTTTGTACAATTTCTATCCTGAAAATTTTACATTCTCTCAAAGCTCTGTAAACAAACAAATTTATAACAAAAAATGAATAAAAACAAAATTTCATTATACAATTTATCCTTACACTTTACACCACTTACAACAACTCAATTGGAGGTTATACTACTTTTTTTTATAATATTCTACACCTAACACTTGATACCACAATATGTTGCCAAAAAAAAAGAACAACTTTCCAAATTGGAGACTATATAAAAGAGGTGGAGCAAATTTTACTTTTTTTCGAATTTTAAAATCTTCGGGGTCGGAATAGTGAAGACCAATAGGGTCAATGTCGTGGTTCAAAAAAATATTTTTTTTTACTATCTTCGGAACTTTCCGATGATCAAGTCATAAAAGGAACCCAAACCAATTTCCCTACAGGTCTAATAATTTTTTGTGTTAATATTGACCCTAAAAGTTAACTTTTCCGACCACGACGATTTTGTAATTCCAAAAAAAGGAAAATTTTCTCCACCCTACTATACAACGTACTAGAGTGGAATGAATAAATCAATTTTTCATATCAGTTTGAAATGGCCTAGTTAAATCGCTTTAATGAAAAAATCTTGTATCGTAATTTTAAATTAATATACCAATAAGTCAAATTTTCATAAAATATCAAGTGATATCTCAAAAGCATTTCGATCTATTTTATCATTCATTTTACGGAAATTGTGTGTCTTCCGTTATTGGTCAATTGACAACAAAGACATCACAATTTATTCATCCCACTCTTGTGTATACGTTACTCAGAACATTGTTTATTTATTAGTGTTGTCAAGTATTCGACAACGACGTTTAATCGGCTAATGGATTATTTGGTTATTAGCGTCGATAAATAGAAAATTTGTCAAATCGTTCAGAATAGCCATTTTAAATTTCATTCAATTGGGCTTTTCTGAATTTCAATAAGACTTTACCGAAAATACCAGTCGGCAAAAAATATGACCCCTGACATACTACTGACCCCCTTCCTTTATAAAATTGCTAACATCTTTATATAATATTTCCAAATATCCACAAGGACAAATAAGCAGTGCTCGCCAGCATCAGTTGCCACCAACAATGCTTTGTATGAAGATGTCAGCAACTATATAAAGGACCCGTGTAAAAATCGATTTGATCTTATCAGATCTGATTAGATCTTATCAGATCTGTAAAAATCGATTTGATCTTATCAGATCTGATAATATATAATGGCATCTGATTGTATATAATTGTATCTAATCAGATATAATAAAATGTCAAATTTGTGCCAATGTTGACCAAATCCGAGATATAATTAGATCTCGATTTTGGTCATTTCAGATATAATTATATCTAATCTGACATGATCATATATGAATAGATACACACAGAAAACAAATTTGACAATTTCCAACTGAAAATCAGTTATTGCAACAGAAAATTGGTTGGAACATTTGTATATAGGTCGTCAAAGTTGAATATCGGTAGTCACAACTCGTTTTTGGAGGGCAAAAATGTCTATTAGTTGAAGCAACAAAAAAAATTGGTTGCCAAAGCTAAATATAGTAGCAGCAATCGAATTTTGAGTTGATGCAACTGAGAAATTCGATTGAAAACTTTTTTTCTGTGTGTAGAAACAGATCAGATAAGATCTTATCCATTTTTACACGGGGAATGGTGAGCAGTATGTCAGGCGTCATATTTTTTGCCGACTGGGATTTTCGGGAAAGTCTTATTGAAATTCAGAAATTCAGTTACGCGGAGAATCGAATAGTCCATTAACTTAATTGATAACACTAATATTTATGCACGTCAATATTTTTTTTTTTTGTTTTCTCCGATTTCATTTTTCCAAGTTCTTTATTGCTTTTTTTAAAATACTTTTTAAGTGTATTAGTAGTTTTTTTTTTAGAGTGGCCTTACTTACTCCTTGTTTTTGGCATAAATTTTAAAAATAACATGTATTAAATAAAAAAAAAATACCCAATTTTTCAAAATTATTATTTCAATGGCATTGTATTTTGTTAATAACTTTAAATGTTTTCAATAATGTTGCCGAAGAAGCAATTTTTGAGAATTTCTAAGTAACTTTCTTTCAGATGTAATTTATATAAAGATTAGTTTGAATTTTAAAAAATACTTTTAAACTAAAAAATGCGTTTAAATTTCGAAAATGGTCAAGTAAAATTCGAAAAAGGTCAATTAATATCCATTGAGATCAAATAGAATTTTAAAATTTTAAAAATTTAATGGAAATTTAAAATAGATTAATTGAAATTCTTTAAAGATCGATTGAAATTCGATATAGATCAATTTATACTCGAAAAAGATAAATATTCATTGACTATCGAAAAGGGCCGCTTTAAGGAATGGCGGTGCCCTAGGCATACAAGAATTTGGGGCCCCGAGGGAAAGTAAAAAGTCGCATGACAAAAAATATATTTTTTTGGTACAAATTATACTCATGCTATTATCTATTTTAAGACAAAGAAACTAAAAAAAATATTTAAGTAGGAATATTCTAGTTCGAGGTAATTTGTCTTTACTAATTAAAACCATGATATTTGCGTAGAACTTTTTATTAATGAGACCTTTTCTATCTCAGAATCTAAAACTTTTCCTATACGAAAAATGTTTCAAAATCTGAAACTTTTTCTATACGAAAAATGTCTCAGAATCTGAAACTTTTTCTGAATGAAAAATTTCTCAGAATCTGATATTTTTTCTATACGAAAAATGTCTAAGAACCTGCGACAATTTCTTTATGAAAAATTTTTTAGAATCTGAGAATATTTTTGTACGAAAAATGTCTCAGTATTTGAGACTTTTTCTATACGAAAAATGTCTCAGAATCTGAGACCTTTTCTTTAAAAAAAATGTCTCAGAATCTGAGACTTTTTCTATACGAAAAATGTCTCAGAATCTAAAACTTTTTCTATACGAAAAATGTCTCAGAATCTAAAACTTTTTCTATACGAAAAATGTCTCAGAATCTGATACTTTTTCTATACGAAAAATGTCTCAGAATCTGAGACTTTTTCTGTTCAAAAAATGTTTTAGAATCTGAGACTTTTTCTATACGGAAAATGTTTCAGAATCTGAAACTTTTTCTATATGAAAAGTGTCTCAGAATCTGAGACTTTTTCTATACGAAAAATGTCTGAGAATCTGAGAATTTTTCTATTCGAAAAATGTCTCAGAATTTGAGAATTTTTTTGTACGAATAAATGTTTCAGAATCTTAGAATTAAAATCTTGGAATTTTTCTATACAGAAATATGTCTCAGAATCTAAAATGTCTTGGAATCTGAGAATTTTGTATACCCTCCAATCTACACCATTTCCAATTGTATTTTAAAAATTTCCAAATGTATTTTAAAAAGGTCCAAATTTATTTTAAAATTGTCCAAATTAATTTTAAAATTGTCCAAATGTATTTTAAAATTTTCCAAATGTATTTTCAAATTGTCCAAATATATTTTAAAATTGTCCAAATTAATTTTAAAATCGTGCAAATGTATTTTAAAATTGTCTAAATACATTTTAAAATTGTCCAAATGTATTTAAAAATTGTCCAAATGTATTTTACAATTGTCCAAATGTAATTTAAAATTTTCCAAATGTATTTTAAAATTGTCCACATGTATTTTAAAATTGTCCAAATGTATCTTAAAATTGTCCAAATGTAGTTTAACATTTTCCAAATGTATTTTAAAAATGTCTAAATGTATTTTAAAATTGTCCAATTGTATTTTAAAAATTTCCAAATGTATTTTCAAAATTGTCCAAATGTATTTTAAAAGTGTCTAAATGTATTTTAAAAATTTCCAAATGTATTTTAAATTGTCCAATTGTATTTTAAAATTTTCCAAATGTATTTTAAAATATTCTATGTATATTTCTATGTAGAATATTGTAAAATACATTTGGAAAATTAAAAAAAAAAACATTTGGACAATTTTAAAATACATTTGGACAATTTTAAAATATATTTGGACAATTCTGAACTACATTTGGACAATTTTAAAGTACATTTGGACATTTTTAAAATACATTTGGACAATTTTGAAAATACATTTGGAAAATTTTAAAATACAATTGGACAATTTTAAAATACATTTGGAAATTTTTTAAAATACATTTGGATAATTTAAAATACATTTGGACAATTTTAAAATGTATTTGGACAATTTTAAAATACATTTTGACAATTTTAAAATTCATTTGGACAATTTTAAAATACATTTGGACAATTTTAAAATACATTTGGAAATTTTTAAAATACAATTGGAAATGGTGTAGTGATAGAGGGTTTATATAAGTTTGTCATTCCGTTTGTAACTCATCGAAATATCGGTCTGGGATCCCATAAAGTATATATATTCATGATCCCCGATCAATTTTAAGACATTCGAGCGATGTCCGTCTGTCTGTGGAAATGGTGATCACGGCCAAAATATTACACGGAGATGACTGAAGCTTAACATATTTATTGGAAGTTCTCCCGAAAAGTTTGGTATTGCATTTGAGCGATATCGGTTCGGCGGTTCAAAAGTTATGAACGAAAATGTAAGGACACCTCAAAAATTTTAATACATTCAACATAACCTAAAAATACAAAATGCTTTAATTCGGCTGCTGGTTGACTTATCTGAACATAATTGAACACCAAATGGTATTTGAACAAGTACAAACATATTTTTTTACAAAAAATAAAAAAATCGCGGATTTTTTTTACCAATTTTTTTTTTCGCTGAAATTTTTTTTTTATACCCTCCACTCTAGTGATAGAGGGTATATATAAGTTTGTCATTCCGTTTGTAACACCTCGAAATATTGGTCTAGGACCCCATAAAGTATATATATTCATGATCCTCGATCGATTTTAAGACGATCTAGCGATGTCCGTCCGTCCGTCCGTCCGTCTGTCTGTCTGTCTGTTGAAAACACGCTAACTTTTGAAAGACTTTACGGAGGCTCCTGAAGTTTGGCATATATGTTGGGCATTTACCTGGTCAGGTTGGTATTGCAATCCAGCGAAATCGGTCCAGTGGTTCAAAAGTTATGAGCAAAAGAATGAATTTCGGCAAGGGTTTTTCGTGAATTTATGAGATAAAAAGCACTATAACTTTCGAAAATCAATTCTGAGGATGCTGAAGCTTGCCATATATATTTTTCGTTCCTCCAGCCTAGTTCGTGTTGAATTTCACCCAAATCGGTCCAGTGGTTCAAAAGTTATTAGCAAAACCGTGAATGTCAGATTAGCTTCACCTTAAATTCACGTGGTGAAAACCCGTTAAACCTGTTTTAAAACCATTGGTAAGTCACAAAAATATTTTAAAACGTATTTTTGTCACTAAAAACATTTTTATACCAAAACAAAAAAAAAAATACACTCGAAAAAAATTTTACACTCAAAAAAAATTTTACACTCAAAAAAAAAAAATTTGTAAATTTTTTTTTTAATGTAAAATTCGAAAAAATTTTACACTCAAAAAAAAAAAAAATTAGTAAATTTTTTTTGAATGTAAAATTCGAAAAAATTTTACACTCAAAAAAAATTTTACACTCAAAAAAAAAATTTGTATTTTTTTTTTCAAAAATTACTAAAAAAAAAATTTTTTACACAAAATAAAATATTTCTCATCATAACTGTTTTTTTTTTCACGTTAGAAAATTTACTATCACTTAAAATGGGCATTGTGAAGGGTATTCATAGATTCGGCCAAGTCGAATTTAACTTTTCTACTTGTTTTTAATTTAATTATTTTTTTTTTTTTAACGAAATGTCACACTCAAAAAAATGTTGACAGTCAAAAAAATTTTACACTCAAAAAAATTTGATTGATTAAAAAAAAGTTCTACTCAAAATAATATATTTCTAATAAAAAAATTGTAATGCAATTTTTTTAGAAAATTACTATCAGATAACATTGTGGAGGGTATTCATAGATTCAACCAAGTCGAATTTAATTTTTCTACTTGTTTTTTTTTTTTAATTTTTTGTTCAAAAATAATTTCCTTTTAAATAAAGTTTTTGCAATAATCTTTTAGAAATTGTGGAGGGTATCACTACAATTTTAACTTTTTTACTTGTTTATACTAAAAAATATCTAAGATTCTTAGATTTTTTCTATATGGAAAAATGTCTATGAGTCTGAGAATTTTTGTATACGGAAAAATGTCTCAGAATCTGAGAATTTTTCTATACGAAAAAATTTCTCAGAATCTGAAATTTTTTTTATACAGAAAAATGTCTCAGAATCTGATAATTTTTCTATACAGTAAAATGTCTGCAGTACATGAAAACTTTTCTTTACGGAAAAATGTCTCAGAATCTGAGAATTTTTCTGTACGAAAAATGTCTCAGAATTTGAGAATTTTTCTACACAGATAAATGTCTCAGAATCTAAGAATATGAAAACTTTTCTATACGAAAAAATGTCTCAGAATCTGAAAATTTTTCTCTACGGAAAAATGTCTTTTGAGCATTTTGAATAGCAAAAATGTTCTATAGAATAAATTCATAAATTTATTAAACAAAATACTATGCCATTAACAAAAAAAAAACTTCAATTACAAAATTTTAAATCTAAAATTCTTCATCCTAAATTAACAACTTTATTTTCTTTTTATAACTAAATGTTGCTTTTGTCATGAACTAAAAAAAAAATTAATTCAAAATACTAACCCTCCCATAAATTAAGCAAAATTATGCTGCTGCTTGTTAAAAGAAATTTCAAATTCTTACTAAATATTAAATGTTGTTAATACAAAATTTAACCCAAAACAAATTGAAAATAAATTTTACAACACTCTAATGCTACTTTTACTATTTATTTATTTTTTTTTACAATTAATGTAAACTTTAAAAAAAAAAAAAACACAACATTTGCAATTAAAAAAAAAAAATTGGCGATCAATCAAATGCAATTTGAAACTACAAAATAAAATATGATCACTTGAACTTGAAAACTCCCTCCAATACAAAATCAACTCCAAACTACAACCACCACCATCACTACCACCACCAATCAAAAACAACAACCAAATCCTCCAACATTTTGTTTTATTTTTTTTTATTTCATATATCCACATCATTTACACACATTTTACATACACCATCACCTTCATAAAAAAAACAATTCATTATTCACCTCCATCACACCATTTCCATCAATAAACAAAAAAAATACAAATCACCTTCATCAAAAAAAAAAAAAAAAAAAACAATATATGTAAAAAAAAAAACATTAGGATTTGGATATGATAGCAGCACAATTAAATGAATTGGGCGTCTCTCAACAGCCACAACCACAGACAGCAGCGGCAACCGCATCGTCATCCTCAGCATCAGCAGGATTTGTTCAACAACAGCAACAAGCTCAACCGGAGGCACCACCACGCAGTAATCGTCAATCAGGACCACCATCATCAGCCTCTGGCTCTGGCAAACCAGCTGCTCCTCTACCATCATCAGCCAATAATCATCATGTTGCAGTTTCTAATCCTTTGGATCCATTAGATAGCAGCGATTCGGATAGCGAACCTGACGAACCGAATGATCATAGACGTAATGATGGTACACTATTGGCAAGTGACCCACCAAAACCACTGTAAGTAGATAATTTTTTGATTTTTATTTATTTTACACTGCGAATCACATCAATAAGGAATCGAGTTTTTCACTTTTTAATCGAATATATCTTTGTAACGAATAAGCGGAAAAATATAAAAAAATACACTGATAGAGACCATTATCTAGCTAATAACGTCAAATAATAACAATAGTCAAAAGACTGAAAGAAATCCTTTAAAAAAATATTTTTCGGCAACTTGTTAAAAAATTACTAGTTTTTTATGAATCACTTGAATAAGGAACTTTGTAATACAGACCAAGTAGGACCTGAATCCAATTTGTTATGGATAGCAATTCCTTAAACAATAAAAACAAAACAGTTTTGTTTCGAATTTCAATAAAAATGAGACTCACACAACAGCTCTTAGATCTTCCGACAAGAAAAAAGTACTGTATTTAAAGTCCAAAGTGTTAAAGGCCGTGAAATCGCGAAAATAATAGAGAGGGGCAAACCTATTGAATGCAATTATTTAAATAACGTTAAGAACTATGGAAAAAACACGAATGGGCCAACTAAAATGGCAACAACAGAACGAAAACGACAAAAATTTTAAGAATTCCCTCAAATTCCACGTTGACAGGTTGCAAAATTCTCAAAGAAAGTGATGATTTAATGGGTATTTGTACAGTACATCACGATTAAAAATTAAATGAGTTCATAATCTGTTGCAAATTGCAAAAAAAAGCCACCCCTTAGTTCCAAACTTAAGAGACATCGTTGGTAACGTAAGGAACAGTAATGATGCCACAGTAGAATAGCGCACCCCATACCATAACAACACCTTATATGATCTGTCTGCTATGCAAAAACTATTTTTATTGTCTCAAATCACCGAAAACAATTGTATCCGTCTAATGCAACGGTATTATTTTTTTTTTCGTCGGAATAAATTACTTTGAAAAATTTCTCAGACCGTGTCATTGTATTCCTGCATAGATTAAGGAGCTGTTTACTACGTTTGACATTCAGCGATTAGTTTTTGCATAATTTTCGACGAGCTATGAACTCACTTGACTTTTAAACGCGACGGACTGTACAAATACTCGCATTAACGCCACTTTCTTTCAGAATTTTGAAAGATGTCGGCGTAGAATTTGGGGGAACTCTTGAAATTTTTGTCGATCTCGTTCAGTTGTTGCCATTTGAGTTCGCCCATTCATGTTTTTTCCATAGTTCTGAATGTTATTTAGATAATTGCATACAGCAGTATTTTTTCTCTCAATTATTTCCGCGATTTCAACGATCTTTAACACTTTGAACTTCAAAGTCAGTACTTTTTCCTTTTCGGAGGAGCTAAGCGCTTTGGGAGTCCCGTTTTAATTGAAATTCAAAACAAAACTGATTTGTTTTTGTTGTTTGAGGGATTGCTATTCATTACAAATTGGATTCAGGTCCTACTTGGTCTGTATTACAAAATTCCTTATTCAAGTGATTCATAAAAAACTAGTAATTTTTTAACAAGTTGCCGAAAAATATTTTTTTAAAGGACTTCTTTTAGTCTTTTGATTATTGTTATTATTTGGCATTATTAGCTAGATAATGGTCTCTATCAGTGCATTTTTTTATATTTTTCCGCTTATTCGCTACAAAGATATATTCGATTAAAAAGTGAAAAACTCGATTCCTTATTACAGGGTGTCCGCCGGGAAGGTATACTTATTTGTTTTGCCGCCATTTTGGTAAACATTAGTCTTGACAGTTTATATTTGGCAATCGTGAAGTAGAGACGTGACAAATTTATAATGGAAAAATAATGGATAAACCAACGTGTTTTAATCGTTAAAACATTTTATCAAAATCAATCATCGATTACTGTGACGAGGAGAAAGTTACAGGTTAGGTTAGGGTGGCGGTGCCAGATGGGCACTCCGCATAGACCAATTGGTCCATAGCGATACCACAAAACTTTTTCCGCTTATCGATGTAAACTAAATACATTGACCTTCATTGCGAATTGTTTCAAGCTCTTCAGGTCTATCCTCGTAAATTCCTCCAAAGTCTCGAACTGTGAACTTCCTATAATTGATAGTCGAATTCGTTCCAAAGCCGGGCAGTGACACAGGATGTGTTCAATGGTCTCCTCGAAGTCTGGTGTCTCGCACCTTTTACAGCTTGCGTCCGTAATAAGATTCATGTTCTTGGCATGTTTTCCGACAAGACAGTGTCCCGTTATTAAAACTGTCAACATATGACATTATATTCTCGTAAGTGTAAGTAAGAATTTAGTTCTTCCTAAATCATAGCGTGGCCATAAAATTCTGCTTATACGACTTGTCCCAAGTTCCTTCCATCTTCGATTTGCCTTGGCGACAGTAAGGGTATTTCGTTTTAGTTTGTAATGCTGAAGTGGCGGTGAAAGCATTATGGTGGTACCTATGCCATCTGCTCCAAGTTTCGCGAGTTCATCTGCTTTCTCGTTTCCTTCTATTCTTTCGTGCCCTGGTACCCATAATAAGGTAAATTCATTATTAAAGCAAAGTTGTTTTAAATTCTCGTAACACTTTAAAACCGTTTTCGATTTAATTTGGTAGCTCAAGAGTGCCTTTAGAGCAGCTTGACTATCCACGTAGAAATTAAGGGTTGCACCTTTTTCCTTTGCCATATATTCCACAGCTTTTGATATAGCAGCAATCTCAGCCTGAAAGATACTCGAGTCTACGGGTAATTTTAAAGATAAGTGTTGGTCTAGTTCCAGTATCGTGAAACCAGCTCCCACACCATGCGATTGCTTCGATCCATCAGTAAAGATATTTATTGAGTTCGCAGGAGGGCGAAGGAGGAGAAGTTACATTATTTCAAGAAATGGTGATGTTGATTGGCCTCCACGGTCGCCTGATTTGACTGCTCCGGACTTCTTTTTGTGGGGATATCTGAAAAGCAAGGTTTATGCAAACAAACCAGAAACGCTGGAGCAACTCAGACAAAATATTCGTGATGAAATTATTGAAATACCGCAGGAAATGTGTGAGAATGTAATGAAAAATGTGCTCAAAAGGGCTCGCATTTGTGAGGCTAACAGAGGCGGATTTATCTGATAGTGTATTCCATACATAATTGCCGTCAATAAATAAAACATTTATCAATATAAGATCCATTCTCTTTCATTTAATTAAAAATTATAAACAAACATAGTATACCTTCCCGGCGGACACCCTGTATTAGTAAAAATCTTTAAAAATCGCTTTAAAACGTGTATAAAATTAAAAATGTACTCGTTATCGAAACGACTGTATTTTTTGAGTATCAAGTTATGTTTAAAGAGTACTTGGGTACTTTTTTTTTATAAAATCTAAATGTAAATATAATATTTTCCAAAAAAGAATAGGTTTTTTGTAAAAGAATATTAATAATAGTTCCTTTGTTTGAAAAAGTACCTTTTCTTAAAAATAGTACACACAAAAAAAACTTGTCAAATTATCAGAAAAAGTCTCGTAATCCTATTTTACCAATATTTGACAGTTTTCCTTGATATCGTTTTTTGAGATATAGCTCTCCAAAAATTAGGGTTAAACAATGACCTTTATATATATATATATTCCCGTCGTTCCTATAAGGAGCATAGGGCCTCAACAAATGTTCTCCATTCGGATCTATCCATCGCAATAGTTTTCACTTCATTCCACGTTCTTTGCATTTTTCTGGCTTCGTTATGGATTTGCCTCCGCCATGTGTGAGCTGGTCGACCCTGTCTGCGGCTTCCCTACGGGTTCCATTCAATAGCATTTCTAGCGATGTTTGATGGTTCTTTGCGGATGGTGTGTCCAATCCAATTCCACTTTCTTTTTCGAATCTCTGTAGATATTGGTGTTTGGTGTGTTTCGTTCCACAGGTTTAGATTTGAAATGGTCTGTGGCCAAAAAATTCTTAGAATTCTGCGAAGACACCTATTTACGAACACTTGAAGTGATTGGATGTCCTTAACACTTGCATTCCAGGACTCACAGCCATACAGCAGTGTAGATTTCACGTTGGAATTGAAAATGTTTATTTTAACACGGCGGGAAATGACCTTTGAACTGTAAAAATTCTTGCTAAATGATATTTTAAAGGCCTTATCATTACCTATTATTTGCAACCTGAATGAGACCTGTATCGTTATTACTAGTGTCCGACCGAATACACCTTTTTTGGCCGAAGCCGAATATTCGGCCAAATTTTCACTATTCGGCCAAACCGAAGCCGAAGCCGAATATTAAAAAAAATATATATATTTATGTAGTAAAAACAAGAATAAAAATAAAACTCGACCCGGCGGGATACTCAAATGCATGAAAATGTTGTCTAGAATGATTTTATTTTAAGCAAAAAATTTTTTTGGACATTTTTGTAAAAAAATATATTTTAGAGTGTACATTTTTTTCGACCGAAAAATTTTTTTAATGTAAAAAATGTTTTTAGTTTCAAAAACACTTAGTAAAATGTTTACTAATGTGATTCAAAGTTAGTTTAGTGTGTTTTTCAACACGTGAGCACAAATATTATACAATTATTCGGTATTCGGCCTATTCGGCCAAAATTGTGGCCGAAGCCGAATAGTGGCCGAATATTGCTTTTTGGCCGAAGCCGAATATTCGGTCGGACACTAGTTATTACCTTTTGAGATATTTTTATTTATGTCAGAACACTTCTGTCAAATATATACGATTTTCCCAATTTTCAAGACCCCATATCTCGGGAAGAAAAACTACCAGAAGTCCAAAATTTTGGCACTATAATTTTTTTTGCAACATATTCCAAGTTTCCTCAAATTCGAAAGGATAAAGTCAAAAATGCTACTTTTTCGGTTGAACTAAGTTGTTTTAACTCACCTACATATTTCTACTGGAAAAAAAAATGTCTAAGAATCCGAAATTTTTCTATTGAAACAGTTAAGAAACTCAGAATTTTTTACAGCAAAACTTTCATATTCTGAGATATTTATGCCCTACACCACTCTGTGGTAAAGGGTATAGTTAGTGATGGGATTTACCCGATGCATGGGTAAATACTGGGTAAATAAAAGATAAATACCTTTTTTTGGGAATTTATTTGGGTATTTATAAAATGCATTTGAAATCAAACATAAAGTAAGCTCTGGTGGTCAATAAGCGGAATCGTCATTTGAAATGAGTAATTTTTTTTATTTTTTTTTTAAATAAATATGCATTCCATATAGTGTTTGGGAATTCCCGGACTTTTTGATTTCCCGGGAAACGGGAAAAAAATAATTTATTTCCCGGGATTCCCGGGAATACCGGGAAATTTTCATTATTAATATAAATCATAAAAAACATTAAAATTTGACTAACTTTTTATTAAAAACAGTTTTATTAGAGATAAACAATTAATTTAAACATAAAAAATCAAAAAATAAAAGTTAAAAATCCTGAAATACAATAAAACAAAACAAAAAAAATATTGAAACTTTTTTCCCCATAAAAAATAGCAAAAAATAGCTAAAAATCGCAAAAAATTTAAAACTGCGTTATTCGAGCAAAAACTAACATAGTTGGCAGCACTTTTAATATTTTGTTCTGGAAATGTCAATTCTAGGTTCAAAATTTTTAAATTTTTTTGACAGTCCTAGCAAAATTATCATTAACCGGCGCACTGTGGCGCCTTTTCCCCAAAAGCGTTGCAAAAATGGAAAAACTGGCAGAAGAATTTGATAAAATGAATGATTACATCTGATTGAAAAGTCCTCACTGATTAAGAATCCAAAAACATTTTTGAAATCGGATGAAAATTATGAATTATAGAGCCACCCAAAGTTGGCAATTTTTCAGCCTGCCGAAAAAAGTTAAAACTTAAAAAAAATATATCATCTTTTAAATTTAATTTCAGGCAAACTATTCAAGCGATCATTATTTTTTTGGTGTCGTTTGAAAGGTATATTAATTCAAATGAAATGATATAAAAAACGGGTTATTTGGTCAAATACTTTGTTTTTAGGCGCAGTTTTGCAAACACACCATATTTTGGCCTTTTTTTATATTTGATAGAATAGAACTAAAAAAGTGACGGTTTGTGACGGGAACTATTAAACAGAGGATGTTTAGTATTTAATACTCTAACTTATTCAATGAAAATTGGGTGCCCGTACCTGCCCGTGTACATGAAAAAGCAAAGAAACTGTAACAACTTTTACTACGAAAAGGATATATTTTTAAAATATCCTAACAGATTTTGGGCAATTTTGAGATCCACTGGAATTTTTTACCAAGCTTAGTAGATGTATTGGTCTTTAATTTATTATTTTGTTTTTTTTTTGCTTCTTTATTTGCTTATAACGCCCCCTAGCGAAATTTTTCAATAAGTAACCACTTTGACGAGCTGTAACTCCTGAACGAATTAAGATATTTTGAAAGTTAGCATTTCGTATTTTTAATAAACAAAGTCAAACATAAAAATTGCGAAAAACGTATGTTTCATCTCGAAATTTCTAAGAATTTTTTAAATAGACAAAGGTTTGTGTACAAAGAAAGAAAGTTATCTAACAAGATTTTTAATAAGTTTTTAATTAAAAAAGTCTTAATTTTTTTTTTACCCTAGTGAATGATCTGTTAAAATTGAACCTACAGCTTATTACAAAAAAATAAAATTAGTGTTTTGAATTCTCATTGAGTTAATAGTTCTTTTTTTATATACATATTTGAAAGTTTCCAATCATATTTTTAAAATTTGCCTATGTCTTTAAGACATAAATATACTTGGTTACTTCAAAAGGTGAAACTTTTTTTAAATATATAAGTTTTAAGTAAACTTTTACTTGACACAATTAAAAAGTTACTTAAAAAAAAACAAAAAAAAAAAAATCAATTAAAATTTTGGTTTTATAAATTGAAAATTTACTCAAATTTGTTGGTAAACATTTATTAAATTTTAAATATCAAATGGTTTTGTGGTGCAAAATTGAGTAATATTTTACTCAATACCGTTAAAAATTTCCTAATTTTTTTATTAAATTTTCTCTGCACAGAAAAAAATAAAAAAAATATTTGAGTAAATTTTTAATACTATTGGGTAAAAAATTACTCCATTTTGCACCAGTAAATGATTTATTAGTATTGAGTAAATTTTTAATAAAAGATTATTAAATATTTGAAAAAATAATTGAGTAAATTTGTAATTGACACAATTAAAAATTTACTCAAATTATCGTTTTATTTTTTTTAAAAAGTTTAAAAAAGTTTTAAATTTTTTTACAAAAAAAAAACAAAAAACTTGTTTTTTCATACTTTACCAAACATATTTATGTTTCAAAAACATCGGAAAATTTTACAAAGACGATTACAAACTTTCATATGCATATACAAAAAACCATAAACTAAACGAGAATTCAAAAAACTATGAGAGTTTAAAAAAAAATTAAAAAAAACTATTAAATTTATATTAAATTATTTACATAAATTGTTTAAAAAAATGGTTAAGTTAATTTTTAATTGCATCAATTAAAAAATTACTCAATTTTTATTTCTAAATTTAAACAAGTGATTAGTTTCCGACCAAAAAGGCCAAAAAGGTGTATTCGGTCGGACACTACAAGTGATTACTCAAATTTGTTTCCTCCATAATTTTTTCTGTGTGTCATATAAAAATGGTATTTTTTCGAGACTTTTAATATGTATTCACGAGAATATCAGCGTTCGGACTGACCTAATTTGACGCAAAAGAAGTTATATTTTAAATGATTTTTAGATTTAGAAATATGATTACTTTAAAAGATAGGATTTTTGCAACAAAATAGGTCATAAGGTGTCACTGGTCATAGTGCCGAAGCGGGCCTATTACAATGCGGATAGGCTTTTCGTGAAGCTAAAGGAGATAAAATTCAAGTGCGTTTTAAACATTAAAAATGCCTTGAAAACTTCAAAACTTATGATTTTTGCAACGAAAAAATGTCAAAACGAGGCACTGTGCTGCAGTGGGCCAATGGCCATGTGGGCTTCTTATTTTTAAGCTGAAGGGGTTTCTTTTAAATGCTTTATAAATCTTGATAATATCTTTATTACTTTAAAATTTATAATGCTTACAACGAAAAAAGTCAAAATACGACACTGTGCACAGTGCCGCGGCTGGCCTTTTAGCTTGCGGCTCATATATTTTGAAGCTAGGGGAGTCTTCTTTCGAATGCTTTTTAAATTTTTGAAATATCTTCATTATTTCAAAAGTTATGATTTTTGCAACGAAAAAAGTCAAAAGGCGCCACTGTGCGGCGTATATTTTTTGACTTTTTAAGTTTTTTCATGATATTGTCATACTTTTTACACTTGGTCAGTTTTCCTATGAATATACATTTGCACTGTTCTTTCAAATAGAAAAAAATACAAAAAATAGCAAATGTAATTACACCTGTATGTAAAAAAATATTTAAAATTAAATTAAAATAAACGTTTTTATGTAAAATGGTTTATTTTATAAAATTCTTGGGTTTCCCGGGAAAAATTAAAAAAATTCCCGGGAATTCCCGGGAAATCCAACCCGGGAATTCCCGGACCCCAAACACTAATTCCATGTCAAATCAACCACTTTAATCGGCACATTTAAGTAAAAAACGTACTTTTTCAGAAAAAAGTACTTATTTAGAAAAAATTTTACTTTTTTCCTAAAAAGTGTTAAAGAATGTATAGTACTTTTTTAGAAAACTTTTTTGGAAAAAAACGTACTTTTTAGAAAAAAAAATTTACTTTTTAGACAAAAAAAGTAATTTTTTCTAAAAAAAGCACATTTTCTAAAAAAAAATACTTTTTTACTACTTTTTTTTAAAAAAAGTACTTTTTTCTAAAATAGGTACTTTTTTTAAAAAAAGTACTTTTTTCTAAAATAGATACTTTTTTCTAAAATAAGTACTTTTTTCTAAAATAAGTACTTTTTTCTAAAAAAGTACTTAAAAAAGTAGCATTAAAGTCCCGAGTAAAAAAGAAATGATATAGTCATATACAATATTGTAAAGGAATATAGATTTGTATATGTTTATATCTGACACTATATGTTTCTAGATAAAATTATGTATTGGAAAAAATATTTCAATAATTTCCAATATAGTCTCAGATAATGTTATATATTATTTTATATGGTCACATATATTATTATATATGCCGTATATAAATATACAAGATTGGCCAAATTAAATACAACTCCGCATATAAATATATATGGTACCATGTCAAATAATATATTATAATATTACAGCAAAAAAGCAAAAATTTTCTAAGTTAATTTTGATATTATTTTATGTAATTTTATACAAAAAAATAAAAATAAAAATTGTTGAAGAAAAACAAATAATAAAAATTATAACAAAAATTAATTTATATTTTTACCAAATTAAAATGATTAAAAAAACAAAACTTGGAAGATTGTTGCTTATTCTAATTTTAATATAACCCAAAAAGAAAAAAACCTAAATGAATTCAATAACTACATAAAAATATTTGTTTTAAGTTTTAAAATTAATGGTCCAATTTTTTTTTTTAATTTAGATGAAATATCAGATTATCAGGCCGTTCATGAATCCACAACGAAATTGGATTGGAAACGAAATTCAAATCCGTTTCCAATTTTCGAAGCGTTCATGAAACCGTGACGAATTGCTTTGTTCGAAAAAAAAATATCTATTGCGTTCGAACTTAGCGGAGACACAAGTATTTACAAAATACGACTCTGTTTTAGCAAATACAGAGTCGTATTTTATAGTAACTGTTAGAAAGTCAATGTTGTTATAATAATGCAGTTTGAAAAAAAAAAATAATTTGTTAACAAATAAACTGTCAAGCATTTGTTTTGAATTACATTTTTTTGATTATTGATCCATTAAGAAAGGGATTTTATACAAATCCATCTTTTGTTTTCCTTAAGTCAAATATATACTTAGGATCTGGCATTTTGTATGGAAAAATACCAGTTGCTTCACATATTTAATTGGCTCAGGATAAATGTCTTTGCACATCAAATAATTTGCTTTAAAAAAAGGCTTTAAATGCATATTTTTGTCATATTTTGTATAAAGTTTTAGCTTATTTGTACCTTTTTTATGATTTTTTTTTTAAACATCGGTAACTTTTTGCCCATTTGGACTCTTTATTTTTTGCGCCCAATTTCGGAATCGAAATACTTGTCCGACTAAAGATTTTTTTTTCGTTAATAAGCTTAAGTTTGTATGATTCTTTTTTTCAAGAATTTTATTAACGGATTTCTGCCTTTGAAAAAGTTCTTAAAAAAGCAAGTATCATACACACTTTACAAAGGCCTCTGTTTTGCCTTTCATAACTTTTCAATTCATATTTTTCGAATCACATGAAATCCAATTTGGTGTTCGTTGTTTACGTTTTCACTCAAAGTTAAAATCGAATAACTAAAATTTTTAAATTATAGAAAAAAGAGCATTCTTTTTACTTTTTCGGAAATTAAATCTAGGACGCAAAAAAAAATTGGAAATTTTATTTTCACATTTTTTAATGTGAATTACTTTTGTTTTTACACAAATCCCTTCGATATATCGGGATTTATTTCCACAAACTCATAAAGAACTAACTGCATTTAGCTCATTAATTTTGTACCTTCCCCTTATAAAAAAAAAGATGAAAAATATTTTTTAAAAAAGTCGAAAACAAAAAAAAAAACATCTTACTCACATTTTTTCATTTAACTTTTGTTTTTATTTTTTTTAAATTAATTATTTTCAACTTTTGTTACAAATCCCCGAAGCCAAACGTTGACGAAAATTTTCCAACTGTCAAACCAACTGAATGGAATTCATGAACGCACATTTTCGTTTTCGAACGGAAATTTTCTCATTTTTTCTTTGATTGGAATTGGATTGGATTCATAAACACACACAGCTGATTTCCGTGAAAAAGTGTTGTCAAACCAATCCGCATTGGTTTCATAAACGCCCCGTATATAATTTTTAATACAATTTGATAAAATTTTACAAATCCACATTAGACCAAAATTCGGATCTAATTAAATCTAACAATATCATATATGATATTATTAGACAATTTTAGATCATTTCTGACACAGCCAATTTTGAGATCAGATTAGATCAATTAAGAGCTGCTACCAGATTAATTAAGATATAATTACATAAAGGACCAGATTAATTTTTTTACTCGGGGTATTTTTTTTTTTTAGAAAAAGTAATTTTTTTTAGAAAAAGTACTTTTTTTTAGAAAAAAGTGTTTTTTTAGAAAAAAAAAGTGTTTTTTAGGAAAAAAAGTCCTTTTTTTTAGAAAAAAGGCCTTTTTTGAAAAAGTACCTTTCTTAGAAAAAAAATACTTTTTTTAGAAAAAGCCCCTTTTTTAAAAAAAGTCCCTTTTTTTAGAAAAATTACTTTTTTTAGAAAAAGAACTTTTTAGAAAAAGTACTTTTTTAGAAAGTACTTTTTTTAGACAAAAAGTACAAACAAAGTACTTTTTTTAGACAAAAAGTACAAACAAAGTACTTTTTTTCTAAAAAGTGCTTTTTTTAAAAAAAAAAGTAGTAAAAATTTTACTTTTTTAAAAAGTACTTTTTTGCCTAAAAAGTATATTTTTTTCTAAAAATTACTTTAATTTTTAAAAAAGTAGTATATTTTTTTTAGGAAAAAAATTACCATTTTTTTAAATAAATACTTTTTTCCAGAAAAGGACGTTTTTGTCTTAAATAAAGGTGAGAAGTACTTTTCCAAAATAGTACTATTTTCCAAAAAAGCGCTACTTTTTCTAAAAAAACACTTTCTCTGTAAAAAAATACTTTTTTCTATTTTTCCTAAAAGAGCACTATTTTTTCTAAAAAAAAGTACTATTTTATCTAAGAAAGTATTATTTTTTAGTATAAAATTCATTAAATTTTGCTGAAAAATGTTTTTGTTCACCAAATTTTTTTCAAAATAAACCTATTCAAATCTGATTATAATCGGACCCTTTTTAGACTTAGACCCCTTATGAAACTTTCGTCCGATATTGAATTAAATCGGTTTATTGGCAACAAATCGAAGCCTATTTCACTCAAATTTGTTATGTGAGTGTTTTTTACAAGATTTGACAAAAGATTGATCCAATCTGTCCATGTTTAAACTTGGGACCCATTTTCCGGGAAACACTGGTGTAAGGTATAATATGGTCGGTCTTGACCAACTTTAATTTTCTTACTTGTTTTTCGTATAGGAAAGTTTACAGATTCTGACATATTTTTCCATTTAGAAAAATTTCCTGGTTCTGAGATTTGTTTTCTATAGAAAATTAAATTATTATTAAATATATTTTTTAAACACGCAACTAATTTATAACTTTATACTCTCTCCTCTCTTTCTCTCTCTCTTATCTAAACTTTTTTTTTCAATTTTAAATATATTTTTCTTAAATTGATTTCAATATTATTTGATTTGGTTAATTTTCTTTCTCAAAATTTTCATTATTATTTCAAACATTTTTAATTTTATTTGCGTTATTTATTATTGCATTTGATTTTGTTTTGTGTTAACATTAGTCCTGAATTTTCATATAGGCCTGGCCTGGTGCCAGTATCAGAGGATTCTACAACACCCATGACACATGGTAGTGGTGGACCACCTAATCGTCCATTGCCACCCACACCCGATGATGATGATCAAGCTGGTGATCGTACTTTGATTATGAAAAGGGTAAGTCTTTTAAAAAAAAATATTTCTTTTTTTTTTATTATTATAATTAGTGTTATTAAGGAAAATCCATATTGTTGTAATGTTTTGAAAAGTATCGAGTTCGAAATCTTTTTTTAGGTATTGAGTTTTTAGCTTAGCAACAATTTTTTTTATTGTGTGTGAAAAAAGAAACAAAGAAAAATGTAAAATTGTTTGTTTGAATCAGAAAAAAATTTCAAAATTTAAGAAAAATTTTATATGAAATTGGTGATTTTTTATTATTTTAGTTAGAATTCTTTTTTTTTTAATGTAGTGAAGGTGTGGTTTAAACAAATCAAGAAATCTGTAATAATTTTTTTTTTAACAATTTTAGCTTTTTTTTTCTTTAAAATTTTTAACCAAATTATAAACAATAATTGTTGTTTTATTAAAAATATCGAATGAAATTGTAATTTATTGTATAAAAAAATTGTTAAATGTAAAATTTGAATTTAAAACCAAACCAAGGTTTAGGGGTCTCTAAAAATAATTGTATTAAAACAAAAACAAACGAATTTACAACAAAAAAAAAAATATTATTAATAAGTGGTTGCGGTTCTTTTAAAATATTTCAAAAATATATTTTGTTAAATTTTCAAAATTATTTATTTTTTTTTTTTAACAATTTTTTTTAGAATTTCTAGATTTTTTCCTTAAAAATTTTCCTTTTTTTTTAAGTTTTGCAAATATTTTTCGTGAATTTTTTTGAGTTTTTCTTTCAAATCTACATATTTATTTTTAAATTGTTTTTTAATTATTTTTTTCTACGTTTTAAATAATTTTCCAATACTAAGCATTTTATTGTTTATTGCACTTTCTTAAAGAATGCAGTGTTTTTTTTTTAAATAATAATAATAATAATAATGCACAATATAATATTGCACTTTTATCATAACATTTTTGATAAAATTGTATAAATTTTTTTTTTGTAAATATATAATTTAAAGTCATTCATAAATGTATTTAAAAACAAAAATATAAAATTATCTTAATCATAGATTTTTTCATCATACATATTTTCATATTCACCGAATGAAATTCATGAAAAATTTGCAAAATATATACAATTTTGAATTGTATTTACCTTAGAAAATATCCATCTTCTTTCATTTTTGAGTAAACCCTTTTATTCCGAAAAAAAAAAATATTCTGATTATGTTGTGTGCACAAAGTGGAAAGAACTTAAGTTTCTTAATATTTCGGTTAAATCGGTGACCGAATCCTTGGATGTGTTTTAAAATGGTATTAAAATCCTCCAGTATACAGTTTTTAGAAATCACGATACAATAAATCAAAATTAAGATATACATTACACAGAAAGAAATAAAAAAAAAATTTGAGTAAATTTTTAATACTATTGAGTAAAAAATTACTCAATTTTCCACCAGTAAACGATTTAATAGTATTGAGTAAATTTTTAATAAAAATTTATTAAATGTTTGCCAAAAAAATTTGAGTAAATTTTTAATTGACACTATTAAGTGCAGGAACAGAACAAGAATCACCACCTTTTAAAAACAGAACAAGTTTTATTTCACATCGGCGCCGGCCACCGGTTTAATCTGCCAAACCGTATGGAAAAAGTCGTGCCGGGCTTATTCTGTTTCTACTTTAAAAAAAAAAAAGTTTAAAAAAATTTCATATTTTTTTACAAAAAAAAAAAACATGTTTTTTCAAACTTTACCAAATATATTTTTGTCTTAAAGACATAAAAAAATTTTATAAATATGATAACAAACTTTCATGTATATATACAAAAAACTATAAACTAAACGAGAATTAAAAAAACTAAGAAAATTCCAAAAAAAATTAAAAAAGCTATTAAATTCTTATTAAATTATTTACTCAATTTGTTTTTAAATTTTTGAGTAAATTATTAATTGCGTCAATTAAAAAATTACTCAAAACTTTTTTTAAATTTAAACAAGTGATTACTCAAATTGTTTTTCCCCATATTTTTTTCTGTGTAGGTTAGGTTGGATAGGCGTCCGCCAATTTGGCGAATTCACTCGGAGGCCATAAGGCCCATTGTGATTCCCTTAATTGTCATACAAAAACTTTTTATTTTTCGAACCACCCCGATTCTCTAATATATTCGGCTAGGGATGTCAATGAGACACAGTTTAGACAATCTAGATCATTGAAAAATCTTTGCCTCAAATGCTTAAGGCGGCTTCTCATCAGACCTGGACATTCACGTAACAAGTGCTTCACTGACTCCAACTCCACCACTTCCCCGCAATTTCTACAATTCCCATTTGGCCAGTTATACAGTGTCCTGTAAGTACTCTAGACTGGCATTTTTCTGTATAGCCAATTTTTTTCTTCCCCGATTTTCAAAGTCCGGGCATTTTTTTTATTCTACTAGGCCTAAACCTCATGTGGTACCAATTTGAGGCCAATCGGATTAAATTAACCCGTGGCGCCCGGCGGTCAAAGTTTTGGATTTTTGAAAAATTAAAAAAAAAAATAAATACATCTTTCGACACATCATATTTGTTAATTTTGATGTGCTGATCACGAATATCAAAAAAAAAAAATTAAAATCGGTTAAACAGTTTTCGAGATATCGCTATTTGAAATTTGCAAAAAATGGCGGTTTTTTTCTACGTTCAAGAAATTTTTTAAAAAAAGTCTCAAAATTTCATTCCGCCGACCCTTTTGTAGAGCTTGAGACAATCTTTCATTTAAAACTAATTTGAGCCAAATTCGATCATTTTAACCCGTGGCGCCCTTCGGTCAAAGTTTTGGACTTTTGGAAAATTTCCACCAAAATTTTGGATTTTTGAAAATGAAAAAATAAAAAAAATATATCTTGCGATACATTATTTTTATTAATTTTAGCATGCTGAATACGAATATCAAAAAATTTATAAAATCGATCGAACGGTTTTCGAGATATCGCCATTTAAAATTTGTCAAAAAATTGCAAAATGGGGGGTTTTTCCTACGTTTAAAAAATTTCTTTGTTTTAACCCTTTTATAGAGCTTTATACAATCTTTCATTTAAGCTTAATTTGAGCCAAATCCGATCATTTTAACCCGTGGCACCCTTCGATCAAAGTTTAGGGTTTTTGGTAAAAAGTTTCTAAGAAGCCAAAACTTTGATCGATGGGCGCCACGGCTTAAAATGATTTGATTTGGCTCAAATTAGGTTTAAGTGAAAGAATGTCTTAAGCTCTACAAAAGGGTAGGCGGAATGAAATTTTGAGACTTTTTTAAAAAAATTTCTTGAACGTAGGAAAAAACCGCAATTTTTACAAATTTGAAATGGCGATATCTCGAAAACCGTTCGAGCGATTTAAATTTTTTTTGATATTCGTGCTCAGCGCATCGAAATTAACAAATATGATGTGTCGAAAGATAAAATTTTTTTTAATTTTATTTTTAAAATTTTTTCAAAAATCCAAAACTTTGACCGCCGGGCGCCACGGGTTAATTTAATCCGATTGACCTCAAATTTGGACCACATAAGTTTTAGACCTAAGACAATAAAAGATTGCCCGGACACTTGGGAAAATCGAAAGATGACAAAAAAAATACCAGTCAGAAGTACTCCCACTAATAGGCTAACCGTCCGTTTGCCAAAAGTAAGAAGACTTTATGTCCTCTCAGGATTTGGCAGTGGCCACATGGTTCGCGATATCCTGCACGTAGTCAGTGATATCCACCTATTCTTCATTCTATTCTCAGATATCCTTTTAATTTCGTTCATCAATTCCACTATAGGAACCGAGATGTCAGGTTCTACACATTCCCCAACCGATTCCGAGCCTTTTGTCGCACATTCATCAGCCAATTCCATCCCAGTGGCCCCACTTTGTCCAGGGATCCAGATTAGCTTGACTGTGTGCTGACTGATTCGACGAAGAGATAATATACTTTGGAAGTACCTCAGCCTGGAAAACACTACACTTATCCGGAAGTCTTAGTGAGGCCCCTATTTCGAGGCATTCAGAGTACACTCCCGAACCCATCTCTATCTTTGATCCGTCCGTAAATATTGAGATCGGATTCTCTGTTATAACAGAGTTTTCCTCCCAGTCTTCCCTATGCGGTATTTCGACTTCGAAGGTTCTCTCAAAGTTCGTCTGCGGTGAGTTATAGTCAGTTCTCTGTTTCAGTTCCGTCCCGCCCACCGTACTTAATATGGTCGAGTGTCCCCAAGAGCGTTGCTTAAGCATTTGCGACTCTCTTAACCTGAGAGCCGATTTTGCTGCTGTGCTCTTGACGTAAATATCTACGGTCTGAATGTTTAGTATCCTTAACATTTGCTTGCAGTTGAAAATTTTTTTGTTTTCCCTGATTCGTTGCAACGAAAACATCGAGCGACCCATGAATACGTTGCATCGTTGGTGGCTCCGGCAGAAAGTTGATTTCTTCTGGAATGAAGACATTCGCTTCTGATTTCATTTTGCTCTTTCAAATCTACACCATTTACAGATGTAATTCGAAAAAGATCAATTGTTATTCAAATAAAATTGTAATTCAAAGATTCCATTTGTAAATCGAAGATTCTATTTGTAATTCGAAAATTCCATTTGCAATTCGAAAATTCCGTTTGTAAATTTAAAATTTCATTTGTTAATTGAAAATTCCATTTAAAATTCGAAAATACCATTTGTATTTCGAAAATTCTAATTGTAATAATAAAAAACATCAATTGTAATTGGAAAAAGATCAATTGTAGTTCGAAGATTCCAATTGTAATTCGAAAAATATCATTTGTAATTCAAAGATTCCAATTGTAGTTTAAAAGAGATCAATTATACTTCGAAAAAGATCAATTGTAATTCAAAAAAGATCAATTGTTATTCGAAATATATCAATTGTAATTCGAAGAAGACTAATTTAAATTCGAAAAAGGTCAAATGTATCGAAAAAGATCAATTGTAATTCGAAGATTTCATTGGTAATTCGAAAAATATCAACTAATTTTCAATTACAATTGGAATCTTCGAATAACAATTGATCTTTTTCGAATTACCATTATTCTGTTGCGAATTACAATTGATCTTTTTCGAATTACAATTGATCTTTTACGAATACCCAGTGGCGGGTACAGCTTTTGGCTTTGGGAGGGGAATTTTTTTTTTTACTTCAAAGAAAAAAAAACATAATGCTTTCTCAGACGAGCAAAAACAGGGATACGTTTCAATTGCAAAAAAAAATATGGGAAAGCTATAATATCATAAAATTTATTAGTTTTTGCCGAAGGGGGTTTGTTTTTCATAATCATATATATTTTGTTTAGATAATTTTTTTTTTCTATAACTAAATCTGAGAATTTTTCAATAGAAGAAATTCTTCCTACAGATGATGAAAAAATTATTTTTTTTTTTTATAGGGCAAATGTCTCAGAATCTAAGACTTCTTCTTAACGCAAAATGTCTCAGAATCTGAGAGTTTTTTCGTATAGAAAAATTTTTGGATTCTAAGAACTTTTTTCCACAGAAAAGGTCTCAGATTCTGAGAAATTTTACTATAGAGAAGTGTCATATTTTAAAGCATTTCTGAGATATTTTTTCTATAGAGAAGGTCTAAGATTATTAGATTTGTTCGTACTAAAAAAGATTCTTCAGATTCTTTTTTCTATAGAGAAAGTCAGAGACCTTTTTCATATAGAAAAAATCTCAGATTCTCAGACTTTTTTTGTGAAGAAAAAGTCTCAGATTCTGAGACCTTATTCCTAAAGAAAAAGTCTCAAACTTTCAGACCTTTTTGCCATAGAAAATGTCTCAGATTCTGAGAGCTTTTTCTTAAATAAAAAAAATCTAAAATTCTGGCACTTTTTCCCCTAAAGAAAAAGATTCTGAAAAATTTTTCCTTTATTAAAGTCTCAGATTGTAAGAACTTTTTCCTTCAGAAAAAGTTTAACATTCTGATTCAAAGACCTATATAGAAAAAGTCTGAGATTTTGAGACTCTTTCCAAAAGAAAAAGTCACAGATTCTGAGACGTTTTCCCTATAGAAAAAGTCTTAGATTCTAAAACCTTCTTCTAATATAAAAAATACACTTTTTTCTAAAGAAAACGTCTCAAATTTTGAGACCTTTATCCTATCGAAAAATTCATAGATTCTGAGACCTGCTTCCCAAAGAAAAAGTGTCAGATTCTGAGACATTTTTCCTATAGAATAAGTCTAAAATTTTGAAATTCTGAGACCTTATTCCTATAGAAAAAGTATTAGATTCTAACACCTTTTTCCTATAGAAAAAGTCGCAGATTCTGCGACCTTCTTCCAATTGAGTAAGTTTCAACTTCTGAGACTTTTTTTTAACAATAAAAAGTCTCAGGCTTTGAGACCTTTTTCTTTTTAAAAAAGATTCAGATTTTGAGACCTTTTCCCCTCAAATAAGTCTCAAATTCAGAGATTCTTCCTACAGAAAAGTCTCAGATTTTTAAACCTTTTTCCTTTCGAAATAGTCTCAGATTCTTCGACCTTTTTTCCTATAAATAAGTCTTAAGTTTTGATACCTTTCTTCCGCAGAAAAAGTCTCAGATTCCGATACTTTTAGAATTCGGGAATTCTTCTGCAAAAATCCTAAAAAGAAAATGTTTGAGGATGTGAAAAATCTTGGAGTTTTTTTTGTACCTTTTTCTATGAAAAAAGTCTCAGATTTTGTGACCGATTCTAAGACATTCTAAAAAAGTTTTCCAAAATAGTTTTTCAAACGTTAGACTACCAATATTTTTAAGATTTTAAGATATTTTTCCTTTTCCTATGCAGTAGACAAACATTTTTTATGTAAAGTAAATCCTGTTACATTTTTCTAGACAAAAAAAAAACATATTCTAAGTAATTTTTTATACTAAAATTCATAAAAAGATTGAAAGATATTTTTTCACAGAAAATTTTCAGATTAAGTCACATTTTTCCTTTAAAAATTTTCAGATTTTTTGCTATTATAAATTTTAGGATTTCGAGATTTTTTTCCTTCGGAAAATTTTTTTAGAAAACATCCTTCTTTCTTTTTTCCTCTTTTTCTTTCTTTTCCTTTCTTTTTTTCTTTTTTTTTTCTTTTTTTCTTCTTTTTGAAATTTGGTCTGGGGGGGGAAATTTCCCCTTTTTCCCCCCCCTTGTACCCGCGCATGCGAATACCAAATGATCTTTTTCGAATTACAATTGATCTTTTTCGAAGTAGGATTGATATTTTTCAAATTTCAATTAGTCTATTTCGAATAATGACGGTATATTACATTGTCGGTATATGACGGTATACTTACATTGTCATTCCGTGTAAAATGCATCAAAATATGGGTCAAGGACCCCATAAAATATATATACGAGGGCAGATCAATAATTCCGTGACTTTTCGAATGAAACACAGTATTTTTTTCCAAAAAAAAAAAATACTTTTCAACATTATCTCCTTTTAGTTCAATACACTTAGTCCAACGTTTCTCCAATTTTTGTATTCCTTCCAAAAAAATAGGATTTATCGCGATCCATAAAATAGGCATTTGTTTGATCAATAATTTCATCGCTGGAGCTGAATCTCTTTCCACCGAGCCATTTCTTTAGGTTTGGAAATAGGAAATAGTCACTGGGGGCTAAATCCGGAGAATATGGCAGATAAGGTACCAATTCGTAGCCCAATTCGTGGAATGTTGCTATTGAGATTGGACATGTGTACACCCGTGCACTATCTTGATGAAAAAGAACTTTTTTCTTGGCAATATGAGGTCGTTTTTTTTTTTTTAATCCTTGTTAAATCGGTCCATTAAGTTGGCATAATATTCGCCGTTTATTGTTTTTCCCTTTAAAAGATAATCGATGTGGATTATCCCGCGTGCATCCCAAAAAACTGTTGCCATCACCTTATTGGCCGACAAACTTACATTGGCCTTCTTAGGTTCCGCTTCACCCGGAGAAACCCATTGCTTGGACTACTGCTTGGTCTCCGGAGTGTTGTAATGGATCCATGTTTCGTCCACAGTTACAAAACGCTGCAGAAACTCATTCGAATTGCGCTTAAACAACTCCAAACAATCCTTTGAAGTTGTCACACGATTACGTTTATGGTCAATTGAGAGCAAACGCGGCACCCATCTTGCAGACAGCTTTCTGAAACTTAACCTCATTTATAATATAAGGGTTCAAGTTGAAAAAATGCAGAAGAAAAATTGAATTTCTAAAAATTATAGACATTTCTGGTATTTCCCAGGGTGTTTCAAACACCCCAGTTAGTGTCATCATCAGTAGGATTTTAAATGTCGGTTTGTCTTGTTAATGAAAACTGTTTTTTATATATGTGAATATTTATAGTTTCTACAGAATAAATTTTGACAGTTTCCAACACTACAATTCTATTTCTAGCAATCTCAACCTCACTTCATACTTTCTTTCAACTTTTTTGTCTCTTACATTATTTCGCAAGGGTTACCAACATGATCTGGAATTGCAGACACAAATGAAGGAATTTGCATTTTCTGTTTCGGAGACGTGCCTAATGGCGATATATTTTGTCAGTAATTTTATTTGATTTTTTCTGTAAGTACAGATCGAGCACGGGCTCTAATTATATTTGTTATAAGGGTTCAAGTTGAAAAAATGCAGAATAATCGAGACCACACTGCCATATGAAATGCCTATGGCATTAACAATCTCACGCACGTTTACTCTTCGATCGGCCAACACCATATCGTGGATTTTTTGACATTTTCGGGTGTATTGACCTCAATTGGCCGTCTAGAACGTTCAGCGTCATTTGCACTTGTGCGATCATAACGAAAGTCAGTAAACCACTTTTTTTACCATTGAAATCGATGATGCAGAGTCCCCAAAGTATTTATTAAGCTTTTCCTTGGTTTGATTGACGATTTTTTTCGCAAAAAATAATGTTTAATGAGCACTCGAAATCAATTTAAAAAAAAATCCACGAGGTTATATGTTTTAACAGGTGGTACTTGATGGGAGCAGTGTTGCATTTCATATAACTACGAGAAAAGTTCGAAAAGTCACTCACATTATAGATCCAATCTCGTATTATTGATTTATGATAGATTCTAAGCCATTCTAGCTATGTCCGTTCGTCTGTAGTTAACACGATACAGTTCAAAATAAAAAAATATAGACTCCTAGGCAGGTTAAGTTCGGAAATGGGCACAATTGGACCAGGGGGAAAAGTTTCCCCTTGGAGAACTAAATCAACCTCTGAAAACGCCAGTTTTTAGATGATTTTTTTTGTTAAACAAATAAAACATTTTTAAGTTTGCAGAATTTCAAAGTTCTGCGCGTGGACCCTTTTGAGGGCGTGGATAAAAAATAATGATAAAATTATAATACTTCAGTGCACAATTCAGAATAAAATAGTCCCCCATAATAAATTATTTTTTAAACACCCGGGCCCCCCAAGAGTTAGCATATTTACTTGTTGTTTCCCTTAGCAGTTTGGTATTGGATTTGAGCGAAGTCGGTTCAGCGGTTCAAAAGTTATGAAAGAAAATGTAAGTACACCTCGAAAATTTTGGTACATTCAACATAACCTAAAAATATAAAATGCTTTAATTCGGCTGCTGGTTGACACATGTGAATAGAATGGGTCACCGAATGGTATTAAACAAGTACAAACATATTTTTTTACAAAAAAGAAATTTTGCGCGGATTTTTTTTTTTCATCAAAAAAATTGTTTTCGCGGATTTTTTTTTCAAAATTTTTTTTTCGCGGATGTTTTTTTTTTTTTTTTGCTACAAAAAAAAACTTGTTTGGCATTGTGGAGAGTATTAATACATTCGGCAAGGTCGAATTTAAATTTTTTACTTGTTTTAATTAAAGTTGTTGCACACGATAAATTTAACGAAATTTATTTTCTGAACGTTGTTCTACCGAAGATTTCAGTAAACATGTTTAACATTTTCAGGTTTTAGGAATTGAACCTTTGGAAAAATGTTTTATGTTACAGTTTAATTCTTTCCACTTTTGTGACCACACAACATCATTTTATTTTACTCTTTCTCTCTCTTTTCGCATTTTCTTCTACCATTTTCTCTAATAATTTGTCTTGTTCTCTTTCTTTTTATAATTTAACTGAAATTTTAATTAATTCCTCCCTCCCCCAATTATATATATAAAAAAAACAATTATGTATTAAATCCTTCCAAAACGTTATAGAAACTCGAAAATCAAAATAGATTACAAAAATCAGCCTCCACATCATGTGCTAATCGACCTAAAGATAAAATACGAGATGAGGCCTTACTACGTGAATGGGATATTGAGAAATTCTTTCCAAAACAAGAACAAGTTCTACCAACTGGTGTGGCTAGTCTTACACGAGGTCTAAGTAACTCAAATAGTAGTACCTTGAAAGCAGACTCGAAATTACAAAGATGTAGTATGGCCGAGGTGCCCTCGAGTAGAACCCCTCAACAACAGACACCAAAAGGTTTTCAGCCATTAAAATTGAATCAACAAACCAAAGATCAGCAACAACGTGCATCAGTGATTGGATCTAATCTAAACAAGTCTACAAATGGAACACCTACAAATAGTAGTAGTTCAAATAATAGCAGTAGTAATAATTTAAATAACAGTAGTAGTAGTAATAATAACAATAAGTCTTCCAATTCTTCTTCCTCTTCGTCATCGTCTTCCTCGCCTGCAAATACTACAAGTAATGTCTTAACCAGAAGTGCCAATGCCACCCACAAAAGGCAAGAGTCTGACTCAAAATTGCCACAAAATTTTATACGCGGTTTCCGGCGCGAAAACTCGGATTTCTTCCCTCTAACCAAGAGACATTCAGCAGTGCTGGTAAATACAAGTCTTTTGCAACAACAGCAGCAGCAACAACAATTACAGTCTTCCACAACTGCAGCAGCAGCACAAAAGCAACAACCGTTTGGTTCTGCTTCTCAAAGAGCTACTAGTGCCATGATACAACGTAATAGTATTTTTACGAAAAATGATTTAAATAAATCAAAGGAATCCACAACTACTACCACCACCCCTGCATCAGCTACTACTGCTGCTACTACAACATCGTCTGCCAATAATAACAATAAATCAATGCCAAAAACTACCAATAGTTCCACAACAACTTCTACTACGTCTAGTGCTGGTGGTGGAACACCAAATAAAACTAGCTGGGCTAGTAACAAATTAGATTTCTTACGTCCACGTCGCGAAAAGACTGAATCAGTTATAATTTTACATAATTCTGCCGCCAGACAACAATTGTTTGCTCAGCAATTGGTACAGCAACAGCAACAACAACTGCAGCAGGTAAACATTGCTTCTCTCTTCTTCTACTACTCCTACAATTTTTTAAAAACTAAACAAAAAATAAATCCAAATTTGTTTCTTTAAAAATCATTTCCATGCAACATAGTTACTTGTGTTTCCTTTATTATGGTCTTGCATTCGTTTTTTTTGGTCTAAAAATCCGAAAAAAAAATTCCCATTAAATTCATAATTCTGTTTTATCCTTGAAGAAATGTATTGTCCTGACTACAAACAACACCAAACCACTTTATATAAATTGTATTATAAATTTTATAAACCTCATAACATGTATTTGTAATTTTAGTCGCTTATTAATAAACTATAGAAATTGCAAAATTTTGGAATAGAAGCAACAAAAAAAAAATAATGTGTGGAAGAGTTACAGTGTAATAGAGGTTTCAAAAAATAATTATATTTTAACATATTTTCCTGAACATTTTCAGATTTTAAGAAATTTTTTTGTGTAAAAAAAAAAATCAGATTTCCAGTATTTTTTTTTTTTATAAATTAAGAAAATTAAATTAACGGATATTTTTATGCACATATAAGGGATAGAAAATCGGAATTTCGAAGAAGTACTGGAACTTAATCTAAAAAGTACTTTTTAGAAAATAGTTTATTCATTATAGCTTCAGCGGTTTGGGCTGGGGGATGATGAATCAGTCAGTCAGTCATTCAGTCACTCACTCACCCAACTCTTTTATATATGGGGCGTTCCATGTGAAATCGGACACTTTGAAAAACTTTTTTTTTAGATTTTCCCAATTTGTTTACAGTTTTTAGTACCCTTCGAAAACTCCTTCGTGGAAAATTTTCAGATTTTTTTGATGACCCGTTCAAAAGATATCAAATTTTTAAAAATTGGTAGTTTGTTCCTTTACTCAAACTTCTTTTAATCATAACTTCTTCAATAATGGTCGGAATTTAAATTTTTTTTTTCAAAATTTTTGTTTTTTTACGTACTTTCAAAAAAAAAATCCCAAAAAATTCTTAAAAGCGCTCTAGTATGCGATTTTTAAGTTTTAAAATTTAAATCTCATTTTTGAAAATGTTTGTACTCTTCGATTTTTTTTTAAATTTTTTTGTGTAAAACTTCTATCAATTCTACAAATTTTTTGCCCAGGAAGATCGTGGGATAACGATTATTACTATTTTTTTAAATTTTTTGAAAAAAATTTATTGTAATTTTTCAATCTTAAAATCATTTCTACTGCTCCAATGGTGCGTCATAGAGGGGTCCTTTATAAGACCGACCCCCATTAATTTTTACGTCTTAACATTTCTTTGGAACAAACTAATACCCTATCTCCAATTTCTAAGGGGGCTCCCACACAAAACGACATTTTTTTAAATTTGTTCCAACCGCTCTAACTGCCCTAATAGTGCCCTTAGAGCAACAAAATGTATGACCGATCCACAATATTTTTTTAGTCCAAGCATTTTCTCTGAACACACCTACCCTCTATCTTTAACTGTTAAGGCGGTCCCCATACATTTTTTTTTATTTTTTGTAAATTTGTTTTATTTAATCAGCTTCTACCAGTCCAATGGTGCGTCCGAGAGGGGTCATTAGTGAGACCGACCCCCATTTATTTTTACCCTACAACATTTTTTCAAAACATACCTATGCCCTATCTTCACTCCCTAAGTAGTCTCCCATACAAATAACAGTTGGAGCAAATTTTATTAAAATGTAATTTTGTATGGGAGCCTACTTAGCGAGTGGAGATAGGGCGTAGGTATGTTTTGTAAAAATGTTGTAGGGTAAAAATAAATGGGGGTCGGTCTCACTAATGACCCCTCTCGGACGCACCATTGGACCGGTAGAAGCTGATAAAATAAAACAAATTTACAAAAAATAAAAAAAATTGTATGGGGACCGCCTTAACAGTTAAAGATAGAGGGTAGGTATGTTCAGAGAAAATGTTTGGACTAAAAAAATATTGTGGGTCTGTCATACATTTTGTTGCTCTAAGGGCACTATTAGGGCAGTTAGAGCGGTTGGAACAAATTTAAAAAAATGTCGTTTTGTGTGGGAGCCCCCTTAGAAATTGGAGATAGGGTATTAGTTTGTTCCAAAGAAATGTTAAGACGTAAAAATTAATGGGGGTCGGTCTTATAAAGGACCCCTCTATGACGCACCATTGGAGCAGTAGAAATGATTTTAAGATTGAAAAATTACAATAAATTTTTTTCAAAAAATTTTAAAAAATAGTAATAATCGTTATCCCACGATCTTCCTGGGCAGAAAATTTGTAGAATTGATAGAAGTTTTACACAAAAAAATTTCACAAAAATCGAAGAGTACAAACATTTTCAAAAATGAGCTTTAAATTTTAAAACTTAAAAATCGCATACTAGAGCGCTTTTAAGAATTTTTTGGGATTTTTTTTTAGAAAGTACGTAAAAAAACAAAAATTTTGAAAAAAAAAAATTGAAAATCGGACCATTATTGAAGAAGTTATGATTAAAAGAAGTTTGAGTAAAGGAACAAACTACCAATTTTTAAAAATTCGATATCTTTTGAACGCGTCATCAAAAAAATCTGAAAATTTACCACGAAGGAGTTTTCGAAGGGTACTAAAAACTGTAAACAAATTGAAAAAATCTAAAAAAAAGTTTTTCAAAGTGTCCGATTTCACATGGAATGCCCCATATATAGATTAGGCTAGATTACTCAATGCTCCGTTATAAAATAACTCTCTGTTAAATTTAACTTTTTCAAACAAATTTTGACATAAGGCTCCGCTAAATCGGCAGTTAGCAGCGAACTTTTCATTGAGTAATCCGTCCATAGAGTTGTTATAAATCCAATTTTTTTTTATGAGAAAACCCCATTAAAATCCTTCTTTAAATTTCCGTTCCCAATAAATCAAACAACACCGTTATGATACACAGAAAATAAAATCGTCAAATTTAAATCAACAAACAGCAATTGTAAATCAACCAAAGATTTAGTAAAAACTGCCTCCTGTTAGTCTATAATACAAAACTTCGATTTTGTTTTCAACAGACTCAGTCAAGTAATTTTTTCCGTATAGGAGCACTTTTAGTGAAAAAATTAATTGTATTCACAAATATGGGGGTCAATATAACAATTCGTTTTTTTCTGTGTATCGAGGCCTAATTATCACATTTTATACGAAAACGATAGTGTTTTCGTTCTTAATGTACCTTTCCTTTTTTCCTTAAAAAAAAGATATCGTTTTCGCTATCGATAACTCCAGTCATAACGATAGTAAAATCGCCATTTTCCAAAATTTATCAAAAAAAGGGACCCGTCACTTTTATATGGCGATATCATAGAAGCGGGTAAATTGATCTCTTGTGAATGTCACAGAACTACACCATTTCCATTTATATTTTAAAATTGTCCAAATGTATTTTAAAATTGTCCATTTGTCCATTATTATAAAATTGATTAAATATATTTTAAAATTGTCCAAACCCGAGTAAAAAAGTTCCTATATAGTTGTATATAATTTTATAAACATCATATATGATTAAATAGAATTATATAGAATGTGATGCGAAAAATGAGTCGATAAAACTATATAAAATTTGATCAATGTTTCATATATTTTGATAAATTTTTTATGTAATTTTATGCGAAATTTGGACCCCTATTTTTATATAATAATAGCAAAATTATATAATTAGATATAATTATATAAAAATATATAAAATTGTATAAAACTGTATAAATCTATATAAAGTTACATAAAATTATATCAAGTTTTATATAAATCATAAAATTTTGTTTTAATTATATATAATTATATATAATTTTATGTAACTTTATATAGTTTTATACAGTTTTATACAATTTTATATTTTTTTATATAATTATATCTAATTATATAAATTTGCTGTTGTTATATAAAAATAGGGGTCCAAATTTCGCATAAAATTATATAAAAAATTTATCAAAATATATGAAACATTGATCAAATTTTATATAGTTTTATCGACTCATTTTTCGCATCAAATTCTATATAATTCTATTTAATCATATATGATGTTTATAAAATTATATACAACTATATAGGAACTTTTTTACTCGGGAATGTATTTTAAAATTGTACAAATGTATTTTAAAATTGTTTAAATATATTTTAAAATTATCCAAATGTATTTTAAAATTGTCCAAATTAATTTTAAAATTGTCCAAATTAATTTTAAAATTGTCCAAATGCCCGAGTAAAAATTTTTATATGATGCAATACATAATGATATATAACACAATATATATTTATACGCAATTTAATCCGAATAATGGTGGATGTTTTTGCATTAAAAAAGATCAACTTGTATAAAATATGATTCGATTTCATCCGAGTTTTGACCAGACATTGCCATATTTCATTGGATCCAATTAGATCTAATTGCATAAAAACATAAAAAAGTCTTGGTGTGTTTTGGTTTGGATGAGTTACACCACAGGTCAACGATACATTCACCAAACATATAATTTTCAAAAACAAAAAAATGTTTGGGTACGCTTCGAACCAGATAGGTGATATACATAACCCTAACAAGGAAATGTTTAGGAACATTTTAAAAGTTTCTTGTACTTTGCTTAAAAAACTTAGAACATTTTTGGTTAATTGGAAACATTTAATTGGAAACATTTATATATGGAACAGAATAAGCTATATATAATTTTATATTAAATTATACAGAAAAACAAATTTTGTATTGGCCCTAATATTGTTTCATATATTTATATCAACCGTATACCTTTTAATCCGAATCATGATTAAATTATATATTACAACATATGACTGCATTTAAAAAAATTAGAAAATACCTCACGGGATGTATAATCATATATAATTTATTATGTTTGTATCAAGTTATATATTGTTATATATGTTTATTTTTACTCGGGTGTATTTAAAATTGTCCAAATGTATTTTAAAATTGTCCAAATGTATTTTAAAATTGCCCAAATGTATTTTCTGTACAGAAAAATTCTCAGATTCTGACACAACAATTTTTAAATACATTTGGACAATTTTTAAATACATTTGGACAATTTTTAAATACATTTGGAACATTTTTTTATACGCAAAAAAAACTCAGAATCTGAGATTTTTTCTATACGGAAAACTTTTCGTACATTTGGACAATTGATAAATAAATTTGGATAATTTTAAAATACATTTGGACAATTTTAAAATACATTTGGACAATTTTAAAATACATTTGGAACATTTTTTTATATGCAAAAAAACCTCAGATTCTGAGAACTTTCCGTATAAAAAAAATCTCAGATTCTGAGGTTTTTTGCATATAAATAAAATGTTCCAAATGTATTTTAAAATTGTCCAAATGTATTTTCTGTACAAAAAAATTCTCAGATTCTGAGGCAACAATTTTTTTAATACATTTGGACAATTTTTAAATAGATTTGGACAATTTTAAAATACATTTGGAACATTTTTTATATGCAAAAAAACCTCAGAATCTGAGATTTTTGCTATACGGAAAACTTTCTGTACATTTGGACAATTGTTAAAAACATTTGGACAATTGTTAAAAACATTTGGACAATTTTTAAATACATTTGGAACATTTTTTATATGCAAAAAACCACCGAATCTGAGATTTTTTCTATACGGAAAGTTTTCCGGAAACGGAACGGAAACGGAAAGTTTTCCCAAATGTATTTTAAAATTGTCCAAATGTATTTTAAAAATTTCCAAATGTATTTTAAAATTGTCCAAATGTAGTTTAAAATTATCCAAATGTATTTTAAAATTGTCCAAATGTAGTTTAAAGTTGTCCAAATGTATTTTAAAATTGTCCAAATGTATTTTAAAATTGTCCAAATGTAGTTTAAAATTGTTTAAATGTATTTTAAAATTGTCCAAATGTATATTCTGTACAGAAAAATTCTCAGATTTTGAGACATTTTTCCGTAGAGAACATTTCTGATTCTGAGACACTTTTTCGTATAGAAAAATTCTCAGATTCTGAGGCATTTTTTCATACAGAAAAATTTTCAGATTCTGAGACTTTTCGTTGTTGAAAAATTCTTAGATTCTAAAACTTTTTCCGTATAGAAAAATTCTCAGATTCTGAGACAATTTTTCGTAAAGAAAATTTCTCAGGCTTTGAGACATTTTTCCGTATAGTAAATTTCTGAGATTCTGAGAAACTTTTTCGTGTAGAAGAATTCTCAGATTCTGAGACTTTTTCCGTATAGAAAAAGTTTTTAGACTCTGAGACTTTTTCCGTATAGAAAAAATCTCAAATTCGGAGACTTTCCGTATAGAAAAATGTTTCAGATTCTGAGACTTTTTCCGTATCGAAAAATTCTTAGATTCTAACACTTTTTCCGTATAATTTTCAAATTCTAAGACATTTTTCCGTACACGGTGAGCCTCAGCGATGTTCAGGTTGAACTTACGTGTCGACGAAAATTGTAAATGCAGTTCGATTTCTACATGATTAGTTGTCACAAAACTGTTTTCAGCGAAATCGTAGCTGATCGCATTCGCGAGATATCGCGAAATTAGTGATTTTATATTTTAAAAAATTTTGATATTGAAGTTTTTTAAATATTTTCAAAAACTGAGTATACAGTTTTCATTGTACTTATTTTAAGGTCACAAAACAGTAAACATCGAAATCCTATCTTCTTTAGTTCGCGAGAAATCGCGAAATAACTTTTTTGTCAATTTTTGTTTTTCAACTTTTTCTAGGT
Organism: Pegoplata infirma; assembly: GCA_963921195.1. NCBI lineage: Eukaryota > Metazoa > Arthropoda > Insecta > Diptera > Anthomyiidae > Pegoplata > Pegoplata infirma. The sequence goes on along the minus strand of OY992539.1, from coordinate 127,356,964 downwards.
TTTTTCAAATGTTGTGGAAAGCTGATATGCACTTTAATGTGTACGTGATCGAAGGTCATAAGGGTATTGACATCAAAGTTGTAGGTGTACACTGTCGCAAGATATCGCGGAATTATTTATATATTTTTTATTTTTTTTTTTATTTTTCAATTTTGCATGTTCTTTTGAAATTTTGTAAAAACGTGGTATGCATTTTTATTTGTACATGATAAAAAGACATTATACTGCTAACACAAAAGTCCTATGTGGTCGATTCTTTAAGGAATCGCAAAGTTAATATTAAATCTATTATTTATAAATCTATTAAGAAAAAATCTATAGCCTGTTCATAATATTACAATACAAAATAAATGAAAAAAAAATTGAAAAATTTTTCGCGATTTTTCGCGAAAATTAGCGTCAATATATAGATTTCAGCAGTTTTACCACCTTCAGTTACGGACAATTTAAACTGCATACCATATACTTGTCGTTACTTAAATTTTTTTTTTTTTGATACCAAAGAAAAAAAAAGTAATTTGTTATAAAAGCTCGTAAAGTAATTTTGCGATTTCTCGGGAAATTGATCGTCTATAATTTTTATGCTTGCAGTTTTGTCACCTCTAATAACCTCGAATTCAAACTGCATACCACATTTTTGTCGTTAATTGAAGTATATGTTTTTACAGACCACAAATAACACAAATTAATGAATAAATAGTAGATAAGCGAGTTTTTTTGCGATATCTCGGAGAATTAAGCAGCTAGAATTTAAATGTTAACAGCCTTATGACCTTTGATCAATAGCAAGTCAAACTGCATTTCGTGTTTTTCAACAATGTTAAAGAAACTTCTTTTATTAATCAAAACAAGAAATACCCCCAAAAAGCTGTTTTTCGCTATTTCTCGCGAAAGTGAGCAGCTATAATTTTTTTGGGGGCAGTTTTAATTTCTTCCAGCATGTTCAAATCAAACTGCTTACCACTTTTTTTATCATTTCTAAAGAACCGGGTTTAAAATATAATAAAAAAAAAATATATATATTTATAATTACGCGATATCTCCCGAAATTTAGCACCTACAATTTTGATGTCAACAGCTGTGTGACCTTTGATCAACCACAAGTAAAACTGCATACCATGTTTTTATGAAATTTTAAAAAATCATATATGAAGATAAAAACAAAAATAAAAACAGCAAAAAAAGTAATTTCGCGATTTCTCGCGAAATTGAGAAGATATGATTTCGCTGCTAACTGTGTTGTGACATGTAAATAAATACAATTAAAACTGCATACCCAGTTTTTGAAGATATTTAAAAAACTTCATTGTCAAAATTTTAGAAAATACAAAAACACTAATTTCGCGATATCTTGCGAATGCGATCAGCTACGATTTCGCTGTTAACAGTTTTGTGACATTTATTCATGTAGAAATCGAACTGCGCTTACACTTTTCGTCGACACTAAAGTTCAACCTGAACATCGCTGAGGCTCACCGTGCGTATAGAAAAATTCTCAGATTCTGAGATATTTTTCTGCATAGAAAAATTCTCAGATTCTGAGAGATTTTTCCGCATAGAAAAATTCTCAGATTCTGAGATATTTTTCCGCATAGAAAAATTCTCAGATTCTGAGACATTTTTCCGTAAAGAAAAATTCTCAGATTCTGAGAGATTTTTCCGCATAGAAAATTTCTCAGATTCTGAGATATTTTTCTGCATAGAAAAATTCTCAGATTCTGAGAGATTTTTCCGCATAGAAAAATTCTCAGATTCTGAGAGATTTTTCCGCATAGAAAAATTCTCAGATTCTGAGACATTTTTCCGTAAAGAAAAATTCTCAGATTCTGAGACATTTTGCCGTAAAGAAAAATTCTCAGATTCTGAGACATTTTTCCGTATAGAACAATTCTTAGAATCTGAGACATTTTTCCGTAAAGAAAAATTCTCATATTTTGAGACATTTTTCGGTATAGAAAAATTCTCATATTCTGAGACATTCTAAGACTTTTTTTCGTATAGAAAATTTCTCAGATTCTGAGACTTCTTCCGCATAGAAAATTTCTTAGATTCTGGGACTTTTCGCATAGAAAAATTCTTGGGATCTGGGACTTTTTCCGCATAGAAAAATTCTCAGATTCTGACACTATTTCGGTATAGAAAAATTCTCAGATTCTGAGAAATTTTTTCGTATAGAAATATTCTCAGATTCTGAGACAATTTTTCTCTATAGAAAAATTCTTAGATTCTGAGACTTTTTCTGTATTGAAAAATTTCTCAGATTCTGAGACAATTACTTAGATTAGAAAATTTTTCAGTTTCTGATATTTTCTATAGAAAAGTTTTTTTTACAAGAGTTTAACGGTTACCCATCCAAATAAATTTTAAAACTAAAAAGATTATCGTGTTATTGGAGGCCCACGTTGGGCGCCAAAACACGATATTTTTGTATTCCAAATTGTTATAATTAGTATTCTTACAAGTTTTAAAATTTCCCAATTCCAGAATAATTTTATAACTAAAAAGATTGCCATTGTCTTATTAATGCCCCACATTGGGCGCCAAAATACAAGTTCTTTTCAGTCTCAAAATTGTTCCAATATTTAAAAATACTTTTTTCAGACATAAGCTTTATACTGTCACTGTTCCACATTATTTTTTTTTTTTGAAGCTTTAAGCATTTTTCAAAAAAAAAATTTAACAAAAAAAGTTTGAAGTAAAGGATTTGCAAACAAATCTTTTATTTAAAACTTTTGCTTTTAGTATTGAAAACTTTTCTATTTTGCTGTAAATAATATTTGTAAATATTTTTATCATTGCATTTTTTTAAATAAACTTTTACTAATTTTTAGTTATATTCCACATTTATCTCATTTTGTGTTTGTTCAAAAAAAAAAAACTAAATAACATTTTGTTAATAACACCTCCCCGAAAAAAATCACCAATTATTCAGAATTTTTTGTTCGTTTTAAAAGCACGTTGCATTTTTTCAATAATTTTTAGATGCATTCAAAATTTTGTGTATTTTTATTTTTATGTGTTTTAGCTAATAAGTTTAAATATATTTTATTTTTAGCGTTTTTTTTTAAGCATGCCTTTTTTTATTATTTTCACATATTTTTTGCCCTTTTCTGTTCTTTCCTTATTCTTTCTGTAATTTTTCTGTTATAATCAAATAATATTAAAAAAAAAGAACCTCTACCATTTTGTAAAAATTCCTTTTTAACAGCCATTTTATGAACATAACAAAGTGCACTTTTATTGCCAATAAATTAATTGAAAAAATTTCCTTTTAACTTTATTGCTAAATTCCATTAACATAACTTTAATTAATATTTCTCTTTAATTTTAATTCAATATTTTATTATTAAGCAGTAATAAGATTTTTTTTAGGAATTTTAGTAATACTAACTAAAAATGAATGCTAATGAGGATTTATGTAGGTGTTTAATTTAAGTGCAGATTTAAAATGGATTGAATAATTTATTTAGGTTGAGAATTCTAAGATAAATTTTACTTTTTTAATTAATTTTTAAGAAAATATTGGAGAAGTCATCATCAATTGGTATCCCAAAAATTAGATAACGTGGGATTATGATAAAAATAAATAATTATGTCAAGTTATTAAAAAAAAAATTGAAACAACTAAAAAAATTGTTGATTCAATTAAAAAAATTGTTGATTCAATTAAAAAAAAATTGTTTGATTCAATTAAAAAAATTGTTGATTCAATTAAAAAAATTGTTGGTTTCATTAAAAAAACGTTATAGATTCAAGAACAAAAAAATATTTTTTTCATAAGTACGCCACGCACAACCAACGCATATGCGATACGGTAATATGAATTTATGTCCATAACTTACGCTGAAAGAACATCAAAACCACCTATCCTGCACAAAAGCAGACCTTGGTATCAGATAACATAAAACTTGTTTGTTGTGAAGATGACAAACCAGTAATAAAACAGATTTTAACGGAAAAAAAATTTTATGATCTGGCCATTTACAAATTTAATTCGAAAAAAATTAATTGTAATTTGAAATTCCATTAGTAATTCGAAGATTCTTTTTTTTTAATCGAAGATTCAACTTGCAATTTGAAAATTCTATTTGTAATTCGAAAATTCCATTTGTAATTCGAAAATTCCAATTGTAATTATAATTAAAAAAAGAGCAATTAATTCGAAAAAGATCAATTGTTATTCGAAATAGATCAATTGTAATTCGATAATGATAAATTTTTATTCGAAAAAGATTAATTGAAATTCGAAAAACATTAATTGTAATTTGAAAAAGATCAATTGCAATTCGAAGATTTGATCTTTTTCGAATAACAATTAATCTATTTCGAATTACAATTTATCTTTTTATACCCTCCAACCACAGTATGCGGGTACATTCACTTTGTCATTCCATTTGTAACGCATAAAAATATCGGTCGGGGATCCTATAAAGTATATATATATTATTGATCTATGATCGATTCTAAGTCATTCTATTAATGACTGTCCGTCTGTACACTCAAAATAATTACTCTGTTAAATACTCTGTAAAATGACTGTAATCTCAATTCGACAGATATTTGACAAAGTTATCTGTCGAAATACAGATTTTAAGAAAATACTTCGTATTTTCTTGTGACTGAAAAACAAAATTTTGTAAAATTGGAGTTACTGGCTAAAAAACTTGTAATTTTCACAAAAATGAAAAATTAAATTTACAATTTGGAAGCATTAAAGCGGGAAAATTTAACACAATTTTAATTTTAATTAATTTAATTTTAATTAATGTTTTTGAAGCAGAGAAGTTTTACTCATAAAATGGATTTAACTAAAACTTTGTAAATTTACAGTTTTTTTTTTGTAAAATTTTGAACTCATAAATGCATTTAACTAAACTTTGTTAATTTATAGAGTATTTTGGTAAAATTCTTCTTGGTTTTATCAGTATTTTACAGATAATTCTGTAAATTTACAGTTTTTTTTTTTATCGAAATCATTTTACATAGTTTTCTTCGTAAAATAACAAAAAATCTTGCTGGTTGGAAATCTATGGTATTTTCTGCTGGCTCAGCAGAGTATCTCTGTAATTTAACAGAGTGATTATTTTGAGTGTATAAAACACGATTTAGTAAAAAATAAAAGAGCTAGACTCCTGAAAGTATGTCCCATGATCATAGGCCGGTTAAGTTCGGAAATGGGAAAAATCGGATCAGGGGCAAAAAAGTTCCCCCTTAAAGAACTAAACCAACCTCTAAAAAAACGCCATTTTTTACAGCTTTTTTAGAATTTTTATTAATCGAAAATTTTTTATATCAGTAGGAGTTCAAAGGAAGGTATCCAATAGCTTACATTCCGATTGCTCTGCAATTTATATATGTTACCGAAAACTAAGTTTAACCTGCTATTTTTTTATCGGCTATCCCGGTGGTTTAAAAAAAATGATGGCCTTTCAGGAACATTTGAATAAAGGCCGAACTAACAGGAATTTTGCTAAAAGCAAAAACACGTGTCGGCTTAAACTTAATAAAGATTATTATACCTGAATTTGGGGGTCGTACGTTTTTCACCCTCCCAATTTCCCCATTTAACCTTCACGATAGCCGATAAAAAACCGGTAAATCTTCGATTTTGTTCCCCGACCCCTTTTGTGGGCGTGGTGAATTTATAAAAATGAAAATGGTATTACTAAAGTTTAAAAAGCATAACAAATAAATTATTAAACATTTACAGCAATAGGGAAGGTATTCCCCTCCAACGAGCCCCCTAAAAAAAACGTCCCTGTAATTTTTTTTTATTTGCTTTAACATGTTGGAGGATATCAAAGATCCGGAACAGCCGAATTGAATGCTCTTACTTGTTCGAATTATTATTGTTTATTTTCGACTAACAATTGACCTTTTTCGAAATACAAATGATCTTTTTGGAATTACAATTGATCTTTTTCGAATTACAATTTGAATCTTCAAAAACTAATTAATCTTTTGCGAATTACATTTGAAATTTTTGAATTACAAATGAAATTTTCGAATTACAAATAAAATCTACGAATAACAAGTAGAATCATCGAATTACAAATGGAATTTTCGAGTTACAAATGGAATCTTCGAATTACGATTGATCTTTTTCAAATTAAATCTGTAAACAGTGTAGATTAATCTTTTATGTTGCCTAAAATTCGGCAAGAGACAAAGAGGGACACCTTTCCCCTCGCGATAAATGTTTATTATGATTTTTGCACTTATGAATACAATTTTATCATTATGTAAATTAACTTTTTGAATCTACGCCCACAAAAGGGAGCGGGCCAAAAAAATGTTCTAAACTATTTTCACATCTAAAAATATTTCGCGGTTTTATAGGGTCCCGAACATTACAAAAATCTGAGTTTATTCACACTCTAATTAAAATGATTTCAGTTTCCTACTATAATTGGGTAAATTTACACAAATTGCGTAATTCTACTTAAAATTATTGAAAATTTACACAATTTATAGTAGTAATTTATTTGAATTTTGTATAAATTTACCAATTAATAGTTGGAAACTGGACTCACTTTTTTAGAGTGCAGTATTGTAAATCGAAATCCTAAATATCTCAATATGAGATAGATCAGTTCTAAGGCCAGATTCAGATTACGCGCATGAAAAACTATTAGAAAAATCTATTATGCTGGAAATGTTTAACAAATTGGTTAGGGTCATTAAGTTAATTTTTTTTTAAGCCGAAATAAATTTTTAGGGCCTCTATAAAATATTTTCTTGACGACAATTTTACATATTAATAAAAGAGAGTTTGATTAATTTTTTTATACCCTAACTTCTTTAAGCAGAACCGTAATTTACAGAACATTAAACAACAAAAAATAACCAAAAGTAATAAAAAAAAAGAAATTTCGGTTAATCGACATAAATTAATCGGTTTATTTGTTATTTGAAAATTGTCAATTTTAAATTATTCGAACAGTTAATCGACCAAAATTATTCGGTTAATCGATTGAATACCCTAGTAGATGTTGACTGCAGTTGTCAGAATAGATGTTGACTGCAGTTGTAGACAATACATTGCAACTCAACCAGTCAGCTAGCCACTTCCGTTATTGCCAGCATCTCTGCCTGGTAAACACTGCAATGACCTGGCAATCTTCAAGCCTGGCTCAACCCAAGCTTATCAGAATAGACTCCAAAGCCCACTTGTTCGTACAGCCTCGATACATTCGTGTAAAAATGTATGGAAGCTCCACTGCCCGGAATGCCCCTCATCCTAGACTCCCTGGATGGTAACACTATGATAACATCCAGAGAGTCTTGATAAGTGGCATTCCAGGAAGTAGCCCCACAGATAGATCGAAGATACGTGACCAAGTGAGTTTCGAAGTTTGCAGACCACTGCAGTGTTTACCAGGCAGAGATGCTAGCAATCAAGGAAGTGTCTGACTGGTTGAGATGCAATGTCTTGTCTACAACCGTAGTCAACATATATTCGAACAATAAAACCCCCGTTCAGTCCTTGAAGTCAATGTTCCTGAGAAGGAGATGTGATTTTAACTACCGCACGTCTCTAAATGAGATAACCAAAAAGTTTGACATATGAATTCTATTGGTCCTAGGGATAGTCCAGGGAACTTCAAAGCCAATGAGTCTTCAAGACTGACAACTGCCTTAGAGGTTCCTACGGAATTGGAATGTCTAGATTGGATTAACATGTGAGACAACACGACACAGTTTAAGTCATCCCTTAATCAAAAGCACACAAGTGAGCTGTTATCGCTCACATTTCGACGGTGGATGCCGAATTAAGCGTTGGCAGCCACTTAAAACTTTCACAGAGAATACAGATTAGTTATGACAACCGAATTGCAAGCCACTGAATGGTTGGATTGCAACAACTGGAATTTTTGGTTACGATTAACGAAATGTATTTGAACCACCAGTCAAATTGTTATAAACAAATTTCGATAATCGCAGCCAAAAATTTTAGTTGTTGCAATTGAACAATTCAAATGGCTCTAAGTTCGGTTGGCACAACTGATCAGTTTTCTCTGTATAATATTATAGGAAAACATGCTAAGCGGGTAAAGGTGCCGTCAAATTACTTCTAGCGGAATTGCATAGATGAGGAGGGGTTTGAAACTATTGAACACTTTATTTATATTACCCGCGACTTTCTAGTCATTCACTAAAAAAAATTATGAATGAATAGAATACACTACAAAAGACATTTAAAAAAACTACATTTGTAAGTTGTTTAAGCGTCTACTACATTTTACGGCAAAATCAATAGTGTTCGAACGAATTCACGTTATTTGACCGAAGTCAAATATTCGGACAAATTTTTACTATTCGGCTAAACCGAAACAGAATATTGAAAAAAAATATATATGAAGGGCTTATTGTAAAAACTCGATAAGCAACATTTAATTTTATGGTGATTTTTACCTTAAAACTTTTGAAATAATGCAGGAAATATAACTTTAGTATACTTTCATACTTAAGATACTTGTACGAAGGGTTTAACCAAGACTTCTGCCAAAAATCTGTCTGTGGAATATCAGTAAAACGCGTAGAACACCAAAAAATAAAAGGTTGCTTATCGAGTTATTGCAGTAAACCCTTCATATATTTATGCAGTAAAAAAACGAAAAAAAAAGTAAAATTTGACTCAGCGGAATACACAAATGCATGAAAATGTTGTCTAGAATGATTTTAATTTGAGCAAAAACTTTCAGTGTCCGACCGAATACACCTTTTTTGGCCAAAGTCGAATATTCGGCCAAATTTTCACTATTCGGCCGAAACCGAAGCCGAATATTCAACAAAAAATTATTTATTTAGTAAAAACAAGAAAAAAAGTTAAACTCGACTTGGTGGAATACACAAATGTATAAAAATGTTGTTCAAAACGTTTTGAGCAAAAAATTTTTTTTAGGCATTTAAAAAAAAAATTGTTTTGAGTGTAATTTTTTTTTCGATCGAAAAATTAGTTTGAGGGTAAAATCTTGTTTTAGCTGCAAAAACACTTAATAAAATGTTTTTGTGGCTTACTAATGTGATTCAAAGTGTGTTTTTCAACACGCGAGTACAAATTTTATACAATTATTCGGTATTCCGCCAAAAATGTAGCCGAAGTCGAATAGTGGCCTAATAGTGCTTTTTTGCCGAAGCCAAAACCGAATATTCCGTCGGACACTAAAAATCAACAAATAATGTTGTTTTTAACTATTGATATTGATTAACAACTACATACAAAAAACGGTAAAAACAACTTAAAATTACTAGAGTCCGACCGAAACCAGTTTTCGAGGCCGAACCGAAACCGAACCGAATATTCGGCCGAAAAAGTAATATTCGGCCGAAACCGAACCGAAACCGAAACTTAAAAAAAAAATACCGCCTGGCATGAATAAAATTATTAAAAAATTGTTAAAGATTAATATACAGCATATAATGCTTTTAAACCATAGGAATTGTTGTATTTTTGAAAAAAATATGTTTTTTAAAAAACTTACAAAAAAATTGTATATTTCATTTGCAGATAAGGAGAAAATAATTTTTGAACTGAATCAGTTTTACATTTATTGCATAAACTTGTAAGATTTTCTTCAATTGAACTGAAATAAGTGTAATGAAATTAAGAAATTCACCGACTTTTTTACATATTTTTTAAAATAACAAAAAGTTTCGGTTTCGGCTAATATTCGGCCAAAATTTTGCCGAATACCGAATAGAGGCCGAAACCCCATTATTCGGCCGAAACCGAGACCGAAACCAAATATTCGGTCGGACTCTAAAAATTACAGTTGTTTTTATTGTAACTCAATTGTAAATAAATTTGTTTAGTTATTATTTATTTGGTAATAGTTCCAGCGTCCAGCTCGTTCAACACATCCGTTTTTTAAATCATTTCTAGAATATTAATTTTTTTTCATAGACTAAAAACAACTACATAAAGAAACTGCTACTACAATGTAGTATATTTTTTGTATTAATTTTTTAAAATAACTACAAAAAGAAGTTGTAGTGGAAAACAACAACTACTACACAGTGTGTGTAGTACACAGTGTGTGTAGTACACACTAAACAAACGACTGTCATGTAGTAACCAGTGGCGTATACAGGGGGGGGGGGCCCGGGCCCCCCCCGAAATGATTTTACAAACTTCAGGATTTGGTATCAAATAACAAGTACAATATTAAAAAACTTCTTAAAGAAAATCGAAAAACATTAAGAATCTAAAACTGTTTGAAAAAAAAATTTTTGAAACAGAAAATTTTTCTGTTCAAAAAATCTCAAAGTCTGAAAATTTTTTTCTTAGAATTTGAAACTTTTCAATTTAAGATTCTAATGAAAAAATATCTTAGAACTTGAAGTTTAATGTGCACGAAAAATGGACATAATTTTTAGTAAAATGTTGTAAAATCTTAAAATGCGACTTTGTCTTTTTGAAAAATGTCTCAGAACGAGGCTATTTCTTAAAAAAAGTCTCAGAATCTTACACTTTAAAAAAAAAAAATGTCTCAGAATCTTAAACTTTCTATAAGAAAAATGTCTAAGAATCTAAGATTTTTTCTATAGGAATAATGTCTTAACCCTTTAATGAAAAATGCAGCTGTTAGGCGGCCCTGTGGATTTGGATGCAACTTTTGAACGGCAAGAAATATGCGGAGTACTTCTATTTGGAGTGCTTTAAAACTATAACAAATGTAATGAAATACAACAAAAATAACAAAAACCAAAGGAAAAAACGCAAAGGCATTCTTTCTACTCCATTAAAAGTTGATATTCAGCTCTTAAGTCATTACCTTCCGCGACACTCACATACAAATGTAAGTAGATATTCAGTAGATAAGAAGTACTCCGAGTTTTCAAACAACTTCTAACTACTTCCCGGAGTACTTCTTATCTACTGAATATCTACTTACATTTGTATGGGAGTGTCGCGGAAGGTAATGAGTTAAGAACTGAATAACTATGAATTCTGGAGTAGAAAAGAATGTTTGTGTGTTTTTGTCTTGTGTTTTTCGTTATTTTTGTTGTATTTCATTACATTTGTTATAGTTTTAAAGCACTTCACTAGGAAGTGGTAATGACTTTTTTTGCAGGGCACTTACAAACAAGAGAATGATCGATTTTGAAAGCTAACATTGCACTGATTTATATTGTGTTCTTTTTTATTACCTAATTTCTTTTGTTTATAAATATGCGAAAAGTGAATTTGAAAACAAAAGAAAGTACGTAATGAAGAAGAGCTCAATATAAATCAGTGCAATGTTAGCTTTCAAAATCGACCACTCTCTGGTTTGTAAGTGATGCCGTTCAAAAGTTACAACCAAATCCACATGGCCGCCTAAAAGCGACCTTATGCATTAGAGGGTTAAAATATTAGGCTTTTTCTCAGAATCTAAAACTTTTTCTATAGGAAAAATGTCTCCGAAACTCAGACTTTTTCTATAGGAAAAATATCTCAGAACATGAGACTTTTCCTATACAAAATTTTCAGAATCTGAGGCTTTTCTATGTGAAAAATTCAGAATCTGAAAATTTTTATAGGAATAATGTCTCTGAATCTAAAAAAGTCTCAAAATCTGAGATTTTTTCTATAAAAAATTCTTAGAATCCTAGGCTTTTCTATATGAACTATGTTTTAGAATCTGAGAACTTTCTATAAAATGTCTCTGAATCTGAAAATTTTTCTTACATCTATGAAAATGTCTCAGAATCTTATATTTTTTTACGAAAAATGTCTCAGAATCAACGATTTTTTCTTAAGGAAAATTATCTCAAAATCTAAGATCTTGTGTATAGGAACAATGTCTTTGAGATGTAAGCTGAGAATTTTTGTATAGAGAAAAGTCTGAGACTTTTTCTATTGTAAAAATATCTTTTTCTATAAGAATATTGTTTAGGAATCTGAGTATTTTTCTATGGGAAATATTTCAGAATCTGAGACTTTCTTATAAAAAAAGCAAAGATTTTCTCAGAATCTAAAACTTTTTGTGTAGAATGTTTCAGAATCTGAGAAAATGTGCTAGACTAGAAATATCTCAGATTCTAAGAAAATGTCTTTCAATCGAAGTCTTTTTTGGAAAAGTATTTTATGAATATGTTTATAGAATCATTTTCTAAAGTGACTTTTTCCTGAGAAACGTTTCCATTGGAAATATGATTTAGAGTCTTTGACTTTTTCTTTAACAAAAACTGTCTTAACTGGAAATTGTCATAGAACCTTAGACTTTTCTTTGAAAAAAAAAAATCAGATTCTGATAATCTTCTTTGTAAAAATGTATCAGCATCTGATACAATTCACTCTTTAAAAAAGAGCTTAAGTCTCTCAAAAAATTTTGAAATATAAAAAAATTTTAATTTTTTTTTTTTCCCAACACTTTTAAATTTACACAAAAATGAAGAATCTGATTGTGTCACATTCAGTTCAAAGAAAAGATCGAGAAAAATTCTTAAAAATGAGCTGATATGTAAATTTTTTGTAAAAAAAAAAAAAATTAAAAAAGTGTTGGGGCCCCCACCGAAATAAAATCCTGGATACGCCCCTGGTAGTAACTGCAATAATTTTCTGAGTGTTCAATTGCTTTATTGGGATCTAGGGAGCTGCACGATCTCTGATTTTTCGAATGTTGAAACTCAATATCTTAGCAGTTTCATAAAGAACTAGCATTGGTTTAACGGTAGGGATTAGTAAGAACTTGTTCGGTTTGAACAAAAAGATCCAGAGTGAAAATAACACGAAATTGCAGTGGTCCCCACTTCCCACTCTTAAGCTATAATTAGTTTAGAAGTGAGGTAGAGCCTTATGTGATTTTCAATAAGAAAAAAGAGTGTATATAATTTTAAAATGTGTGTGCTCTTCATACGCATTGAATTTTTCCATAAGACAAAAAAGTAGAGAGACGTAAACAAAATCTGTAGAGAATAGAATTTCTCTACCTCGCTCTACTTTTAATTCTTATGTCAAAATTCAATGTGTATGAAGAACACACAAATTTAAATATTTTCTATACTCTTTTTTTGTTATTGAAAATCACATAAGGCTCTACCTCACTACTTCACTACCTCACTTCTAAACTAATTATAGCTTTAGGTTTCGTTATTAAAAAATTGTCTATTTAGATATTTCCGGGCAAACAACGTTTGCAGGGACAGCTAGTGTTTTATAAATTTTAGCTAGAGGTTAAAAATTTCCTAGGTTTTGCTCAATTTTATGCTGCTTCAGACTTAAAAGTCAACTTCAACTTATAATTATTATACAACTCTTGCTATAATTCAAACTGGTAAATCTTTTTTATAATTATTTTCCTCATTGGTTTCGGCTATACGTAAATAACTTTAACATCATATGTATGTGCTTTTATTAAGCTTCTATTAAGCTTCTATTAAGCTTTTATTCTAATTATATATTATTTAAGCTTCTAATAAATGTACAAAATTGTTTTAAAGCTTTCTATTTACAACACTTAAATAATTTGTATATAATTTACACAATTTATATGTAATATTAAAAAAAAAATATTGTGGTTTGGTTCAAAATCTGTTGACGAAATTTGAACTAAAATTTTATAAAAATTTCTAATTTAAAACTATCACAATGTTTACCTGCTGTTTAAAATGTAATATTGTTAAGTAAGCTTAATTTGTTATTATAGTAAGCTTTAAAACAATTTTGTTTAATTTTTAAGGCTAAAAAATAAAAACGCTTACTCAAACTAGCGATTTTTTGTTGCACAACGACCAAAGACATATATTGATTTTCAAATCATATTTTAATAAAAATGTTCTCAGTTTTTGATTTAAATTTTTTTGGAGATAAAATTTTTAAATTTTTTTTTATTTATTGTATAAAAAGAGGTTATAAAATCGTTGGCAACAATAGTCGCCAGTTTGTTTTTTTTTTCCAAATTCATATTTTTTAGGAATCACCCTGTCACAGGACACAGGGTAACTCATTGTAAATGTATTTTTTTTTTTAAATCAGACTCGTTAATTGTATTTGTTTTTGTACGTATTTTGGGTAAAATTTAAGCTGTATTAAAAAAAACATCTGTGTTGAGAAAAAAAAACTCTTTAGTATATAAGTTTACGTTTTTATCATTTGTAAAATCGGTATCATATTAAGCTAAAAGAATTCATATACAACTCATTGGCATTCATTGTAATATTTAAGTTTTCTTTTTCAGAATTTAGCACTATTCAAGACTCTAGACAACTACAAAATCGATTTTAAAATTTTAAGCAACGGAAAAGTTTTCTATTAAATAATATACGGTGTTTCAATTCAACATTTTTATAGATTTATTAAATCTAAAGAAAGTTTCTTAAAAACTGAGATTTTTTTCTATACGGAAAAATTTCTCGGAATCTGAAAGTTTTTTTTGTTTCTATACGGAAAAACTTCTCGGAATCTGAGAATTTTTTTTATACGGAAAAATTTCTTAAAATCGGGTAAATTTATCTAGATAAATCTAGATAAAGTTATCTATCTACTAGATGAAACTTTCAGTATTTCAGTATCTAAGAGTTTTTCAATACTTAAAATGTCTCAGAATCTGAGAATTTTTCTATACGGCAAAATTTCTGAGAATCTGAAAATTTTTCTATAAAAAAAAAAATTCTCAGGTTTTAAGAATGTTTTTCTATATGGAAATGTTTTTCTGTATGGGAAAAATGTCTCTGAGAATTTTTTTATACGAAAAAATTTCTCTGAATCTGAGATTTTTTTTAAATGAAAAACTTCTTAGAATCTCAGAATTTTTCTGTGCGCAAAAAGTTTCTTAGATCCGGAAAATTTTTCTATACTGAAAAATTTCTAGGAATCGGAGATTTTCTATGAGGAGAAATTTCTCAGAATCTAATAATTTTTCTATAAGGAAAAATAACTCAGTATCTGAAAAATTTTCTGTACGGAATAATGTCTCGGAATATGAAAAAAATTTTCTGAACGGAATAATTTCTCAGAATATGAATTTTTTTTTTATACGGAGAATCTGAGAATTTTTCTATACGGAAAAAATGTCTCGGAATCCAAAAATTTTTTTCTATACGGAAAATAACACAGAATCTAAAGTTTTTTATATAAAAAAATGTCTAAAAATCTTATAATTTTATGGAAAAATGTCTCAGAGTCTGAGCATTTTTCTATACGGAAAAATGTCTCAGATTTTGCGAATTTTTCTGTACAGAAAAATTTCTGAGAATCTGAGATTGTTTTTATAAGAAAAAAATTTCTTTAAATCTGAAATTTTTACTGCACGAAAAAAGTTTCTCAGATTCGGAAAACTTTTCTATACCGAAAAATGTCTCAGAATCAAAGATTCGATGCAGAAAAGTTTCTTTAAATCTAAAAATTTTTCTATATGGAAAAATAACTCAGAATCTGATAAGTTTTCTATACGTAAAAATGTCTCAGAAACTCTGATTTTTTCTATACGGAAAAATGTCTCAGAATCTGAGAATTTTTATGTACGGAAGAATGACTCAAAATCTGAGAATTTTTCTTTACGGAAAAATGTCTCAGAATCCGAGAATTTTCTATACGGAAAATTTCAGAATCTGAGAATTTTTCTATACGAAAAAATGTTTCAGAATCTGAGAATTTTTCTATACGAAAAATTTCTCAGAATCTAAGAATTTTTCTATACGGGAAAAATGTCTCAGAATCTGAGAGTTTTTGTATACGAAAAAATGTCTTAGAATTTGAAAATTTTCTATGCGGAAAAATAAATCTAAGAATTTTTCTATACGGAAAGTTGTTTCATAATTGGAGAATTTTGCTATGCGAAAAAATGTCTCTGATTCTGAGAATTTTTCTATACGGAAAATGCCTTTGAATCTGAAAATTTTTCTATACGGAAAAATGTCCCAGAATCTGAGAAATTTTTTGATACGGAAAAAACGTCTCGGAATCTAAGAATTTTTCTATGCAGAAAAATTCGTCAAAATCTGTCTCAGAATAAGGAAAAATATCTTAGAATCTCGAATGTCTTATATTTTTTATACCCTACACCACACTGTGGTACAGGGTTAAATGAGTTTGTGCTGATGTTTGTAACTACCCGAAATATTGGTCCTGGACCCACCTTTGAGTATACCGATCGACTCAGAATCACTCCTTGAGTCGATTTAGCAATGTCCGTCCGTCCGTCTGTCTGTCCATGTAAACGGTGTAAACACGATACAGGTCGCAATTTTTAATCAATTGACTTGAAATTTGAAACTTAAGCCTCTCTTCGCCCAAGGACGAAGCCTATTAAAATTGGAAAAAATCGGTCCATATTTAAACCTAGCCCCCATACAAAGGTCCTCTTTAGTTTTGGCTCAAATGACTAATAGCCGTATTATAATAGGAAACTTTTCGAAATTTGGCAAGTAAACTTGTTTTGTCTTCACAAATCGCCATTCCGAATTTTAAAGAACATTACATTCTTCTTGTAGCCCCCATACAAACCACCTTCCCGATTTTCACATAAATATCTCAAATTTCATGAAAATAGAAAATATTTAATTAATTTTTTGTTTGTGTATGTTAAACGCGTACTTTAATAACCTTATCAAATCTGATTATCATCGCACCAGTTTTGGACTTAGGCCCCATGTGAAAATTTTGCCCGATATTCAATTAAAGCGGTTTTTTGTCAACATATAGAAGCCTATTTCACATAAATTTGATATGTGAGTGTTTTTTACACTTATTAAAGACTTGACAAAAGGGTAGGGTATTATATGTAGGGCATTATATGGTCGGTCTTAACCGACTATAATTTTCTGACTTGTTTTTATACGGAAACAATTTTTTGAATCTGAGAATTTTTCTATATGAAATAATGTGTCAGAATATGAACATTTTTTCTATACGGAAAAATGTCTCAGAATCTGAGAGTTTTTGTATCCGAAAAAATGTCTAAAAATCTGAGAATTTTTCTGTACGAAAAAATTTCTCAGAATCGGATAATTTTTGTATACGGAAAAATGTGTCGGAACCTGAGATTCTCTATACGGAAAATATCACACAATCTGAGAAGTTTTTTAGACGTAAAACTGTCTAAAAATCTGATCATTTTACGGGAAAATGTCTTAAAATCTAAGTTTTTCTGTACGAAAAATTTTTTTCAAAATCGGTGAATATTTCTATACCAAAAAATTTCTCAAAATCTAGAAAATTTTTGAAAACCGAAAAAAATTTTCATAATCTAAGAATTGTTTCTATGTCTCAGAATCTGGGAAATTTTTCTATAGGGAAAAAATGCTCAGAATCTGATAATTTTCCTTTACGGAAATTGTATCAGATTCTGACAAATTTTTCTATACAGAAAAATGTCTCAGAATCTGAGAAATTTTTCTATACTGAAAAATATCTCAAAATCTAAAATTTTTTCTACGAATCTGATATGGTTTCTATACTAAAAAAATGTCTTTGAATCTTAAGTTTTTTTATAAGCACAATTTTTTTAAAATCTGAAATTTTTTCTGTACGAAAAAATTTTCTCAGATTCAGAAAGATTTCTTTTATACGAAAAAATTTCTTAGAATCGGAGATTTTTTCTATACAGAAAAATTCTCAGAATCTGAGAATGTCTCAGATGCGAAAATTTTTTTCTACACGGAAAAATGTCTCAGAATCAGAGTTTTTTTTTATATACAGAAAAATTTTCCCAGAATAAAAAAAATTGTATTGTAGGCTCATTTGCAACTAAATCGTTGTTGTACAATTGATATTTTGTTCAACAACACAATTTGTTAATACAATTAAATTGTTTGTTTATACAACAACGATAATAATATTTTTTTTCTGTGTATGCGGAAGCAATATCGGAGAATATTTCTGTGCAGAAAATGCCTCGGAACGGATATTTTTCCTATACGGAAAAATTTTTCAGAATCTGAGAGTTTTTGTATAGAAAAAAATATCTAAGAATCTGAGAATTTTTTCTGTACGGA
The DNA here is from genome assembly GCA_963921195.1 of Pegoplata infirma. Lineage (NCBI taxonomy): Eukaryota > Metazoa > Arthropoda > Insecta > Diptera > Anthomyiidae > Pegoplata > Pegoplata infirma. Next base: position 127,339,042 of record OY992539.1, on the reverse strand, counting down.
AAAAATTTCTCAGAATCGGAGAATTTTTCTATACCGAAAAATGTCTCGGAATCTGAGAATTTTTTCTATGCGGAAAATATTACAGAATCTGAGAAGTTTTTTAGACGTAAAACTGTCTAAAAATCTGATCATTTTACGGGAAAATGTCCCAGAATCAGATAATTTTTTTTATAAGAATAATGTCTCAGATTTTTTTTAAGACAAATAAAAATACAGAGAATTTTTCTATGCGTAAAAATGTCTCAGGGGTTTTTTAATAAAAAATCTTTAGAATCAAAAAATGTTTCCATATTAAAAATGTCTTAATATTTGATCTTGAATTCATTCTGTGGTTTTAATCTTAAATCAATTTTAACACAAAAGTCGGTACTTGAATAGTGTTGAATCGAAAGGTGTTTTATTTGTCACTTGTCACGATAATAATACTGGTTTATATTAATTAAAAATTTCTTAACAAAAAATTCCCATTATTTCTATAAAATTTATTTTGTAATTTTTTTTATTGTTTTATTTTACTTTAGAATCGTAATACGGAAAATCTTGGTACCCCTGGTACACGTACTAGCAGTGTTTTGCCCGATTTGCTTAGTCAAGCTTCACCGGCTACTCCACCACGTCACGACAAATCATCCAGTGAGGAGGTAAGTAATAACGTTTATCTAAATTTTTCTATTTTGTTTTTGTTCCTATATTTTCGTCTCAAATATTATTTATAATTTATTTAGTTTGAGAAATTATTTAAAAAAAAAATCAAAGTTTAATTTAGTTTTTGATTTGTTTTAAAGTTTTTTTTTTTACGATAATTATTTGATTAATATAATTTTAATTTAACAAATGAGTAAAAACCGTTGTCTTTTCTATACAAAATAAAAAAACAAAAGCATTTTTAAATGTTTTATGGCCATATGACAATCATCGTTTAACATTCATTAAATAAGCATTTTGTTTTTGTCTTTTAAAAAAAATTTTAATACATTACCGCCTTAGGTTTTGATTCATTATTAGGCTGTTTATGAAATCTCTTATGTAGTTGAATTGGATTTTGTTTACATTGATTTAGATTGAACATTTCTGTAAGAAAAATGTGTCAGAATTTGATATTTTTTTTATACAAAAAAAATTAAAAAATGCTGGGAATGTCTTGCATTTTTTATACAAATATTATAAAATATGAGTGCTCATCACGTTTTGTCTGAAATGACTTTAACCTTAATTTGCGAACACTGTGAATGTCTTTCTTGATTATGTATCTGGGGTGCCCCACTACAATAGTTCGACAAAATTAAAATCTTCGTCTGAGCCGTTTTTGAAAAATTGCGTTCTAACGTCAAAAATTTACATTTTAAACTTATCTCGAAGATAAGATAAATATATGAAAAAATTACTTAAGACAAAAATTGTTTCTGGGGAAAATGCAATGAAAGTGCAAATTTAAATTTTTCCAATTGCATTGCTTCTGTTGCCAAAAAACCGCACTTTTTAACTTCGTGCTAAAAACTTCGCGTTTTCTGAAGAAAATAACGAATTGTAAATTTCGCGATTCCAACTTCTTTATTTACTTATTTTTTTCCAGAGCTTTGAAGAATGAAATCCTTTTTGAATGAATTTTTCAAAAAATCAATTTTTTCATGGTTAGTGAATGTATTTGATTTTATAAATCAACATTGAATGCAGTTCTTGGAATGCATTCGATTGAATGGAAAAAATGAATGCATTCGATTTCTTGTACATTCGATTTAGAAAAATCGAATGCATTCGATTTTGTTATCATTCCACTGTGAATGAATCAATTTTTTAAAACAATTTTCTCACAACAACAACACAAAAACATATTGTTGTAGTCCAATGGACTTTCGTATGTAAAATTGTTTTAAATATTTTTGTTGGTTATTGACAATCGTTGCCTTATTAGTATGGTACAATTTCTTCGTCTTTCTAATTCTCATTGTGAATAGAGTCGAATATGTATTAATATTCTAGTTTGTGCACAAACGATTTGTCATTAGACTCGTTTGCTACTTTGTAGTAAATCGTTTCTATTTTTGCTAAATAATCTTGACAATGGAATCTTGACAAATTCCGAAACACGTGTCGATTAAGTCTTGTAAAAATGACCAACATAAATAAATTTAAAACCAAAAAAAAAATAATTTTCTTGAAAATTATGCTATGAGAATATCATGGTTTTAATTAGTAAAGAAAATAATGACCTCGAGCCAGAATAAACATCCTCAAAATATAATATTTTAAAGGTCGAATAAAACAATTTTTATTTTTTAATAAAAATTAATCAGCATTCGCAATTTATTTTAATAGAAATACAATTGCTTTTAGTCACAAAGAAACAAGCAAATAAAGTTGCAATTTTGACATTGCGCAATTTCGCAAGACTAAAATTTCTGACGTGAATTCCATTATTATTGATCCATGATCGGTTTTAAGACATTCTAGCGATGTCCGTCCGTCTGACTGTGGAAGACACTATACAGTTCAAATTAAAAGAGCTAGACTCTTAAAGTTTGGCACAAATAGATCTTATTGTTATAGGCTGGTTAAGTTCAGAGATGAGCAAAATCGGACTAGGGGGAAAAATTCCCCCCTTGTGGAACTAAATCAACCACTAAAAATAAAAACATTTTTCATAGGTTTTTTAAAATGATACATTTTAATGTCGAAAGAAGTTCTAAGTCCTGCACTTGAACCCCAGGGATTAGAAAATATGTTTTTTTTTCGGCCCGCCCCCTTTTTTTGAGGATTAGAAATGGGCACATGAGCAGATTAGAACGTGATTCACGAGTGATCACGCGTAAGTGTGACTGAATTCAATTTTACTCACATAATTGTGAGTGAGTATGAGTGGAGAAAAAAATTGAGTGAGTGAGTGTGCGTGAGTAAGCATTTTGCGTGAGTAAGCATTTTGAGTGAGTTAGTGTGCGTGAGACGTTTTTTTTGCGTGAGTCTGCGTGATTTATAGTGTCCGACCGAATACACAATGTTGTCTAGAATGATTTTATTTTAAGCAAAAAATTTTTTTTGTAAATTTTTGTAAAAAAATATATTGTAGAGTGTAAATTTTTTTCGACCGAAAATTTTTTTTGAATGTAAAAAATGTTTTTAGTTGCAAAAACACTTAAGTAGTAAAATGTTTTTGTGGCTTACTAATGTGATTCAAAGTTAGTTTAGTGGGTTTTTTAACACGTGAGCACAAAAATTATACAATTACTCGGTATTCGGCCTATTCGGCCAAAATTGTGGCCGAAGCCGAACAGTGGCCGAATAGTGCTTTTTGGCCGAAGCCGAATATTCGGTCGCACACTAGTGATTTATATACTTTACATATTTCCTTTTGTACCAAAAAAAGCAACTAAAAATTGTAAAATTTGGCTTAACTTAAGATTTTGTCCTGAAAAAGGCAAAAAAATGTAAAATTTCGCTTAACTTTAAATTTTGTTGAAAATTTTGAAAGATTTTTGAATTTTTTTTTGTATGAATAAGAGTTTCGTGAGTGTGAGTGAAGCTTGCGTAAGTGCACGTGAGTGTGAGTTGAATCAAATTTATTCACGTAATTGTGAGTGAGTGAGTGTGAGTAGAAAAAATTTGCTCGTTAGTGAGTGTGCGTGATTTAAAAATTCCTGTCGTGAGCGTGAGTGAGTGTGAGTCAAAAATTACTCACGCGCCCATCTCTAGCGTGGATATTAAAAAATTATTTAAATAACGATAAAAATGTATTACTTAAGTGCAAAAACATAATAAATGAATTTGTAAACCTAAACCGCGAGGGGACAAGTGACCTCAAATAACCTCTACCAACCCCCCTGCCCCGAAAAAAAACGCCCCTGTGTTTTTTTTTTTAATTTTTATTTTTTCATGTTGAGGGTATTAAAAATTCGGAACAGCCTCTGTCTGTCTGTCCATGTAAACGATGTAAACACGATACAGATCGCAATTTTCAATCAAGTTACTTGAAATTTGAAACTTAAGCCTGCCTTGGCCGAAGCCTATTGAAATTGGAAAAATTCGGTCCATGTTTAGACCAAGCCCCCATACAAAGGTCCTCTTTAATTTTGCCTCAAATGACTCTAATACCCGTATTAGAAAAGATATCCGTTCGAAATTTGACAAGTAAACGTATTTTATAATCAGACCAGATCTTCTTATAGCCCCCATACAAACCACCTTCACGATATTCACATAAATCTCTCAAATTTCACGAAAATAGAAAATATTTAATTAAAATTTTGTTTGTGTGTGTTTAACGCGTACTTTTTTAACCTAATCAAGTCTGATTATATTTGGACCATTTTTGGACTTAGGCCCCATATGAAAATTTCGCCCGATATTCAGTTAAATCGGTTTATTGGCCACAAATGGAACCCTTTTTCACTCAAATTTGGTTTGTGTTTTTTTACACTTATTAAAGATTTGACAAAAGATACATCAAATCGGTCCATGTTTGAACTTGGGACCCATTGTGCGGGAAACACTGGTGTAGGGTATTATAAGGCCGGTCTCTACCGACCATAACTTTCTTACTTGTTTTTTCATAACTCTCATCGTTTTTGAGAGCTTGGAAACAGTTTCGAATGTAGACTTAGGCAAATATTACAATCGCGATTAGGACTAAAGCGTCGTTGAGGAATTATTGTGGTTTCGCTATGGGCCAACCGGTCTATGCGAGAAGTCTTTGACTCCGCCACCTCTAACCAAACCTATAATTTTCCAGATAAGCTTGATTATCCTTTTTTTGACGTTTAAGAGCGATTTTTTTATAAACGGCCCTGGCAAAAAATTCGATTTTCGTAGTAATGCACCCCCAGATACATAATCAATAAAGACATTTGCTCTGTTCGCAACTTTAGGTTAATGTCGTTTCGAAGATCATGTAAGATAGGTCTGCAAGGTTTACAAGACTTTTAGCTACAAAGCAAGAAAGCTCTCGCTATTTTAACAGTATTCACGTCAGTATCTCTTAATTCTTGCAATGTGTGAAATTTTATATAAGCGGTGTCCACTCTTGATAGCAATCAGTCCTTGGAGGCCGACCAAAGCATGCATGTCTGGCAAAATGCTAGAGTATGCAATACCAACAAACTACATAAAATTAAAAAATGCTACACTTATATTTATATGCAACAATAAAACCTTTGTCATCTTCTTCTAAATTGTTATTTATAAAAAAAGGTAAAAAAAAAAGTTGCGAGATCCACTTTAAAATCGCTATTCAGTGTATTCATTTCAGAAATGTTTGACCCTTGCAACAGTGCAATATTGCATTTTTTTTTTTTAATATTGAAATAAATTTTTATTTTTCTGTTACCTTTTAAATGGTGCATCGTTGCAAGAAAAAATTCGCAATTTATTTCAAAAATTTGCAATTTATTTTAAAAATTCGCAATTTATTTTAAAAATTCGTAATTTATTTCAATAAAGTTGCAATTTTGACATTTCGCAATTTTGCAAGACTAAAATTTCTGACGTGAATTCTATTATTGTTTTTGCTAAAAAAAAAAACATTGCAATAGTGGAATGCTTGGGTTGTAAACTTGTAATACAAACAAAAAAAGACGCTCACGCTTTGTAGCATAAAATTATGACACTAATGCTACCCTAGCAAATATGGTATCAAGATTTAATACCGTTTATTTTTTGCATAATATGTGTTGCAAAAAATTTTAATTTTACGATAAATCTTCGTTGTTTTGAACTCAATTCCAATTCTGTAGGAAATTTCATAAACAGACTGTGTATTACGTTTCATTTCTTTATATTGTCATATCAAATTGATTTGTTTTTCGCTTTTTATATCCCCTCTAAAAAAAATCATATTTGTTGCTTTTATTTGTTTAGATTTAAATATAAATGCCGTGTTTGTTGATTTTTTTTTTTTAATTTTAAATCATCGTTATTTGTCATAATTAAATTTTGCTTTATTTAATGTTATCATAATGAGGTATTCACAAAAAAAATGTAAGCCTTGCAAAAATGCGTAATATCAGAATTGTATAATGCTAAATTTCTAAACAACAAAAAAGTTTTGCAAAAAAAAAAACTCTAGCAATATGCCTTGCAATTTTACAAGACTTTACTTGTAATCAAAAATAAAAAAAACACAAATTGTATATTTACAGATTTTTTGGTTACAAGAAAAATATGTTAATTTACAAAAAAAAAGATTTTAGTTACGAAAAATAACTGTAAATTTCAAAAAAAGATTTAAGTTACGAAAAATAACTGTAAATTTCAAAAAAAAAATGTTAATTTAAAATTTTTACAAGACTTGTCCCGTAATATTAAATTTTTTACAAAATAATTTTACAAAACACTTGTTATAGTTGTTAAGTGCACTTTTTTTAATGGAAAATGCATTTTTTGCAACAAGGAAAATGCATTTTTATAACACAACAATGGAATTGACATCAGCAATTTTAGTCTTGCAAAATGCGAAATATCAAAATTGCAACTGTTTTGCTTGTTGTTTTGTAAAAAGTAGCAACAATATTGCTATTGAAATAAAGTGCAAATTTTTTTAAAACAAAAAAATGCGATCTTGCACAGTTGCAAGGGTAACAATTTCTGAAGCGAATACCATTCAGGGTATTCACTTCAGAAATGTTTAACCCTTGCAACAGTGCAATATTGCAACTTTTAAAAAAAAAATGTTTAATAATATTTTTATTTTTTTTTATTACAAGAAAAGATTCGCAATTTATTTTAATGGCAATACATTTGCTTCTATTCACACAAAAACAAGCAAATAAAGTTGCAATTCTGACATTCCGCAATTTTGCTAGACTAAAAATTCTGACGCGAATTCCATTATTTGTTTTTTTCATTAGTGTGTTGTAAAAAATGCCAGGCTAGAAATTTCTAAAGTAAATACCGTCAATAAACATTATTTTGGAGTTTTGCATTTTTGCCAGGAAAGCTTTTCTCATGTGAATATCCTTATTGTTTTATTTGTTCGTACTAATATCATTATTTTTTAAGAAGAACACCATATTTTTGACTTAGAAAACATAAAAATACAAGTCTAACAAATTTCAACAATTTAAAACAATTAATCCTTACAAACATGGCCCTTTGGATAAAAGGATTTTTTCTAAAAATTAAACAATACACCTACAACAATCAATACATTTGTGACTAATTGTTTGACATTTTTTTTTTGGAGTAGTGGTTGTAACAACACCTATCCACAATTCTCAGGAGATGACAACTTCAAAATTATGTTTTTTTTAGTTTTAGAATTTAAGTGGCTTTTTATAAAGGTTTCAAAGAATTTCAATTTCAAAACGCAACGTCAGATTTTGAAAATTTTTTTCGTTTCGAAAAATTCTTAGATTCTATTTTGAGGATGTTTATTCTGGCTCGAGGTCATTATTTTCTTTACTAATTAAAACCATGTTATTCTCATAGCATAATTTTCAAGAAAATTATTTTTTTGTTTTAAATTTATTTATGTTGCTCATTTTTGCAAGACTTAATCGACACGTGTTGCGGAATTTGTCAGATTCCATTGTCAAGATTATTTAGAAAAAAAATAGAAACGATTTACCACGCAAGAACAATTGGACTCATCTCTGATTCCAATTGTAGAAGATGTGATGAACCGAATACGGATGAAACAGTTGAACATATCCTGTGCAAATGCCCCGCATTGGCCAGGCATCGCAAACAAATTTTAGGCAAAGCTGAACTCGAGAATCTGGAGGAAATCGCAGTTATGGACATTTTGCGCGTTAAATTGTTTGCAACATGGACTAACGCGTTTTATCCACGTCGTTGAAGGAACATGTGGTATTGCTATGGACCAGCCGGTCTATGCGAGGAGTTCAAAATTTTGAGCTCCGCCACCCCTAACCTAACCTACTACAAAGTAGCAAACGAGTAGAGTTGTGTCGTTCACGAACGAACTAGTTCAATTGAACTATTCACTTAACTGAGCGGTTTATCTAGTTCGTTCATTTCCGCTCATTTAGGTCTTTTCGTTCATTCAGCTCAATTGGTCATCATTTCATTTTGATCTTTTAGTTCTGTCGTTCAATTTTTTTTGTTAATTTTGTCATTAGGCGTAATGACAAAAAATATAAATGCTTTCTCAGCATTTATATTTTTTTTACAAAAATTGTATGTTTTTTTTACATTCATGTTTTTATTCAACATTTTTGTATTTTTGAACGAAAGCCAAAACAACAGACATGATCAAAATGATTCGTTCACGAACTGTTGAACGAAAACAAAAACTGACCGATTTGAACTAGGTGAACGACCAACAGACATGATCAAAATGATTCGTTCACGAACTGTTGAACGAAGACCACAAAAGAGCGATTGAACTAGATGAACGAACTAGGTCTTTTATTTGAAATGAACGCAAATGAGCGCTCACTCAATTGAACGATTAAGCACAAGTCTACAAACGAGTCTAATGACAAATCGTTTGTGCACAAACTAAAATATTAATACATATTCGCCTCTATTCACAATGAGAATTAGAAAGACGAAGAAATTGTATCATCCCTGCAAAAAAAGTCATTACCACTTCCTAGTGGAGTGCTTTAAAACTATAACAAATGTAATGAAATACAACAAAAATAACAAAAAACACAAGACAAAAACACACAAACATTCTTTTCTACTCCAGAATTCATAGTTATTCAGTTCTTAACTCATTACCTTCCGCGACACTCCCATACAAATGTAAGTAGATATTCAGTAGATAAGACGTACTCCGGAAAGTAGTTGGAAGTTGTTTGAAAACTCGGAGTACTTCTTATCTACTGAATATCTACTTACATTTGTATGGGAGTGTCGCGGAAGGTAATGAGTTAAGAGCTGAATATCAACTTTTTATGGGGTAGAAAATCCTGCCTTTGCGTTTTTCCTTGTGTTTTTTGTTATTTTTGTTGTATTTCATTACATTTGTTATAGTTTTAAAGCACTCCAAATAGAAGTACTTCGCACTTTTTTTGCTGGGATACTAATAAGGCAACGATTGTCAATAATGACCTCGAGCCAGAATAAACATCCTCAAAATATAATATTTTAAAGGTCGAATAAAACAATTTTTATTTTTTAATAAAAATTAATCAGAATTCTTAGATTCTTTGGAATTTTTTTCGTATAGAAAAATTCTTGTATTCTAAAGAATTTTTTGACATAAAGAAAAATTCTCAGTCTCGAAAATTTTTCCTTACAGAAAAATTCTCAGATTCTGCGATATTTTGACGTATACAAAAAGTTTTTACATTCTGAGAGATTTTTCCTTATAGAAAACTTCTCAGATTCTGAGACATTTTTCCGTATAGAAAAATTCTTAGATTCCGTAAAGAAAAATTCTCAGATTTTAAGACATTTTTCCGTATAGAAAAATTCACAGATTCTAAGACATTTTTCCGTATAGAAAAATTCTCAGATTCAGACATTATGACGAAAAGAAAAATTCTCAGATTCTGAGACATTTTTCCGTGTAGAAAAATTCTGAGATTCTGAGACATTTTGACTTACATAAATCTTTTTTGTTCGGACACATTTTTCTTTATAAAAAAAAACAGATTCTGAGACATTTTTCCAAATAGAAAAATTCTCAGATTTTAATAATTTTCCCGTATAGAAAAATTCTCAGATTCTGAGACATTTTTCCGTGTAGAAAAATTCTCAGATTCTGAGACATTTTTCCGTGTAGCAAAATTCTCAGATTCTGAGACATTTTTCCGTGTAGAATAATTCTCAGATTCTGAGACATTTTTCCGTATAGAAAAATTCTTAGATTCTGAGACATTTTTCTGTGTAGAAAAATTCTAAGATTCTGAGACATTTTCCGTATAGGAAAATTCTCAGATTCTGAGACATTTTTCCGTATAGAAAAATTCTTAGATTCTGAAACATTTTTCCGTATAGAAAAATTCTCAGATTCTAAGACATTTTTCCGTATAGAAAAATTCTCAGATTCTAAGACATTTTTCCGTGTAGCAAAATTCTTAGATTCTGAGACATTTTTCCATGTAGAAAAATTCTCAGATTCTGAGACATTTTTCCGTATAGAAAAATTCTCAGATTCTGAGACATTTTTCCGTACAGAAAAATTCTCAGATTCTGAAACGTTTTTTCGTATAGAAAAATTATCTGATTCTGAGACATTTTTCCGTTTAGATTCTGAGACATTTTTTTACAGAAAACTATCAGCTTCTGAAACATTTTGACGTATAGAAAAATTCTCAGATTCTGAGAAATTTTTCCGTATAGAAATATTCTCAGATTCTGAGACATTTTTCCGTATAAAAAAATTCTCAGATTCTGAGACATTTTCCGTATAGAAAAATTCTCAGATTCTGAGACATTTTTCAATTTTTCATTTTTCCGTATATAAAAATTCTTAGATTCTGAGACATTTTTCCGTACACTCAAAAAAAACCTTGTAAAACGACTAGAAAATTCGTTTTTTTTTGCTACCTCCTATTTGACAACAATTCCTTGTAATTGTACAAGCTTTCTACCAATAATTGTGTAATTTTACAAGCTTTTTACCAATAAAATTGTTAATTTACAACTTTTTGGCGCAATAAAACTTACTAGACTTGTGCTTAATCGTTCAATTGAGTGAGCGCTCATTCTCGTTCATTTCAGATAAAAGACCTAGTTCGTTCATCTAGTTCAATCGCTCTTTTGGCTTTTTCGTTCAACAGTTCGTGAACGAATCATTTTGATCATGTCTGTTGGTCGTTCATCTAGTTCAAATCGGTCAATTTTGGTTTTCGTTCAACAGTTTCTGATCGAATCATTTCGATATTGTCTGTTGTTTTGGCTTTCGTTCAAAAAATACAAAAATCTATATAAATAAAAATCAATTGTCGTTCGTTGGTAACAGCATCAGTCGAGAACGGCTGGACCGATTTGGACAATTTTTTTTTTGAAATTTTCGTCATAGTCCAACTTAGGTTTTTACGTAAAGAAAAATTGACCACGCCCACTTTTACGTCCACTTTTTTGGATTTATCTAAAATCGGAAAACGGCTACACCGATTAAGGAAATTTTTTATTTAAATGTTCGTAGTAATCCAATTTAAGTTTTTACCGAAAGAAAAATCGACCACGCCCACTTTAACGCCCACTTTTTCAATTTATCTAAAATCTAGGAATGGCTGGACCGATTTGACAATTTTTTTTTTTATGAATTTTCATCATATTCCATCTTTGGTTTTACGGGAAAAGAAATTGACTTTGGCTAATTTTTGTTGAAAATTTTCGTCACAGTTCAGCTAAGGTTTTTACAGATAGTAAAATTTCCCACGCCCACTTTTTTCTATTTAATGAACGAACTATAACGGCTAGACCGATTTGGGGTTAGTCCGAAAAGATTTTTAAGGAAAGAAAAAATTTCCACACCTACTTTAACGCTCACATTTCCCGATGTATATTAAATCATGGAATGGTTGGATCAATTTGTCTAATTTTTTTTAATGTTCGTCATTGTCCAATCAAAAAGAACAAGTTTTCATTTCTACGCCCACTTTTGAAGGGATGGACCGAGTTGGTTAAATTCAAATAAGGTTTTTACGGTAATCGCATCACTTGAGAACTGCCCGATTTGGATAATATTTTTTTTAGATATTCGTCTTATTTTTTTTTTTATGTTCGTCTTAGGTTTTTTCGGAAAACAAATTAATCACGCCCACGTTTACGCTTCCTCCTTTCGGAATATCTAAAATCGGAGAACGGTTGAATCGATTTGACAAAACTTTAAAATAGAAGAACGGAAGGGCCGATTTGGCTGTTAGTAGTATTTGTTGACGTTCGTGGTGGTACAACTAAAGTTTTTACGAAAAGAAAAATTGTTCACTCCCACTTTTTTCAATACATCTATAATCGGAGAACGACTGGCCTGATTTGGTTAATTTTTTCTTTAATGATCATTATTGTCGATGTTACGAAAATAATTATTGGCCTCTCACACTTCAAAGCCCACATTTTTCAATATTCTTAAAATATGCAACATTTGAGACCGCCTGGACCAATTTGGCTAATTTTTTTGTTTTAAATGTTCGTAATAGTCCATATAATTGTTCGGAAAGAAAAATTGTCCTCGCCCACTTTTTTTCGATATATCTAAAATTAATTTTTACTCTAATTCGGTATATTTAAAAAAATATTTCTTAACAGATTCCGCTTAAACTTGGTACAAATGATTTTAAATCCTCGGGTATTGTTACCATATGTACAAGCTTAACTTACAACACAAATTTTATGCCCATTTTTGTCTTAATATATCGACTACTAATGACCGGACCGATTTTTTATGTTAATTATAGTTCGAATTAGGTTTTTAAGGAAATGTAAATAAGAAAGTGTCCCGGAAAAATGGAAAATTCGGGAAAACTTTAAAGGTTTGCTTAAACTCAAGGCAATAGCCCACGATAAGAACGAAGGATATGCATAATTTTTTTTTGTGTTTTTCGTAATGATACTAAAGAAGTTTTAAATTTTTACAGTTCGCAAAGTCGAAGACATGGTAATTTTTTTTTAGTTCCTGAAATTAAATTTAAAGATGATCATCTGCCTAATCGGGTCTTTTAATCAACACCCACAAATTTTTTTAAGCCAAGAAAAAGCGAGACAAAATATAGCACTTATCTTATATTTGGGCCAGCAACGCGGACCGGGCCAGCTAGTGTTAAATAAAACATTAATTAAAAAAAAACCAAAAAAATATATAAAATTTTTGTAAAAAAACATATAAATGATGAGAAAGCGTGCCAAAAGAGGAGAAAAAACTAACAACTATTGACAAAATTAACAAAAAAAAATTGAACGACCGAACTGAAAGATCAAAATGAAGTAATGACCAATTGAACTGAGTGAACGAAAAGTCCTAAAAGAGCTGAAATGAACGAACTAGATAAACCGCTCAGTTAAGTGAATAGTTCAATTGAACTAGTTCGTTCGTGAACGATACAACTCTAAAACTTACAAGGAAATCTCGTGAATTTACTAGATTTTGTTTTGTCAAAAAACTTGGAAATTTGTAAAATGACAAAAAAAATTAAACTTACAAAAAAAAAATTTAAAATTACAAAAAAAATGTAAATTTCAATCGAAAATTTTTTGTTACAAAACAAGGAAAACTGTAAAATATTGGTAAAATGGGATTACGAGACTTTTTCTAGTAATTTGACAAGTTTTTTTTTTTGTGTGTATAGAAAAATTCTCAGATTCTGAAACATTTTTCCGTATAGAAAAATTCTGAGATTCTGAGACATTTTTCCGTATAGAAAAATTCTCAGATTCCGAGACATTTTTCCGTATAGAAAAATTCTCAGATTCTAAGACATTTTTCCGCATAGAAAAATTCTCAGATTCTGAGACATTTTTCCGTATAGAAAAATTCTCAGATTATAAGACATTTTTCTGTATTGAAATATTTTTATATTCTGAATCATTTTTCTGTACAGAAAACCTCTCAGATTTCCGTATAGAAAAATTCTCAGATTCTGAGACATTGTTCAGTATAGGAAAATTCGCAGATTCTGAGTTCTTTTGCAGTATAAAAAATTCTTAGGTTCTCTGAGACATTTTTCTGTATAAAAAATTTCTCAGAATCTGAGGTATTTTTCGGTATAGAAAAAATTTCGAGATTCTCAGATATTTTTCTTATAGAAAAAAATAAAGAAGCCACTTAAATCAAAATTTTATAATTGGAGTTAATTTTTTATATATTTTTTTTAACTTAGGTTTTTGTGTAGTTAATTGCGTTTAATTTTCAATTTAGTTTTTTTTTACGTATTGAAAACCGTAGTTAGTTTCCTTTTAGTTAGTAAAAATATTTTTTTTTAATTATATTTTTGCTTGTATTTTTAATAATTCAATTTTGAAAAAAATATAAATTTTTATTTTATTTTTTTTTTTAATTTTTTTTTATAACCAACATATTATAAATATTTTTCTTCATATATCATTGTGCTTTGTCTTTCCGCGACGTTTTGTTTTCTGTGAGCTGATGGCCACTTCGAATATTTCAATATTGAATTAGGCAAAATTACCTAATGAAATAGTAAGTATAATCAATCAAATTCATCATATAGAAACCAAAAATCATTGATTAAAACCAAAAAAAAAAAAGTATTATAAAATCAATCGTAATATTTGCTGTTCAAAAACCAATCATATTTTGTAAATTCATTTATTCTAAAATCACATTCTCTATAAATGTTTAAAAAATTAAAACTATTTATCTGCTATATTTAAAAAAAATTAAATCAAAACTACTTTTGTGTATAGTATTTTCTCCTGTATTGTGTCTATTACTTTTATTAAACTTTTTGTGTGTATAAATGACTTTTATTTTTAATTTTCTGTTTTTTTTTTTAATATTTATTTATTTTTTAATTGTTCTAGAGCACTTAATGTTTTGTCTATTTGATTACATGTTTTTTTTTTTAAATTATGTGTGTAAAAATTATGAATAATCGATATATGATTTTATGTCCTGATTAGTTAATAGAAATTTGAATTATCCAGATTCATATGAATAAATTTGTCTTATTCGATTAATCAATAGTATGAACATTTTGATCAATCAAAATAATTCAAAATATATGTGGAATATTTAAATATTAGTTTTGTCGTAGTGTTTTGGACGAAACCAAATGCGTTTGGTACATATTAAGGTGGCTTGTTTTTTTGGCTTTTCGCTCTGATAAAATTCTAATACCCGCCAAAAGTGTCGGTCTCCTAAGGGTAACTCACATGCAAAATATCACTCCGATCAGAGTTTATCTTCTATCCCCACTTTGAGCCTCAAAATTGGGATTTTTGCAAAAAAAAGGACTAAAAAGTCCTTAAAAAATAAAAAAAAAATAAAAGTTGTTTCATTAAAATTAAATGAACAAATTTTTGTTTAATATTTGATCGTACATACTTAAATATGAAATTTAAAAATTTTACGGTATCATTAACCCGTTCAAACTTGATACCAAAAAATGGCAAGATTTTGGTGGGGGCTTCGGATTTCAAGGAAATGTTGATTTTATCAATAATTTGGATTAATTAAGTCTAATAAATTACATTTTTGTTCAAATTAACGGTTTTTTGGTGTGGTGGCATTCTATTAGATAACTTTAAGTCAGTCATGAAATCTTATTGATCTAGAATGCCTTTAACTCACATTGGCTGGGGGCCAAAAATGACACCTGCAGAAAATTTGAAGTTTAGAGCTTAAATGTATAAAATGCTTGTTTTTTTCTTTCAAAACAATCGTTAACCATTCTTGGTAGGGGGTCAAAAATGACCCATTCATTAAAAAAATATATTTTTTTTATGGTAAAATAATTTGTGCATTCTACAAAATAACTTTAAAACAGCCTTAAAATCATACCTTTTTAAGATACATATCTTTAACCCAATATTGACCCGGGGTTAAAAATGACCTCGGGAAAAATTTTTAGGCATAGTGCTGGAATTTTTTGAAATCAAAATTTTTGTAATTTTTGACCCCCTAACAAGAATGTTTAACGATTTTTTGAAATATAATATACATTTTTTCAAATTTTGAAAAAAGGTGTTTTGAGAGGGTTTATGACAGCGTAAAATCTTCAAATTTCATATTCAAGTATTTACAATCAAATATTATACAAAAATATTTTTAATTCATTTTAATAAAAAAAAAAAACTTTAAATTAACCGACACTTTTGGAGGGTATTAGAATTTGATCAGAGAGAAAAGCCCAAAAACGAGCCACCCTAGTACCTACCCTGCAGGAAGTGAGCGGTCTTTAATAGGACACATAATATGTCACATAATAAAGGCAGTTTTTGTATGCCAAAAAATTGTTTCTTCCGATTTTGAACGTCAGAGCAAATTTTTATTCTCCCAGGCCTAAAACTTTTGAGGCCAATTGGATTAAATGAACACTTAGCGCCCGGCGATCAACGTTTTGGATTTTTAAACTTTTTAAAAAAATAATTTAAAAAAAAATTTAAAAAAATACGTCTTGCGATACATCATATACAGTAAAACCCGGTTATAACGACTCCGAGGGACCAGTAAAAATAAGCGAACTTACAAGGGAAGTCCCTCTGGTGTCACCGTCCGATATTCGTGAAATTTGAATATGTTGTTCAGAATAAAAATTAATTCGACACGTATTTTTTTTAGCGGCCCAAACTCATTTTTAGGGGGGGGGGGGGATTTGTACGGGGAAATTGACCTTTTCAGTTTTTGACAGTTTACGCCTATTAAATCGAAATTTACATAGGCATATTTGGTACCACATTAAAGGTATTTAAAAGACCTATCTCGGGGTGCTAGCATGCCAAAAAGGTCAATATTTTTCGACTTATTAACAAAAATGTCCTAAAATTTTGGTATTTTACTCAATATGACGAAAAGTTATGCACGTTCTTTACACACTTGTGTAGGTTTTTCAAAGACCTTTCATTTGGTATGCAACATGACTAGGAGTCTTTGCATTATATAGGAGATAAGACAAAAAAACTGATAATGGCTATTTCTTCCCTCCTAATTGCCAACCCCTGAATTTGGACCGGTAAAAAATATATGTGGCCGCTAAAAAAATGTGTGTCCCTTTATTTACAATATAAAATATAAAAGACGGAAATTTTGGCATGCTAAATACGAATATCAAAAAAAAAAATGTGTTTAGCTCATCAAAATTAATAAATATAATATGATAACATATTCTTCTTTATTATACCCTCCAACCACAGTATGGGGGTATACTCACTTTGTCATTCCGTGTGTAACGCATCGAAATATCGGTCTAGGACCCCATAAAGTATATATATTATTGATCAGTGATTGATTCTAAGACATGCTAGCGATGTCCGTCCGTCCGTCTGTAGAGGACACGATACAGTCCAAAATAAAAGAGCTAGGCTTTCGAAGTTTAGCACGAATATGTCTTATATTCCTAGGCAGGTTAAGTTCGGAAATGGGCAAAATCGGACCAAGGGGGAAAAAGGTCCCCCTTGGAGAACTGAACCAACCTCTGAAAATATACACTTTTTTTACATGTTTTTTGTATTTTTGTTAAATAAATGAAGCATTTGTTATATTTATCGGGATGGGAAGGTGCTCTCAACGTCCCCCACTGACCCCCATCACCCCCCCCCCCCCACCCTCAAAAACAAACGCCCCTGAAAATTTTATATTTTTTTTTACATTTTGGTGGGTATAAAAGATTCGGCACAGCCGAATTTAACACTCTCACTTGTTTTTTTTTAATTTTCAAATATCTAAAACTTTGATCTCCAAACGCCACCGGTTAATTTCATCCGATTGTCCTCAAATTTGTACCAAATCATTTTTAGATCTAACAGAATAAAAATTTGAATGGTGACAAAATCGGCTAATGGCATTTCACTCCTCTTTGTTTTGATTTTTAAAAATCGTTAACACGAAAATCCTAGCTGATTCTGTTTTCGAGCTGTAGCTAAATAATTACACTGTTTGACAACAAAATCCTCCCATTGAAATATCCAACTGATTTTTATAGATTTTGCTCTCCTGAATCCAAATCTGCCATCCAATTTTGTCTAGCACGTATCTTTTTGAGATATTCGCTCTTAAAAAGTCAAAAAAAAAAACAATAATTTCGCACGTTTTGGTGGTCCACTGTTACAGATTCTATCAAAAATAGGACTTGATTTTATATAAAATGGACCTTCTGTTTCCAAAAATGCAATCCAAATTTTGTTTAGCATGTTCCGTTTTAGAGATAATTGCGTTTGAAAATTTTTCCACGCGAAAATCTCGAACGCGAACATCTCGAAAACGGAACGTGCTAAGAACAAAAATTGGATTGCAGTTTTGGAAACAACATAACACTGTTATTGATGTGTATATGATTTTTTAAATTCAAATAAAGAGGAGTGAAATGCCATTAGCCGATTTTATTACCATTTAAACACAACCTAAACTTGCTTGAAGAGGGGTGTGCAGACACTTGGGAAAATCTAAAGTTGAAAAAAAAATGTCAGTAGTGTTCATGGATTTGCTCAAATAAAATATCAAAAAATTGGGGCCATAATAACCTTTCCAAAATTGTATTTTTTGTATATTGACTTTGAAATGGAATTTAATTAAAAAAATTGCTTTAAGTTGCACCCTAAAAAAATGAGTCCAGTTTCCTACTATAAATAGGGTAAGATTCAACAAATTCAAAAAATATACTACTATAAATTGAGTAAATTTCCAATATTTTAAAGCAGAATTACGCAATTTGTGTAAATTTACCCAATTTATAGTAGGAAACTGAAATCATTTTAATTAGAGTGTGAGTATTAAATGAATATTTTTTTGAGAGACTTTTTTCACAGAAGTTTTGAAAAATGAATTAAAAAAGTTGTTAAAAGACAAACTCCCGAAAAACAAGTTAAATTAATACAAAAAAAAAATAAACTCTAATGGAATTCACTTCAAAAATATTTACCCTTGCAAAAGTGCAAGATTGCAACTTTTTATTTAAAAAAAAAATGTTTAATTAATTTTTACACTTTCCTATTACCTTTTACTAGATGCGTGGTTGCAAGAAAAAATTTGCACTTTATTTCAATAGCAATATTAATTGCTATACTTTACAAAATAACAAGCCAATAAAGTTGCAATTTTGACATTGGACATTTTTGCAAGACTGAAATTGATAACGTTAATTTTATTTCTGTTACCTAGATTGCAAAATTCTCATTCCAAAACAAACACACAAATCACATAGTACTCACATAATTTAATATCTATACACCAAATAATATTTTTCAAAAATAAAAAAAATATATTTTATATATATTTTTCTTACTTAAAGACATTAAATTTTTATTTTAAAAGTCAAACATTTTAAGTGCACAAATTAGTGCATTTTGAAAGATTTTTTTTTTCAGTTTTTTTACAGCTTCTATTTTATGTTTCATGGCGTCTGGGAAAGACTAATCACATTATTTTTTTTATGTTGATTTAAGAAAAAAAATCAAAAAAGCAACATTTTTGAAATATTTAAAAATGTTGCTTTTCCTAAACTAACATTTCCTTCCTTTTTTATATGTAATTTACAATTAATAAAAATTAAACCTCCAGAGTAGTAGTGTATATATATTTTTTTTTAAATTGGATATGGGCATGCTACATATTAATATATATTTTTTAATTATGGTATTAATGAAGGTTTATGTATAAAACAAACAAAAAATATTTAACATTAACAAAAAATCGTATTCATTCAAACAAAATGTTTTGTTATTTATAAAATATTTCAGAAAATTTTATTTATATTTCAGTTTTTAGTATAGTTCATTTTTTCAGATTGGCTAAAATGGTCTCAAATTTTTTAATTTTTGTCTATCTAGTGTAATTTAAAAAATGCTAAAAATTTCATTCGCTCAGAAATATGCACTCTTAAAAAGTATAAAATGATTAATTTATTATAACCAAAGCTAGTCGAATCATTAATGGAATTTACGTCAAAAATTTTAGTCTTGCAAAATAGCGCAATGTCAAAATTGCAACTTTGTTTGCTTGTTATTTTGTAAAAAGTAGCAATATTACTATAAAGTCGGAACCTTTTTTTTTGCAACTACGCATCATATAATAAAAAAGTGTAAAAGTTGATTTTGTTTTTAAAAAAAAAAGTTGCAATTTTGCACTGTTGCAAGGGTAAACAAAATTTGAAGGGAATACAGTGATTGTGTTTTATACCCTCCACTTACAATAAGTGATAGAGGGTATATATAAGTTTGTCATTCCGTTTGTAACTCATCGAAATATTGGTCTGGGACCCCAAAAAGTATATATATACATGATCCCCGATCGATTTTAAGACATTCTAGCAATGTCCGTCTGTCTGTCTGTGGAAATGGTGATCACAGACAAAATATTACACGGAGATGACTGAAACTTTACATATTTATTGGAAGTTCTCCCGAGAAGTTTGGTATTGCATTTAAGCGATATCGATTCAGCGGTTCAAAAGTTATGAACGAAAATGTAAGGACACCTCAAAAATTTCAGTACATTCAACATAACCTAAAAATACAAAATGCTTTAATTGGGCTGCTGCATACATGGGACTATTTGCATAAATGGACTAATTAATTGACGATTTCATTGGCATTATATTGAAACTAATGCCAATGAAATTTTTAGCATTGGCATTGTTTCAATCAATGCCAATGCCCGTTAAGGAATTAGTAGCATTAGTAATGCCAATTATGAAAAATTTCATTGGCATTAATAAATGCCTTAATGAAAACAAAGCATTAGCAATATTTAAAGTCGTATTTCCGTCAGCGAGTTGTGAATTTTTTTTTTGGTTAAAACTTAAAATGGCTATATCTCGAAAACTAAGCCAGAAAATGGAGGGGATTATTGGTTCTTAGAATCTCCATAGTTTCGCCGGTCCTTTTCACATGTGTGGACCCTAATAGGTAAAATTTTGAATCAAAAAAATTGGCACTCCCGAAAATTTAAAAATTCACACTGCAATTTAGGGGCCCAATAGGGTCTTGAGAATTTTAGAAACTGAATAACTAAAAAACTATTGCTCTGAGGGTTTTCTAGTATTGGCAGAAGAGTTCTAGAAACCAAGAGCTACAAAAATGCTTTTCGACTTTTTGTTGTGTCACCAATATTTACCGAGATATAAGCATTTTTAAATTTTCCGGAATCCCAATTTTTTTGGATTCAAAGTTAGGACCCATTGGGATCCACACATGTGAAGAGGACCTGCGAAAGTATGGAGATTCTAAGAACCAAAAATGCCCTTCATTTTGCTCTATCTGGCTTAGTTTTCGAGATATCGCCATTTTAAGTTTTAAAAAAAAATATATATTTATTGTAAAAAAATGCTTTTTTTATCAATTGTAAATAGTTTTTTTAGGCATTTGTGCCGTTTCATTGGCATTAGTACAAACAATGCCAATGCCAAAAAATTTCATTGGCAATAAATGCTAATGCTTTTTTTGGCATTGGCATTAGTTCCAACTAATGCCAATGAAAATTCAATGCCAATTAAAAATTCCCATGTATGGGCTGCTGGTTGACATATGTTAACATAATTGAACACCAAATGGTATTTGAACAACTTCAAACATATTTTTTAACAAAAAAATAAAAAAATCGCGGATTTTTTTTTTACCCAATTTTTTTTTCGCTGAAATTTTTTTTCAAAAAAATTTTTTTTTTTTTTCAAAAGTAATTTCCTTTTAAATAAAGTTTTTTACAATAATCTTTTTAAAATTGTGGTGGGTATCACTACATTCGGCAAGGCCGAATTTAAATTTTTTACTTGTTTAATTATAAAATCAATCATACATCATGGTTCAAATTTTTTAAGAAAAACAGGGGGCTAATTTGTAATCGTCAATCGTCAACGTTAGCTCATTATTCTATGACCATAAAATGGCACTATATGGTAATGGAATAACGATGGAAACGATACGATTGACGACTATCAAGTTACATAAATACCACCCAGTTTTTGAACTTTTGCAAGGGTGAAAATTCCTGAAGTGAATAACATAAATCATGACAATACTTTTCTTGCAACCGTGCAAGATTGCAACTTTTTTTTAAATGTTTAATTAACTTCTACACCTTTCTATCAACTTTTACATGATGCATGGTCGAAATGTATTTTAATTGTATTATTATTGCTATTCTGTACAAAATAACAAGAAAATTAAGTTGCAATTTTTAAATTTTGCTAAATGGCTGACGTGAATTCCATCACTCTTAGTAAAGTTCGCATGTCGAGTATAAGTGCTAGATTATGAAAGACCACAACAACAAAATACATGCAATTAAAATATGCTAAACTTCAATTTATATGCAAGACTAAAACCTATTGCATATTTCGCCTTTTTAAACATCTGTTAGTTTTGCCCACAACATCTGTTATTTTTGCCCACAACATTGTCGTCTTCGTTTTCAAAATTGTCTATGTACAAAAGAAACTAAATTTAAAAAGATCCTACTTAAAAATCGCTCGAAACTATCTATTTTGGGAACATTGGAAAACTTGAATTGTAAACTTGCACTACAAACAAAAATGGCGCTCAGGACTTGTAGCATAAAATCATAGCATTAATGCTACCCTTACAAATATGCTTGCAAGAGTAAATACCGCTAAAGCTGTGTTTATATCATACCACTGAGTACTAAGACTTGTCAAAAAATCGTGTGTAATCTGATTTTTGTGACAGTCCAATAAGACTTTTGATTTTATGAAATATTTCAAAAAATGGCTTTGTGTTATTAATTTGCATACAAACAGCTGTTTTTGAAAATGCTTGATTTTGTTTATTATTTTTTTTGGCAGTATTAAGACTTTGGTAATATTTTACTTTCTTAAAATCCAAATACTCGGTGGGATGATATAAACACACCTTAAGTATTAACTCTTGCATACCGAGAATCTGACAAGATTTTTCTATACGAAACAATGTCTATGACAATTTTTTTCTACGTAAAAATGTCTCAAAAACTGAGAAGTTTCCTCTACGAAAAAATTTTTCGAAATCTGAGAATCTTTCTATACTCCGGATTTTTTTACGAAAAAATGACTCTGATAATTTTTCTATACTGAAAATGTTCCAGAATCTGTACGTTTTTCTACACAAAAAAATGCCTTAGAAAATTGAGAATTTTCCTATATGGATTCTCTAATATGTGAATCTGTACAGAATAATGCTTCTGAATCTGAAAATTTTTCTATATGGAAAAATGTCTTAAAATCTGTCAGTTTTTCTACACAGAAAAATGTTTCAGAATCTGAGAATTTTGTATATGGAATAATTTCGCAGAATCTGAGAATTTTTTTCATACGGAAAAATGTTTTAAAATCTGTCAATTTTTCTACACGGAAAAATGTCTGAGAACCTAATCATTTTTCTATACGGAAAAATGTCTCAAAATCTGAGAAATTGTCTATGCGGAAATATTTCTCAGAATCTAAGAATTTTTCTATACGAAAAAATTTCTCAGAATCTAAGAATTTTTCTATACGGAAATATTTCTCAGAATATAAGAACTTTTCTGTACGAAAAAAAGGTCTCAGACTCTGAGAACTTTTCTATACGAAAAAATGTCTTAGAATCTGAGAATTTTTCCTTAAGGAAAAATGTTTCAGAATCTGAAAATTTTTCTAAACGAAAAAATTTCTCAGAATCTAAGAATTTTTCTATACGGAAAAATGTGTCAGAATCTGAGAATTTTTTTATACGGAAAAATGTCTCAGAATCTGATAATATTTCTATACAGAAAAATTTTTCAGAATCTGAGATTTTTTCTATACGGAAAAATGTCTCAGAATCTGAAAAATTTATCGGAGTCAAAAAATTTTTCAATAGAAAAAAATTCAGAATTTGATATTTTTTCTAATTGAAAAATTATTCAGAATCAAAGATTTTGCCTAAGGGAAAAATGGCTTTGTCGTAATATTACAGATGTTCATCTCATGAATAAAAGGTTTCGCTAATAAAATTATTGATTTCAAATGTCGCTGCCCGGACTACACCATTAATTGAAATTCGTATTGCCACTATTTATTAAAATTTTCTAAGTTGAAATTCGAAGATTCCGTTTTAATTTCGAACTTTTTATTCGAAGATCTGCTAGTAATTAAAAGAACTCCTTTTGTTAATCGTTAATTTCAATTGAAATTCGAAAACTATTAAAAATTCTCATCAGATTAATTGTAAATTGATCAATTGGATCAATTCGAATAAAATCAAATGAAATTCGTAAAAAATCGATTGTGATTCGTAACAGATCAATTGTAGTTCGTAAAAAATTAGTAGGTGTTAAACGTGTACGTTGGTGATTTTATCAAATCTGATTATTATTGGACCATTTTTGGACTCAGCCACCATTTAAACATTTTGACCACAAAAATAAGTAGTGTCCGACCGAATATTCGGCCTCGGCTTCGGCCAAAAAGCACTATTCGGCCACTATTCGGCTTCGGCCACAATTTTGGCCGAATAGGCCGAATACCGAATAATTGTATAATATTTGTGCTCACGTGTTGAAAAACATACTAAACTAACTTTGAATCACATTAGTAAGCCACAAAAACATTTTAATAAGTGTTTTTGCAACTAAAAACATTTTTTACATTCAAAAAAAATTTACACTCTAAAATATATTTTTTTACAAAAATGTCCAAAAAAAATTTTTGCTTAAAATAAAATCATTCTAGACAGCATTCTCATGCATTTGAGTATCCCGCCGAGTCGACTTTTATGTTTTCCTTGTTTTTACTACATAAATATTTTTTTTTTTTATATTCGGCTTCGGCTTCGGTTTGGCCGAATAGTGAAAATTTGGCCGAATATTCGGCTTCGGATTCGGCTTCGGCCAAAAAAGGTGTATTCGGTCGGTCACTAAAAATAAGTAAATTTTGTTCAAAACTGGTTTTTGTGTGATTTCTACACTAATAAATGATCTAACAAACATAGATCCAATCGGTCCATGTTTGAACTTGAGATCCATTTTCCGGACCCATTTTCTTTTTCGAATTTTCCATTGATCTTCTACGAATTACAATGGATATTTTCAATCGATCTTTTACGCATTCCAAATGGATGGCTTAAAGCACAAGGGGTTCAATGACTTATGTTTAATAATGAGATATAAATAGGAGCACTGTTGCCAGTTTTGACGATTTCTCTGCATTTTGACGATTTTTACTCCCTAAAATAGCAAAATGACGATTTGACGATTTTTGCCCAATAAATGACGATTTTTAAAAATGAAAAAAAAAACTGACAATTTTGTCTACTTTTTAAAAAATTTTTAATAGAACTTTAGTATTCAATGAATATTTTTTGCTTATTGCTAGTTAAAAAAACTATCCACCAATATTTTTGTACAAAAAGGGACAAAACAAGTGAGAGTGTTACATTCTCTTTTTCTCCCCAAAATGTAAACAAATGATAGGGAGTTTTTTGGCGGAAGACCTTTCTTTTCTTTCAATTATTATGATATTTATGCAATTTTATCATTATTATTTTTTTTATAGAAGTGTCCCCAAAAAAGGGTGGACAGAAAAAAATAAATTTTCCAATTAACTTGACCCAACTGCAAAACCTTTTCTTTCATAAAAATATTTCATTTGCTTAAAAATATAACAAAAAATGCAAAAAAAATCAGAGGTAGGCTTAGTTTTACAAGGGGGAACTTTGTTCTTCCTGGTCTGATTTTGCCAATTTTCGAACTAAATCATCCAATGGCCATAAGATATATTTGTGCCAAACTGCATGGATTTAGCTCTTTTGGAATTGGACTGCGTCATGTCTTCGACGGACGGGCGGGCATCGCTTGAATGTCTTTGAATTACTCTTTAATCAGAGATAAATATACCTTTTTTATTTTGACGATTTTTCGACGATTTATCGACGATTTTAGTTTTTGTTGCCTTATTACAATTAAGTAATCATTTGAATTCAAACTTAAGTCAAAGTTTCGATTAAATTGAGAAATTGAATAGAAAGTTAATTTTGAAAAAACACTTTGTGCATTAAGCCCCTCAAATAGAATTTTCGAATTTCAATTGGATTATATGAATTTCAAATAAAGTTTTTGAATTACAAGTAGATCGTATTTTCGACGAAAACTCATTGTAATGAGTTTTTATTTTTTAAGGGAAAACACGTATTTTCAATTGTGTTTTGGAAGAAAACTTATTTTTGACGTCAGTCTAAAATGTGTTATAAATATTAAACACAAGGTGACAAATGTTGAACTTTTTCAGTTTGCCTGGCCTTCATATTTTACGAGAGTTTCTAGTAAAAATTAAAATTTTTTACGCGATAAAAATTACAAGGACTTCTCGTGACTTTACTAGATTTTGTGCTACCTCCTATTTTACGAGAATTTCTAGTAAAAATTACGAGGTTTTTTTGTAAATTTACAAGTTTTTTACTAATAAAATTGTAATTTTACAATTTTTTTGAAGCGATAATACTTACAAGGAATTCTCGTGACTCAACTAGTTATATTTTGTAATCTCCGTGCGTTTTTAAGTCTAAATCGTGTCCAACTCTAGCAAAGTGATGCTGAGTAGAAAATTTTAAAAAGGACTTAAATGACAATTTAAATTTTTTTTAGCGATATCTTCAAAACGAGAGGGGACTTAAAAAAGTAAGAACATTTTTAAATTTAGCATGCCCGACATGCCCAACTTTTTTATGCAAGACCAGTGTTGGTAAAATATGGACTCACAAACATGCCAAAAATAATATATTTTCATAGTTTCCTAAGGTTATATCTCGAAAACTAGAGCTGACCCAAAAAAAAAAGGATTGGCAGATTTGAAATTAGCGAACCCCAATTAACTAGCATAACCCGGGCAAAAAAATGTGTTGCCTTGTGTAATTTTAAACTAACCCCCCTATTCTAGAAAAAATTGTCATTATAACAATTTGTTATAGAATTTTGTATTTTGATTTCTCGCGATATTAATAATTTTTATTGATTCAAAAAATGTGTAAATACATAAATACAATTTGGCAAAGCCTTTGTCATGAAAAATGTTTTGCAAAATTCGCTAATTGTGAAGATACTTACATAGAAAATTTGCCTTGTTATAGTTTTGTCATTTATTATAGATGACAATTTTCTTAGAATAGGGGGGTAAAACTGAAGTTCAATAAAATGAACAACAAAAAAACTGAAATATAAATAAATATTTAAATAAAATTTAAAATGGTAAAATAACTTTCTTAATTGTTTAAGAAATTCCTAAAACAAAATTTAAGATAGTTCAAACATTTTGTTATATGAATAAATAAGGTCGGATTTTACAGTCAGCACTTAAATCTTCGGTTATACGAGCACTTAAATTCGATAAATTTAAAATTTATAAGCAATTTTGTATGCTGCCAATTACAAAGTCAGGCGATCCTGTATTAAACAAAAATCATATAATTAAAATTGTTAAAAAAAAAATCTTGAACTTAAGTGCAGGTAAAGACTAAAGTGCTGACTGTAAACTACAGACATTTAAAAAAAAATCCTTTGTAAAATACTTTTAGTTTGTAAATATTTTTTTTTAAATTGCTAAACAATTTAACTAATTGTTATTGTTTTACTTTTCTCTTTTTTTTCTCTCTTTTACTTTAGTACCAAGCGGCCATTAACTCATCAGTGCATTCCACACCTTCAAAATCGTTTATTGCCGGTGTTTCTAACAATTCACCGCAATCAACAATTTCGTTAAACTCTTCGTCGTCGAGACAAAATAGTCCTAAGAATTCAATTTGTAAAACTCGATCGTCTAGTAGTATAACTAATCTTTTACATAAATCTGCTTCTTCCTCTTCCAATACATCATCGGCTGCTTTACCCGTACCACCATATGCTCTACAACAGAAACAACGTAGTTTTCTTACATTTGGTTTTGGTGCTGGTGGTTCTGGACCATCTAGACGTGAATCGCATGTCAATGTAAATGTTACACCAACATCGCATGAAGCTTCCAGTGATACACCAGAAATACGAAAATATAAGAAACGTTTCAACTCGGAAATATTGTGTGCTGCTCTATGGGGTGTTAATCTATTAATAGGTACCGAAAATGGTTTAATGTTATTAGATCGTTCGGGTCAAGGAAAGGTAAATATTGACAGAGATAGAGAGAGAAGTCAATAATTCACTTTATCTTATTTCATCCTATTCCCTTTTTAGGTTTACCAATTAATATCACGTCGTCGTTTCCAACAAATGGAAGTTTTAGAAGGACAAAATATTTTAGTTACCATATCGGGTAAAAAGAATCGTGTACGTGTTTATTATTTATCCTGGTTAAAATCGAAAATTCTAAGAACTGATGGCTTATCAGATGTAAGTGTCCTTTTTTAAGCAAACCAATTGTATACACTAATATATTTTTTTCCTCCCCGATAACATTTTAGCAAGTTGAACGTCGTAATGGTTGGATAAATGTTGGTGATTTACAAGGTGCTGTACATTTTAAAATTGTTAAATATGAAAGGATTAAGTTCCTAGTGATTGCATTAAAAGACTCTATAGAAATTTATGCCTGGGCTCCCAAACCATATCATAAATTTATGGCATTTAAGGTAAATATATCTGAAATTTATTTTCTATTAACATTAACGTTAATTTGTGCGTGTTTTAATATATTTTTTTTTAGAATTTTGGCGAATTAGAACATCGTCCTTTGTTAGTTGATCTTACCATTGAAGATCAATCTAGACTGAAGGTTATTTATGGTTCTGCTGAAGGTTTTCATGCTGTTGATTTAGATTCAGCTGAAGTATACGATATTTATCTTCCTAAGCATGTAAGTAATATCCCAAATAATATTATAAAATAAAGTGTTGGTCTGCTTGTCTGTTCCGCAATCACGGAAAAACGGCTTAACCGATTTTTCTGAAATTTTTAAATATACTAGCAAATTAAAAACTGTTATTCATTATAAATTTTTTCAACCCGTGCGACACTGGTTGCAAAACGGCTAGTGGTTACATAGAAGAAACTAAGAAATCTAAATCAAAAAACTCTAAAAATTTTTGCAAAATTCCAAAAAAAATTTAAAAAGTCTGCGAAATTCAGAAACAATGTAAAAAGTTCTGCAAAATTCAGAAAAAATTTTGAATACCAAAGTAAAAATGTTTATATGTATTCTTATATATCACATCTGATCCAAGATTTGAAAGATCAGTACTGATCCGAAAAATGAACCGCTAAGATTAGATCAGTTTTAATCGAATGGATACAATTTCATCCGAAAAATAGGTTTATTATTTATAAACTGATCTAGTCTAAGCGATCCATTTTTCGGATCAGTAATGATCTCTTAAATTTTTACTCGGGTATTCAAAAAAATCTAAATAACTCAGGATAAAAAAGCCTGGATAACCTAACCTACCAAAATTTAAAAAAAAAAATCGGAAAAAAATAAAAAACCAATATTCTAAGGTATTGTGAAGGTTCCCAGGCAGAAAATTACAAACGGGCCAATACTGGCCCAGTAACGTAAACGGTGGTACAAGTATTGGAAGGACGTAGAATTTTTTGTATTTCAGTACTGACCCGGTTACCCAAATGATAACTCTGATCTACGGTTGGGCCAGACGTTCAGACAGCATCGTAAAAGCTCTGTAAAAACCAAAAAAAAAAACAACGTTGTCCCAATACTTCAAATACAAAAAAATCGGTATTTATTTCATATTTTTATTTATTTTACATTATTTTTTCAAGGCATACTGGCATATTAAATGGAAAAGATTTTAAATTGAATGTTTTAGCACTTTGCTGTGACATCCCAGCTAGGGTTCTCTTTTTTGTCTTAATCAACTTTATGACATTTTGCCGCAAGAAACATTCGTAGATTTTTAAAAATTTTTTGTATAGTAAAATTCTTCAGTTTTTTTTTTTATTATTCTGATACATTTTTTAAATTCTGATACATTTTTACGATATAGAAAAATTGACAGATTCTGATAAATATTTCTGGCATACAAAAGTTTTCAATTTCTGTTTCTGAGACATTTTTCTGAGATATTTTTCCGTATAGACAAATTCTCAGATTATGTGTCATTTTTTTTTTATAGAAAACTTCTGAAACATTTCTAATCATTTCAGACATTTTTTAGTATTAAAAAATCTCAGATTAAAAAAGTTCTCAGATTCTGAGGCATTTCTCCGTATAGACAAATTCTCAAAATCTGTAGCATTTCTGGTATAGAAAGGTTCTAGGTGTTAGTTTTCATAAGGCAAACTATACACACGGAGGAAAATTTTGCATGTGTTTTGAAAAATGTAATATGTGCATTAGGGTTATGACTTTTTTTTGCGACATCCTCCATTCACGGAATCGTGTGGGGCATGGAAAAATACTAAGAAATATGCTTATGATTTTTCCCGATCGTGAAAAAAGTTCACGCACCAAACGCATTGAAGTTTTATGTAAACAATTTTTTTTTTTAAATTAATAAAAGTGATAACTAACTAAAATTTTTGTTGTTTTTTATTATAATCCTACATACAAATGTGTTTCACACCATTTTGTTAGGAAGTTTCGATAATTCGCGATATAAGTGTTTTTTTAGCGTCATTTCGCGATTTTTGCTCTTTTTAGTGAAAATAATATTTTACTAATTAGCTTGGAACAAACCATTAAAAACAGTCAAAAACAATAAAATCGCAAATTGGTCCATTTTCATGGTGGGAAATGATTTTGTATTATTGAAAGTTCTGTAAGAAAATTACAAAAATCATACTTATTTTGAGTTAATTTGCTTACACTTAAGTGACATTTTTTTTCAGAAAAATGCAATAATAGCGCGAATTGGTCAAACTTTCATCTCCAAAATTGTGGGTAACAGTTTTGTAAGCAGTGAACCACAAAAACTTGGTTATTAAGAAAAAAGTGAAACTTTAATAAAAAAAATAAAAAAATCGTATATACAAAACTTCAATGCATTTGGTGCGTGAAGTTTTTTCACGATCGCGAAAAACTAAACTAACAGTTTTTAGTTATTTTCCATGCCCTACACGATTCCGAGGATGGAGGTTGCATATTTGCAAAAAATGCAAAAAGTACTAACCCTAATGTGCATGTAAAATTTTCGTTCGCTGTATCGTTCACCTTATGAAAACTCGAAATTAAGACATTTTTCGAAAGAGAAAAATGTTCAAAAATATCTCAAATTCTCTCAGTAGATTCTGAGACTTTTTCACGCATCTCAGATTGTAAGACATTACAGTACAACTCCAAGGTTCTGAGACATTTTTCCGGTATAGAAATATTATCAAATACTGCAATAGTTTTTCGGTATAAACAACCCTGCTAAAAAAGTCATTACCACTTCCCAGTGGAGTGCTTTAAAACTAAAACAAATGTAATGAAATACAACAAAAATAACAAAAAACACAAGACAAAAACACACAAACAGTTTTTTCTACTCCAGAATTCATGATATTCAGCTCTTAACTCATTACCTATCGCGACACCTCCATACAAATGTAAGTAGTAATTCAGTAGATAAGAACTACTCCAGGGAAGCAGTTGGAAGTTGTTTGAAAGCTCGGAGTACTTCTTATCTACTGAATATCTACTTACTTTTGTATGGGAGTGTCGCGGAAGGTAATGAGTTAAGAGCTGAATATCAACTTTTTATGGAGTAGAAAAGAAGTCCTTTTTTCTTGTGTTTTTTGTTGTTTTTGTTGTATTTCATTACATTTGTTATAGTTTTAAAGCACTCCAAATAGAAGTACTCCGCACTTTTTTTGCTGGGAATTCTTAGATTCTGAGATTTTAAAACCCTATATTTTTAGAAAATTTTTGTCTAGAAAAGTTCTCAGATGCTGAGACATTTTTTCCTTGTAAAGAAAAATGTTCAGATGCAGAGACATTTTTCCGGTAAAGAAAAAATTTTTAGATTCTGAGACAATTTTTTCGCATAAAAAATTTCATGTTCCGAGACTATTTTTTCCGTATAGAAAAATTATAGAATCTTATGTTTTTGTATACCATTCAACTACAGCATGGGCACAGACTAATACAGACTCGACATAAGTGACAGGTGTCAAAAAAGTATTATTTAACCCAATGGTTCTCAAACGGTGGGTCGCGACCCCCTAGGGGGTCGCGGAAGCATTTCAAGGGGGTCACGAAAAGTGGGCTTCAAAAAACTCTGGAAAAGAGAAAATGAAAATTACCCTCTTTTACCTTTCGTCTTTCCACCCTTACACCAAAAATTCAGGCCCCTGTGGATCTTATGTTACGTAATATATACATGGAAAAAAACACATTTTTACCATAATTCATTTTTCCGCCCAAAGTCCAACAATTTTAAATCCGACAACTTTAGGATATGCTCCATCTTCAAAACTATTAACTTGGCCATTTTCAGCTTCATAGCTCGTTAGGGCTTCAAAATTAGCTAAATATTTAAAAAACACAATTTTTAAATCTGACTACTTCAGGATATGATCGCCAGGACTACATGCTATCAGCGCCTTGCTTAATTGGGGGCTTTGAAAACAGCTAAAATTTTAAAAAACTATGTTAAAAATTGGTCATGTTTAGATCTAGCCCGCATACAAACGTCACCTTTAAATTTGGCAAAAACTACTCTTAAAACGTTTTATAATAAGTATGCTGTCAAAATTTAGCAGGTATAAGTATTTACAAAGAATCATTCTAAATTTTAAAGAGATCGAACCAGTTGTAGTCCCCATACAATCCACCCTTCCGATGTTCGTAAAAATATCTCAAAACTCATGAAAAGGAAATATTTGACAAAAATGTTGTTCGTGTTTTTTAAACGTTTACTTTGGTAACTTTATCAAATCTGATCATAATTGGACCATTTTTGGGCTTGCTATTAGTTCTCATATCAAAATTTCGCTCGATATTCAGTAAAATCGGTATATTGGCAGTAAAAACACCTATTTCCCTCATTTTTCGCTTCAGTGTGTTTCTACGCTAATTAAAGATATCAAAAACTACGTATATAATGAGTCCATGTTTGGACTTGAGACACATTTATGGGAAAACCTGGTGTAGAGTATAATATAGTAGGTCTTGACCGACTTTAATTTTCTCAATTGTTTTTTATGTTGGGGGGTCGCGAGAAATTTGAAATATTGAAAAGGGGTCGCGAAGCAAAAGTTAGTGAGAAGCTCTGCTTTAACCATATGGTTAATATTTTCAAATTATTCTACGAATTAGGTTAGAAAGAGAAAACTGATATAACGCGCCATAAGAAAAATGGATGCCAGATCGGATTTTGTTGTTTCACTCACTCCTAAGTCGTAGAAAGTGTTGCCATGTTAGCGTAAAACGGACTAAAACCCGCTGTGTTTTCTCCTAAAATCGCTTAGTTTTTCCCCATTTTTTCCTGTAAAACTCTACTGTCGAGTCTGTATTTAGTCTGTGGCATGGGTGTATCCTCACATTGTCATTACGTGGGTAACGCATCAATCCTTGATCGACTTTAAGACGTTATAAAAATTACCGTCCATCTGTGTATAACACGACGCAGTTCAAAGTAAAAAAGCTGGACGCCTTAAGTTTGGCAAGAATATGTTTTTGTGGTTCTCGTAAATGGGCAAAATCGGACCAGGGGGAAAGTTTGCCCTTGAAGAACTAAAGCTACCTCTGAAAACCATCGTTTTTTTGTGGTTTTGTTAAAAAAAAACTAAAAAAAATATTATGTCAGAAGATGATAAACGTCCTGCACTTGGACCCAGGGGATGTTCTTTTGCCCCAGTTTTGTGGCCGTGCATATAAAAAATAATAAAATTGGGTTACTTAAGTGCAGAAAGTATAATAAATAAATTGGGTAACAATAACCGCGAGGGAAAAGGTCGATCCCAACGACCACAGCGGATCACCACCCCGGATAACGCCCTTTTTTTATTTTTTTTGCATTGTGGAGGTTATAAAAGATTCAGCACAGTCGAATGTAACACTCTCATTTCTTTTTTTTTTAATTTTTTATGTCTATATATATTTATGTTTCTGTTTTTTAAAATTTTAGACTCAGGGTGCAATCATTCCTCATTGTATTGTGGCTCTTCCAAACTCCAATGGTATGCAATTATTATTATGCTATGACAACGAAGGTGTTTATGTGAATACAGTGGGACGTGTATCGAAAAATATAGTGTTACAAGTAAGTTTTCTTTGTACAAAATGAATTATAAGCGTCGAACCTGAATCAAATTACGTCGCGTAAGGCGTAACACTAGGGTATTCAATTAATCGAGGTTTTGGTTTAATCGGTTAATCGAGCAAATAATTAATCGGGGTTGAGATTTGATCGGTTAATAATCGGTTAAATTTGAATTATTCGGTTAACCGAATAATATGAATTTAACATTTAAATTGAATATAAAACCACGAATTGTATATACTTTTAAGAACTTTATTAAAAAGAAATCTATACCCGCTATGTCGAAGCTTTAAATACCCCCTATAATGTTACCCCAAATAAAGAATTTTTGTATGGCACCCTGAAAAATTTTCCCAATCCAAATTGGGCCCAATTCAATGGAAAAAAATGTCAAAAAAACAAGACAATTATTATAAAAAGGAAAAACTGACCCAAATTACTGCACGGACTTTGATGCACCCCTAAAAGAGTTTCAAATTCGGAACTAAAAATATCAACAAAAAAATTTTTGGTTTCCAAATTTGTTTTCTCCGTGATTTTAAAAGATATCCAAAAGTATTTGTATTCAGATGTGCTTAACTATTTGTCACATCACAAAATATTTCGCGGTTTTATAGGGTCCCGAACATTGCGAAAATTTGAGTTTATTCACACTCTAATTAAAAAATGATTTCAGTTTCCTACTATAAATTGGGTAAATTTACTTAAAATTATTGAAAATTTACACAATTTATAGCAGTAAATTATTTCAATTTGTTTAAATTTACTCAATTTATAGTTGGAAACTGTACTTACATTTTTAGAGTGCAGTATTGTAAATCTAAATCCTAAATATCTTAAAATAGATCAGTTTTAAGGCCAGATTCGGATTACGCGCATGAAAAACTTTTAGAAAAATCTATTGTGCTGGAAATGAATAACAAATTTGCTAGGGTCAACAAGTAATTTTTTTTTTTTTTTAAGCCGAAGTAAATTTTTAAGGCCTCGATAAAATATTTTCTTTACGAGAATTTACACATTGATAAAAGATAGTTCGATTACTTTCTTATAGCTAAACTTCTTTAAGCAGAACCGTAATTTGCAGAAGCTTAAACAGCAAAAAATAACCAAAAGTACTAAAAAAAAGAAATGTCGGTTAATCGGTTAATCGACACAAATTAATCGGTTTATTTGTTATTTGAAAATTGGCAATTTTAAATTATTCGAACAGTTAATCGACCAAAATTAATCGGTTAACCGATTAACGGTTAATCGATTGAATACCCTACGTAACACCCAATAATTTTTCGTTTATACAATTTAAATGTGAGGTACTTGAATCAAACGGACGTAAAAATGTAAAATTTGATGTGTTTGTTTTTTTACGTCTTGCGCGACGCAATTTGATTCTGGTTCAATAATAGGTGTGTTCCAGAACGTTACCGCGGGTGCCCGCGGGTACCCAAACCAGCCCGAAAAGCGTTCCCGTTCGCAAAAATTGGGTAAATGAGAGAGTTTTTGAGAGAATAAATTAGTTTCTCATTTTACCGAACTTACCCGCACTTTTTTTTTTGGGTAAATTGGTAACAGTCAGATGTTAAAAAAACAGCTGTTTATTTTTGTGAAGCTAAATTGGAAATTTAAATAAAATAAAGAACTAAACCAAGGAAATGTGTTATTTCAATACAAAAAAAGATAATTTGTTATTAAAATAAACTTTTATAATTTGTTTTCTTGTTTAAAGTAATTTTTCTTACGAAAATATTTTAGCGTTATTGGTTTGTTTACATTTTCTAATATTTTGGGCTTGAAATATGGTTTTTAGCGTTCCCGTACTTTTGTGCATTTTTGTGGTATCGTGAGAGGTTTTTTGATTTTCTCTCATTTTACCGAACTTTACCCGGAAAGTTCTGGAACACACCTAATATGTACTTCTTTATCACAATAGCTGTGTTTTTTAATCAGTGGGATTTATTAAATACATATTTAAGTTTTTTTTTTTAGATAGCATGCTTTTAAATCCATTTACGTATTTAATTTAGATTGATTTTTTGTTAACGGAAAACATTAGCATTAAACTGATTAGAAAATACTGCTATTGTCTTCAATATTTAAAAAGAAAGTTTAAACTACATTGAAGCAGTGTCAATGATATAGCGGTGTGTGATGCCACCACAGTGGTTTCCACACTATTTACAGATGTAAACCGAAAAAGATCAATTGTAATTCGAAAATTCCAATTGTCATTCGAAAATTCCTCTTGTAATTCGAAGATTCCATTAGTAATTTCAAAATTCCATTTGTAATTCCAAAATCCAATAGTAATTCGAAAAAGTTGAACTGTAAATCGAAAAATATCAATTGTAATTCGAAATAGATCATTTTTAATTCTAATAAGATCAATTGTATTCAAAAGAGATCAATTGTAATTCGAAAAAGATTAAGTAATTCGAAATAGATGAATTGTAATTCGATAAAGATCAATTTTAATTCGGAAAATATCAATGGAAAATCAGTTCTATTCTATTTCGAATTACAATTGATCTTTTTAGAATAACAATTGATGGATTTTAAATTACAATTGATCTATTTCGAATTACAATAGATCTATTTTGAATTACAATTAATCGACTTTGAATTACAATTTATATATTTCGAATTACAATTAATCTTTTTTTGAATTACAATTGATCTATTTCGAATTACAATTGGAATTTTCGAATTACAAATGAAATTTTCGAATTACAAATACAATCTTCGAATTTGAAGTGGAATCTTCGAATTACAAGTACATATAAAGGGTATTCATTTCAGAGAATGTAAAAGTGGAAAAATGAAAAATGTAAGATTCCACTCTCATTGATGTGAACGGGTACATAAAAAAATTGTGATACAAAGTTTCCAAAAATAATTAAATTATTCAATGAATGAACCAATTAACTTATAAATTACACTTTTTACTTATTTTGACAGTTTTTTCTTGTTGTTTAGTTCTTAATTTCTATTATTATAACCAAAATTATTTGTATACATATTTTCTTCTAAGAAAAATTTCAAACACATGTTCAATAAGGGTTGCCGAGGTAGAAAAAACTTAAATAACAGTAGCAAATTTTGGTACTTTTTCTTTGACTAGTAATGAATGGCAACGCTTAAATAATTGGAAAAATGTAACTTTTTACTCTGATAATTTTACACTTGGATATAGGTTGTTTAAATTGCAACTTTTGAGTGGAAAATTTTTTCATGTGTTTGTTGTAATAAAGTTACATTTTTATAATTTTTCATTTTTACAACCAAAAAAAAGCTGAAATGAATACCCTTATAATTTTCGAATTACAATTGATCCTTTCGACTTACATCTGTAAATAGTGTAAATCATGGTGAGAGTGTACTTGAACTGCTTTTAAACTACCTTAATGTGGTTTGGGCTGAATTACTGAATTATCCTTTGTTTTTCATTACAGTGGGGTGAAATGCCTACATCAGTAGCCTATATAGGAACTGGACAAATTATGGGCTGGGGCAATAAGGCAATAGAGGTAACATATTACATTTATATAAAACTTTGAACACACATATATTCATTACTAAATTTCTTAAATATCCTTTCCTAGATACGTTCTGTTGAAACAGGCCATTTGGATGGTGTATTTATGCATAAAAAGGCACAACGTTTGAAATTTTTATGTGAACGTAATGACAAGGTATTCTTCAGCAGTGCCAAAGGTGCTTCATCGTGTCAAATCTACTTCATGACTCTTAATAAACCGGGGATGGCGAATTGGTAACAAATATGGTCCATAGATCAAACTATGAAAAAACAACAACAATAACAGTAATTTCATAAAGCAGTATTTTGATTAATATGGATAACCATGAAGAAAAAAGAAAAACAAACAAAAACCCCAAACAAAACTCCAACTCCCCGAAAACTAAAAAAAGGAAAAAAGAAAACTAATATTACTGCTACCAATTATAGCCGAAATGATGAGAGAGTAATTTTCGGCTACTATTCATTTTATTTATATTATCGCTCTCTCTCTCTCTGAGTGTCTCCATTAAAAAAAGAAACATTTTTTTGATGATAATGATTTTTGAAATTCATTTCAAATCATTTAATTATTTTATATATCAATTATTATAATTTTTTTTTAGAAATTAAAAAAAAAATCGCTTAGTTTAAGATTGAAAAAAACAAAATCAATTTATATTAATATAAAAACAACATATGAATGAAAGCATAAAATAATCTATAAAAGAAAATTATTAGAATTTGCAATATAAAAAAAAACAAAAAGGTAACAGCTCATTTCGTTAGAAAAAGAAAAAAAAAACTAGGAAGTTTTGAAAAACAAAAATGTTTTTGGAAATACAAAAATGTTGTGAAAAAAACAAAATGTTTTGGAAAATACAAAATATTTGAACTCACAAAAAACGTATCTTCTATATAACCCAAAATAAAAACCAGGTTTATAAAACTATGAAAAAAAAAACAATGGTGTATTAATTAGTTTATAAATATGCAATAAAACTTTGTATTACACCCACACAACACAAATAAATAATTACAATCTAATTAAAGAAAATCAGAAAATTTTTCAAATTGTTTACGAAGTTTTGAAATTTAAAAAAGCAGCAGCAGTAGTCAATGCGTAGAATTTTAATGTTTTGAAAATTTTTGAATTTCTTTGAATCTGATAGGATGTTTAAAAACTAGAAATTTTTTTAGAATTTTAAATAATTTTAGAATTTTTCTTTACGGAAAAATGTTTTAAAATCCTTAAAAACTTTTTAAAAGTATTTTTTCTAAACGAGAGTAAAACTGACTTAGAATCGTAGAATTTTTTATACACAAAAAAATTTGATTAAAAATGTCGGAGATTCTATGAGTTTTTCTAAACAGAAAAGCCTTACAGAATTTAAAAAATATTCTTAAAGGAAAAATGTCACAGAATTTAAAAATTTTCTTTACGGAAATTTTTGATTTTTTTTGTACGAAAAAATTTCACAGAATCTAAAAATTTTTTTCAATACAAAAAAAAATGTCCTACGATCTGCAAATTTGTGCTATACGGAAAAATGTCAGATTTTTTTCTATACCGAAAAATGGTACAGAATCTGAGAAATTTTTTCTATACAAAAAATGTCCCTGAATCCGAAAATTTTTTCACTCAAAACCTGAAAATTTTTCGGTTTTTATATATCTCAGAGTCTGAAAACTTTTTTATACGGAAAAATTATTGAGAATCTGAGAATTTTTCTATCCGGAAAATGTTTCAAAACCAGATTTTTTTCTATACGGGAAAGTGACCTAGAATCTGAAGATTTTTTTTTTATACGGAAAATGATTCAGAATCTAAGATTTTTTCCGAGAATTTTTCTATATGGAAAAATGTCTCAGAATCTGAGAATTTTTCTATATGGAAAAATGTCTCAGAATCTGAGAATTTTTCTATATGGAAAAATGTCTCAGAATCTGAGAATTTTTCTATATGGCAAAATGTCTCAGAATCTGAGAATTTTTCTATATGACAAAATGTCTCAGAATCTCAGAATTTTTCTATATGGAAAAATGTCTCAGAATCTGAGAATTTTTCTATATGGAAAAATGTCTCAGAATCTGAGATTTTTCTATATGGAAAAATGTCTCAGAATCTGAGAATTTTTCTATATGGAAAAATGTCTCAGAATCTGAGAATTTTTCTATATGGAAAAATGTCTCAGAATCTGAGACATTTTTCAGAATCTGGGAACTTTTCTGTAAGGAAAACTGTTTCAGATAGGTGGCGCTAATAAAATTTGGAACCGTTAGATGTCGCTGGGCTAAAGTTATTAGCCAAATTCTTCATTTCAGTAAAATTTTGCGGCACTTTAGAATGTATGTATGTTTCGTCATGAGAAAATTATGCATGTATGAATGGACCCGGTAGGTGGCGCTGAGGATAAGCTATTTAAATATTCACATCAAAGTCGACCTGGAAAATGTCGGGAGCTTCAGCTAATGTTTCTATAAATGTTTTTGAAGTCAAGAATGTGTCAGAATCTGAGATTTTTTAAGAAATGTCTTATACTTGAAAATTTTTAAAAGGATTTTTTTTTTCTATTGAAAAAAAATGTCACGAAATCGCAAGAGTTAATCTGTTATAAAAAAATTTCTCATAACTTTAATTTAGATAAAAATGTAAAGATTTCCCTAAAGAAAATATATTCTAGAATCTGAGATTTTTTTATTAAAAATAATATCTCAAAGAGTGAGAGTTTTTCCGTAGAAAAAATATAAAATAATCAGGATGTTGTTCAAAGAAATTTTTTTATAAAAATTTCAAGTTTTTTTTAATGATTTTAAATTTCCGTAAACAAAAGAAAAAATATAAAAAAAAACATTTATAAAAAAATCCTAAATAAAACAAAAAAAATAAAAATAATTTCCATTAAACAAAAATGTAAAATAAAGCTTAAATAAAATCACTTTTTCATAAAAAAATACTTATATAAAAAACGCGCTCACTGCTTAATTTTAGACATTAAAAAAAAATAATTAAAAAAAAATAAATCACTCGTATAGAAAGTATTTTATTCTTCTACTTATTTTTGTTGTGTGAGTTAATTTGTGTTTTTTTTTAATAATATATTTTTAAAAATATATATATTTTAATCTATTTTTTCTATAGTGCTAAAAATATAAAGTTTAACTTTAGTTGAAAACTGTAGTTCTTTTTTTTTTTTTTTTCTTACGTATTTTATACAATTATTATTATAAATTATAAAAAAATATATATATATATTATTAAACTATTCTTCTCTTTAAATTTATTATCTCTTCAAAATAAAGCATTTAAAAGTATTTTGTTTTTTAAAAATTTTTTGAAGAAAGGAAAAAAAAAACAAAATTGTTTTTGAAAAAATATCATAAATGTTTAGCTAAAAAAATTCAACTATAAGTTATTATTTTTTTCGTTTATTAATAATAAATAAAATAATAAAAAACAAAAAATTTGAAAAAAAATCAATAAAGAATTCAAAAAAAAAATCAAAACAAAAAGTTTTGTATGTAAAACTATTGAAAACAAAATTTAAGCAGTATGATTTTTGTCGATTGAAAAATATTTTTTCTGTGTTTTTGTAAAAGTTTTTTACAAAAAAAAACTCGAAAGAAACTAGAAATTGTTTTAAAAAAGACTTTCTCATATGGGCTTGATAACAAAATTTAATTTATAACACTGTGCAACAAATTTGAAATGGATTCAACAAAAATAGACCAAAACCCCTGAAGGGTTATAAAAATTTAGCTGGAGTTCTTTTTTTTATGGCCCACTGAAGTTTTTTTTTTTTAAAGGTATTTGGAATAAGTCAAAATGAATGTGTTAAATCTAATGCTGAGGTAAATAATGTTAATAGATGTCTTCAGTAAAATTTGATGGCAGTTCTTTTCGTAGAACATATCAGACATGTGCAATGGAGTGATACTTTTTCTTCAACTTTTTATTATCCCAAGTGTATGGGCAAATTTTTATTTTCCTAGGCCTAAAACTTATGTGTTACAAATTTAAGGCCAATCGGATTGAATTATCCCGTTACGACCGGCGATCAAAATTTTGGATTTTTGAAAATTAAAAAAAAAAAACAAGTAAAAAGTTAAATTCGGCCTTGCCGAATGTAGTGATACCCTCCACAATTACTAAAAGATTATTGCAAAAACTTTATTTAAAAGGAAATTACTTTTGAAAAAAAAAAAAAAAATTTAAAAAAAAATTTCCGCGAAAAAAAGTGTTGGTAAAAAACAAAAATTCGCGATTTTTTTTTCTTTTTTTGTCAAAAAATATGTATGTACTTTTTTAAATACCATTTGGTGTTCAATTATGTTCACATAAGTCAACCAGCAGCCGAATTAAAGCATTTTGTATTTTTAGGTTATGTTGAATGTACTAAAATTTTTTAGGTGTCCTTACATTTTCGTTCATAACTTTTGAACCGCTGAACCGATATTGCAAACTTAATATGTTAACCAAACTTAATATGTTAAGTTTCAGCCATTTCCGTGTAATATTTTGGCCCTGATCACCATTTCCACAGACATACAGACGGACATCGCTAGAATGTCTTAAAATCGATCGGGGATCATGAATATATACACTTTATGGGGTCCCAGACCGATATTTCGATGAGTTACAAACGGAATGGCAAACTTATATATAAAAAAATTAAAAAAAAAAAGTCTCAAAATTTTTTTCAAGTGACTATTTTATAGAGCTTGAGACAGACTTTCATTTAAACATAATTTGAGCCAAATCAAAACAATTTAACTCACGGCGTCCTTCGATCAAAGTTTTGAGTAAAAAAAATCTTTGATAGAGAGCGCACGGGTTAAAATTATGGGATTTGGCTTAGATTAATTATACCCAACACCACTCTGTGGTATAAGGTATATTGAGTTTGTGCTGATGTTTGTAACTACCCGAAATCTTCGTCCTAGACCCACACTCAAGTATACCGATCGACTCAGAATCACTTTTTGAGTATATTTAGCGATGTCCGTCTGTCTGTCCATGTAAACGGTGTAAACACGATACAGGTCGCAATTATCAATCGATTTGACTGATATTTGAAACTTTGGCCTCTGTTCTGTCTTTCAAAACTTTTCAATTCACATGAAAATTTCCGAATCACATGAAATCAAGTTTAGTGTTTTGTAGATCACGTTTTCATTTGAAGTTGAAATCGAATAATTTAAATTTAAAAAATTATAAGGAAAAAAAATGCATTCGTTTTACTTTCACCAAATTATATTTATGTGAAATTCGGATGTGAAATCTAGAACACCAAAAAATTCGGAAATTTTCATTTTCACATTTTTTATGTGAATTACTTTTTTTGGACCAGCGGTCTTTAGCTTATTTTGGTTCAAGGACGAAGCCTATTGAAATTGGAAAAAAAATCGGTCGATATTTTGACCTAACCCCCACACAAAGGTCCCTCCTAAATTTGGTTTAATTGCCTCTAACAACCGTAATATAATAGATATCCTTCCGAAATTTAGCATGTCAACGTATTTAGTATTTTAAAAAAATCAGACCAGTCCTACTTGTAGTCCCCATACAAACCACCTTCCCGAAATTCACATAAATCTCTCAAAATTCATGAAAATTGGAAATGTTGTGGTAAAATTTTGTTTATGGTGTTAAACGTATTCTTTGATAACCTTATCAAATTTGATTTTAGTTGGACCATTTCTGAACTCAGCCCCCATATAAAAATTTTGTCCGATATTCAGATAAATCGGTCTATTGGCAACAAAAAGAAGCCTATTTCACTTAAATTTCATTTGTGTTTGTTTTTACACTAATTTAAGATCTAACAAGATATAGATCCAATCGGATCCATGTTTGGACTTGATACCCATTTTCCGGGAAACACAGGTGTAGGGTATTATATGGTCGGTCTTGACTAGGGCTTCCAATCGGGATATCCCGATCCCGGAATTCCCGGGATTTTCGGGATTAGGCAAATCCCGAATCTCGGGATTTCTAATTTTCAATCTCGGGATTTTCGGGATCCCGATTCTTTTATTTTTTTCAATATTTTTAGATTTTTTTAAATAATTTGTATAAAATATAAATTTTGTGGTACAAAATAAAAAAAAATCGACAAAAGTTCCGCTAGGTACCTTGTTTTTGTTATAGAAAAAGGTGAAATGTTTGCGAAATGTAAAGAAATTCTAAAAACTAGTGGTGGTTCGACATAAGAGCTTTTATATTTATTACTTTTACTCTTACAAGGAGCATAGGACCGCAAATGGCTTTTGACACATCTTAACTCCTTATACCTAATTTAGATTATCACACTTTTCAATTATACACGTCGAAATTTACCAACTTCTAAAAGATTTTTGTATTACTTTTTGATTGAAACCTGGTCGTATCTAATAAGTGAACAATTTCTGGCAAAAAAATTTTATAAAATATTTCCCTAACATGGTGAAATTACGCTTGTATAATGGAAAAGTATAATAGTGTAAAGTGGGTATTAAGTTGTAAACTTTTTCAATTTTATGTTTTACTAAAACATTTTTTAAAGGCGTGAGTGGGGTTTGACTCACTCTCACGCAAACAATAATGGAATCACTCACTTGTGACTTACGCTCACGCTAACACATTTTTTACCAAAAAAAAAAAACATTTTTTACCAAAAAAAAAACAAAAAATATTTTTTTTTGCAAGAAATGAGAAAAAAAAAAATCAAATAAATTAAAAAAAAAATTAAATCACGCAAGCTTCGAAAATTCATTTACTTTTTTTTCAACTCACACTCACTAAAAGTTGATAGCGATGAGCCACGACGAAAGATAAGAAAGATAACCGAATACTGATATTCTTCACAGGAGGAATCCCAAACTTTTTTTGAAGTTCACAACATCAACTTTGCTAATCTTTACGAACGCGTGGATTTTTCAAAGTGACAAAAGATACTAGAAATTTTTGAAATCCCGAAAATTTCCAAAAAATCCCGTGAACCCCGAAATCGGGATCCCGAAAATTTTTCTTCAATCCCGAATCCCGGGATTCAGAAAATCCAATCCCGATTGGAAGCCCTAGTCTTGACCGACTATAATTTTGTCACTTGTTTTTATATACACTGAGCACAAGGCTGGAGCAAATTTTCCTATTTTCGAATATTAAAATCTTCGGGGTTGGAATAGTCGCACTAAACAATTCGACTATGCCGAATTTCTTTTATACCCTCTACCAACATGAAAAAATGGCGGTTTTTTTGGGGGGACTTTATCTCCTTGCGATAAATGTTAACAAATTCATTTATTATTAATTTTGCATTTTATTAATGCATTTTTTTTATAATTTTTGTATATTTACGCCCACAAAAGGGGGCGGACCAAAAAAAACATTTTTTTTAAAACACCATCAGTCCAAGTGCACGGCTTTGAACGTCTTCCTACATAAAAATATGTTCTTTGCTAAACAGTAGTATAAAAAAATGTAAAAAATGTGGTTTTTTAGAGATTGGTTTAGTTCTTCAAGGGGGAACTTTTTCCGCCTGGTCCAATTTTGCCCATCTCCGAAC
This sequence comes from Pegoplata infirma, assembly GCA_963921195.1. Classification (NCBI taxonomy): domain Eukaryota; kingdom Metazoa; phylum Arthropoda; class Insecta; order Diptera; family Anthomyiidae; genus Pegoplata; species Pegoplata infirma. The sequence goes on along the minus strand of OY992539.1, from coordinate 127,294,330 downwards.
TTAACCAGCCTATTCGTGCCAAGTTTCAGGGGTCTAGCTCTTTTATTTTGGACTGTGTGTCTTCCACATACAGACGGACGGACATCGCTAGAATATTGTAAAATCGATCATTGATCAATAATATATATAATTGATAGGGTCCTAGACCGATAATAAGATGCGTTACACACGAATTGAAAAAGTATATACGATATCGAAATCGTTTACTTACGAGAATTGTCCGTTGTTTTAACAAATATGTGATTCCATAATTTTTTTTACTTATCGACAAGAATTAACGACTAAAATAGTTAATTAGAAGTTTGTTCATTTTGAATTTGTATGGAGACCTGACAAATTTCGATAACTTTAATTTCAAAAAATTTGTTGTTGATAAGTTAACGATTTTATTTAACGACGAAATTTGGTAGAAAACTGTTGTAGAATCACTTTTAACGACGATTATTAATAACTATCGTTATTTGACAATATAACTACCGATTTTTATCGTTAAAAAGTTTGTGAATTGCGCTACAGTCTTCCAAAACCTTGGGGGTATACTTTCCCAATTATGATGCAAAATCGTGTTGCACAGTGTAATTAAAATTTTTAACATTGCTTTAACATACTAAAATAATTGAGAATTAATTTTTTTAAAGACAGTTTTTTGTAAATTTTTTTTTTTATCAAATAAAATTTTATTTTTTATCAAAAAAAAACAATTTTTTTTAAATATAAAATTTATAAAATTATTAAAAAAAAAAAATTCTCTGCATGTGTAAAATTTGTTTTTATCTGTTTTGTTAAATTCGTATTATTGTATTTAATTTTTTTTCTATTACTAAAATTCTTTTGGTTAATCATTATATATTTATAACTTTTTAATTGTAATATTTTTTCTATAACCCATTTTTTTAAAAATAAGAAAAAAAAAATTAAAACAAATAAAAAGCCATTTGTAAAAACTTAAGTAAGTGATAATATTTAAACAAAATGAAATCACAATTTTTGTTCATTAAAAAAAATCTTCATTATAATTAAAAAAAATCATTTAAGCAAAAAAAAAAATTATATAAATGCAAATGAAAAAATCAATAAAAATTTTAATTATTAAGCCACACACTATACACCCCCGAAAAATTCATAATAACATTTATAAAAGTATAATAAAATCATACATTTATATAAATAAAAATCAACAAAAAACAATTAAAATTTATAAATACAACATAAAAAAAATGAATTAAATTTTGAAGTAAATAAAAATACAATTTATATATATCTAAAACAAAAAAAAAAGAAATGTGTTTTCATTTTCAAATGGGCAAAGTTTAATTTTACACCATTGTAATGCAGAAATTTTTTATTGCAATTTTCTGAATTTCAAATAAAAATTGCCAATTAAAAATCAGAAAAAAATTAATTGAAGATAAACAAGAAAGAACGATATATTTGGCTGTGACAAATCTTTAAATACCCACCACAAAGTTACCCAAAAAAAAAATTTAAAGATGCCAAATAATTTGTTTCTATATCGTCGAACTATATTCAATAAATGCCAACTCGAAAAAGCTTACTGTTCAGGAGAGCTAAAAAACTAGTTATTTCGCTAATTATTGTAAAAATTAACAATGTACCTTCCATAACATGGTTTAAATATTCTAAACAATTTTTACCTATGCAAAAATTTTCATATTTTGCACTTGTTTGCGTATTTTTCAGAGATGGCATTTATTACTATATCAAAAAACAAATATTTTTTTAGAGTTGGCATATTTTGTCGGAAAATAAAAATACATTTTTTTTGGAAAAATTTTTAAATTTTTTTTTTTTTTGGTTTTTGTTATCCTTAGTACGGTAATTGTAAAAACTGAACAAAAAATTAAAAATCTTTGCATATTTTTAAAAGTTACTAGCTCCGAAAGCCTTTTAATCTCAGGGTGGTCAACTTTGGCACTCTGTAACTCACGCTGTATTGCAATAGGGTCGCTCCAAACTAGCTATTTTGAAAGCTTATATCATTGACTTTATTTGCCCCATTCATAATGTTTCAATCTGATAAATAGTTTGAAAGTTACATAAATATAAGCAATTTTTTTTTTTTGCAAACACTATTTACCGATATTTTCAAAATGGCAATATCTCGAGAACCAGTCATTAGATATCAAAATCTTTACAAGATTCGTGTTTAGCATGGCAAATGCAATAAGAAATGTGGTCTAATTTTTTTAAAAAAATTTTTTGAAAAATTTTTGGAAATTTACAATGGGAGTTGGCATTTATTTCCACCAAAAAAATATGTACTTTGAGTTAGCAGAATAACAAAAATGGATGTAAAACGACAACAAATTATTTTTTTCTCTGAAATTTTTATGGCAGATAGGTATTACATAGGGGAGCTATTTGCCATCGGAAACTCATTTTCGTCAAATTTGAGTTGGCATATTTTGAATATAGGTTCACGATATGATATTTAATTACAAAGAAAAAAAAAATGGCCTCTGTTCTGTCTTTCACAAATTTTCAATTCACATGAAATTTTCCGAATCAAATGAAATCAAGTTTGATGTTTTGTTGTTCTTGTTTTCATTCGAAGTTGAAATCAAACAACTAAATTAAAAAAAAAAATTAAGAAACAAGTAAAAAAGTTAAATTCGGCCTTGCCAAATGTATTGATACCCTCCACAATTTACCGATATGTACTTTGAGTTAGCAGAATAACAAAAATGGATGTAAAACGACAACAAATTATTTTTTTCTCTGAAATTTTTATGGCAGATAGGTATTACATAGGGGAGCTATTTGCCATCGGAAACTCATTTTCGTCAAATTTGAGTTGGCATATTTTGAATATAGGTTCACGATATGATATTTAATTACAAAGAAAAAAAAAATGGCCTCTGTTCTGTCTTTCACAAATTTTCAATTCACATGAAATTTTCCGAATCAAATGAAATCAAGTTTGATGTTTTGTTGTTCATGTTTTCATTCGAAGTTGAAATCAAACAACTAAATTAAAAAAAAAATTAAGAAACAAGTAAAAAAGTTAAATTCGGCCTTGCCAAATGTATTGATACCCTCCACAATTTCAAAAAGATTATTCCAAAAACCTTATTCAAAAGGAAATTACTTTAAATAAAAATTTGGTAAAAAAATCCGCAATTTTTTTTATTTTTTTGTCAAAAAATATTTTCGTTGTTCAATTATATTCACATATGAGGCATTCCACACAAAATGCCCCGCTACAGAAAAACATGTGTCCCGTAAATTTCTGAATAGGTTGTTTGGATAGCCCTATATGGAACTAAGAAAATTGCGTTTTTGGTTTTTAAAATATTGGAAAAATTGTAAAATTTTTGCGAGTTGCCTTGATTAAATATTCATCACATTAAAACGGAATGCACCACAATCCCAAAAATTTACATTCTTATATACCCAGCAAAAAAAGAGCTTACCATTCACTACAAAATTCACCACAACTTATGAACCAGATGTACTTCTTCTTCAACTGAAACATTGATGAATTTAATATGGGCGTGACACACAAAGTATGTTCTTTTTATCGCCACTTTTCAGTGGCGAAAGATTGACACTTAAGTATAACATATATCACTAGTGTTTTTATTACAACTTCTGAAGTAGTGATCCGGATGTAAATATAACTTGACCTTTTGGAAGCACTTTTTTCATCACTTCTTTAGAAGTACATATTTCTTGGTATTTTGGGTGTGATTATGTCATTTTTATTTGGTGATTTAGAACTTCTAAATTAAAGTTATTTTTTCACTTATTTTTGTAAGATTGATTGAAAGAGTATTTTTAACACTGTTCGACAGCAAAAACCTTCCAGTGAAATTTCTAACTGGTCCTTATAGATTTTGGTCTCCTGCTTCCAAATCTACCGTCCAAATTTTTCTAGCACGTAGCGTTTTTGAGATATTCGCTGTTAAAAAGTAAAAAAAGCACTTTTAGGGGTCCACTGTTACGTATTCTTACGTTGCTTCCACGAAATAGGACTTGATTTCATATAAAATGGACCTCCTGATTTCAAAACTGCAATCCACAATTTTCAAGCATGTTCTGTTTTTGATATATTCGCGTTTGAAAATTTTAGTGTGATTTATAAAGAATATAAGTGCGTAACAGTAGAGTTTGAGTTTTTCAAACGCCTATATTTTAAAAACAGTACGCGATAGAAAAATTAGGATGCCAGATTTGGAATAAAGATGTCTTATTTTTACTAAATCGAGTACTATTGTGTTTGAGCAACTTAAGAATACGTTACAGAGACCCAAATATTTCAATATTCAAACGCGAATATCTTAAAAACCTTCCGTAATAGAAAAATTAATTGCATTGATAATCTAAAAAGCTTAAACAATCTTTAATAATGTGATGCAGCAACATCCGCTTTAGTTCTTAAATGTATTTATTTAATTTAGGACCAACTTTTTTTGATATAAGATATAAAATTTAAAAAATTTATCAATGATCGATTTTCGTCTTTTCGATTTTTTAAGCTCTAAGTAAAGAGAAATGAAATGCCATTGCCAAATTTTGTCACCATTTTTGCAAAACCTAAATCTATTTGAAGCTGGACGTAGAAAAAATTGCATACTTCGTGTATCACCCTCATTCTAATTGTTTCAGTTGAAAAAGAAGTTCATATGTTGTGATTCCTAAGAACATATGAAAAAGGTACTTCAAAATCATTAAGCAAAGAACTGGTGAAAGATGATTTTATTGTTATTTTGTAGCATTTTTGGAAGTGATTTTAAAAGTACTTCCTACGGAATATGAAGTTCGGCACCTATCGCTACTTTGTATGTAGTGAAACCACTAATTCTTTTTGAACCACTTCGTTTATTTTTTGCTGGGTAGTTTTGAATGGGCTATCGAATAATTTTTTTTTTTTTTTTAATTTTCAGAACCCGTTCTGAAATTTGCCATTTTTTAAAAAAAGTCAATTTATCAAAAATCCGGCCACTTTTTTTTTAATTTTTTTTTTTTAAGTTTAGATCTTTGTCCATCCACACAATAAAATTCAGAAACGTGTTTTTCGTTTTTTTTTTTTTTTGAGAAATTGGCATTTGAATTTTAAATTTCATAACAATTTTGTATTTTGCTTGTATTTTCTTGTTTTAATGTTGCGAAAGAGTATTATTAATTGCATAAATATTACTCATACGCTCTGTTGAAACAAGAAAATACAAGCAAATTACTAAATTGTTATGAAATTTAAAATTCAAATGCAATTTTCTCGAAAAAAACGAAAAACGCGTTTCTGATTTTTTTTGTGCGAATGGACAAAGATCTAAACTTAAAAAAAAAAATAAAAAAAAAAAAAAAAAGTGACCGGATTTTTGATAAATTGACTTTTTTAAAAAATGAAAAAGAACAGGTTCTGAAAATTTTCCAAAAAAAAAAATTGTAATCGATAGCCCATAAAAAATTATATTATAATGTAAATTTTTGAGATTGTGGTGCATTCCGTTTTAATGTGATAAATATTTAACCAAAGCAACTCGCCACAAATTTGTCAGTTTTTCCAATATTTGACCACGCCTCCTAAGCCCTGTTTTTGAAGAATTGAAAAACCAAAAACGCAGTTTTCTAAGTTTCATATAGGGCTATCCATACAACCTATTCAGAAGTTTACGGTACACATGTTTTTTTTTTCGCTGGACATTTGGTGTGGAATGCCTCATATGTCAACCAGCAGCCGAATTAGAGCATTTTAAATTTTTAGGTTATGTTGAATGTACCAAAATTTATAAGATGCCCTTACATTTTGGTTCATAACTTTTTAAACGCTGAACCGAATCGCTCAAAAAATGTTAAGTTTAAGTCATCTCCGTGTAATATTTTGGCCGTGATCACCATTTCCACAGACAGACGGACATCGCTAAAATGTCTTAAAATTGATCACTGATCAATTATATAATATACTTTATATTATACTAGCAGGCCCGCTCGGAACTTTGTCACCGGTAATAATTAATAGGGTATTAAAAAAGGAACAGGATTAGAGTCCCAATTAATAAAATTGTCCCCTGCAGAATCTTTATTTTATTACATTTTTATCGTTGAAGTCTTTAATAAAAACTATTTAGAACAAACAATAAAATTCAAACCGCCCCGTTTAGCCCGGAATCATGTTCGATCCGGTAAAAAAATTTCTTGAAAATGTTCGAGCCCTTATATCGTTATTATTGAAATCATTTCAATCCCTGTATCATTCCATTTTGTTCCCCGTTCTATTCCATTTAGTCCCCTATTCTATTCATTTCAATTCATTGAATTCCATTTCATTTCGTTCCATGTAGGCTTCATTCCCTTCTGTATAACATGTGTTACAAAAATAAAAACTTATTAGGGTCGTAATCTCAATTGATATAAAAAGTTCCATATTACCCTACGTTAACCGATTGTTTACTCCTTTTAACCCTTAAAAACTTTAAATTCAAAATATGTACTTCTTCTATTCATTGTTAATTCTTCTTGAGGATTTCAGGGGATAGTAAAATTACCATAGTACAATAATTTACCCTATAACCCCATTAAAATCTAAATTTCCAGAAGGTACATTTTTAGAATGTGGGGCTGGATCCCACATTTCAAGTTTCTATGACCAATTTTTCAGAAGACAGAAAAGTTACAAAGTTCATTACTTTGCCCCTATTTTCTCCATTACATCGGAGTATCCAAAAAAGACATTTTTGAGAATGTTTTGAAATCGGATGAGTAGTCTCGGAGGTTTTTAAATTTGAAGTATTTTGACCCAAAGTGATCTTTAAAATGGTTGCGGTCAATGAAACCTAAACTAATTCACCCTTAAGGAGAATTCTAAATATTGGTGAAATCATTTTTAAAACATTATAAAAAGTTTTGTATATTTTAAAAATCTACGACGATGAACCGCAGGACTATTCTTAATATTGGAGAAAAAAATTTTTAAAATCGAATTAGTAGTTTCGAAGATTTTTAAATTTTACGTTTTTTGGCCAAAACTGGGCGTAGAAAGGGTGTGATCGATGAAAGCTAGCCCATGTCCACCCTGAAGGACTATTCTTAATAAGATTTTTTAAATCGGATGAGTATATTCATAATATTTAAATTTTACGTTTTTTTTTTGCCAAAAGTAGGCGTAGAAATGGACGTGGTCAATGATTTTTCCACTCTGAAGAACCATACATTGGTGGACAAATTTTGGAAATCGGATGAGTAATTTTGTAGATTCTTAAATTTTACGTTTTTTGACCAAAAAGTGGGCGAAGAAGTGGGCGTGGTCGATGAGTCCTAGCCTATGTCAACCCTGGAGGAACACTCTAAATATTAGTGAAAACATTTTTGAAATCGGATGAGTAGTTTCATAGATATTTAAATTTTAAGTTTTTTACTAAAAGTGGGAGTAGAAGTGGGCGTGGTCAATAAATCATAGACTATGTTCACCCTGGAGGAGCACTCTAAATATTGGTAAAAGCATTTTTTAAATGGGATGAGTAGTTTCAAAGATATTTAAATTTTAAGTTTTTTGCCAAAAGTGGGCGTAGAAGTGGGCGTGGTCGATGAAACCCAGAATATGTCCATCATGAAGAACCAATCCAAGTGTGTATTGGTAAAAAATTTTTAAAATCGGTTTAGTAGTTTTGGAGATTTTTAAATTTTACGTTTTTTGGCAAAAAGTAGGCGTAGAAGTGGGCGTGGTCGATGAAACCTAGCCTATGTCCGTCTGGGAGGAACACTCTAAATATTGCATTCTTCTTAATTTCACCAAGCTTTATTTTAAATAGAACGAAAAAAAAAATTGAAAGTGAAATCTAGAACACCAAAAAAATTCTGAAATTTTAATTTTCACATTTTTATGTGAATTCTTTTTTTTTTGAACAGCGGGCTATATTTTTTTTTAAGGTTTAAGTCTCTCCTGTAACTTAATCATATCAATATGCATATTTTTTAAAACAACCACGTAAATCATAAAAACTAAGGCCGCCGTTCTGTCTTTTACAACGTTTCAATTTACAAGAATTTTTGGGGGGGGAGGGGGAATTGGTTTCAGTGGGGGACGTTGAGAGCACCTTCCCATCGCGACAAAAATACCAAATGTTTCATTTATTTAACAAAAATACAAAAAAACATGGAAAAAAAGTGATTTTTTTAGAGGTTTGTTCAGTTCTTCAAGGGGGAACTTTTTCCCCCTGGCCCGATTTTGACCATTCACGAACTTAACCTGCCTATGAACATGAGACATATTTGTGCCAAACTTCAGGAGTCTAGCTGATTTATTTTGGACTGCATTGTGTTATCTACAGACACACGGAAGGACGGACGGACATTCGTAGAATGTCTTAGAATCGATCATGGACCGACCGATATTTCGATGCGTTAAAAACGGAATGACAAAGTGAGTATACCCCCATACTGTGGTTGGAGGGTATAAAAATTTTAATTTTTACATTTTTTTTGTGAATTAAGCGGTATTCACAGTTTCTTTTTTTCCTCAGTCTCTGATTCTAAAAATTTTAAATTAAATTAATTTTTGAAATATTTTTTATTATTAAAATTTATTAAACTTATTTTTTTTTTTAGTTTAGTGAGTTATTTATGAGCTAAGAACACGTTTTTTTTTTTTTTTAAATAAATGAAAGAGAAAATATGTAGTTAGTTAATTGTGTGTTAAGTATTTTTAATTCATATAATAGTTAAAAGTTTCCGAAAAAAAAGAACAATTATCTTTCTAATGAGATTTTAATTCTTCTCTCTTACGTTGTAATTGACATTTTTGATAAATTAAATCACTGCGATCAGTTGACCAAGAAAAATACATATAGGCTGTTAACATAACAGCAAGTAAAAGACGATCCAAAGTCATAAGATTAGTGGCCCAGAAAATGATAGTAAGACCCAAAAAGGATGGATGTCTAACATGATTAAATAAATGTCTCAATTCGAATGATTTATAAGCCAAGGGTTGAGCATATGATTTCATATCATAATAAGCCTGTAAGTTTAAAAAATGTATGTTGTAAGAAAATTCGCATTTTTTTTAATTCATAATTGTCATACTTGTTTAATGCCTAAAATTTCGGGTAAGTCCATAATCATACTACCGCCACATATAATCATCCAGGACATAGCATGTAACAATACAAAAGACCACCAAAGCCACTTATTAGATTCCACATCAACTTGCCACAATATAATTGATGAAGCTGTTAACCAGTTTTTGATTAAATACTATAAAGTTTAAATTAAAAGTACAATATTAACTAAACATTGTTTGTTTGTTAGGCATTTATCACAATTGGAGAGGTAAAAGTTTTTCCTTAATTTTCCTCATAAAAATAAAATAGAATCTAGTTTGGCGGTTGAGAACCATTGCGAAAAACGCTTCCCACTCCAATTGTTATTAATGTCTTAAGTGTTTGACAATGGAACAAACAACAAAAATATTGTATTACTAAAACTATTGGACCAAATGGTGTTAAGAAGGGCTTTAGAATTAAGAATGTTGAGTTTTTGACATGAAGTTTAATTATTTGGCAGATCACAACCACTTTTTGTAGGACAGAGCTTTAAAGCATAATATCTTGTGAATTCATTAAAATCTTTTATGCGTTACATTTCGAGATCTTGGGCAATTAAAAACAGAAACCATGAAATTTAGTTTTGACATTTAACGGGTTAATGATTGTTTTTTTATCCAAATTGCATTTTATTTGAAATGTATTTTTAAAGCTTTCGAATGGCTCATTTTAACTACACCATTTACAGATTTAATTCGAAAATGATCAATTGAAGGGCTTATTGTAAAAACTCGATAAACAACATTTAATTTTATGGTGGTTTTTGCCTTAAAACTTTTAAAATAATGTAGAAAATAGAACTTTTGCAGAACTTTTATTCTCAATATACTTGTTCGAAGGGTTAAAGCAAGATTTCTGCCAAAAATCTGTTAATGGAACATCAACAGAAGGCGAAAAACACGAAAAAATAAAATGTTGCTTATCAAGTTCTTGCAGTAAGCCCTTCAATTGTAATTCAAAAAGGCTACTTGTAGTTCAAGGATTCCATTTGTAATTCTAAGATTCCATTTGTAATTCGAAGATTCTACTTGTAATTCGAAGTTTCAATTTGTAATTTAAAAATTCCATTTGTAATCGAAAATTCTCAAAAGATCAATTGATGGGCTTACTGCAAGAACTTGATAAGCAACATTTAATTTTTTCGTGTTTTTCGCCTTCTGCTGACGTTCCATTGACAGATTTTGGGCAGAAGTCTTGCTTTAATCCTTCGTACAAGTATATTGAGAATAAAGTTCTGCAAAAGTTATATTTTCTACATTATTTTAAAAGTTTTAAGGCAAAAACCACCATAAAATGAAATGTTGCTTATCGAGTTCTTACAATAAGCCCTTCAATTGTATTTCTAAATAAATCAATTGTAATTCGAAAAAAATAAATTTAAATTCGAAAAAGATCAATTGTAATTCGAAAAAAAAATCAATTGTAATTCAAAGATTCAAAAAAATTCAGTTGTAATTCGAAAAAAATCAATTGTAATTCAAAGATTCCAATTGCAACTCAAAAAAATCAATGGAAATTTAGTCCAATTCGAAAAAAAAATCAATTGCAATTTGAAATAGTTCAATTGTAATTCGAAAAAGATCAATTGTAATTTGAAAAAGATCAATTGTAAGTCGAATTACAAAAAATCTTTTTCGAATTAGAATTGATCTATTTTGAATTACAATTGATTTTTTTTTTTCAAAATTGATCTATTTCGAATTACAATTGATCCTTTTCGAATTAAAATTGATCTTTTTCGAATTACAATTGATCTTTTTCGAATTATAATTATTCTTTTCGAAATTACAATTGATCTTTTTCGAATTACAATTGGAATCTTCGAATTACAAAAAATCTTTTTCGAATTAGAATTGATCTATTTTGAATTACAATTGATCTATTTCGAATTACAATTGATATATTTCGAATTACAATTGAAGGGCTTATTGTAAAAACTCGATAAGCAACATTTCACTTTATGGTGGGTTTTCCCCTAAAACTTTTAAAATAATACAGAAAATAGAACTTTTGCCGAACTTTTATTCTCAATATACTTGTACTAAGGGTTAAAGTAAGACTTCTGCCAAATATCTGTCAATGGAACATCAGCAGAAGGCGAAAAATACAAAAAATAAAATGTTGCTTATCAAGTTCTTGCAGTAAGCCCTTCAATTGATCTTTTTCGAATTACAATTGATCTATTTCGAACAAATGGAATTTTTGAATTACAAATAGAATCTTGGAATTACAAATGGAATTTTTCGAATTACAAACGGAATCTTCGAATTACAAGTGGAATATTTTAATTACAATTAATCTTTTTCGAATTACACTTTTGGAAATATATAATGAAGTATGTCAGTAAACAGGCTATGCTTTATGGCCTCTCAAAAGTGGAACTGCCTTAAACTTCATTTGCTCCCAAATTTTAAACCAGTTGGTCATTTATCTTGTAATATAAAAAAATACTATAGTTTGTTGCTGTGGTCCCACTGTTTGTTTTTTTTTTTTTGTTTATTTACTCTTACGCACATGTAAACATAACGATGATGTCAGACTATAAATAGCTCGTTCAGCAGAGGCCAAACCTATGTTTTGCATAAGTTTCTTTACCAAGGACGATTTCATAAAACTATGTTGGAATATAAACAATATCAAGTATAAAGTATTAAAAACCATTGGTCCATAGGCAGTTTCCAATCGCGATTTGTTGTCCAATAAATTGAAGACCCATGTATATATTTTTGATGTTCTCCGAGGTGCCGACAGGAAGTGTATTAAATGTGTAACAACATATAGAGTGTAAACAAATGAGGACATAGCCAAGAGCAGCACTATATATTGTTTTATATTTGCCATTTTTATTTAGAAAATTGTACAATTTGTTTTTTTATGAAATTGTTAACAAACGACTTTAGTAAAACGATAATGATGCACTAAACTGTTGTTGTTTTTTAGTAGATGGAAAATAGCGTTGCCATATCAGAACAAAAACTAATTTTAACTACATGGCTGCCACACAACATTTAAACTTAAAATAAAAGGGATTGGTAATTGCGGGAATGTGTTTTTTTATTAGAGGCAGTTTACACACGGCGTTTTATCTTGCACGCCTTTTTATCCGAGTTTTTTTTTAAGGCAATCGGGGATAAGAAGCAGCGAAGGAGGGAAAAAAAATTCGTGATTTTTTTTTCTACCTCGTTTTCTTTTCACCCCAGTTTGCCAACAAAAAAAAGTTGCAAGACTTTATTGCAAGCAAAAAAGGCAGTGTGTAAATACCGTCTTCGTAATGTGAGTGGTGTTTTTGTCGATTCCTATGAGCGCTTAGATAAACTGCTTCGACAAAAACAACATATCCGCTTAACTGAACTAACTTGGTATTACTTTTAATTTTTGTCAAAAATGAAAATAAAAACTGACGTTTGCTATAAAATAAAAAAAGTACCGAAATTCCCCTTTATATTTATTGTAATGGTTTTTTAATTAAGACAATTTAATCATAATTTATATCATTTTTTATGACCACACCCATTAAAGGTGCGGACAAGGAAGAAATTTGCATTTTAAATTCACTTGGCCCAAGTCAAAAACTGTGAACTTCCTAGACGTAATATCAGTTTTGCAAAGGAAAATTTTTTTCCCCGGTCGGATTTTGCCTGTTTACCTAATTTTACCTGTCTGCGACCATAATAGATATGTATGCCAAACTTTAGCAATACTGTATGCTTTAGTTTTTCTATGGAAAGGATGCCTTCGCAATGATTTGTCAGATCATGATTTTAAGTTTTAAGAAAAAAATGCCTCAAACCTGAGGAAGATTTATATATTTTTTAAAAAGATTTATTTATTTCGTGTATTCTTTTCATCACAAAAAAAAACGATTTTTATTGTTGAAGCGTCTGGTGCCAGCTACTTAAACTTTACTCCATCAGTTATTGTCATCTCCCGGCCTTTAATTATCCTTTCGTGGTTTTTTAAATATGTTAGCGATTTCTTAAAACTTCTTGGAACTTAAATTTGCTTCCGTTTCGTATTTGATTTGATTTGATTTGTCAGATCATGATTTTAAGTTTTAAGAAAAAAATGCCTCAAACCTGAGGAAGATTTATATATTTTTTAAAAAGATTTATTTATTTCGTGTATTCTTTTCATCACAAAAAAAAACGATTTTTATTGTTGAAGCGTCTGGTGCCAGCTACTTAAACTTTACTCCAACAGTTATTGTCATCTCCCGGCCTTTAATTATCCTTTCGTGGTTTTTTAAATATGTTAGCGATTTCTTAAAACTTCTTGGAACTTAAATTTGCTTCCGTTTCGTATTTTTAATTAAAAAAAAAATTTAAAAAAAAAAATTAAAAGAAAATGTAAATATTTTTTTTTGTTGACATTTAAAACAGACGTAGATAATTTAAAAAGATAACAAATTTAGAAATTTGGTAGCATTTTTATAAGCGCTTAATTTTTAAGCACTTTTAAATTTATTGTCTTAGCTAAGCGTATATAGACAAAAATTTGTATGAAAAATTTATATTCGGATCGACAAAAACACCACTGTGGTTATTTTTAAATTTTTGAAACCATTTTATGTATATAAGGCTGTCCAAATAATTTTCTTTAATTTTATACCCTGTTCTCACTAATAGCCTAATACCCTATTCACACTTACAGTTTTAAACCGTTTTTAGCAATTATTTTTAGCATTTTCTGTCAATATACTGTAATAGAATAAAGAAAGTGCTAAAAATATTGCTGCTTAAACCGATTTAAAACTGTACGTGTGAATAGGGTATAAAACTGCAACATTTTTAAATTTAATTTGCCAATCAAATGCATTCGATTTTTTTAAATGAAATCAAAAAGAAATTGAATGCATTTAACTTTTTTCATTCAATCGGATGCATTCAGACTAGAATTGGGCGAGTGAGTGAATTTTGACTCACTCACGCTCACTACAGTAATTTTCCAATCACGCACACTCACTCACAAGCATATTTTTTCTACTCACACTCACTCACAACTAGAGATGGGCGCTGGTCACGTGATTTGCGTGATTCACGTGAATCACGCGTGAGTGTGAGTGCTTTTGATTTCAATCACGTGATTGTGAGTGAGTGTAAGTTGAAAAAAAAATCTGAGTGAGTTATTAGTGAGTGATTAATTTTTTGCGTGAGTTTGCGTGATTAGATTTTTTGATTTGCCCAATTTTTTTTTTTCATTTTTTGTAAAAAAAATTTTTTTAGAGTTTTTTTTTTGTTTTTGGTAAAAAAATTTTATTGCGTGAGTAGATTTTGCGTGACTCACGCGTGAGCGTGATTGAATCTGGAGTGAGTCACGCGTGAGCGTGAGTAAGTTTTTTATTACTCACGTGAATGTGAGTGAGCGTGAGTAAAAAAAAAAGTGAGTGAGTAGTGAGTGATTCGATTATTATTTGCGTGAGAGAGTGTGAGTCAAAATCCACTCACGCGCCCATCTCTACTCACAACCACGTGAGTAAATTTAAGACAACTCACACTCACGTTGACTCACACTCACGAAACTTATTTATTAATCAAAACAAAAATAAAGAAATTAAAATTTCAAAAATCTAACAAAATTTTTATCAAAATTTAAAATTCAGCCAAATTTTAAGATTTTTTTGCTTTTTTTCGGGACGTAATTTAAAGTTTAGCCAAATTTTACAATTTTTGTTTGCTTTTTTCGGAACTTCAGTAAGTTTGAAGAGAAAATAAATCACGCAAACTCACGCAAAAAAATCTAAATCTACTCACGCAAAAATCTTACTCACGCAATTTTATTTTCCACTCTCACTCACGTGAGTAAAATGAAAAATATTTTTTTTTGCACAAAAAGGAACAAAATTCGGAGCTATCCCGCAACAAAAATAAAACTTCACTTTTTTTCTGTGTTTTTTTTTTCAAATGTCCCTTACTGCCAAAATCAAATGAATTTTTTGGAGAAATCATTCAAAAAGGATTTCATTCTTCAACGCTCTGCCTAAGATCACGAAACTTAAGAATTACTTATCGCTAAAAATCGATTTTTGGATATAGATTTCAAGTCTAAAGTTTTGTCTACGACGTTTGGACCAACTTAATGGCTAATATAACCAGGTTCTTCAAAATAAGAAAAAAGTTGGGATACGTGCAATTTGCAACACCAGGTGCGATAGTGACAATTGATTAGTAGCAACGAAAAATAACGGGAGACCCCATTATTTATGAAGACGCCACGCTAAAGCCTTAACACTCGAGCTGGTTTTACACACAAAAACTAAATTTGCAGGATTTAGATTTTCTTCTGACATTAAAATGTTTCGTTTGCTTAACAAATGTATAAAAAAACGTGGAAGAAAATGAAACTTTTCAGAGGTTGATTAAGTTCATCAAGGCAGAACTTTTTCCCCTTTTTCTGATCTTGCACATCTCTGAACTTAGCAAGCCTATGACCATAACACACATTCGTGCCAAACTTTAGGAGTCTATCCCATTTCTATCTGTATCGTGTCTTCCACAGACACTAGAATGTCTTAAATTTATCGATTTAATAGATAGATAGATAGATAGGGTTCTTTATTTTTTCAAAAAAGTTTGTATGTTTACAATAATATCTTAAAGCTATTCATACAGATTTTGTTGAAAAAAAAATATTGAACTTACGACATTGACTAAAAGTCGTCTGTCGGAGGTTTGATTTGACAATGTATTTTCATTTATCATTGTTGACAATGTATTTTAATTTTTAATTGTTTTGAGATGAGAGTTGTTTACATATATTTAATACAAGAAAAAAAGGATTATCAATAATAAAGCATATATATATATATATATATATATATATATATATATTTATTCATATTCATTTATAATTAATGTTCTATACTTTAGGGCATTTATAATGTAATTTACTAAGCCATTCCAGTGATCATCGTTAACACCATTTAAAACATTTATAATATCGGCATCGCTTAAGAAAGCCTCGCCAAAATAACGCATTCGATATGTTCTAAAGATTGGACATTTTCCAAGAAAATGTTGAATATTTTCAATTTCATTTGTATTGCACAATGTACAGGTTCCTTGTGAAGTAAAGTTTGAGCCATTTAAAAAAATAAGTCCACACCTGGCTTTAAAAATCCACATTATCTTGGATCTACTATATGTTTTATTTATGTATATGTTGCCACAGTTATGGTCTAGAAATTTGTATATTCTACCTGTGCTTCTCATTGATTTTTCCCACATTTTATGGTAGTTGCTTATTTTAATATTCTCAATTAAGCTCGTTAGCATCATATCCCAGTTCTCTTTGTTTAAATTAAGCATATTCCATTCATGACCATGGTCCGCACTGAGCTTATTAAGTCTTTCTGCCCAAAACACATTTCTAGATAGCACTTTCATTGATAATTGGTGAGGAAGTCTGTTTTCCTTATATTCGAATAAGGTTTTCATTATATACCCAAGATGTAACTTAAGAGTGTATATATGACCGTTTTCCATTTTAGTTTCCAACATGATCGCATATGTTGGTGTATTTGTCGGCAGTTTTAATATCTTTTTTATAAAGTACAGTTGTAGTTTGTCTACTTCTTCAAAAAGGTGGTATCCCCAAACTTGAGACGCATAACTTTGAATTGATCTACAAACTGCTAAAAATAGCTTCCATTTTGCTGTTAAAGTAATATTATCTTTATAGAAGTAGGAGTTCCAGGTAGACATTATACTACTTTTAGCCGCATTGTTTCTTTTCTCTAAATGTTTTTTAAAGCTGAGCTGAGGAGTAAGTATAACGCCAAGGTAGCAGTATTCTGAGACGATATTTACTCGCGTTCCTCTAAACGACCATTTTTCTCTGTTCGACAATCTACCATTTTTTCTAAACACCATGATTGCAGATTTATTTAGATTCACTTCCATATTCCAGGTATCACAATAGTTTTCCAATTTGTTGATCATTTGTTGTAAAGTACCTATGTCATCTGACAAAATTACGATATCATCTGCATATAGCAGCACGCGAATGTTGATTTCATCTATGTGTAAACCTCCTTCTAAATTTTCGTGTAGATCGTTTAAGAAGAGGGCGAATAGTAACGGAGATAACAAGCAACCTTGCTTAACCCCAGAGTAAGTGCTAAATTCTTCAGAAAACGCTTGCCCTGTCCACACTACAGATTTAGTATTGGCGTATACATTTTCTATGAAGTTAACCATTTTGGTGGATATACCAAGTTGATGTAGTTTAAAAAATAATAACTTACGAGGAATCTTGTCAAAAGCGGCTTTGAAGTCTACAAAGAAGGCATAGACTTTCTTGTTTTCTGCCATTTTCATGTGTACTATTGACGTAAGATTAAACAAGTTATCTGTTGTTGAGTAGTTTTTCCTAAATCCAGCTTGATGTTCAGTAAGAATATTATTTGTTTCTATCCATTGAGTTAGGCGTTCGGTTATCATTCCCATCATAATTTTTGTGGCTGTGTTCATAAAACAAATTCCTCTGTAGTTAGCTGGATCGTTTTTATCGCCTTTCTTGAAAATTGGAAGTAGAATACTTGTTACAAAAGAAATATCTATAGTACCAGTATTATATAATTTGTTATACACTTTGGCTAGCTCTTCTAAGAATATATCATTCGCATTTACGTAAAATTCATATGGAATACCATCCAAACCCGGGGCTTTTTTTGTTTTTGTTTTCGCTAACATTGTTTTAATTTCTTGTACAGTGAAGGATTTATCAAGTGCACGTATGTTTATATTAAAGGCGGCGTAGTGAATATCATTTGCAAACTGTTGTGGATTTAACAAAGTCTGAAAGTATTGTTTGAAAACACTTGGCGATATATTTACTGCTGTATCTGATGGTGTATTTCTTATTTCTTTCGCCAGTTTCCAAAACTCCTTACTATCGTTTACTTGATTGATTCTATTTTCTAATTGTTTATAATAGTTCTCCTGGCTTTCTTTACAAATATTTTTATATCTTCGATTTGCTTCTATATATTTGGTTCTATGATTCGTATTTTCAGTCTTATTGTACTTGCGAAGCCAATAAAAAGATTTGCTCCTGGCTGCCTCACATCGGTTGTCAAACCATTTGCATTTTGGATTTTTCTTTTTCCCTTTATTAAAATTTTGATCTGACGATTCTTTTATTATTTTTGTTAAATCCTCTAATCCTGGGATATGGTTAGAACTCTTAAATTCAGTTATTTTATTCCTCAGTTTTAATTGGTATTGGTCTTTGTTGGCATCTTTCCATATCAGTTTGGGTAATAAGCTATTATTTTCTTCTTTGTTTTCATTACAGGTATCGTTGGTGTTCTGGCCAGAACACCTCTATGTATTTCAAAGTTTTTTTAAAGAAACTTTAGAACAGCTAAATTTTGAACTTTTGCGCTGTTTTTTATACATAAGTCAAATTTATGCAAATAGAAAATTTTCAATACTATTTAAATATTCATGAAACAAATAATATTTTAAATCACCGCGAAAGCAAAATAATGCAAAGAAGGCATCCTCAAAAAAATTTAAAAACACATTGGTGTTTTTGTGGAGAAGCATCGATACACGCAAAAAAATACTTACACCTTTTAGCCAAGTTTTGATAAAGTTTTACTAAATTACGATAAAGCACTTGGTGAGTTGTATTTTTACCAAAAAGTTGGCTAATAAATGTAAGTGTTTTTTGCGTGTATACACTTTATGGGATCCTCGACCAATATTTCGATGTGTTACACACGGAATGACAAAGTGAGTATGGCCCCATACTGTGGTTAGAGGGTATAAAAAAAACTATTGCATTACCAAGAGTTTACTCGATTTTCAAAAGTCGAATGAAAAAAAAAATCGTATGCATTCGATTTTCTAAAATCAATTAAAAAAAATATATAATGCATTAAATATTTTTAAAGTCGAATTAAAAAGAAATCTAAAACAAAATTATTCAATTCGGTAAAATGTGATTGGGGAATGCAAATACAAACAAACAAATAATAATAATTCTGCATCATTTGAAAAGTTTAAAAAACAGTAGATATCGTAATTATGGGGTTCTTCTACACCATTTGTAAATGTGATTCACGAACGATTAATTAAAATTCAAAAAATATTAGCCCTGTTTTTGGCATTGGATTAATATTAGGATTAACCTTATTTTAAAAAAATGTGTCTAATTTGGCCAAACTATTTTTTTTCTGAATCTACGTCCTATTAACAATAACAAAATCAAAAAATAAGTAAGCTAAGGTTAAAATGTAAAGAATGACAAATAAAATTAATTATGTAAAGAATGACTAATAAAATTAATTAAATCCTAGGATTAAATCGGATTTGTTTGGACTTTGACCAATTTTTTAACTAAATAAAGTTAATCCTAATCTTAAACCGGTCTGCAAAAAACAAGTCTATTAACCTTTTCGCTCCCCTTGTACACTACAATGTACACATCTTTAAAAAAATCATTAAAAATTAACCGTACAATATTTTTGTGTTTTGTTTTGACAAGATTAATCATTGAAGGGTTATCTTCACGATGTGTTCGGAAAAATAAATTTGCAATCCGTTGGGCTCTACACGCAAAATTTGTTGGTAAAATGGAAATTTTTCAAATAACGTAAAAAAATTGCAAAACAAAATAAATAAATTCTGAAAAATCTAATAATAATCGTACAAGCTTTCTTAAAAGCAAATTTTGTAGAACTTTTTGATAACAAAAATACAAAATTCGAATTTTGGAAATATTTTAACTCGTTCGGGAGATATTTCAAGTGAAAGTTTAAGTTTGGTTGGATATATCGCCGCTAGAGGGCGCAGTAGACCAACCAAATAAAAAAAGTTTTTATTTAGCATATGTTGATCTACATTTTCACAAATTTTGGTCAAGAAATTCCTAGCCAAAAAAAGTCGGCAAGGAAAGGGTTAATTAAAATTCGTAAAAAATCAATACCAATTTTAATTCGAAGAACATCAAATAAAATTATAAAAAAAATATATAAACAAAAATTTACATCTTGTGTTACACGATTATAATTTGGCTGCAGTATTGAAAAATTCAAATGACGGTATTTTATGTATTTGAATTGGGTTTAAATTCGTAGTGTGCGGTCACACGAGATATAAAACTGCTAGAGATAGAAAAATATACTAGTTTGTATCTATTCAATTTCATACTTTACAAAGTTGTATTTTGCTCTACC
The DNA here is from genome assembly GCA_963921195.1 of Pegoplata infirma. Classification (NCBI taxonomy): domain Eukaryota; kingdom Metazoa; phylum Arthropoda; class Insecta; order Diptera; family Anthomyiidae; genus Pegoplata; species Pegoplata infirma. Next base: position 127,274,083 of record OY992539.1, on the reverse strand, counting down.
TCTAGCAGTTTTCTATCTTGTATGACTGCACACGGCTATTAAAAAAACAACGTTCTTTGGATTATCAACCACCATGTATTTTGGCATAAAAAGTTCCCGGGATTTTTTCATGGGCGGATTTTACAACAACCCTGCCACATATATTGTGCCATTGTGAATTATTTCAAACTGATTACAGCTGTTCGTACAATCACCGTCAAATACAAACGTCATCAAAGTGGACTAACATTTTTAATTTGTCTAAATTTTATTTCAAAATAAACCTAATAAAATGTTTACTTTATGGTCCTTAGTAGAAGCTTCCCTATTATGTTTGAATGCTATATGTGTATTGCATGAAGATCGGTTTTTAGCCAAATGTAAGTAAAATAAAATACCACGAAATTAAATATTCATATTCTCTTTTTTTTTGTAGTTGGTTGGGGTGGTCAGCAACAAAATCAAGAATTCGGACAACCAACAGCCAAAGCACAAATCTTGAATTTAGTTAGATCAATTCGTACTGTGGCCAAAAGTAAGTACTTTTCACGTTACTTTTTTGTCAAACTTTAAATATGTTTTTTTCTTTTTATTTCCTGTTACAGTTCCTTTGATATTTCTCAATGTAATAGCCATAATTTTTAAGCTCATATTAGGCTGATAAAAATAAAAATAATGAATAAATACCTTTTTTATAATTTCCTTTAATTTTACATGTTTGTTTTTCGCTGTAATACAGTTTTGACACGATTTTCTAATGCTATAGAATATGCATCAAGTTTATAGGCAGCCGCTTCTAATTTATCAACTGTATCAGAAATTTCATCAATTTGTTGCATTAAAGGTTTCTGTAAAGAAAAAAGTAAGAAAACCCCTTGAGCTGTATGTTTAAAAGCTACTCCTATTAACTTAACACTGCCGGTATAACCTTTAGTTAAAGAACTCTATTATATGACTGATAAAAAAAACTTTGAACCGAATCGCATTGCACTAGTTTGTCAAAGGAAAACTGAGTTTATGCGACTTTAAACAAACGAATTTTGCAATGAAAATACATATGGACAAATAAATATCAGTTTTTTTAGCAAATCCGATGAGTGGAATTGATACAAATTGTACCCAGCAACATTTTCAGTTCCAAATAATCGATTCCAGAACGCGTCATATTATCCTGCGACCGATTCTACTTAACGTACAAGAATCAATAGTGGTATTCAGAGTCTTGCTTGCCAGCCCTGGCACTGGTGGTAAAAGAGCACTTTTCAAAATTACTTTTCAAAATACATGTATTTTTTGAAAGAAGTACTCTTTTGCTACATTGCCAGGGGTGGCAACAAGACTCTGAATACCTCTAATGTTTTTTGTTTGAAATCGTTTTTAAAGCAAGCAGTTTTTTTTTAATTACACTGTAACTATAATTTTTAATTTTGAAATGACACTCATAAACGAAGAGACACGTAAACTTAATTTTGGAGCAAGCAGTTTTTTTTTAGTAACACTGTAAGTATAATTTTAACTTTTGAAATGACACACCAAAACGCCAAGACACGTAAACTTAATTTTGGATCGTAGAATCCAGTGGCATTCTCCGTTTTGCCAGGTCGGACACTATTGATATTATATAAAATAGAACTGCAATCCGAATTCTAAATATTCGCCTTTGAATTTTTTTTTCACGCGAATATCTCTAAATCGGAACATGCTAGAAAAATTTGGATTGCAGTTTTGGAATTTTATATGAAATCAAGTCCTATTTTTTGGAAGCAACGTAAGAATATGTAACAATGGACCCCCAAAATTGCTAAATTATTAGATTTTTGACTTTTTAACAGTGAATATCTCAAAAGCCGTACGTGCAAGAAAAATGTGGAAAGCAGATTTGGAGTCAGGAAAGCAAAATCTATAAGAATCAGTATATTGTACCGAGAGGTTTTTGTTACCGAAAAGTGTAATTATTCAGCAATAACTCAAAAACAGAATCAGCTAGAATAATATTTTAACGATTTTCTAAGTTCTAAATAAAAAGGAATGAAATGATATCACAGTGCAACACCCAAAATCGGAATGGGATGAAACCAAAAGCAAATGAAAGTTGACATATTCCATAACAAACCCATCAAGGCTTTTTTCTAGTTCAGAGCTAGATTTTGTTTTACACGCATTTGAAGTTAGTGCACTTTTATTATAATTATAAGAATAAATGCTTGAAAACTGTATCAGTGGCGAATGATTAATATTGTAATTGCCTTTAAAAAACAATCATACGCAACGGTGTCCAGTGATTTATATTAATAATTGCCTTTAAATAACAATCATACGCAACGGTATACAGTGATTTATTTTAATAATTTGGCTATTCAGTAAATAGGTACTGGACCGATTGCAGCAAAATTGATACCAGTCATAGCTGAAGTAATTTTGAGCTTAAGTTTGGAAACTGGACCCTACATGTCCAATAAGGGCACCTCCAGGGGCCTTTAAAGTAGGACATGTTTAGTACACAAAAACTTTAAATGCTTTAAAATCACCAACTTCAAATGCGTGTAAAATAAAATCTAGCTCTGACCTAAAAAAAAGGCCTTGAGGGTTTTGTTATGGAAAACGTCAGCTTTCATTTGCTTTTGGTTTCATCCCATTCCGATTCCGAAAGTTCGATTTTGTATCACTGTGTATTTAGTCACCATTTTCACAAAACCTAAACTTGCTTGAAGAAGGCTGTATGTAATAGGAATCTGTTCCAAAAAAATTTCCTGGCTACTTTTGACTTTATTTAGTCATTATTTTTTGTAGACGCAAACTTGACACTTATTCCATTAATGTAATACTCACCAAGGCTTGAAATTTTTGACTTAATTCTGCTGTTGAAACACTTAAATTTTCAGAAATTTGTCTCATATCTGAATATTTCGCTATAGTGGCACGGTTCATATTTTCTAATAGCTGATAGTCTTCTAAAGGTGCTTGCAGTTCATTGGTAATATAATCTTCGGTTTTACGAAACATTTTTGTAGCCAATTTACTTAAATTGGGGTCGTGTGGATCAAGTGCTTCAAAACTGGAGGTACTGGTAGATAACGTTGGTCCTCGTATGGGCGAATCGAGTAATACATTGTGTGCTTGTTGCTTTGAAGATTCCCTATTAGTTGAGTGTGTTGTAGATGGTGTAGTGATATTAGAATTATTGTTACTAGCCATTTTTATAAATTTGTTATTTTTCTTTAAATTTCTTTATCAACAATAAATATTTTTCACTTTATAATTCACATATATTCACAATAGCTTCTTTTGAAGATGCCACATTGATTAAAAACTGATTTGCAAGGGAACTAATGGTATTGCCAGAAGATAAAAAAAATACCCAATTGGAAATTTTCTATAAAGCTAAGATCACGAACAAAACAAGCCCGGCACGACTTTTCTACGCATTCTTCAAATCTCCAAAATCATTTTTTTTTTTATTTTATCAAACAAAATTGGGCTTAAGGCCTCTACAGACAATTTAATATTATGTACAATCTGCATGTATTTTTTTCAGTCCAATATTTTACACATTATTTTTATGTATGTCATTTGTTTGAAAACGTCAAAAATATTGTGCATAAAGCGCCAATCAGTAAGTATACCCCAATACTATGGATGGTAGGCATATAAACACCATTTATGCATACATTAAAATATTTCTTCTTATTTTCAGTTTCGTAAAGTCACAAAATTCAAGATTATTTTTTTTTTTCGTAATATAAAGTAAACTTTCGTTTATTTTACGAAAGAAGCATTTACATTAGTTTTCTTCGTTACTTTCGTAAAATTACGAAAGTTTTTACATTTTTTTTTCGTAATATACATATATTACGAAAAAAAACTACATATGTAGTCAACATTCGTAAATATTACGAAAGAAGCATTTACATTCTTTTTTTTTGTTACTTTCGTAAAAATACGAAAGTTTTTACAACATTTTTTCGTAATATGTAGTCAACATTCGTAAATATTACGAAAAAAATATTTACTAATCATTTTCGTTACTTTCGTAAAAATACGAAATTCAGTACTAAAGTTTTTCGTAATATGTAGTAAATTTTCGTGAATTTTACGAAAATAAAAAGTACGAAACTTTTTTTCGTAAAATGTTGCATGGATTTTTTTCGGTGTAATATTGCGTCGTCTGTAGGTACCTTAAGGATTTGTTAAGCACATATAAAGTAATAAAACCCCTAAAAATTGTAGGCTATGCTTTTTTCGTTTGGCTATTCCAGAGATTTCATTTTGGGGGATTTCGGAAAAATATTGATTTTTGTCACTTTTTTAGCTTTTATTTATTTTTTGTTTTTTTAACAAACTTCGTATGTTTTGGACCTAAGGGTAGAAGTAAATCCCAGGTTTTGGATTTGAATTTTGCTTGGTTCAACATTTTGTATGTAGACCAAAAATCAAAGCCAATGCTGACGTATTCCACAAGCTTCCACCCTAATATTTTAACTGTGATCACATTTTCAACATACAGACGGACATCGTTGAAGAACCGACATTTCGATGGCTTACAATAGGAATGACAAATTTATATGTATCCCCTACCACTAATTGCAAGGTATTTAAAAACATTCTACATGAATTGACAACATTAATAAAAATAATAATGTAATTATTCGTGCGTATTCACTTAATATACTTTATTAATTGTTTTAACCACAGTACATGAGTAGTAGGTTCACAGAGGTGTATTTGATGTGTGTAAGTATTAGTGACAGCACACGGTGTAACTTTTGACGTTTCATACAAAACGTAAACAAACACCATAAATACATGCACAAAAGCTCACACGTACAGGCACACATACACTAGGCAGCGATGATAATTCTGTACTAAAAACCATACCACCATATTGGAAAGTACGAAATTAGCATCAGTGTTTGCATACTAGTCTGTACTGTGGTTTTAACACTCTTCAAGTTATCTTTTTATTTAGCACCTATAAAAACTATAAGATCCCCAAATGAAATGATAAACAAAAAATCTAATACATATTAAAAATTTGTCATTAAACATATTGTAGCAACAACTTTTAAGAGAATTAATAAATTCTTATCAACAAAAAAACAGCAAAACTAACAACTGATTAAATGCAAAGCAAATACTAATTGACAAAATTAGATTCTTAACAAAAAAAAATTCTATTAACATTCATCACGTTGTAAACACTCATTCTGCTCTCAACATTATCGCTAAAAGTAGCAAGAACTGAAAAAGGGTTTAAAATGTCCTTGTATAACGAGGAACGTATGTTAAAACATCTTTTTGACGGTAGTGATTGGAATGTTTATGAATCAAAGATTTTAAATTTGGGCGTTGGAGCACCGGGTACTGACTTATTACAATATTGTAGTGATATTTTTACAAAAGCTACTGAACATCGTTTGGTACGTATAGCGCAAATATAATTCATTGATAAAATTTTTTATAGAATATACTTTTTTTTCAATTGAAGAAAATTGAAAAAGAATCGAATTCATCGTTACTGTTTCAATATGGTCCAACATGTGGCACATTTGAGGCAAGATCAGCAATTGCAAAATACTTTACAAAAATGTACGATAGTGAAGTTAAATGGTAAGTTTAAATGTACATAAAACTTTATACATATTAGCATTTTGCTAACTTTTTATACGAAAGTATTATTTTACCTTCATTAATGTGCCCAACCAAAAGAAAATAAAATTAATTTAAAGTCTACTTTTATTTTCCATAGAAATTTAGCCTAACCACAATTCAACTATTAAAATTATTTAAATCAAAAGTTTTAAATCTTTTTCGACTCGAAAATGCACTAAATTTTTGTATGAAAAGGGCCTTTTCTTAATTCCATAATGACTAAAAAAGATTTAAAAAAGGGGAAATTTGTCCATACTTTTTAGAATGTTTAGAGAGTCATTTTGGATTCTTTTAAAAAATTGTTTTTTTTGTGACTTTTTATTTTAAAAGTAAAAATACGTGATTAATCTTACAACACTGAAAAAAGACAACAACATTTTAATTTTACATACATGAAAATCCAAAAAACCTATTTTTTCGCTAATATTTGAAAAAAGATATTCTAATACCTTTTTTCAAATATGTGTTTTCAAACTGGATTTTTCCCCGCTATTAATAGTATTTACAAAAAAAAATACGTTTTTAAGAAAATTATTTTCTGACTTCCTATTTATTTTAAAAGATTTTTTTTTAAATTATTTACAGGTTCCAAAAGAAACAATTTTTTTCAAATATTTTTTGATGGCTCAAATAATATTATAATTTTATAACTTTTAGGGGTCTCTTTGGACTCATTTTTAACATAATAATGAAATTTGTTTTTATCAAAAACTTAAATTATTTTAATTTTTTTTTACAGTGAAGATCTTTTTATAACCAGCGGTGCCACACAAGGTTTGCATGTTATTCTCTCTACCCTTATTGATTTGAATGGTTTCATTTTTGTTGATGAAGTTACCTATATGATTGCCTTAGATACTATTAAACAATTTCATACTCTCAATATTGTACCAGTAAAACTTAATGATGATGGTGTCGATTTGTCCAGTTTAGAAAGGTTGTTAAAAGAAAAACAATTTAAAACCAATAAAAAGGAATTTTGGGGCATGTACTATACAATACCAACATATCATAATCCAACGGGTATTTTATTCTCAAAAAATGTTTGTGAAGGTTTAATCAAATTGGCACGCAAATATGATATTCTTATAACTTGTGATGATGTTTACAATATTTTATACTATAAAGATGATAAGGCACCAAAAAGATTATTTGCATACGACAATTGTGATGACAAAGATTACAAGGGCAATGTAGTATCAAATGGAAGTTTTTCAAAAATTTTAGGTCCTGGTGTTAGATTGGGATGGTTAGAAGTACCGAAAAGAATGAAAACATTATTGGATGCAAGGTGAGTAGGCAAAAAAAATAAATGTCTAAACTTTTACTACTTTTTATTTCAGTGGTTTAGCAAATAGTGGCGGTTGTTTAAATAATTATACTTCTGGTATTGTATCCAGTTTATTTGAATTGAATTTGGGTCAACAACACATTCAACGTATGTATAATGCTTACAAGGAACGTATGTTAGCTACTTGTGATATTTTAGAAAAACAATTACCGGATGGTTGTTCGGTCTTAGCACCAGGTGGTGGTTATTTTATATGGGTCTGTTTACCAAATGGATGTAGTTCTACGGAATTTCTTAAAACTTGTATGGAAGAAGAAAAAATATTTTTTATTGCCGGACCAAGATTTGCAGCAATACCGGGAGAAGCATCAAATTGTCTTAGATTGTCTATAGCATTTCATAGCAAAGAGAAACTGCAAGATGCTACAACAAGAATTTGTAAATGTTTAAAGAAATTTTTGAAAAAATGATTATGTTTACATAACCAAAGAAAACTTAAAATTGTATTACACCTAAGTACTTATGAGGCAATAATATAAATACCAAACATTTAAATGGTAAAAAGTTTAAAGTAAAAAGTAAATGTTTTTTGACAGTATCTCTGAAATTTGAGGGTGTCTGGCAAGTTTAATGGGCTTTCTTATGATATATGTACATCAAAAGTGTAAAAAATGGTTATTTAATATGGTAAACACTTTCAAAGTGTCTTCCCGTAAAAATGGAGAGGGTTATTAAATATAGTGTAATTTTTTTTTTAACTTACCACAATGACACTACCTTATATCATGTTTCTTTTGAAGATGTCGCTTTAAATCAATTTTACGCCAAAATTTCGTGGAACACTCTGAGCATTTTAATGTTTTGCCCGTAGTATGGATTTCTAAATGTTGTTTTAAGTGGCACAATTGGGTAAATGTTTTATCACAGACATGGCAAGTATGTTTACGTTCATTTTGATGTTGACTTAAGACATGTTTCTTTAAATGATCCAATGTGGAAAATTGTTTATCACATAATTGGCAAATATGTCTCTTAAGCTGGGTATGGACAATACGCAAATGCTGCTTTAAGCTTAAAGAATCTTTAAATGTTTTGCTACAATATGGACAATTAGGGGATAAAGTGTCAATTGCAGAGTTTTTGATACATTTCATTTGTTTGTGAATTTTAAAATCTTTTGAAAATGCAAAAGATTTGCGACATGTGCGGCATATAAGAACTGGTAAGTTGTGATTTTCAGCTAAATGTTTAATAAAAGGTTGAGGATTTTTAAATTGTAGTAAACATTTAGGACATGGAAAAGCTTCTGAAAATGCTTGAGAGTTTGCGAGATTCGATGAACTTCCTTGTAGCATATCGGGAAGATGTAGGTCTAGAGCTTCCCAACATTCAGAAAATTGAAATGAATTTTCATTAGTATGAGCCAAAAGAAACTCATCTAAAAATTCTTCATGCATTTCCAAATCCATATCATCATCGGCATCATTTATAGTCTCTCGCGGTTTCTCATCTAAAACATTCTTAGGTGCTTCTAAAGGATGGTTTTCTACAAAATGTCGTAGTAGTTTATCTTGTGATTCTATTGCATCACTACATTTACCACAAAAATACTGCCAACTTGTGTGATGATGTGCTTTAAATATATGGCGGGTTAAATATCCTTTGGCAGTATAATATTGATCCTTACAATAATAACAAAGAAATTGTCCATTAATGTGTTTCTCTGTTAGATGGACATTTAAATGATCTTCCTTGTTGTAAGATGCATGACAATATTTACAAATAAATATACCTTGTATTGTGCAGGTATTTTTACAATATCCAAGTTCATGCTGACGTAAATGTTTAAAAGATTTAAAAACTTCCGTGCAATCAAAACATTTATATATTCGTGAGCTAGTAATGGGTATTTCCTTAATATCCTTTTTTGAGTTTTGAATATCTCCCGTCTTGGGTAAAATGGCTACAAAGTTGAGGTTAGAATTAATTTTTAAGCCCAACCTCAAATTTTCATTTACCGTTACTTCTTTAGTTTGTGATTGATGTTCACAAATTTTCTTTTCCTTTTCAAAATAATCATGTTCATTTTTTATATCTCTTCCTAGGCGCAATTTTTTCGCAGCGTCTTTTATTTGTTGAACAAACTCATAACTTTTATTTAATAGTTTAAGGCAATTTGAACAAATGACCGAGTCCAAATCATCAAAAATGAACTGGGTTAAGGAAATATGCAAGGAGTAAGAAGTAATTAGTTTAGCTTCCGTTTTACACTTACCTTCAATTCATTTTGAAATATTTTAAGACCATCCAATATGGTAACAGTTTTGTTTGCAATTATTTCACATTTATCACTAATTTTATAAGTTTTTTCATTTCTCCTTGCGCAAAAATTGCAAAATTTCATTTTTTGAGAATTTAAATAAAAAACCTATGCACCTTTTAGTTTTTTTAACATTCACTAATGAATGATTACAGTTTATTTTTCTTTTGAAGCAGTGTTGCCAACTTTCCAGTTTCCACCAGATGAATACCCTATTCACACGAACAGTTTTATACCCTATTCACAATAGTATCTCTTCACAATACAGCAGCAAGCAGCAGACAGCAAAATTTTTACATTTTACATGGAAATTTTGCTGTCTGCTACATGCTGCTGTATTGTGAAGAGACACTTACAGTTTTAAACCATTTTTTTTCAATTATTTTTAGCATTTTCTGTCAATATACTGTAATAGAATAAAGAAAGTGATAAAAATATTGCTGCTAAAAACGGTTTAAAACTGTAAGTGTGAATAGGGTATAAGAACAGGGTATCACCACAGACTAATACAGACTCGACAGAAGTGACGGCTGTCAAAAAAAGTAGTCCTTAACCATATGATTAATTTTTTCAAATTATTCTACGAATCAGGTTAGAAAGAGAAAGCTAATACATAAAATGCGCCATAAGAAAAATAGATGCCAGATCGGTTTTTGTTGTTTCACTCACTCCTAAGTCGTAGAAAGTGTTGCCACAGACTAAATACAGACTCGACAGTAGAGTTTTACAAGAAAAAATGGGGAAAAACTAAGCGATTTTAGGAGAAAACACAGCGGTTTTTAGTCCGTTTTACGCTAACATGGCAACACTTTCTACGACTTAGGAGTGAGTGAAACAACAAAAACCGATCTGGCATCTATTTTTCTTATGGCGCGTTATATCAGTTTTCTCTTTCTAACCTAATTCGTAGAATAATTTGAAAATATTAACCATATGGTTCAGAACTACTTTTTTGACACCTGTCACTTATGTCGAGTCTGTATTAGTCTGTGGTGTTGCCATGTTAACTTCAAACTAGCTAAAAACAGCTCTGTTTTTTCCTAAAATCACTTAGTTTTTCCCCGTTTTTTGTTATAAAACTACTGTCGAGTCTGTATATAGTCTGTGGTATCACTCTTAAACCCAGAGTCATAGCACAGACTATAAACAGACTCGACAGTAGAGTTTTATGAGAAAAAATGGGGAAAAACCAAGCGATTTTAGGAGAAAACAGAGAGGTTTTTAGTCCGTTTTACGCTAACATGGCAACACTTTCTACGACTTAGGAGTGAATGAAACAACAAAATCCGATCTGGCATCTATTTTTCTTATGGCGCGTTATATTAGTTTTCTCTTTCTAACCTAATTCGTAGAATAATTTGAAAATATTAACCATATGGTTCAGAACAACTTTTTTGACTCCTGTCACTTATGTCGAGTCTGTATTAGTCTGTGGTAGGGTTTCTATTCGGGAAAAAAATCCCGGGAATTCCCGGGAAATTTTTTGCTTAAAATCCCGGGATTTTTTTATCGGGAAATTTCGGGAATTTGTCAATAACTTTTTTTAACAAAATTTAATCAAATTACCCATTTTAATACCATTTTTTTATGATTTATTGAAATAAAATCAAAAATTATTGCAGAAAAAATAGTTAGGGAATGCTTCAGGTTGCATAAACGTATTTTAAACAAACCATCTTTCTAGCCTAAAATTTTACAAAAGTTAAATTTTTTAAAAGATGAATATTTAAATTTAAAAACTGATATTTGAAACGGTTATTTAAGTAATTCGAAAGTTTTTCGAAATGCATCTTTAAAATAAAATGCTGATTATGATTGGTCAGCCATATTCGAATTTACCAAAAAGTTTCTACAAAACTCATAAATTTGAAAAAAACATAAATTCGTGAAAAAAATAAGCCAAGGCAAATACGTTAACCCTGACAAGGTATAATACTTCTACATAAATTAGATTTTTGTGAATTTTAAATAGACGTAAAGAAAACTATTTTTACAAAAGAAGACATCTGAGGGTGTGGCCATATTTTGAAAAATAATATTTAATGTATTATATCTTATCAGAATTTGTTTTAATCAAAAAATTCCCGGGAATTCCCGGGAATACAATTTTTTTAAAACGATTTCCCGGGAATTGAAAAAGTCCGGTAATTTAGAAACCCTAGTCTGTGGTCATAAAGTAGTACAACAAATGGCGTTTGAAAAAGTAGTAAACAAAAACCATATGGTATTGTTTAATACGGTATTTACACCAACGAAAACAACTTGTTTTTGAATATTTTTTTGGTTTTTGGCAAAAACTATGTAGTTTTTCCATACAATTTAAAAACTGCGTTGCCAACCAAAACTAAACAAAAACTAAAGTTTTGGCTGTGTTCACTACTAGCTAATCATTCTGTGTGAATATTTTTTTCAGTTTTGTTTTGTTTAACTCGAATGTCAAAAATAAAATATTTGTTTTTTGTGAAATTATTATTCCAATCTGTTAAAAAAGTTAATAAATATGTAATTTATTTTTTTTATTAACGTGTTGCTATTGTTATTTAGTGTTTTTTAGTGAATTTATAAAATAATTAATTTGATTTGACAAACAAAAACTCTATTTATTCGGTGTAAACGGTTTGGTTTTCAAAAATCAGTTCTGGCCAAAAACAAGTTAGCTTTTGTTTGGTCTAAACATAGTATAAGAAATTTTATCACAAATCGAAATGTGAGCGTGATGGAAGAGTTTTACAGTCAGAATGCAGATTTTTTTTTGTCTGTCTTAGCTTTACGTTTGAACTTTAGTTTGGCATTGCCAGAATTTTCCAATTATCTTTGGTGATGCCAGATCTACAAAACGGTCGTTGGATTACTTTATAACTTTGCTTGAACCCTTTGACAAAGATTCTTTGCAAATTGAAAAACCCCCATTGTGCATGTTACCAATCGTAGTGAATTACTCAACAACTAAGAAGAAAAATTGTTTACATTTTCTACAACAGGAGTTTCACTTGCAGTTTATCCTTTCGCCTTAAAAATGTTATCTTGTGGAAATTCCTCATCATTCTACTGTATTACCGCAGACGAAATAGCAAAACTGTGTTTTATAAAATTTAAAAGTCTACCAAAAACCGGAAAACCAACTAATAGAGAATGGGCCATATTGTCGGGAATTATAATGTACAATTCTAAAACCCAAAATAAAGAAGTCGTATCTTTGGGATGTGGTACAAAATGTATTGGTAAAAGTAAACTGTGTTCCCAAGGTTTGACACTCAATGATTCACATGCTGAGGTATTGGCCAGAAGGGGACTGCTAAGATATTTTTACCATCAACTGAATAAAGCATTAAAGGAAAGTGCAGAAGATTCAAATTCGATATTTATTTGGCTACCGAAAAAAAGAAAATTTAAGCTTAAAGATGAAATATCGTTACATTTCGTAAGCACACAAACACCTTGTGGCGATGCTTGTATAGTTGTCGACCAGGAACATGAAAATGAACCAAATTCTAAAAAAAGAAAGATGGAAAATGAAAATTTTGAAGAAACTAATTGCGGTAGTGTCATTAATACAGTATACACAGGAGCTAAACTTATCGGTATACATACAGATGCTATGGAACAATTGGTTGGAGCAGTAAGAACTAAACCGGGAAGAGGAGAACGTACATTATCTATGAGTTGCAGTGACAAATTAGCTAAATGGCAAATAATGGGTCTCCAAGGTGCTCTTTTAAATATACTAATTGATAGTCCCATTTATTTTGATACCTTAAACTTTTGGGGTCAAAATGATACAAGTACCTTAGAAAGAGCCATTTGGAAACGTTTTCAAAATGACGATTTTAAGCATTCAAAATATAGACCACATATACCAAAGATAAGAATATGCTCAATACCTAACTTTGAATTTGTCCAAAATGTAACAAAGCAGCCATCACCAAATGGTTTAGTTTGGTGTGCTGTAACGGAAAATTTGAGGTAGGTATTTTTTGTTACTAAATAAACTAACCAAGTCAATTTTTTATCATCCTTGGGACATGGCATTACTTTTTTATAAAAATAAAACAATGCCGATGCATGCTATTTCATTAGCATATACCCAGCCAGAAATTGCCAACCGTACCAAAACAAAAGTACTGGCAAAGTAATTTATTTTTTGTATAGCAAGCTCTTTTTAGTAAAGTACTTGGTTTTACCGAATTTAGTACTTTTCCAGTACTTTTTTACCAAACTAAAGACGGTTTCTTTATTTGAAATATATTTTTAATAATTTAATTAAATTTTAACTTAATTATGTTGTAAAGTTATTGCAATAGTGTCATTATCAAATTTAGTAAGAATACACTTTGATTCTACTCTGTGGGTTCTGATTTCAATGTTATTGGCTACATTCAATTAAAATATTGACGTTCAAAAAAATATCAGGTCTATTCGATTACCTTTTTACAATCTACTATTTTTGTAGTTTTTGTTAAGATAACTTTTGCAAATGAAAACTTTTTTGGACAAATTTTTGGTTAGTTAATTACTTAAGGTTTCCCCATTATATACTTTAAAATGGACCATTAAATCATCATCATTAAAATGATTCTGCTATATTAAAAAAAAATGTGATTTTTAACATGATGGTCCATATCATATAGATGTTTTTTGTTCACTATTCTTAGTGTTAGGGATGCCTTTATGATCCACTAAAAGCAAGTTTTTTATCAAAGACCAATTTAGAGGTTAATTTCGCGAGAACCTTGAAAAATTAAGAAATTCGCGAATTTAAGTTCCTAAGATGAAAAGCTTTCAACCAAATTTTACAATTTTTTTATTACAAAACAGGCTGGAAATAAGATAATCTTTAATGACATATTGCAAGAAAACTGTACCATACATCAAAAAACGGAGTACGCCATTGGACTCAGCATGTCTCAAATAAATGGAAATGTTGGTCATACCTCTTATTTTCTAAAGTAGTGGTCACTTTTGTCATGCTGTGTTAATATATAATTTATTTAAAATTAAAAAAAGACTTCTAATGTACAAATTATTAAATAAAAAAATAATTTTCTTCATACATTTTTAATTTTGTAATGGATTATTTAAGTTAAAAAGCTATTTAAAAAAATCTCGGATAATACTTTTCAAAGTACAGGGAAAGCGCTTTTAAAAGTACTTTGCCACTACTAAATGGTGTTATCATTTAGCATCTTAGTAAGTACTAAAAACCAAAAAAAAGGTACTTTGCCAGCATTAATACCACCTTATTAGGTACTTTGCCAGATCTGGCCCGTATGTATTTTTCTGCCTGGGTACTTACATGAAAAAAACTAATGCTTCAATGTTCAGGTCCCAAGAATGATTTTTACCCTCCACTTAGCGGTATTTTTTTTGGCGCAAGTTCAAACATGTTTTTTAATTGGTATAACATACTGGATTAAACCGCTCTTATTTAAAATTTTTTTATGTAATTTTATTTTTAGGCCCTTTGAAATTTCCGTTAATGGCAAAAGACAAGGCATTACCTCAAAAAGGTTAAATACTCCTCAGGCAGCTTTAAATATTTCCAAATTTTATCTACTAAAGGAATTTGTCAATATAATTAAAATTAAGTCGGATATATTGACAATACCGGAAGAGGAATTGGATTGTAAAAGTTATATTGAACTAAAATTAATGGCTAAGGAATATCAAAATGCATGGTCCGATGTAAAAAGGGACTATTTTAAACAATGGTCTCAAAAACCTTCAAATATTTTAAAATTTTCTATAGAAAGTGTAGAACATAAAAACATAAATAATGAAAATTAAAAACTTATTTTATTTTAATATTTTGTTAAGAATATATATTATCACAACGGACCTCAGAGTCTATGGCCCGTACCAAAAAAAAAATGAAAAATCTATTTTAACAAAAGTTTTATTTTAAATTTCAAATTTTCTATACATTTTTTGAAAGTCGATTTTAATTAATTAATTTTTAGTGAAAATGAAAAACATGCTGTTTGCTCTCGTTTCAATTGGGTCCTAACTTTGAATCAAAAATTCGAATTACGGGAAATTTTAAAATGCTAATATCTCGGTAAGTACCAGCGGTACAACAAAAAGTTTCAAATAAATTTTGTAGCTCTTGGGTCGTAGAACAAGACCACCGAACACGCGAATGCAATTCGAGCAATAGTTTTTGAGTTATTTACTTTTCAAATGTGTTGAACATATTGGGTACTAAAAATAACGTCCCAAAACTAAAATGCCAATACAGTAGAATCTCGCAAATTAGAACCACTTTGTTCCTCGGGTAGTTCTAATTTCTGAAAAGTTCTAATTTCTGGACATTTTTTTTTTTCAAAGAAAATGATAAAATAATAATAAAAATAGTTACGACTGCTTTATTTTAACATAAAACTATTTTTTTGTTAATATTAAATTACTATAACACATTAAATTTGTAAAAAAAACACTTTTATAGTACATTCAGACTAGCCTCGAAACCCCGTTGAAAATACGTATTTTCATTTTGAAAACTTTACCGTTCACACTTGAATTTTTGACACTTATTACGTTTTCAGAATTCACCGAAGAAAATTTAGCGATCAAACATACATTAAATCCACACAATTAATTAAATTACGCGTTTGTTTACAATATTATATATATTTTTTTTGATTTCAGCTATTTTTTATGAAAATATTTAAATATTTTTAATTTTTTATTTTTGACACTTTCTTTAATTTATTTTCTTTTATGAATTTTAAAAGGTTTCGATCGTACATTCGTTGAAACCTCATAACAAAAAGGCTTCAATTTGTAGGGGAAAATACGTATTTTCAAATGAGGTTTGGCACGAAACCTCGTTATACGGGGTTTCGATGCCAATGTGAATGCACTATTAAGGGCTTTGAAATGAGAAATAACAGGCGTTACATCGATTATATCATCGTCAATGCTATTTGATCCGTCATTAAACCCATCGTCATTCCATTTTTCGATTTCTCTTACACTTATGGAATTGTGAAAATAAAAACAAAAAAAAAAAGTCCAGAAATTAGAACCACTGGTTCTAATTTTAGAGCGTTAACTACATACAATTCGGGTTTTCCCCTATTTAGTTTAAAAAAAAAAAACTATAAAAAAAATATTTGGTAGTGTAAATAAAAACAAAAAAAGAAAAACTTCCAGAAATTAGAACCAAAGGTTCTAATTTTAGAGCGTCCAATACGTTAAAATAGCCGGTTCTAATTTCTGGACAGTTCTAATTTGTGAGAGTTCTAATTTGTGAGATTCTACTGTATATCGAAAACTAAGCAAGTTAGAGCAAAACCAAGCAAAAGTTCGGATCAAGATCAACTTTTCCTACTTTTTCGACACAATAAGTTCAATACATTTGAAACCTAAAAAACTCAAATACTATTGCTCGAATTGTATTTGCTCTACGAACCAAGAGCTACAAAATTGCTTCAACACTTTTTGTTGTACCGCCGGTACTTACCGAGATATTAACAATTTAAAATTTACCGGAATTCGAATTTTTTGATTTAAAGTTAGTTGACATCTACACACAAGTGTAGATGTCAATTTTTCCTATAGGGTCGCCATTGATATTGATCCGAAATTTTGCTCCGTTTTCCTCTATCTTGCTTAGTTTTCAAGATATTAGCATATTACATTTTAATATTCTAAATTCGGTGAGTGAGTAAAAATATGAGATGCTCATGAGCATTCTCATTAGAATTTTTTTTTATTCACCAGTTCACGAAATTTTTAATTTTTGTATTTCTCACACACAAGCAGTGAAGCAAGAAATAAATCTGCTTTTTCCATAGCACACGAATGAAACTGTTTGTGTTTATTTCATTTTCAATGCTTGGTGAGAATAAGTGAAAATGAAAGAGTAAATCCGAACCTAAAATCAACTTTTAATTTTATTTTCATACAAATTGTTTTTGTTTTTTAAAATCGACTTTAAAAATTGTATGGGTAATTGGAAATTTATTTTCGATATCATCGCAGATAGCACCATTTGAATATACTCCCTCGATATATAAGTTCGTTATTCCGTTTGTTACTAACCGAAATATCGGTATATATATTATATATATTACATTCTAGCGATGTCCGTCTTGTAAAAAGTGCGATCACGGACAAAATATTATGTATTTTGGCAGAAGTCTTGCTTAAACCCTTCGTACAAGTATCTTGAGAATGAAAGTTCTGCAAAAGTTATATTTTCTACATTACAATAAAAAGTTGCTTATCGAGTTTTTACAATAAGCCCTTCAATTGTAATTCGAAAAAGATAAATTGTAAATCGTAATAAATCAATTGTAATTCTTTTTCGAATTACACTTGATCTTTTTCGAATTAAAATTGATCTACTTTGATTTATAATTGATCTTTTTTGAATAACAATTGATCTTTTTATACCCTCCACTTAGTGATAGAGGGTATATATAAGTTTGTCATTCCGTTTGTAACTCATCGAAATATCGATCTGGGACCCCATAAAGTATATATATTCATGATGCCCGATCGATTTTAAGACATTCTAGCGATGTCCGTCTGTCTGTCTGTGGAAAATGCTGTCGCGGACAAAATATTGCACAGAGATGACTGAAACTTAACATATTTATTGGAAGTTCTCCCGAGAAGTTTGGTATTGCATTTGAGCGATATCGGTTCAGCGGTTCAAAAGTTATGAACGAAAATGTAAGCACACCTCAAAAATTTCAGTACATTCAACATAACCTAAAACTACAAAATGCTTTAATTCGTCTTCTGGTTGGCATATGTGGACATAATTGAACACCAAATGTTATTTAAACAAGTACGAACATATTTTTTGACAAACAAAAAAATCGCGGATTTTTTTTACCAAATTTTTTTCGCGGAATTTTTTTTTTCAAAAAAAAAATTTTTTTTGAAAGTTTTTTGCAATAATCTTTTTGAAATTGTGGAGGGTATCACTACATTCGGCAAGGCCAAATTTAACTTTTTTACTTGTTCGAATTACAATTGATCATAATACATAATATTTTGTCCGTAATCGCCATCTTTTTCGAGTTACAATTGATTTTTTCGAATTACAATTGATCTTTTTCGAATTGCAATTGATCTATTTCCAATTAGAATTGATGTTATTCGAATTAAATTTCTAAATGTAATTCGAATATGTTCAATTGAATTCGTAATAGATTACATGTAATTCGAAAAAGATCAATTGTAATTCAAACATTCGAAATGATGAATTGTAATTCGACAAAGATCTTTTTCGAATTACTATTGATCTTTTTCGAATTAAATCTGTAAATGGTGTAGGTCATGTTTCACCATGTTTAAAAGGTATTAGATCAACCTTTTCAATGATATCAAACTTATATTTGTCTTGATTTGATTAGGAGCGCCTTTTACCCAAAGATTTAAATCCCCACATTCGACATCTTACAGTTCAAAGATTAAGGTCATATATATGGATTTCGCCATGGATTCGACCGAAACGAATTTAATTTTTCTACTATTCTATTTAAATATAAGACCCATTAGTATGTAGTTTTTTAAACTTGAATAAAAAAGTTAATACCCGTTTTTTAAATTTATAATTTTGACATTTATTTAGTCTTTAAATATTTTAATTACATAGAGTCAACCAACACTCTCTAGTTTGTATAAATTTAAAATCATACCCTTTAGTTGGCTTAGTTATCGGTATTTGTACGTTTTTTTGGTTTTGGTTTATTAAATCTCCATTTTTTATCCGATTTGTCTTCGGCTCTGCGAATATTAAACCTACCAACCAGTAATTTATGATCGCTATCTATGTAAGAACCCTTATGTGGATTCAGATTATTTAAGGTCGTAGAGCATTTTCTATTTATAAGAATGTGATCAAGCATTTCACGTTGACCATCTTGCGATTCCCACGTACATTTATCATTAAACTCTTCTCGAAATTTGGTTCCGCCAATATATAGATCATGACGAAGACAGAAATCAATCATACGTTGACCATTTTCGTTAATAACATCACCAACGCCACCAAATTTGCCACCCCATTTGATATTATTGTTTTCGGTGCTTGCCAATTTGGCATCAAAATCACCCATTATTATCTTTAAATCGCCCTTAGCCAAAGATTCAAATGTAGTATCAAGCTGCTTGTAAAAGTTATCCTTTGTTTCCTCATCAGCGGTATCTAAGGGAGCCAAGCATTGCAAAACAGTCATTGTTCGGTATTTTGTATAAAATCTAGCTCTGATAATACGATCGGATATGGCAGTATAATCCATGAGAGCATGTTTTGCTCTGACTGAAAGTATTATACCGACACCATTTTTTTTATCGGTATCATTGCACGAGTATAGGAAAGTATGTCCAGTATGAATTTGTTTCATACCCTTACCTTGCCATTGAATCTGACCTAATCCAAGAACGTCAAAATTATACGAATCAAATTCCAAGCATGCGAGTTGTAAACCGGTTATAGCTGAAATGTCTCGTACGTTCCAAGTGCCAATTACTGTTTTTTCTAGAAAACCGTATGTTACCTTCGCATTGGAGGAAACATTTCCAGAGTTGCTGGGAAATTGATTTAAGTTATTAGAATTATTTGGAAATTGATTCATGTTGTTAGAATTGTTAGGAAATTGATTCATGTTGTTTGAATTGTTGGGCAATTGATTCATGTTGTTGGAATTGTTTGCCAATTGATTCATGTTATTAATAAAGTTATTTGGAAACTGATTTCTATTGTTGTTGAATTTATTTGGAAATTTTTTCTTGTTTTTATTTTTGAATTTATTTGGAGACGGTTTCATCTTTTTGTTGGGATTTAAATTATTATTTGGAAATTGATCCATGTCTTCTTTTAAATATTTTTACTCAGATATTTTTTCTTTTGCACAAAAAAAAAATGTCGGCAAATTTGTAAATACAGAAAAAAAGTGTTGCCATGTATTTAAAACAACCATACTGTTTCTTCACAATACAGTAGCAAGCAGCAGACAGCAAAGTTTTTACATGTATTTTGTTGTTGCCGCAACAACAAAATACATGTAAAAAATTTGCTGTCTGCTTGCTGCTGTATTATAAACATAGAAAAAAATAGAAGTGTAACAGAGTCGTATTTCGCTTGAATAAGTATTAGTGACAGCACATTATGTAACTTTTGACGTTTAATAAAAACAATGTAACATAAAGGAGAACAACAACAAAGCAAACAACAAAACAGAAAAAAAAAGTTTTTAAACTATCAATAGTGCGTATTATCTTTAAAAAAACGTTGAATAAAGCAAAATAAATAATAAATTTAATTAAATGAAAGACAAATTCCATTTTTTATAAACAAAGAATCTAATTTGTTATTAAATACGTGTGAGATGAGGAAGAACATGCATTTTGCCACCATATTGGAAAATACATCAAATACAACACTGCGTACCTTCTAATCTTTTCTATGATTATAAAGAAACACTTAGTGGCGCAACAACAAAATACATGTAAAAATTTTGCTGTCTGCTGATTGCTGCTGTATTGTGAAGAAACACTTAATTATAATCATAGAAAAGATTAGAAGGTACGCAGCAGTGTTCCAAGCCGATCGGCTCAAAATCGGCGGCGCGCCGCCGCCGGCTAGTTTTGACATTTTAAGCCGCCGCCGTTTTTATCGGCTCGCATCGGCTTAAAATTCTGCCGACTTAGAAATTTTTTAATACTAAAAATACTAAATGTGTGTATTAGAGTGCCCAGAAAAAAACATTTTTTAGGTCTTACCCCCTAAATTGGTTCTTTTTAATGATTGTAAAAAGCACTAAAGGCACCAACGGAAAATTGAAAAAGCACAAATTAGTGATTTTGCTTACGGCGTTTCTATTCTGGAAAAAAATTTCGCACTTTCTGCACTTTTTCATTGATGACTTTTTGTGCACAGTAATGAACAGTAAGTATAGACATGTTTGGCACCAAAAGAAAGGTATTGTCGAGTTTTATTTTAGGTCTGTTTGTTTACTTAAATTTCTTACTATTTTTACTACAACTGGAAATTTTTGTTTACTTTTTGTACTGAAAATTTCCATCTGTAGTAAAAGTAGTAAAAAGCAAGTAAGAAAGCTATATTCGGCTGTGCCGAATCTGTAAATACCCTCCACCAATGTGATGATTTAAAAAACAAAAAAGTTTGTTTTATTTATACCTCAGGAAATAAAAAAGTACCAAAAAGTGTACTTTCAGTACCTTTAATAAAAGGTACTTTTTATAGAAGGTACTTTTTATAAAAGGTACTTTTTATAAAAGGTACTTTTTATAAAAGGTACTTTTTATAAAAGGTATTTTTTATAAAAGGTACTTTTTATAAAAGGTACTTTTTATAAAAGGTACTTTTTATAAAAGGTACTTTTTATAAAAGGTACTTTTTATAAAAGGTACTTTTTATAAAAGGTACTTTTTATAAAAGGTATTTTTTATAAAAGGTACTTTTTATAAAAGGTACTTTTTATAAAAGGTACTTTTTATAAAAGGTACTTTTTATAAAAGGTACTTTTTATAAAAGGTACTTTTTATAAAAGGTACTTTTTATAAAAGGTACTTTTTATAAAAGGTACTTTTTATAAAAGGTACTTTTTATAAAAGGTACTTTTTATAAAAGGTACTTTTTATAAAAGGTACTTTTTATAAAAGGTACTTTTTATAAAAGGTACTTTTTATAAAAGGTACTTTTTATAAAAGGTACTTTTTATAAAAGGTATTTTTTATAAAAGGTACTTTTTATAAAAGGTACTTTTTATAAAAAGTACTTTTTATAAAAGGTACTTTTTATAAAAGGTACTTTTTATAAAAGGTACTTTTTGTAAAAGGTACTTTTTATAAAAGGCACTTTTTATAAAAGGTACTTTTTATAAAAGGTACTTTTTATAAAAGGTACTTTTTATAAAAGGTACTTTTTATAAAAGGCACTTTTTATAAAAGGTACTTTTTATAAAAGGTACTTTTTATAAAAGGTACTGTTTATAAAAGGTACTTTTTATAAAAGGTACTTTTAATAAAAGGTACTTTTCTTAAAAGTTACTTTTTATAAAAGGTACTTTTTATAAAAGGTACTTTTTATAAAAGGTACTTTTTATAAAAGGTACTTTTTATAAAAGGTTCTTTTTTTAAAAGGTACTTTTTATAAAAGGTACTTTTTATAAAAGGAACTTTTTATAAAAGGTACTTTTTATAAAAGGTACTTTTTTTAAAAGGTACTTTTTATAAAAGGTACTTTTTATAAAAGGTACTTTTTATAAAAGATACTTTTTATAAAAGGTACTTTTTATAAAAGGTACTTTTTATAAAAGGTACTTTTTATAAAAGGTACTTTTTATAAAAGGTACTTTTTATAAAAGGTACTTTTTATAAAAGGTACTTTTTATAAAAGGCACTTTTTATAAAAGGTACTTTTTAAAAAAGGTACTTTTTATAAAAGGTACTTTTTATAAAAGGTAAACTCCAGCCATAGTCCAAATTTCTATGACCATTATATCGGGAGATATATATCGGGAGATATAAAAAGTACCAAAAGTACAGTTTTTTACCCTTTTTACCCCCTTAGAATCAACATTGGCAAAAATCCAGCCTTAGTGGATCTTTATTCCGGAAGGTCAAACTACAGTCCAAATTTCAAGTCTCTAACTTCAGCGGTTTGGGCTGGGCGATGATGAATGAGTATGTCAGTCAGTCATATTACTCTTTTATATATATAAATTTTCCGGATTTGGACGATTTTTGCCATAAAGTTTATTTCTGTCTTTTATAATTTAACAAAATTTATTTTTTTAAATGAAAATATTTTTTATTTTTTAAGAAATCTGAACAAAATTGAATTTTGGCGATATTTTACATCCGATTTGGCGACAAAGCCAAAAAAAAGTCTGGCAACCCCGTTAATATGACGAAGGAAAAAATGGACACACACACACACATGCTATATAAAAATAACTATTCATTTCTTTATTATTACTTAACGAACTTTTTTTTAATTAAATTTAGATTTTGTTTTACATATTTTAAAGATTTTTTGTAAAGATTTTTTTCCTTTTTCTCAGTTTTTTTTTTTTTCATTTCCGTTTTCTTTCTTATGTATCACACAAAATATGAGTTAATTTAGGGTTATGTTGAAAAAAAAAATGTGTTTTTTAGTAATTCGCTCATAACTTTTAAAATACTTAACCGATTTAAAAAAAAAATACATCAGTTTTTGCCTGGGAAAATTACGCAACTTTTGGTACCCCAAGCGTTTAAATCGGTTTCGTAGTATTGCCAAAAACGTGATTTCAACAGACAGACAGACAGACGGACGGACAGACAGACAGACAGACGGACATCGCTAGATCGACTTAAAATCGATCAAGGATCATGAATATATATACTTTATGGGGTCCTAAACCAATATTTCAATGTGTTACATACGGAATGACAAACTTATATATACCCTCTATCACCAGAGTGGAGGGTATAATGAGTAGATTGTAGTAAAGTAAACGAACAGGCATATTGTGTTTATAAGTAGAGTTTCTGAATAACCGATAAATTTAGTAACCGCGGTTTCGGTTATCAAAAATTGAATAACCGATCGGTTTCGGTTATTTTCAATTATATAAGTAAAAATTTTATTCAGGTGGAAAAACTTTATTTTTGAATAGTTTTTTATTAGAATCGATTCAGTTAAAATTTCCATTTTGGTTTAGCTTCCGCTTATTTCTTCTAAAAAGCTGAATTTATTTCATCTCCCAAAGATTGAGTGGTGGTTCCTCATTTTTTCAATTTTGAATCTGAAAAAAATTAGGAAATTAAGCTGTAATGGTTATATTCATAACAAAAAACGTTCAATTAACTTTTTCACACTCATTTTAATTAAAAGGGAAAAATTGGCACTCGATTTTAGTACCTTTTTTCTATATTATAAAAATAAAACGAGTGTCTTACTTTCCCTTACTAAAAATTCCGAGTAAAAATGTTGGCAGTTCTTTTAAATGTGAATATAATATGAATCATGTAGTCACTGTTACATTAAAATGTTAAAGTGACTGCGTAGCAGTTAAATTTCGCTAATGTCATCAAAAAGGTAATAATTAAATTTTTTTAACGAAAAACATAAATTGTATTGTTGTATTTTTTTTAAATACAACAAAAAAAATATAAAAAATCTATAATATTAATAAAGCACCGATAACCGAACAAATATGGGTCGGTTTCGGGTTCGGTTTTCGTCTTGAATAACCGCGGTTTCGGCTACGGTTATAACCGAAACAGAAACTCTATTTATAAGAAAATGTCGAAACACGCTTGTTTTATTCAACAAAATATCAAAAACCCATCATTTTTTACATTTATCTGATCAGCTCAAAAACTGAGTATTGTTTTAAAATGCTTGATTAAGCATAATATAGGTCTTGAAAATACCTTTATTTGGTACCAAACATGTCTATATTTACTGTACATAACTGTGCACAAAGAGTCATTAAAGAAAACAAGTGCAGAAAGTGGGAAATTTTTTCCAGAAAAGAAAGCGAAATTAGTTTGGCACTATTGACAAATTTTTTGCGTTTTGAGGCATCAAAAAGCACCATAAATAGTGAAAAAAGCGCTAAGTTGGCATCACTGCTCACACATTTATACAAAAAAATTTCAAAAACTAAAATTTCAAAAATCTTACAAAATTTTAACCAACATTTAAATTTCAGCGGAATTTTACATTTTTTTTTGCTTTTTCGGGACGAAATCTTAAGTTTAGCCAAATTTAAAATTTTTTTTGTACCTTTTTTGGGTGCGAAAGGAAATATGAAAAGAAAATAAATAACGCAACTTACGCAAAAAATTCGACTTACGCACACTCACCCACGCTATTTTTTAAACACACAATCACGTGAGTAAAATTGAATTCATTCACACTCACGCGTTAATCACGCTTTAATCTTCTCATGTGCCCATCTCTACTTTAATTAGACAGACGGACAGAGTCAGTGGGTTGGTCGAAAATTGTGGTCACGCCAGCATGATAATATCAAAGTTTTAATAATTTTCTTAAAAACAAATTCAAACCAAAATAGATTTTTGGTGAATAGTGTAGACTTGATTCAACCCTCATTTAAAAATTTGTTCTATAACAAACGTTAAAACGGTTTCTATTTCAGGAATTAAAAAAAAAAACTTAATTTGTATTTTAACACAAGGGCTTTTTTTCAGAAGTTCTCATTTATTTGCCAAAAATATATATAATTGATTTTAAATACGTTTTATGCAATAAAAATCTATTAAAAAAGATTTTTAAACAAACGTATTTAAAACAAGTGAGAGTGTTAAATTCGGCTATGCCGAATCTATGATACCCTCCAACATGTTAAAACATATAAAAAATCCAGGGTCGTTTTTTTTTTGTGGGGGAGGCTCGGTGGGGGTGGTAAGGGATACTTTCCCCATCACGATAAATGTTAACTAATTTATTTATTTAGTTATTTTAATGTTTTTTGAAATCCACGCCCACAAAAGGGGGCGGGTAGAAAAAAACAAAATTTTCCGGCCCCCTGGGTCTAATTTCAGGAGTTTAAACCCCATCTGACATAAAAAGATTTCATTTGTTTAACAATAATGGCAAAAAAAGATGTAAAAATGGCGTTTTTTAAGAGGTTTTTTTAGTTTGTTAAGGGGGAACTTTTTTCCCCCTGGCCCGATTTTACCCATTTCCGAACTTAACCGGCCTATGAACATTATACATATTCTGACCAATTTTCAGGGGTCTAGCTCTTTTATTTTGGACTGAATCGTGTTTTATACAGACGGACGGACGGACGGACGGACGGACGGACGGACGGACGGACGGACGGACATTCATAGAACGACTTAGAATCGATCATAGATCAATAATATATATACTTTATAGGGTCCCCGACCGATATTTTTATGCGTTACAAACGGAATGACAAAGTGAGTATACCCCCATACTGTGGTTGGAGGGTATAAAAATTATTACAAATGCAATCGAGCCGATAAATTAGCCGCCGCCGATTTTATTTTTTCAAAGCCGCCGCCGCCGACCTAAAATTGTCAAGCCGCCGCCGCCGAAAATTTGGCATCGGCTTGGAACACTGGTACGCAGTGTTGTATTTGATGTATTTTCCAATATGGTGGCAAAATGCTTGTTCTTCCTCATCTCACACGTATTTAATATCAAATTATATTCTTTGTTTATAAAAAATGGAATTTGTCTTTTATTTAGTTAAATTTATTATTTATTTTGCTTTAATTAACGTTTTTTTTTAAAGAAAATACGCACTATTGATAGTTTAAAAACTTTTTTTTTCTCTTTTGTTTTTTGCTTTGTTGTTGTTCTCCTTTATGTTGCATTGTTTTTATTAAACGTCAAAAGTTACATAATGTGCTGTCACTAATACTTATTCAAGCGAAATACGACTCTGTTTCATTTCTATTTTTTTCTATGGTTGTATCTAACTTTACCAGATTGCGTTTGCCGATTAGAGTCTAAACTACTAGATTGAAAAAAATAAATTTGTATGGGCAATCTAATAGATTGAAACTGGATTGGAGCCACAATCTACTTTAAGCTAGCTTAGAGGACCAGTGTAAATGCACTATTAAAATCATACCCTTTAGTTGGCTTAGTTATCGGTATTTTTACGTTTTTTTGGTCTTGGTTTATTAAATCTCCATTTTTTATCCAATTTGTCTTCAGCTCTGCGAATATTAAACTTACCAACTAGTAATTTATGATCGCTATCTATGTAAGAACCCTTATATGGATTCAGATCATGTAAGGTCGTAGAGCATTTTCTATTTATAATAATGTGATCAAGCATTTCACGTTGACCATCTTGCGATTCCCACGTACATTTATCATTAAACTCTTCTCGAAATTTGGTTCCGCCAATATATAGATCATGACGAAGACAGAAATCAATCATACGTTGACCATTTTCGTTGATAACATCACCAACGCCACCAAATTTGCCACCCCATTTGATACTATTATTTTCGGTGCTTGCCAATTTGGCATCAAAATCACCCATTATTATCTTCAAATCGCCCTTAGCCAAAGATTCAAATGTAGTATCAAGCTGCTTGTAAAAGTTATCCTTTGTTTCCTCATCAGCGGTATCTAAGGGAGCTAAGCATTGCAAAATAGTCATTGTGCGGTATTTTGTATAAAATCTAGCTCTTATAATACGATCGGATACGGCAGTATAATCCATGAGAGCATGTTTTGCTCTGACTGAAAGTATTATACCGACACCATTTTTTTTATCGGTATCATTGCACGAGTATAGGAAAGTATGTCCAGTATGAATTTGTTTCATACCCTTACCTTGCCATTGAATCTGACCTAATCCAAGAACGTCAAAATTATACGAATCAAATTCCAAGCATGCGAGTTGTAAACCGGTTATAGCTGAAATGTCTCGTACGTTCCAAGTGCCAATTACTGTGTTTTCTAGAAAACCGTATGTTACCTTCGCATTGGAGGAAACATTACCAGAGTTGCTGGGAAATTGATTTAAGTTATTAGAATTATTTGGAAATTGATTCATGTTGTTAGAATTGTTCGGAAATTGATTCATGTTGGGCAATTGATTCATGTTGGAATTGTTTGCCAATTGATTCATGTTATTATTGAAGTTATTTGGAAACTGATTTCTATTGTTATTGAATTTATTGGGAAATTTTTTCTTGTTTTTATTTTTGAATTTATTTGGAGACGGTTTCATCTTTTTGTTGGGATTTAAATTATTATTTGGAAATTGATCCATGTCTTCTTTTTATTCAGATATTTTTTTCTTTTGCACAAAAAAAAAATGTCGGCAAATTTGTAAATACAGAAAAAAAGTGTTGCCATGTAATTAAAACAACCATACTGTTTATTCACAATACAGCAGCAAGCAGCAGACAGCAAAATTTTTACATGTATTTTGTTGTTGCCGCAACAACAAAATACATCGTCAGCTTATTATTGTTTTGCTCCATACGCCAACAACTCGGTTTCGAGAAAAACGATAAAATAGGTTTACCACAAATTTTCTCGAAAAGTAATCGATGGATTTTGTTTAAATGTTTACCATTTATTGCTACATATATAGGTAATTCACATGGGTATCGTATTTGTTGTATATGTTGTATGTTCTATCTAAAAACAGGATTGGTAAAAAATTTTTATCTCTCATTTGATAATATTCTCATAGATTCTCTTCTTGTTAGCATACTTGAAAATAGCACACAAAACAGAGGTATAAATGTTGTATCGTCATATCGTGTAAGTGTCGTATTATTAATTTAAAGTTTAACCAACCCTGTTTTTAGATAGGACATACAACATACAACACCAAATACGATACCCATGTGAATTCCCTGATTTGTGGTCTAAGCCATAATAAAATAGTACAAGAAATAAACTTACATCTCATTCCTTTGAATGTGCTTCAACAATTTACGTTTGTAAGTAGAACTAGAAAACTCAAAGGATTTTAAATTTTCTGGTAATTTATTGAAAATTCGTGCAACTCTTACATGAAAAGATCTTTCCACTAGGGAAGTTAGCTTAGGAATCAAAATTTAACAATTACGTGTAGATCGAGTTCTCAACGCCAAACAAAATAACAATGAAACAAAAAGAGCTAGATCGACAAAACTGGGTATTTAGAACACTTATATAGTCAGGTTGCATGGTATTAAAAATGGGGATGATCGGTCAATGGTTACGCCTACATCCCACACAACCTAAATGGCAAATATGACATTACTTGAAATGTTTAGAAGTTACGGTATTAAAATTTGGTACATAGAATAGTACCAACATAATTAATCTTCATCCCAAAAATATGCAAGATCCGTTAATTTTTAAAAAATCTAGAGCCTTTTCTATAACGTAAATTTTCAAAAAACGTCAAAATGGTGTGTTTTTTCTTAGAAAATGCTGGATATCTCAAATTTGAAAAGATGTTTTAAAAAACGGACTTCGGAATAAGAAAGAGCATATTTATATTATATATATTCCATTCCTAACTAATTTTTTTCAAAAATGGCGTATGGAGCAAAACAATAATAAGGTAACACATGTAAAAAATTTGCTGTCTGCTTGCTGAAGACACTTATAGAGAATAATCACAATTGGAGCGGGAAGCGGAAAAACGCAATTGTCCTCATAAAAATAGAATTGAATCTAGTTTGGCGGAAAAACGCGGCGGAATTTTGTTGTCATATCAGAGCTTCGAAGAATGAAATCCTTTTCGAATGAATTCTCAAAAAAATCCATTCAATTTTCATAGTCAGTGAATGCATTCGATTTTATAAATCAACATTGAATGCAGTCCTTGGAATTCATTCGATTGAATGGAAAAAAATGAATGCATTCGATTTCTTGTTCATTCGATTTAGAAAAATTGAATGCATTCGATTTTTTATCATTCCACTGCGAATGCAATCGATGTTTTAAATAGATAGACCAAAACGGAGCCAATTTTAGTCCATAGTATCGCCGACTCTCGTTACATACGATGACCCTAATGGGCTCTAATTTTGAATCCAAAATAATTGCTGTTCCCGAAAATTTTAAAAATGCACATATTATCTGCCTAGACGACAAAAAGTGTAAAGAGTGTTGGCGATACTATGGACAAAAAATTTGCTCCGCTTTGCTCTATCATTGTTAGTTTTTTTTTAGTTTTTTTTGCAATGAATGAATAAGCCATTCGATTTTTCAAATTGAATGAAAAGAAAATCGATTGCATTCGCAAATGAATGCATTCGATTTTTGAAAGTCGAATGAAAAAAAATCGAATGCATTCGATTTTTGAAAGTCTAATGAAAAATAAATCGAATGCATTCGATATTTATAAATCGAATGAGTCTAAAGTGAATTCATTCAATTCGCTAAAATGTGATTGGGGAATGCAATCAATAAATTTTCATTCAGAATGGCAAATCGAATTAAGGAATGAAATCCTTTGGAGCTCTGTGTCATATAAAACGTATGTGAACAGTTGCGGAAAAACGCTTCCCGCTCCAATTGTGATTATTCTCTTATTTATAATTGAGCAGCATTGCTGCTGAGCAGAGCTTCGAAGGATTTCATTCTTTAATTCGATTTGGCATTCTGTATGAAAAATTAGTGATTGCATTCCCTAATCTCATTTTAGCGAATTGAATGAATTCACTTTCGATTTTTCTTCATTTGACTTTTAAAAACCGAATGGCTTAAGTTGGCATTGGTCGGATTGATCCCAAATTTTTACCAAAGATAGATCTTTTGATTACAAATCGAAAAAATTAGAGTGATTTTTTGTCGGCGAGATCTGGTTCGCGAGTTATGTCGACTTGAAATTCGAATATTATAACTGGAAAAAGGAAAAAAAGAGCAAAATCGAGGGAAAGAAGCGGGTTTAGGGGTCCAAATTCTTGTAGAGTAACTTTTATTGAGTTGCAGATCCTAAAAATCACAGAAAGTAGCAAATAGCTTTGGCCAGAACTGCGGAATCGTTAAAGGGAAAAATTTTTTTTACCAAGAAAAATAAGGGGGAAGGAGAGGGTGAGGGGTCCAATTTTTTGTTTCATAACTATTATTAGGTCATAGATCACGACCATGAACAGAAACTAAAAATTGCTTCGGCAGAAAATGTATGGTTGTCAAGGGGTTAATACCGTATCCCGGGATCGAGAAAAACCAATCCCAATTGGAAGCCCCATTATGTTTTAATATATACGAAAACTAAAATTAAAATTAATACTTGAAATATATTTTTTTAAGAAGAGAAAATTCTTTATTTAATGTTTTTTTTTTAAATACATTTTTTACTTTATTTTGCATACGACAATAAATAACTACACTCATAGAAATATCTTAGTAGAAAAATTAGTAAACCCATTGTAGATCAAGTTTTACAGAATTTAACAAAAATCAATGTTGATATTACAAAATTCAATAGTTGAAAAATACATAGTTGGAAAAAATTGTATAAAATATAAGTACATGAAATGTGCAACACTGTTTTTGCTGATCGCCATTTGTAAATTTTTGTTGTATTGTACGGAAGGGATGTTTCTCAAAAAAAAAATCTTTTTTATTACAAAATTAAAAGAAAATATTTGGTGAGTAATTAAATATATTTGTTATTTAATTCATTAATAAAGCAATTTTTTATATTTTTTAGCAATTTCTGATTTGGAATCTTTCTAAAAACTCCAGAAGCTAATCACGTAAAATGATTGCCGACAACAAAACAACAGCGAAATACATCACAGTCCAAGGAAACAAAAAATATCATCTAAAAACAAAATAAGTTTATGTGAAAATAATGAGTTAATGAAAACCACGAAAAAATATTGTGAAAATATTCAATTAAATAAAATAACATTTACAACACAAATAAGAATTTCATTTTAATAAATAAAATTGCAAGAATATACAAAACAAAACGAGTATGATTAACAAAAATACGAATAGAACCAACAAAAATACGAGTTAATCAGCTTTTACAAAAACTGACAACAATTAATGTTGAAATCAACATAAATATTTGTAGGGTCAAAATCAACAATGATTTCTGTTGAATTTACTACAATTTTCTTTGGGAATACAATGATTTTTGGTTGAGTGTACTTGTTTAAAAGTCTGGAATCTTGTTTGCGCATCACAAAAAAATATACAAGGCAAATACTTATTGATTAATACTATATTCGCATTCATTTAAACTAGTTTGAGTTTGTGAGTTTTCCCCATACAATTTAAACGTCAAATTTAAACAGCGTTAAAGTTTGACAGATAAATTGTACTGGAAAACGAATAATTAAACTAGTTTATATGAATTCGAATATGGTTTATTTTTGGGGAAACAAATTTCATAGTTTGAGTTTCCCCCATAAGAAATTAATAGGGGCTTTCACGATCTCTGGCATTTTAGTATGCACACAAAAACATTTACACTTATTTACCAATTTTTTGATAAAATTTGAACTCACCAAGTGCTTTTTCGTAATTTAACCAAGTTTTTGTTTAAATTTTTTTTTTAC
Source organism: Pegoplata infirma (assembly GCA_963921195.1). NCBI lineage: Eukaryota > Metazoa > Arthropoda > Insecta > Diptera > Anthomyiidae > Pegoplata > Pegoplata infirma. The sequence goes on along the minus strand of OY992539.1, from coordinate 127,241,831 downwards.
GTGTAGTTAAATTATTTGACGTTTGGCAAGTTTTCCATTTACCAGATAAATTTTCCCGTGGCTGTGAAAACCCCTAATAATAAAACGATCGTTTGGAATGCCTCTCGCAAGATATACTTATTCGGAATTGTCGTTATTTTGGTTAAAAATATATATAGAGATATATTTACAACAAATAATTTATTGCATGTTATAAAAAATACTTTAGTATTTTGAAATATTAATTAAGTTTTTTTTTATATTTTTTTTTTTTTAAAGCCGAATTTTAAATTTTATTCAGTCTAAATAAATATATAATTTTTTTTTAAATAAAAAATAAATAATTTTATAATAATATATATTTGTTAAAGCTTTCCTATAAAAAAGAAAAAAAAACTAAAAATTCAAATTGGTTTCAATAAAAAATATTTATTATTTTATAAACATTTTTTTCGAAGAATTCAATTAAAAACTTACAAACAAATTTAACAAATTGTTTAAAAACAAAAGTTTTTGTTTAGAAATTAACTAAAATAAAATTAAATAAAATTTACAAACTTAAAAAAAATATATACAAATTAAAATGGGAGTGTAAATCTACAGATAAAAAAAAATATTGAGTGAGTGATGTTAAGTATGAAAAGTTAAGAAGGTTAGAGAGAGGATTTTTATTGTTAAAAATGGGTCTTTTTTAGGTTAAATTATTTTGGTTACGTTTTTTATTAAGGATTATAATATCACTTGTCTACATCATAATTATATAGTAAATGGGAAATTTTATTTGAAATTTTATTCATAGTTAAATTTTTTTTATTAAAATAAAACAATAAAAAATAAATTTAAAAATTTAATAAAGAAATGTGAGATTCAAGGAAAGTTTTTTCCTTAGAAATCGATAAATAAAAATCAAAAACAGGATTTTTTTTTAATTGAAAAAAAAATTTTTATTTAGAAATCAATAAATTTCTCACACAAAAAATAAGACTGGGTAGTTTTCTTAGTTCGGACAAATGCCCCTTCAAAACTTTACGAAATTCAGAAGTATTTTTTATTGAAATATTTTCGGATCATGTATAAAAATTTTATACAATTTAAAACAAGATCATTATAGTCGGTCAAGACCGACCATATAACACCCTACACCAGTGTTTCCCGGAAAATGGGACCCAAGTCCAAGCATGGACCGATTAGATCTATCGTTTGTAAAATCTTAAATAAGCGCAGAAAACACTCACAAACCAAATTTCAGTGAAATAGGCTTCTATTTGTTAAAAATAAACCGCTTTAAATGAATATCGGGCGAAATTTGCAAATGAGACCTATAGGTCGGATTATAATCAGATTTGATTAGGTTATTTAAGAACACATTTAACACATATAAAAAAAAATTTTAATATACAGTTGTAATCGGTCAGTCAATGATTAAGGACGTGTAAGCTGCGGCGTTGTAGTTCATTAAAGTTAAAGACAAAACTGTACGGTGTGTTTTTTTGTTGAGACTGCTGATTCACTCGGCATTGCGTCGGACACTTGTTGTCTGATTATATGTCTATCGGCACGTGGGAGCATTGTTTCACTGCCTCCATTGCGAAGGCAATGGTCGTTTTTTGTGTGCAGAGCCAACTTGAGTGTCTAGGCTTTAGCGTGGCGTCACCATCAATAACGGGATATCCCATTATTCTTCGTTGTTGCTAATCTATTGTCACTTTAACCTGGTGTTGGATTTTTCACGTATGCCAACTTTTAAATACCCAGGCAGAAAAATACGAACGGGAAAGCGCTGGCAAAGTACCTTTTATGGTCTCTTGTGATAAGACACAACTTTTTTTGGTGTTTTTTTGAATAAAGAAATTTATTAAATTAGGATAAACAATTTATTGACTAATTTATTAGAATAAAAAAAATTTTGGACAAACTTTGAAATATTTTCTAAGTCCCGGAAAAAATTTGTTTGCAGTTTTCTTTGCGTTTTGGAAAATTTTTGGAAAAGTCCCGAAAAAAGTGGTGTATTGAACCGAATCGGGTAGTGTTCCAAAGGGATAGGCCCAGTGACATTTCACATGTGATGTATCCGGAGTTTAAGACACTTCCTCACGAAAGAAACAGGTGTTTTTATATAAAAGGTGTCAAGTTTGTAATACATATGTAGGTCATTGTGTCTAAGTGACACATCACGAGAACTATCAAGGACCGGCCACTTATCCTGCAGGGAAATAAAAAATATTCCAATTTGTACGAAAATTAATAAATTTTCATAAAAAAATTATACTTTGAACGGATTTAAATAGAAAAACACTGGCAAAGCGCTTGCAAAGCACTTTTTCGAATTCATACTACCTTCTACACAAAAAATAAAGTGCTTTGCCGAGACTTTTTCTTTGGAACGGTTGGCAGTTTCTGCCTGGGTACATATACAATGTATATATTATATGTATGTATATTATACATACATAATAACAAAATACGATTGGACATATTTTTTTTTTGAAGAACCTGGTTATGTCAGCCATTGAGCTGGTCCAACAGGCCTAAACAAAACTGTAGACTTGAAATCTATAGGTTTAGTGCAGAGGTCGGCAAAAAGAGAGACTATGAATGCATTGGTATATGAATTCTCAAACAAAGCGATATCAACCAGCTTGTTGTTGTATTATGCTCTTAGTTGTGAATTTTGTTGACATTCGTGTGAATACATGTAAATAGCCGAATGTGTTCGGGATCCATGTGCAATTGATGCCGACCACTGGTTTAGTGCCACATCAAAATCCAAAAAAAAAAATTAATAAAATATTTTCCAATTTTATGAAATTTAAGAGATTTTTGTGAATATCGGGAGGGTGGTTTGTATTGAGACTGCAAGTAGAACTGGTATGATTCCTTAAGATAGTGATTTGTAATTACAATATACGCCATATTTCAAAGGATATGTCTTAAATACGGTAACTAGAATCACTTGAGCTAAATTTAAAGGAGGCGTTTGTATGGGGGCTAGGCCTTAACATGGACCAATGTTTTCCATTTTCAATAGGCTTCATTCTTGGGCTAAGAGAGGCTTAAATTTTAAATTTCAGGCGAAATGATTGAAAAAAAAAATTTCGACCTGTATTGTGTTTACATCGTTTTCATGGACAGACAGACATTGCTAAATCGACTTATGATTATGAGTCGATCGGTATACTTAAAGGTGGGTCAAGGACCAATATTTCGGATAGCACTACCAGAGCTATACAAAATCTGGCAAACCTGAACTTTCAACATTTTGTAGAGGTCGCGATTTAAATTTCAAATAAAATTTCCCAAATATATAAGGAATTTAAATTCAAGAAAACTTATTAAAAATACGCAATTTCCTGAAATGTTTGCCTAAAGAATAATAAATAAAAATCCATAAAGTTTTCGAGAATTAAAATTCCTCAATACGCAAATATAAAGCTTATAATTTTCTTATAAATTTAATGAAAGCAAAAATTAAACAAAAACATTAACGGATTTCACGCTATGTAGCAAATGGCCTTGTAATTACACAGTGACACAAAATCAAACTTTCCGAAGCGGAATGGGATTAAACCAAAAGAAAGTTGACATTTTACATAACAAAACCCTCAAAGCTTATTTTTAGTTCACCGCTGGATTTTTTTACACGCATTTGAAGTTGGTGATTTTAAAGAATGAATTTTGCCGCAATCGATTAAGTACCTTCTTCCTGAATAATCAAATTATTAAAAATATAACACTGTGCACCGTTGCGTATGATTGTTATTAAAAGGCAATTACAAAATTAAGCATACGCCACTTATACAGTTTTCTAGCAATTATTATTATAATTATAAAAAAAGTTCACCAACTTCAAATGTGTTTTTATACCCTCCACTTAGTGATAGAGGGTATATATAAGTTTGTCATTCTGTTTGTAACTCATCGAAATATCGGTCTGGGACCCCATAAAGTATATATATTCATGATGCCCGATCGATTTTAAGACATTCTAGCGATGTCCGTCTGTCCGTCTGTCCGTCTGTCCGTCTGTCTGTCTGTCTGTCTGTGGAAAATGCTCTCGCGGACAAAATATTGCACAGAGATGACTGAAACTTAACATATATATTGGAAGTTATCCCGAGAAGTTTGGTATTGCATTTGAGCGATATCGGTTCAGCGGTTCAAAAGTTATGAACGCAAATGTAAGCACACCTCAAAAATTTCAGTACATTCAACATAACCTAAAAATACAAAATGCTTTAATTCGGCTTCTGGTTGACATATGTGAACATAATTGAACAACAAATGATATTTAAACAAGTACCAACATATTTTTTGACAAAAAAAGAAAAAAATCGCGGATTTTTTTTTTAACAAAATTTTTTTCGCGGAATTTTTTTTTTCAAATTTTTTTTTTTTTTTTAAAGTAATTTCCTTTTAAATAAAGTTGTTTGCAATAATCTTTTTGAAATTGTGGAGGGTATTACTACATTCGGCAAGGCCGAATTTAACTTTTTTACTTGTTTTTTTTTAAATCTAGCGCTGAACTTTAAACAACACTTGAGGGTTTTATTATGGAATATGTCAATTTTTATTTGCTTTTGGTTTCATCCCAATCCGATTTTTGTTGTTTCACTGTGTTATTGAAGATCTAGCAAGTCTTTACTGTTGCTACACAGCGTTAAAGCCGTCATTATATAACAAATCGCTAATTTTTCTCAAAAATTCCTTTAAATAATTTAAAAGCGTTTTTTCTTTGTCTATTTTCACTTTTTTTTGTTTGTTTTTAAACTAGTTGGTGGTGTTATATTAATGATTTTAATAATAATATAATATTTATATTATGTAATTTTTCATGATTAAAATTAAATACATTTTTTGAATGTATTTATTTGCATAATATTTTTCTAATATAGTATACAAAATGTAAAAACTAAATAAAATAAATATTTTTCATTTTAATTGTTAATAATATTAATAAAAAATAATAAAAAAAAAACAATTTATGAAAACCTTCCTAACTTATATTTGTTGTTGTTTTCTATATACCAAATTAACGTTGACTAACATGCCACACAATTAAATAACTTTTATCGCCGCGATTTTCAATTGTTTGATTCTGTTCCAAATTAATACTCTTTTCCATATCATTGTCATCTGTAATAATAGAATATAAAGAACAAGATATTATTAATAAAATTTCATGGTTTAGTTTTAAAAGGGTATGGCTACACCTTCCATAATTATGTAGACATAAAGCAACAAACACGCACAAAACAATAACAAGTTTTTATTTGCTGTTTTGTGTGTGTTTCTTGCTTTATGTCTACATAATTATAGAAGGTGTAGCCGGGGAGTAGGGAATTGTATTATTAGTATGAGTTTGTATTTTTTTTGTTAGCAATTTGAACATTTGTTGAGGTAAAATAATTTAGCAAGGTTTATAATTACAAAATGCTGTGTTAATTTTAGCAAAATATTATTATTATTAATATGTTTAACATTTAAAATTGATTATGGACATCACTGATCAACACAAAGCAAACACATTCTACATTATGTCAGTTCTAATTCTATATAGTTTTAAACTTTGTATTGATAATTTCCCCAAAAATATTAGGTAATCGAACGGGACTACACTTAGAAAATTATTGTAGTTACTACATGACGGTCATTTAGGTAGTAAGTAGTATTTGTTGTTTTCCACTACAATTTCAGTTGTTTTTGTATGAAAAATCTCAAACAACTATTTTTTGTAGTCGTTTTAAAAAATAAACATATAAAATTACTACATTGTTGTAACCAGAGACCAAATATAACAGTTATATGTGTCTTTTTGTTTTAAAAAAATCATGAAACGAATGTTGTCCAAACTTAGTATTTTATATATGAAAAGACTTCTAGAGATGTCCCGTGCTAAAATTTGCAATAACATTTATTTTTTTGATTTTTTTTAATAACTGTAAAAAATAACAGTTATTAAAAACTTTTTGTTCAAACAATCTAAAATAACTTTTATTTTATATTTATTTGAGTAAATAACTGTTATAACAGTTATTTTTAAACAAATCAATCAAAGTTTATATCTTTAAATCAATGATTGAAGTATTAGATATCAATAGGATTCTTCTGCATGCGTTTATTGTTGTTTTATTTTAATAACTCGAGTTTTTTAAGGCTCAAAGAGTTTTTAATAACAGTTATAAAAAATAAAAGTTTTTTATTTCTGTTATTTTGAACAGATATTTATATAAACCATTTCAAACTGTTATTTTTAATTTTTATTTGAAAAAATATTTTTGAACAGTTAAATTTGACTTTTTTCAATAAATCTCATAACAGTTATGGTCTCTGGTTGTAACAGTTGTTTTATGTACTTGTTTTAAGTCTTTAAAAAAATAGAAAAAAGGATGTGTTGACGAGTCGGCAAAAACAACTTCAAATTACAGTTGTTTTTACAGTAACTCAAATTGTCGGATTTTTTTGTTAAAAAAACACTTCTAGACGTAAAAATGGTAAAAATAGTTTGGTAATAATTTCTGCTGCATCTGACACTTCCAACTCGTTTAACACATCCGTTTTCTGGACTTTTTTTCAAAACGACTACAAAAAATAATTGTTTGAGGTTTTTAATACAAAACAACTGAAATTGTAGTTTACAAAAGTACTACTTACTAGTAGTAACTGCAATACTTTTCTAAGTGCATTTTTGAAATTACTTTATTTAGTATTTATTAGTCGAAAATTTACTCTAACATTTATAACAATTTATTTTTTGTTCAATTTTCTCAAAAAACAATAAAAAATCGTAATTTTAAAAATTAAATATCTCTTGACATGATCTCTTAAAACGAAGAATGCTACTTTGTTCTACGAACAAAAATTGAGTTTACGTATCTCGGCGTTTTGGTGTTAATTTCACGTACTTACACACACCCCAATTCAAGCAAGTTTAGGTTGTGTTAAAATGGTGACAAAATCGGGTAATGTACATACTTAAAAAATTATGACAGTAGATTCCATTACAAAAGACAGTTAAAATAACTAAATTGATTAACAACTACAAAAAACGGTAAAAAAACAACTTCAAATTACAGTTGTTTTTACAATAACTCCAATTATCTGAATTTTTTTATTAACAAAAAAAATTACTTCTAAACATCAAAAACGGTTAAAATTGTTTGATAATAATACCTGCTGCATCTGACACTTCCAAATCGTTAAACCTATCGGTTTTTCTAAAAATTTTTAGAAAATTATAAGTTTTTTTATAGACTAAAAACAACTACATAAAACAATTGTAACTACAATGTAATAATTTTTTGTATTTATTTTTTAAAACCACTACAAAAAATAGTTGTTTGAGATTTTTCATACAAAAAACAACTGAAATTGTTGTTGAAAATAATAACTACTACTTACTTCACAAATGACCGTCATGTAGTAACTGCAATAATTTTCTAAGTGTGGAATTTCATTCCTCTTTATTTAGAACTTTAAAAACCGTTAACACGAAAATCCTAGCTGATCCTGCTTTCGAGTTATTGCTAAATAATTGCAATGTTCGACAACAAACACCTCCCAGTGAAATATCTAAGTTATTCTTACAGATTTTGGTCTCCTGATTCCAAATCTATCATCCAATTTTTTCTAGCACGTACCGTTTTTGAGATATTCGCTGTTAAAAAGTCAAAAACCCTGTCTACTGTTACAGGTTTTTTCAAAAATATAACTTGATTTCATATAAAATGGACCTCCTGATTCCAAAACCTCAATCCAAATTTTTACAAAATGTTCCGTTTTCGAGATATTCGCGTTTGAAAATTTTTCCAGACGCGAAAATATCGAACGGGAATATCTGGAAAACGGAACATGCTAGAAAAATTTGGATTGCAGTTTTGGAATTGTATTTATTTTATTTTTTTTTCTTTTTTATTCGAATTCTCAATAAAATAAGTTAACTTTTGCAAGAAATCCGGTCTCGATACGATTAAGGATACCATCAGGACATTATATGGAATTTTAAAATGTCCTTTTTTCAATATTGAAAAAGTGTGTGTTAAAGTTATTCATAATATTTTTTTATTCGATTTCCCGATAAAATTACCAAGAAATCCGGACTCGATACGATCAGGGATACCATCAGAAAATTAAAAGGAATCTCAAAATGTCCTTTTTTCGGTTTTAGCCTTAAGTGTCCGAATTTTGCAAAAAATTTCCTGCTGAAAGCCAAGATGTAAAGAAGACACCCCAACAAAGAGAACCTGGGGTTAAAATCCAATGAGTATATCCAGAAATATTTGCAAAAGAAAAAAATTTCGGTTTAGAGGGCTCCACAAAAACTGAAAATGCCTATATTTAGAAAAGGCGATTTGATAAAATTTTGCTGATGTCAGATTCGTCTTTAGGTGGCAAAAATACTTGAGGAAATGTGTTTTTTTTTTTAATTTCAATAAAAAATCATAAAAATTGGTACAAAAAATTGTATAAAAAAAATATGCAAATTTGGTTCAAAACTTTGGATTATTTTGGAATAGGGTTATATAGTCGCAACAAAAAGTCGACTTTTCGACTTTTTTCTATTTCTAAAAGGTCGATTTTTCGACTTTTTTCAAATTTTAAAAAGTCGACTTTTCGACCTTTCGACTTTTTAAAAAGTCGACTTTTTTCGAATTTTCGACATTTTCGACTTTTCGACTTTTTCGACTTTTCGACTTTTTTCGACTTTCTTCGACTTTTTAACTTTTTTCGACCTTTTCCAACTTTAAAAAGTCGATTTTTTTGTAAATAAAAGTTTAGTTTTGACTTGTTGTAAGCATTTAGGTGCTATTTTTTATACCCTCCACTTTGTCATTCCGTGTGTAACGCATCGAAATATCGGTCTAGGACCCCATAAAGTATATATATTATTGATCAGTGATCCATTCTAAGACATTCTAGCGATGTCCGTCTGTCCGTCCGTCTGTGGAAGACACGATACAGTCCAAAGTAAAAGCGCTAGACTCCTGAAATTTGGCACGAAGATGTCTCATGGTATTGGGCTGGTTAAGTTCGAACATGGGCAAAATCGGTTCAGGGGGAAAAAAGTTCCCCTCTTAAGAACTAAAAAAAACTCTAAAAAAAGCCATTTTTTAATGGTTTTTTGTACTTTTGCTTAGCAAACGAAACATTGTTATGTCAAAAGAAGGTTATAGTCTTGCAGTTGGATCCAGGGAGGTTGTGTCCAACCAACTTTACCCCCCCCCCCCAAAAAAAAAAAGACGCCCCTGTTTTTTTTTACGTGTTGGAGGGTATAAAAGATTCGGCACAGCCGAATTTAACACTCTCACTTGTTTTGGTTGTATTTTATTTATCAAAAAAAGTCGAAGAAATCGAAAATGTGGAAAAGGTTGAAAAAATCGAAAGCAAAAGAGTCGACTTTCTATTTATAGAACCCTATCACTGAGGTGTTTACAATAATCAAAAATATTAGTAAGTATTGCAGTTAACACTTTCTAACTCATGAATTTGGCATTGACATTTTTGCTTCACATACAAAATAGATGGAAACACCAATAGCTTCGAAAAAGTCGAAAGCAAAAGTCGACTTTTCGACTTTTTAAGAACAAAAAAGTCGATTTCGACTTTTCGACTTTTTCATACAAAAAGTCGATTAATCGACTTTTAAACTTTTCGACTATAGAAGCCTATTTTGGAAATATTTCTGGATATACTCGATGGATTTTAACCACAGGTTCTCTTTATTAGAGTGTCTTCTTTACATCTATGCTTTGAACAGGAAATTTCAAAGCAAAGAAAATATGTCAAAAAAATAACTTCCTTATAATGTCCTGATGGTATCCTTGGTCTGGACACGATACTCCAGACTTCTTGCTAAAGTTAGGAATTTTTTGGGAATTCGTATAAAAAAATATAAATAACGTTAATATACACTTTTCCAATATTAAAAAAATTGCCGGTTTTGAGGGCTTGGTTTACAAAAAATAAAAATGGCTATATTTTGAGAAGGCGTCTTGATACAAATTTTCTGATGACATATTCGTAATTAGGAGGTCAACATAATTTTGAAAATGTACCCTTGAAGTCTGAAAAAAATTTGATTTTTATAGAGTAGTGTAATCAGGGATATTCTATGAGAATTTCGATAAATTCCAGATTTTATCGAAATTTTTTTTTTATATCATAAAAATCTTTGTTAAAGTAGCTTGAAAAGTTTAAAAATTAAGCAGATGTCATATAATGTAATTGCTTCCTGAAATTTATATACAGTTTAAATAAAATTTAATTTAAAAAAATAACACAACATAATCCAAACCCCGACTAAATAACAGTGTCGTTCGACCTTTCAATTTGTCTTTAAAAAAAATTATAATAAAAGTGCAAAAATAGCATATTTGCAAAAGCCAATGTGTGACCCATTTTAAAAAGGAGTGCGATAATTTACAGTATAGAAAAACACCAATTTGAGAAAAAAAAAAATTTAAAAATATGTGATAAAAATTTGGTATATTATAAAAAAAAAATAAAAAAACCTTTGTTTAAATCAGGTCACATAACTCCTTTTTTTTACAATAACTGAGAAAGCATTTAGCCAAAATATAAACGCAAATATGGCTAGACAAACATGTACGAATTATTTTGAAAACGCTTTAGAAATTCCAGTCGACAAAACTATAAATTAAATGTACTAAACAGAAAACAAAAAAAATAGTTAATATTATTACTGCGATTAGATCAAATTATAAAACAAAATTTAGGGGAGTTTCATTTCAATAAAAATTACACAGTACAACACTGAAAAAAATTACGCGGTTCCGATGATTGATTCTGGTAGATGAAACCAAAAAAAATTAAATATACGTGTGTCGGCGTTTTGCAAGGTCACATGGGAATTTTATTTTAAAAACGGTTAAAGTTTCCCAGCTGTGGCCTATTCTTGCAATATATCGGTATATAAAAATATGTTCTCTTTACATCAGAGGTGTATGGTGAGTTTAGCAACTTTGTAGAAAATATTATGGCAAATATTTTTGTGGAACATATTAACCCTCTAACTCCCTCTCATAACGGTATTTTTTGGCTCTATTCTAACAAATCGTTGAAAACTCTCCGATAGAGGGGGAGGGCGGGTCTAAAATGTTCTACAAAAATGTTAGCCATAAAATTTTACTACTAAATTTTAAAGTTCATAAAAATTAAAAAAAAACTTTGACAAAAAAAATTTTGTAAAAAGAAACATTTTGGAAAAAAAATCGGCAAAAATTATAAAATTATTAAAAAAGATATGGCTCAAATACAATACCAAGCTGCTCAAAGCATCAACATGTATTAACAATACATAAGTCTATTTCAATCAATGTCATTGCCGGTTTAAGAAATTGATAGCATTATTAAAGATATTTATTCCATTTCATTAGCATTAATAAATGAATTTCAATTGATGTTTTTTGAATTATAATTGAAGCTTCGAATTTTCATTGGAATTTTCGAAATACAAGTAGAATCTTCGAATTTAAATAAGAATTTATGAATTACAAATGGATTCTTTTAATTATAAATAGAACTATTAAATTTCAATTGGTCTTTTATAAATTGCATCTGTAAATGGTGTAGTTACCCTGCAGGAAGTGATAGGTCCATAACCCGGACCCAAAACACCTTAGAAACACATCACAGCTGATCCCACCATTTTCGGAGCATACGAATTTTGTAAAAAAAATTCCTAATAGCGTTTTTAATGAATTTTTTACTCGTAAACGCAAAAAAATAGTAGTAACAAACTATTTTGTAAACGGGAATTTGTAACGTGCCGTTACAAGGAAAACACTTTTCCATATACCTCATCACTCTACTTGTACCCATACCCAATATAGAGTTGTTTGTTTGATAGTTATTAATAACAAATAGTTAATTCTATCTCGCAATTCTCGTTGAGTTGGTCAAATTGTTATTTATAATGACAAAGTTTGGCTGACCAGAACAACGAGGATTCAGTTGGAGTTCGTGTTATATTTCGTACTGCAGACGTTGTATAACCGTAAGCCGACAAGATTCCTGTTCCCGACTCCGCCGTATGCCGTAGTTGGTCCGTAGATTATACGAACGCCGATTATTGTTCGTATATACTTTGTAGCTTGATAGTATATTACTAACCCGAACGCCGATTATTGTTCGTATTAGAAATTTTTAACTTTAGCTAAACTTTATTGAAGTTTTCTCTAAAAAATAAATAAACGAATAAGGAGGATGTCATCAATTTAAGAACTTTTATATTGAATTATGCCTAGTTTCTTCTTATTTGTAGCAGACGAACGACGTTTGTCGTACCGAAACTGGACTTTAATTTTTTTAGTACCGTCGAGGGCGAAAAAGTACTTTTATGGTTGAGCTCCAGTACCATTTCAAAATTCCGATTTTCCATCCCTGTTAGACGCCGTATTTACTTACACGAACGCCGTTTATTGTTCGCCTTTAATTTGTAGTTTGAAAGTATCTTACTAACCCGAACGCCGATTACTGTTCGTATTGTCACGAACACCGTTTATTGTTCGTATATATTTTACTAACACGAACGCCGTTTATCGTTCGTGTTCACTTCGTAGCTTTGCATTACTTCAGTAACCCGAACGCCGTTTATCGTTCGTTTTACTCAGTGGTATTAAATTAACCTTTTCAACCGAAACGCCTGTTATAATTCGTATTGGCAATCTTATAAACATACACGAACGACGTGTTTTGTTCGTGTCTACTTTATAACATTGAACAAATCCTTGAGAGCCTGCAACCAACGCCGTGATTGCCGACGACCTTGAAGTGAATCGTCATTGCCGAAGACGATCGAGGAGCCGATTGAATTTATATTAGCTTAAGTAGTATAAGACGACTAGGTTAAGATCTTGGTAATAAAGTTGTGTGCGAGATAAGATCGTACTTTTGTAGTTAAACTACAAAAGCATTCGTCTTTTATTTATTCAAAGGAAGCAGACCTTTGCCGAACCTGGACAGACTGAGCTCTATCCTAGCTGGAAAATAAAACTGCATCACAAATTTTGGAAACTTAGAAATTGTTTTTTAAATTTTTTGTTGTTATTCTAAAACGCAAAAAAAAATTCTCAAATTTTATTTGTTCGAACGGAAAATTAAAAAAAAAAACGGACTTTTTTTCTTTCAAAAAACATTTATGATGGAAATTTTAACTACAAAACGCAAAAAATTGTGTCTGGGACTAGAAAATTTTGTTCCGAGACTTGGTAAAAATAGCAATATTTGGTTTTTGTCCTATTGTCTCCGGTCACGTGATTAGTTTTTTTGAGACAGTTCAGTGATAAGCCAATTATCATCTGTCACGTGATAGGTATTTTAGTGATATGTCCCGTTTTCACCAATCCAGGATAGGTGATTTCGGATCGAGAGACACACTTTTCCTCTGGGGTAGGTTAGGTTAGGTTGTAAGTGGCTGCTGACGTTTTACGTCAACACACGTAGACTCTGAGGTCCATTGTGATACCACGGGATCGTAATAGGTTTCCCTACTAGTCCCTGTCGTTAAACCAGTTTGAGCTTCTTATGAAACTCCTTAGATGTTGAATTTTGACATCCGACAAATCAGAAAGATCGTACAGCTCCCTAGATCCCAGTGAAGCAAGTCTCTGACCAGAAAGTGCCGGGCAATGGCAAATAAAGTGTTCGATAGTTTCCAACTCCTCTTCATCCATGCAACTTCGGCAAAAGTCATTCGACGGCACATTTAACCGCTCTGCGTGCTTCCCTATAAGACAGTGTCCGGTAATTATAGAAACCACCGTCGAAATCTCTCCTCTTGGAAGCGATATCAGCTCACTTGTGCGCCCCTGATTAAGAGAAGGCCAAATCAGTCGTGTTGTCTCACACGTCCATCCATTTGCCCATCTTTGATTAGTCTCCGTCGCTGAACAAAGCCGTAGGTTTTGCTTGCAAGTTTCTAGAGGCATACCAACACATTCCAATTCTGTTGGAACCTGTAAGGTAGTTCCTAGTCTTGCAAGCTCATCGGCTTTGCAATTCCCTGGAATGTCTCTGTGCCCTGGGACCCATATGAGTCGTATGTTAAACTGCTTGGCCATCTCATTTAAAGACGTGCGGCAGTTAAGGGCAGATCTTGTTTTCAGAAACATTGAATCAAGGGACTTGACCGCGGCTTGACTGTCAGTATAGATGTTGACTGCGGTTGTAGACAAGACATTGCAGCTCAACCAGTCAGCCACTTCCTTTATTGCCAGCATCTCTGCCTGGTAAACACTGCAATGATCTGGCAATCTACGAGCTAGGCTCAATCCAAGCTCTTCCGAATAGACCCCAAAGCCCACTTACTCCTCTGGGGTAACAAGCATAAAGGTCAGATAATACCATTAAAAATTTTTTAATTTTAAATTCACAAGAAAAAAATATGTTGTAACTAAAATTGAAAAATGAAATGAAACTCCCCATAAAAATATTAATTAAAACAAACAAAAAAAATAAATAATAATAATAAAAAAAAAATCCTTACGAATCAACTTTCCAAACTATCAAATGCGCAGCATTATCACTAGCATCAGTTATAGATCTTTCTTGTCCTGCAGTAAGAACAAAACACAAAGCAATTAACAAAATTGGTTATATGTATATTCTCATACATATATATGGAGCTATCCAATTTGTAAACTTAAAAACAACCCATTTACCAATAAAACACTCCAATTGGAAGTTAATGAAATTACTTACTTATGCGAAAATCAATATAACCTTCACCACCACACATAACCAACATATCGGGTCGTTTATTGGTAAATTGTAATTGAGCGCTATTATTTTGACGCAATGGTACTGAAACGAAAAACTTAACAGCATCACGATGACCATGAAAAGACAATTGAGCATTGGCCATACAACACAGAGGCAGTTGAGTACTTGGATCATCTGAAAGAAGATAGAGAATTGTAAAGGGAGTAGTTAGATCATTGTTGCATATTTTTCGTGTTTACAGAAGGGTTGACAACACCAATTTCGATAATACCGATTTCTTAGAAATTCGAGAAAATCACTCACAGGTATAGACAACCCTAATTTACAATAGATCACTTACTTAATTTTCCTTGACCCTCACTTAGGGGAACAGAGATTATAACACCATTACTTGTACCAATCCATAGACGATTACAAGATACCATTAGAGCAGTAATGCGTACAAATGAGAAACCCAATTTACCAGTACCCAACATTTTCGATACGTATGGTTCTATGTCTACATCCTGTTTGTGTTCAAAAGTGTATGTGTTGTACAGACGTAATGTGGAATCCAATCTGGTGAAAATTAAATTTTTTAATGCTTTGTATTTTTTTTTTTTATAAATTGTGTAAATCACTGTTTCACTAATCGAAAGAGATCAATTGTAATATGAAGATTCTATTTGTAATTCAAAGATTCCATTTGTAATTCGAAGATTCAAATTGTAATTCGATGATTTCATTTGTAAATCAAAGATTCTGCTTGTAATTCGAATATTCCATTTGTTATTCGAAAATTTAATTTGTATTTCAAAGATTTCAATTGTAATTCGATTAAGATTAATTGAAACTCAGTTTTCGAGTTGCAATTGGAGTCTTTGAATTACAATTGGAGTTTTCGACTTACATATGGAATGTTCGAATAACAAGTAGAATTTTCGAATTGTAAATTGAATCTTCAAATTAAAAGTAAAATCTTTGAATTTCAAACGGGAAAAAATATCATCAAATTAAAAATAGAATCTTCGAATTACAATTGACTTTTTTCAAATTACATCTGTAAATAGTGTAGATTTCAGTGACTGAAATTACACAGTACAACACAAACAAAAATTACGGGGTTCCGACGATGTATTCTGGTAGAGGAGACCAAAAAAAAACAAGTAAGAAAATTATAGTCGGCCAAGACCGACCATATAATACCCTACACCAGAGTTTCCCGGAAAATGGGTCCCAACTTCAAACATGGACTGATTAGATCTATATTTTGTCAAGTCTTTAATAAGTGTAAAAAGCACTCACTTATCAAATTTGAGTGGAATAGGCTTCTTTTTGTTGACAATAAATAGCTTCAACTGAATATCGGGTAAAATTTCCACATGGTACCTAAGTCCAAAAATGGTCCGATGATAATCAGATTTGATAAAGTTATTAAAGTACGCGTTTAACATGCACAAACAGAATTTTAATTAAATGTTTTCTATTTCATGAAATTTGAGAGATTTATGTGAAAATCGGGAAGGTGGTTTGTATGGGGGTAGGGTTGCCAGATTTGAAATAGGGAATAACAGTACATTTGGTCTCAAAAAACAGTACATTGCAAATAAAAACAGTACTTTTTCAAAAGTCTTATTTTATATCAAACTACAAAAACTTAGCCCTTTTACCCTGGTTTTAAACAGTTTTCAGCCAAAACGAGCATAAAAGATTGTTTACAGAACGGGGGAACATTTTAGGTAAACCGTCTCAAATTTATTCTATTTTTTTTATCAGTGTTGAAAAAAATTGCTGATTGACTTTTTGGAGCTTGTGGTAGTTGCCACGATATCTTACTTGTAAAACTTTTGTAGTCTATGCTTTCGCTTAACTAAAACGCCGATCTTCCTATCAAAAACCATAGATGGGACTAATTAATTAAAGGGACCAATTAATTGATGGTTTAATTACCATTTAGTTGATGTCAATGGTAATGAAATGTTTTTCATTACCATTGGTTGTATCAATTGTACCAATTAAATTACTTATCAATTTAATTACTAATGAAAATTAAAAAAAAAAATTACCATTGCTATGGCATCACTTAAAAAAAATAAATACCATTAGTAAAAGTCGTCACAATATTGTCAAAATCGTTAATATTTGGAAAAATCTGTTGTTTTTTGTTATATGGTGTTTTAGTTTTTCACATTTTATAAACCAAACACACGTTGATTGCCTTTGTATAACACAATATTTGAAATTTTTATTTGCATGTTGTTTTTTGTCTTTAACATTTTCATATTTTTTTTGTAAAACGTACTTTGATGTTTAAATTTGTAACTTTTCAAAAAAACAAAAATGTGCAAACCAATGGTTTTGAAACCAATTATAATTGGTGTTTTTCAACAATTGGTGCATTTCATTACGATTAGTAATTATTTTTTTCAATTAAAAAAATTTAATTACCATTAAATGGTAATGAACATTTTTTCATTACCATTGATATCAACCAATGGTAATTAAATTTCAATGGTAATGAAAAATTCCCACCTATGTCAAAAACATATGAAAAAACCCATAAAACAGTGTTTTTTTTAAAACACAACTTTAAAAAGCAAACGCGAAAAAGGTATTATTGCACTCAAACAAAGGCCTAACTAAATTTTGGAAAAATGTTTTTTCCCCACTATTTAGTAAAATTTAATAAAAATTTTGGAAATTTCTTTGATAATTTGCAACCAATTAGTTCATCATATTTATCTTAGAATTGATGAAGTTTTTTCTTCAGGTTTAGTAAATTTTATGCAATTTGAGGGAAATTATTTTTTCAAAACTGTTCAAAAAATTTCTAAAACTAAGCCAGAATGAGAAAAAAGTGTTCATTGCCGGTTCTAAGAATCTCTAAAGAATCTCCGGTCCTCTTTCAATATATGGACTCCTAAATTTGAATCTAAAAATTCGAGCATTTCCCAAATTTTAAAAATGCTCATTTCTCAGAAAATTTTGCCGAAACAAAAAAAAGGCCAAATACATTTTTGTAGTTCTTTACACGACCGTCTTAATCCCTACGTGTAATAGTTTTTTTAATTATCCCGTTAAGATTCTAAAGACCCTTTTGGGCCTTTAAATTCCCGTATGTTAAAAACTAAGCAAGGTAGAGCGAAATGGGCAAAGATGTTGAATCAAAATCTATGACGATCCTTAATAGACCCAATGGGACTGGGCCTAAGGTGGTCTGTACCAATGGGTTCCGAACCTAATCAATAAAATAAATTTTTTCCCATTTTTTAGTTTTTTCTTATTTTTCAGAAAAATTTGGACGAAAAGAAGGAAGACATGGCAATGGAGCTAAATCATTATTGAATTTAGTTAAATTTCCCACTTTTTAAATAATTTTTCTTTTTGAGTGTGGTATAAAATTTTATTGCATTTAATTGCTCCTTTTTAAAAATTGGCTTAAAATTTTGTCAAATATGAAACATTTTTCGAAAAATGTTACATTTTGGTAATGAGTATAAAAAAACAGTACAAAAACAGTACACGCTTTAAAAAACAGTACTTTTGCGTACTGTTTTAGGTGGTGTGCATAAAACAGTACTTTTTATAAAAAACAGTACATGTACTGTTTAAAACAGTACGAATGGCAACCCTATATGGGGGCTACAAGAAGAACTGGTCCGATTTCTTTAAAACTCGGAATGGTGATTTGGGTGGATGAAACATGATTACCTGCCAAATTTCGAAAAGATACCTATTAAAATGCGGCTATTAGAGTCATTTGAGCCAAAACTAAAGAGGACCTTTGTATGGGGGCTATGTCTAAATATGGACCGATTTTTTCCAATTTCAATAGGCTTCGTCCTTGGGCCAAAAGAGGCTTAAGTTTCAAATTTCAAGTCAATTGATTAAGAATTGCGACCTCTATCGTGTTTACACCGTTTACATGGACAGACAGACGGACGGACGGACAGACGGACATCGCTAAATCGACTCAAAAAGTGATTCTAAGTCGATCGGTATACTTAAAAGTGGGTCTAGGACCAATATTTCGGATAGTTACAAACATCAGCACAAACTCATTATACCCTGTACCACAGTGTGGTGTAGGGTATAAAAAGATATACGTGTGTCGGTGGTTTGCAAGATCACATCGGAATTTTATTTTAGAGACGGTTGAAGTTTCCCAGCTTTGGCCTGTTCTTACAACATATCGGTGTATAAAACTATGTTTTCTTTACATATGAGGTGAAGGATATGTTTAACAACTTTGTAGAAAATGTTTTGGCAAATATTTTTGTATATATATTATGTCCTTTATTTATTTAAATATCAATGGGAATACATTTCTGACTACTAAAAATACTTAAATAAAGTTCAGTGTGAACATAGGGCGTCAACAAATTCTCTCCATCTAATTCTATCTCTGGCAATTGTTTTTGCTTGATTCCAAAAACTATTGCCATATTAATTCCTAATAACGGTATTTTTTTTGGCTCTATTCTAACAAATCGTTAAAAACACACCAAAAGAGGAGGGGGGGGGGGGGGGGGGGGGTGGTGATGAAATATTTTACAACATTGTTGGCCATAAAATTTTATTATGTATGTCAGAACACACCAAAGCCCAAAACTTAACACAAAAACCAGTCAAATTCAAGGTTGCCCCTTAAGGGTTAATTTAATTGCCAATCTTGACTATCAGCCTTGCCATAGAAAAATAAAATAAATTTAAAATAGACTTTTAATTTTATTTCCATAAAAATTGTTTTTGTTTTCTAAATCGACTTCAAAAATTGTATGGAAAATTTAAAATAAAACTCCCTCACATAACTGTAATTTTTGGCTCTATTCTAACAAATCGTATAAAACACCCCTAAAAAGGGGAAGGGCGGGGATGAAATGTTCTACAAAAATACTGGGCATAAAGTTTTACCATATACAGTGGGTAAAAAAAGTAGTCGGACACTCATAACCTCTATTTCTTTCATTAAATTTTGTGGTTAAAATTCATGAAATTCCAAAATATGTTAGTACCATTTGAAAGATGGTTTTTCACACTTTTAGAATCAGTTGTTCTTGAATCAAAATGATAGCTAAGTTTTTTGCAAATCAGCGAAAACTAAAATAACTTGTAAAATCACCTCAAAAAAGAACTCGGACACTCATTAAATACTTCCAGATTCCGCTTAATTCTAAATAAAATGGCCAAAGCTGGGAAACTTTAGCCGCCTTTAAAATAAATCCGATCCGATCCGATGTGATCTTTCAAAACGCCGACACACGTGTATCTTTTTTTGGTCTCCTCTGCCAGAATCAATCGTCGGAACACCGTAATTTTGTAAAAAGTTTGAAATTGTTGTACTGTGTTATAAAACAAATTCTTTAACAGATCTCTGTATGAACATTTAATTATTTTTTTTATTAAATACAATACCTTATTGAAACCCATACACCAGCACCTGTTGCAGCCATTTGTCGCACTTGGCTCTCTTTGCGCGGATGAGCGTCCAGCGAATGGATAATATTTAATGAGACTGGATCTACAATAAAGATCTTGTTGCGATGAGCGGCCCAAATGCGTTCACCAGCCACACAGAGGCAACGTATCGAATGATTGCGATCACCTAGCGTCACCAGGTGATAACTATTCAGATCCCATTGGCCGTCTGTTTGGCGGCGGAACACGGCTAATTGTGCATTTGCAAGGGCCACAACAACGCGTGACTCAACATGAACTATCGCTAGGACGGCATCGGGCAAATGAACCTTATGCAAACACTCATGCCAACGACCAACAGCACTGTGGACGTACAACCAATTATCCTGAGCACCCAACCACATTGTGGGACCCACCGAACTCATAATGGGTTCTTGACGATCTTTAGTTCCCAATATGGGATTAATAGGTTTAGAAAAGGGTAATTGTTGGCTTAACGAAGAATTGTAGTTATTATTGCTGTTGCTGTATTGCACTGACGCATCTGAGCTTGTGTTGGTGGTTGTTGTAGTAGTATCTGTAGCATCACTTTGAAGACGTAGAGGAGCACCGGGTATGGGTTGACGTATTTTAATTTCATTAACATTTCCTAATGGTTCTATGGGTATAGATCCGTTTTGCTCATTTGATTTTTCCGTAGCTTCTTTAGCTTTTTCTTCAACGGGAGTTTCAGCATTAACCTCTAAAGCTTGTTCATTATGTGTATCAGCAGTATCTTTGGTATTACTATTTGGATCAGTTTTAGGTCTAACACGAACAAATTCTACCTTGCCAAAACCTTCACTACCTTCTCCAGGCCTCTCCAACATTTCACCGGCTTTAATAACTTCTGAGTTTTCAAGTAAGGCGTAATCTTTTTCCATGGCACCGGGCACCGAAGCAATGCACAACAAATGAGAGGCACAAATCGGAAATACATCTAATACCGTGGCCGATTGGTTGGCATCTACCACTGTAACAGTACTGGCGGCATGAGTACTTGTGCAAATCCAAACATAAGAAGTCAATTGTGTTTCAGGTTCTAAATTTTCCATACTGCATCGTGTAATTTGACGATCTAATGCTTCGGCCGAATGTTCAGCTGTGGGACTAGTTATTTCAGCTATTTTTGCTGTCGAACGTGGAGCATATGGAGAATTAGATGGTATTATTGATTGACCATTCTTTGTAAATCCACCATTTAGATTAACCCCAGCCGCACAGAACACTTTCATATGGGGTGAAGCTTCGGCTAAGGGATTACAATAAACCGGTACTGGTACTCCACCAGAATGACGAGATTGTTGTTCTTTTTCTGCTTTATTACCAGGTAAACTCCAACCGTACGCATGTAAACGACCATCCTCTTTCTGGACATGAGCACGCAATTGTCGATATTGTTCATTACGTCTGGATCTGGCTCTTTCAGAGGTGCCCTCTTCGGCATAATCTTTATTAGCTAAAGCATTAGCTAAGCCAGCACTAGCTGGATGTTGAGGTCCATCACGACCAGTTATGGCAAGGCGACTGTCGCTATTTCTACTGGGAGATCCATGAGAGTGAGATGGGCTTGAGTAGCGAAACATAGGACCCCCTCCTTGTCCATCAGCTCCACGTTCTTGTGGGCGATTAGTGGGCCTACATGGGGGAAAAATACATCAGATTAATATGAAATAATTGGATTAATAAATTAAAATTGAGATTCATCAACAAATTTCTTGAAAACGTTTATATTAAAAAAAAAAAGTAAAAAATAATTAAATTTGACATGGCCGAATCCATGAATGCCCACCACAATGCAAAAAATACTTTTTAGTGATTTAAATTTTTTAAAGTTAAAAATACTGTACAAAATATATGTATGGGTTGGGTCCATAAAGATGTTGGATTCCAACGAGTCAGGTTTGCCGAGCAGTTGAATAAGTGTGGTACGTTATGTGCAGATTCTCCACATACGGGGCACGTATTGGGTATTGTCGGGTTAATTTACTACCAAATATTACTAAGCCAACTACAATACCCGCATCTTAATTTTGCCAGTACCAATCTTGTTATTTGTTGGCAGACTTCTCTCTTCTTCTGCTATAGGTGGGGAACGGCCCTAATGTAGGATATTCACTCGGTAGTTTGCTGTTGTCGATTCTACAGTTTCCCTGTAAATTTCAGTTAGAGTTGCCTGGCATGAGAATCTAGCTGCTGGATATCCATCTCTTAACACCGAAGATCTTTTGAAATGTCTCGGCGGATTATTAATTTCCGTAAAGTGATGGTTCGGATAATCCCTTCGATGACATGCCAGAAGGAACTGTTTTGCCAGCATGTGGCGAAGATTCTTTAGGAGACGAAGATTCTTCCGGCTAAGGTACATAGCCGGAAGAATCTTCGTCTCCTGAAGAATCTTCGTTTTCTGAGGACATCTGAAGGCAGCCCGCTACGGTTCCTAGGACTGCATTATGACAACTCTGAAGCTTCTTTCACTGCGTTTCGCTCACACTCGGAGACCACACCGGCACTGCGTAGTTTACCGATGAACGGCCAATAGTTTTATAGGTAGCTAACAAGGTTTCTTTGTTCTTACCCCAAGTGCTGCCGACTAACGACTTGAGGACCACCTTGTTTCTACTGCGCAATGTATTCCACATTGCAGTGGCATGCGCCTAGGATGAATACAAACTGTCAAATGTTACCCCAATAATAATAATATATAATAGTTTTGATAACATGATCAATTATTTTTATTTATTCTTTCTATTTATTTACAACTCATTTTTAATAAATTCCACCTAACCGAGAACTGGTAACAATGACCGTCGTCTCGTTGTAGCGAAAAAAACCAAGGGTTCTGGTGGGAATCGAACCCACGACCCCCACGTTGAAAGGCTAGCACGCTACCAACTAGCCTACGGGGGCCCCTTGTTACCCCAATATTTTGGGGTGGTTCAGTGCCGGAATGTTGAACATCCAGTTCCAGTTGCACCTCTTTCGTCCACGTGGTAAAGAGCGTCGCCAATGATTTAGCGGGGGAAAGGTGCATGTTTTACATTTAGTTCACCAACCAGCTCTTGATAGTGTTGGGGAGACTGTAGTTGGGGACTTCTCCGAAAAGGGTGGTGTGACTGACCGTGTCAAAAGCTTTTGACAAGTCTAGCACGACCATCATTGAGTGCTGACAAGGCTTACTGTGATTCAGTCTATTGCTTAGTGGTAATTGCAGTTAAAGCTGTTGTTGTACTATGCTGCTTTCGGAATTCGTGCTGATGTGTTGGTGCTGTGTGAGACTGGGAAGGAGAAGTACCTCAAGTGTCTTCTGTTTTCGCGACTGGTGACACCATGGAGATTGGCCTGTAGGATTCCCCTTGGTTCACGTTTTCGTGGGTTTTAAAACCGGGACCACTCTACCAATTTTACAGACTTCGGGTATAACCGGAATGGTTAGCGACAACTTGAAGACTTTGGTCATGTACTTGACTACCGGCACGTCCAAGTCCTTAAGCATCAGCATCAAAATTCCGTAGGGGCCTAACGCTTTGGATGAGTTCTCGTTTTTGATGGTATCTGTTACTTTACCCGACAGAAAAAATGTTGATGCGTCAATGACTGGAAGGTATTGTACTTTCCTGACAACACTTCGTTTTGCCTAATCTCTCTCGGAGTGCTCTATAAACTGGCAGTCGAAACATGCCACGCACCGCTTAGGGTCCAATAACGTGTTGTTGCTGATGGTTATTGCGACCATGTCATTTACCTTCGTGGGATGTGAGAAAGCTTTGACTTTTGATCACTGTTTACTAGCTTCGAAGCTGAGGTTGCAGGTCTTCAGGTGATCTATCCACTTGTTCCTTTTGTACTCGTTGGTTAATTTTCTGATCTCCAAATTCAGTTGGCCAAGTCTAGGATCGCTAGGGTTGCTCCTACGAGTATCGTGACGCTCATCGGCGAGTCCCGCCGCCTCTGCTGGGAATTTTGGTCTGACTATTGGAATTCGACCAGCAGGAATAAAGCAAGCGACTGTTACAGTGACGATTTTTCCAAACAACTTCTCAAACACTCAAAAAAATTTTACAATCGAAAAAATGTTACACTAAAAAATTTTACACTCAAAAAATGTTTTTTTGTACAAAAATAACTAAAAAAGATTTTACTTAAAATACAATTTTTGTAGTCAGAATTTAAAAAAAAAAATATTTTTTTGGGCATTGTGGAGTGTATTTATGGATTCCACCGAGTCAAATTGAATCTTTTAACTGTTTTTTAATATACTTAGAGCGGATTACTCAATGAAAAGTTAGCTGCTAACTGCCGATTTAACGGAGCCCAATGTCAAAATTTGTTTAAAAAAGTTGAATTTAACGGAGAGTTATTTTATAACGGAGCATTGAGTAATCTAGCCTTTTCAGCAAAGTCGAATTTTATACTTTTAGTGCCAGTAACACAAAAGATTTAACCGGAAGATAAATTGGGCTTGGTGTTAACCGGAGTTTATAGATGTCAAATTTGTATGGGATTAACCGGAGGTTACGCTAACTTTGATTTTACTGGATATTCTGTTAACCGGCATTAATCGATTCTTTTTTAATACAATTGTTTTTAGTTAAAAAAAACTTTAAAGTTTGTATTTTTTTATAAATAAATCAAAAAAACGTTCAACTTACGTAAATAGATTACTAAAATATTTCCATATACTTTGTTTAGACTTTTTATCCAAATTATCCACTGTCCGTGTGGCTCTTAAAATTTCTGTAAGACGTACAGCTTCTTGTAGTTCCATTAAACGTTCTTTATATTGATTACGTTCCATGAGAACCATAGCCATTTCTACACGTGTAAAACGTTTACGTTGAGCCAATGGTACATCATTCTCCTCTTGATCATTGTCATCTGAAAATAAGAATAAATGTTAATCACAGCGGTATTAAAATCTCATTTTATAAACAATTTACTTTGTTGTTTAACTTGTTCTTTGGTTTTCTTTAATTCATCTTCCAGTTCTTGGACTTTATTACGCAGTTTATTACGGGATTGTTGCATTGCATTAAGTTCTTCACGCAATATTTCAATTTCTCCAGTTAATTCATCGACTCTGGCTATCAAATCATCTTTGACAATGTTAAGAGCATTCCTAGAGAAGATATTTATGTTAGTAATTGTTTTGAGTTATTTTGAAAGAAATCATGAAATCATACTTAGTAGCCAATAGCTCATTGTTTTCCATAATGAGATTTTCCACTTCTTTGCCCATTCCTAAAAGAAAATTAAATATTTAAAATTATAGAAAAAATTTTTAAAAAAGAAAATTCACAACTACTTTTACTAATAAAAGTAATAAAAATAGAAAATAAACTAAAATGAGATTATTTAAAATGGAATTAATGATGTTAGTAGACTTTAGGTGAATAAATGGCAAAAAAAAACTTTTAAGATGGAATATTTAAAACGAATCCCTTAAATCCCGACTATTTTGAAGATCTAATATTACTTTCTTATAATCAAAAAAAGACTTGTTATTTTAAAAGAAAAAAAATTATCTAGAATTACAAATAAGAAAATTAAAGTCGGTCAATAGCGACACTCCTGTTTTCCGGTAAATGGGTCCTAAGTCCAAACATGGACCGACTGGATTTTTTTCGTTAGATCTTAATTTAGTGTACAAAACACACACAAACCAAATTTGAGTGAAATTGTCTAATTTTTATTGCCAATGGTAATAATTCGAAAAAGATCAATTGTAATCCACAAAAGATCAATTGTAATTCGAAACAGATCAATTGTAATTCGAAAATTTCAATTGTAATTCGAAGATTCCAATTGTAATTTGAAATTCAGTTGATATTTTTCAAATTACAATTGAAAGCTTCGAATCACAATTGATCTATTTTGAATTACAATTAATCGTTTTGAAATTACAATCCATATATCTTTTTCGAATTAGAATTGATCTTTTTATACCCTCCACTCTAGTAATATATTGATTAAGTTTTCCGTTTGTAACTCATCGAAATTTCGGTCTGGGACTCCATAAAGTATATGTATATATTCATAATCCCCGATCGATTTTTAGACATTCTAGCAATGTCCGTCTGTCTGTGGAAATGGCGATCACGGCCAAAATATTACACGAAGATGGCTGAAACTTAACATATTTATTGGAAGTTCTCCTGAGAAGTTTGGTATTGTATTTGAGCGATATCGGTTCAGCGGTTCAAAAGTTATGAACGAAAATGTAAGGACACCTCAAAAATTTTAGTACATTCAACATAACCTAAAATTACACAATGCTTTAATTCGGCTTCTGGTTGACATATGTCAACATAATTGAACACTAAATGGTATTTAAACAAGTACGAACATATTTTTTGACAAAAAAAAAAAGAAAAAAATCGCGTTTTTTTTTTTACCAATTTTTTTTTTGCGGAAATTTTTTTTCAATTTTTTTTTTTTTTTCAAAAGTAATTTCCTTTTAAATAAAGTTTTTTGCAATAATCTTTTGGAAATTGTGGAGGGCATCACTACATTCGGCAAGGCCGAATTTAACTTGTTTACTTGTTCGAATTACAATTAATCTTTTTCGAATTACAATTGATCCTTTTCGGATTATGACTGATATTTTTGAATTACAATTAATCTTTTTTGAATAGCAATTGATCTATTTCGAATTGCAATTAATCTTTTTCAAACTACAATTGGAATTTTCGAATTGCAATTGATCGTCTTTTAATTACAATTGATCTGTTTTAAATTACAAGTGATCTTCTTCTGAATACAATTGATCTTCTTTAAAATACAATTGGTCTTTTTCGAATTAATTCAAATTAATTAAATGGAATATTCGAATTACATGTGGAATCTTCGAATTGCAAATATAATCTTCAAATTACAAGTAAAATCTTCGAATTACAAATGGAATCTTAGAATTACAATTTTCAAATAACATTTATAAAATAAATCCTGGGAAATTCATGACTAATAAAAGAGTGTTAAATACTCAAGAGAACCTCGTGCCGTGATTGTTCTGGGCAAGCTTCTAATCTGATGGTTTCCTAATTGATTTAATTTAAATAAGAGACATTGGTGTCCGGAAAATTCAGTGTATGTAATTTTTCATCTATGTACGGTTTTACATGCAATTTCCTCGTTTATTAAGAGAGGCGGTTTATATGAGAGTACAAAAAATAAGCCCAGCACAAGCAGTCCCATTTTCATCATTAGGGCACACGGGGCACGTGCCCAGGACTCCGACCTTGTGGGGGGCCCGAAAGGCCAATTAATTAGCTTTTACGAAAAAAGGAACTCATGAACACTTTTACGATTAATACTGTTTTTGAGAGCATAAGTAAAACGTTTGTTTAAGCCAATAGTTCCCAACCTTTGATTCTCGCCCCACTGGGGGGCAATTTGAAGGTTCAGGGGGGCAACGAGCAAGATTTGTTTAGTCAAATTAACTACAAAAACTATTTTTTTTTACGAAAATTAACTACAAAAATTTGTTAATTGTTAAAATTTTTGGCAAAAATTTAGTTTAAATTCTTATTTTACAAAAACTTTGCTAAACCAGTAGTAATTTTTCATTAAAAACAAAAATTAACAAATTTTTTTTAGTGTACAAGGCAATTTTTTTAACTTAAAAGTGGGGCGTGGCGTAAAAAAGGTTGGGAACCATTGGTTTAAGCAAAACATTTTTTAATTTGTTTTTTTATATCTCAGGGTTTCATTTAGAAAAAAACTCAAATTCGGAGAAATTTTTCCTAAGCAAAAAGTATCAGATTCATAGACCGTTTCCTATAAAGAAGTACCTGGTTCAAAGACCTTTTCTTATAGAAAAAGTCACAGTTGTAGATACTATCAGATTCTGAGACGTTTTTGCCATAGAAAAAGTCTTAGATGCTGTGAACCTTTTCTCATAAAAAAAGTATCAGATTCTGATACTTTTTTCTCTTAGAAAAAGTTAAGATTCTGAGATCTTTGTCTTAGAGAAAATGTCTAACAAAAAAAGTCTCAGATTTTAACTTTTTTCCACTGAAAAAATTTTAGATTTTGAGATTTATTTCCTACAGAAAAAGTCTTAGATTTTGAGAAATTTTTTAAGGAAACGTGTCTTATTCTGAGACCATATTCCTTTAGAAAAAAAAATAATATGATATTCTCATAGAATAATTTTCAAGAAGATTATTTTTCTGTTTTTAATTTATTTTATGTTGGTCATTTTTGCAAGACTTACAATTAGTCAACCTAGTCGACACGTGTTTCGGAATTTGTCAGACTCCATTGTCAAGACTATATAGCAAATATAAAAACCCTATAGTACAAGTTGAAAAGGGAATATAAATGACAAATCGCTAATGTCTAAATACAAATTCATATACAACTCAATCCTCACTGAGAATTATAAAAGAAAATTGTACAATGTCTTAGTTCAATCACAATAAGCCCAGCACAAGCAGTCCCATTTTCATCATTAGGGCACACGGGGCACGTGCCCAGGACTCCGACCTTGTGGGGGGCCCGAAAGGCCAATTAATTAGCTTTTACGAAAAAAGGAACTCATGAACACTTTTACGATTAATACTGTTTTTGAGAGCATAAGTAAAACGTTTGTTTAAGCCAATAGTTCCCAACCTTTGATTCTCGCCCCACTGGGGGGCAATTTGAAGGTTCAGGGGGGCAACGAGCAAGATTTGTTTAGTCAAATTAACTACAAAAACTATTTTTTTTTACGAAAATTAACTACAAAAATTTGTTAATTGTTAAAATTTTTGGCAAAAATTTAGTTTAAATTCTTATTTTACAAAAACTTTGCTAAACCAGTAGTAATTTTTCATTAAAAACAAAAATTAACAAATTTTTTTTAGTGTACAAGGCAATTTTTTTAACTTAAAAGTGGGGCGTGGCGTAAAAAAGGTTGGGAACCATTGGTTTAAGCAAAACATTTTTTAATTTGTTTTTTTTTATCTCAGGGTTTCATTTAGAAAAAAACTCAAATTCGGAGAAATTTTTCCTAAGCAAAAAGTATCAGATTCATAGACCGTTTCCTATAAAGAAGTGCCTGGTTCAAAGACCTTTTCTTATAGAAAAAGTCACAGTTGTAGATACTATCAGATTCTGAGACGTTTTTGCCATAGAAAAAGTCTTAGATGCTGTGAACCTTTTCTTATAAAAAAAGTATCAGATTCTGATACTTTTTTCTCTTAGAAAAAGTTAAGATTCTGAGATCTTTGTCTTAGAGAAAATGTCTAACAAAAAAAGTCTCAGATTTTAACTTTTTTCCACTGAAAAAATTTTAGATTTTGAGATTTATTTCCTACAGAAAAAGTCTCAGATTTTGAGAAATTTTTTAAGGAAACGTGTCTTATTCTGAGACCATATTCCTTTAGAAAAAAATAAATAAAATGATATTCTCATAGAATAATTTTCAAGAAGATTATTTTTCTGTTTTTAATTTATTTTATGTTGGTCATTTTTGCAAGACTTACAATTAGTCAACCTAGTCGACACGTGTTTCGGAATTTGTCAGATTCCATTGTCAAGACTATTTAGCATAAAAACCCTATAGTACAAGTTGAAAAGGGAATATAAATGACAAATCGCTAATGTCTAAATACAAATTCATATTCAACTCAATCCTCATTGAGAATTAGAAGAAGAAAATTGTACAATCTCTTAGTTCGATCATGAACGTAAAATAACCAACAAAAAACTATTAAAAACAGATTTACATATGATTATCCATTGGATAATACACGGTGAGCCTCAGCGATGTTTAGTTTCAACTTTAGTGTCGACGAAAAGTGTAAACGCAGTTCGATTTCTACAAGATTAAATGTCACAAAACTGTTAACAGCGAAATCGTAGCTGCTCGCATTCGCGAGATATCGCGAAATTAGTATTTTTTTATTTTCTAAAATTTTGACAATGAAGTTTTTTAAATATCTTCAAAAACTGAGTATACAGATTTAATTATATTTATTAACAGGTCACAAAACAGTTAACATCGAAATCGTATTTTCTCAATTTCGCGAAAAATCGCAAAATTAAAAAAAAAAAAAAAAAAATTGGAAAAATTTTAATTTTTCGCGTAAATTAGCAGTCAAGATATTGATTTGAGCAGTTTTACCACCTTTAACCACATAAAATTTAAACTGCATATAATATATTTGTCGTTTCTTGATTTTTTGCCATTTTTTAAGACCCCTAGTAAAAAAGTTTTGATATAATGATATATAATTTGATACAATCATGTTAAATTATATATGAGTTTTTATATGTTCAGATCTAAATTTATCTAAGATTTATTGCGGATTCATTTTCTTATCTGAGGTTATACATAAATATATCTGACTTTATGTAATTATATAAATCTATATTAATTTATATAAAATAAGATCAAGTGGATTTATTTGGATGTGACCAAAATTCGGATCTAATTATATCATTTTTTATATTTGTGTATCTAAAATAATACATTTAGATCAATATCTGATCCAACTCGATACAGCCAATTTTGAGATCAAATTAGATCAAAAAAAAATTTTTTTTTACTCGGGACACTAAAGAAAAAAAAAAATAATTAATATAAAAGCTTGAACAGTAATTTTGCAATTTCTCGGGAAATTGATCATCTATAATTTTTATGCTTGCAGTTTTGTCAACTTCAATAACATCGAACTCAAACGGCATACCACATTTTTGACGTTAATTGAAGTAAATGTTTTTACAGACCAAAAATAACACAAAGTAATGAATAAATAGTAGTTTAGCGAGTTTTTTAGCGATATCTCGGAAAATTGAGCAGCTAGAATTTAAATGTTAACAGCCTTATCACCTCTAATCAATACCAAATCAAACTGCATTTCGTGTTTTTCAACAATGTTAAAGAAACTTCTTTTATTGATCAAAACAAAAAATACCCCCAAAAAGCCGTTTTTTGCTATTTCTCGCGAATTTGAGCAGCTATAATTTTATTGTGGGCAGTTTTAATTTCTTCCAACATGCTCAACTCAAACTGCATACCACTTTTTTTTATTATTTCTAAAGAACCAGTTTTAAAATATAAATAAACTAGCTGGCCCGGTCCGCGTTGCTGGCCCAAATATAAGATCAGTGTTATATTTCGTCTCGCTTCAAATATATAGCCCTGTAAAAAGTGTAATGAATTTCTTGGCTTAGAAAAATTTGTGGGCGTGGCTTTAAAGACCCAATAAGGCAGATAATCATCCTCAAATTATATTTTATTAACAAAAAAAATATTACCATGTCTTCGACCTTGCGAACTGTACAAATTTAAAACATCTTTACTATTATTAATATCAACACAAAAATGAATTACGCATATCCTTCGTTCTTATTGTGAGCTATTGTCTTGAGTTTAAACAAACCATTAAAGATTTCCCGAATTTTTCATTTTTCCGGGCCACTTTTCTCATTTAAATTTCCTTAAAAACCTAATTAGAACTATAATTAATATAAAAAAACGGTCCGGTTATTAGAAGTCGACATATTTTGACAAAGTGGGCGTTAAAATTTGTGTGGTAAGTTAAACTTGTACATATGTTAACAATACCCAAGGATTTAAAATCATTTGTACCAAGTTTAAACGAAATCTATTAAGAACTATAGATTTATCCGATCGAATCGGATTAAAAATATGTTTTAGATATATCGAAAAAAGTGCGCGAGGACAGTTTTTCTTTCCGAACAATTATATGGATAATACGAACATTTGAAACAAAAAAAAAATTAGCAAAATCTCAATTCTCAAATGTTGCAAATTTTGAGGATATTGAAAAAAGTGGGCTTTAAAGTGAGGGAGGGCAATAATTATTTCCGTAAAATCCTTACTTGGACTGTAATGATCATTAAGGAAAACATTTCCCAAATCAGGCCAGCCGATCTACTACTTTAGATGTATTGAAAAAAGTAGGAGTGGACAATTTTTCTTCAACAAATACTACTAATAGCCAAATCGGCCCTGCCGTTCTACTATTTGAAATGTATAGAAATAAAAGTTTGCGTGAAAAATTTTCATTTCCGTTTAAACCTTAGTTGGACTATGACGAACATTAAAAAAAAAGTTTAGTCAAATAGAAGTTTAGAAAAGGAGGCGTAAAAGTGGGCGTGATTAATTCTGAAAAAACCTAAGACGGAGATTAAAAAAAATTAGGACGAACATTTAAAAAAAACATTGTCCAAATCGGTCAGTTCTCAAGTGATGCGATTACCAATGAACTACATTTGATTTTTATTACTACTAATATTTTATTGTTCGATATTTTATTTGTCTATAGAGCAAATTTTATCTATATCGCAAAAAAAGAGTGGGTTTCAACTTTTCTTACCGTAAAAACCTTATTTGAATTTTATCAACTCAGTCCATCCATTCAAAAGTGACCGTGAAAGTATGCGTAAAAGTGGGCGTTAAAGTGGGCGTTAAAGTGGGCGACCACGCCACGAAAACTTTCAACAAAAATTAGCCAAATTGGGCGTAGTAAAACTAAAGATGGAATATGATGAAAATTCATTTTAAAAAAATTTAGTCAAATCGGTCCATTATCAGATTTAAGATAAATTGAAAAAGTGGGCGTAAAAGTGGGCGTGGTCGATTTTTCTTTCAGTAAAAACTTAAATTGGATTACTACGAACATTTAAATAAAAAAATACCCAAATCAGTGCAGCCATTTTCCGATTTTAGATAAATCGAAAAAAGTGGGCGTAAAAGTGGGCGTGGTCAATTTTTCATTACGTAAAAACCTAAGTTGGACTATGACGAACATTTCAAAAAAAAAATTGTCCAAATCGGTCCAGCCGTTCTCAACTGATGCGGTTACCAACGAACGACAATTGATTTTTATTTATATAAATAAATAATAAAAAAAAATTATATAATTCCGCGATATCTCGCGAAATTTAACACCTACAATTTCGATGTCAACAGCTGTGTGACCTTTGATCAAGCACAAGTAAAACTGCATACCATAATTTTACGAAATTTTAAGGAAACATATCTAAAGATAAAAAACAAAAACAAAAACAGCAAAAAATTAATTTCGCAATTTCTAGCAAACTAAAGAAGAAAGGATTTTGATGATTACTGTTTTGTGACCTTTAAATAAGTACAATTAAAACTGTATACTCAGTTTTTGAAAATATTTAAAAAACTTCAATGTCAAAATTTTAATAAAAACAAAAACACTCATTTCCCGTTATCTCGCGAATGCGAGCAGCTACGATTTCGCTGTTAACAGTTTTGTGACGTTTAATCTTGTAGAAATCGAACTGCGCTTACACTTTTCGTCGACACTAAAGTTCAAACTAAACATTGCTGAGGCTCACCGTGAATACTACACAGAAAAAAAAAGTCGAGGTAATGTTATCTATGCTGGCTTAGGTGAATTATTTTTGTATAAAATTTAAAAGCCACGACTTATTACCTATGCCCCCAGTATAATTTTACTTTACAATTTCAACAATTAACCATGTAAGATTTACAAAGGAAAATAGATAAAATTTCGAAATTAGTTTTATTTTGTTTTTTTCTGTCATTGTGAATTTTCATTTAGAAAAAAATTAATTAAATAAAATATGTACATTAGGGGTATAACCAAAATAAAAACCTATCATAACGGTATGGGCAATGTTATACTGATAACAAAAAATTTTATATGGGGTCATTTTGGTCCAAAAACCTTCGGCACCGATTGCAATTTCTAAAACACCTTAAATTTTAATTTTTGTATGTTTTATGGTGGGAATCCGTCCCTTTCAACGTTATTTTGTTTTTCGTCGTTTTACAACAAAAATAAAACAAGAAAAAATTAGCAGTATGATTTTCAACATTTGAAACGTGGGTTGAATGAATATTTGAAAAAAAAATATTAGCAAAAACTTCATCGCGATCGGTGCCGAACCTTTTTTAACATTCGCGAAAAAAAGGGGACGCATTTCTTATTGATTTTTTATGTACTTTTCCATTATGAAAGGCCCTTTTTGATATTTTCAAAATTATGCAAATGGTTATATCCCTAATGTACATATTGCAATACTATTTATTAATAAAATCGGAGATGAGGAGACTAAGTGATTCCATCTTCAATGCACAGTCATATCTCTCAATGCGGTAAGTGATTACGAAATTGAAATTAAGAACTTATTTAAAGTAAATGTTGTGTTTTTCATTTCTTACAGGAATGAGCAGTAAAATGAACTCTAGGAACTCGCTGATTGCCCACTTTTCGAGCCGTAATAACGCTTTGAATGAGTCATCGGCAAACAAACCAGACGATTATATTTATATAACACAATCCGCGTCACAAGATGTAATATAGAATTTTTTTATCAGAATCTGAGACTTTTCCTATTAAAAAAAAATGGTTTTCAATCTAAGGCTTTTTCTATAGGAAAAATGTCTTAGAATCTGAGACTTTTTCTATAGGAAAAATGTCTCAGAATCTGAGACTTTTTCTATAGGAAAAATGTCTCAGAATCTGAGACTTTTTCTATAGGAAAAATGTCTCAGAATCTGAGACTTTTTCTATAGGAAAAATGTCTCATAATCTGAGACTTTTTCTATAGGAAAAATGTCTCAGAATCTGAGACTTTTTCTATAGGAAAAATGTCTCAGAATCTGAGACTTTTTCTATAGGAAAAATGTCTCAGAATCTGAGACTTTTTCTATAGGAAAAATGTCTCAGAATCTGAGACTTTTTCTATAGGAAAAATGTCTCAGAATCTGAGACTTTTTCTATAGGAAAAATGTCTCAGAATCTGAGACTTTTTCTATAGGAAAAATGTCTCAGAATCTGAGACTTTTTCTATAGGAAAAATGTCTCAGAATCTGAGACTTTTTCTATAGGAAAAATGTCTCAGAATCTGAGACTTTTTCTATAGGAAAAATGTCTCAGAATCTGAGACTTTTTCTATAGGAAAAATGTCTCAGAATCTGAGACTTTTTCTATAGGAAAAATGTCTCAGAATCTGAGACTTTTTCTATAGGAAAAATGTCTCAGAATCTGAGACTTTTTCTATAGGAAAAATGTCTCAGAATCTGAGACTTTTTCTATAGGAAAAATGTCTCAGAATCTAAGATTTTTTCTATAGGAAAAATGTCTCAGAATCTGAGACTATTTCTATAGAAAAAATGTTTCAGAAAAAATGTTTCTATAGGAAAAATGTCTCAGAATCTGAGACATTTTATGTAGGAAAAATGTTTTAGAATCTGAGACTTTTTCTATAGGAAAAATGTCTCAGAATCTCAGACTTTTTCTGTAGGAAAAATGTCTCAGAATCTGAGACTTTTTATGTAGGAAAAATGTTTTAGAATCTTAGACTTTTTGTATAGGAAAAATGTTTCAAAATCTGAGACTTTTTCTATAGGAAAAATGTTTTAGAATCTGAGACTTTTTATATAGGAAAAATGTCTCAGAATCTGAGACTTTTTCTATAGGAAAAATGTCTCAGAATCGGAGACTTTTTCTTTGGGAAAAAAGTCTCAGACTGTGAGACTTTTTCTATAGGAAAATGCCTTAGAATCTGAGACTTTTTCTATAGAAAAATGTCTCAGAATCTAAGACTTTTTCTATAGGAAAAATGTCTCAGAATCTCAGACTTTTTTTATAGGAAAAATGCCTCAGAATCTGAGACTTTTTTTGTAGAGAAAATGTCTCAGAATCTAAAATTTTCAGTAGAAAATATGTCTCAGAATATGAGATTTTTTGTATAAAAAAATTTCTCAGAATCTAAAATTTTTCTACAAAAAATATTTCTCAGAATATGAGATTTTTTCTTTACAAAAATGTTTCAGAATCTGAGATACCTTCTATAGAAAAATTTTTTTCTATAGAAAAAATGTCTCAGCATCTGAAATTTTTTCTATAGAAAAAATGTCTCAGTATCTGAAATTTTTTCTATAGAAAAAATGTCTCAGTTTCTGAAATTTTTTCTATAGAAAAAATGTCTCAGAAAATTCTTTAAAGATAAACAACAATTTTAATTTATAATTAAAAAAAATATTTTTTACAAATAAAACCATAATAAAATTAATTAACTTTTTTATTTGAGGGTGGAATTATTTTAATTGGCTTTTTAACAAAATAAATTAGATAAACTACCAAAGTTTATGTGTAAATATTTATTTGAAAAAAATTGTAAAGCTTACAAAGTTTACTAGGAATTTTTCCTAAAAGCATAGTTAATTTTTCGAACATATAATTTTTTTAAAATCACCTTGGCTTTTTAGTAATATTGTCTAAAAACTTTGTAGGCTCTATGTTATCTTGGCACTTAGATAAAGTTATACTATGTTTTTAGGTAATATTACCTCGATTTTTTTTTGTGTGTATATATGCTAGTTGTTGTTGCAAATGCTTAAATATATGGGCTATTTGCGAGTGTAATACCATAAATGCACTGTTGCCAACTATTTTTAACCAAAAACCTCTAAATTTCACTAAAAAAGCCCTAGAAACCGCCAAAAATAAATTAAGCGGGAAAAATTTTAAATTCTCTCTCTAAATTACGGAAAAAGCGCTAAAAACCGAAAAACTTGGCATTTTTAATTGACAAAAAAGAAAAATTTAAAAATAAACCTCCAAATTATTTTTTCTACGAAAATTGACTATAAAATTCTCCCGCTAAATTACAAAAAAAGCACTAAAACTCGACAAACTTGGCGTTTTCGATTGAAAAATTGGAAAAAACCTCTAAATTTTTCCTACTAAATCCAAACAAATAGCGCTAAATTTTCCCGCTAGAGCACCGTTTCCGCTAAAACCAATTTTCCCCCGCTAAATCCAAACAAAAAGCGCTAGATTTAGCGGGAAAACCTCCAACTTGGCAACAATGCATAAATGGGGTGTTCCACCTTGGCGTGCTAACCATTTTGTTAAAATTCTGATTAATTTTTATTAAAAAATAAAAATTATTTTATTCGACCTGTAAAGTATATTTTTATTTATTTTTTTTGTTGTAGGTTTTGTTTCTTAAAACAATTAGTAATAAACTTAATTTTTACCAATTAACCATAATAAATATAAATTCATAACAGAAATTTATTTTTTTTCTTGCCATGCGAATTTTAATTTTCACCGGGCGCTAAAATTCTTCTGTGCCCAAGGGCCCGCTATACCTTTAGACGGCCCTGCACACAAGTCAACACCCACTGGCGTTCCGCTAAGCAGTTGTAATTGTTAAATTTGTATACAAATATATATGGAAAACCCCTAAACGATTTTAGGGGCATTCTCATTTGATTTACTGCCTACTACTGTAAATTAAAATTTTGATATTTTATATTTTTCATATTTTATCAATAAAGAGATTAACGTATTTAAATCCCTGTACTTTTCATTATGTATATTATTTTTAATGCTCCATTTAAACACTATAATACTAGCCGTTAAGTATATATGAATTTATTACAGTGTTGTTCGTTAATTTATAAATAAAGAAATAAAATATCATAACGTTTGTAAAATACGTAGAGTCAGTCCGCTAAGTTTTTTTTTGTCAGTTAATAATTGTAATTACATTACTCAACATATCTTTCGTCCTTCTACAACGAAAATAAAGATTTATTTTAACATTTCGCGAAAATTTTAAAAATAAAGTTTTAACTTTCGACTTAAAGACAGTGGAAGATAAATGCTGGTTGTAAACCAAAAAACATGCAATATTAATTAAGAAACATTGTGCCTAAAGGACATCGGACATCGTAGGATATGGAGACCCTCAATACCTATTGTAGTTCGGCAGAGAGTAAGTCAAATTTCATCAAAACCCAAGTTTTATTATAAATTTATTTTTTTAACAGTGATACTTCCAATCTTCACGAAAACTTAAACTATGTCTAAAGAACATATGTATGTTTTCGAATCATCTTAGAAATCTGCTGGTTCAAAACAATTTCAAAAGAAATAGTGCTGATCAGGAAGTCATAGCGAACACGCTCAGCAAGCCATACGACAAAATTTCTGAAACCATGAAATACTGAAGACTACCATAAGATGTAAAATGCTTCGTGATTGCTACAGATGGACAAATATTGAGATTCTATATAAACAGCTGGCATACGCCTGTATTTCTAAAGATCTATGCGTCATAGAGCTGTCTTGAAGACGCCTAAATTATCCCCAACAAAATAGCGATCGTGACTGATAATCGTCACCTTAAGAACGGAAAGAAAATTACACGCCAAGTTACTAAAATTTATCGTCTCCCTGTTTAAGGGGGCAGTACGGTCCTAAATATTTTTAATAAAATTGTTGTACATAAATTTATTATAACGCCACTTGTAATTTATTTACCAGTGGCGTTATAATTGATTTTAAATATAACAAAAGTTTGGTTTTGTTTTCTAAAATAATATTTAAGAAATAAAAAACAATTTAAGTGTTTCATTTGTGAACGATTTTTTAAAAATTTTTAACAAAATTTTAGGTTGAGAAAACAGGTATTTTACCCTCCTAAACACGAATCGGTCATCAGAAAAGTTGTATCGAATCGCTTTCTCGAGAAAGCGTTTCGTGAACAAAGCCCTCAAAACCGAAAATTTTTCTAATATTGAAAAAGTGTATGTTAAAGTTATTCATATTTTTATACCCTCCACTTAGTGATAGGGTATAGGGTATATATAAGTTTGTCATTCCGTTTGTAACTCATCTCGAAATATCGGTCTGGGACCCCATAAAGTATATATATTCATGATGCCCGATCGATTTTAAGACATTCTAGCGATGTCCGTCTGTCTGTCTGTGGAAAATACTATCACGGACAAAATATTGCACAGAGATGACTGAAACTTAACATATTTATTGGAAGTTCTCCCGAGAAGTTTGGTATTGCATTTGAGCGATATCGGTTCAGCGATTCAAAAGTTATGAACGAAAATGTAAGCACACCTCAAAAATTTCAGTACCCGAGTAAAAATTTTTATATGATGCAATATATAATGATATGTAATACAATATATAATTATACGCAATTTGATCCGAAAAATGGTGGATGTTTTTGCATTAAAAAAGATCAACTTGTATAAAATATGATTTGATTTCATCCGAGTTTTGACCAGACATTGCCATATATTGGTGGATCTAATTAGATCTAATTGCATAAAAACATATAAAATCCTGGTGTTTTTTGGTTTGGGTTGAGATACACCACAGGTCAACGATACATTCACCAAACATAAATTTTTCTAAAACAAAAAAATGTTTGGGTACGCTTCGAACCAGATAGGTGATATACATAACCCTAACAAGGAAATGTTTAGGAACATTTTAAAAAGTTTTTTATACTTTGCCTAAAAAACTTAGAAAATTGTTGGTTAATTAGAAACATTTATAGTTAAATATGGAACAGAATGAGAAATATATAATTTTATATTAAATTATACAGAAAAACAAATTTTGTATTGACCCTCATATAATTAAATATAATTATATCAACCGTACGCATTTTAATCCGAATCATGATTAAATTATATATAACTACATATGACTGCATTTAAAAAATTTAGAAAATAGCTCACGGAATATATGATCATATATGATTCGTTAGGTTTGTATCAAGTTATATATTGTTATATATGTTTATTTTTACTCGGGTACATTCAACATAACCTAAAAATACAAAATGCTTTAATTCGGCTTCTGGTTGACATATGTGAACATAATTGAACACCAAATGATATTTAAAGAAGTACGAACATATTTTTTGACAAAAAAAGAAAAAAATCGCGGATTTTTTTTTTTTTACCAAATTTTTTTTTCGCGGAAATTTTTTATTTTTTCAAAATTTTTTTATTTTTTTTTATATTAAACCAACACTCAGGGGATGCCCCCTACGAATGCAGTGCATTGTGTTGATATCAGGAAAAATAGGTATGAGAGGGAGGAAAGAGGGAGTAGTGTTTATGAATATTTGACTTGAACTAGATTAACCCATTTTGATCTTCTGTTCGATTTTTCGAACAGTAGAGAACACCTTTTTCAAAAAAATATTTATGTATGAAAGAAGTGGAATTTCGGGTAAATATGGTTACGAATGTTAAGTCTCATCATTCTGCACCCGAGTAAAAATAAACATATATAACAATATATAACCTGATGCAAACATAATAAATCATATATGATTATACATCGCGTGAGATATTTTCTAAATTTTTTATATGCAGTCATATGTAGTTATATATAATTTAATCATGATTCGGATTAAAAGGTGTCAGGTAGATTTAATTATATAAAATTATATGAGGGTCAATACAAAATTTGGTTTTCTGTATAATTTAACATAAAATTATATATAGCTTATTCTGTTCCATATAAAACTTTATATGTTTCCAATTAACCAAAAATTTTCTAAGTTTTTTAGGCAAAGTATAAGAAACTTTTTAAAATGTTCCTAAACATTTCCTTATTAGGGTTATGTATATCACCTATCTGGTTCGAAGCGTACCCAAACATTTTTTTGTTTTAGAAAATTATATGTTTGGTGAATGTATCGTAGACCTGTGGTGTATTTCAACCCAAACCAAAAAACACCAGGATTTTATATGTTTTTATGCAATTAGATCTAATTAGATCCACCAATATATGGCAATGTCTGGTCAAAACTCGGATGAAATCAAATCATATTTTATACAAGTTGATATTTTTTAATGCAAAAACATCCACCATTATTCGGATCAAATTGCGTATAAATATATATTGTGTTACATACCATTATATATTGCATCGTATAAAAATTTTTACTCGGGCAATTAAAAAAAATATCCCCCCTTGACCACCGAAATTTATTTGTCCGTGAAATGCAATGCAAATCAGCACAGAAATTGTTTCAAGCAAAAGCGAAAATTTAGCATTTTTTGATTTTCGGCTTTTAACACGGTTGACATATATAAGGTTAAGTAAGATTACTAAATTTGGTCGCCATATCAATTCTTTGACAAGAATCGGAGGTCTTGTTTACGAAAAGTGTATAGAAAATAAACAAGAATTTGAAAAATAAAATTTGAAAAATTCATACAAAATAAACAAACATTTAAAAAAATCAAAATAAAAACTCAAATATTTTGTGAATAAAAAAAATTGTCTGCTAAAAATAATATTGATTAAATGAAAATAAAAGAAATATTCAGCATTTTTTAAATTGCCACCACAATGTATGGAAACAGGCGGAATCCAAAAGTTGTGTCACAAGTTGATGTTCCTTAGTTGATGCCATAAGAGCTAAGGGAGGTCTGAACGAATTGGTCATATTTCTGGGTAATGCAATTAAATTGCAATTTAAAATTCTAACCATGAACAATTGCTCACTTCTATTTTAACAGGTCTCTGTGATGGTGTTATCTACTCAACAGACATCTTTCGTTTGATTCGGATTTAATTTTTAAAAGTCCAAATTATTGATTTTTCATTTGCACCGCCTAAATCTGTATAAAAAATATTAATATGAATTTTCAAAAAGCGGA
Source organism: Pegoplata infirma (assembly GCA_963921195.1). Lineage (NCBI taxonomy): Eukaryota > Metazoa > Arthropoda > Insecta > Diptera > Anthomyiidae > Pegoplata > Pegoplata infirma. Next base: position 127,200,223 of record OY992539.1, on the reverse strand, counting down.
GAGTGCTCCAAAATAAACGTTTTTTGTAATATGATAAACAAATAAATTCATCGAAGTTGTAAAATTTTAATGATGCCATTATTACATTTTATATGTTCAGGCCTTTTTCTATAGAGTTATAACGACTACGTTGCAGCAATGAGCGATATGCACCTAAGAGTTATCATCGGTTAATATTTACACAAGTTGTAAGCATCCAGAGTGCTTAATGACAAGTCATAATACGCACGGACTTTATACCCATAACGGAAATGGGAATTATGACCGAATGCGTTACGGTCATTATCCCCATATTAGTTGTGCGCATTTTGATCATTTCCAAAATGGTCATAATCCCAACGGGCATATTGCCCATTAACTGTTGGCACAAACGCCGAAACTTGTTTGATCATAATCCCCATTCATATTATGGCGAATAATTCTAAAAAAATTTCGGTTAAAATCTCATCATTTCGCGGAGAGCGTTGGTTTTATGCATGGAGTTATAAATCCATTTGTCTTGTAAGCCGACTACGCAGAAAAACTCTTAAGACAAAAAAGTAATTCATTAAATTTTTGGAATTACGTCCATCAAGTATAAAATAATGTCTGTAAAAAGGAATTATGGCAAATTGTTACGCGTTTATTATCCTTACTCTATTAATAAAAAAAACAAATAAAAATAAGTTTGCAAAATCACGTATATTTTAGTACATTTTATTATGTATTCTTTTTAAAGCAGCATCAAAAAACATCAGCAGTTAACTACTTGGCCCGATATAAATTTATCTAGATTTGATCATTGGTTAAATAACCATCTATGTACATTTTAGATGGTTTTATATTAATTTTTAGTTTATTTTTACAAAAAATAACAAGAATAGATAATTTATGAAAAGAAAACAAACAATACATTTTCAATTATTATTTTTGTTATTGACATTTTATTTTGCTTAGTTCAATGACAGTTATTCAAATACAAATTCCGATTTACGTCGATCATCACCATCCTTATGATATGTCATTCGTGACTTTTAATTTTTTTGACTAATTTAAATTTTTTTTAGATTTAATTTTTTATCAAATTACACTAATTTGAATTATTTTGAAACTATTTATTTTGAAAATAATGAAATAACTTAATAAAATAGCAAATAAATCCAAATATTAAAATTGCATAAAAAGTTAAATGCAGGCTTTTCTGGCAAAACGGCACATTGAAAATTTTTTTGGACAATATTTTTGAGATCAGCGGGTGCTAATTACCCAAAAATGGTACCTTTTTTCAAAAAATAAAATTGAATCTTGGTCAAAAATGGGTTAAATGCGTTAGGAAAGACTTCTGCGGGGGGATTATTCCACATACGAATAGATCGACTGAGAAACGAATTCTCTCTGTAATGCGTTGTGCGAAAGACTGGACTGTCGATTACAAACGGATGAGCTCTATTTGATAAGCGAGTGTTACGAACAAAAACACGGGCTCGGGGTATGAGTTCGCTTATCTCAGCAGAACATTTCCCATGGTAATATCGATAGAACAGTGTCACACAATCCACATTCCGACGATGCTCTAATGAATCAATAGAGTTAGATACGCTATTGTCATTAATAAGCTTCACCGCCCTCCTTTGCACACGGTCCAGAAGATTCAGAATAGACACTGAAGCTCCTGCCCATATATGGGAGTTGTATTCCATTTTCGGTCGAATGTAGGTGGTATAGATAGTGCGGAGATCGGATGAGGTAAAGTAGTTCTTACACCTTTTCAGAAAGCAGAAAGCCAAGACACTTGAATGCTTCTTTCGACACTTGAAAAATATGCTTATTCCATCGGACATCACATTGTATTTTCATGCCCAGAACATCAAGAGTTTCCGATTCCATAATATCTATACCACCCAATGATACTGATGACGGTGCTAATTCCACAGCCCGTCTGTGGGTCAACACACAACACTGGGTTTTGCGTGCATTAAAGTCCACCCTATTCACTCGACCCCACTCTGAGATAGTAGAAAGATCTTGGTTGAGTGTCTCATTCATTTTCTGTCTCATTAACCCAACCTCCGAAAGGCTTGGCCTATGTCTAAAGGAAAATTAATGACAAATATTGCTGTCATCTGCAAAAGAGTAGATAGGATTAGAAGTTGGACTTAGAAGGTCGTTTAAGAAGATAAGAAATAGAGAAGGAGAAAGAACAGAGCCTTGGGGTACGCCTGAATTAAGCTGAAATTCTCTTGAAGAGACCCCATCTATGACAACACGTATAGTACGGTTCCTGAGAAAGCTCGAAATAAAACGAGAAAAATCATTACCCACACCAAAAGCAATTAGCTTAGACACAAGCGCAGCGTGCCATACACGATCGAATGCTTTGTAAATATCTAGAGCCACCACCTTACTCTCACCAAAATGGTGTATTTCCTTTTAAATAAAGTTTTTTGCAATAATCTTTTTGAAATTGTGAAGGGTATCACTACATTCGGCAAGGCCGAATTTAACTTTTTTACTTGTTTTTATTCGAATTTCCAATAAAGTAACCTAACTTTTGCAAGAAATCCGGACTCGATACGATCAAGGATACCATCAGCACATAATAAGGAACTTTTTTATCTTTATAAGTATCCAAATTTTGCAAGAAATTTCCTGTTCAAAGCAGATATGTAAAGCAGACACTCCAATAAAGAGAACGTGGTGTTAAAATCCAAAATCCACTGATTTTGATGATTATTTGTTAAAAATAAAAAAAAATAAAAAATTTAAAACACATTTCCAAAAGTATTTTTGCCTCCTAAACACGAATCTGACATCAGAAAAATTGTATCAAATCGCATTCTCGGGATATAGGCATTTTCAATTTTTGTGAACCAAGTCCTCGAAACCGACAATTTTTTTATAATAAACTGTAATACTAGCAAAAAAAGCTTGTAAACCTACAAGAAAATTTGCTGATTTTGAACCCACAATTTTTTTGCTAAAGTTAGCAAAAATGTTTTGCCAATAATTAGTTCACTGATTTTTTTTTGAACTTAGTTCATACACATTTGAGGACCCCATTGGGTTCGGACCCAATAGGTCCAGACCCCGATGGGCCTAGACCTAGTCGGGTTCCTTAAAAATCGTCATAGTTTTCGATCCAAAATTTGTGTCCGTTTCGCTCTACCTTGCTTAGTTTTTGAGATACGTGATTTTAGGGGATCACTGGGGTCTTGAGAATTAAAAAACTCGATAACTTCAAAAATATTACTCGGAGAGAGATATGAGCATTTTAAAATTTTCGGGAATGCAAACTTTTTTGGATCCAAAGTTAGGTTCCATTAGGGTCCACATATGTGAAGAGGACCCGCGAAAGTATGGTAATTCTAAGAACCAAAAATGCCCTCCATTTTGCTCTATCTGGCTTAGTTTCCGAGATAGTGCCATTTTAAGTTTTCTGAAAATAAAAAAAAAATACAATTTATTTTTGCTAATGTTAGCAAAAAATCTTGTAAAAATGTTGTCAACTCAATTTCAAATTTAGCAAAAGAAATTAGTTCAAAGTTTGTTTAAAATTGCTAATGTGCTAAATGAAGTTTACAAGAATTTTTTGCTAACATGCTTATCTCAACTAAAAATTTGCTAAAAGTTAGCTAACTAGCATTAGCAAAAAAAATTAGTAAATCTACTAACGTATTTTTTTGAGTGTATTGAAAAAGTGTATGTTAATGTTACTCATATATTTCTTTATTCCAACTCCCAATAAAATTACCTAACTTTTGCAAAAAATCCGGACTCGACACGATCAAGGATACCATCAGGACATTTTTTTCGGTTTTATCATTAAGTGTCCGAATTTTGAAAGAAATATTCTGTTCAAAGTAGAGATGTGAAGAACACACTCCAATAAAGAAAACCTGGAGTTAAAATACAAAATCCAATGAGTATATCTAGATATATTTGGATGGGACCAAAAAAAAATTAAAGTATACCAACAGTAGAGCAAAACCCCCGGAGGATTTTGAAAACTTGCTCAAGTTCTTTTTTTATGGCCCACTGAAGTTTTTCAATTTTTTTCAATGGCGTTTTAAATAACTCAAAAAACAAGTATTAAATCTATTTCTAAGGTAAATAATGTTGAGACATGTCTTCAGTGAAATTTGATGGCGGTTATTTTTTCAGAATATATTAACCCTCTCCCATTTTTTGGGGTCATTTTGGTTTTTTTTTTCAAATATCCTCATAGAACACCAATAAAACGTGCGTTTAAAGGGTTAATATGTTCTACAAAAATTTTCTGCATAAAATTTCACTAGGGGTTGTTGAAGACCAAAAGTTCGTTCTTTTCTTAGAACATATTAACCCTCTATCTCCCATTTTTAGGGTCATTTTTGTCATTTTTACAAATACCCTCATAGAACACCACTAAAACGTGCCTTTAAGGGGATAAAATTTTCTACAAATATTTTCTCGATCAAATTTCTCTAGGGGTTTTCAAAGGCCAGAAATTCGTTCAAAAAGTGCAGAGTGCTTTAAAAAGTAACAAGTAGAAAAGTTAAATTCGACTTTGCCGAATCTATGAATACCCTCCACAATGCCTTTTTTAAAGGATAGTTAATTTTTAACGTGAAAAAAATTAATAATTTTTATTAGAAATATTTTGAGTAAAAAACTCTTTTTTTGTCATTAAAAAAAAATTTTTTTTTGAGTATAAAACTTTTTTCAGGTGTAATTTTTTTTTCTGTAAAAATATTTCTGAGTTAATGCACGTACGTATGTACACAAAATATTGTCATTTTTTTTTAAAGAAAAACAAAATTTTTTTGTTGAGTGTAAAATTTTTTTTGAGTGTAAAATTTTTTTGAGTGTAAAATTTTTTTTTAGTGTAAATTTTTTTTCGAGTGTAAATTTTATGTTACCAATGCTTTTAAAACTAAACAAGTTTGAAAAGCATTATTAAGTTACCACCAATGCTTTTAAAACTTGTTTAACACTTGACATTTAAGATTAAACCAATCTGAAATTCAGGGCTCATAACTTTTGAACCACTAGACCGATTGAGCTGAAATTTAATACAAAACATACCTAGGGAACGGCAAAGACATATGCTAAGCTTCAGCAGTCTCATTATTGTCTTTCGAAAGTTAGTGTGTTTTTTATCTCGTAAATTAGCGAAAAGCCCTTGCCGAAATTAACTCTTTTGCTCATAACTTTTGAACCACTGGACCAATTTGGCTGGATTGCAATACCAACCTGGACAGGTAAATGACCAACATATATGCCAAACTTCAGGAGCCTCTATAAAGTCTTTCAAAAGTTAGCGTGTTTTTAACAGGCAAACAGACAAACGCACGGATAGACGGACATCGATAGATGGTCTTAAAATTATTATTTTCGAATATTTAGTTCATTATAAAGTGTTTTACCATAAATAAAAATCTACATATTAATTCTTCTGCAGCAGAATTATTTTTAAAAATTTTTATTACACCAACACCAAACCAAAAAAAAACTAATTAATTAAAAACCATAAATCCAAAACTACTTTAAAACTACTACTTAAAAAACAAAAACAACTACAAAAAAAATAAAAAAAAAATATTTTTAAATTTAAATTTACAGAGGAAAAAATTGAAAACAACTTACCAAAGTAGTTGTCATTAGCTTTATTTCATTTAAGGCAAAATAACAGATATTTTTGATGAAATCCATACAAATTAACAAAAATTTGAAACAGATATTTTTGATGAAATCCATACAAATTAACAAATTTGTATTGTTTAATTTTTTGTTTAAAAAAATAAATGACAGCGTATTTGAATAAAAAAAAAAGTAACAACAGGACATGAAATATGATGAGAATTGTATATTATGGTATTTTATTGTATTTTTTTTTGCAATATTAAAATTAATGTTTGGGTGTTAATATTTTACAATAATTGTATGACGATTTAAAGTTTTAATTATTTTTTTTTTTATTATTTCAATTTCAATTTTTTTTTATATTTGGTGTTTCAAATATTTACAGGTGATGTAAATAAAACCATATAAATATGATTTTTGATACCTACCTGAAGAAGCATATTCCCCAGGATGTACCCAGCTCCCTAATGGGTGTTGATTGTTTGTTGTAGGTTAAACGGGAAAAAGTGTACATTTGTTGTGTTTGTTCAATATAAAAATATTTAGAGGTGCAGGATTTTTTTTGTAAAGCATCAGTTTATAAAACAAGATAAATGCAATTTTGAATATATAATACAAATACATAAAAAGAAAGAAACAAAGTACATAATTAACATTTAATAGATTAATTTCATTTCAAGACGATTAATTGGATTTAAGATTTAGTAACATCCCAGCAAAATTTTTTGGAATCGTTTCTTTGTGAATGTGTTCTAGAATAGATTCCCCAGTAATCTAACTCCATTCCTCTGCTGTTTCCACGGAATCGATAAAAAAACTTATAATTTTTGAAAAAAATGTCAAACAGAAAAATGAATTTATTTATAAAAAAAACAATTTATTTGTTAACTTTTTGTTGACAAATTTTTAGATTTTCGCAGCACTTATTGTGCTTTTTAATACATGTTGGATACATATGGTAGAATTAACGTAAGTACACATCTTAATTTGGTATAAGCAGTACTTATAATTGGATTTATTTATGCTTGCAGATTGTAAAAATATACATATTTGAAGCTGCAATTTAGGAGAATTGGTGCTGTCTAGTGGTTTGATTTAGGCGTATTTTCTATTGGTGCTGTCGGCTGATCTGGTGGTTATAAGTATTTAGGCGTATTTTTTTATCCAATTTCTCCAAACCAGAAGCGTGGGTTATGAATATGTATGTTCATTGTTAAAGTAAGATCAGGATTTTAGCATGTATGCACGAGTAGGTAGGTATCCATAGTTTAACATAATTATTGTTAGGTACAAAATGTTTTAAAGTCCGCGATTTTTTTCTTCAGAAAATGTCGAGAATTTTAAAATTCTATAGAATAAATGTGTCAAAATCAAAGCCTTTTTCTATAGGAAAAATGTCTCAGAATCTGATACTTTTTCTATAGGAAAAATGTCTCAGAATCTGACTTTTTCTATAGGAAAAATGTCTCAGAAACTGAGACTTTTTCTATAGGAAAAATGTCTCAGAATCTGAGACTTTTTCTATAGAAAAATCTCAGAATCTGAGACTCTTTCTATAGAAAAAATGTCTCAAAATCTGAGACTTTTTCTATAGAAAAAATGTCTCCGAATCTGATACTTTCTCTATAGGAAAAATGTCTCAGAATTTAGGCTTTTTCTATAGGAAAAATTTATCAGAATCTGAAACTTTTTCTATATGAAACATTTCTCAGAATCTGAGACTTTTTCTATAAGAAAAATTTCTCAATATCTGAGACTTCTTCTATAGGAAAAATTTCTCAGAATCTGAGACTTTTTCTATAGAAAAAATATTTCACAATCTGACAAATTTTTACAACAAATATATTTTCCCATAACAACAATTCTAAGATTCTGAGATATTTTTCCTAAAGAAAAAGTATGGTGCTGAGCCAGATTTTCTTTTGAAAGTCTCGGATTCATATATATATTCTGTCATCTTCTATAATTTTAATTAGTTCTATTGGTGAAGTTCTCTCCTTTTTTATTGGTTGTTTAAATCCTTAATACAAAAGTCTAAATAAGATTATTGTGATAAAATTTTTGTTAGTTTATATGTATGTACTTGTGTATTTAGTTTTACAAATTTTTGTAAAAATAAAAAATAAAAAAAAATAAAAAATTTAAAAAATAATTTCATTTAATTATTCAGAACTATTTCCATAATTCATGACATGGAACAGATATGTAACCGTTAAAAAATCGCGGAATCCCTTCTTGTACCACTATATGCAACATATTCTAGAATAGATTCCGTAGAACAGATAAGTGTTCTAGTTTGAAGGAAAAGGATGTATTGCTTTCGTGACAATCTCAAACAAAAATCATCGATGATGCAATGCATAGTAGAATCGATTGCAGGGTAGTATAGTTGATTCCACAACCGATTCTTTGGAATCGAAAATTTTGCTGGGATAATTTGATAAATTGCATATATTTGAAAAATATAATTTAAAACAGTTCGTTACAATTAAACTTTTTGAAGCATTTTGCTTATAAATCTTAAACATAAGTTTTAAAGGTTTTCTATGAGAATATTTCAAAAAGGACTAAAACGACCCCTAAAAATGTGAGATAGAGGGTTAATATGTTCTAGAAAACGAAACGCCATAAAATATTGCTGCAGACTTTTATTTTCATATTAAGCTTAGAAGAAGGTTAGGTTGGATGGGCGTCCATCAATTTATTTTATTCATTCGGAGGCCATAACGCCCATTGTGATTCCCTTAATTGTCATTTCCCTACTCCCCTTTTGATAAAAAAAACTTTTAACTTTCATTCGGAGGCCATAACGCCCATTGTGATTCCCTTAATTGTCATTTCCCTACTCCCCTTTTGATAAAAAACTTTTAACTTCTTGAACCACCCCGATTCTCTAAGATATTCTGCTAGAGATGTCAATGAGGCATCGTTTAGGCAATCTAGGCCATCCAAAAAATCTTTGCCCCAAATGCTTAATGCGTTAGTTCTCTCTCTTCTTTTGGCACGCTTTCTCATCCATTATGTTTTTTAATGTTTTTATTCAACATTTTTGTATTTTTTAAACAAAGCCAAAACAACAGACATGATCAAAATGATTCGTTCACGAACTGTTGAACGAAAACAAAAATTTACCGATTTGAACATTTACCGAGATGAACTACCAACTAAATTTATCAAAATTATTCGTTCACGAACTTCTGAACGAAAACAACAAAAGAGCGATTGAACTAGATGAACGAACTAGGTATTTTATGTGAAGTGAACGAAAATGAGCGCTCACTCAATTGAACGATTATGCACAAGCCTAGATGGCAGAGATATGATTTCTTATCCACTGATCTCCACCGCACAAGGGCACCATGGGAAAGTATTGGTCTAATTATCGCACCATACATCCAGTGGATACTATACGGTTTTACACCCCACCTTCCTCCGTAAGATCTTCTGCAGGTGTAAAAAGCAAATAACGACTTTTCATCCTTTTCTCTGTATTCCTTTTCCAAGAAAGCTTTGAGTCAAGTATCACACCCAGGTATTTCGCCTCATAAGATAGTTCCAGAGTGATTCCATCTAATTTGGGAAGAACAAACCTGTCTATCTTACTGTTAGTCCTTTTTGTGAACAAGACAAGTTTGGTTTTGGCGGGATTAACTACCAGACCGTTGTCCTTTGCCCACGTTGAGAGTATCTTGAACGCTGATTCCATGAGTTCGCTAATCGTTGGAAAAACTTACCTTCCCAGTCGGCAAAAAAATCACCCCTGACATACGGCTGACTCTTCCTTTATAAAGTTGCTGACATCTTCATACAATTTTTTAAAATGTCCCCAATGAATTGTCCGCAGTTGGTCAGCGGGTTTTTATACGAATTGTTAAGTAACTCGAATTGTTAAGTATCTCGATTATCTCATTTATTACAAGATTCCTGAAGTAGACTTATTACATTATTTCGACTTTTATCAAAGTTCTGGCTTCTTCTCCTTGCACCCTGGGATGTCTTAAGAATCATACTGGATCATACTGGTGTGGTCTACCTCCAGTGGAGAGCCGCTGGAACTCCTTCTAAACACGCATTTTCAGAGCAGTGAAATTGCTTCGGAATTAACAATATTCCTACATTGATCTCGGCGATTAAAATCTTCAGGCGCAATAAATCACCTGGACCTGATGGTGTAATCCCGGCTGAGATGGCTGCATAATCTCTATACGGCATGCATAAACTGGTCTTATATTCCTTTAAGATGGAGGGATTTTATCCCTAAGACTGTGAACAATTTTTACACAAATCCAAAGGATTTCAGATCAATTAGTATGTCTTCTTTTTGTTACAGACAATGGAACGAATGACCTACTCATATTTGCGTAGAATTATTGATTTCGACTAGGCAACATGCATACAGCCATCCATCAAATACAGCATACCATCAACGGAAACTGCTCTTTATCAGCTCGTTGTTACTATTGAGAGATCGCTTTATTTAAAGGAGTACACTATGGTGGCCTTTCTTGGGCTTTTAACAATGTCATCCCAGCCTCGATAATTGTGGCATTGTTTGGTCTGGTAGTAAAATGTGGCGTATAACGTCTTAATATCTCGATTTGTCAATAGGGGCACACTACAGGGAGGTGTTCTTGTGCCGCTTCTTTGAAACCGGGCACTGCATTCAATGTAGCTCTCACTAGAAGCACGTGGTTGTCATGTTGCCGCAAAGTGTCATGTTGTGTCGCGATAGCGCTAAAGGGGAAGCACCTGCCTACATTGAGGAACATTCTTCAGGGTTCTTTGACAAATTTGTCTAAATGGGCAAGAGACTGTGGTGTGGGTGTTATTCCAAGTCAAACAAAGCTTGTCTTGATTGGAAGGAAAAATAAGATTCCTGCTTTTGATCATATTTCTCTTGACGGCACTGAAATAACCTTCTCAGATGGAGCCAAGTATCTTCTAGTATTTTTAGATAGGAAACTGAATTTTAGGCGTAATATTGAGGAACGGATGAGAAAAGCAACGAACGCTTTATATTCCTGTAAAAAGCCCATTGGAAAATGATAAGGATTTAGCCCTAAAGTCGTTCATTGCATTTATACAGCGGTGGTGCGTCCAATTCTACTGTATGAAATCATTGTCAGATGGCCTGCTTTAGAGACAAAGGGGAATTGTGTCTTTATTACTAGGATACAGAGAATATTGTCGATGTGTATTACTGGTGCTATTCGTACTACACATACGGCTGCATTAGAAATATTCCTTCACCTAATACCGTTGGACATATTGGGCAGGCAGTATGCTGCAACGTCGGCAATTCGACTTACTAGCACACTGCAATGGAAGAGCGGCGATTGTGGTCATTGCGCGATCTTGAAGAAGATAACAACACCATAAAATGTAGACTGTGCTCCCTCTATGAGCCTTTTTGGGCGTCAATTTACAACTATTATACCATCCAGGGAGTCTTAGATGAGGGGCTTTCCGGGTACTGAAGCCTCCATACATTTTTACACAGATGGATCGAAGCTACACGAACCAGAGGCCTTTGGAGTTTGTTCGGAAGAGCTTGGGTTGACCCTGCTTTGAAGATTGCCAGATCATAGCAGTGTTTACCAGGCCGATATGCTGGCAATAAAGGAAGTGGCTGACTGGTTGAGTTTCAATATCTTGTCTACAACAGCAGTCAACATCTATTCTGAAAGTCAAGCCGCGGTCAAGTCTCTGGAGTCAATGTTATGTGTCCTTAACGTCTTTAAATTAGATGGTCAAGCAGTTTGACATACGACTCATATGGGTTCCAGGGCACAGATACATTTCAGGGAATTGCAAAGCCGATGAGCTTGCAAGACTGGGAACTACCATACAGGTTCAAACAGAAAAAGAATCTAAGGCTAGTCCCTGAGCCTAATCAGAGATGGGCACATGGATGAACGTATGAGACTACACGATAGATTTGGCCTTCTTCATCAGAAGCGCACAAGTGAGCGTATATTGCTTCCAAGAGTATAGATTTCGACAGTGGTTGCTGTAATTACCGGACACTTGCTTATAAGAAAACTCGCAGTGGTTAAACGTGCCGTCAAATGACTTTTGCGGGATGAGGAGGAATTAAAAACTATCGAACACTTTATCTTTAACTGTCCGGCACTTTCTGGTCAGAGACTTGCTTCACTGGGATGTAGGGGCAACACAGTCTTTCTGATTTATCGAATGTCAAAACTCAATATCTTAGGAGTTTCACAAGGAGCTCAAATTGGTTTAACGGTTTAACATTCAAGATACACTCAACGAATTCAAATTTGTTACACAGTAATATGAAACAAAATAAATATCTCAAGTTCCAATTTAAAATCGCATTTTGAAATGAAACCCTTTTAAATAAAAACATAATAGTAATATAATAAAATCAAACACCTTACACATATAAATATATAAATATTAACCACATACCTGTAACAATTTCATTATCTTCACTTTCTTCATTATCTTGAAAGGATAGTTCTTGATATAAAGTGTTTGCAGAACGTTGTTCCTTTTTCGTAGTTGTTCGACCAACTAAATTTTGTTTAATGCAAACACAATGTATATGAACATATTGATAAGGACAATGAGTGGGTTAACAAAATTGTATAATATGAGGAAAGAAACATCATTCAAATTTGATTAATATGAGGTATAATTACAAAAATTATGTTAACACACACACATTTTATGTTGAATGGGTATGGATGGATGGAATAAAAAATGGATGCATAAAAAGAGATAAAGAGAAAACGGTATAATTTTTTTAGAATATTAGTAGAGGTTAATTTAATACAAAATGCAGCTTAAAAAATTTTTAAAAATATACTTCAGGAAGTCTTTTAGTTTTATAAAAAATTATACTAACTTCAAATTCTAATTAATTTTTATTAATAAATAAAGGCTGTATGCAAAATCGCCCAAAGAAAAATCACATAAAAAATTTTATTAAAAATCGCCCAAATGCAAAAGCGCCCAAAAAATATAAAAAATCACTCAAAAGGAAAAATACGAAACTTCGACCAAAATTAACGATCAAATAGCCAAAAAAGAAATGAAAAATGACCCAAAAATAAAAAAACAAGTGAGTGTTAAATTCGGCTGTACCGAATCTTTGATACCCTCCAACATGTTGAAAAATTAAAAAAAAAAAAGTTCAGAAGCGTTTACGGGTGCAATACATAATATGATAATAATAATTATATGATGCAATACATAATGATATATAACACAATATATATTTATACGCAATTTAATCCGAATAATGGTAGATGTTTTTGCATTAAAAAAGATCAACTTGTATAAAATATGATTCGATTTCATCCGAGTTTTGACCAGACATTGCCATATATTAGTGGATCTAATTAGATCTAATTGCATAAAAACATGTAAAATCCTGGTGTTTTTTGGTTTAGGTTGAGACACACCACAGGTCAACGATACATTCACCAAACATATAATTTTCTTAAACAAAAAAATGTTCGGGTACGCTTCGAACCAGATAGGTGATATACATAACCCTAACAAGGAAATGTTTAGGAACATTTTAAAAGTTTCTTATACTTTGCTTAAAAAACTTAGAACATTTTTGTTTAATTGGAAACATATAGTTTTAAATGGAACAGCATAAGCTATATATAATTTCATATTAAATTATAGAGAAAAACAAATTTTGTATTGGCCCTAATATTATTTCATATATTTATATCAACCGTATACCTTCCGAATCCGAATCATGATTAAATTATATATTACAACATATGACTGCATTTAAAAAAATTAGAAAATACCTCACGGGATGTATAATCATTAGAGTGTCCCTTATTTTGGAAATGTTGGAAATCTTGAGACGGTACCCGCTCATTTTTTTCCTTTTGACTTAAAAATAACTCAGGAAAAATTTTACGCCTCTAGGACCACGCCTTCCCTACGCGACGGGGCCTTAAAGAGCGGGGCCTTAAAAACCATTTTTCCATACAAACCAAAAAAATTTTTTTTCGATTTTTAATTTTTTTGTTATTATTTATTATATTACTTGGTTTGCTTATTCACAACAAAAAATTTGATTTTGGTGGGATAAGTCTTTCAGCGCTAAAAAATTTTTCGCCAAAAAAAATTTTGAGCCGTCAGGGTCCTACAGTAAAAAATTTTTAAAAAATATTTTTTTTTAGTTTTGACCAGCAACGGTTTTAGCTGCTATGTTGCTTTAAATGATATATATTCATAAAAAAAATATTTTTTGTATCTGTGACATCTTTATCGTGTTCTAAAAAAGGGTAAAAAATGCATTGTTGATTTTTTTCGATACACGATAAAAATGTCACAAATATGAATAATATTTTTTTTGGAATATATATCATTAAAAACAACATAACAACTAAAACCGTTGCTTTTCAAAACTAAAAAAAAAATATTTTTTAAAAATTTTTTACCGTAGGATTCCTACGGCTCAAAATTTTTTTTCGAAAAAGATAAAGATGTCACAGATATGAATATATTTTTTTTTTGGAATATATATCATTTAAAGCAACATAGCAGCTAAAACCGTTGCTGGTCAAAACCAAAAAAAAATATTTTTTAAAAATTTTTTACTGTAGGACCCCGGCGGCTCAAAATTTTTTTTTGCGAAAAAATTTTTAGCGCTGAAAGAATTATCCCACCAAAATCAAATTTTTTGTCGTGAATAAGCAAACCAAGTAATATAATAAATAATAACAAAAAAATTAAAAATCAAAAAAAAATTTTTTTGGTTTGTATGGAAAAATGATTTTTAAGGCCCCGCTCTTTAAGGCCCCGTCGCGTAGGGAAGGCGTGGTCCTAGGGGCGTAAAATTTTTCCTGAGTTATTTTTAAGTCAAAAGGAAAAAAATGAGCGGGTACCGTCTCAAGATTTCCAACAATTCCAAAATAAGGGACACTCTAATAATCATATATGATTAATTATGTTTGTATCAAGTTATATATTGTTATATATGTTTATTTTTACTCGGGTTATTATGCGCTATGCACATTAGTAATACCATTTTCTCATTATTTTAATGATTATTTTAAATCCACGCCCACAAAAGGGGGCGGGGCAAAAAAAAACAAATTTTCTAGCCCACCCGGGTCTAAGTGCTGGACTTTTAACTCCTTCTGACGTAAGGTCTCATTTGTTTAACAAAAATGCAAAAAAAAGCTTTAGCTTTGGACTGAATCATGTTTTATACAGACGGACGGACGGATATTCATAGAATGACTTAGAATCGATCATACTTTATGGGTTCCCCCACCGATATTGTTATGAGTTACAAACGGAGTGACAAAGTGGGTATAAAAAAGGGTATAAAAAAAGATTTTTCTCAAAAAATTTTTTCCCAAAACACATAAGGCCGGCTATGCAGAAAACCCTAAAAAAAGAGAACAATATTTAAGAAAAGACGTTTTGTTACGTATTAATATTTTTGACATATCGCCTTCTTGATAATATGGTCTGAAGAAGCCGTAAGTAGGTAATTGATGTTAAAAATGCAATTGCTTTTTAATTCATTACTCTGATTTTCTACTGGATGCGGAAGATTAGTGTGTAGTGTGATAATCTGAAAATAAGTGCAGGGGTTGTTGGTTCGATTCCCACCAACCTTTCATTTTCTTTTTTGGGCGATTTTGCCAAAAGCCACAAATAAAACTTGTTTTATTCGGCCTTAAAAATATTATATGAATGTGAAGATGAATATGAGCAATTGTCATTAACTTTTAATATTTAAGAAAAAAAAAATTGCGATTTTTTTTTCGTGGCACATTGATAAGACTTTGTAGGTAAATAACATTATAAATAAATAATTCAAATCCGTCCGCGTGCATTAATTTGAGCGATCGCACCCAAAACTCTGGCGGTTTAAAGTTAAAATTTTTAAAAAAATTGTCAAAATTACATTTTTTATCCGAAGTTTACCAAACGTACCATTTTGTATTATGCTTACCCAGAGCTAAAATACATATTCAAACACTAGCTGTTTTGCACCCGGCGTTGCCCGGGTTGAAAAAATATTATACAATGAATGATAGTTAGTAATGCCCTATGGTTCCATCCTCGGTTAGCACTACATCTGGTGAAAATTTAAATTTCGCATCATTTTACAACACCTCTGTCCGATCGCGCGCTGATATGGCCCATTGTTCCCGGTTACTACTCGACTTTTAAGCGTGATTACCCAATAGGCAGAAATAACTATCAATATATTACAGAGGCGTGTGGTAATTTACGTCCCTTTGTTCAATCGCATGCTGATATGGCCCCGCATCGGTTAGACAGTTGTAAAAATCGGCTTAGCCATTTTTGCGTGATTGCGGAACTGGCAAAAATAATTTTCAAATAGTGCAAGGGGGTGCAGCATTCTACAACGCCTTTGCCCAATCACGTGCTAATATGGCATACTGTTACCGCCTCGGTTAGTACTATATGTTGTGGAAGTTTTGTTTAAATCAGTTTAGGCCAAGGTTGGTTACCGAAACGAATAACGGTAAGGGTAACGGTATCTAATTTTTATTTATTTCGGTAAAGGTAACGGTAAGTGTTTTCAAATCGTTTCGGTAACGGTATGTACCGGTACCGAACCAACCAAACCGGTACCTACCGGTATTATTAATTTAGTTAAAAATTTGAAAAAAGATAGAACTGAAAGCTAAAAATATTTTATAGACCCAAAAACCAGTATAGATTTAATATGATTATTATTTTTGTCATTTATTTTATGATAATTTGCAAATTATAAATTTAAAATTATGTTAGCAATTTGATTTTATTTTTTTGTTCGTTAAAATCCCTTAAAACAGGTAAAATTTTGAATACCGGTACAATACCGGTAACTTCTAATAATTATAACGGTAACGGTAAGGGTAACGGTATTTTAAAAATATTTTTAGCGGTATCGGTAACGGTATTCGATTTGAAAGGGTTTTGAATCGGTAACGGTATAATAAGGGTAACGGTAACCAACCATGGTTTAGGCGCTTAAGCGTTATTACGGAACAGACAGAAAAAACTTTTAGTGTGGTGCAAAGAGGCGTGGCAACTTACGCCTCGCGATCTATTATGGTTTATAGTTCCCGCTTCTGAAGAACTATATGTGATGAATATTCCATTAAAATCGGTTAAGGCGTTTAAGCATGATTATGGAACAGGCAGAAATAACTTTCAATGTAATACAAAAGAGCGTGGGATTTTACTCCCCTTTGTCAAATCGCACTCATTTACGGCCTATAGTTCCCGCCTCGGTTAGTACTATCTGTGTGTGGAAATTTCTTCTAAACCAGTTTAGCCGAAAAAGCGTGATTGTGAAAAAGGCGAAAAGAACGTGCAATAAGATTAACAGGGGTGTCATTTTATGCCTCTTTGTCTGATCGCTTATTTTATGTCCTATAGTTCCCGCCTCGTTTACTATTAGTTGCAAAAATTTTGTGTTAATTGGTTCAGCCGTTGATGCGTCATTGCGGAACTGACAGAAACAACTTTTAGTATAGTACAAAGAAGCGTTGCAACTAATGCCTCTTTGTCCAAACGCGCTTTATTATAGCAGCAATAGTAATTTTGAATTAGTACAACGCCTTTGCCCAATCACGTGCTGAAATGGCATATTGCTCCCGCTTCGGTTAGTGCTATCTGTGTTAAAAATTTCAATAAAATCTGTTCAGACGTTTAAGAGAGATTACGGAATATGCAGAAATAACTTCCAATGTAGAACAAAGGGGAGTGGACTTATACGCCCATCCGTCAGAGCGCAATCCTATTATACCCTATAGTGCCCGCCTGGGTTAGTACTATGTGTGGTGAAATTTTCATTAAAACCGGTTCAGACGTTTAAGCGTGATTACGGAACAGGTAGAAATAACTTTCCATTTAATACAAATGGGCGTGGCATTTCCACCCCTTTGTCTGTCCCCGTCCTATTATGAACTATATTTCCCGTTTGTATTAGTACTATATGTGGTGAAAATTTCTTTAAAATAGGTTCAGCCGTTTAAACGTAATTGCTGAAAAGGCAGAAATAACGTTCAATGTAATACAAAGGGGAGTGGCATTTTACGCCCACTTGGCCGATCGTTCTCTCTTTTGACCTATAGTTCCCGCCTCAGTTAGTACTATCTGTGGTTAAAATTTAATGTAAATCGGTTTAGCCGTTTATCAGTGGTTGTGAACCAGATAGAAAGAAAAACCAAAGGATGCCACGCCTCTTTGTGAGGATATTATATTTACAAAAGGTGGGCGTAAAAGGAGGCGTGGCTTCCAATCAAGATGCGGGATTTCCTTGCAAAAAGCACCATATTAATATGCCAAATTTCATGCTAACCTGTAACAAACATACAAATACAGTAACAAACAACCAAATATATTGAAAAATCTGAAATTCACTAAAAGTGGGCGTAAAAGGGGGCGGGGCATCAAATCGAGATGCCATTGGTCGCATTTTTTATTCCAGAATATTCTCTATCTACATGCCAAATTTCATTTCAATCGGTTCAGTAGTTTTCTTCTGAAAGCGACACAAACAAACAAACAAACTAACATGTCATTTTTATATATATATAAGGATAAGGATAATTCAAGAAAGATATTTTAAATATATAAAGTGGAATGTTAAAGAAAACAAACAACCAATATATTGTAAAATGTCGAATTTATAAAAAAGGTGGGCGTAAAGCCACTATTGCATTCCAGAAAACTCACTGTATGCCAAATTCCTTTTGAATTCGTTACATCGTTTTGGCGTGAAAACGGCATAAACTAACAAAAAGTGGGCGTAAAAAAGGCGGGGCATCGAATACGAATGCGGTAAGGCCTATATTCACTTCCACAAAAATTGCTATATGTATCCCATGTGAATTGGTAACAATCAACCAAATATTGTAACAAACAGGCAAATGTATTGAAAAGCCTTGAATTTACAAAAGTGGGCGTAAAAGAGGCGTGGCTTCCAATCAAGATGCGGGATGGCAAATTTCATGGTAATCGGTAAGAAACATTCAAATATAGTAACAAACATCCAAATACAGTAACAAACATCCAAATATATTAAAAAATCTGAAATTCACAAAAAGTGGGCGTAAAAGGGGGCGGGGCATTCAATCGAGATGCCATTGGTCGCATTTTTCATTCCAGAAAATTCTCTATCTACATGCCAAATTTCATTTGAATCGGTTCAGTAGTTTTTTTCTGAAAGCGACACAAACAAACAAACATACAAACAAACAAACTAACATGTCATTTTTATATATATATAAGGATAAGGATAAGGATAAGGATAGTTCCCGCCTCGTTTAGTACTATCTGTTGCAAAAATTTCATGTTAATTGATTCAGCCGTTAATGCGTAATTGCGGAACTGACAGAAACAACTTTTAGTATAGTACAAAAGAGCGATGCAACTAATGCCTCTTTGTCCAAACGCTCTTTATTATGGCAGCCAAAAATAATTTGAAATTAATACAAAGAGCGGCATTTTGAAATGCCTTTGCCCAATAACGTGCTGATATGACATATTGTTCCCGCTTCGGTTAGTACTATCTGTGTTGAAAATTGCAACAAAATCTGTTCAGACGTTTAAGAGTGATTACGGAACTGGCAGAAATAACTTTCGATGTAATACAAAGGGGCGTGTACTATTACGCCCATCCGTCAGAGCGCCCTCCTATTATAACCTATAGTGCCCGCCTGGGTTAGTACTATGTGTGGTGAAATTTTCATTAAAATCGGTTCAGACGTTTAAGCGTGATTACAGGACAGGTAGAAATAACTTTCAATGAAGTACAAAGGGGGCGTGGCATTTCCGCCCCTTTGTGTGATCGCCGCAATATTATGAACTATATTTCCCGCTTGGATTAGTACTGTATGTGGTGAAAATTTCTTTAAAATCGGTTCAGCCGTTTAAGTGTAATTGCTGAAAAGGCAGAAATAATGTTCAATATAATACAAAGGGGCGTGGCATTCTACGCCCACTTGGCCGATCGGTCTCTCTTATGACCTATAGTTCCCGTCTCGGTTAGTACTATCTGTGGTGAAGATTTCATGTAAATCGGTTCAGCCGTTTATCCTCGATTGTGGACAGACAGACAGAAAAACCAAATGATGCCACGCCCCTTTGTAAGGATCTTAAAAAGAGGCGTGGCTTCCAATCAAGATGCGGGATGGCATATATTTCCTTGCAAAAAACGCCTTGTTAGTATGCCAAATTGCATGTTTATCGGTAACAAACATCTAAATATAGTACAACAACCAAATATATTGAAAAATCTGAAATTCACAAAAAGTGGGCGTAAAAGGAGGCGGGGCATCCAATCGAGATGCCATTGGTGCCACTTTTCATTCCAGGAAACGTACTATCTACATGCCAAATTTCATTTGAATCGGTTCAGTAGTTTTTTTCTGAAAGCGACACAAACAAACAAACATACAAACAAACAAACAAACAAACTAACATGTCATTTTTATATATATATAAGGATGCATAAAATCTTTGCTAAATATCGAGATATTTGCATTTAACCAATTTTTTTTCGGCACATTTTCCAATATTTTGGAAATAAAAATGTTTCCAGCGGTTTTATTTTTTTTTAGAAAAATATTACCAAATGCATTAACAAAATCTCAACAAATTCTTAGTTAACACTATTATTCTATCTCTAATAGGTAAGAAACAGCAGTGGTTTAAAGGGAACATTTTTGAAAAAAAAATTTAATAATTTTGAATTTATTTTTTTTTTTTTTAATACTAAATGTCTGATTTTACAGTGTTGTCCTTCACTGAATATTGAAACTATTCAAAGTATGATTAATAATGCTAATATTAAGGTTATTACGAAATATTTTAACGTTATTACTAATTTTATCAAGGTTATAAAAAATTTTAGCGATTTTTCGCGATTTTCGCGACTGCAAAAATCAATGGACTAATTTTGAAATATTATTTGAATAAGACATGTCAAAATCTATCAAAATACATTTCTTTTCTACTTTATTTAAGTAATGTAAGATTTTATATAACCATTAAATTTAAAGGTATCAAAAATTTAAAACCACCGAAAAACCGCTTAAACTTTAAATTTTTTCGGGTGCGAATTAATTGAAGATAGAGAATTAAAAAGACTACCAAACGCGCCTTTCACCGACAAATTTCTATAAGCGGCCTGGATGTGCCTTACAAAAAAGTGAAAACTGAAAAACACCGCGGAATTCGCCAATATTAACTTTTGATCAATGTTGCTTTCCATGATTTATTATATTTGCACATATTATTGTTTCTACATGTTCAACTTTCAGCCATGCACATTTGGCTGTCAAATAATGCAAAACTAAAATATCGAAATTTTGCAAAAAATTTAAAAAGTTCATAAAATTTTTGCAATTGAATATTTTTTGGGTGCGTTTGTAAATCAAGTGGGAAATGGTAAATTATAAAGTTCACAAAGCATTCGGAACCATTCGGAATAAAACTGGGAAAATTGAAAATTGAAACCTCGAAAAATTGAAAATTGAAAAAAATTGGTATCAAAGATTTAGGTCCATGTAACTTTTTTCTTATTGATGGCACATCCACTGAACCTACACCAAATAATTGACCAAGTCTACTGATTAAACGGTATTAAATCTGGAGCAATAGCTTTAACGCACCCAACAATATGGAACTTTGAACGAAAAATTTCATGAGAGTATCAAGCGATTTTTTTACATTTTTCAACTATGAGATAATGAGACTATTTGCGCTGTGCCTTTGCAGAATTACTCATTATGGTTCCCTTAACATATCTACATTCACAGGTACCACCTAGTTTACAAATAAAAATGTTATTGCGAAATTAGTAAAATATCACAAGCGTTAAAAGTTAATGACAAAAGTCCATATGTATTAATATTTTTGTTTGAACATTAGCGATTTTTCCCTTTGTTACTTGTAGTATAGGGTTTTTATATTTGCTTAATAGTCTTGACACTGGAATCTGACAAATTCCGCAACACGTGTCGACTAACAAGGGAAGTCTCCCTAGTGTCACCCTCCGATCTTTATGGAATTGGTTTTATTTGGTAGATTATAAAAAATAAAAGAACACATCTTACCCAGCAAAACTTTTCGGAGTCATTCAAAAATAACTAGTTCTAGAAGTACTTCAAAGCTTGTCATGATAGGTTCTCAAAGAGCATCCTGGAACTAGTGACGTCACAACTACTTCTAGAAGTGATCCAAAAGGGTAATATTTTGATTCCAAAGAGCTTTTTTGGAGTAGTTTGGAAACTAGTGATTTGGAACTAGTCGTACATGACTTCTGCACCACTTCCATGAAACAAATACTGTTTTCAAATATCATCTTGGAAGCTGTTTCAAAAACTTATAATATTTTTCAAAAAAGAAAAAAATATATATTTGATTACGCATTTCTCTGTTGCATCTTCTATTTGGAAAAAGTCAAACCTTTTGAAATATGTACAGAGGGGCATTAGTGCAAATAGGTTTTTATAGATCCATTCAATTACCTTACTACAATCTGCAATAAACTACTTTATTTAATACAGCTGGAATTTTTTATTACAAAAAGTAAACAAAACTTTCCAATTGTAGCAAAAATAGTAAGCAATTTGAGTAATCCAACTAAGCATATAATCGCATAGTTTTTGGTCCCTACAATATTTTTTTTTTTTCAAAAATCCCTTATTCTCCTTCTATATAATTTCTAATTGCATTAAGGACTAAAAAAACAAAAAATACTACTAATTTTTGTTCAGTAAAGTGCTGATATTGCGTTATATTTTCAACAAAAAATAATTCAAAAATGTTTTTTTTTTTGCAAAAAAAAAAAAATATACAAAATGTTCCTAGACTGCTTCCCTAGAACAAGTTCTGATGGTGACAATTTCAAACAAAAATCATGGGATAAAGAATTGGTTCTAGAATGACTTAAAGAACCGTTCCATACATGGGTTCCTAGACTACTTTCCTAGAACTTATTCTGATGGTGACAATTTCAAAAAAAAAACATGACTCTGAGAACGAGATAGAGAACTAGTGCCACAATAGCTTCTTGGAAGTAGTTCCTGTCGTGACAATTTCAAAGAAAAATCATGGGTTAAAGAATGGGATAAAGAACTGGTTCTAGAAGTTGTGATGGAACCGTTCCATAGGAGGGGTGATTGTTCCTAGACTACTTCCCTAGAACTAGTTCTGAGGGTGACAATTTCAAACAAAAATCATGACTCTGAGAACGAGATAGAGAACTAGTCGAGCAAAAAGAAGTACTCCAGCACTAGTTCTGGAAGTCATGCAAGTTTTGCTGGGTATTTTTACGGCCCATGAGGGGGGGAAAGAAACGGCAATTTTTTTAGTTTTTTTCGTTTATCTCCTATATTATGCATGGTAGTATATCAAATGAAAGGTATTTGAAAAAACCTATCTCTATGGGCAAAGAACATGTCCAAATATGCACAACTTTTCGTCATATTTATTAAAATACCAAAATTTTAGGACATTTTTGTTAATACGTCGAAAAATATTGTATTTTTTGACGCGTTCTTAGCACCACGAGATAGTTCTTTTAAATACCTTTAATCTGATACCACATATGGCTATGTTAATTTTGATTCAATAGTCGTAAGTCGTAAAAAACTGAAAAAGGTCAACTTCCCCCTCGTACAAATCGACCACCCTAAAAATGAGTGTGGGCCGCTGGGATCGCTGAAGGAGTTGTGGAGGAGCAATAGTGTGCAAATTTTCATCCATCTTGTTCTATCTCGCTTCTGAAATGTAACCAAAATACCAAATTTACATTCTTTTGCTTGTATCTTATTTAGAAATTTATTCACAATTTAAAAATCTGGCAAAGAAAAAATTGATCTGGGATAGTTAAAGGGGTTATGGAGGGTTTATAATAGCAAAAATTTCATCCATTTTGCTCTATATCGCTTTTTTTTTGAAATATAAACAAAATACCAAATAAAAGTCCTTTTTATATATATATTCGCAATTTAAAAATTAAGCAAAGAAAAAATATATCTGGGATCAATAAAGTGGTTATGTAGGGGCAATAGTGTCAAAAATTGTATCCATTAACCAAAATACCAAATTAACGTTATTTTGCTTGTATCTTGCTTATTTAAGAAGTTATTCGCAATTTAAAATTTAAGCAAAGAAAAAATAGATCTGGGATCGGTAAAGGGGTTATGGAGGGTTTAAAATAGCAAAATTTCATAAATTTTGTTCTATCTCGCTTAAGGTACGTACAGACGACGCAATATTATGTACAATATGCAATTATATTGATCGTGTGTGGGTTAGATTGACGATTGTACAATGGCCAATCTAACCCACACACGATCAATATAATTGCATATTGTACATAATATTGCGTCGTCTGTAGGTACCTTTAGCATTTAAAATACAACCAAAATACCAAATTAACGTAATTTTTCTTGTGTTTAAGATGTTGTTCGCAATTTAAAAATCTTTAAATATTTTTAATATTTTAACAAAATAATTTTATGCTTTAACTTTCATATACGCATTTAAAAAGAGCTAATGTTTCAGAAACATGGAATTTAATAATTTACCAGAATTATTGAGTTTTCTATAAGAAAAATGTTCCAGAATCAGAAATATATCTGAATGAAAAATGTCTTAGAATTTAAAAATTTAAAATTCCAGCAAATCTTATCTCTCACATAGCTTAAGTTTTTTTTTTTTTTGATATAAATTTCATAAAACATAATTTAAATCCCAAAATAGTATCAAAAAAAAGTTTAAAAGCTGCATTTTTTGTTTAAATAAAAGAAAAATTAAATTAAACAAACCATTTGATGGAGCATTTGGCACTATGGGACTGCTATCACTTTGTGGTGATGTAGCTTGATTATGCTGCTGCAAACTATCTGTTTCAGCAGATCTTTCAACAGTATGTAAATTATCAAACTCGTTTTGTAAAGAGGGAGGTCCAGAATCATCTGAATTGCTGCCAACACTACAGATAGTTTCCGTATCTAACATGGTTGAATTTTCCAAAGATGCAAAACCATATGATACAGGTCCAGAAGATCTAAAAAATTACAACAAAATTATATTAAAATTTTTTATTTCAGTGACAATTTAATTTAAAAAAAAATATATACCTTGCTATAGGATTTAGTCTGGCACGACTTAACTCCATACGATCCGAATTCGTACTCATTTGTGAATGGGTAGAACCCATTAACATTTTCGTACGTTCCATATAATCTACATGATTTTTAAATAATTCTGTATAACGTTCATGGAGTTTGTTATATTCCTTAAAAAAAAAAACAATTAAATAAAAGAGAATATAAATATTTTAAAAATATTTTCTAGTAATGTTGATAAACAAGGTTGAAAAACTGTTTCCTTTCATTTCAGTATTGAAGAAGTATAAACTACAATGTCAATATCGGTATCAAATCCATTAAATTCTATTCTATATTCACAAATGGAGCATCAAGTGGAAATCGCAAGTAAGTAAATTGAACCGAAACAATACATGTTTACTTTTGTTTAATAGAAGCCCCAATTGCCACCTATGCCATTGTTATATCACCGATTCTGATATTTGGTAAAATCAATACTTTCGTTTTCCAACCTTGCTTGAAAATATAATACAAACTAACCTTCTTTAAATCAGACTCCCTTTCTTCTAAACGACTGGCATGTTCCAAACTATTTTTATGTTTCAGCTCCAACATTCGTACAATACTTTCTAATGATTCTAACCGGCTGGCTAATTCTTTGTTTTCTTGCTCCGCCAAATCTTCCGATTCCAAAAGCTGTTAAGTAAATAATTGTATAAAACGTTAATAATTGTATAAAACATAAATTACACTACAAAACATCGAAAATGCGACTGGGACGCGACCTTATACACTTGATTATAATTTTTCTGCTGGTCAAAAATCCGGTCTCCAAACTTTTCCATCAGAACCGGTTTTTGAGAAAATTTAGGTCAATGTTTAAAAAAATCTGCGTTTTGGGATTTTTGGCAACTTATAGCGGATAAACCCGATGTGCTTGCGACTTAAAACTAGGGTTATATAGTCGCAACAAAAAGTCGACTTTTCGACATTTCAACTCTTTTCCATTTCTAATAAGTCGATTTTTCGACTTTTCGACTTTTTGCAAATTTTAAAAAGTAGACTTTCGACTTTTTAAAAAGTCGACTTTTCGACTTTTTAACTTTTTTCGACCTTTTCCAACTTTTAAAAAGTCGATTTCTTTGTAAATAAAAGTTTGGTTTTGACTTGTTGTAGGGTCAGTCTTAGTGAAATCAATCAAAAATAGCTAAAAATTTTCGTGACCCCCTCCGATTTTGATGAAATTTGGTTTAGTTGTAACACTAAGTGATAAACTGACGCACACTTATTTTCAGCCCTCTAAGTAAACAGTGGGCGAAAACACGGAGGGTCAAAATTTCCCCCAAAATCTCCCAGTCGCGACACTTTGCACCGTAAAAACTTAATATCGTTGGTTCTATTTAGAGTTTGCAAAACGATTAAAATCGTAATCGTAATCGCGATTAATCGCGCCAATTAATCGTAATCGTAATCGACAAAAAAAATCATGCGATTACGATTAATAATTTTCTATGAAATACACTGTTTTTATAAAGAATTTAAATCAGTTCCAAAATTTTTTGAAACCCATTTTGAAATTTCTATTTAAAATTATTTTTCAAAAAAACTAAATCACTCTAAAAAACGATTACTTTCGGAACAATTTCAAACAAAAATCATTGATTCTGGAATGTTTAATAGAATCGATTGCAGGATTATATGATGCGTTCTGGTACCGATTTTTTGAAACGGAAAATTTTTATGGGTTGGGCCATGATTTAACTTGTTTCCGATTTTTCTTACCTTTTCTCGTAAAAGTCATTCAAATTTAAAGGAAAATTTAAATTCTGACATGAGTAAGTTTTAAATATGTTTGTTTTTAAAATATACTCAAAAGGCTTTAGTCGGATTGGTCTAACAGTTTGGACATGAAGTTTAAAAAAAAAACGTAATTTTTTCATACTTTGACCGCTGGTTGCCGATAAATGATGCCTTGTAAACTTTTTTAATAAATTTCAATTAGCTCCTTCACTGGCCATTGGCAGGTATTCCGACACGACCGCACAGAAATTTTGATGAACTGGAAGGAAGCAGCTTTTGGAAAGGAATCACGACCCAAAGAGCGAATCCAAACCAGTCACAGTTTAGTGTACTCTTTAGAAGCACAGATAAAGAGCTATTAAGACGCAGTCAAATCATGTGTCTTTTCAGTGCTGATTGAAGCACTCTTTGTAGAGTTTATTTAAGCGCAATAAAGATGTAAGAAAATCCAGTATTTTTCTCCAAAAATCTTTTTATACCCTCCAACTACAGTATGGGGGTATACTCACTTTGACATTCCGTGTGTAACGCATCGAAATATCGGTCGGGGATCCCATTAAGTATATATATTATTGATCAGTGATCGATTCCAAGACATTCTAGCGACGTCCGTCTGTCTGTCCGTCCGTCCGTCTGTAGATAACACGATGCAGTCCAAAATAAAAGGGCTAGACCCCTCAAGTTTGGCATAAATATGTCTTATGGTCCTAGGCAGGTTAAGTTCGGAAATGGGCCAAATCGGACTAGGGGGAAAAAAGTTCCCCCTTGAAGAACTAAACCAACCTCTTAAAAATGCTAATTTTTTTACGTTTTTTTTGTATTTTTGTGAACCAAATGAGACATTTTTATGTTCGTAGAAGTTTAAAGTCCTGCGCTTGGACCAAGGGGACTAACAAATTTTGCGTTTTTTTGCCCCGCCCCTCTTTTAAGGGCGTGGATAAAAAAATAATTTAAATAATTATAAAACTATAGTACTTATGTGCACAAAGCAGATAAAAATGAACTTGTAAACATATACCGTGAGGGCCAAGGAGTCATCCAGCTCACCGACCCCTCCCCCACCTTGCCCCCCCCCCCTTAAAACAACGCCCCTGTCAATTTTTTTTTTTTTTTAATTTTTGTACATGTTGGAGGGTATAATAGATTCGGCACAGCCGAATTTAACACTCTCACTTGTTGCTGTTAAAGATGTCAAAAACTAAAGTATGTGTAAAATGTTCATAACAAAGAATTTTAATTATAAGTTTTAAAAAAATGTCTTAACAATAAATTCTCAAGGGCGCTCGTTCTTTCGATGCGCAATGATATACTAAAAAAGAGACTGTGGTTCCAAAATCTCGAATTATTTTTACTAGGAAATTTCGAAAGTTTTTAATTTTATTTCTTAAAAATAATGGCCCTTACCACAAGAAAACAAAAAGTCTATTTTAACAAAAGTTTTATTTTAAATTTCAAATTTTCAATACATTCGATTTTAAAAACAAAAACAATTTGTATGGAAATAAAATTAAAAGCTCATTTTAAATTCATTTTATTTTCTTGTAGTAAGGCTGAATAATTTTTGTATTTTCGTACTTTCTAAAATTAAAATTTCAAAAGATTTTTTTAAAGCTATTGCAACTCAAATTATTTAAAAAATTCGATTAATCGTAATCGCGATTAACGGCAATTTTTTTAATCGTAATCGCGATTATGAAATATCTCGATTATTTGCAAACTCTAGTTCTATTATAGCTAGAAAGACCATTTTTGGTTTGTTTTGAAGCTCATAATATGCTCTACAAGACTTATCATAACAAAAAAATTTTCGAAAAAAATAAGGGTTACCTCCCTTATTTTAAGGTCGTGATATACGGAGGAGAAAATGGGGAGGATGGTATCCCCAAATTTTTTTTTTACTTGCTAATCTTTTAGAGAAAGTCCTAAAGAATATATTCTAAAATTTTTATGTTGGGACAACAATGGGATCGCTCAAAATCAAAATTTTTCACAATTTTCCCCAAAATCTCCAAATCGCAACACTATTTAACCTTAAAAATTTTATATCATAAGTGCTTTTGTAGCTACAGAGCCCATTTTTTTTTTGTTTTAAAGCTTATAATACGCTCTACAAGAGATATCAAAACCAAAAAATTTTCCAAAAAAAGGAATTGGTGCCCCCCTTATTTAAAGGTCGTGGCAAAGGGTGGAGGAAATGGGGGGAAAGTATCCCCCAATTTTTTTTTTACTTGGAATTCTCAAAGTGCAAGTCCTAATGAACATTGTCTACAATTTTCATGTTGGGACAACAATGGGGTCGACCAAAATCAAAATTTTTAAAAATTTTCCCTTACTTACCTAGAACTTACTCTTAAAAAAAAAACAAGATGAAAAAATTGGGGGATACTATCCCCCAATTTCCCCCACCCCTTGCCACGATCTTTTATTACAAGAGGCAACCCCTTTTTTTTTATTTTTTTTTTTTTTGTGATAGTAATATTGTAGGGCATATTAAGAGCTTTAAAACAAGCCAAAAATGGACTCTGTAGCTACAATACAGTCCACGATACTAAATTTGTAATGTGCAAGAGTGTCGCGATTTGGAGATTTTGGGGGAAATTGTGAAAAATTTTGATTTTGGTCGATCTGATCGTTGTCCTAACATAAAAATTTTAGGATATGTTCATTAGGACTTGCACTTTAAGAATTCCAAGTAAAAAAAAAACTCGGGGGATACTTTCCCCCCATTTCCTCCACCCTTTGCAATGACCTTTAAATAAGGGGGGCACCCTTCCATTTTTTCTAAAATTTTTTGGTTTAGGTAGGTATTGTGGAGCGTACTATAAGCTTTAAAACAAACAAAAATGGGCTCTGTAGCTACAAAGGCACTTATGATATTAAATTTTTAAGGTTCAACAGTGTTGCGATTTGGAGATTTTAGGGGAAATTGTGAAAAATTTTGATTTTTAGTGATCCCATTGTTGTCCCAACTTAAAAATTTTAGAATATATTCTTTAGGACTTTCTCTATAAGTTTATCAAGTAAAAAAAAAATCGGGGGATACCATCCTCCCCATTTTCTCCTCCCTTTATCACGACCTTAAAATAAGGGAGGTAACCCTTATTTTTTCGAAAATTTTTTCGTTATGGTAGGTCTTGTAGAGCATATTATGAGCTTCAAAACAAACCCAAAATGGGCTTTCTAGCTATAATAGAACCAACGATATTAAGTTTTTACGGTGTAAAGTGTCGCGGCTGGGAGATTTTGGGGGAAATTTTGACCGTTCGTATTTTCGGCCCCTGTTGACTTAGAGGGCTGAAAATGTGCATTTGTTAGTTTTTTACGTAGTGTAAGAACTTAACCAAATTTCATCAATATCGGAGGGGGTCAAGAATATTCATGATTGATTTCACTAATAATGACCCTGTAAGCATTTAGGTGCTATTTTGTTGGTTGTATTTTATTTATCAAAAAAAAAAAAATCTAAATGTAGAAAAGGTTGAAAAAATCGAAAGCAATAGAGTCGACTTTTGATTTATAGAACCCTATCACTGAGGTGTTTACAATAATCAAAAATATTGGTAAATATTGCACTTAACACTTTCTAACTCATGAATTTGGCATAGACATTTTTGCTTCACATACAAAATACATGTAAATACCAATAGCTTCAGTTGTTATCAAACTCGGCTCTCATTTGAAATTTTATTCAGAAGAAAGAAATTATTTTCAACTGGCAAAAGTAAAAAAAAAAAAATAAAAAAATCGAAAAAAGTCGAAAGAGTCGAAAGCAAAGTCGACTTTTCGACTTTTTAAGAACAAAAAAGTCGATTTTGACTTTTAGACTTTTCGACTTTTTCATACAAAAAGTCGATTAATCGACTTTTCGACTATAGAACCCTACCATAAAAAATAGTTTTTAGGGAATAAGACATCTTTGAAAAACAATTAGTGCCATAAGGGTTAAGGCGACTGACCAAATGATCTCTGCATCCTTAAGAGCAATGTTTAAGCTTTACCCACAACTTGTTTTTGAGTCGCTATACATCGGGTGTCGCTATGAGTTGTCAAAAATGCCCAAAATGGCGATTTTTTTAACTTGATCTCAATTTTGTCAAAAACCTGATGGAAAAGTTTGGAGACCAGATTTTTTATTACTAAAACAATTGCAATTAACTGTGTAAGCTCGCGTCCCAGTCGCATCAAGTTTTTTTTTAATGTTTAGTAGTGTAATTGTAAAATATTTAAAACAAAATATCTAAAAATCTTAAAAACATATGAAATATACTCCAAATTTAAGAATTTTTCATGGAAAAAATGTTATAAGACCCGCGTAAAAATCGATTAATTCAGGTCTAATTTGCTCATATGTGGTTCAATCGGGTCATATTGTTGTTGTAACAGCTCACACAGTTTACTCGTTCATTGATCTACTTCATAACGTTCTGGTCTTTAACTTCGACAGATGGTAATTCGTAGGGGCCCTTCGATGACATTCCAAGCGGCTCTTCTTCGGTAGCAAGGTATTGTGTTCCTTTACTGGTAGTATCACTGCGTCCTCACACATTTGGTCTATCGAGGAGATTAGCATGCAGCCTGTTACAGTTCTCAGAGCGGCGTTTTGGCAGGTTTGCATATTTCTCATTTGTGTTAACCTTCGGAGACGCTGCAAAGTTAGCCAGTGGCAGCGGTTTCCTTGTCTTTTCCCCAAGTATCGCCGGATAGTGACTTGATAACCTTGTTTCTACTCCGCCTCCATCTCTTTTTTTTTTGAATAATCCCTAACCGGTTAACCGGCAGGGTCGAATAATTGGAAACACTAGTTTTTTTAAGGCCTATTCAATGGTGTATCGGTCATGCCCAAATTTGGCTTTGTTTGGTCCTTATTTTGAAAAATGTTAAAACTTTGGGGTACTTAAAATGGAAAGGCCAAAATCATATACATATAATAATCTCTATTAAAATTAATCTGACCCGTATTTTGGTGAAATTCCTGATAGTTCGGATTTTATTCGGATTTCCCCGAAAGACCACATTTTTTCATAAGGTGGAAAGCCTTTTTAAATTTGAGATTGGGCTGCTAAAAAAACAAACCTTAATTTGTTTTCTCCCCACATTCCCATATGCAAGTTTCAGGACAGTCGGTGGGTGTTCTCTAAAAGACCTCCCTTGTAAGTTCTTCAGCTATTATTAAAACATTAATAAATTTGTTGTATCTCTATATTTACAGGTGTGAATTTTTGTAAAGGAAAAATGTCTGACAATGAGTATTTGTTAATTACCTTTTGTTCAGCCTGTTTTCTAGCACTTTTCTCCCGTTCATATTGAGTAACCAACTGTTCATTGTCTTCTCTTAATAATTCTACTTCAACATCTTGTTCCTGATTAATGCGATATGATGCATCCAAACACTCCAAAACATTAACCAGCAGAGGCATTAAGTTTTTTACAACATCTTCATCATACCGATTAATCATACGTTCAAATTCTTGATAAATACTTCCAGCTAATTGTTGCACCTAAAGAAAGGGGAGAGAAAAAAATGGTTTATAAATCAAGAGTTAGTATTTACAAAAACTATATACTTTAATACAAAATGGTTTCAATAAATTACTATATGATTTAACTTGTATTATATACATTAGGGTGGCACGAATAATGTTTTTTCTTTCAAATTTCAGTTTTAAAATTGACTTTTTGGTTTTGACAAGCAACGATATTAACTAATATGTTGATCTTAATTATATCCCGAAGGTTTTATATGTATTTTTATTGTACTAACCAGAGCTTCGAACGAATTATATCTATTGAGAATTAATTCACAAAAAGTTCAATTCTGTTTTAAAAAGTTTTGAATTATCATTCCTTACTAGCAGTCAACACGAATTAATTCAAAGGCTTAATTCTAAAAGCTTAAGTCAAATTGAATTAATTCCCAAGAGAATTAATTCCTTGCAAGCTAATCATTCAATTGAATGATCAAAATTGTTCATCATTCAAATCTATTACAAATTGAATGATGATTTTTTCATTTCATTCCCTTCGTATTTTCAAAAATGTGTTGCTTGTATGCATTTTAAGCATCTTCGTGTGTAAACGATCGGCTGTTGTTTTGTGAACGTCTCGTCTGCTGCTTCCTACACAAGCATATGTGTGTGTATGTGTGTTGCGCTTCACTGTTTTAAATTGAATTATGAGAAAATTTCATCATTCAATTTGTAGTAGATTGATTTGGATAAAAAAATAATGATTCAAGTTAAATGATCATTCTCAAGGAATGAATTTTTGAAAGAATTAATTCAGTGATTTTGAAAGTTGAATGATTTTAGGGAATGCCAAATTCTATTTTTTTAATTCGAATTAAAAAATTGAATTAAAGAATTATTTTTTTCGAACCTTTGGTACTAACCAAGTTAACGGTAAATTTTTAGCCCTTTAAACATTAAAATATGTTTTTATTAAAGAATTAATCAAAATAAATGAACTGAAACCAAAAAGTACGGCTATTTTTTTGGTTTTTAGAAACTACTGATTTCAAAAAATCAACTAATTTTCAACTTATTTTTGTGCTTTTCAATGGGATCCAGGGAGCTGTACGATCTTTTTGATTGTTGGATGTCAAAATTCAATATCTTAGAAGTTTCATAAGGAGCTAAAATTGGTTTAACGGCAGAGACTAGTAGGGGATCTTATTACAATCCCGCGGAGTATATGTGTGATGACGTAAAGCGTCAGTAGCCCTTTACAATCTAACCTAACCTATTATTTAAGCGTAAATATCATAAAAAATAAATTTGTAAACATTTATGGTGAGGGGGAATGATCTCCAGACACCCCAAAAAAACTCCCCCAAAACCTCCCTGTCAAAAAAATAGTTTTTCGTATTTTGTATTTATCGCAAGGGGAAAGGGTCCCACGCCAGGTGGGGTGGCACGAATAATGACTTTTTCGAATTTTATCAATTGCCGGGAAAATTATGGTTTTAAGTAAATTGGACAATATTAACCCGTGCCGTTGGGGGGTTAAGGTTTTTTGTAAAAAACAAAAAAAAATTTTTTTTCAGGACTGAACTTTAACTCCCCAGCGGCACGGCTTAAAATTTACCGATTTAGCTAAAAACTTAAATATAGAGTTTTTAGACCAAAAGGAACCATAATGTTCTCGGCAATCGACGAAAATCGACAGAAGTAATGTTTTGCGATAATGCAAAAAATTTAAAAAAAGGTAAAAAACGCATTTTTGCGATTTTTTTGGTACTTTTTAGAAAAAGATCACAGATAGGAATAATATTTTTATAAAATCCTTGCTTGTCAAAATAAAAAAAAAATTAACAAATTTTAGAGTGGACCCCAAAGGCAGAAATTTTTTTTCCAAGTCTATTTTAAAGCAAAAGGGCTTATCCAAATAAAATGAAATTTAAAGCTAATCAAAGTTATATAATAATTAAAAAAAAAAAAATAGGTTTGTATGGGCAAAATTTTAACCCCCTAAAGGCACGGGTTAATTTTGTGCGATTTGGCTAAAAATTTAAACAGAGTTTTTAGACCAAAACGAACCATAACTTGCCCAGCGAAAAAAGTCATTATTCGTGCCACCCTAGTGTCCATACATTCGAATACGGCCGAATTTAACATTTTTATTTGTTTGCACTAAATTTTGTAGTCTTATACCCTATTCACCCTTGCAGTTTTAAACCGTTTTTAGCAATTATTTTTAGCATTTTCTGTCAATATACTGTAATTATAGTTTTTCTTTTCCCGGACTTTTTCAATTCCCGGGAAAGCGGGATTCATTTTTAAATTTCCCGGGATCCCGGGAATTCCCGCAAAAACTAAAAACCTAAATTTTTTTGTCCAAAAAATATATAAAAACCTTATGAATGCGATTACACTATTTATAATGTTTATTAATACGATAAAAATCTTATTTAGTAACTTTAAAACAAAAAAAAAAACAAGTTTCGAAAAAAAAACAATTTTTGTTACACAGTTTTTATAAAAAATATTTTAAAGGGAATATAAATTTCACTTCGCTTTATCTGTTTTAACAGTAAAAATTCATCATATATTCTAATTCATGTCAGTTAATTTTTACAATTGGTTCTGAATGCTTTGCCCCTAAAACATAGTGAAACTGATTCAGAGGAATTTCTCAATTATGTCTCTGAAACTGAATGTAACTGTTCAGAGAAATGACTGACTACTACAAAAGTTAAAAAAAAAAATTTAAAATTCTGGTTTCTAATAGAAAAACCCGTAAATTTCAGAGTCATTCCTTACACAGATTTTATATCAATTTATCGATTTAAAAAGAATCATGTCCAGAGACATAAATATTTTCTATAGAAACAAAAAAAAACCCTGCAAATTTTTCTAATGCTTCTCAGAAAGAAAATTTCTCAGCTTCTGAAAAAAAGTGCCAGGTTCTGATAATAATATCCTATCGAAGATTTAGATATTGTGAGACTTTTTTCATTTCGTCTCAGATTTTATGACATTTTTTAGTTAGAAGGAATACTTTTTGGGCCCTCCTGGTCCCTGCGTACGTTTCTGCCATCAATTATGAAGAATTTTAATAAAATCTCTAAAAAATCACATTCAAAATAATCAATAGAAATCGAAAAATCAACAATTTAAAAGAATCGAAAATTCCCGGGAATTCCCACACTATTTCCCGGGATTTCGGGATCGAAAATTTACGGAAATTCCCGTGAAAAACTGTAACTGTAATAGAATAAAGAAAGTGCTAAAAATATTGTTGCTAAAAACGATTTAAAACTGTACGTGTGAATAAAGTATTATACCCTATTCACACTTACAGTTTTAAACCGTTTTTAGCAATTATTTCTAGCATTTTCTGTCAATATACTGTAATAGCATAAAGAAAGTGCTAAAAACGGTTTAAAACTGTGAGTGTGAATATGGTATTAAGGAATATGTCTTAAAAAATATTTTTCTTAAAGATTGGGGGGGGGGGGGGGCACAGTGCCACATTTGGCCAATCTAGGACGACAAAAATCCAATTTTATTTATATTGACTGGAAATTCGGTATAAATGTTCGTTTTGACTTCAAAAACAACATTATGAAAAATATGGGATGCCAGTTAACGGCCACGCCCACTTTTTAAAAAATTTTTAATTTTGGTTATAATTTCTTTAAACTGCTCTCAAGGACTGTACAAATAAAACTAAGGGTTTTCTCATATTTAGGAAAATTTTCCATTTTTAGGAAAATTCATGAACTATTTTGGATGCAATTTTTTCAGAAATTTTTGTTATGTTTTTTTTAGTGCTACATGAGTAAAAATTTTCTGATATAATCATATATAATTTGATACAATCTTATATGAGTTAATATGCTTCCGTATAAATTTATATAAAATTTTATCTATCACTTTGATACTGTTGATCCACTTTATATGGTTAGATATTGCTCCATATATGATTAGATTCGTATTTTGGTTTTGCTCATCAAATTACACTCAAAATAATACATTAGTAGATTTACTAATTTTTTATACCCTCCACTTAGTGATAGAGGGTATATATAAGTTTGTCATTCCGTTTGTAACTCATCGAAATATCGGTCTGGGACCCCATAAAGTATATATATTCATGATGCTCGATCGATTTTAAGACATTCTAGCGATGTCCGTCTGTCCGTCTGTCCGTCTGTCCGTCTGTCCGTCTGTCTGTCTGTTGAAAATGCTCTCGCGGACAAAATATTGCACAGAGATGACTGAAACTTAACATATATATTGGAAGTTCTCCCGAGAAGTTTGGTATTGCATTTGAGCGATATCGGTTCAGCGGTTCAAAAGTTATGAACGAAAATGTAAGCACACCTCAAAAATTTCAGTACATTCAACATAACCTAAAAATACAAAATGCTTTAATTCGGCTTCTGGTTGACATATGTTAACACAATTGAACACCAAATGGTATTTAAACAAGTACGAACATATTTTTTGACACAAAACGAAAAAAATCGCGGATTTTTTTTTTTTAACAAAATTTTTTTTCGCGGAAATTTTTTTTCAATTTTTTTTTTTTTTTCAAAAGTAATTTCCTTTTAAATAAAGTTGTTTGCAATAATCTTTTTGAAATTGTGGAGGGTATCACTACATTCGGCAAGGCCGAATTTAACTTTTTTACTTGTTTTTGCTAATGCTGGTTAGCTAACTTTTAGCAAATTTTTAGTTGAGATTAGCATGTTAGCAAAAATATCTTGTAAACTTCATTTAGCGCATTAGCAATTTTAAACAAAATTTGAACTAGTTTTTTTTTGCTAGATTTAAAATTGAGTTGACCAAACTTTTACAAGCTTTTTTGCTAATATTAGCAAAATAAATGGTAATTTTTTTTTTATTTTCAGAAAACTTTAAATGGCGCTATCTTGGAAACTAAGCCAGATAGAGCAAAATGGAGGCCATTTTTGGTTTTTAGAATCTCCATAGTATCGCCGGTCCTCTTCACATGTGTGGACCCTAATGGGCCCTAACTTTGGATCTAAAAAAGTTAGCATTCCCGAAAATTTTAAAATGCTCATATCTCGGTAAATATTGCCGACACAACAAAAAGTCCAAAAGCATTTTTGTAGCTCTCGACACGTAGAACAAGACCACAAAATAGTCAAAAGCTCTCCGAGTAATATTTTTGAAGTTATCGAGTATCTCAAAAACTAAGCAAGGTAGAGAGAAACGGACACAAATTTTGGATCAAAAACTATGACGATTTTTAAGGAACCCAACTAGGTCTAGGCCCATCGGGGTCTGGACCTATCGGGTCCGAACCCAATGGGGTCCTCAAATGTGTATGAACTAAGTTGAAAAAAAAATTTCCAGTTAACTAATTTTTAGCAAAACGTTTTTGCTAACTTTAGCAAAAAAATTGTGGGTTCAAAATCAGCAAATTTTCTTGTAGGTTTACAAGCTTTTTTTGCTAACTTTACAGTTTTTTTTTTGAGTGTATATAAAAATAGATATTAGTGGTGTTTTTGTCCATCCGAATATAAATATTTCATACAAATTTTGTTCTATATACGCTTAGCTAAGACATAAAATTTAAAAGTGCTTAAAAATTAAGCACTTATAAAAATGATACCAAGTTTCTAAATTTGTTATCTTTTTAAATTATCTACGTCTATTTTAAATGTCAACAAAAAAATATTTTCATTTGTTTTGTTATTTTTTTTAAATTTTTTTTTAATAAAAAAAAACTGAAACGGAAACAATAAATTTTATCGATTATCAAGTTCCAATAAGTTTTAAGGACATCACCATCTGGTAAAAAAACAGGAAAGGGAAAATTAAAGGCTAGCAGCTAACAATGGCTGCTGGAAGGAAGCTTTTGGTAGCGGTCACCAGACGACTACACAATAAAAATCATGTTTCTTTACTTTGTGATGAAAAGAGCACATGAAATAAATATAAATTTTAAAAATATTTAATCATCCTCAAGGTTTGAGGCATTTTTTTCTTAAAAATTAAGATAAGGTTCTGACAAACCGTACATTCAGTGGTCCACAGAAAAAAAAAACTAAAGTTAGTACCATAAAGATGATGGGGGTTTGGGTATGCATATAGTCTTGATGAATTTTGGCATAAATATGTTTTAGGGTCTTAGGCAGGTAAAGTTAGGTAAGCGGGAAAAATCCCACCGAAGGGAAACAATTTTCTCTTTGCAAAACTGACATCATCTCTTAGAAAGTTCCTATTTTTTTTGACTTGGACGTGGATTTGTGGATGTAAATTTCTTTCCTGCACGCACCTTTCCTGGGTGTGGTCATAAAAATAATAATGATAAAATTGTCTTTAAAACTATAACAATAAATGTAAGGGGAATTTTTTTGTATTTATTTTTAAATTTCTTTATTTTTTACCAAACGTCTTATTTTTATTTCAATTTTTGACACAAACAAAAAGCAATGCCAAGTTAGCTTAGTTAAGCGGAGATGTCGTTTTTGTCGAAGCAGTTTATCTAAGCGTTCATAGGAATCGACAAAAACACCACTATTATAAGATCAATTTGACCTAATTAGATTTGACCAAATTCAGGATCAAATTGTATTAATTTTTATATTTTTTGATCTAAAGTAACACAATTAGATATTATTTGATACAACCATTTTACGGATCAAATTAGATCTATTTAGTAAAATTAGCAAAATATTTTTACTAGGGTAGTTTTATTACTTGCTTGTATTAAATTTTACAGCATAAAAATATTTAAATGTTTTAAATTTTCCATAATAAAAAGCGAATACCTCAGTTTTATTAGCTACAAACGTAAACATGTACAATCATTTTGCTACAATTGCCTATGAAAGTACAGTAGGACCCCGATAAGTTGAATTTCAAGTTATAAAAAAAAAAAAATTAAATTACACTGTGAAACAATTGAAGGTTAATTTTTTTAGGGCCTCAATCAAACCAAGACAGTTTGAAAGTACTTGGGTATAGTAGTAAAATCCCCAATGGGTTTTGCTCTGTAACGTCTCAAATTTTTCTACACTCAAAAAAAAAACTGTAAAGTTAGCAAAAAAAGCTTGTAAACCTACAAGAAAATTTGCTGATTTTGAACCCACAATTTTGTTGGTAAAGTTAGCAAAAACGTTTTGCTAAAAATTAGTTAACTGAAATAATTTTTATTTCAACTTAGTGCATACACATTTGAGGACCCCATTGGGTTCGGACCCAATAGTTCCAGACCCCGATGGATTAGACCTAGTTGGGTTCCTTAAAAATCGTCATAGTTTTTGATCCAAAATTTGTGTCCGTTTCGCTCTACCTTGCTTAGTTTTTGAGATACGTGATTTTAGGGGATCACTGGGGTCTTGAGAATTAAAAAACTCGATAACTTCAAAAATATTACTCGGAGAGCTTTTGGTTATTTTGCGGTCTTGTTCTACGTGTTGAGAGCTACAAAAATTCTTTTGGACTTTTTGTTGTGTCGGCAATATTTACCGAGATATGAGCATTTTAAAATTTTCGGGAATGCTAACTTTTTTGGATCCAAAGTTAGGTCCCATTAGGGTACACACATGTTAAGAGGACCCGCGAAAGTATGGAGATTCTAAGAACCAAAAATGCCCTCCATTTTCCTCTATCTGGCTTAGTTTCCGAGATAGCGCCATTTTAAGTTTTCTGAAAATAAAAAAAAATTTACCATTTATTTTTGCTAATGTTAGCAAAAAATCTTGTAAAAATGTTGTCAACTCAATTTCAAATTTAGCAAAAGAAATTAGTTCAAAGTTTGTTTAAAATTGCTAATGTGCTAAATGAAGTTTAAAAGATTTTTTGCTAACATGCTAATCTCAACTAAAAATTTGCTAAAAGTTAGCTAACTAGCATTAGCAAAAAAAAATTAGTAAATCTACTAACGTATTTTTTTGAGTGTATAGCCGACTGAATTGAATGATTTTCAGTTTATGAACATATACCATACCTTAATCCGTAGAATCGAGTATTTACTGTATTGAACATAAATACAGTACAAATAGCTGAATGTCTGAATGAATATGATGACGATGTAAAGATTAAAGCTTAAGGTGTCAATGTGTTAAAGATGCATTTTTGAAATATAATACTGAATATGAATTGAATATAATGTATGAGAAAACTAGGAAAATTAAAAGTGTATCATGGGAAAATTAAACACAATACTACAAAATAGCAGAAAACAGAATTTGAAAAAAAAAAATATTTTATGATTTTATGAATGAGAGACAACAGTTATAGTTTTTATGCTTAATTTCAAACTAACAATAGGCATTTTAATACTCGTAAAACAACTTGACCTTGATTTAACAAAAACTAGTTTTTATTTTAGATTAATATGTATTCACAATTGTGTTTTTTTAAGATTATTAAAATAAAAAGTAAATAGGAAAACTATGTTATGTAAACAGGTTTTATTATACTTTTGTTAAGCAAATGAAACATTTTAATGTCGGACCAAGTTCTAAGTCTTCCACTTAAACCCCGGGCATTTGAAAATTTGTTTTTTTTGCCCGCCCCCTTTGGTGGACGGGAATATTAAAAAAATATTGGAATAATGATACAATTCTATTACTTTAGTGCATTATAAATGAATTTGTAAACATAAACCGAGAGGGGAAGTGACCCCCAATGACCTCTGCTGACCCCCCCCCCCCTAAAAGAGCGCCCTGTAATTTATGTTTTTTTAATTTTTTTACATGTTGGTGGGAATCAAAGATTCGGCACAGCCGAATTTAAAATTCTTATGCAGTGTTTTTGAGATGTGGATAAGGTTTAAACTTAGTTTAACGTAGTCTGAAACTCGGAATTTTCTGGCGAAATGTGATTTATTTTTTATTTCATTAAAGACGATAATTTTAAGCAAACCTAACTAAACCTAGTTTAACTGAGATATCAAAAACCCAGCATTACTTTTTCTTATTTTTCTTAACGATTTATTTCGGGTATACAAAGTTTTTGCGAAACAACATAAT
Source organism: Pegoplata infirma (assembly GCA_963921195.1). NCBI lineage: Eukaryota > Metazoa > Arthropoda > Insecta > Diptera > Anthomyiidae > Pegoplata > Pegoplata infirma. The sequence continues at coordinate 127,159,270 of OY992539.1, read as the reverse complement.
TTTGCTCAAAATATTGGGGTTTTTTGAAATTACACAAAGTTAACCCTATTTTACCAGCATCATCCGAGTTTCAGACTGCGTTAAATTTCGTTTAAACTTAATCCACATCAAAAAACCCGTTCTTTTCATTACACTGTATGTATGTAATTTTGGGTCGTAAAACACAGTGGCATTCTACGTTTTGACAGATCAAGCCAATATTAAGAGAAATTTAATTTTAAAGTTTGTGATTTTCAAACAATTTTTTATTGTTTTTAAGGGAAATTGAAAAATTGAAGAATACCCGAGTAAAAAAATTGATATGACACAATATATAATTTAATATGGGTTCGTGTCTATTTTGATATAATCTTATACGAAAAATGGTTTCATAAGATTTGATCGAATAATATCTAATAATATCAGTTTATATAACTTTATATCGACTTTGATACGAGTTTTGGTCTAATCCACTATGGTTCCAAATGCATTTTTTTTGGCATAAATTCAGAAAATGAAGCAAGGTCACTTAGACTAATTCTGGGATGATTTTAATCTCTTAGCGCAATCGAAAATCAATTGTCAAAAAAAAAATTTTTTTTGAATTTTTTTTTTGAAAAAAAAAAATTTTTTTCGAATTTTTTTTTTTGGAAAAAATTTTTTTTTTTAAAACAATATATTTTTCTTAATTAATTAGCTTAAGGGAAGGTAAAAAAAATTATAAAAAAAAATAATTTGAAAACGTGTCACGCAAAAAACAGCAAAATTGGCCGAAATTTGTGCTAAACTAAAATGGAATTTGTGGGAGTTTGCCAAAAAATGCTGGCAAGATGTAAATTTTAATATTAAATATACAATATTGAAAACACTTTCACGTTCAAAGACTCATGCAAGTTCATGCCCAAACACAACTTTTTGTCCACGAAAGATATAGGCTATTTTGGCTCCAAAATCCTCATAATCAAAACACCCAAGAATAATGCCAAGGATACATTAACTGTAAAATAGGAATTTTTAATAAGAATTAGTATTCTTAGGTTTCAATTTGTCCCTTTAGCCTCTTTATACTTTTATTTTTTTCCCATTTGCCGTTTGTTTAATTGTAATATTGATTTCACTCCGGTTTTATTATACGCCTTAAAACTTTCAACTTTGAACGCCTATCAAACTGACAGTATTGGCACCAAATTTTTTTCATTATACTTTCTTGATTGCTTATAGTGTTGCCATTGAGGAAATGTATAAGCTTTTGAAAATTTGTTAATTTTCTTTTTTTTAATTTCTGCCAAAAAAAATGGATTTGGAACCATAGTGTAATCCAATGATATAAAATTATATCCAATTATATTAAAATTTATACAATTTTAGAAATCGGATGTTTTTTTTTAGTTTTTAATAAAAAGTTGAAAAATTAAAATAATAAAAATAAGTTGTTCTTTGAAAAAAAACTTAGAAAAATTTCAAAAAATGGAGTCATGTTAAATTTTATTTAAAACACTTAGAAAATATTTTCAAAAAAAATTGTCCTTGGAAAAAACTTAGAAAAATTTGAAAAAATGGAGTTATATTAAATTTTATATAAAACACTTAGAAAATATTTTCGATAAAAAAAATGTTCCTTGAAAAAAACTTGGAAAAAATTTAAAAGATGGAGTCATATAAAATTTTATATAAAACACTTAGAAAATATTCGTGATAAAAAAGTGGTGCTTGGAAAAATCTTAGAAAAATAAAAAAATATGAAGTCATATGAAATTTTATATAAAACACTTTGAAAATATTAAAAAATAATGGAGGCATATAAAATTTTATATAAAACACTTAGAAATTTAAAATGATGCATGGGACCAGATGTTGCAACATATAGATATGTATGGCGATATCTGAATAAAATTCCACATCAAAATTTATTATATAAATTTATCTTGCAATACATAGTGTCACACATGATCATATGTATATCAAATAATATGACTATATAAAAGTATATAAGTTCATATTAAATTATTTTTACTCGGGTAATAAATTATTTTACTAGACTTAACTGATCGGCCATCATTGTTAGAGTAAAGTTTCGACTAATTAATACACCCAAAAAAAAAACTAGGTCCAAAAGGACCTAGTGCAGAAATTGGTAACCAATACTAAAATTTTTAACTAATATTAGTCAAAACCAGTAAAAATTACTAATGTTAGTACTTTGAAGATACTAAAATTAGTAACTAATTAGTAGATTTTGGTACAATATCACTTACTAAACCTTTTACTGTAGAATTATTTTGAGTGTACTAAATAAAGTAATTTTAAATAGTTTTCTTGGGAAAATATAATAAAAACTCGCTTGAAAATCGCAAAACTTTTAAATGAAATATCTTTTGATTTTGACCTGACCTGGCTAAACGGATTCTAAGACCTAAAATTAAGTTTACGTGTCTCGGCGTTTTGGTGTGTCATTTTAAAAGTCAATTTTATACTTACAGTGTTATCAATTGTCTTTACATTTAGTTAATTTTCCTATATTTTAGTTAGTTTTTTTTTAGTATAAAACACATCCAATGTTTTACAATCGTCGATACTGTTTAAAAATTACAATCGCATTCTTTTGAGAAAGCTCATCAAAAATATGGATTAATTTGATAATACTCGTACATTGTTGCAGTAAAAATATAATCAACAAATGAAAATAAAATGTTGTAAATACAAGATTACAAAAACTAACAAAAATAAATTACTACAGTAAATAAGACAGCGAAAATAATAGTAATTTGGATAAATAGTTAAGAGAAAAATACAAAAAAAAACTTAATAAGTATGAACAATATTTTTCAGTTAACATACTGCATATTTCTACTACTTTTTAGTTGGTTAATAGATAGATAGACAGCTAGATATGACATGCTTTAATTTATGTTTTATAAAATTGTTCAAGACGAATGATTTAGTAACATAACAAAAATTTAAACAAACATCAACACACTATATTCGTATAAGCATCGTACAGATGCGATCACAAAAATAGCAGTTCTTGAGTTATTGGCATATTAAAATTTTCTATTTATAACTGAATTTTTATTTAGTTCGGTTTGAGTCCATATTAATTATTTCTGAGAAATAATAATTGTTGTACAATGAGAAAATCTGAAAAAAATCAAGTGACAACACAGGCTAAGTGGAGATGTCGACAGCTTTCGGAAGATGCCACCCTTCCATCATCAGCACTCCTTCAATTGCCACACACTTAATGTGTGTCAGATTAAAATTAGCCATTTAAATGCAACTTTTGAAGAAATTAAGAATTGGAATTACTCCTCTTTGTGTTGAATAACCCGTATTCACCATTAATTCGTGTTGTATTCATTTGGCAGAAACTTAATCCATCTTAACTTTTTAACAGAGAAATATGAAACAAAAATTCAAACCTAACGGACATTTTTCAAGACTTGAAAAGTCCTACTAAGGGTAAACAATGGGAAAAATACAACTCTGTTAAAAAGTTAAGATGGATTAAGTTTCTGCCAAATGAATACAACACGAATTAATGGTGAATACGGGTTATTCAACACAAAGAGGAGTAATTCCAATTCTTAATTTTCTTCAAAAGTTTTATTTAAATGGCTAATTTTAATCTGACACACATTAAGTGTGTGGCAATCGAAGGAGTGCTGATGATGGAAGGGTGGCATCTTCCGAAAGCTGTCGACATCTCCTCTTAGCCTGTGTTGTCACTTGATTTTTTTCAGATTTTCTCATTGTACAACAATTATTATTTCTCAGAAATAATTAATATGGACTCAAACCGAACTAAATAAAAATTCAGTTATAAAATATACAGTCCAACAATATATAAACACAATTAATTTTCTATTTATTTAAAAAAGTCAATTTATCAAAAAAAAAAAAAAAAAATACAAGCAAATTACAAAATTGTTATGAAATTTTATATTCAAATGCGATTTAGCCCATTCACAAACTTCACTGGCCTATAACCATAAAACATATTCCTGTCAAAACTTCAGGAGTCTAGCTCTTTTATTTTAGACAGTTTCGTGGCTTCCACATTTTTTTTTTGAAAAATTGAGTTTGCTGGAAAAATACGTACAGTTGTCTTAATATTACATAAATATCATATTCACATCTTCGAAAGGTCTTAGTTGTTTCTTTCTTAAATCGTCGTGAAATTCAAAATCGGTTAATACTCAACAAAGTTACAAAAGTGTAAAACGTACAAAAAACCGGTTTTTTACCCGTAACTCAAGATTTTGGAGGTGTTTCGCAAATTTCAAGGACCTAGTCTTGTTGTAGTCGACAAGGCGTACTAGAAAAAAGTATCGCATCCCAGGTATTTCTGTTTCATTATTTTTTGTAACACTGTGTTATTGTCAAACAGCGACGTATCCAGGAATTTAAAAACGGGGGGGGGGGCACAATTCCCAAAAATTTTTTCGTCATCGCCTATTAATATTTATTTTTGACTACACCCATAACCTCCCCCCCCCAACACGATTTCGTCTTTATTTATATAAAAATGTTTTGGAATATCAGATTTTTTTTTTTAAATCTCGAAATCTTTATACAGGAAATATGTTTACAATCTAAACATTTTCTTTTAAAAAATTATAAATTTTTGATGAAAATAATGTCTGACAAATTCTCAGATATTAATGTTTCTATAGAAAAAATTTTCAGAATCTCAGTATTTCAATAAACAAATAATATCTCCTATTTTAATACAGAAAATGGATCTTACAATGGAATTATCTCAACCCTTATGAACCGATTTGCATGAAACTAAAATAAATATGAGGGTTACTTCGTCAACCGGGCCACTCTGCTCTCCAAAATTGGTATGGATTTAAAAAATTTTTAAAAAATTTCGAAGTTGCTTAAAAATATTTGGTTTTGAATACCGAGTGACGGTTTTGAATTTCAATATGGCGGATGCAAAATGGCGCCCACTTTTTTAAAAATATTACAGGTTTGCTTAAAATTCTTTATGCACGGGTTCTTGGAGTCGCTTAAGAAGAATTTGCAGTTGGATTTTTAAACTTCAGAATGTAAGATCCAACATGGCAATCATTTTTTTTTTTAAATAAAAGAGTCACTCAAAACTCTTTACGCACCGGTTTGTTGGGTTGCTATATTAGAATTTGCCATTCGAAAATCTAACTTCAGATTCTTATTTAGCGACCTCAAAAACCCGGGCATAAAAAGTTTCAAGCAAATCGGTTAATTTTTTAAAAATATTTGTCGCCAACTTCAGATTCTTCTTAAGCGACCACAAAAACCTGTGTTTAAAGAGTTGACGAAGAAACCCTTTAATAAAAGAAACAATTCTAAGGTTATAGTGTCTCGACTCATCAGCCATTTCTTTCTAAGAAACTATATGATGTTTTCATATAAGAATATATGTTTTTTAATGCCAATCCAACGGGAGCACAACCTTGTAAAAATTTTGCTCCATTAAATATTTTTTTTTTCATGAAAATGTGAAAATTTAAAATCGTCTTTTAAGTTTCAGGGAAATCGGTTCATAAGGATTGAGATACTTCCCTTATCCTATTGTTTGAAAATTGTTTTGTAGAAATTAATTTTTACGATCCTGATGCATAATTTTTATTAGATAAAACTAAAGGCCTAGTTAGCCGAGAAAACGTAACCGTATCTTTACCCTAACCGTAGCGTATTTATTTAGTGCAGTTATCGAAACTTAATAACGTGTCATATGTTTTTCACGTGAAAAAAACTTTAAGCAAACCAAAACATATTTTTTTTTTTGTATTCAGTTTTGTTTTCTCGATTTTGATTTCTTTTTGTACACAATTCCTAAAAATAAAAGCTTGGAGCAGAAAACATGGATTTTGAAACTATTTTCATCGGATTGAGCTTCCTCAACCTGTGCAAAATTTATAAAAAATTAAGAAATATAGAAGACGTTGCTTCAGAAGATGGTGTGTCCGACCCATCATATTAAATAGACAATTATTTGCCTGCACCAATAAAATAAGCTGATCGTCGTTCTTTTTTGTTATTTTATTTATGTTTTTTTATATGTAGACTTTAAATAAGTTTGTTTATTTAAATTGAATTAGTGATTTTTCTATTCGTTTTGCACTTTTAGTTTTGTATCACATTTTTTTTTTTGGAAATAAACAAACCAAAAATCAGCTGTTTACAAATGTCAGGTAGAAACGTTGTAAAATTCTATTTTAAACAGGTCGGAACGTTCCGTTTACGTGACAGTTGAATTCAGTAATCGTTTTCATTAGTTTACGCATATCAAAAACAATCAGCTGACTTTTTACGTTAGGGTTACGGTTACGTTTTCTCGGCTAACTAGGCCTTAATATTATGTGTTTTTTTTATCATACTTTAATGATTTTTCGGTACACTCAAAAAAAACCATTAACTTAAACTTTGGAAAAATTTTCTTCAAAATAGTTTATAAATTTTCCCACAATTTAGTTAAATTTAATAAAATTTTGGAAATTTTTCCAACTTTTAGGAAAAAATTTTAGTTCATGGACTGTTAAATAGGCCAAAATTTTCCTTAAATGGAATTCCCTAATACATGGAAGAAATTCTTACCGCCAAAGAAATTTTCCCTAAATAATTGAAAAAAAGTCTTTATTTTTAAGACATATTTCTAAAAACAAAATTTAGTTCAAAAAATTCAGTTTTAGGACGTAATTTCCTACCAATTAGTTCATCATATTTATCTTCTTTAATTTGAGGAAGTTTTTTCCACAAGTTTAGTAAATTTTTCATAACATGAAATTGTTTAGTTGATTTATTTTTTTTTCATGCTTGCTTGTAGTTCACATTTTGTTTATTATTTGTAGTACATGAATACAAAAGGTTTGGTCTTGTATAACAAGTAATAAATTTAATGTTTACATTTTTTTCTACACATTTATGTGTTAGGGAAAAAATAATATTTTAATCACAACAAAGGCCTTGGCTTTGGCGTGTTTTCCCATAGTCTGGGAACAAACGTTAAAGACAAAGTCTTTGTTGTAATTTAACTTTAAAAACTAATGAAATTTATTACTTGACCATAAGAAACGAACGTTTTTTTATATTTTAAATAAAATATGTACATAATGAGAATTCTGTGTGTATTCACATGCTATTCTATAAATAAATCAATAAAAATATGAAATTAACTAATTTTTAGGAAAAATGTCCTCATCAAAAATGTTTTTTTTTTAACTAAAAAATGGGAAATTTTTTCCCACTTTCTAGTTTAAATTGGTCCTAATTTTTAAGAAAAATATGGACTAAAAAGTAGGAATACATGGCAATGAAGCTAAATCATTATCAATTTTCCTTGGATTTAGTTAATTTTCCCATTTTTTAGTTAGTTTTTTTTTTTTGAGTGTATAAATGACTTTTTAGAAACGAAATAATTTCAAACTCTAGAGTTTTTATAAAAAATAAATGTTTTCTTTTAAAATCAAAATGTTTAGAAACTTGTGAATTTTTTTTGTATAATGCATTTTTGGTATAAAATTTTAAAAATTTTCAAATCGAAAAGGAGGGGCACGTGCCCCCTGTGCCCACCCCCTGTATACGTCCATGTTGTCAAACATAATTAGGCGGTAGCACCACGTCTGATTAAGCTGTTGGGCGAAAACTGATGACACCATATTTTGTGGGTCCTACGGCTTTTCAGAATTGTTGGATGCCAATAATAAGGAATTGGTCACCAAACTGGACAATCCTTTTCGAACCTATATTGTCAAATTCTTGTGAAAATGTCTTTATATGTTGCATAGTGTAACCAAATAAACGCATGATCTGCTATTTTTATGACAAAAACTGTTAATATGTACACTAGGGTGGCACGAATAATGATTTTTTTTCGAATTTCGTTGATCGCCGGGCAAATTATGGTTCGTTTTGGTCTAAAAACTCTATGTTTAAATTTTTAGCCAAATCGGACAAAATTAACCCGTGCCTTTCGGGGGTCAAAGTTTTGCACCAAAAAATTTTTTTTCCATACAAACCAAAAATATTGTTTTCGTTTTTTTTTGTTTAATTGTTGGGCTTGTTTTATGCAGATCGGATTAAGATTAGGATTTAGTTAAAAAATGGGTCAAATCAAGTCCATGAATTTTTTTTATAATTCTTTCGAAGTAAGTTTTGAAGCCCACCAAAATGAAATTTTTAGTGGTTAAAAAGCTAATCAAGTAAAATAATAATAGGCTTGTTTTTTGCAGATCGGATTAAGATTAGGATTAAATCTATTTAGTTAAAAAAATGGGTCAAATTAATCATAAATTAACTTCGCATAAATTAACATCATAAAGTTAAAATCCTTTCAATTAAAAACTATTTTTTTTTTTTAATTTTTAGAGCAGGCCAAAACGGCCCAAATTTTTTTTTCGGAGTCATTTTTGAAGCGGAAGGGTTTATTCCATCAAAATTAAATTTAAAGTCGTTAATATGCTAATCAAGTAAAATAATAATTAAAAAATTAAAAAAATCGAAAAAAGTTTAAGTTTGTATGGGATTTTTTTTTTGGGACAATTTTTATCGCTTAAAGACACAGGTTAATTTTGTCCGATTTGGCTAAAAAATTAAACATAAATTTTTTAGACAAAAACAAACCATAATTTGACCGGGGATCGACGAAATTCGAAAAATTCATAGTTCATGCCACCACGATCAACACTCAAAAAAAAAATGTCAGCAATGGTTACTAAAAAGTTTACAATTTGTGCTCTTAAAGAAAGTTTATGAATTTAATTTTTTGTAAACTACAACTTTAATTTGTTACTAAAACTGTTTGAAACCAGCAACCATTACTGACAAACTTGTTTAAGTGTATTTTAATAAACAAATTATATACAAAACATTTAACAAGTGCAAGCAAAAAATTTTGAAATACATTACCAAAATTACCAAGGAAATTTAAGATTATATGTATTAGACATTTGTTTTTTTTTTTTTAAGAAAATACAAAACAAATACAACAATTTTAAAAATTTTTAACCAAAATAAAAACTCACGATGCTGACAACCTCTTCATTCTGAAAAAAGAGGAAAAAAATAAAAAAGACAAAAAATAATAAGAATCTGAGACACAAAAAAATTAAATAAGAAATGATAAATACATATTAATAAATTAAAAAAATAAAAATATAAGTAGACAAAAAATAAAAAGCAAGCAATTACAAATACATAAAACAAAAATAATTTGTTTAACAAATTTTTAAATAGTAGGTACAGCTGCGGTCAAATAATAGTACCACAGAAATTTTCTTACGTTTTTTGTTTGTTTAAATGTAAAGTTTGCTTCTAAAGCATGGTTCCCAACCTTTTTTGCGCCATGCCCCACTTTTTAGATAAAAAAACCACAATGTCCCCCCTAACTCAAGAAAAATTTGTAAATTTTTCAAAATTGTTTTAAAATTCAAAATTTACTTGTTGTTTAGCAAACTTTTTGTTAAAATCATCGTTTAAACAAAGTTTTTAGAAAAAGTTTCCAACAATCAACTAAATAATTTAACTAAAATAATATTTTTTTTAGTTTATTTCACAAAAAAAATCTTTAAAATTTGCTCGTTGCCCCCCTGAAGCATTCAAATTGCCCCCCAGTGCACACTGGTCGATCCCATTGGCCAAAAATTAAAAAATCAAAGTCAAAAGTTTGTCACCAAAAGAGTCATCTCTATTTCTAATAAAAACAAGGTTTTAAAATTTTGAGCTCTTTTTGTTTTATTTCAACTGTACTCTTTAAAAACAGCTTCAAAAGAGATGGCGAGTTAACAGTTGGTATTTGCAGTGTGAAGAAGTGGAAAATTAGATTGAACTTTCAATTAATTAAAACCATATAAAAAAATTTTTGTTGAAATTAATCAAAATGAATAATGAATTAGAAGGTATTAACTAAATTTTAAAATAATTACAATGTGTTTAGCTTGTTCTGGAGTTTTTATAAATTGAATATCTCTTCAGTGTCATTGTTAGTGTTTGTTCGTCAATATATTGAAATTTCAAATAGAGTTTTAGTTGTGTTCCCCCCTGAAATCTCCAATCGGATTTTTTTGGTTTATAAGGTAATATTTCATGATTCTAAAATTGGTAATATGAGCTGCATTCTTTTGCACGTCTTTAAGTTATCTCTCCCAGATCAAAACGGCCTTGTTGTTTTGGATGCCAAACTTTGAATTTTTGTGTGGTGTTTTGTTAATTTATGTTCGCGTTGCTCTGGCATTGTTATGCATGCAAAAAAATGACATTGTTTATTTTCTTTTTCACGGACTTTAAATTTATTTTTTCTTACTTTTATCCTTATTAAGGGTAGTTTACACCAGCAGACTTGTAAAATGACCTGTCAAAAATGTCTGCACAAAACACTTGTTTTGACAGCTTTAACACAGCCAAAATAAAAAAAAATTTATAATGTGACATACGGATGGTTCTTCTCATCTTTTGAAATTATTCAGAAAATGATTTGACAAGCGGATAAAAATTTAACATACTCCGAAAAGACATATTTTCCCGAAAATCATATCGTCTAAACAGGTCTCAAAGAGTTTTTAAAGTTTAAAGAATTTTTGCAATAGGCACATTGCAAACTTTCGCGCTCACATATTTTTGATATTTGGTGCTTAGAAAGAGGTGCAAATGCTGAAAAATATCGAAAGTTAAAGGATATCGTTATACTAAAAATGAAGAAAGTCAATTAGAAACACGCTTAAAGTATAATTTCAAAAACAATTTAGAATTTTGGCAAAAATGCTATCATATAAAAACAAGAGTTCGAAATAGATATTCTGACTGACTAGCCAAAAAGGAGTAGATTTCATTAAAATCACACACTTGACTTGAATCAAGATCGAGGACGTCCTTGGTTAAGTTTTGGAGAGTGTTTGAGCAGGACAAAGCGACGACGAATAGCAGAAACTGATGTCTCCGCTGCTGATGATTCGCGATTTGATACATTTAAAAAGAATTCATTAATTATGCAAGCAAATGTTAGAAGTGTTATATCGATTATAACTGAAGCAGGTTTAACAAAACATAAATTTTTCTAGTACCTATAGTGACAGTTTTTTGAAAAATTTTGATTTTTATTGAAGTGATGCTAATGTAAACTAAAAAAAGTGGAAAATTTAATTTTTTTTCATTAATTAAAAAAAATATTATATCAAAATTATAAAATATGGCCACGATAGGTACTAGAGGATTTAATAATCTACAAATCTAAAAAAATTTCATCAAAATCAATCAGTAGTTTTTTCTGTACAAGTGCAGCCAATTTTTTATTCTTTAAAAAAGCATCCCACAATTGGGTGGCAACCCTGGCAATTCCGTTTGATCAAAATTAAAGTTATAAAAACTTTTTAAAATATAACGATGTTTGTCTTTCATATAAAAAAACAGAATTAAAAATTATTGCGTATTTATTTTTTTATAGCTGGGCCATTCCAAAAAATTTAGCTCAAATTTTAGTCATTTTTGGAAATGGTGTCTCAGATTAATTTGAACCTTGACACATATATAGCCCTCATAAATATGATATATGTATAACCTGACCAACTGCTTTTCACTGAAAAGCGGGATAGAAAGGTTGAAAAAGCGGGATTTGGGTCTAAAAAGCGGGATTTTTTTTTTTAATAAGCTAAATACCACTTGATCGAACCCATGAATACTCTCCACAATGAACAAAATGCTGGAAATACATTTACGATGTATAAAAATTTTGACTAGAAAATTTTTATTTTGATTAAAAAACTTTTTTTAGTATTTTTGTAAAAAAAATTGCGTGTAAAAATAATGTCTACAGAATGAATTTATTTATTTAAGTTGTAAGAAATCTTCTCTCTGCAGGATAAATTTTTAAGAATCTATGGGGAATCTGGGAATTTCCTTAGAAAAAAATATTTCAGAATCTGACAAGAATTTTTCAGAAAAAAAAAAAAAATACATAGGAAATGTGTCTTTAAATACGTTAATTTTTCTTTTGAAGAATCTAATAATTTTTCTATATGAAAAATGTTGCAGGATCTTAGGAATTACCTTAGAAATCATTAAAAGCCATCAAAACTGTAAAATTTTCCTATTCTCAAATATTTTCTATCGAAGATGTTAAGGTTTATTTTTTAGAAAATGGTATCAGAATTATTTTTAGGAACAATATTTTAGAAAGCGATAATTTTTTTTAGAATCGGAGATTTGTCTTTAATGAAAAATGATTCAGGATCTAAGGATTTTTGTATACAAAAAAGTTCTTTGAATCTGAGAAATACTTTAAAATATGCGAATTATTTCAGAATTTTTCTGTGAGTAAAGTGTATCAGAATTTGGAAATTTTTATACAGAAAGAATGTCTCCGAATCTCAGATTATTTCTATAAAAAAGTACAAGTATCTGAGACATTTTCTTTAGTAAAATGTTTAATCTGAGAGTTTTTCTACGACCTGAGAATTAAAGAACTTTTTTATATGAAAAGGGTTTGAGAATCTGAACATTTCCCAGAAAACGTTATTTTTCTATATGAAAAATATTTTAGAATCTAACGTCCGTATTCAAAATGAAAAACGAATGCCTAACATCGAGTGACTATCTTTCTTATAACAAGTTTTCTACTAGATGAAGCTTTTCAAACGATGTTAATATTCTTTTGTCTTCATAAGAATGATTAAATTATTGACTTCCATCGAGAGCCTTTCCCTTATGGAAAATTGCGAATAAAAAAGTTAAGACACTCGATGTAAGACACTCGTTTTTCATTTTGAATACGGCCGTGAGAGTTTTTCTGTAGTAAATATGTCTTAACATCCGAGAAGTTTTGTGAAGGAAACGTTTTATACTTTCTTTATTGAAAACTTTTATCGGAATATTGGAAGTGTCACAATTAAAAATTTTTAAATAAAAATTTAATTTGCCAAAAAATGGTATTATTTATGATGTAAATCGGTCCAAGAGGGTTTTCTTGTGAACATTATTTTTTGAGTTATCATAACATTTTCTTTACACGGTGAGAAATTGTTAATATGCTCAAAAATATCTTACTCAAAATATTAAAAAAAAAACTAAAAAATGTAGTTTGATGGTTCAAAAGCCAAAAAGCGGGATAAAGCGGGATGAAGCGGGAATTTTGCTTAAAAAGCGGGATGGGAATTCAAGGCGGGATGAGACATCAAAAAGCGGGATAATCCCGCCAAAAGCGGGATGGTTGGTCAGGTTATATATGTACCATATATCGTTTTTTACATTTGGTGTATTTAACGAATTATGGCGGGTCAAAGATTGACTTTTTAAGCAAAAGTAAGAAAAATACATCACGTTTAAAGAGCTGTAACTTCTTAACCAATGACCCGATTTTCACAAATTTAGGCTCATGTGAAAGCTGGGGTTCTTCTTTTAGAAAATATTTTTAAAATAACACAGTTTTTTTTACAGAAATGATGCAAAAATGCAAAAACATTTTTTCTTTTTGAATATTTAAAAAAACACATCTTCGATTTTTTTAAAAAAATTCTGGTGAAATTCAAAATTCAGAGTGGGATCTCCATGGGATCAAAAAATATTCTGTTTTAAGTACGAGGTTCTCATATTTTTCCCTTAGAAAATTTAAATTTCTAATGTTTTGAATGTTTTCAAAATTTTAATAGTATAATTTTCTTTGAAAATTTAAATTTTTATATTGAAGAAACATAAAATTTTAATTTTCTAAAGTAAAATTTAAGAACTTTGTACTAAAACCAGTATATTTTTTGATCCCATTGGGATCCCACTCTGAATTTTGGATATGTTGTACAAAACAGTATTGTTTATCACCAAACTTTTTTTTAAAAAAATCGAAGATGTGTTTTTTTAAATACTCGCAAAAAAAAAAATGTTTTTGAATTTTTGCAACACTTCTGAAAAAACCGTATTCTTTTGAAAATATTTCCTAAAAGAAGAAGAATTAAGCTTTCATATGAGCCATTACTTGTGATAATCGGATTACTAGTTAAAAAGTTAGAGCACGTTAAACGTCATGTATTTTTCTGACTTGCTAAAAAAGTCGAACTTTGACCCGCGATAATTTAAAAACTACAGCAAATTTTGAAAATCCAAAAATGCAACATATCTCATATAAACGTGGATATCTATGAGCCAAATTCTCAGTGGCGTCCAAAGGCATGTTTCCGAACAGTGGGGCGAAAATTTTTGGAATTACCCAGCTGTTTAAAAATTGTTAATATTATGGCTGTTTTTTAGTAACAACCCCCTTTAACGTTTTCATAATTTTTTATCACATATTATTTCATATTTAATAAGTCAATATTTTTCTTTTTGAAAACTAATCTTGTAAAAAAGTTATGGATTAAATGTGAATTAAAAACAAAGTTTCGTTTTTCTTACGTGGGGCGAATGTGGAAGCTTGGGTACGGTAGGGGTTTGGGGGTGGTTATGAGTCCTCAACCACTCCCATTTTATCATTAAATAGTTCTGACATATTTAAAAAGCCGTGACCGAAGTTTCACGATGATACCAATATTGGAAGTATTTTTGGCCGCCATCTCCATACAGCTCCGACCACTGTGCAGTGGGGCGAGAATCAAAGGTTGGGAACCATTGTTCTAAAGCCACATCCACCGAAAAAATGGGGCGACACACAAATAGCGTTATCTCGAAACCCATTTGAACGATTTGTGTGTATATGCATCGCAAGATATATCTTTCTTTGTTTTTTAATTTTTAAAAATTCAATACTTTAGACGCAAGGGGCACTATGGGTAATTTAATCCGATTCGCCCTAAATTTGTTCCACATAAGTTTTAGTCCAAGGACAATAAAAACTTTTTTAAAAAAATGCCGCTCTACGCATCTGGTGTTAATTTTTTTAACCGCCACTGTATTTTTGAGATTAGGCAAGAAAAAATACTGTAGTTGAATTTCGACAAGTGCTCATATGATATTATTTTCTATTAGTCTTAATAAAAAGTCCATTATGGAAATGTTAGCCAAATTGTATAACATTTACCAATAACGGTGCAATAGACTATTTTAAGTTGTAGCACCAAAAAATATATTTTTCAAGGTAATACCAAAATTTGACCCCTCAGCTGCTGGGGTTAAAGTTATCCGATACCACTAAAATTTTAAATACAGACTCTGGAAATTCGATAAAATCTAATTTTCGCGCCACTCTCATGTTAATACAAAAGCTCATTAACTACCCACATTAAATGCAAATAACACAAGTGATCAATTATGACATACTTCCGTTAACAGCCTTGACTTATATTCATTTACTGCAATCTACAATCAATTATTTTTAAAAACTTAACTTCTTATCATGAGGACATAACAAAATTAACACTAATGTCTGGTAAAAATGGCATAATGCAGAATGTTTTAAAATCGTTTAAAAGCAAAAATTAAATAAGATTTTATTTCTGAAATGCAAATACTTTTTTTTGTTTAAAAAACAAACGGAAATTTCTAAAATAAAAATAAATTGAATTTTTTGGAATGGAAATTTTTGAAATACAAATGGAATTTTCGTAATAGAATTTAGAAAATTTTTAAATGGAAATTTCTGAAATAAATTAGTAAATTTGATATATAAATGTAAATTTCTTTAATAAAAAATTCTGAATTACACATAGAAATTTCTGAAATATAAATGGAAATTCCTGAAATATAATTTGAAAATTTTTAAATATATTTAGAAATTTTTGATAAATAATTAAAAATTTCTGGAACATATTTTGAGAAAGAAACTTAATTAGAAATTTCTGAAATGTAATTGGAAATTTTTCAAATATATTTGAAAATTTTTAAAATAAGCGATTTTGGCATAAATTTGGCAAAGTATTTTTTTTTTTTTTCAAATCTACTCATTAGACTTTTTTTAAGTTGTAAAACCTCTTACAGCAATGTTTTGCCAGTTTTAATTCTACTTTGTTACCAACTCGTACTTGTTAAATAAATCAACATTTTATAATTTACATTTTGGTAACATTTTTAACAAATGTGCTTCCGTTTAGCAATAAAAAATAAGAATAACTGGATTTGAAATAATTTATAAACAAAGTCAATAAATGACGTAATTAAAAAAAACGTGGTAGTATAAAAATACTTAAATAAACAACTTTTATATAAGAATGTTCTTATCTTAAAAATAAATTAATTAAATAGATTTTCTAAAACAAATATTTTTTATAAAAAAAAATATCATGACCCTTTATTTAAAAAACGCTCAAATGAAAAAACTCAAATAAACTTTGGAGAAAATGAACATAATTAAAAATCAATAAGTCTTATTTATACGATAAAAACCAGACATCCCCCAAATTCTTTATGTGGAGGTGGTATTTCAATTGATTACATATAAAATGAACCCTTACAGCAAACAGTGGGTCATGTATAGGGTGACCATTTTTTTTTTTGAAATTATAGTTCCCAAAAAAAACCAACTCTCCATAACATTCGGCAAACATATTTTAGAAATTAGTTAGGTCAATAATGTAACAAAAACAGGAATAACTTTTTGCACTGCAATAAAAGGGGAATGCCCCTACTAATACAGTGCGTTGTGCTGATATCAGGAAAACAGATTAAGAGAAGAAAAAAAGAGGGAATAGTGTTTGTGGAGATGATAGGACATAATCCCCACGGAAATGGAGATTATGACCGAATACTTAACGGTCATAATACCCATATTAGTTGTGGGTATTATGACCCTTCACAAAGCGGTCATAATATGGGGGGGATTACGTCTATTCCCTGTTAGGAATACGACCAAAATATTTATGGTCATAACCCCCATTCATACTTATTATGGGGACTAAGGCCAATACATGGAGTTTGTAATCCCTAAGCCCGGCCGAAGGTCGACCAAGCAGAAACACTTTTAAGACAAAAAAAAAATATTTATATAATAGTTGTAGTATAGTAGATATAACCCCTGTAATGGGTTATTCCCCATAAGTCTTCGGGCATAGTCCCCACTACTTTTATAAAGAATATGACCGAATAAATTTCGGCAATAATCCTCATAAAGAAAATGGGGATTTCGTCCGTGGGGATGATGTCATGTCACCGTGTGTGGCTATTTGCCTTGAATCTATCTTAGAAACTGAGAATACTTTTGCGGGGAGTTTATTCCACCTACGGCTGGCTCGACTGATAAACGAACCTTCTTTGTAATGTGATGTGCAATCAACGGGACAATCGACAACAAATGGATGTGATCTATCAACAACCGAGTGCTGCAAACAAAAACTCGGGCTATAGGGATAAGTTTGCTTATACACTCAAAATAATTACTCTGTTAAATACTCTGTAAAATGACTGTAATCTCAATTCGACAGATATTTGACAAAGTTATCTGCCGAAATACAGATTTAAAGAAAATACTTTGTATTTTCTTGTGACCGAAAAACAAAATTGTATCTGTAATTTTACTTTTTTCTTTGTAATCTCTATTTTAAAGATAATAAATAGGGCTTTTTTTGTTAAAATACAGATTTTAGAAAAATACTTTGTTTTTTTCTCGTAACCAAAATACTAAATTTCATCTGTAATTTTACTATTACTCTGTAATACAGTTTTCAAATTAAAATCTCTTTAAAAAACGTCCAAGTATTTCAACCCCTCTTTAAAAAACTTCTTAAAATGCAATAAAATATGCTAAATTTTTCGAGGTGTAGTGCAAAATTTAAGGAACTCATAATTTTCACAAAAAAAAAGTTAATTTACAATTTGGAAGCATTAAAGCGGGCAAATTTACATGATGGCATTTCCCAATTGTCAAAACAACTTGCACATTAAGGAAGGAGAAATTTATCAGGAATCAAATAGGGACCATTGTGTAAAAGCCATATCAAGCGCATTTAAAAGATATACAATAAAGTCAAGGCATTCTTAAACGATTTCTCTTCAATTTTATAAAAGTGTTTACTGGAATGACCCCGCTCAAATGTGGAACTGAAAATGAGAAGTTTATTAAAAAAAAACCGTGAGAACATCCAGCGAGTTTATAAATAATTTCTACAAAGTTAAATATTCGCGTGCGAAACATTTAAGCGGGCGCATTTAAATTATAGCATTTGACTTTATTTTGTGTCAAGTTATTACTATCCATGCTTCCTGGTAAAATTCTGGTCGCTTTCATCAACATTTTACAGATAATTCTGTAAATCTACAGTTTTTTTATCGAAATCATTTTACAGAGTTTTCTTCGTAAAATAACAAAAAATCTTGCTGGTTGGAAATCTATGGTATTTTCTGCTGGCTCAGCAGAGTATCTCTGTAATTTAACAGAGTGATTATTTTGAGTGTACATATCTGCAGAACATGTTCCATGATAATATCCATAAAACATTGGGTCTTGCGTGCATTGACCTTATTCGCAAGAACCCACTAGGAGATTGTCAACAGGTCTTGATTAAGTGTGCAATTAATGAAGTCGCTAACTTATTTTCTCTTAACAGAAGGGAATGTCGTTTACTCACGGGAGTGGTAACAGGAGACTGCCTAATTGCTTTCCACACAAGAACGATGGGACTCATCTCTCATTCAGAACGATCTCTGAAGAAGATCCAAAAAAATTGAGAGAAGTCATTACTATCACCAAAGACATTCAACTTAGATATGAGCGCTCCGTCATACACACAATCAAAAACCTTTGAAATATCCAGAGCAACCACTCCACTTTCTCCAAAATGATGGATCGAACGACTCCAACGTTTCGAAAAGAACAACAACAGGTCTCCCGTAGAACGAGTTTTATAAAAACCATACTGTCGATAGTTTATGAGTATATTATCTTCCAGATACTTCACAAGATGACAATTTACCACCATAACCTTCGGGCGCACATCATATTGCGATTATGCGATAACTAACAGGGTTGTTAGCCGCACCCTTTTTAGAGGTTAACTCTACATTGGCAACCATCCAACAACCGGGAAAATCTCCCTCATGCATACCATCTGGCATTGATGTGTATTTACTTTAAGATCAGCAAGAAACCTTTAAATTGCATGAGTTCGAAAAAATATCTTGGTCATTATAATGGGTTACCCTATGGAGTTAGGGCAGTGGTTGATTGCTTTCCGGAAAGAATTTCTTGCAAAGAGACCAGCTAACAGGTTAGCTTTATTAATTGGTTAAAATCTTGCACACTCAGATCTCGCCATTTTGCGTAGCATTTTCCCTGCGGCGTCGACCTTGGCGTCGAGGAAACAAAATTTCTGGTTAAAATGCCAGAAAAAGCCATTGAGCTCTAACCAACGATAATTTTTATATATAAAACTGAACGCTTCGTAGCTATTGTTAAAATATTACAATGTAATACACCATATAAAACATATTTTGGAATTCGCCCAAGCGGCTTTTAAGCCACCGCCATTACACCCTCTGTTAAAGGCTATATATAAGTTTGTCATTCCGTTTTAAACTCATCAAAATATCTGCCTGTAGCTGTTCAGTTTAGTATTTGTTTTCAGCGAAATCAGTCTGGCGAATCAAAAATTGTGAGGTATGGTGTAAAGAAATCCAAAAATTTTTAAAATCCAAAATGTTTCTGGTTAACATATACAACTGAAACTGATTACAAGTTTTCAGATTTTAAATTCTAGTTGCTGATTTCAACATTCACAAGCAACTGTTCCTGGATTCGCCATTCGAGTCATACAACTCCCAATGGACAATTCGCTGAGCTATTCGCCACGCACAATGACCTTGCTTAGATAGTGAAGGAACCAACACATAATTCGTGTGTTATAGGGCAGTCACAGAATAATTTTAACCTCTTTCTTACTTCGTTCCCTAAAAATCATGAAGTGAAAACACTTGAAACTCTCGGTAATTAGGATCACTGTACCGTTTCCGAATGCTTTACGTATTAAAATCTTCATAGTGTTTCCAAAACGGCCCCGACACGCTTAATTTTTATATACGAAAAAACTCGTTAGACTGAGCTTAACAATTTTTACCGGCATTTCAACTGGAAGCTATTGGTCTATCATTTAAGCTCTTCTTAGCATGCGGAAGTCTTCTTCTCATGCTGGAAGGTGGTTTATGTACAGCTAAATTACCACGCAATTACAATTTGCTCTGCGCTCTTCAATGTGATGGAGAGCATGGTTAATTATCAACTTGTGAAATATTCAGAGACTAATTCTCTTTTAAATGATCGACAGATGTCTTCCGATGCGGTCGATCTACGGATTTAGGAATAGCGAAAGGTTCTGTCTTTTCTCCACCAACTCTTTTTCTTATCTTTATTAATGATCTTCTAAGTCAAACTTCCAATCCTATCTACTCTTTTGCAAACGATAGCAACATTTGTCGAGGTTAGGAGCATGAGGCAAACTATGAATGATCAGGAACTTTCTACGATTGCTAATGGGGTCGAGCTTATAAGGTAGATTTTAATGCACGCGAGACCCGATGTTACATATAGACTCACAGAACAGCCGGGGAGACATCATTGTTGTCTGAATCTATGAATGGTATTGAGGAAATGGAAACTCTTGATATTCTGGGCAAGAAAAAATGTGCGATGTCTGTACATTGTCCCAAAGACAATTTAAGGGAAATGCCATGGAAATTCATTACACCCTGACAACAGCTGATTGTTATTGAGGATATTTTGAACCATCATATGAAACTGTCCTCAGCTCGATATAAAGAGATGTATTGGGGTCGTACGCAGTGACAATGACATCCCATCGCGTCGACACTGAGGCTGGCTCATGTGACGGATGGCTCAAGCGACGGATGGCTCAAGTGATGTATGGCTCAAGTGGGTGTATTTAAATAAGAGTTTTTTTTAGAAATCAGAAAATTTATTTACAGGAAACTATTTAAAACCTAAGAAATTTATTTCTCTGAACAACTTTTACAACAATGGCCACGAGTCATTTAAAATATCTTAGAGCCGTAAAGCAAAAGTTAATGAGAAACTCTGCAATAAAAGGGATTCAAAAATTCGTTATGACCGAATATTATTATTTTACTTATTTTCGCTCACAACATACAAATATAGAAATTTCGCAAAAAAATTGGTGGGTTTGCGATGATAATATCGATTACTAGAGCATAGAGAATCCATTCCAAAAAATTGCCAACAATTTGTGTTATTTCATTTGTTGCCAATGTTAATGTCAATGACCAAAAATTGTGTTTTATGGTCTTTATTATAAACAAATACAAAAAAAAAACAAGAAGACTTTTTTTGGCTAAAGTTTTTGTCATAATACAAAAACAATTTTTTATCATATTTTATGGCAATTTTTGAAAAAAGCATATTACATACAGTGGGGGTCAAAAACATAACACCAGATGTATGATTTTATACCCTCCAACCACAGTATGGGGGTATACTTATTATGGCATTTCGTGTGTAATGCATCAAAATATAAGTATAGGACCCCATAAAGTAGATATATTATCGATCTGTGATCGATTCTAAGACATTCTAGCAATGTCCGTCCGTCCGTCTGTAGAAGATAGGATGCAGTCCAAAGTAAACGAGCTAGACTCTTAAAATGTGGTACGAAAATGTCTTATGGTCTTGGGCTGGTTAAGTATGGAAATGGGCAAAATCGGATTAGGGAGAAAAAGTTCCCCCTTAAGGAACTAAATCAACCCCCAAAAAACCCAATTTTTCATAGGGTTTTTTGTAATTTTGCTAATATAAGCAAATGAATCATTTTTATATCAGATGAAGGTAATAGTCCTGAAGTTCGATCCAGGGGACAAGAAAATGTCATTTGTTTTAGCCCGCCCCTTTTGTGGGCGTGGACAAACAAAAATCCTTAAAATAATGATAAAATTGTATAACTATAGTGCATAAAAAATAATAAATGAATAAGTAAACATTTATCGTGAGGGGATAGGTGTCTCCCACCGATTCCGACAACCCCCCCCCCCCCACCCCCATTCTATGTAATGAGGACTCGTTACCTGCTCGATTACTTCTTGTTAACAAATATTGAGTTACCGATAACCTCATATAGAACCGGTTACTTTTTATTAACAAATAATGAGTTACCGGTAACCTCATACAGGACCGGTTACTTCTTGTTAACAAATATTGAGTTACCGAAAGCCTCATACAGAACCGGTTACTGGTAAATACGATTTAAAATATTTGATAAGTTGTCCAAATAAATTTTTTTTTATTAAAATTAAAAATGCTAAAGAAAATTTACAAAGAACTTGCACATTTAGCTTAAAAAAGATTAACATTTCTTTACTTTTTCTAATAAAACTCCGTTAACAGAAATTTAAATTCAGGAATTCTGATTAAAATTGGGAACATGCAAATTAAAGTTTAGAAAACCAAATTCTATTGAAGTTTTCTGAATTATAATTGGCTTTTTCTAAATTGTAATTGTTTTTCTAGAAATTTTGGGGCGTTTTCCAAATTTTAATTTAACTTATTTGTTTGCCTTGTTGTTTAAAGTATGTTAAAACCGGTTAAAAGGTAAAAAACCATCATAGACAGTATTTCCCTTAAAAACTTACTCTTATATAGACTAAAACTTAAGATGGTGTTTAATGCGGTTTCCATGGGCTGAGCAGCAGTCGTTTCTGTAAATTTGTTATTTTTCCTGCCCTTAGCAGCCAAATGTCCCTTTCTACGATGTTCCAAGATATATTTTCGGTCCTTTTATTATTTAAATTTTACAATCAAACATTTGGAGGGATGGATATCAACGTAAACATTAGTTTCGTTGGCTTTTCTTACATTTAAATTGTATAAGTTTTCCCGCTTGGTTGCTCCTAAAATAACCGCGTTTAACATGAACTTTATCATCCTGACGAATAGGCATGAAGCGAACATTTTACTTTTGACGCAATTCCTTGTTGAGGGAAGACGGCCAACTTTTAGGACTAATGTATGCTGCTATTTGGTAGCATTTTTGTAAGGAGTGGGCAACGAGTTATTTTTGGGCTACTGGTAGCTACTTATTTTTAGGACTAATGTATGCTGTTATTTGGTAGCATTTTTGTAAGGAGTGGGTAACGAGTTATTTTTGGGCTACTTGTAGCTCATTATTTGTGGTACTAACGTATGTAGTTTTTCAGTAGCATTCTCGTAAGCGAGTGGGTATGCGGTCATTACTCCAATGACATCGCCATGTTAAAATAATGAGTGTTTCACCAACCTTGTAACTAGATACCACCATCTATTTTAAGGCGAAAACCCCATTACTTGGTAATAGAAGTTTTTACTGGGAATATTTGAAATTTTATTTGCGTTTTGTTTTTTGTCTTTAACTTTTTTTTTTTTTTTTTTTAAACATATTTTGATGTTTAAATTTTTAACTTTGCAAAAAACAAAAATGTGTAAACCAATGGTTTTGAAACCAATTATAATTGGTGTTTTTCAACAAAATTAATTACCATTAAATGGTAATGAAAATTTTTTCATTACCATTGATATCAACTAGTGTTTATAAAAAATTTCGGTTTTTTTGCAAACCGGTTAACCGAAATTGAAAAATTCCGGTGCACCGAAAACCGTTTTTTTTCTGTCGGTTAACCGGGTTTTTTTTAATTACATTCAAACGGAATATTTTGCAAATATTAAGGGTTTGCACTTTTTTTTATGATATTTTCAAAATTTCATTAAAAAGACCTTGAAAATCCGTGAGAAAGGAAGTATAAAATACTTTTTGTCTTTAAGAAACAATTTTCCAAATAGGAATTTTAATCTGGAAAATATTTGAATTGTCCCCGTTATGAGCATTTTTTGGACAGTTTCATTGAAAACTTAATAAATGACTGTTAACCAGGTACTAAAATTCTTATTAATGGAGAAAATATCAATAAAAGAACATTAATATAAAATACGGACTACAATTTATAACGAATTGATGTATTTGTTTTTTAAATAAAACCAATAAAAATTAAAATAAAGCTCCGCTGAATATAGGAAAATAAAGCACCGTATTTAAATCCCGCTATTTTCAAAGGACTAACTTTGCTGAAAGAAACAAATATGTTAACTTTAGTTACATTCGAATTTTTATTTAATAAAAATTAGCAATTTTAAAGTATTTTTTGGGTTTGTCAGTTAAAGAAAAAAAACCGATTAACCGGTTTTTTTATTCCGGTTTAACCGAGAAAACCGGTTAACCGAAAAAGCTGAATTTCGGTTAACCGAGAAACCGGTTTTCTAAAATGTCGGTTTTTTATAAACACTAATATCAACCAATGGTAATTAAATTTCAATGGTAATGAAAAATTCCCATCTATGCTACAGAGTACCATCTCTAAAAATAAAGATGACATGATACAAAAAATGTGTAAGTGCGAAAGAGAAAGAAACAAAATCGACTCTCTGGCACAGAGTACTCCGTCATTGTGAATTCAGCTTTAACGTGTTGGAGGCAGTGTTACCGTTGCGAATTTTTAAAAAGTCGCACAAAAAGTCGTTTTTTACAAAAAAAGTCGCACAAAAAAGTTGTTTTTCCAAATAAAAGTCGCACATTTTTTTAAGGGTTGAATATTTTGTATAAAATTGTTGTTTTCATATAAAAGCTCCCTTAGGGGGTAGAGATAGGGCTAAGGTATGTTTTGAAAAAATTTTAGGGTAAAAAAATCTAACATTTTTCCTCTTTTTTGGAGACTCCTGGGCAGTTGTGGGGCTTTTTGTGAATTTTTACACCTACACGCCTAAACAGAGATAAAATGTGAGATCGACCCCCATTAATTTTTCCTCCCTAACATTTTTTCCAAATATACCTAAGCCCTATCTTATTCCATACAAGGATAACAAAGATAATATTTCTCCTACCTCTAACTGACACGCAATAGTTTTTCAACCCCAACATTTTTTCAGATCATACTTATTCTCTATCTTCAACCTTTAAGGCGGTCCCTTTTATTATTTAAATTTTTTTTTATTATATCCGGTCCAAGGGGGCCTCCTAGAAGGTTAAAAAGTGAGACCGCCCCTTATTAATTTTACCCCCCAACATTTTTGCTGAACATACCAACAATCTATCTCCATTTCATAAGGGTATTTCCATGCAATATTTCACGATATTATCTTATGAAATGGATAAAATGTTATGGAAAATGTTAGCGTAATTCTGTTTTTTGATTTTTAAAATAATTTAAAAATCTAAAATTCAAACATTTACGTAAAAAAGCCGCGAGCGCGTCCCTTAGATGTTATTTTTAAAATTCCAAAGTTTCAAAAAAATATTTGAAATATGTGTGATTTTGCAGTTTATATCTTTAAAAAAAAAATATTTCACTTAACAAAAAAGGGGAAAAAAGTCGCACAAAGTTGGAAAAAGTTGCAAAATTAGACAAGTTTAAAAAAGTCGCACAAAAAGTCTCAGAGCGTCAAAAAGGTTGCAAATTGCAACTAAAGTCGCACAACGGTAACACTGGTTGGAGGGTATAAAAGATTCGTCACAGCCGATTTTAACACTCTTGTTTGAATTCTTTTTACTCTGAAGCTTTATTTGATAAAAATGACAAAAAAACCTTAATTTTTTAAAACGCAACGCGGCGCCCTGCGTTTTACAAAACTATGGGGTAAAAAAAAATTTTAGCTGCCCAATCTAAAATTAAAAAAGGGTTGCAATCTAATGAAAACAAGTAAGAAAATTATAGTCGGTCAAGACCGACCATGATATACCCTACACCAGAGTTTCCCGGAAATGGGTCCCAAGTTCAAACATGGACTGATTAGATCTATATTTTGTCAAATCTTTAATAAGTGTAAAAAGCACTCACTAATCAAATTTGAGTGGAATAGGCTTCTTTTTGTTGACAATAAATCACTTCAACTGAATATCGGGCGAAATTTCCACATGGGACCTAAGTCCAAAAATGGTCCGATGATAATCAGATTTGATAAGGTTATTAAAGTACGCGTTTAACATACACAAACAGAATTTTAATTAAATATTTTCTATTTTCATGAAATTTGAGAGATTTATGTGAAAATTGGGAAGGTGGTTTGTATGGGGGCTACAATAAGAACTGGTTTGATTTCTTTAAAATTTGGAATGGTGTTGATAAAACATGATTACCTGCCAAATTTCGAATAGATACCTGTTAAAATGCGTCTATTAGAGTCATTTGAGCCAAAACTAAAGAGGACCTTTGTATGGGGGCAAGGTCTAAATATGGACCGATTTTTTCCAATTTCAATAGGCTTCGTCCTTGGGCCAAAAGAGGCTTAAGTTTCAAATTTCAAGTCAATTGATTAAGAATTGCGACCTGTATCGTGTTTACACCGTTTACATGGACAGACAGACGGACGGACGGACGGACGGACGGACATCGCTAAATCGACTCAAAAAGTGATTCTAAGCCGATCGGTATACTTAAAAGTGGGTCTAGGACCAATATTTCGGGTAGTTACAAACATCAGCACAAACTCATTATACCCTGTACCACAGTGTGGTGTAGGGTATAAAAATGTGAGCTTTCGGGAAAATCAAATTAAAATCCTAACTAGCTGGAATTTCGCCAAACGCAAACAATTTTTTGTTGAATAGCTATTATTGAGTTGAAAATCTTTAAAATTAGATATATCTGAATAGATTTGGCCAAAATTGCGTAATCGCCAAAAGGTCTATTTTTTTTATTGGAATTTTACATTTTTTTTGGTTTGTATGTATGTGTCTATCTAACGGTTGGTATTTCGAATACTACTCTCAAAATATTTTGTAAGTAAATTCAACTGAAAAAACGTTTAAAACAATCGTTTTTCCTTTTAAAAAACGGACTACTTATATTTCATTTGAAACAACATACTTCTTCAGTTCTTTTTAAACGTTAATTAATGACAAGACATTCCGTAAAAACAAACAATATTTCAGTTATTTTAACTGTTTACAATTTTTTATTTTGTGAAAATTTTTTGAATAACAAACTACAAAAACCGCACTTCTGTAAAATTATACGGTATAATCAGTCACAAATAATTTAACTGATAAAAAAAATTTTCCGTAACTTTTGTAGTTTATTGTTTTAACAACTGTATAAATCATTCAATATTTTATTTTCCTTGAAAAACAAACGATTAAACGTTTTAAACAACTTTAACTAAAAACTTTTTGAATAACCGTAAATAGTTACTGTAAAACTTTTCTGGGTGTAATATAAAACTTAAGAAAATGCCAGTAGTGTTTTTTTCTGACCACCGCTGTTTATGCATATAAAATTACAATGAATTTTAAAGTTATTTCCGCTTTCTTGTCTTGCCGAAAATATAAAATAAAAGTTTTCGAAATTCAAAATAAAATAAATGTACAAACATGTGTAATGCAATAGTTGGTAGATATGTTTGTGTGTTGTCAACAGACTAAGTATTGTCATGTGAGTACACAGAAAAAAATAAAAATTAATTTCAATTACGAAATTCGTTGATTCAATTAAAAAATTAATTGATTTCGGACGTATCACGAAAATGCGCATATTAATTACTCATTTTGTTTGAAAACAGTTTTAAAACTTAATTAAATTGTTAATTGAATCAATTAAAGTTTTAATTGAAAATAAAATGGAAAACCAATTAAAATTGTAATTAAATAAATATATAAAAAAAAATTAATATAAAATTGAAAATCAATAATATAGATTTATTGATTCACATAAAATTTTTAATTGAAAAAAGACCAAAACTCAATTTAATTTTAAAAGTTGAACTTCAAAAAATGCCTAAAAATAAATAAACATAGAATGTTTTTGTTTTACATTATTAAGAAATTTATTTTCTTTATTAAATATAAACACTTGGTATAGTTTTGCATAGAAACATTATAGTAGTATTTTAAAATATCAATAACTATTTAATATTACATTTTTATTTTTAAATCTTGTTATTGCATGCATTTTTGTCGCCTTAGTAAAGTTGAATAAAAAAAAAATTGTATTATATTTCAATGTGCAAAACACAACTGTACACATTTTATTATCAAAACAATTTATCCGCAACGACCGCTCGCCTTAAAGAAAACAATAAAACTAAATTTTTTTGTTGCTTTCATGTATTCATTGGCTGCTGCACTCAAAATAATCCTACAGTAAAAAATACAGTAAAAGTGTTATAACTTTAAATATACTACTTTTTTAACCATTTACAGTATAAATTTAGCTTTACAGTATAAATTTAGTTATTTTTTTGAAATTGGAATACTTTGAACTTTACTGAATACTGATTTTTTACCAATTTTTTAATAATTTTTGTTAGTAATTTTAAAAAATTTGGAAAATTATTTTTGACACCTAAAATGGTAAAATTTACAATTTTGAATAATTTTTTTTTTTCAAACGCACATAGCAAATTTTCGTTGAAAAAAAATAAATGTATATTTTTTTTTTAAATTCCCGAAATAGATCATTGCCAGCTATCAAGCTCAATAATTATATATTTTTGAAACAATTTTTTTTGTTAAAAAATTTTTCAAAATCGATTTTGGATAGATTTTCGCTTTTAAATTTGTTTACCGTTTTTTTATAACTGCGTTAGTAAAAATTGACTAACGCGTTGTAGGGCCCTTTAATACTAACAATTAGTAATAACTACCAACTTTTTAGTAAGGAATACTGTAGGATTTCTATGAGTGTACCACCAAAATATACAAAACAATAGTTCAAAAGTTTCTTTTGTTGTTTTTTGCATTTTATTTTTTCATTTGCTACTAACACTAAAGCATATAAAACCGGTTTCGTTTGTTTATTTTATTTTTATTTTCAGTAAAGTTAAGAATTCAATTAAAACATTAATTGAATCAATTAAAATGTTTAATTGAAGTTAAATTTAATATCAAATCCATTTTTAATTAAAAAAAAAATCACGATATTATTTTCTGTGTACACATATCTACCCAGGCAGAAAAAAAAACAGACGGGAGAGGACTGGCAAAGTACTTTATATAGCGCTTTAAAATTAAAGAATTTAAAACTATTAAAGCACTTTTAGAACACAAAATTGGGCGTATCGGGACTTTCTAAGTCCTGAAACAAAAATTTTTTGGGTTTTTTAAGTAAAGAAACTCATTAAAAAAGCTTCTAAGTCCCAGACACAATTTTTATACCCTCCACTCTAGAGGGTATATATAAGTTTGTCATTCCGTTTGTAACACCTCGAAATATTGGTCTAAGACCCCATAAGTATATATACTTATGATCCTCGATCGATTTTAAGACGATCTAGCGATGTCCGTCCGTCCGTCTGTCTGTCTGTTGAAAACACGCTAACTTTTGAAAGACTTCATGGAGGCTCCTGAAGTTTGGCATATATGTTGGGCATTTACCTGGTCAGGTTGGTATTGCAATCCAGCGAAATCGGTCCAGTGGTTCAAAAGTTATGAGCAAAAGACTGAATTTCGGCAAGGGTTTTTCAAGATTTTACGAGATAAAACACACGGTAACTTTGGAACGACAATTCTGAGAGTGCTGAAGTACATATGTCATATATACAGGGTGATTCAGTCACGACCCGCCGAATTTTACCAGCGTATTCCTTGGCTCATTTCATGAAAATATGTCTATTACGACCATCCCCCGAAAATGCATGTGTGCGAAATGGCAGCGGTTTGAAAATTTTCGGATTACTGGTTAGAGGGTAGTAGGGTAAAATTGATAACTTCTGAACCTGTGGTCCGATTGTTTTGTTTTTGAGCTTGTTGGAAAGTTCATTAGAAGAACTTTCAATAACAAAAAAATTAAAATAAGGTGAAATCGTCTAGATACAGAGCTTTTAAAAATAAAATTTGAAAAAAAGACATACAAATTTGCACATAACCTCAATTTATTCAGCCAGATGGCAGGTAACTTATATTTTTTTTTCTCTCTTAAAATATAGCCCTACGTCTTACCTTTCCAAAATGCCCTAAAAGAAGGCCAGAGGTCTTACCGTTCCAAAGTTATGACCATTTGCCTTCCAAAAATTTTAATAAAATAATATCTTAAACTTGTTAATTTACAAAAACAAATAAATTTGTGCTGTTATTTCGCCTCCAAACCCAAAAAAAAATTGTTTGCATTTCAGTCAAATGGTCATAACATTAGAACAGAAAGACCTCTGGGCTTCTTTTAGGGCATTTTAGAAAGGTAAGACGTAGGGCTATCTTTTAAGAGAGAAAAAATATAAGTAACCTGCCATCTGCCTGAATAAATTGAGGTTATGTGCAAATTTGTATGTCTTTTTTTTTCAAATTTTATTTTTAAAAGCTCTGTATCTCGACGATTTCACCTTATTTTAACTTTCCAACAAGCCCAAAAACAAAAAAATCGGACCACAGGTTCAGAAGTTATCAATTTTACCCTACTACCCTCTAACCACTAATCCGAAAATTTTCAAACCGCTGCCATTTCGCACACATGCATTTTCGGGGGATGGTCGTAATAGACATATTTTCATGAAATGAGCCAAGGAATACGCTGGTAAAATTCGGCGGGTCGTGACTGAATCACCCTGTATTTATCGTTCCTCTGTCCCAGTTCGTTTCAAAAGTTATAAGCAAAACCCTGAATTTCAGATTGGTTTCAGCTTAAATTCACGTGTTGAAAAACCAGAGTTTTAAAAACCAAACTTTAAAAACAATTATAAGCCACAAAATTACTTTACAGAGTATTTTTGTCACTCAGCAATATTTTTAAACTGAAAAAAAATTTTACATTCGAAAAAAATTTTACACTCAAAAAAAAAATTTGACAATTATTCGGGGCTATTCCTGTTGTCATAAACGCGTTTAAAACGCGACGAATGTAATTTTTGGTATTCCTGAATACGTTGGAGATGATACAGACGAAAAACATATGTTTTTTCGTCATCGTCGACATTCGACGTATTCCTCAATTCGTCGTCGACGCCAGATTCATACATTTTTGTTCGACATCTTTTTTGGCGCGTTTTTATAGAAAATTGTGTTTTTTTTACCCAAATCATTAAAAATTATAGAATTTTCTTTTAAATATCAATTAAGTGTTTTATTTTTGTATAAATTATGTAATAAAAATGTCTCCGGCAGAATAAAAACCATGAAAATGCAAACTGCATTTGTTCCCGGACTGTGCCACACAATGACGGATTTTCGTTTATGGCGATTTTTTGTTAAATTTCTGAAGTTTAAAATACTTATTCTAAATTTATTTAATTATTATTATTATACACGCAGAAAAAAAACATGGTTGCGGTGATCATGATTTAAGAGCGTCATATTATGATTGGGAATATGATTGAAGCAATAATGTTAATATGATTGAAGGCGACAAGGAATGTTAATCATTATATGATTGAGGCAATAATGGCCTAAATGTTATATAATTATCATAATATGATTCCAGTTTAATATTTTTTTTTTGTTTAAATTGAGAAAATTAATTATGCTTTAATACCACACGTTTATATAAATTATTCATTACTTTTTTTTGATAAAGTTTACACCAATAATTTATTTTTTGTTTTTGAATGTTGTTTTTATAAATATGAAACTATTTTTATTAATTTTGGTTCAATTTAGTGTCAACTTGCGTTTTACATCAATGATGGGCAATAAACTTATGGCATTTTTCTAAAAAAAATTAATCAACGATAACATTTTTGTCAGCTAACATTCAATGATTGAATAAACCATTAAGTTATTGACAAAATCATAACATATTTGCTGCAATCATAACATATTTGTTACAAAATTAAAATTATTGTCAGCAATTATAACAAATTCAGTAAGCAAAAAATGCACAAAAAACACTTTAATATTTTCGATATGAAGTTTTTATTTAAAATGGAAAGTTATTTTTGAACCGCACAATAAATAAATTATATTAAGTAGATTTTTGTATTTCATTTCCTTCTGCGTTGATCCAATGTTTTTACTCAAATTGCCTTAAATTTTTTAAAGAACTAATTGTAAGTGGCGTCTTTGCGACTTACTGCTTGCTGGCAAAACACTAAACTGATGAATAAACCTGAAAATGTTTGCAAACTCAATTTTCATTAAGTTGTGATTATCTAATGCTTGTTATAATCATATTATGTTCAAATTTTTGGTGTGTCGAGAATATAATTAACTATAACTTTGTTAACACAACCATATTGTACTTTTGGATGTAGCAATTATTTTATCATGATTGAAGCGACTATTAAATGTCTAAAACAACCATATTAATGTTTAAATATAATTTTAAAAACAATAACTTGATTGCTGCAATCACAACTGGGTTTAGAGATCATAGTATAGTTGCCGTGATCATGTCGCAACCATATTTTTTCTCTGCGTGTAGTAAGATTGAAAATAAATATAAAATATGACCCGCAATATAATTTTAATTAATTTACAATTCATGTTATTTGATATGTTTTGTTGTTTTTTTGTGTTTTGCTAGTGATGACAAAAATTAATCGATATTCCTTCACCGATACCACTGAAGTATTGTAGAATGTGGTGAAACTCGGTCGTCGAAAGTGAAACTCATTCGACGTCGAAGTGTTGCGCGTATTTAGAAATAAGGATGATTATTATTTAATTTTTTTTTTTAAATGACAAAAAAAAAAGTTTTTTCAAACTAAAATATTTCTAATCAAAATTGTTAATTTTTGTTTTTACATTAATTTTTACATTTTTCAAGACTTGAAAAGTCCTACTAAGGGTTGCAACTCTGAGAAAATCTACTACAGTGTAAGAAATTACAACTGTGTTAGAAAAAGTTAAAAATAGATTGATTAAATTCATGCTAAACGTAACATATGGGTGATGAAATGTGATATAATTCTCGTCCGCATTTTCACCTTAATGTACGTTTAAATAGCTGATTTTAATCTTACACACCTACAGTGACAATCGAAGAGTGCTGGCGAAGGAAGGGTGGCTTCTTCCGAAAGCTGTCGACATCTCCACTTAGCCTGTGTTGTCAATTAATTTTTTCAGATTTTCTCATTGTACAACAAAAATAATTATTTCTCAGAAACATTTAATATGGACTCAAACCGAAATAAATAAAACTTCAGTTAATTTTTACATTAAAGGCCTCTAATGACGATTCAATATTATACACAATCTGCATGTATTTTTTTCAGTACAATATTTTATGCAGTATTTTTATGTATGCCATTTGTGGGTAAACGTCAAAAATATTGTGCATAATATTGCGTCGTCTGTAGGTACCTTAAAAGATGTAAGTACTATCCTTTAAAAAGGGCATTGTACTTTTATACTTGTTTTTTTTTTAATTCCTTGCGCTTTGGAGAAAAAACAAGTGAGGGTGTGGAATCTTTGATATCCTCAATTTTTTTGGAGGGGAGTGGGGTCGATTGGGGATACCTTTTCCCCTCGCAATAAATATTTACCAAATTATTTATTATGTTTTTTGTAATTTGGTAAAAACATTTTATTATTATTTTAAGTATTTTTTTATAAACACGCCCATAAAAGGGGGCGGGGCGAAAAAAGATAATATTCCATTTGGAAAAGCGTTTAAAAACCACATTTTCGTAACAATTTATGCACAAAAAATAAAGAATTTTGCCGGCACTTTTTTTGTACGGTTGGCAGTTTCTGCCTGGGTACGTAAAAGTATGTAGTTCATTAACTTTATATGGTTTGTATAAATAATAAATTTGTATTAACAAAATATACTTAATTATCAACTACTGCGAATAATAAAGATATGTATTTCACTAAAAAATTTAATTAAACTTATTTGAAAAATTTAAAAAAAAAATATATTGTTTAAGGAAACGTTGTTGTTATCAAGAAATTTTCTTAAGTGTGAGTCAGTTTTTGCAAAAGTTATTTAAGTTCATATGTTTGTATATAATATGATAAACTACATTTATCAATTTTAAATTTTGGAAAATTTTTAACGATTTTTTTTTTAACGCAATGACGTCATGTTAATATAAATTAAAGCCTACATCTAAAATTTAAAATTATTATTGACTATGACTGTGACTATACTAATTTTATAAGGAATTTGTCCAAAAAAATGTTTAGGAAAATCAATCAAATTAAATAAAATAGACACTACAAAAAATAGAATTTATAAACGTCTTTATTTTGGGAAATATTTTTCCAATCCCTCCAAATGCTGTATGGGGGTATAGGTTAGGTTGTAAGTGGCTGCTGACGTTTTACGTCAACACACGTAGACTCTGAGATCCATTGTGATACCACGGGACCGTAATAGGTTTCCCTACTAGTCCCTGTCGTTAAACCAGTTTGAGCTTCTTATGAAACTCCTGAGATGTTGAATTTTGACATCCGACAGATCAGAAAGATCGTACAGCTCCCTAGATCCCAGTGAAGAAAGTCTCTGACCAGAAAGTGCCGGGCAATGGCAAATAAAGTGTTCCGATAGTTTCCAACTCCTCTTCATCCATGCAACTTCGGCAAAAGTCATTCGACGGCACGTTTAACCGCTTTGCGTGCTTCCCTATAAGACAGTGTCCGGTAATTATAGAAACCACCGTCGAAATCTCTCCTCTTGGAAGCGATATCAGCTCACCCTGATTAAGAGAAGGCCAAATCAGTCGTGTTGTCTCACACGTCCATCCATTTGCCCATCTTTGATTAGTCTCCGTCGCAGAACAAAGCCGTAGGTTTTGCTTGCAAGTTTTTAGAGGCATACCAACACATTCCAATTCTGTTGGAACCTGTAAGGTAGTTCCTAGTCTTGCAAGCTCATCGGCTTTGCAATTCCCTGGAATGTCTCTGTGCCCTGGGACCCATATGAGTCGTATGTTAAACTGCTTGGCCATCTCATTTAAAGACGTGCGGCAGTCAAGGGCAGATCTTGTTTTCAGAAACATTGAATCCAAGGACTTGACCGCGGCTTGACTGTCAGTATAGATGTTGACTGCGGTTGTAGACAAGACATTGCAGCTCAACCAGTCAGCCACTTCCTTTATTGCCAGCATCTCTGCCTGGTAAACACTGCAATAATCTGGCAATCTACGAGCCAGGCTCAACCCAAGCTCTTCAGAATAGACTCCAAAGCCCATTTTTTCGTGCAGCCTCGATCCATCTGTGTAAAAATTTATGGTAGCTCCACTACCCGGAGTATCCCCCATCCAAGACTCCCTGGATGGTATCATGGTGGTAAAGTGGTGCTCAAAGAGGCTCAAAGAGGATGCACAGTCCACATTTTGTGGTATTGTTATCTTCTTCAAGATCGCGCTATGGCCACAATCGCTGCTCCTCCATTGCAGCGTGCTATTAAGTCGAATTGCCGACGCAGCCGCATACTGCCTACCCAATATGTCCAATAGTATCAGGTGAAGGAGGATTTCTAATGCAGCCGTAGGTGTAGTACGAAGAGCACCAGTGATACAAATCGACGCCATTCTCTGTACCTTCGTGATAAAGACACAGTTCGCTTTTGTTTCTAAAGCAGGCCACCAGACAATGATTCCATACAGCGAAATTGGACGCACCACTGCTGTATAGATCCAATGAACGACTTGAGGGCTAAAACCCCATCGTTTTCCAATGGCCCTTTTACAGGAATATAAAGCAATCGTTGCTTTTCTCACCCGTTCCTCAATGTTACGCCTGAAATTCAACTTCCTATCTAGAAATACTCCAAGATACTTGGCTCCATCTGAGAAGGTGACTTCAGTGCCGTCCAGAGAAATAGGATCAAAAGCAGGAATCTTATTTTTCCTTGTAAACAAAACAAGCTCTGTTTTACTTGGATTAACTCCTAGACCACAGTCTCTTGCCCATTTAGAAAGATCTTTCAGAGAACCCTGAAGAATGTCCCTCAATGTTGGCAGATGCTTCCCCTTTACCGCTATCGCGACCTCGTCAGCATATGCGACAACATGACAACCACGTGCTTCTAGAGATAGCAGCATTGAATTCAGTGCCAGGTTCCAAAGAAGCGGCGAAAGAACACCTCCTTGTGGTGTGCCCCTATTAACAAATCGAGATATAACGGACGCTCCCAGTTCAGACGTTATACGTCTATTGGCAAGTAGGTTTTCCACCATTAAAACGATCCCACGCTTTACTCCTAGACCAGACAATGCCAAAACTATCGAGTCTGGGATGACATTATTAAAAGCCCCCTCTATATCAAGAAAGGCCACCATAGTGTACTCCTTTACCGAAAGCGATCTCTCGATGGTACCGACGAGCTCATGCAGAGCTGTTTCCGTTGATCTACCCTTGCTGTATGCATGTTGCTTTGTCGAAAGCAACCTCGGGTCAATCACTCTACGCAATTATGAGTCTATCATTCGTTCCATTGTCTTTAACAAAAAAGAAGACAGACTAATTGGTCTAAAATCCTTCGGAGCTGTGTGGGAACTTTTCCCAGCCTTCGGGATAAATACGACTCTGGTATCCCTCCATTTTAAAGGAATATACGACCAGTTGATGCATGCTGTGTATAGATTATACAGCAACGGGGCTATATAGTCCGACACTTGCTGCAACTCAGCCGGGATTATACCATCAGGTCCCGGGGATTTATAGGGCCTGAAGCTTTTTATCGCCCAGATTAATGTTGGCATATTTATTATTTCCGAAGCAATTTCAGATGCTTGGGCGTCAGAACGTTCCAAAGCTTGAAACGGCGTCATGGAATTTCCCGGAAAATGCGTGTTTAAAAGGAGATCCAGCGACTCTCCACTGGAGGAAGACCACACCCCATTAGGATCTTTCAGGTATCCCAGAGTGCAAGGTGAAGAAGCCAGAACCTTGCGCACCCTGGATGCCTCAGAAACGTCTTCTATGTTTCCGCTGAAGTTTTTCCAAGAATCACATTTTGCATTTCTGATCATCTTCTTATAACTCTTAAGTTGCAGCCTGTATGCAGACCAGTCCTCGTCCGCTCTTGAAAATTTAGCCTTATTAAAGAGCTTTCTGCAGGAATCTCTGCTCGTCTGCAACTCATTTGACCACCAAGATGGCTTTTTTTTCCCTCTAGGCTTTGCAGAAGGGCAAGACTCATCCAGGCACCTATTACAAACATTTGTTATATGATCAACCAGACAGTCAATTTCCGCCAAACTATGCGGTTCAGATACGGGTACTTCACCCAAAAGCAAAGAAAAAGTTTCCCTATATTTAACCCAGTTTGTTCTCCTCAGAGAAACGTCTTTATTTTAGGAAATACTTTTTCCAATCCCTCCAAATGCAGTATGGGGGTATACTTCGGGTAACCATTTTTTTAATTCAAATCCGTACGCCCACGTTTTCATTTTTTTTTTAGAAACAACTATCTGAAAACTCTTTTCCATAAGACACCCGGTTCATGAATTATTTCCGGTATTCCCGGTAATACCGGTATACCCGGTTCTAACGGTATTACCGGTATTTCCGGTTTTAGCGGTATTCCCGGGACTACCGGTACGTACATAAGGCTTGTTTTTTGCAGACCGGATTAACTCTATTTTGTTAAAAAATGGGTGAAATCAAGTTTAGAAATTTTTTTTATAATTTTTTTCTGAATCTACATACAATTAGTAAATATTACCAGGAAAGCGTTGTTCAAAATGTAAAATGGTATAAATAAATCTGAGTTAATCCAAGGATTTAACTAAATTTATTTTTCATTCTTTACACTTTGGACAAAGCTTAACATGTTTTTCTTTTTATATTTACTAATTTTATAATAAAGTTAATTCTAATCTTAATCCGGCCAGCAAAAAACAATGTAAAACTTACATTTTTAAATTTTACAAAAACACATTGACCCGTACCAAAGAAAAACAAAAATTCTATTTTAACAAAAGTTTTATTTTAATTTTGAGTAAGAGTTTTATTTTAAATTTAAAATTTCTCATACATTTTTGAAGTCGATTTTAAAAAACAAATTGTATGGAAATAGAATTGAAAGTTGGTTCTAAATTTATTTTATTTTTCTGAATTAATTCTAAGGTGGTTTCTTTGCATTTCGATTAATTACATACTTGCAATACCGTTTTAACCATTAGGGCACACTGGACACGTGCCCAGTGCCCCCGACATAAGGGGGCCCGAAATGCCTATAAATTCGCTTATAAGCGAAAATGGAGCAAACATTTTTTTAAATTAGTTTTTAAAGAAAATTTCATATTTTCCCAGGAACATTTTTTGGAACAGACTCCTATTACAATAGATTCTTGAATATATTCTACGGTAATCAAAACAAATTTTTCTACGTAAAATTATTTTTCAAAAAAACTACTTGCTCTAAAAAGCGATTGCTTTCGGGACAATTTCAAACAAAAATTATTGATTCTGGAATGTTAAGTAGAACCGGTTGCAGGGTAGGTTAGGTTAGGTTGTAAGTGGCTGCTGACGTTTTACGTCAACACACGTAGACTCTGAGGTCCATTGTGATACCACGGGATCGTAATAGGTTTCCCTACTAGTCCCTGTCGTTAAACCAGTTTGAGCTTCTTATGAAACTCCTTAGATGTTGTATTTTGACATCCGACAAATCAGAAAGATCGTACAGCTCCCTAGATCCCAGTGAAGCAAGTCGCTGACCAGAAAGTGCCGGGCAATGGCAAATAAAGTGTTCGATAGTTTCCAACTCCTCTTCATCCATGCAACTTCGGCAAAAGTCATTCGACGGCACATTTAACCGCTCTGCGTGCTTCCCTATAAGACAGTGTCCGGTAATTATAGAAACCACCGTCGAAATCTCTCCTCTTGGAAGCGATATCAGCTCACTTGTGCGCCCCTGATTAAGAGAAGGCCAAATCAGTCGTGTTGTCTCACACGTCCATCCATTTGCCCATCTTTGATTAGTCTCCGTCGCAGAACAAAGCCGTAGGTTTTGCTTGCAAGTTTCTAGAGGCATACCAACACATTCCAATTCTGTTGGAACCTGTAAGGTAGTTCCTAGTCTTGCAAGCTCATCGGCTTTGCAATTCCCTGGAATGTCTCTGTGCCCTGGGACCCATATGAGTCGTATGTTAAACTGCTTGGCCATCTCATTTAAAGACGTGCGGCAGTTAAGGGCAGATCTTGTTTTCAGAAACATTGAATCCAGGGACTTGACCGCGGCTTGACTGTCAGTATAGATGTTGACTGCGGTTGTAGACAAGACATTGCAGCTCAACCAGTCAGCTACTTCCTTTATTGCCAGCATCTCTGCCTGGTAAACACTGCAATGATCTGGCAATCTACGAGCCAGGCTCAATCCAAGCTCTTCCGAATAGACCCCAAAGCCCACTTGTTCGTGCAGCCTCGATCCATCTGTGTAAAAATTTATGGTAGCTCCACTACCCGGAGTATCCCCCATCCAAGACTCCCTGGATGGTATCATAGTGGTAAAGTGGCGCTCAAAGAGGCTCAAAGAGGGAGCACAGTCCACATTTTGTGGTATTGTTATCTTTTTCAAGATCGCGCTATGGCCACAATCACTGCTCCTCCATTGCAGCGTGCTATTAAGTCGAATTGCCGACGCAGCCGCATACTGCCTACCCAATATGTCCAAGGGTATCAGGTGAAGGAGGATTTCTAATGCAGCCGTAGGTGTAGTACGAAGAGCACCAGTGATGCACATTGACGCCATTCTCTGTACCTTCGTGATAAAGACAAAGTTCGCTTTTGTTTCCAAAGCAGGCCACCAGACAATGATTCCATACAGCAAAATTGGACGCACCACTGCTGTATAGATCCAATGAACGACTTGAGGGCTAAAACCCCATCGTTTTCCAATGGCCCTTTTACAGGAATACAAAGCAATCGTTGCTTTTCTCACCCGTTCCTCAATATTACGCCTGAAATTCAGCTTCCTATCTAGAAATACTCCAAGATACTTGGCTCCATCTGAGAAGGTGATTTCAGTACCGTCCAGAGAAATAGGATCAAAAGCAGGAATCTTATTTTTCCTTGTAAACAAAACAAGCTCTGTTTTACTGGGATTAACTCCTAGACCACAGTCTCTTGCCCATTTAGACAGATCTTTCAGAGAACCCTGAAGAATGTCCCGCAATGTTGGCAGATGCTTCCCCTTTACCGCTATCGCGACATCGTCAGCATATGCGATAACATGACAACCACGTGCTTCTAGAGATAGTAGCATTGAATTCAGTGCCAGGTTCCAAAGAAGCGGCGAAAGAACACCTCCTTGTGGTGTGCCCCTATTGACAAATCGAGATATGACGGACGCTCCCAATTCAGACGTTATACGTCTATTGGCAAGTAGGTTTTCCACCATTAAAACGATTTCACGCTTTACTCCCAGACCAGACAATGCCAATATTATCGATTCTGGAATGACATTATTAAAAGCCCCCTCAATATCAAGAAAGGCCACCATAGTGTACTCCTTTACCGAAAGCGATCTCTCGATGGTACCAACGAGCTCATGAAGAGCTGTTTCCGTTGATCGTCCCTTGCTGTATGCATGTTGCTTTGTCGAAAGCAACCTCGGGTCAATCACTCTACGCAAATATGAGTCTATCATTCGTTCCATTGTCTTTAACAAAAAAGAAGACAGACTAATTGGTCTGAAATCCTTCGGAGCTGTGTGGGAACTTTTCCCAGCCTTCGGGATAAATACGACTCTGGTATCCCTCCACTTTAAAGGAATATACGACCAGTTGATGCATGCTGTGTATAGATTATACAGCAACGGGGCTATATAGTCCAACACTTGCTGCAACTCAGCCGGGATTATACCATCAGGTCCCGGGGATTTATAGGGCCTGAAGCTTTTTATCGCCCAGATTAATGTTGGCATATTTATTATTTCCGAAGCAATTTCAGATGCTTGGGCGTCAGAACGTTCCAAAGCTTGAAACGGCGTCATGGAATTGCCCGGAAAATGCGTGTTTAAAAGGAGATCCAGCGACTCTCCACTGGAGGAAGACCACACCCCATTAGGATCTTTCAGGTATCCTAGGGTGCAAGGAGAAGAAGCCAGAACCTTGCGCAGCCTGGATGCCTCAGAAACGTCTTCTATGTTTCCACAGAAGTTTTTCCAAGAATCACATTTTGCATTTCTGATCATCTTTTTATAACTCTTAAGTTGCAGCCTGTATGCAGACCAGTCCTCGTCCGCTCTTGAAAATTTAGCCTTATTAAAGAGCTTTCTGCAGGAATCTCTGCTCGTCTGCAACTCATTTGACCACCAAGGTGGCTTTTTTTTCCCTCTAGGCTTTGCAGAAGGGCAAGACGCATCCAGGCACCTATTACAAACATTTGTTATATGGTCAACCAGACAGTCAATTTCCGCTAAACTATGCGGTTCAGATAGGGGTACTTCATCCAAAAGCAAAGAAAAAGTCTCCCTATATTTCACCCAGTTTGTTCTTCTCAGATTTCTAGAGACTGTCTCAACCGGGGCACGCTCCCTGAGTAAAAACTCAATGTAGCGATGATCTGAGAAAGAATGCTCTTCCAAAACTCTCCAGTCATCAATTCTGTCAGACAATGTATCTGATACAAGTGTTACGTCAAGAACCTCTTGCCGCGTACTTGTAACGAAAGTTGGTTCACTACCCTTGTTACAAATATACAGGTTAGTGCTTAACAAAAACTCCAAAAGTGATTCGCCTCTATCATTTGTGTCTGTACTACCCCATATCGAATGATGTGCATTAGCATCACAGCACACTAGTAACTGGTGTCCCCTAGATTCAGACTCCCGAATCAGACCGCCAACCTTCTCCGGGGGTATTGGCCCCGGATTAGGAAAATACGCAGAGGCGAGCCAAATAGATTTCCCATGAAGCTCTAAGCTAGCCGCTGTAACATCCATATCACTAAAAGTTGATAAAAAGAATATGTTTAAGCCATTTTTCGCCAAGATGCAGGCTCTTGGTGAGCCCTCACCTTTGGCAACCATCAACTTAAACCCAGGGGTCTTCAATCCGCAAACCCTGCCACCCCGCACCCAGGGCTCTTGGATAAAAACCAAGTCAACTGCTCCTGTCGTCAGGCGCAGCAATAGTGCAGCTGAGGCTGCCTTACAGTGATGGAGGTTTATTTGTAGGAACCGCAACATCTTGCTTTTTTTCCACCATCCTTTCCACCACCGTGTTATTGGCTTCATCCTCCGTGTTATCATAGAGGTCGCATTCGTCCCCAGATTCGGTTTCGAATAAGCCAGATATGTGTCCCATCTGTTCTGAATCGGAGGCAACAGAACTCTCCGAATTCCTCACTGCATGGGCCTCGTCCTGAATGTCACCCATAGTGGCATCAGCTTTATCCTCCATGCCATCACAGAGGTCGCATTCGTTACCAGATTCGGTTTCGAAAATGCCAGATGCATCTCCCATCAGCCTAGCATCGGTCAGCTGAATATCAACCTTTTCCAGATTCTCCTCCCCAGCCGACTCTGCCACTGGCTTGTCTGCTTCCAAAATAGGCTTCTGGTCGCCCTTGTAGACATTGACTCTTATATGAAAAAAGCCAAATCTAATAATGCCGTCAGTCCTGGCTAAAAGCGGAAGCGATTCCTCATTAACCAAGACCACTGCTTGACGACGAGCGCCCTCCATCTCACCCAATCTGGCAATTTGCCAATTCTGAGTTGGAAGGTCAGGATTGCAGACTTTTATCATCTTTAGAATCACCGCAGTGTCACTTGTAGCCATTGGGATCCATGCATGAGCTCTGGGTTGCGAGGGGATATCATGTTTTTCCACAACGTCCAGTCTGGCTCCAGGCCATAACTCTCCCACTTGGCTAATGGCAACCTTAAACACGGCTGCGGATCTTTCGTTTCCAAAAGCAACGAGTTTTACTCGCCCCTGATACCAACCTGCGTTGACAGTAGTAGGGAGAAAATCAGGCATACTCTCAAGAAGCCTATAGTAGATTTCATTTAGTTTAGTTTCAACTAAACTCCACTTGTCCCTTGGAATACTACAATCCCCATTTTGCCTGTTTATCACAGCCCTAACGAAGTTACCTTTCACCACTTCACTAAAAGACTGAGTCCAGACGTTGCCGGTCACCTTAGATCTTTTAGGTAAAGGTTTCTCGTCGGGCGAGCGCAACCTTTTACCAGACTTCGATGACGAGGCCGAAACAGCGCTCTGTTTGTCAGATGCGCGCATTGCCGAAAGTTTGTCCTGTTCTTCAATGACTCCTTTCGCCCATGATAGCGACGCCCTCTCACGTTCGGAGAGCTTCGTTCCATCGAGTTGGCTTAGTCTGTTAATTATTTTCAAACAAAGCCTTCTCTGGTTGTGCCTGACCTTTGATGGCTTAAGTTTCTTTTTCTTTTTACCACCAATATTAGGCTGAGCACCCCTACCAGAATCAAGGCCGGACTTCAAGGTCGCAACCCTAAGACCAGTGCTAGGACCAGCACCAGTCGGTGAGGCAGAGCCTCGAACTAAATCGGTATCATTTGTGTCCATATTTTCATTTTCCTTGATGTGGTAATGAAAATATCACAAAAATACCTATTACGAACAAACCTATTACGAACAATTTTAGTAATTCAATTTATAGCACGGAGTTAAAATAAAACACGTCCACACTCGTCAACAGTTGATGCGTAATATGATGCGTTGCAGGGTAATATGATGCGTTCTGGAACTGATTATTTGGAAAGGAAAATTTTGCTGGGTTCTTACAGAAACATTCTCAGAATCTAACAGATTTTACGTATATACTGAGACCTTTGTCCTATTTGTCCTAATTTGTCTCAAATTCATAGAAAGTTTTCATACATAAAAAGTTTCAGATTGTGAAATATTTTTTGTACAGAGAAAGTTTCCGATTATGAGATTTTAAAAGTCTAAAGTTCATAGAAGTTTTGTCAAAATGAAGTCTCAAATTTTGAGATACTTATCGTATGCAAAGTCTCAGATTCTGTGACATTTTTCGTATAGAAAAAATCAGACATTTTTTGTATAGAAAAAGTCTTAGATTCTGATACATTTTTCGTGCAGAAAAAGTCTCAGATTCTGAGAAATTTTCCGTATTGAAAAAGTCTCAGACTCTAAGACATTTTCCGTATAGAAAAGGTCTCAGACTCTGAGACATTTTTCGTATAGAAAAAGTCTCAGATTTCGAGACATTTTTCGTATGGAAAAAGTATCAGATTCTTAAAGATTTTTCGCATAGAAAAAGCCTAAGATTCTAAAACATGTTTCGTATAGAAAAAGTCTCAGATTCTGAGACATGTTTCGTATTGAAAAAGTCTCAAATGCTGGAACAGTTTTTGTAATAAAATGTCTCAGATTCTGAGGTATTTTTCGTGCAGATAAAGTCTCAGATTCCGAGACATTTTTCGTATTGAAGAACACTCAGAGCTGAGACGTTTTTTATAGGGGTGATAGCCCGGGACTAGTAAAAAATATATATCTAAGAAATCGTACTTTTGAGGTCGA
Organism: Pegoplata infirma; assembly: GCA_963921195.1. Lineage (NCBI taxonomy): Eukaryota > Metazoa > Arthropoda > Insecta > Diptera > Anthomyiidae > Pegoplata > Pegoplata infirma. The sequence goes on along the minus strand of OY992539.1, from coordinate 127,115,058 downwards.
AATATACATTTTTGAAAAAATGAGAAATATACTCTACAAATTGAATGGTAATATTTGGCGACCTCTGTAAAACGCAAAATACATTTAGGGGCTTATACCACAGACTAATACAGACTCGACATAAGTGACAGGTGTTAAAAAAGTATTCTTTAACCATATGGTTAATATTTTCAAATTATTCTACGAATTAGGTTAGAAAGAGAAAACTGATATAACGCGCCATAAGAAAAATGGATGCCAGATCGGTTTTTGTTGTTTCACTCACTCCTAAGTAGTGTTTGGGAATTCCCGGACTTTTCAATTTCCCGGGAAACGGGAAAAAAATAATTTATAATAATTCCCGTCAGGGTTTTCCCGGGAATTCCCGGGAAATCCGACCCGGGAATTCCCGGACCCCAAACACTACTCCTAAGTCGTAGAAAGTGTTGCCATGTTAGCGTAAAACGGACTAAAAACCGCTGTGTTTTCTCCTAAAATCGCTTAGTTTTTCCCCATTTTTTCTTATAAAACTCTACTGTCGAGTCTGTATTTAGTCTGTGCTTATACCCTATTCACACTTACAGTTTTAAACCGTTTTTAGCAATTATTTTTAGCATTTTCTGTCAATATACTGTAATAGAATAAAGAAAGTGCTAAAAATATTGCTGCTAAAAACGATTTAAAACTGTACGTGTGAATAGGGTATTATACCCTATTCACACTTACAGTTTTAAACCGTTTTTAGCAACTATTTTTAGCATTTTCTGTCAATATACTGTAATAGAATAAAGAAAGTGCTAAAAATATTGCTGCTAAAAACGATTTAAAACTGTACGTGTGAATAGGGTATTAGGCCGCTTATAGGAGTGGTAGCCCGGGACTAGTAGATTCCAAAAAAATATATATCTAAGAAATAGTACTTTTGAGATCCGAGATATATTTTTTTGAAAAAAAATGAGAAATATAGTCTACAAATTGAAGGGTAATATTTGCGACCTCTGTAAAAGGCAAAATACATTTAGGGGCTTAGCCCGCTCATAGGGGTGGCACAGACTAAATACAGACTCGACAGTAGAGTTTTATAAGAAAAAATGGGGAAAAACTAAGCGATTTTAGGAGAAAACACAGCGGTTTTTAGTGCGTTTTACGCTAACATGGCAACACTTTCTACGACTTAGGAGTGAGTGAAACAACAAAAACCGATCTGGCATCCATTTTTCTTATGACGCGTTATATCAGTTTTCTCTTTCTAACCTAATTCGTAGAATAATTTGAAAATATTAACCATATGGTTCAGAACTACTTTTTTGACACCTGTCACTTATGTCGAGTCTGTATTAGTCTGTGGGGGTGGTATCGCTGGACTAGTAGATTCCAAAAAAATATATATCCAGGAAATCGTACTTTTGAGATAGGAGATATATATTTTTGTTTAGAAAAAAAAATAAGAATTAAACTCTACAATTTGAAGGGTAAGTAAAAACAATTTTTATCAAGTTCTGAGCTAAATAATGCCTTCAGTGAAAATTTGTGGCGGTTTTTTTTCTTAGAACATATTAACCCTATATCGCCAATTTTTACGGGTCATTTTGGTACTTCTTTCAAATATCCTCATAGAACACCAAAAATTTTTCTTGATCCCAGACAGACTTCGTGTGAGAGAAGAAAAAGAGAATTGAATCAATTACAATCTGTTTACTTTATTTTTCTATGGTTTAAACAAGTTTTTGTTCTAAAGAATTGTATAAATTACGCAAAAGCACTTGGGGAGTTGCATTTTTATAAAAAACTTCCATGAACGCAATTCTTAATACGCAAAACTTGATAGTATGTGATTCTACTGCAAATATAAGGCATTCCACACCAACTGTTCCACTACAGAAAAACCATAGTGGTTTCACTGTGATATCATTTTCAAAGTATTCGCTCTTAGAGTACTATTAAATAACAAAAATAAAATTTAAGTTTTTTCAAAAAGTGGGCCTTGTAGGCGTGGTCAAATATTGAAAATTTTTATGGGCTATCGAATAAAAAAATAAAAATTGGAAAATTTTCAGAAGAAGTTCTGAATTTTTCAAATTTAAACTTAAACTTTATTTATCAAAAAACATGCCGCAATTTCCCAGCAAAACTTTGGTAATGGGTGGTGATTATATAACACATTACCAGGTAATGTATATACCTTATTTGTAGCATTATTTTAGGATGTCTTACCAAACTTTTGTTCCACAACGTATTATTTTAAAGTGAAAAATAATGATTTACTAATAATTTGTTACGTAATGCATGATTATTTAAAAAATGTATTTCATATTTATTATTTCTAAACATTAAATCATGGATGACTTATATTTGGTTACATTATGTATTATTTCAAAGTTTGAAATAATGCATTATTTATAATTGGATGCACAATGCATCATAAAAATGCATTATAAAAAAATGCATAAGTTTAAACTATAGATGGGCTCACCACAGGAATTTTCTTATGACACAAACTCACTCACGAGCATATTTTATATACTAACACTCCCTTAAAATCACGTGAGTAAATTTAATACAAAATTACTTTTTCACTAATCGTAACACCTTATATATTACGTTCTGGTATGCTATATTATGTACCTTACTCGTATGCATTACTTTAGAGTCTCATCCCCTGTTAAAATCATCAATGCAGCAATGTATAAAATAAGCAATCCTATACCTTATTTTATACCTTATTTGGTAATCTAAGTTTTGCTGGGTTTATTTTTTTTTTAATTTAAAAAAAAAAAAAGTTAACGTGCTTTTCTATCTGTTCTGAAATTAGAGATGTGTTTTGCCTTGTTTTCGAGAAATCAAATGTCAAAGATTGCAATACGGTAATTTTATACAATAATGGTGTATAAAACGTGTGCGTATGAGTAATATCAATACTTAAAAAATATTTTAAGAGGCGATGGGAGCGTGAGTGAGTTTTTATTTAAGATCACGCACGCTAATGAAAGAAAAAAAAATATTCAAGCACGATATTTTATTTTACTCACGCTCACGTGAACATCGTGAACGTGACTAATTTTTTACTCACGTGTGCGAAAATGAGCGTGAGCAAAATAAAATATCGTGCGTGACTAAATTTTTTCTTTTATGAGCGTGCGTAATCGTTATTAAAAACTCATTTACGATCACATCTCTATTTTAAATATTGTTTAAGTGTTTATATTACTCATACGCACACGTTTTATACACCATTATTGTATAAACTTAGCGTATTGCAATCTTTAACATTCGATTTCTCGAAAACAAGGCAAAACACATCTCTAAAAATTTCAGAACAGATAGAAAAGCACTTTAACTTTTTTTTTAAAAATTAAAAAAAAAAAAAAATTGCGGCATGTTTTTTGATAAATAAAGTTTATGTTTAAATTTGAAAAATTCAGAACTTCTTCTGAACATTTTCCAATTTTTATTTTTTTAATCGATAGCCCATACAAAAATCTATAAAAAACTTGACACGACACTACTTTTTTGCTGAACATTTGGTCTGGAATGCCTCATATGTGAAATTAACGATTTTTTTTAAAGAAAACGTCGAAAACTCGTTCTGCATGGGAACTCATTTTATGCGTCTCCCCAACCCGCCAAATTAGCTTTAAAATAGCTAAATTTTAAACGCTTATAATTTTAGCGGTTTCTAGCTACTTTTTGCCATCATTTAACTGGTTTTCGAAAAATAAAAGTTAGCATCACTATAAACAAAAAATTGAGAGCTGGCAACTTTTATCGATCAGTATTTGTGTCTTATTTTTTTAGTAATTTTTCTAACGGCATTTTTATCGGGTTCGGTGTCGTGTTAATAATTTATTAAATTAAGAAAAAATCCATTAAAAGCGTTTACAAATTTACAAAATCTTAATAAAATTATAATTAAATGTGTTTTAAATAAGGTGAAAGTGTTTTTTTTAAGTAAAAAAATGGTATTTATTGCTCAAAATGGCATTTATTGCTAGAAAGAATGTAGCGAAAAATGCAAAAAGTTTTTAAAATGTAAAATAGTTTAAAGAAAAAAGTAATTGAGTGTAAAAGTGTATTGCAAATGTTTATGTTTGCGTGAAAATCATAAAGAAGTTATTAAAATTAATCTTAAGCTGTCAAATGCGTCAAATCCACTAATTGTGCCATTCCAATTAATCGTTCGTTAACGTCGACTTCAACTTTATGAAATTATATTGGTCATTATTTGTGAGGTAAGTCTAATATTTATATTATTAATTATTATTATCCATTCCACCTTATTGATATACTTATAGTGCATTACCACCAGACATGTGCACTAAGGGTGGGATAGTGTTGTGTGAGATTTTAAGCAGCAATATTTGGAAACGCTAGAACCGCTCATTTTGTGAGGTTCGTAAAAAAGTGTATGAGCCAAAAAATCGGGGAGGTCGGATAGGATCTATGGGTAGCTCATCGAGTCAAAGTTGGGCGTAAATGGAAAAAAATCCACAAAAAGTCCCACAACTCCCCTGGAACATACTTAAGTCCTGTCTCCTCTCCTTAAGGGGGCTCCCATACAAAGGTTCAATTTTTAAAAATATTTGCTCCTACCTCTCTAGCTGTCCTAGAAGTGACCCTAGAGGAATTAAATGTATGACGGACCCCCATTATTTGTTTAACCCAACATCTTCTTAGAACATACCTACCCTCTATTTTTAACCCTTAGGGTGGTCCCCATACATTTTTTTTATTTTTTTCTTAATTTGTTTTATTAAATCAGCTCCTACCGGTCCAATGATGCCTCCTAGAAGGGTCATTAGCAAGACTGACCCCATTTATTTTTGTCCCCAAACATTTCCTTTGAACATGCGAAGTCCCTATCTCCAATTCTTAAGGGGTCTTCCACACAAAATGTCATTTTTATAAAATTTGCTCCCACCGCACAGTGCCACATTTGGCCAATCTAGCACGACAAAAATAAAAAAAAAAAGTTCCCCGATTTTCATGATATGTTTGTATATATTATAGAACATTCCTAATAGCACGAAAATAATCATAAAAGATCGATAATTTTGTTCGTTACTAACAGGTGGGTCCATAAAGTTGCATCTTGTAAAATTCTGTAACTACTTAGTGCACATTATTTCGCATAAATTAAGTCGAGTTTAAACTGTTGTACCTTTTGAACAAAAAGAGATATTTATCCACTCTTTTTTGGTAATTTTAAAGTATATTTAAATGCATTAAGTCATGTCTTTTCTTTTTTTTTTAAACAAATTTTTCTATTTTTTATTAAATTTTTAACAAAATACAAATTTTTGAAAAGAAAATTATATATTTATTTTTTCGATGGAATAGAACTTTTGTGTTTGGTCCGTATTGGTCGCCGGACTTTTTCAGATATATTGACCAATATCCATAGTACTTATTTCAACGGCTAACTTTTGCGACCGTCTGCGACGCCGACTACAGTGGGGCGATATGTAAACCTTGTTTTCACATATTTTTTACACATATTTTGAAAAAGTGGGCGTGGCAGTAGTCTGACCGCCCCCTTTTTTTGTGATATTATTTCTACAGCCATTGAGAGTATATATACCAAATTTAAAGAAATAATAACCAAAATTACAAATTAAAAAAAAAAGTGGGCGTGGCCCTTAACCGGCCTCCCACAGTTTTCATAATGTTATTTTCGAAGTCGAAACGAACATTTATACCGAATTTCAAGTCAATATAATTAAAATTGGATTTTTGTCGTCCTAGATTGGCCAAATGTGGCACTGTGCACCGCTTTAACTGGCACAGGGGTGACCCTAGAGAAGTTAAATGTATGACTAACCCCTAATATTTTGTCAGCCCCAACATTTTCCCCAAACAAACCTACCCTCTATTTTTAAGCCTTTAGGGGGTCACCACACATTTTTATTGTTTTGTAATTTTTTTATAAAATCATCTCTTACCGCTTCCATAGAAATGCAGACTGAACCCCATTTTTGTTTGCCCCCTACATTTTTTTCCAACATACCTACGCCGTACTTCCACTTCGTAAGGATAATATTTTTTCCTCCCCGTTACGGCACAACACGTTGTTATAGTCCTCTATTAATTTTACGTCTCTTTCGGCAGCGTCTTTGAAAACATGTAATTTAAGTAATATTTGCAGCGCTTGCTGGTAGTCCTCACGACTTTCCCAAGTGTTTGGACCCTGCAACAATAAAATTTGTTTTTAATCCGAAGCGTGCAAAAAATGTTGGTTTCACACCTTCGAATCCAACGATCACGTTTGTTGTTGCTACTTTCGCCGCTATCCTCCAAATCATCTTCTTCCCCGATATCATCGTCTTCTTTTTCCTCGCTGCCTTCGTCGGACGATTCGTCCATCTTATCGTCAAATAACTCTCCTCCTTGCATTTGCCGTTTTTCGTTTTATTTTACAAGAGATATTCGTATTAAAAAGTGCAACAGATTCACCACTGAGACGCCAAATATGTCACAGAATCTCTTCACAAATCGTTGGGACACAATCTTATCAATTGAAGCATAATTAGCAATCGCTTTCAAAAAAATTCAAACCATTATTTGGAGGTTCTATTGCTTTAGGGGCGCTAAACCAAGATTTTACGTAAATTGTTTTTGGTCAAACCTAAAACATTTTTAGGCAATATATGCCTTTTGCCATCCATCGAGCATGACTGATGGGTCCTGGTGGGTTAATATGATTATTAGGAATATTTTCACCAAGGTATAATAAAACAATTACAAAAAACTACTTGTAGTCGTCTCTGGGTTGCTTTTCCTTTATTTGAGCCTAACAAAACAACTTGATGCAGTTTCGACTTGAGCTTGTATGTTGCCTGCCACTTTCTAATATTCTATGCCAGGACTTTATAGTTTGTCTTTTATATTTCCAACTGCTCTTCAAAACGCGCAAACATTGGCACTACTGGCCGAATTTGGTTTCAAACACTTCTTTTAATTAGAGTTCATAAATATGATGTTTGCAAGGCAGATATAGGGGGTCTGTCTGCATTTCCCGTCCCTAAGAGGCACTATGGGAGCGGTAAGAGCTAATTTTATAAAAAAAAGAGTTGCTAATTATTGTACTTTTGTAAATTCTTAATACTCCAACGTTGGATTCCAGTACCATTACGAATTTGGTTTTCCTAAGGGGAGCACCCTTACAAAGTGGAAATACGGCGTAGGTATGTTCGGAAAATATGTAGGGGGCAAAAACTAATGGGGGTCAGTCTGTCTCTAATGGGAGCGATAAGATCTGATTTTATAAAAAAAAATAAAAAGTGTGGGGACCCCCTTAAGGCTTAAAAATAGAGGGCAGGTTTGTTTGGGGAAAATGTTGGGGCTGGAAAAATATTGGGGGTCAGTCACACATTTAACTTCTCGAGGGGCACCCCTGCGACAGTTAGAGCGGTGGGAACAAATTGTATAAAAATGTCAGGGACTTCGTATGTTCAGAAAAAATGTTTTAGTCTAAAAATAAATGGGACTCGGTCTTGCTAATGACCTTTCTAGGAGGCATTATTGGACCGGTAGGAGCTGATTAAATAAAAAAAATTAATTAAATAAAAAAATGTATGGGGACCACCATAAAGGTTGAAGTTAGAGGGTAGGTATGTTCTAAGAATATATTGGGGTTGAAAAAATGTTGGCGGTCGGTCATACATTTGATTCATCTAGGGTCACTTCTAGGACAGCTAGAGAGGTAGGAGCAAATAATTTTTAAAATTTAACCTTTGTATGGGAGCCCCCTTAGTGAATGGAGATAGTGCTTAGGTATGTTTCGCAGAAGTGTTTCGGGTGGAAAAATAATGGGGTTCGGTCTCACATTTGACCCATGTAGGGGCAAAACCAGGAGAGCTGTGGGGCTTTTTGTGGATTTTTTCCCCTTTACGCCCAACTTTGACTCCGATGAGCGATCCCTAAATCCTATTCGACCTGCCCCATATTTTGGCTCATGCAGTTTTTTACGAACCTCACAAAATAAGCGGTTCTAGCGTGTCAAAATCGAAAACTCGTGCACTATCCCACCCCTAGTGTGCATGAATGCATTTAAAAGTCGTTTAGAGACATTCTAAAAATTTTGAATGAGAAACATATTCTTTCAGTTCGAAACGAATGAATAATGGATTCTATATATATATGGGACATTCCATGTGAAATCGGACACTTTGAAAAACTTTTTTTTTAGATTTTCCCAATTTGTTTACAGTTTTTTATACCCTTCGAAAACTCCATCGTGGTAAATTTTCAGATTTTTTTGATGACCCGTTCAAAAGATATCGAATTTTTAAAAATTGGTAGTTTGTTCCTTTACTCAAACTTCTTTTAATCATAACTTCTTCAATAATGGTCCAAATTTCAAATCTTTTTTTTTCAAAATTTTTGTTTTTTTACGTACTTTCTAAAAAAAAATCCCAAAAATTTCTTAAAAGCGCTCTAGTATGCGATTTTTAAGTTTTAAAATTTAAATCTCATTTTTGAAAATGTTTGTACTCTTCGATTTTTTTTGAAATTTTTTTGTGTAAAACTTCTATCAATTCTACAAATTTTTTGCCCAGGAAGATCGTGGGATAACGATTATTACTATTTTTTTAAATTTTTTGAAAAAATTTTATTGTAATTTTCCAATCTTAAAATCATTTCTACTGCTCCAATGGTGCGTCATAGAGGGGTCCTTTATAAGACCGACCCCCATTAATTTTCACGTCTTAACATTTCTTTGGAAGAAACTAATACCCTATCTCCAATTTCTAAGGGGGCTCCCACACAAAACGACATTTTTTAAAATTTGTTCCAACCGCTCTAACTGCCCTAATAGTGCCCATAGAGCAACAAAATGTATGACCGACCCACAATATTTTTTTAGTCCAAACATTTTCTCTGAACACACCTACCCTCTATCTTTCACTGTTAAGGCGGTCCCCATACTATTATTTTTATTTTTTGTAAATTTATTTTATTTAATCAGCTTCTACCGGTCCAATGGTGCGTCCGAGAGGGGTCATTAGTGAGACCGACCCCCATTTATTTTTACCCTACAACATTTTTTCAAAATATACCTACGCCCTATCGCCACTCCCTAAGTAGGCTCCCATACAAATAACAGTTGGAGCAAATTTTATAAAAATGTAATTTTGTATGGGAGCCTACTTAGTGAGTGGAGATAGGGCGTAGGTATGTATTGAAAAAATGTTGTAGGGTAAAAATAAATGGGGGTCGGTCTCACTAATGACGCCTCTCAGACGCACCATTGGACCGGTAGAAGCTGATTAAATAAAACAAATTTACAAAAAATAAAAAAAATTGTATGGGGACCGCCTTAACAGTTAAAGATAGAGGGTAGGTGTGTTCAGAGAAAATGTTTGGACTAAAAAAATATTGTGGGTCGGTCATACATTTTGTTGCTCTAAGGGCACTATTAGGGCAGTTAGAGCGGTTGGAACAAATTTTAAAAAATGTCGTTTTGTGTGGGAGCCCCCTTAGAAATTGGAGATAGGGTATTAGTTTGTTCCAAAGAAATGTTAAGACGTAAAAATTAATGGGGGTCGGCCTTATAAAGGACCCCTCTATGACGCACCATTGGAGCAGTAGAAATGATTTTAAGATTGGAAAATTACAATAAAAATTTTTCAAAAAATTTTAAAAAATAGTAATAATCGTTATCCCACGATCTTCCTGGGCAAAAAATTTGTAGAATTGATAGAAGTTTTACACAAAAAAATTTCAAAAAAATCGAAGAGTACAAACATTTTCAAAAATGAGATTTAAATTTTAAAACTTAAAAATCGCATACTAGAGCGCTTTTAAGAATTTTTTGGAATTTTTTTTTAGAAAGTACGTAAAAAAACAAAAATTTTGAAAAAAAAAATTTGAAATTTGGACCATTATTGAAGAAATTATGATTAAAAGAAGTTTGAGTAAAGGAACAAACTACCAATTTTTAAAAATTCGATATCTTTTGAACGGGTCATCAAAAAAATCTGACAATTTACCACGAAGGAGTTTTCAAAGGGTACTAAAAACTGTAAATAAATTGGGAAAATCTAAAAAAAAAGTTTTTTAAAGTGTCCGATTTCACATGGAATGCCCCATATATATTTCTCTAACTCCTACTGGAGCATAGGGCGCCAAATTCTATGCTTGCAATGAAAAGAAAAAACGAAAATAAACGAGTACAGTATTTTAGAATTGGAAATATTCTAAAATACTTGATTTTTCAAATGATTTTTTCAAGAAAATAGGTTTTTTTTGAGATTTTTTTTTTTTACAATGTTTTTTTTAATCACATATTTTCACTCACTCACCGAATGAAAAAAAAAATCAAAATTTTAAAATATTAAAATTTAATATGCTAATATCTCAAAAAACTGAGCAAGATAGAGCAAAACGAAGCAAAATTCCGGATCAAAATCGATGGCGACCCTGTAGGGAAAGTTGACCTCTTCACATGCCTGTACCCTATTGGGTCCTAACTTTGAATAAAAAAATATTGGAAATTTAAAAATGTTGATATCTTGGTAACTACCGCCGACATGATAAAAAGTTGTGAAGCAATTTTGTAGCTCTTAGATGGTAGAACAAGACCACCGAACACCCGAAAGCAATTCGAGCAATAGTTTTCGAGTTATTCAAGTTTCAAATGTGTTAAACCTAAACAAAAAACTTAATCTTAAACAAAAACAAGTAAAAAAGTTAAATTCGGCCTTGCCGAATGTATTGTTACCCTCCACAATTTAAAAAAGATTATTGCAAAAAAGTTTATTTAAAAGGAAATTACTTTTGAAAAAAAAAGATTTAAAAAAAAATTCCGCGAAAAAAAATTTTTGGTAAAAAAAAAATTCGTGATTTTTTTTTGTCAAAAAATATGTTCGCACTTGTTTAAATACCATTCGGTGTTCAATTCTCATCACATATGTCAACCCGCAGCCGAATTAAAGCACTTTGAATTTTTAGGTTATGTTGAATGTACCAAAAATTTTGAGGTGTCCTTAAATTTTCGTTCATAACTTTTGAATGCAATACCAAACTTCACGGGAGAACTTCCAATAAATATGTTACGTTTCAGTCAATCTCTGTGTAATATTTTGGCCGTGATCACCATTTCCACAGACAGACAGACGGACATCGCTAAAATGTCTTAAAATCGATCACTGATCAATTATACATATCTGTGGACGTTTGACAAAAGCACTTATTTTTTTTAAAAAATATTTTTAGAGCTTTTTTTAAGAGTCTGTAATGTTAAGAACTGGACGGTTTTCTCCACATTTTCCAAGAGATCTGATAACATAATATTTCAAATTGTTGGGATTTAAAAAAAAAAATCATGGAAAAAGTGTTTGTTGTAGCCGAAAAAGTCCATTTTAATATATTTTTGACAAAAGACCTTAAATCGAATTAAATGCTTTTGTCAAATCTCCACAGATATGCTTTATGGGGTCCAAGACCGATATTTCGATGAGTTACAAACGGAATAACAAACTTATATGTACCCTCTATCACTGGTGGTGGGTATAAAAAAAACATTTCGGGTCGTTACCACCAAGTGGTGTAGGTATTTTTAATTATTGCGTTAACTGCATATTTGACATATTTAACAAACCCTAATAACAAATTCTGTTAACTGCTTAAAATAAATTTATATTACAACTATTAAATTATACATTTAACAAAATATGTATAAAAAAACTTTTGAAGATAATAAACAAACCTTTTCCGACATGACCATATTGTTATCATCGGTGCCATAAACGGTCTCAGCACCAGGCTGAGGACCACGATTGTTGAGTATTGAGTCGTCGTTGTCCATTTTTGTGTGTTGTTTGTTGTCTATATTTGTATATATTTTTGCAGAATGGAAAAAAAATCACTTGTCACTTTGTACACTACTTGTGTTTAGAAACTTGTGTTGGAAGGGAAGCAAGAGAGAGTGGGAACAAAAATTACACTTCCATACACGCACAAACACACGAGTGTAAAAAGGAATTTACAACCCCTTGCTTAAAATATTTTTATTTTCTTGCTATTTTTCTTCTCTATTATTTTTTTATATTTAAAATTTACAAGGGGGGTATAATTTACGCCCTTTTCTATTAATTTATGATTTTTATTAGTAAAAAAATCTTTTTTGCAATTACATTATCACTGATTTCATTTGTTTAACACTTTTTTCTTCGTCATTTTTTTTAACAATTTTTTTTTGCTGACGAATCTATTTCTTTACCAACTTTAGTTGGTGTTGTTGTTAAATTCAAGGTAGTTAAAGATAGATTTTTTCAACTGCTACACTGTGCTGGCTGGACTTTTTGGGGTGAAAAGAAAATAGATTTTTAATGACTAGATTTTCTTTGATCAATTTAATGTTTTATAACTTCATCTTCATTATTATTGCACTAAAACACTTGAGTGTTTGTTTTTCATATTTTTTATCACTTTTATAAAATTTTATTAATTAATTTTTGTTTTTTTATTTTTTTTGCAGATACTTTATGACGTGAAAAATTTTCTTGGTGAATGAAAAAAAAAATATACGAAAGTGAATAGAAAGGAAAAAGAAATAATAGATTGACGTAAACATATGATAGTTATTGCTTACGTTACAGAGTTGTATTCATATGACCGCACATTCACAGTATGCGTACAGGGTTTTGAACATAGTTTTTGAAGTAACGAGAATATTAGCACAGACTAATACAGACTCGACATAAGTGACAGCTGTCAAAAAAGTAGTTCTGAACCATATGGTTAAAATTTTCAAATTATTCTACGAATTAGGTTAGAAAGAGAAAACTGATATAACGCGCCATAAGAAAAATAGATGCCAGATCGGTTTTTGTTGTTTCACTCACTCCTAAGTCACAGACTAATACAGACTCGACATAAGTGACAGGTGTCAAAAAAGTAGTTCTGAACCATATGGTTAATATTTTCAAATTATTCTACGAATTAGGTTAGAAAGAGAAAACTGATATAACGCGCCATAAGAAAAATGGATGCCAGATCGGTTTTTGTTGTTTCACTCACTCCTACGTCGTAGAAAGTGTTGCCATGTTAGCGTAAAACAGACTAAAAACCGCTGTGTTTTCTCCTAAAATCGCTTAGTTTTTCCCCATTTTTTCTTATAAAACTCTACTGTCGAGTCTGTATTTAGTCTGTGCCTAAAGGTACCTACAGACGACGCAATATTATGTACAATATTCAATTATATTGAAGGTGTGTGGGTAATATTGACGATTGTACAATGGTCAATCTTACCCACACACCATCAATATAATTGAATATTGTACATTATATTGTGTCGTCTGTATGCACCTTAAGTCGTAGAAAGTGTTGCCATGTTAGCGTAAAACGGACTAAAAACCGCTCTGTTTTCTCCTAAAATCGCTTAGTTTTTCCCCATTTTTTCTTGTAAAACTCTACTGTCGAGTCTGTATTTAGTCTGTGATATTAGGCTTGTTTTTTGCAGACCGGATTTCGGATTTTTGGATTATTTATTTAAAAATTGTGTTAAATCAAGTCCAACAATTTTTTTAAATTTTTTTCTGAATCTACATACAATTAGTAAATATAGCAAAAAAAAAATTTATAGTGCATTTACATTGGCGTTGAAACCCCATTTAACTAGGTTTCATCCAGTGGGTATTTTTCGGAAATTATTGAGAGCTACACTGAAAAAAATAACCTTCCTGATATTAATGAAACGGATTCATTATTTTGTTTTCATTACTTAAATGAAGGAATTCATAAGCTGATTGAAATTTCATGCACACGCAAAAAAAAATCTGTGTCGGAGTGAGCAAAAATCTGGCATAATTTTACCAAGAATATGCTAAAACTACAACCGACGAAGTAGTTTTCGTAATTTAGCCAAAACACTTATGTAAAAAATTTTGAAGAAAATGCTAATGCTATTTAAGCAAAAACTTGGTAAAATATACCAAAAGAAATGTGGTGAAATATACCAAAATTATTAGAAAAGGTGAATAAAAATAATGCTAAAAATTACCCCATTTATGCTAAAATAAATTTTCTATAAATTTTTTGTAAAAATTTGTATATTTGTTGAATTTAAATATTTCACATAATAAAATATTAATATAACAAATGTTGTGTAGGATTTTAGTTACCACCGACCAACTGATCCTTTATGTACAATTTTCTCCAGTGACTGCTGCCTACGCTTTTTCTTGAAGTGAAGGATCCGCTATAGCGTCACGAATTTATTTAATAGCATAAAAATAGAAAATTATTACAAAACATTTTTAATTTAAAAAACTAGTAAACCCCATTGGTCTTTTGATTAGGAGGAACACTTACTTTGTGATTCCATTTGTAACTCATCAAAACAGGTCTGGACTTCATTGGCTTTGCTATATAAATGAGTGTTTAGGTTTTAATTTTATAACTAAAGGGAGGACTGGTGCCCATGCTCTTTATTGAAGTGAAGGAATCGCCATAGCTTCAAATATTTATTTAGCAGTACCCTGTAAAAATAGAAAATTATTACCAAACACTAATTTTTAACAAAAAATCTATTAAACCTTATTGGTGTCTTAGGAATAGGGGTATACTCACTTTATCATTCCATTTGTAATTCATTGAAACAAACGTCTGGGACTCCATTGGTTTTGCTAAATGAATGGTGTTTTAAGTTATGACAGCAAAATTAACTTTAGCATTTTTTTATTTTACATTTATTTATCTTTTAAAAAACTAATTATTTATTTTTATTTATTAATTTATTTTAATTTTATTTATCAATTTCCTTTTTACGTTTTTATAACACAAAAAAAAAAAACGAAGCACGCACACAAAAATACAAAATGAAAATGGAGGTCTGTATTTGTTATTTTTTTTTTTGTTGTTTTCTTTCGATAAATTTTTGTGCAAGTAATTTGCGTTATTGTGCAAGCTACTTGGTTATTTTATATAAAAAATGAATTATGTTACTTTAACATCGACAAGCATAATTTTAGCAAAAATTTGGTAAAAAAATTTTTTTGGTATGAAAAAAGTTTTACCAAGTAGGATTGCTCAATCTTACACAGATTTTTTTTTTGCGTGCATGTTATGAACAAATTTTATGAAACTTGTTTCATTAGATTTTATAATTTCATTAAAAAATATCATAAGATTTTTTAGAACTAAATACAACTCTGCGTTGCGAATAAGAAAAAGAAAACAGAACAAAAACATACGACGTTTTATTACACCACGCGTGTTTAGTGTAATTGTAATTTTTACATGTGTGTTAACTTTTTTCTAATAAAATAAAATAATTTTATATATTTTTGCTTTGTTATTGAAACTTGTGTGTGTGTTATGCTGGTTATATCTAATTGAAATTACAAGTGAAAAGTTCCGTATAAGTGTTTCTTTTGACTGTTATAAAATGACTCTTATAAAATATAATATAATTTGCAACAGAAAAATAGTTTTTTAAGTCAATTCCTCAATTCCGTTCGGAAGTGGAATAAGTGGTTCACTCGTAAAACGCAAAGCAAATACTTTTTTTTCGGAATGAAACCACTTGTAGCAATTCAATTCCACTTTGATTTTTGAAAGTGATTTCATTCCGAAAAAAAAATTGTTTTGCGTTTAACGAGTAACAACTTTTTTTCAAATCCGATCGGAATTGAGTCTGTGACATGCCCCTAAATAAAATTTCAGTGACGGTTACAGTGATGGTTACATGTGACTTACCAAAATTGTTATTAATGCAAATTTTCTCTTATGGGTGTATGATACGTGCGGTTTTTAGGTAACTTGTTCCTAACTTGATTAGGGGCTTTATATGGAAATTTTGATAACTTTAACTAACATGAATTTATCGTAATTCCCATATCAAAACCTAGTTAGCAACTAGTTACTTGTAAAAAGCAATTATCATACGCTCATTACCAACTACTATTCCACATTTAATCAATGGATATTTTCATACATTTTATGAAAAACTTCATAAAACGTTTCAAACAAGTTCTACGAATATTTTCATTATTTATATGCAAGTTGTTACCGCCGAAATTCACCAGAATTAATAATTTTTTATTTTTTTTTTATTATCTTAACATTTATTGTTTATTTAAATTTCATAAATCATTTAAATGTTAAATTTGTATTCATTTATTAATATTGGGATACTTCCCATTAATATTCTTAAATTTGCAAACATGCACAAACACATTTACAATTATAACTTTTTTTTATTTATCTTTCAATACTCTCTTTTTTTATACAAAAACATTCTTCTTTATTTTCCTTTGCTTATTTATATATTTAAGGTAACGGTCCTTTTTATATAGTCATGTAGACAAATTCTTTATGGTATTTTTTAAATTTTATGCCTACATATAGCAGAAAATATTTAAGAACATTTAGTTGAATTAGTAACATAAACCGACGCGGTAAAAAACATTAATTTTTAAAGCCTCTCGTCTTTTTATATTAGTAAAAAATAAAATTGAATTATTAAGAAAACTTTAAATAAATTTAATAATTATAAAAACTAAAGAGTGCTGTTAAAAAGTGTTTTTATTTTCACGTTGCCGAAGCAACAATTCTTTAAAAATTAATTACGTTTTTAAATAAAATAAATTAAAAAAGTTTTTGTGAAAATTACCGCAAAATGTCGGAAACAAATGCAACTCAACACAATTGCAAAAAATGCAACGAGTTGGACGACGACAGAATGGTGTTATGTGATAAGTGCGATACGTGGTATCACTATGGATGCGTTGGAGTGGACAGCAATGTGGCAGACTACAGTTGGAGCTGCGATTTATGTGGCCAAACACCATCAGCCGCTGCTGCTACAAACCAAGCAACTGGCTTTGAGGCTATTCCGAGCTCATCATCGTCACCATTAACAACCGCAACAGCAACAACCGCACCACCAGTCGTAGAAACTACCGCAGCACCTCCAGTGTTAACTTCAACAGGTATTCCATATTTCAACGCTATGACCGTGCCAAACACGATGGTAACGCATCAGCAGTTTTATACAGCGCCACATCAATATATGGTAACGGCAACAGCGGGAATGCAAAGGCTACCGCCAACAACAAATTTATTTGGTATGAACACCAATACAATTACAATTCCTTCATATGCATACGCAGCACAACCAACAGCAATGCCTAATAATTTTCAACAGCAGCAAATGCAAATGAACGCAAACGAACAAATTACAACAACAGGTGTTAAAAGTAATTTTGATAGTTTGCAAAGGCAGCAAATGCTACAGCTGGAGCGATTGGAGGAGGAAATAAAAATTCAAAAAGAATTTTTAGATCGAAAATATAAAATTTTGTCGCAAAGCGGCTACCAACAGTCTACGGGACAATTAAATTGTAACAACGTTAATTCAAATCATCAAGCGAATCTTACATTGACACATATGCCTTCAGTGAGCAGCATACAACATACAGCACCAGCGTTTAATACTCATCCGCCTGGCCCTACACCTGCACAGCTAGCAGCCAGACGTTCTATACCGCGTGAATTGCCACCATTTGGTGGTGACCCAGACGAGTGGCCTATTTTTATTGCCAGCTTCCAGAACAGCACATCCCTTGCTGGATTTTCAGATGCTGAAAATTTGTTGCGCCTCCAAGGCTGCCTAAAAGGTAAAGCAAGAGATTTAGTAAAAAGCAAATTGCTTTTGCCCTCGTTAGTGCCAGATATTATTAAAACACTTCGTCTATGCTATGGCCGACCGGAGCATATTTTGGAACGTGCTATACATAAAGCAAAGCAAATGTCATGTCCGCGCGATAAGCTTGAGGGGCTTATTGAGTACGCGATTAATGTACAAAATATTTGTGCAACTATGGAGTCGTGCGATTTAGGGTCACATCTCAACAACCCCATGTTAGTGAAGGAGCTTGTGGACAAATTACCAAATCAACACAAATTGAATTGGGCGATGCAAACAACAGACGTAAATGTTCCAACATTAAAAGCATTTAGTGCATGGCTCTACAGTATAGCTGAAGCTGCTAGTAAAGTGGTAACACCAACATTTGGTAAAGGAGGAGCCTCCGTAAATACTCATATTCAGGCCAATAACAATTTGCCAAAAATGTGTGTCGTATGTAAAATCGAGTCACACAAAGTTCATCTGTGTGATAAATTCAAGCAACTACAACTGAATGAAAAATGGGACATCGTGAAATCAAACCATTTGTGCCGTCAGTGTCTCAATCACCACAAACGAAAATGTAATATCAACAAAGAATGCGGCGTATCGGGCTGTAAGTACAGACACCATCCCCTACTTCACAAGGCCACCAATGCTGCTAATCAGTCAACATCACAAACTGTAAGTAAAAATGAAATTGAAAATTCGCAGCGGAGTGCACAAATTAATGCACACAACAACGGCGACGAAGAGAGACCATTCTTTCGTATTTTGCCAATCCACTTGCATTCAAAAGATATCATTATTAATACCTTTGCTTTTCTAGACGAAGGGTCATCCGTCACTTTAGTAGAGCGCAGTGTATTTGACAGTTTAAATTTGAATGGTGTTGCCGATCCTCTTTGTTTGAAATGGACTGGTGGAACTACGCGTGATGAAAGTGAATCTGTTCGAACATCAATTCAGGTATCCAGTGTCCTCAATGACACCAAGTTTGTGCTTTCAGACGTTCACACAGTCGAACATTTGGATTTACCGTCACAAACAATTGATATGCCTGAAATTATTAAAAAGTTCCCGTATTTAAACGATCTGCCAATACAATCTTATTGTAACGCTAGGCCTATGATTTTAATTGGTGCCAACAATTGGAAACTTGCTGTTCCAACAAAAATCCGAGAAGGCAGTTGGCAACAACCAATTGCAACAAAAACACGGCTTGGCTGGACCCTTCAAGGGGGAAACATGAAATGCTTATCCGAGCACAGATTGTTCATACACACTTGTGTGTGCCAAAAACGCTACGACGAGCTACACGAGTTCGTAAAAAGTTATTTCAACGTAGAAGCAGCTAAGTCTTCCGCTTTACTATCTACAGCAGACAGCAGTGCGATGAATACGCTTAAAGCAACTTGCAAAAAGGTAGACGGACGATATGAAGTTGGCTTACTGTGGAGAAACAACAACTATGCGCAACTGCATGAGAGTTACGCTAACGCCTTTCGACGGCTAATGTGCCTTAACAAAAAATTCATTAAAGATGAATCGTTACGTCAGAGCATGCAAGCTCAAATCGATAATTTAATCGAAAAGGGATACGCCAAAAAGTTAAGTCCCGCCGAATTAGCAACCACTGTTGAAAAAGTGTGGTATTTACCGATTTTTATAACTTTAAATCCCAATAAACCCAACAAAGTTCGGTTAGTGTGGGACGCCGCCGCAAAATCAAACGGAACCTCCTTAAATGATTTTTTGCTTAGTGGGCCCGACTTGCTGAATCCACTCATGGACATCCTCCTAGCTTTTCGCATAGGAAAATTTGCGATTTGTGGCGATATCGCGGAAATGTTCCATAGAATCAATGTACGAGAAAGCGATATGCACGCTCAACGGTTCTTATGGTGGGACAAAAATGACAATTTGCATCAGCCAAGCACATTCGTAATGCAAGCGTTAACATTTGGCGTCAGCTGCGCACCCTGCATTGCCCACTATGTACGCGATACAAATGCCGAAGACTTCAAGTCAAAATTTCCACGCGCAGTGGACTCAATCCAGAACCATCACTATGTAGACGACCTTATCGATAGCGAAGATACTGAAGAAGGTGCAGCCAACTTAGCAAAACAAGTGGCAAACATCCATGCTGCCGCAGGTTTTCATATACGCAACTGGGCATCTAATTCCGCTTACGTTCTAAGTCAACTATCTGATGCGTCATCGACGTCACAAGATGTCAAACAATGGGGCGCTACCGAAAAAGTTTTAGGTATGTATTGGGACCCAGTTACTGACGTTTTTAAATATATTTGCAGATTTGCAAGGCTACGCCGCAATGTAATTGACGACGATCTCGTGCCGACTAAAAGAGAGTGCCTTCAAGTTCTAATGTCAATTTTTGACCCATTGGGGTTCTTGTCATGTCACACTATTGGTCTCAAAATTTTACTTCAAGATGTCTGGCGTTCTTGCATCGGGTGGGATGATCCATTAAATGAATCTCTTAATAAAAAATGGACCCAATGGAAAGCAACAATCCCACTCATCAAAAATGTTGAGGTCTCAAGGTGCTATTCACAAATGCTATGCAACGCCGAGAAAATTCAGCTGCACACGTTCGTTGACGCGGGCGAGTTTGCCTACTCTGCCGTTAGTTATCTGGTAGTACAACTAGGCGACCATGTCACTGTCACCCTCGTAGCTGCTAAGTGCAAAGTAGCACCCCTCAAACCACTGTCTATTCCTCGAATGGAGCTTCAAGCCGCACTAATCGGCGTCAGATTGGCGAACAAAGTACAAAAAATTCAGCGTTTACGCATATCTTCAATGCACTGGTGGTCGGACTCCAAGACCGTGCTACAATGGTTACGCGTGGACCCAAGAAACTTTCAACAATTTGTAATGCACCGAGTAGGTGAAATTCTGGAACATTCAAACGTTACTCAATGGAGATGGGTGCCGACTAAAATGAACCCCGCAGATTATGCAACAAAAATAACAACGCGAAAAAACATGGATCTGTGGTTCAACGGCCCTGAATTTCTAAAACATGACCCAATCCAATGGCCCACATGTGAAGATTTAGGACCATCGGATTCTTCTGAGATGAGACGTCATGTGCTAGTTATTGATGAAATCTCAAAAAATAATATAATAAATTTTGAGTACTTTTCTAACTGGAAACGACTCTACCGAGCAGTAGCAACGTTCATGTTGTATTTGGCAAAACTAAAAGTCGCCCATAAAAAACAAATTTTTCATCATACAGTCACACACGAAATGGTTCAACAAGCACAGCGATTTATTATAAAGGAAGCACAGCGCAGCGAATTTCTCCAAGAAATTCATGACTTAAAGCATCGTGAAAGCGTAGAAAAATCCAGTAAGTTATACCAACTTAACCCTTATCTTGACGATAATGAAATAATAAGATGTCACAGCCGAACACAACGTCTTAACAACCACGAAGACGAAATAGTGCTGCCAGCAAAGCATCATGTTACATTTCTAATTGTGCGTTCACTTCACGAAGATTTTCACCATCATTTTCACGAAGCCGTGATTAACAAAATAAAAAGTCGATTTTATATACCCCGCCTGCGGGTCCTGTACAAAAAGGTACGTAGCTCATGTCAAATATGTAAAAACAATTCTGCCGCCCCCAAGGCACCGCAAATGGCAATATTACCAGCGGCTCGTCTAGGCGCATTTCAACGCCCATTCACGTTTGTCGGTATAGACTTTTTTGGCCCATTGGTAGTAACCGTTGGAAGAAGAAGAGAAAAACGATGGGGAGTGGTTTTCACCTGCCTTACAGTACGCGCTATTCATTTAGAAGTAGCCCACAGCTTAGACACCAGTTCGTGTATTTTGTGTATACGAAACTTCGCTGCCAGGCGTGGAACGCCTCGTGAAATGTACACAGATAATGGTACAAATTTTAAAGCAGCCGAAAAAGTCCTCCAAAATGAGGTCAGTCAAATAAATTTTTCCGATATTTCATCAAAATTCGACAAAACGAAATGGCTTTTTAATCCACCAGGTGCGCCCCACATGGGTGGTGCTTGGGAGAGGCTCATTAGGTCCGTGAAAAACATCCTTTACAGCCTGTATCCCACACTAAATTTTAATGATGAAACTTTAAAAAGCGCACTGCGTGAAATCGAATCGATTATCAATTCCCGACCGCTGACATTTGTTTCAGTTGAACATAAAGATGATGACGCCATTACTCCGAACCACTTACTTATCGGGTCTTGTGATGGCTATAAACCGTTCTTCGACGACAGCGCAAACTTACGTCAACGATGGCAGCAAACGCAAGCATTCGCCGACCACTTTTGGCGCCGCTGGGTAAAGGAGTACGTACCAATAATATCCCGGAGAAGCAAATGGTTTGTTAAAGTGCCACCTGTATCGATCGGTGCAATCGTCATCATAGTTGATGAAAATCTTCCAAGAAGATGCTGGCCTAAAGGCAAAATCATCGACACCGTGGTAGCTGCAGACGGTCAGGTGCGAAGGGTGACAGTCAAGACACAGTTTGGTGTAATGCATAGGCCGGTGACAAAAGTAGCTGTTTTGAACGTCGGCAATAATGGAGAGTAAACTCGCCCCACGGACTCATTTACGAGGGGGAGAATGTTACCGCCGAAATTCACCAGAATTAATAATTTTTTATTTTTTTTTTATTATCTTAACATTTATTGTTTATTTAAATTTCATAAATCATTTAAATGTTAAATTTGTATTCATTTATTAATATTGGGATACTTCCCATTAATATTCTTAAATTTGCAAACATGCACAAACACATTTACAATTATAACTTTTTTTTATTTATCTTTCAATACTCTCTTTTTTTATACAAAAACATTCTTCTTTATTTTCCTTTGCTTATTTATATATTTAAGGTAACGGTCCTTTTTATATAGTCATGTAGACAAATTCTTTATGGTATTTTTTAAATTTTATGCCTACATATAGCAGAAAATATTTAAGAACATTTAGTTGAATTACAAGGGAAGTATCTCAACCCTTATGAACCGATTTGCCTGAAACTTAAAATATATATCAAAGAGACAATTCTATGGTTGGGGTGTCTCGGCTTATCGGCCATATCGGGGATTTAGGGGTTCAAAACATGGGTCAAAAAATGGCGAAAAAATCATTTTTTGGATTTTTCAGCCATTTCTTTTTAAAAAACTATATGATGTTTTCATATGAGAAGAAAGGATTTTTTAATGCCTATCCAATGGTGGCATAACCTTGTAACAATTTGGCTTCTTTAAATATTTTTTTCAGGAAAATGTGTTAATTTTGGGGGGTACTTATGTGAAGACATAGACCTACGATATCCATATGGATAAGAAATAATCTTTGTTAAATTTAAGTCGACCCGTATTTTTGCCCTAGACGATATTCCTGTTAGTTCGGAAGTTATCAAAATTTTCCCGAAGGTCCACATGGTTTCATAAGGGGACAACGAAATTTTTAAACACCGATATGGCCGATAAGCCGAGACACCCCAACCTTAAAATCGTCTCTTTAATATATATTTTAAGTTTCAGGCAAATCGGTTCATAAGGGTTGAGATACTTCCCTTGTTAGTAACATAAACCGACGCGGTAAAAAACATTAATTTTTAAAGCCTCTCGTCTTTTTATATTAGTAAAAAATAAAATTGAATTATTAAGAAAACTTTAAATAAATTTAATAATTATAAAAACTAAAGAGTGCTGTTAAAAAGTGTTTTTATTTTCACGTTGCCGAAGCAACACAAGTTTTCATTGAAAGGAACTTTAATGACACCAGTTTCATTAATCAAATAAAACCTGTCTTCGGTTGAAAACGTGAGCCATTTTTCATTAAGGTTAAGTCAATTTTCATTAATTTCACGAAGCTATTTTTTTCAGTGTAGTTCCAATATAAAATAAGTTGAGTTTTTGTTTATCTAGATGTGTTTATTAATGGTTGTTTAGTTTAACAATTTCACGGTCAACATTTTTTAGCGGAATTTGTTTGTGAAAATTAAATGTAGAAATAAAATATAAAAAAAATGTTTTCTTAATCGCATATATTTGTGTAAGAAACGCGTCTTATAAATCAAGCTCTTTGTCTCCCACTCTTAAAATTTTGGAACTTGATAACAGAAAGTACGAAAACTGTTAGACGAGGAAAATACGATAATGTTAAATTAACATTGTTGGTTTGACAAATAATGCTAACTTTTTATATCGAAAAAGCGCTTAATAAATTTTAAAAAAATGTATCAATTTATAATTATTATGGTAATATTATTTAAGAAATACCTTTAAAAGTGTTTAAAACAAATTCTCAGCAAATAAAAAGTCATTGGATTTCCCGATAATCCACAAAAAAAAACTTTTTTTACAGCTAGATGAAAAAAAAACGCTAGCTTTAGTCTGAAAATCGCCAAATTGCAACACTTTTTTTTGTTTATATCGAACTTAAGGGATTTTTTTTGGTTTGATCAAACGTCCAGTTCTATGGCAGACTTAGCAAAGGGAATTTAAGAGAGGGTTTAACAGAAGAAGGGAGACTTCACATATCTTTAAGTATTGATAGTCTTTGTATAAATACATCTTTTATATAATATGCCATTTACATATACCTAGAAATCCAGAAAAAATGGGATTTCAATGAAAATCCAAGTAAATCCCATTACTTTTTTGGATTTCAAATGTCAAATCCCATATAAAAAAACTTGGATTTTGGGAAAATCGTAAAATCGCAATTCAAAATCCCAAAAAATTTCTACTACTTTTTTTTTTTTTCGTAGCTTTGGGAATTACTCCGTTCCCCTTTGATCCAGTCAAAGGATGGGAGATTTACTTGGCTGTTCCGTAAGGGGAAATTGCCATCAGAATTAAAATTTTAAGTTCTATAGTGTCACGTTTATATCTTTCAAAAATTCGGCAATATGACAATAGCTGTTAGTGTCTTCTTTAATAAAAAAATCAGTTGTGTTTCTATACTTTTCCAAAACCGGGTACTTGGATCTTTGCTGTCGATAGTTGGAGCAACAGAAAATGATATGTGAATCGTCTTCAATAGCATTACACGAGGTGCATATGTCGTCCGCATGTATACCCATTTTCGCCAATGAATGTGGACTAAAGGAGTGATTAGCGAGGATTCTGTTAATTTGTCTTATCTGTATCGCATTCAAGTTGGAAGGATTATTAAGGAACCAGGGCTTTTTACGTGTTGTTGGAAAAATCTTCTTATACTCCTTGCCCTTATCTCTATTAGTATTGGTGTAATCTCTTTCCCACTCATTCCATATCCTTCTTTCCATTTCATTTACCGCTTCATTTCTTGTCCATTTCACCTCGATCATTTCACCTTCATCTAAAGCTTTTTTCGCCGCTTCATCAACAATTTCGTTCTCCTTGATGCCCATATGTGATGGGATGTAGTGTATTTCTACACATGAGATACTAGTTTCACGTTCGACTAATTGGTGTATTCTAGTGCTTATTTCATTTTTTCCAGGAGTTTTAAGTGACAAACAACCACTCTTCGAGTCCGTTAGGATTGCAAATCTGCCAATCTTCCTTTCCACTGCAAAAAGGATTGCGTTTTCAATCATCAACAGTTCAACAGACATCGATGAGAAACATTTTGATATCAGTAACATCTTGGTTATGTTTGTCTTCGGATAAAATATTGCACCACCTGATTTCCCCTCTTTTATTGAGCCGTCAGTAAATAGTAGATCTAAGCCTTGGTTTTCAATCTCCTCTTTTTTCTTTAAAAATAATTGGTTCACAACAATCGGATTTGTATTTTCTTTTTTTTGAGTTCCATCAGGGTAAAAATTACTCTGAATCCATAATTTATCCGATTTCCTTTCAAGAATTCTCTTTATTTCCATATCCATGAAGATTCTACTATATTTCTTAAAAACTTTATAATAACTAGTATTAAGCGGATTGATTTGCTGGGGCAACATAAAAGATATCGGTTGTTCAAGATGAAAAATTTTAGCTAATTCCTTGGCAGTACAAAGTTCAAATCTATATTTCGGGGGTAGTTCTGCAGCCATGTGGTAGATGATCTGTACAGGAGTAGATTTAATCAACCCCAATGATCTTCGTAGTTGAAAGTTTGTAGTCGTCTGAAATTTATCGAGGGCCTTTTTTGATATGTTTGCGAAAGATGATGCAGCGTATTCTAGCTTGGATCGAACAAATGTCTTAAAAAAATGTAAGGCTCTTCTTGGATCAATACCAAAATGACAGCCACTCAGTGCTCTTAGAAATCCGCACGTACGTTTAACCTTTTCAACAGCCTGTACGGCATGAGGTACAGTTGAATTATTTGCAGCTATGATTCTTCCAAGGTATTTAATTTCTCTTACTTCATTTATAGGTGTGCTGTCAATAATTATATTCAGATTCCTTACACGCTTCCCAAATGATGAGACCGTTGTCTTCTGAAGGTTGATTCTTTGGTCTATTTCTTTACACGCATCTCCGAAAGCCTCTACCCTTCCTTTCAGTCGACTTATCGCGTCGTCCCAGTCATAATCGAAGCATAGAATGAAGAAATCATCCGCAAATTGGTAGATAAACGTATTTTCATCCTCTATTTGATGTAATGATGCAGTATATAAATTAAACAACAATGGGCTTAAGCCACTGCCCTGTGCCAAACCACGACGGGTAACCATTTCCTCCTCACCCAGAATTAAGATACGATTATTTAAAAATGA
Organism: Pegoplata infirma; assembly: GCA_963921195.1. NCBI lineage: Eukaryota > Metazoa > Arthropoda > Insecta > Diptera > Anthomyiidae > Pegoplata > Pegoplata infirma. Next base: position 127,088,704 of record OY992539.1, on the reverse strand, counting down.
AATTATCCAATTTATTAACCTTCTATTAAAACCCATGTTGATCAGTTTGGCCTCTAATATGCTGGTGTTAACATAGTCATAAGCTTTTTCAAGATCAATGCAGGCTGCCACCACCTTGAATTTCCTTTCCTGTATAAACAGAATCATATTTATCAGATCATTAATGCACATAGTTGTACCCATATTCTTTCTAAAAGCGAAGGATCTTTGAGGTAGTAGATCTTTGGTGTCAATATGTTTTTCCATTACTGGTTTAATCAACCCTTCTACGCATTTAAGTAAAACCGAAAGAAGACAGATAGGTCTGTGGTTTGTTATTATCATCGAGTCGTCTTTTTTGGGTATTGGGTGAATTTTGATCTTCCTCCATACATCAGGAATCTCTTTGGACTTCCAGACATCATTAAGAACATTGAAAAGTTTTACCTTACCGTCTTCTGGTAGATTTAAAATCATTCTATATGAAATTTGATCCACACCCATTGCCGAATCTGGATTTCTGGTTCCCAGAAATTCACGGAACTCGCCATACGAAAATTTAATATCAGAATTATCATCCATATAATCAGGCTTACTAATACGAGTGGCATCAGCATTATTCGAAACAGTTATAAATTTTAGGTATTCTTTGTTGTCATCTGAGCTCCAGGAATTCTTAGTTTTTTTGATCTGATCATATTTTTTAAAATTTTTCATCTGTCTCCACATATTTTCCATAGAAATAGGATTGGATAATTCTTCCTGCAGTTTCTTAAAATCTAAAGTTAAGCATACTCGTTCTTCTATTTTCCTCTAACCAAATTTCAGTTAATAATGCAAAATCAAAATTATTCTTATTCAAGTAGAGCTCCAGGGACTCTTTGTTCCCTGGAGCTTTTAAACTTTGTATGTTATATTGTAGTATTTTCATTTTTTCTGAGTAATCTTCGGTATTGCACCCCTGGAGGGTGCAATAATATCGTTTCTGTCTTTATTTGTTATTTCTCTATCAATCATTTTACCAAGGTCACTTATAAATGATCTGTCATTTTCCGAGAGTGTTTTCGCATCTTGTGAGAGTAGTTTCTGGTTAATAAATCTTTTGAGTTCTGTAGCTAATCTTTCAACCTCTGTGACTATGTGCTGATTCTGTCTATTTGCAGGAGATTCATAAGGCATATTCACATCTTTAGTCGCCTCTTTCCATTGTTGCATATTTTTCTTTGAATTATCTATTTCTCTTTGTCTATTCGGATTTGCTTTTACTACCTTCGCATAGGGATGCATTCGGTGCATGTGTCTGGCGGCTTCTTGTGTGTTGTTAATGAACTTATCTGGTTTCGTTGGAATTCTGGGGAAGCTAGTCTCAATACCCTCCTCCCCTAATATTTCAAATCGGTTTCCACCAATAATGCCTGCATATTTCATTCTTGCCTCTCTTATGCTTAAATTTTCAAGGACCATTAATCTTTTCAAATTATAGGCTTTTTCCCTAGCTGGGCAGTTTTTATAAGTAGGGGGGTGCATTTCGCTACAATTAGTACAAATTATTGTCGAGGGGTCACATTCTAGTGCACTAGCATGTTGTCTAAAACAGTTTCCACAGGTCTCGGTTTTCTGATTGCAGTTGCCTGCCATATGGTTAAATCGATAACAGTTATAGCACTGCCCGAAAGGAATAAATGGTTTAGTAGCTATCTTAGTATATTCACAGTCTAATTCATGGGGGATTTGTAATCCTTTAAATACTACCTTTACTTTCATTGTCTTAATCCGTGATCTCTTTTCTCCAGGCCTGGTCATTCTGACCAGTTTAACAACCGGTACAGGTGAAGAGATAAAATCAAAGAGCTCACTCATAGACATTTCCTCAGGAATGCCAAATATTATTCCAGTTTTCGTTAACAAGTGGGTAAATATCTTAGGTTCATAACCTTGTTCTATCACACGTCTATCATTTACAAATTCGTTGGCAGCTGCTCTTGTCTTGAAAAAGATCTTACAACGACTATAACCTATCTTAACAATATTATCAATACCAGGTACCTTAAGATCCATGAGTTTTCTAGTCAGTCTTATTTGGTTTATTGGAGTTCTTGGTTCCGTTCTTTGTGCATCTACGTACACCACATACGGGCCCTTATGGTCAGATTCGTAATTCGTTGGCATATTTATTGCGGTATATGTCAGAGTTTCATCCACTACAATGTTTTCAACCTCTTCAGTTTCTTCTACTGCCATCTCTTCAGTTGATGAATCACTATTAATATTGCCGCTTGCTAGAATATTTCCAGCAAATCTTTCAAAATTTTCAGCACTAGCATTATGACTGGGAATGTTGTTCGTATTCACTACACCATCTGGATTATCAATATCACTATTCGCATCATTTGTATCCTCTGTTAAACGAATAAACTTTGAAGGGGGTCCAACCCCAACCCGCTCATGGCGGGGATGCACCCCGCCCGAGCTATCACCCATCGTCACACCACAAAGACACCAAGTACTCGGTTAAATCAATATAAAATCAATCAAAATGAAACTTAATTTAGATGAAAAGTAATCTCAAGAGATGAAATTAAATGATAAATGAGTTTTCCGAATTAATTGAAATGATTTGCAAAATTAAATTAAAATTTTATCAAAAAATACAGAAACAGCAGAAAATTTCACAACCGACGCGCTTGGGCAACGTTTACAAAATAGTTTTTGCTGATAAGTTTTTTTTTTTCACAATTTCACAAATAAATGCAGTTTTTTTTTGTTTGTTTCTACTACTTAATTGTACAACTATGGTTTTTCACAAAATAATCATCCCTAATTCCTTTTTGCAACGCTGCACACGATTTTTTTTACCAGCTGTTGTTGTTTTTTATAAATTAAAAAAACAATTAAAATTAATTTTTTAAAAACTATTAAAAGATTAATAAAAACTATGTTTAACAATGTTTCATTTAAAATTTACCATTGCAAATGGTAAACGCACAATTTAGTAGACCAATTTGGTCTTCCTAAATTCTTCCTAAATCTTCAAAAATGTTAATTTTCTTGCATTTAAAGAAGCAGCTCTACATAAAAACACATTTTTTGATATTGTGGTCCCAACATATACTAATGGGATTGAAAATATTGGCTCCGGCAAAGAAAAATAATTGTTTTTAGAAATATTTATAAAATTGGGTAATTTTCCCACTAACAACCCTGTACACAAATCAAACGAAAATACAGAGTTAGTACAAACAAAATCCCGCTAAATGTCAAAAAAGCATATGTTAACGGTATAGATTTTAATTGGATTTGAAATCCAAATTTATATGGATTTCGGGGTATATGTAAATAGCATATTAATACTTTTTATTTAACCCATTCTTGACCAACATTTTAATGTGGGCATTGAAAAAAAAAATAAAAAAAATTGTAGTCCAGTTGTAACTACATGTTTAGCCATAAAGGAGTGTAATTATGTCACTATTGTTTCCTAAACAAGATACACTTTTGTGACGGCCACCTACAAGGAAGTGTACACTTCCCCGCCACACATTTTATTCCATTATTTTTCCGTTTTCACCTTTTTTTTTAAGTCTTATCTTTACTTTTCTAGCTGTCCACCAAATAATCACACTGTTTCTTTGTTTTTTATTACATTTATTTACGTTTCCGTTTTTTTTTCATATTAACAAAAACATATTTTTTTTCTTTTAAAGTTTCTTATCTTTATTTTTGCCGCTGCCTTTCTGTGTTTGTTTTCACGACATCCTTTCTTTTCCCATTCTCAAGACAGCAATACTTTCACTTTACTTTTTTTTTTATATGTTTATCCTTTTAAATAAATAAGGTTTCTTTTATATTTTATAAAATTTATTAAATTTTAACCACCTTTCACAATGGCAATGTTTAATATTTATTTACTTTTTGCCTTTCATTTTTTGTTTTGACGTTTCAATTGTAACTCATCGTGAATTGATTCCTAGTAAAATTAAAAACAGAGTTGTTAAACTTTACAGGGAACGAAAATTGAAACCACGAGGCAGCAAGCATAAAGCCGTCCATTTCAATAGCGATTGCGTAAAGATTAACATCAAGGAAATTATTCGAAAGTAAAATTTTCAAAACTTAATCAAATTTTTGATTAAATCTGTTGAAATATTAAAAGTGTATAAATATTTTTTTTTTGAAATAAATATTGTCGCCATAAAAATAAAAAAAAAACAAAATCTAATTGTCAAGTAAATTTGGTAAGAATTTTCGTAGAAATATTCAGCAAATTTGCTTTTTTTCCAATAAATAATTTAAATTATTTGCATATTAGAAATACCTTCAAGGAACCCCTGCGATTTTGGATTCCAGTTTGGATTCCCATAACCGCGATTTTGGTAATAGAGACTCCTTCTCTTACCCGGAAATTTCTCTTATATAGTGAACACCTTGGGTAAGAATAAAATGAATTCCAAAACCTAGTTCGTAAACAGAGTATTAAAGAATAATTTCATGTTTTCTTGGCAACCGAATGAATCAAATTAATTTCTTTTTAACATAAAATTTAAGATTTCCACAAAAGTTTCGAAAACTTTAGTCAAAAGAGTATAATCAGAGATTCATTCGATTCATTTAGTTGTATTCAGAAAACACCGATAATTATTTATTTAATGAATGAATTCTTTAAGAAACTCTGCAAAACTGACATTTTAAGTATTTAATTTTTGGAAAATTTTTGCATAAATTAGGATTTTTGAGGGAATTTTGGATTCTGGTAGAACCACAACTCCATCTGGTGCCGCATGGTTGCGAACAATTGCAACTTTTGCGAAAGTCTTCCGTGCCATCTGCCGTAGCGTAGTGGAAACCAATCAAAAAATCCTGATCGTCAACACCATCTACCGTAGCGTGGCTAGAACTAACCCTAAAAATCCCGAGGTGAATTCAACTTTGGTTTGTAACCGTGAGTAAATAACTTAAGTTATACAGTACTTCTGTAAATGGAATCCACGAAAATAAACAGTGGGCCCTCCTAAACAAGAATTTTAAAACGAAATGAAAAAAAATTAAGAAAATTGAGAAAAAAAACGCATAAATTATTGAAATACATATAACCTAAAATTATTTGTTTCGAAAAACGTGATAAAAACTAATTTAACCTATAACCTAAAATTATTTGTTTCGAATAACGTGATAAAAACTAACCTAACCTAAAACTAAAACCCGCTATTGAAAAAAAAATATTATACTACGTCTAATCTGTGTTATCGTGTTCTTTTTTTGTTGTTTTAATTCAATGTATAAAATTACTTGTTATTTTGAATTACATTAAATTCTTTTTTTTTGTTAAATTTATAAAAAAAAAAGTTAAACTTCCGGTCAAACCGGATATTAAAGTTTTATTTTTACAAAGAAAATTTGCTAAAAAAAAACATAAACTAAAAAAAAAATTCTAAATAGCTAATAATTTCTAAATTTTGTTTTTCATAAACTATATTTATTTTTTTGTTAAAATTAACATAATTTTTTTTTTTGAAATATATATTCGGCCGAAATATAAAAAGTCCTGAAATATTTTATAAGTATAAAAAAAAAATTGTATTATGGTTTATTTTTAATTAACCTTTAATTTTTTTTGTAAAATTAATTTTTTTATTAATAAATAATGCTAATTTTTGTTTTCCAGTAAATTTTGTGAAAATGTTTTTGTGCTAAGAAAATCAGAAGGTTGAGTATGTAAGTATGATGTGAGGAGAGATACTTAGTAGGGATGTTTGACAACAAATTAGGCAGACTTCAAGCATCGCAGGATGTTTCTAATGAAACATATCGTGGGTGGGCAGCCTATGGGTTAATTATACCAAACCCTTAGCCTAACGAGTGATAGGAAACTAAAGAAAAATTAAGTATAGTGTCCGTCTGTCTATTTCCGGTTCACATTCCCGTTTTGTGATATTTTTTTTTGTTTTGGTCTGTTTCGTTTTTTTTTGATGGCATGATTTAAATTTTTAAATGTAACGGTCGTGAGTGAAAAGAATCCCCCCAAATCCGTCGAGTTTAAGCCGGCGACATATTCGTGCCAACCTCAAACTCAGATCTTGTCCGTTACATTTTGGCGCCCAACATTAGGGGCATTAAAAAAATGCCTCTAGTTTTTGTTAATTGACCACTTTTTTGAGAATCGTATGTCCCGGAAAATGCTTATTGCGTTATGCCTGAGTTGCAACGATTTCTTCATTAAGAGCTTAATCAACAAAATAATACAAATCAATACGTTTTAAAAATTTAAAATTTGATAAGTCATGAATCTGAGACCCTTCTGGATTCATTTGCTACAAGTTTTGTTTTTCTTGAAATTTATCGTTTTTGTAGTTTTTGTTAGTCTGTTTTAATTGTTTTTTGTATATATTAAATGGTCCACTATACTGAGTATTTTGTCAAATATAATTGGAAAATAATTTTTTTTGAAGAAACGTTTTATTTCAAGTTCATATATGTCCTAAATAAGAAAATTTATCTTTGTTTAGTTGCAATATTTTTTTGTTATAAAAACCTTAAATCACTTAATGTTGTTCCAATGACAAAACTCAATTTATTTTTCTTAAATTTCAATGACTATATTTTACATTTTGTTTTCTCTTAAATGAGAATGACAAGTTTATGATAATATAACCATTGCTTTACAACATATAGCTAAATTCAGGTTTAATTTCTAACAAAGTTTAGAAAAAACTTAAAACTATTAAAAAATTTAGTAAAGTTCAAAAAAATAAAAAGTCATATTCGTTAGGTTTAAATTTTTTTTTGCTTTGTTTGAAAAACTCTCCCAAATACTGCATATCTCAACCGATTGTAATATTTGTTCCTAAAAAAGAAGAAAAAAATAATATTAAAAATAATCAAATTAACAAATTGGTTTGTAATTATTTTGATTTTGAAAGTTTTTTTTTTAAAAAAATATTTCTAACATTTATCTACTTTATATACTAATCATATTGTTATATTTTTTTTTTTTGTTATATACTAATAGTTTATGTTAATTTAATTTTGTAGTTAGTTTTTGAAACTATTTACTAAAACCCTTTTTTTTGTTATATATTTAATTTTTTTTCTAAATTACTATTTCGATATTTAAAAAAACTCAATTTTCGATATTTAAAATTTTTTTTTTGACTTAAAAATTTGTTTATGAAAAAATTAACTAAAATTCTAAATATGAAGGGAAGTCAGGGTAGTCAAGGCGGTCAGGGAAGACCAGGTCTGAGATCAGGTTCCAGTAATCTGGCAGCGGGTGTTTCCAACACAGGAAACCAGACAGAAAATGACCAACCAGACGACCATAACACAACCATAATACCATCAGGTTCAAAAACAACACCAACTTCTAATCTTAACCCAGTAGGAAATATACCAAATGGTCAAACGAATACTCAAGGACAAAACAACCCTAATATTTCGAGCGAAAGTCCATCTGGATCGGATTCCACAATTCCATCCCCTAGTTTTAGTAGTCTGACAGCTCAAAATATTAGAGAAGACCTTAGAGGTCAAAGAGACTCTGTTGTAAGATTAAATCAAAAAGTACAACCTACAACGGTCATTAATGAAGACGGTTTAACCTTACAGGAATACGTGAATGCTTCGGTAGGTGTTTCTCAAGCACGTATGTTAAGGGAAATGAGTGAAATAAGAAAAATGCTTCAGGATTTTCAACCTAGGGAACCAGAAGTAGTTATTCATAACCCCACAAATGTAGGAATAGATAGACAAATAGAGTTACCCCTTCAAAATAATTTGCCGATATTTCAACCGGAAATTCCACAAAGTAACTCCAGACTGCAAAACCCAAATAATCCTCCTTTATCAAGACCTAATGTCAGAAATCTTCAATCAACTTTTAGTAATACACAAATACCACCAGCAGTTCCACAAAATAGCTCACAGCAAATTTTAAATACACTTTTTTATAACCCTTATGTTACTCCCCATCATATTCCACAAAATCTCCCCCAGCAAAATTTAAATAATACAAATTTTTACAATCCACAAATTATTCCACAAAATCTCCCCCAGCAAAATTTAAATAATGCAAATTTTTACAATCCACAAATTACTCCACAAAACGTGCCACACCAAAATTCCAATAATAATACAAATATTGTTCCACAAAATAGTTCACAGCAAAATTTAAATAATAATTCAAATTTTATTCCACAAAATTTGCTACGAAATGTGCAACAACAAAATCCTAACAATGCCCCCATAAGTCATCAATTCAATAGTTCAAATATTACTCCACAAAACATGCCACGAAACGTGCAACAACAAAATCTGAATAATACTCCCATCTATAATCAATTCAATAATCCAAACCTTATTCCACAAAACGTGCCACAACAAAATTTAAATACTTCTTTTTACCATGCTAATACTACCCCACCTTACGTTCCACAAAATAATTCACAACAAAATCCCAACAATATTCCTAATTTTCATCAATTTAATAATTCATATCCGAATATTACTCCATCTTACGTTCCACAAAATATGCCACAGCAGAATTTAAATAATACCCCCCTTTACCATCAATATAATTATCCAAATCTGAATAATCAAAATTTTAATAATATGCCACAATATCAGCCTTATCAGCAATACCAACCTTTTCAGCAACCTATACCATATTACCATCCCTGGACTGAATATAAAAATCCCAAACACGATTTATCCAAATGGGGTTTGAAATTCGACGGAGGTCCTAAATCTGACATCGTAGAATTTATGTTTAGAGTAGAGACCCAAAAATTGAATAACGACTGTCCAGACAAGACTGTAGTTAAAGATTTTCATCATTTACTAACTGGTGCTGCATATGAGTGGTTATGGAGGTTTCGAAGACAACACCGCGACAGTAATTGGGCATTTTTGAAAAGCAAAATGGAAAAAAAGTTTCGCCCATATGATGATGATTATGAAATCCAAAGTAAAATTACTGACCGTAAGCAAGGATATAATGAAAATAGTGAAGATTACTTGAACGAAATCGTTTCTCTCAGAAATCAAATGGAAGATCCCATCCCTGAAGCGAAATTAATAAGACAATTAAAAGATAATATGAAAGAGAGCGTCGTTAATCGAATTTATGCTAAGACAATACCGGGACTGGACCTACTTTTTGACGAGTGTAAAGAAGCCGAAAAAAATTTAGCAAAGCGAAGACACGACTACCCTCGAACAAGACCAGTGGATCGAGTTCACGCCCTTGAATATAATAATCCACAGGATAATTTTCTAGAGCTTCAAGCTATGAAATTTCAAAATACACCAGAAAATATAATATGTTTTAACTGCAAGCTGGTAGGACATACTTTTTTCCAGTGTACTGTACCCCGAAACCCTAACCATACTTTTTGCTACCGTTGCGGACTTGATGACGTAATTACTCCAGAATGTCCACGATGTTCGGGAAATCGTCAGGGGAACGTGCTGCCAACTGGGACTGCATGTTCCAACCAGCTGCAACAGCCAAAAAAGACCCAGTAGAAAATTTAGACCATAATTCCAAAAATTTAAAAATTCATGAAGATAATAATGAAAAGTTGAATCTTAATGAAGAACACTTAGAAAAAAAAACTTGTACAACTGAAAATGATAAAAAGACAGAAACTGAGCAGGAAGAACAAGAAAAAAATTTAAAAATAGCAAGTAAAAATCTGAAAATAATTTATAGTGAAAATAGTAAAGTAGACAATAAAGTTAAAAAGAAAGTTAGAGAAATTGTACCTTATCATATAAGACTCCAAAAATATTTGGAGAAAAGAAAAGAAATTTTTGATAGCGATAATTTAGGTAGTAAAAAAGTCAAATATGCTAGGTTAAGATATGAAAATAGAAAATCAGAAAGAAAAGCTATTGAGTCCGCGTTTATACCAAGTGAAGGTGACGTCCGTCCGTATTTGAATGTAATTTTGAACGGTGTAGAATTTGTAGGTCTCTTAGACAGTGGAGCCTCGGTTAGCTGTATAGGGAAAAATTGTTTTGAAAACATTTCAAAAATGAAAGCCGAAATTTTGAATTTTAAGTCCGTTATACGTACTGCTGACGGTGCTGCAAAACCAATAATAGGGAAAGTTTTATTAAATGTCATGTGTCGAAAAAAGACAGCTAAAATTTTATTTTACCTAGTGCCCTCTTTGTCTCAAGAACTGATTTTAGGATGGGACTTTTGGCAACATTTTGGTATCACCCCGCAGTTTATGCCCTGTTTAGAAGAATTGAATTGTGAGAGCGAAAACGTAGAGATTGAAAAAATGCACAAATTAAGTATATCACAACAAGCAGAATTAGATGAAGTAAAAGATGAGTTTAGATGTTATACTAAATACGGTTTAGGTAAAACACAAATAGAGACCCATTCGATTGATACCGGAGACGCTCCAGCCAAAAAAATGAGATTCTATCCAGTTTCTCCCGCCGTACAAAAATTAACTTATGCGGAACTGGATAGAATGCTCGAATTAGACGTTATTGAACCCGCCGAGGAAGCCAGTTGGAATAATCGAATGACTCTAGTTATCAAGCCAAATAAGAATCGACTCTGTCTTGACGCTCGTGAGCTTAATAAGGTGACCAAAAAGGACGCGTACCCATTGCCCAACATCGACGGACTCATCAGTAGATTAGGTGACACTTACTACATATCTGCCATAGACCTTAAGGACGCCTTTTGGCAAATCCCTTTGGACCCCGAAAGCCGACCCAAGACTGCCTTTACTGTACCAGGACGACCCCATTACCAATTTAAAGTAATGCCATTCGGGTTGTGCAATGCTGCACAACGCCTTTGCCGACTAATGGACAAAATAATTCCACATGAGATGAGGGAAAGAGTTTTCGTTTACCTGGACGACTTATTGGTAGTTTCATCGGACTTTAGGACCCACATGGATATGCTAAGAGTGGTAGGAAAAAGACTGACAGAAGCCGAACTAACAATTAATATGTCTAAATCAAAATTCTGTTTTACAGAGGTAAAATACCTCGGATATATAGTGGGTGGCGGTAAATTGCGTACTGATCCCGAAAAAGTCGAAGCCATTACCAGGATCACAGCCCCCAAAAACGTTAAGGATGTCAGAAAATTTTTAGGAACCGTAGGTTGGTACCGAAGATTTATACCAGATTTTTCGACCCTCACTGCCCCTATTACTGACACCCTTAAGAAGAGTAAAAATTTCGAATTTACACCAGAAGCCCTAGAATCTTTCGAAAAGCTCAAAACTCGTTTAATTTCAAGCCCTGTTTTGTCAAGTCCAAATTTTGAGAACCACTTCTATGTACAATGCGATGCATCTAATGTAGGTGTAGGCGCAGTTTTATTTCAAAAAGACAATGAAGATGGAGAGCACCCAATAGAATATTTTTCAAAAAAACTAAATACTGCTCAGAAAAATTATTCTACAACAGAAAGAGAGTGTCTGGCAGTCATATTAGCAATTAAAAAGTTCAGGCAGTATATAGAACTTATGCCCTTCACTGTAATAACAGACCATTCGAGTTTACAGTGGCTGATGAAAAATCAAGACCTAAGTGGTAGACTCGCAAGATGGAGCCTTAAGCTCCAGGGTTATGATTTTAATATAGAGCATCGAAAGGGTTCTAAAAATGTAGTCCCAGATATGCTATCCCGACTTGATATGGACGAACTTTTTATGAATGAAGTAGCTTTTATAGATTTAGAATCCAATTCATTTAAGAGCGAAAAATACCTTGAGCTTATTAAAACAATTGAAGAAAATAAAGATAATCTCCCAGACCTTAAAATTTTAGATAATTACGTTTACAAGAGAACGACTTTTTATAACGGAAATATTGACGACGAAGACTCGACTTGGAAACTCTGGCTGCCAGAAGAGCTCAGAAACGACGTTATTGAAAGGTCTCATAATAATAATACCGATCATGGAGGCGTTGCAAAAACCCTTTATAATATAAGGGAATATTTCTATTGGCCTTTAATGAACCAGAATGTTAGAGAGTTTGTTAAAAATTGTCAGATCTGCAAGGAGTGTAAACACTCCAGACAAACCTTACGACCACCCATGGGTAGTGAAGTAAAAACCGTAAGGCCATTCCAAAAAATTTATATTGATTTTTTAGGGCCATACCCACGTTCACGATCTGGCAACACCAGCCTTTTTATAGTCTTAGACCATCAGACAAAATTTGTCCTCCTTAAAGCATTCCGAAAATCAAGTGCCAAATCGGTAATAAAATTTCTGACTGATGAGGTATTCCACAAATTTGGTGTACCAGAAACCCTACATTCAGATAATGGTGTCCAATTTACCGGAAAGGAATTTAAAACTTTAATGGATTTATACGGAATCACCCATATGCGTACTGCTATTCATTCTCCACAGTCTAATGCTAGTGAGAGGGTGAACCAAAGTATTTTAAGCAGTATTAGATCACATTTAGAATCGGATCAGAGTAAATGGGATGAGGACTTATCCAATATAGAATGTGCCCTTCGAGCTTCAGTACATTCCTCTATAGGTATGTCACCCTTTTTTGCCCTTTTTGGCCATCACATGATAACTCATGCTGATGCATATAAAATTTCAAAAAAATTAGGAGTTTTAGAGGACGGTGAGGTCAATGTCAACCTAAAATCCCAGAAAATGCAGGTTATTAGAGAAAAAATTAAAAACAACCTACACCGAGCATATGAAAAAAACGTAAAAACTTATAATAAAAGATGTAAAGAAACCGATTTCAAACCTGGACAGGAAGTCTATAGAAAGAATTTTATTCAGAGCGATTTTTCTAAAGGCATTAATGCCAAATTATGTAGGCCTTGGCTTAAATGCAGGATACGATCAGCCATTGGCAAAAATATGTACGAAATCGAGGATATGCAAGGAAAACTAGTAGGAAATATACACGCACAACATTTAAAGTTTTAATTTTTTTTTATATTACTAAAAATAAACTTTTCAATACATACTTTCAATTGAAATTAGTTAGGCTCAAAACTTTCAATGAGACCTACGTATGTTAGCCTTTTATACATTTACTGCTGCGCTGCTTTGTTATTCAGGTACACCCAACATTGAAATTTTTCGCACACTTATGAAGCCAAAGATAAAATTTGGTGAAGATTCAATTTTATTCAGTTTCTAAAACAAAAAGAGAAAGAAAAACTGTTTATAAATTTATCAATCGATTAAAGCTGTAAAAAAAAAAAAAAAATTAGTATCGTCATAAAGAAAAAAAAAAATACAAAAAAAAAATACTTAGCTTTTTCAGTCCAATTTTCCACAAACGTCTTACGGCATATAAAGTTCAGTTCCAATAGATTACATTGGCTTCATTCCCAAATGTGTTATCTATTTCCATTTCGTAAAAAAAAAACATATTTATACCATATACTTTGGCGCCGCCGCCGACAATTTCACTACGGCTTGGGCCTCTAGCTACATCACACATTTTTTTCATAGATTTCAACTTTTTCTCATTTGGTAACCACTTTATTTATCCAACATTTGACATGCATTTGTTAGTAATTTGTGCAACATTATTCTGGTGTCCGAACTGCGTGTGTCCCAACTATCGAAGTTCCAAAGATTCCACATCCAATAGTTGGCTTTGTGACGGCCACCTACAAGGAAGTGTACACTTCCCCGCCACACATTTTATTCCATTATTTTTCCGTTTTCACCTTTTTTTTTAAGTCTTATCTTTACTTTTCTAGCTGTCCACCAAATAATCACACTGTTTCTTTGTTTTTTATTACATTTATTTACGTTTCCGTTTTTTTTTCATATTAACAAAAACATATTTTTTTTCTTTTAAAGTTTCTTATCTTTATTTTTGCCGCTGCCTTTCTGTGTTTGTTTTCACGACATCCTTTCTTTTCCCATTCTCAAGACAGCAATACTTTCACTTTACTTTTTTTTTTATATGTTTATCCTTTTAAATAAATAAGGTTTCTTTTATATTTTATAAAATTTATTAAATTTTAACCACCTTTCACAATGGCAATGTTTAATATTTATTTACTTTTTGCCTTTCATTTTTTGTTTTGACGTTTCAATTGTAACTCATCGTGAATTGATTCCTAGTAAAATTAAAAACAGAGTTGTTAAACTTTACAGGGAACGAAAATTGAAACCACGAGGCAGCAAGCATAAAGCCGTCCATTTCAATAGCGATTGCGTAAAGATTAACATCAAGGAAATTATTCGAAAGTAAAATTTTCAAAACTTAATCAAATTTTTGATTAAATCTGTTGAAATATTAAAAGTGTATAAATATTTTTTTTTTGAAATAAATATTGTCGCCATAAAAATAAAAAAAAAACAAAATCTAATTGTCAAGTAAATTTGGTAAGAATTTTCGTAGAAATATTCAGCAAATTTGCTTTTTTTCCAATAAATAATTTAAATTATTTGCATATTAGAAATACCTTCAAGGAACCCCTGCGATTTTGGATTCCAGTTTGGATTCCCATAACCGCGATTTTGGTAATAGAGACTCCTTCTCTTACCCGGAAATTTCTCTTATATAGTGAACACCTTGGGTAAGAATAAAATGAATTCCAAAACCTAGTTCGTAAACAGAGTATTAAAGAATAATTTCATGTTTTCTTGGCAACCGAATGAATCAAATTAATTTCTTTTTAACATAAAATTTAAGATTTCCACAAAAGTTTCGAAAACTTTAGTCAAAAGAGTATAATCAGAGATTCATTCGATTCATTTAGTTGTATTCAGAAAACACCGATAATTATTTATTTAATGAATGAATTCTTTAAGAAACTCTGCAAAACTGACATTTTAAGTATTTAATTTTTGGAAAATTTTTGCATAAATTAGGATTTTTGAGGGAATTTTGGATTCTGGTAGAACCACAACTCCATCTGGTGCCGCATGGTTGCGAACAATTGCAACTTTTGCGAAAGTCTTCCGTGCCATCTGCCGTAGCGTAGTGGAAACCAATCAAAAAATCCTGATCGTCAACACCATCTACCGTAGCGTGGCTAGAACTAACCCTAAAAATCCCGAGGTGAATTCAACTTTGGTTTGTAACCGTGAGTAAATAACTTAAGTTATACAGTACTTCTGTAAATGGAATCCACGAAAATAAACAGTGGGCCCTCCTAAACAAGAATTTTAAAACGAAATGAAAAAAAATTAAGAAAATTGAGAAAAAAAACGCATAAATTATTGAAATACATATAACCTAAAATTATTTGTTTCGAAAAACGTGATAAAAACTAATTTAACCTATAACCTAAAATTATTTGTTTCGAATAACGTGATAAAAACTAACCTAACCTAAAACTAAAACCCGCTATTGAAAAAAAAATATTATACTACGTCTAATCTGTGTTATCGTGTTCTTTTTTTGTTGTTTTAATTCAATGTATAAAATTACTTGTTATTTTGAATTACATTAAATTCTTTTTTTTTGTTAAATTTATAAAAAAAAAAGTTAAACTTCCGGTCAAACCGGATATTAAAGTTTTATTTTTACAAAGAAAATTTGCTAAAAAAAAACATAAACTAAAAAAAAAATTCTAAATAGCTAATAATTTCTAAATTTTGTTTTTCATAAACTATATTTATTTTTTTGTTAAAATTAACATAATTTTTTTTTTTGAAATATATATTCGGCCGAAATATAAAAAGTCCTGAAATATTTTATAAGTATAAAAAAAAAATTGTATTATGGTTTATTTTTAATTAACCTTTAATTTTTTTTGTAAAATTAATTTTTTTATTAATAAATAATGCTAATTTTTGTTTTCCAGTAAATTTTGTGAAAATGTTTTTGTGCTAAGAAAATCAGAAGGTTGAGTATGTAAGTATGATGTGAGGAGAGATACTTAGTAGGGATGTTTGACAACAAATTAGGCAGACTTCAAGCATCGCAGGATGTTTCTAATGAAACATATCGTGGGTGGGCAGCCTATGGGTTAATTATACCAAACCCTTAGCCTAACGAGTGATAGGAAACTAAAGAAAAATTAAGTATAGTGTCCGTCTGTCTATTTCCGGTTCACATTTCCGTTTTGTGATATTTTTTTTTGTTTTGGTCTGTTTCGTTTTTTTTTGATGGCATGATTTAAATTTTTAAATGTAACGGTCGTGAGTGAAAAGAATCCCCCCAAATCCGTCGAGTTTAAGCCGGCGACATATTCGTGCCAACCTCAAACTCAGATCTTGTCCGTTACACTTTTTGGAATTAAACAACTGGCTTTTAATGATGTCAAAGCGAATTTTAAAAAGTAAGTGTCTCTTCACAATACAGCAGAAAACAGCAGACAGCAAAATTTTTACATGTATTTTGTTGTTGGCGCAACAACAAAATACATACACCCAAAAAATTTCCCAGTTACTAGCTACTATTTTTTTAACTGAGTCCCAATTATTCAAATTGGTTGACAATAACTAATATTTTTAAATATAGAAAACAACTATTGTCCAGTCAACGAGAACCAACCTTTACGTTATTTTTCATTGTTATTTATAATCATTTCAAAGTAAAAAAATAAACAAGTAGAAAAGTTAAATTCGACTTGGCCGAATCTATGAATACCCTCCGCAATGCCCTTTTTAAGTGATAGTAAATTTTCTAACATGAAAAAAATAAAATTTTTGATTAGAAATACTTTATTTTGTGTAAAAAACTTTTTTTTAGCAATTTTTGAAAAAAAAAAAAATAGTTTACTCATTTTTTTTTTGAGTGTAAAATTTTTTTTGAGTGTAAATTTTTTTTCGGGTTTACTTTTTTTTGTTTTGGTATAAAAATATTTTTGAGTGACAAAAATACGTTGCAAAATATTTTTGTGACTTACCAATGTTTTTAAAACAGGTTTAACGGGTTTTCAACACGTGAATTTAAGGTGAAGCTAATCTGAAATTCACGGTTTTGCTAATAACTTTTGAACCACAGGACCGATTTGGCTGAAATTCAATTTGAAGTAGGCTCGAGGAACGACAAATATATATGCCCAGCTTCAGCATCCTCAGAATTGCCTTTCGAAAGTTATAGTGTTTTTTATCTCGAAAATTCACGAAAAACCCTTGCCGAAATTCAGTCTTTTGCTCATAACTTTTGAACCACTGGACCGATTTCGCTGGATTGCAATACCAACCTGACCAGGTAAATGTCCAACATATATGCCAAACTTCAGGAGCCTCCGTAAAGTCTTTCAAAAGTTAGCGTGTTTTCAACAGACTGACAGACAGACAGACGGACGGACGGACATCGCTAGATCGTCTTAAAATCGATCGAGGATCATGAATATATATACTTTATGGGGTCCTAGACCAATATTTCGAGGTGTTACAAACGGAATGACAAACTTATATATACCCTCTATCACTAGAGTGGAGGGTATAATAAACACCAACACTGATTATTTTTATTTCGTATTCCCTTTATTTGATTTTATCTTAACATTTTATTTTCACTTGGACATCATACATATTTTTTTCTGGTACTGCGCAATAACTCCCAAATGAAATAACTCCCAAAAAAAATGAATCAACTCCCAAAAATTTTACATACGATTTGGGACTTATTTCATTATGAAATTAGTCCCAGTGTAGTGGGACTTATTGCACAAATTTTGTTGGGATTTATTTCATTATGAAATAACTTCCAAATGAAAAAAACCCCAACAAAAAATAGATTGGGAGTTATTTCATTTCTTGTTAAGCATTGGGATTTATTTCATCAATGGTGGGACTTATTTCATTTTAATTGAAAACAATATACACCTCTGCGCAATTGTTTTTTTTTTTTGCTTAAAATTTTTTCTGCGTAGCCGGCCTTCGGCCGGGCTTAGGGATTACAAAATCCATGCATTAAACCCACCCTCTCCGCAAAGTAAAGTTTTCTAGGGTAGCAGGCCTTTACGCTATCAAATTTGTTATGCCTCAAAAAGGCCTGATAACCAAAATAGCTTTGGTTTGCAGAGGGTGGGTTTAATGCATGGAGTATGTAATCCCTAAAGCCCGGCCGAAGGCCGGCTACGCAGAAAACATTTATTACAAAAAAACAATGGGAACTTATTTCATTTTCTTTGGCACTTATTTCATTGGGAGTTCTTTCATTTTTTTTGGGAGTTATTATTTTGATTTTAAATAACTCCCTAATATTGGGACATATTTAATTTTTTCTTTGGGAGTTATTTCATTTTTTAATGTGTGGAGTTAATTAATTTTTCTTGGAACTTATTTCATTGGGAATTATTTCATTGGGAATTATTTCATTGGGAATTATTTCATTGGGACTTATTTCATTTGGGAGTTATTGCGCAGTACCTTTTTTCTTGTTTAATTTTTGAATAGAGCATCGCCTTTTGACTTTTTTCCCATTCCATGTTTTTCTTGGTCTCTGCCTGAAAATATTGATAAAATTTAGCTTATTTTTGTAAAATATTTCGCTTAATCAAATATACCAGTCTTACCTTACCAAAACAAAATATTTTAAACTCCAAATTTTCCAATATTTATTTATTTGTTTATTTTTTTGGTTTGTATTTATTTTTTTTTAATAATTTTGACAAAATGAAATAAATTGAAACACAGGGCAACTAAAACTCTGTTATAATTTACTGAAATCCCAGTTATTTATTACCATTGTAAAACTATATTATTGTGCCATGGTTAAAACCCAATTCTGTTCAAACAAAGACTATCAATACTTAAAGATATGTGAAGTCTCCCTTCTTCTGTTAAACCCTCTCTTAAATTCCCTTTGCTAAGTCTGCCATAGAACTGGACGTTTGATCAAACCAAAAAAAATCCCTTAAGTTCGATATAAACAAAAAAAAGTGTTGCAATTTGGCGATTTTCAGACTAAAGCTAGCGTTTTTTTTCATCTAGCTGTAAAAAAAGTTTTTTTTTGTGGATTATCGGGAAATCCAATGACAATGTCAATAAACATCAAAGAAGATAAAAATAACATCAATGCTAATTACACCATAGCTTTAACTTAGTTTTACTCCAACTGTGATCCTAGCTATAAGAATAATTCAACTGTGATATTTTAATTTTTCGTGATTTATTTTTGCATTTATTTTTTATTAATTAAATCTGTTTTGTGTCGTTCATTAAATGTCGTATAAAACCTGTGATGTTAATTTTTTTAAAAGTGATGTAAATTTGACGAGAAGACTTATTGTAAGTGTAATTATTCTAATGCTAAGGTTATTGTTGTTGATATTTCTTAGTGGTTATTTTCTTTATATTTACATGGTTGCCAGATTTAATAAAAACTAATCCCTGATGAGGTCGGAAAATACCGACGAAACGTAGGAATACGGAAAAAATGAAATAAAAGTCTTTTATTTACGTTTAGAAAATTAATGACCTTGAAAGCCTGATTAGAACAATTCTAAAAATAACACAAAATCCAATGACTTTTTATTTGCTGAGAATTTGTTTTAAACACTTTTAAAGGTATTTCTTAAATAATATTACCATAATAATTATAAATTGATACATTTTTTTAAAATTTATTAAGCGCTTTTTCGATATAAAAAGTTAGCATTATTTGTCAAACCAACAATGTTAATTTAACATTATCGTATTTTCCTCGTCTAACAGTTTTCGTACTTTCTGTTATCAAGTTCCAAAATTTTAAGAGTGGGAGACAAAGAGCTTGGTTCAAATAACTAATGTAGTAATAAATCAATTTTGATAGTGATTCTTTTATTTAAGTTAATAATGACAAATAAAGATTTTATAAAAAAATTTCATACAAAAATAGATTTTTTGAAATTTTTGATAGTGATTCCAAGATTTCGTCTATTTTGCTCTATCTCTTTTATTTGAATAAATAATGACAAATAAAGATTTTATAAAAAATTTCATACAAAAATAGATTTTTTGAAAATTTTGATAGTGATTCTTTTATTTAAGTTAATAATGACAAATAAAGATTTTATAAAAAAATTTCATACAAAAATAGATTTTTTGAAATTTTTAATAGTGATCCTCAGATTTCGTCTATTTTGCTCTATCTCTTATTTTTAAGAAATAATGTCAAATAAAGATTTTGGCCTCTGTTCTGTCTTTCACAACTTTTTAATTCACATGAAAATTTCCTAATCACATGAAATCAAGTTTAGTGTTTTGTTGATCACGTTTTCATTCGAAGTTGAAATCGAATAATTAAAATTTAAAAAATTATAAGGAAAAAAGTGTAATCGTTTTATTTTCACCAAATTTTATTTATGTGAAACAAAACGAAAAAGAAATTCAGATGTGAAATCTAGAACACCAAAAAAATTCGGAAATTTTCATTTTCGCATTTTTTATGTGAATTAATTTTTTTTGGAACAGCGGCCTTTATAAAAAATGTTATACATTTATTTTTTTTTTAATTTTTTAGTGATCCCCAGATTTCGTCTATTTTGCTCCTTCTCTTTTTTTAAAGAAATAATGGCAAAAAAAGATTTTTCAAAAAAATTTATAGTGATCCCCAGATATCGTCTATTTCGGCTATCTCTTTTTTTAAAGGAGATAATGGCAAATAACGATTTTATAAAATATTTCATACAAACAATTTTTTTTCTAATTTTTTCAAAAAAATTAAAATGAGTTTCAATCACTAAAAAAATTCGGAAATTTTCATTTTCGCATTTTTTATGTGAATTATTTTTTTTTGGAACAGCGGCCTTTATAAAAAATGTTATACATTTATTTTTTTTTTAATTTTTTAGTGATCCCCAGATTTCGTCTATTTTGCTCCTTCTCTTTTTTTAAAGAAATAATGGCAAAAAAAGATTTTTCAAAAAAATTTATAGTGATCCCCAGATATCGTCTATTTCGGCTATCTCTTTTTTTAAATAATGGCAAATAAAGATTTTATAAAATATTTCATACAAACAATTTTTGTTTCTAATTTTTTCAAAAAAAAATAAGGAACAACTCTATTTGGCTGGCATTGCTCCAAATTTATTTATTTATTTTTTTTAAGTAGCCTTTTTTAAGGAGAATCCAACAAAAAAAAAATCAAGTATCGGCGAGAAATATTTCGCGAGATATATCGCTATAAAGTTAAAAGCGAAATCGCTTATATCTCGGCTTGTAATAGTCTGATCGGAATAAATAGGGTATCGTTGGAAAGGTAATTTTAATACCCATTAAACTTTCCAAACATCATTAAAATCGGTTAACCCGTTGCGAGCCAAATCAAGTTTTTCTAAAAAAAGAAAAATTTTAAATTTTAAAATGTGTATATCTAAAAACAACGCATATATAGTACCATAGTTTTTTTACATAATATTAAAGCCAAGGAAATAAACTTTAATTTAAAACCAGTCTCGACCCCGTAGCTCTTCTAGGAACAAAGTTATTAAGGTTCAAAGTTAGGAAGATTTTTATGTGAAATTTTTTTTTTGTCTTAAAAGTTTTTCTGCGTAGCCGGCCTTCGGCCGGGCTTAGGGATTACAAACTCCATGCATTAAACCCACCCTCTCCGCAACATAAAGGGATTATGACCGAAATTGTTTTGGACTTAGTCCCCATAATATGAGTGGGGTTTATGACCGGTTAAAATCAGTGATAAATTCGCTACTTTATGGAGGGCTCACTCTCTTTGCAAAATGAAGTTTTTTTTGGTTAATATTATAAAGAATTTATTGTATGTATTGCAATTAAATAAAAATAAAATAAATTAACATACATTAAAAAAATAATACACCATAAAAAAAAACCCCGCTTAACTTTGAACCTTAATAACTTCGTTCCTAGAAGAGCTACGGGGTCGAGACTGGTTCCAAATGAAAGCTTATTTTCTTGGCTTTATTACTATGTAAAAAAACTATGGTACTATATATGTGTTGTTTTTAGATACATACATTTTAAATTTTTTAAGGTTTTTTTTTTTTGAAAAACTTGATTTGGCTCAGAACGGGTTAACCGATTTTAATGAAATATAGATAGTTTAATAGGTATTAAAACTACCTTTCCAACGATACCCTATTTATTCCGATCGGACCATTACAAAGGGAGATATAAGCGATTTCGCTTTTAACTTTAAAGCTATATATCTCGCGAAATATTTCTCGCCGATCCTTGATTTTTTTTTTGTTGGAATCTGCTTGATGAGATCTATCAATGGTATTAGTTTTAAGACGTTTGGAAAAATGCCAGTAAAGTAGAGTATAGCCAAAAATAAAATGAGTTTCAATCACTAAAATGATTATATCAATTACAATTTTAATTAATTTTGCACCTATCACGAAAGTGGTAGTATTAATTACTAAAATTTGTAAAAGTTTAATAAGGACAAATTGCATTTATTCTCATTCACGGAATGAACTTTTTAAAATTTTTAATTAAAATTTTTTTCCCTAAAATTTTTTTAAGATTCTAAAATTTTTTTTCCTAAAAATTCTCCGATTCTTAAAAATTTTTCCTCGAAAGTAAAATCCTTAGATTCTGAGACATTTTCCGCATAGAAAATTTTCTCAGATTTTGAGACATTTTTACGAATTAATAGAACAGGTGTCAGAGATATTTTTTTCTAATAGAAAAATTTTAGATTCTGAGACATTTTTGTATACTTTGATTCTGGCACATTTCTGTAGCTAGAAAATTTTCAAATTCTCTTTTTTTTTAAAAAATAGTACTCAAATCTTTATTTTAATATTTATAAAAACTTAAAAAAGGTCATTTCATGGAAATTTAACTTTTTTGTATAATATAAGTTGACACCATAAATAATGCAAATTTCTTGCTAAATTAAAATTTTTAACATAAAATAAACATTTCCTTTGTTTTTATTTTTATTGGATATAATGATGATGAGAATGGTAGAGGAGTTTGTTGGTGGTCGCGGTATGTTCCCACTTGTGTGTATGAAATAGTAATAAGTGGTTAACAAAGCTAACATCTTGTCAAAAAATGTTATTTAAACTTAAGTTATTATTTACATCTACTTTGTGCCCACTTAATTATTTTATATTAATATTTCCAAACTAATCTCACACCACAAGTTGCCGTAACACACACATTAGTTATAAAGCTGCATGAGAATCTAAGTTATTCCTTGGAAGCCATGTGACCCATCAAATTACTTGAGAATTTTTCAATTTTCTTAACATCGGGCATATTTTCTGCTTTATATTGTATGCACTATTAAAATAAATAGAATTAAAAATCAATTTCAATGATATTTAAGTTCCAGTTTCCTAATAATTGCTGAATACTCACCTTAACATTGTCGGTCATTTTCATTAGTATGTGTCCCTTGGTGTGCACATATTTCATGGTATACCGGCATGCTATGGGATTGGCCATGTACATATTTTCCGCAGCAATTTCGAAATCTTCCCAACTTTTAACAAATACCATATTTAATTCAAGTTGTTTTTTTATTATTTTATAGATAAAAAACAAAAAATTATTTTGCAAGTTAAATTTCTACTTTTTTTTTGTCGTGTTGTTTACTTTGACATTTCGTTTTGTGCTGGCATTCTCTGACGTGACAAATATTTGACAGCTAAGTTGGGTTGGTGCCATCTAGATGTGAGTTTTGTGTAGTTATTTTCTCCACCGGAAGTGGAATAACTGTCATTCAATATTTTATTCAGAGCCGGACAGTGTGATATTCGTGCGCATTTGGCCCAAATGATTTGGGTCAGAAAAAAAATATTCGATAAGTTTTTTTTAGGTGCATATTTAATTGAGACACTCTGGAGAATAGAAATCAGCTTCCGTTACGTCACTGTCACTCTTAGTTTGGCTGGGGCACAAGTCCAAAGTCTAGAGTTTTTCAGATTTTTTTTAATTTATTGTTTTTTTTGTAAAGGACATTTTTTAAAAAATTCATCTTGTAGAGCAATCCATCCAAATTTTTTGCAAAATGTTCTCAAGATATGTTATTTTATTATTCTGTTTTGTTTATATCAAAAAAAGTAACCCAAACAAAAGTTATATTGAGTTAAAGTTAGTGTTTATAAACCGGTTAACCGAAAAAACGGTTTTTTTCCCAAAATTTCGGTTTTTTTGCAAACCGGTTAACCGGAATTAAAAATTTTCGGTGCACCGAAAACCGGTTTTTTTCTGTCGGTTTCTTTAAATACATGCAAAACGGATTATTTTTGCAATTATTAAGGGTTTTTACTTATTTTTTATGACATTTTCAAAATTTCGTTAAAAAAAACCTTGAAAATCCATAAGAAAGAAAGTCTAAAATATTTTTTATCTACAAGAAACAATTTTCCAAAAAAGGAATTTTATTCCGAATCTGGTAAATATTAAAAATTCACATTGTTGTACACTCAGAAAATTATGTAAGTTACTACATGTTAGTTGTTTGTATATTTTACAGTACTTAGTTATTTTCAACTAAAAAGTCAGTTGTTTTTGTATGAAAAATGTCAAACAACTATTTCTGTTAGTTATTTTAAGTAGTTTTTTTGAATAACTAACAAAAAAGTACTGTGATGTAGTAACAGTTATTTAAAGTAGTTAATTTTATTTTTTTATCTCTGAAAAATTTTCAAAGTTTTTTTTCCAAAAAATAAAAATTAATTTTCGTTTTTTTTTTTTTATTTTTCACAACAAAAAAAACTTTAAAAAAATTTGGTCTTCATTTTTTTCTGAAAATTTTTGTGAAAAAAAAAAATATTTATAGATTTTTTTATTTTTACTACATTTTAGTTGTTTTGACTACAAATGTTAGTAGTTTTTACTACATAAGTCAGTTATTTTTTGTCAGTTAAAATAACTAACATTGTTAGTTGATTTAACTGAAAAAGTAGTTGACCCCAAAACAACTTACAAAGTAGTTATTTTAACTGACATTTTCAGTTGATTTTACTAACATAATTTTTTGAGTGTAAGCAAGTTTTGGGCACTTTCATTGAAAACTTTATAAGTGACTGTTAACCAGATAGTAAAATTCCTGTTAATGGAGAGAATGCCAATAAAAGAACATCGAAATAAAATACGGTACTGCAATTTACAACGAAGTGACGTATTTTTTAAATAAAACCAATAAAAGTTAAATTAAAGCCCCGGAGAATATGGGAAAATAAAAGCACCGTTTTTAAATACCGCTATTTTGAAAAGTTATAAGTTTGCCAACTTTGCTGAAAGAAACAAATATGTTAACTTAAGTTATATATTCGCTTTTGTATTTAATAAAATTTAGCTGTTTTAAAGTATTTTTTGGGTTTGTCAGTTAAAGAAAAAAAAACGGTTAACCGGTTTTTTCATTTCGGTTTAACCGAGAAAACCGGTTAACCGAAAAAGCTGATTTTCGGTTAACCGAGAAACCGGTTTTCCAAAATGTCGGTTTTTTATAAACACTAGTTAAGGTCCGTGTTTTCTTAAAAATATATTTGAAAATCCACTTAAGTAATGGACTGCAACTTCTGCTGATAAAGATGGATAATGCAAAACGCTATTGTGGGTTATACTTAACCTGACCAACCATCCCGCTTTTGGCGGGATTATCCCGCTTTTTGATGTCTCATCCCACCTTGAATTTCAATCCCGCTATTTAAACAAAAGTCCCGCTTCATCCCGCTTTATCCCGCTTTTTGGCTTTTGGAATAGCAAAGTACAATTTTAAGGTTATTTTAATAATATTTTGAGAAATATATTTTTGAGCATATTAACTATTTCTTTCTTTGTTTACTCAAAAAAACTGTTCACAAGAGAACCCTACTGGACTGATTTAAATAAAAAATAAATTAAAATTAAATTTTTACATAAAATTTGTTCATTGTGATACTTCGAATATTCCGAAAAAAACTTTCAATAAAAAAGTATTAAACTTAAATACATTTTTCTTAATTCTCAGATTTTTAGAACTTTTTTGTATACAGAAATCCTTAGATGCTGAAACATTTTTCATAAAAGAAATATTTCAGATTCTAACAAATTTTCGGTTTCTAAAAAATTCTTCCTAAAAAAAAATCTGTTACCCTTTTCTTTCTTTTTGATAAAAATTGATTAGATCTGGTGTGATTTGTAAAAATCTAATGATTTCATTTGTATCTGATAAAATATACTAGATACGAAATTTTTACGAACTGATCCGTAATTGAATCTGATCAGATCCTGAAATTGTGGAAAAATGTCGGATCAAAAAGACCTGATCAGATAAAATTATATTGCTTAGATCCAAACAGATTAAATCAGATCTAATCGATTATTTCAAGGGGCATTTTTCGATAGAAAATATTTGAGAAGGGAAATTTTTAAAGTTCTAATGTTTTCTAAGATAATTTCATATAGAAAAATTATTAGGTTTTAAGACATTTTTCTAAAGAAAAACACTCAGAAAATTATGTAAGTTACTACATGTAAGTTGTTTGTATATTTTACAGTAGTTAGTTGTTTTCAACTACAAAGTCAGTTGTTTTTGCATGAAAAATATCAAACAACTATTTCTGTTAGTTATTTTAAGTCGTTTTTTTTGAATAACTAACAAAAAAGTGCTGTAATGTAGTAACAGTTATTTAAAGTAGTAAATTTATTTTTTTTATCTCTCAAAAATTTTCAAAGTTTTTTTCCACAAAATAAAAATAAATTTTCGTTTTTTTTTATATTTCACAACTTTTTTTAAAAAAAAAAAAAAAAAACTTGGAAAAAATTTTGTCCTCAATTTTTTTTCTGAAAAACTAAAACAAAAAAAAATCCAAAAATAAAAATAAATTTTCTTTTTTTTTTATTTTTCACAACTTTTTCAAAAAAAAAAAACTTGGAAAAAATTTGGTCTTAAATTTTTTTTTTGAAAATAAAAAAAAAAAAATAAAAATATTAAATTGATTATTTTATTTTTACTACATATTAGTCGTTTTGACTACAAATGTAAGTACACGCAAAAAAAAAATCTGTGTCAGATTGAGCAATCCTACTTGGTAAATTTTTTTTCATACCAAAAAAAAATTTTTACCAAATTTTTGCTAAAATTCTGCTTGTCGATGTTAAAGTAACATAATTAGTTTTTTATGTAAAATAACCAAGTAGCTTGCACAATAACGCAAATTACTTGCACAAAAATTTATCGAAAGAAAACAACAAAAAATAAAAAACAAATACAGACCGCCATATTCATTTTGTATTTTTGTGTGCGTGCTTCGTTTATTTTTTTGTGTTATAAAAACGTAAAAAGGAAATTGATAAATAAAATTAAAATTATTTAATAAATAAAAATAAATAATTAGTTTTTTAAAAGATAAATAAATATAAGATAAAAAAATGCTAAAGTTAAGTTTGCTGTCATAACTTAAAACACCATTCATTTATCAAAACCAATGGAGTCCCAGACGTTTGTTTCAATGAATTACAAATGGAATGATAAAGTGAGTATACCCCTATTCCGAAGACACCAATAAGGTTTAATAGATTTTTAGTTAAAAATTAGTGTTTGGTAATAATTTTCTATTTTTACAGGGTACTGCTAAATAAATTTTTGAAGCTATGGCGAATCCTTCGCTACAATAAAGAGCGTGGGCACCAGTCCTCCCTTTAGCTATAAAATTAAAACCTAAAAACTCATTTATATAGCAAAGCCAATGGAGTCCAGACCTATTTTGATGAGTTACAAATGGAATCACAAAGTAAGGGTTCGTTCCTCCTAACCAAAAGACCAACGGGGTTTACTAGTTTTCTAAATTAAAAATTTATGTTTTGTAATAATTTTCTATTTTTACAGGATGCTTTTAAATAAATTCGTGAAGCTATAGCGGATCCTTTACTTCAAGAAAAAGCGTAGGCAGCAGTCACTGAAGAAAATTGTACACAAAGGGTCAGTTGGTCGGTGGTAAATAAAATCCTACACAACATTTATTATATTTATATGGATTTATTCTGTGAAAATTTTAAATTCAACAAATATACAAATTTTTACAAAAATTTTTTAGAAAATTTATTTTTGCATAAATGTGGTAATTTTTAGCATTATTTTTAGTCACCTTTTCTAATAATTTTGGTATATTTCACCATATTTCTTTTGGTATATTTTACCAAGTTTTTTCTTAAATAGCATTAGCGTTTTCTTAAAAATTTTTTACATAAGTGTTTTGGCTAAATTACGAAAACTACTTCGTCGGTTGTAGTTTTAGCATATTTTTGGTAAAATTATGCCAGATTTTTGCTCACTTCGACACAAGTTTTTTTTTGCGTGAGTGATGCGCGCGTAGCACGAAATTTTCGTGATCGTGAGTGAAATTTATTTTTACTCATGTGATCGTGAGTGCGCGTGATTAGAAAAAATAATTTCGTGCGTGAGTAATTTTTGTTTCGTGAGTTTGCGTGATTGTTTTGTGCTGTTTGGGACAGAAAACCAGTAAAAAAATAAAAAATATCGTTATTTATAGGATATTTTCTACAAAATTGTGATTTAAATAAATTTTTATTATTGCTTTAAGGAAAATCAATACTTTTTGTGCAAGAAATCGAAAAAAGGTTAATAAATATTTTTTAATTTTAATTTCGTGAGTCTCCGTGAGCCTGATTATTTTGTGAGCGTGAGAAAAATTTTAGTGACTCACGTGAGCGTGCGTGAACGTGAGCAGAAAAAATAATTTCGTGCGTGAGCAATATTTTTATTTCGTGAGCGTGCGTGAGTCAAAATTCACTCACGCGCCCATCTCTACTCTGGAGCGTAGAAAAGATTAGAAGGTACGCAGTGTTGTATATGATGTATTTTCCAATATGGTGACAAAATGCTTGTTCCTTCTCATCTCACACGTATTTAATATCAAATTATATTCTTTGGTTATAAAAAATGGAATGTCTTTCATTTAGTTAAATTTATTATTTAATTTGCTTTATTCAACTTTTTTTTAGAGATAATTCGCACTATTGATACACACAAAAAAAATTAAAAAAATTGTGTCAGTTTTTTTGGTTTAATTACAACCTATAAAGTGGTTTTAGATAACTTACCAAAGTTTTTGCTCTTAAAAAACTTAGGTAAATTATCCAAAACCACTTTATAGGTTGTATTATCCCCAAAACGTACACAATTTTTTATATTTTTTTTGTGTGTAGTTTAAAAACTTTTTTCTCTTTTGTTGTTTGCTTTGTTGTTGTTCTCCTTTATGTTGCATTGTTTTTATTAAACGTCAAAAGTTACATAATGTGCTGTCACTAATACTTATTCAAGCGAAATACGACTCTGTTTCACTTCTATTTTTTTCTATGCTCTGGAGAATAGAAATCAGTCACGACCCGCCGAATTTTACCAGCGTATTCCTTGGCTCATTTCATGAAAATATATCCATTACGACCATCCCCCAAAAATGCAAGTGTGCGAAATGGCAGCGGTTTGAAAATTTTCGGATAGGTGGTTGGAGGGTAGTAGGGTAAAATTGATAACTTCTGAACCTTGGGTCCGATTTTTTTGTTTTTGGGCTTGTTGGAATGTTCATTAGGAGACCTTTCAGAATCAATAACAATGGTCATAACTTTGGAACGGTAAGACCTCTGGGCTTCTTTTAGGGCATTTTGGAAAGGTAAGACGTAGGGCTATCTTTTAAGAGAATAAAAAACATAAGTTACCTGCCATCTGGCTGAGCAAATTGAGGTTATGTGCAAATTCGTTTGTCTTCTTTTTCAAATTTTATTTTTAAAAGCTCTGTATCTCAACGATTTCACTATATTTTAATTTTTTTGTTATTGATTCTGAAAAGTCTCCTAATGAACATTCCAACAATCCCAAAAACAAAAAAATCGGACACAAGGTTCAGAAGTTATCAATTTTACCCTACTACCCTCCAACCACCTATCCGAAAATTTTAGAAGTTATCAATTTTACCCTACTACCCTCCAACCACCAATCCGAAAATTTTCAAACCGCTGCCATTTCGCTCACTTGCATTTTTGGGGGATGATCGTAATGGATATATTTTCATGACTGAATCGCCCTGTATGTTATAACTTTTGCCCTAAAGTGCCCTTGATGTGTCAAATCAAGGTTAAAGTTAAGGTTAAAAACAAAAATATTAAAATAAATTGGAAAATTTGTTTAAATGTTGTACAATTAGATTGGTTTACACAACATAGTTTTTATTTCTCTGGCGTTCTTTTGAAAGATACATGCCAGGTCCACACTGCAATGTGCACAGAATAAATTTTTCGCCATTTCGCGGTGAAACTTTTCGCCTCTGAAGAATGGATAAAAAAATCATTTTTAATGTGATTTTAGTTTGTTTTAAAAAATATTCAAATATCGAATAGGCATATATAATGAACTTTCTTCTGTTTTTTCATAATTCAATTTTTATTGGTTATTTTTTTTCGTATTATTGTTAGTATTAAAATAAATTTCCTGAGGGCAAACAAGTCTCAATTGCCGGTTTTTTTTAATGTAGGGTGGATTGTTTGTATGCAAATAAACAATTCATCTTAAAAATATGTACAAGTTAGTAACATTTAATGATAAACTGAATTTTTATTCAAAAGTTTCATTTAAATGGCTAATTTTAATCTGACACACATTAAGTGTGTGGCAATCGAAGGAGTGCTGATTATGGAAGGATGGCGTCTTCCGAAAGCTGTCGACATCTCCACTTAGCCTGTGTTGTCACTTGATTTTTTTCACATTTTCTCATTGTACAACATTGTTGTAACAACAATTATTATTTCTCAGAAATAATTAATATGTACTCAAACCGAACTAAATAAAAATTCAGTTATAAAATATACAGTCCAACAATATATAAACACAATTATTACATTTAATGATAAAACCATAGTTTCTAAATCGTAAATAGCTTGATTTTTTTGGACTCTCTGTAATATGTTGCTCAAAATGCTGGTCGTGAATTCAGATTTTTGGATTTAACAATATTGTTGTAAAGCACGTCACATGTTCGTTGATATAAAGTATAATTTTCGAGAAAATCTTTATTATTTTAACTTTGTTTTTTTTTTTGGTTAGTTAATCGAATTTACCTCCGGGTTTTAAGAAGGGTATTGACAGTACATCCTTGAAACAACATCCAAAAAATTCTCAAAGTATCTTGTTTCCAAAATTGTACCAAACGTTTAAATAGGTCTATCCGTTCAAGAGTTATAATTAAAAAACTGCGCGACTTTTCCATGCAAAGGTAACACTGTGAGAAGTGTTGCCAGAAAATATTTGGCTATTGTCCCCAATTTGAAAAATGAAATCCCCAAAAATACCCTAAAAATTATATAAAATCCCCAAAAAAATTTAATGAATATTCAAATATAAACTCTCTTTTAATTAAAAAAATAATGTTTATTAAACAATATTTTTATATTAATTTTAAGGTTAGACCTCTTTATGATATTTAAATATTAAATTTTAAATTTAAAAGTTGTATTAAATCGCCTTCTCGAGATATGGGTATTAAATCGCCTTCTCGAGATATGTGTATTGTGAATCAAGCCCCCAAATCCAAGAATTCTGTTGAGATTAAAAAAGTGTAAATTTTGTTTTTTTATTCCTCTTCCCTACAAAATTAAATAACTTTTGAAAAAATATCCGGCCTCGATGAGATCAGGAATACCATCAGAACATTGTAAGGAAGTTGAAAATGTATTTTTTTGGTTTTATCCTTATAACTTTTCGAATTTAAAAAAAAAGAAAAAAATACTGTTCAAATCAGATATTTGCTTTTGCAAATATTTCTGGATATACTCAACGAAATTTGGATTTTAACCCCACGTTCTCTTTATTTGAGTATCTAAAGGATTTTTTTTCACAATTCGAATAGTTAAGGATAAAACTAAAAAGGACATTTTGAACTTCCTTACATGTCCTGATGGTATCGAGACTGGATTTCTTGCAAAAAACAGGTAATTTCATTGGGGGGGGGGGGGGGGGGGGGATTGGGAATATAATTTTAACACACACTTTTCCAATATCTGGTTTAAACTGGAAATTTCGTGCAGAATTTGTATATTTATTGCCAAAAGGACGTTGTCAACTTCCCTGACATTACCTGATGGTATCCATGATCGTATCGAGCCCGGATTTCGTGGATATGTTAGGATTTTTTATAAGAAATTTGAAAAAAATAGATTCCTTTAACATACACTTTTCCAATATTAAAAGAATTGTTAGTTTTGAAGGCTTGGTCCACAAAATAATAAAATGGCTATATCTCGAGAAGGCTATTTGGTAAAATTTTTCTGATGACAGATTCGTGCTAGGAGGTAATACTCCAAAAGTTTCTATTCGGTTGTCAAATAATTTCTTAAACGACCCACAAAAATACTAAAAGTCAATCAATACAGTTGGAGACACCAGTACCCATTTTTTGGCCTCCAATACTTTAGACCCCCAATTTTTTTGTGAACAAAGAAATATTTTTTATTTTGATATCTCATTACTTTGCACTTTAGTAGATGTTCTAAAATAAGTAAACAAAATATTTTTTTATTGTTTACAAAAATTAGCGAAATCCCCAAATCCCTCCCCTGGAAATCTTGTCCACAAACCAAACTCGAAATCCCCACTTTGGGGACAAATCCACTTATCTGGCAACACTTCTAGTGATCCCCAAATTTCATTTATTTTGCTCTATCTCTTATATTTAAGTTAAAAATGGCAAATAAAAATTTTATAATAAATTTCATACAAAAATATATTTTTTTAATTTTTTTTTTAGTGATCCCCAAATTTCTTCTATTTTGCTCTATCTCTTATATTTAAGGAAATAATGGCAAATAAAGATTTTATAAAAAACTTCATACAAAAACATCTTGTAATTTTTTTAGTGATCCCCAAATTTCGTATATTTTGCTCTATTTTTAAGGAAATAATGGCAAATAAAAATTTTATAAAAAATTTCATACAAAAATATATTTTTGGGATTTTTTTTTAGTGATCCCCAAATTTTGTCTATTTTGCTCTCTCTCTTATATTTACGGAAATAATGGCAAATAAAGCTTTTAAAAAAATTTCATACAAAAATAGATTTTTTGGAATTTTTTTTGTGATCCCAAAATTTCGTCTATTTTGCTCTATCTTTAATATTTAAGAAAATAATAGCAAATAAAGATTTTATAAAAAATTTCATACAAAAATAGATTTGTTGAAATTTTTTTAGTGATCCCGAAATTTCGTCTATTTAGCTCTATCTCTTATATTTAAGGAAATAATAGCAAATAAAGATTTTATAAAAAAAAATCATACAAAAATAGATTTTTTGAAATTTTTTTTAGTGATCCAAAAATTTCGTCTATTTTGCTATATCTCTTATATTTAAGGAAATAATGGCAAATAA
This sequence comes from Pegoplata infirma, assembly GCA_963921195.1. Lineage (NCBI taxonomy): Eukaryota > Metazoa > Arthropoda > Insecta > Diptera > Anthomyiidae > Pegoplata > Pegoplata infirma. The sequence goes on along the minus strand of OY992539.1, from coordinate 127,055,502 downwards.
AAATTTTATAAAAAATTTAATACAAAAATAGATTTTTTGGAATTTTTTTTAGTGATCCCAAAATTTCGTCTATTTTGCTTCATCTCTTATATTTAAGGAAATAAGGAATAAGGATTTTATAAAAAATTTCATACAAAAATAGTTTTTTTTTAATTTTTTTTAGTGATCCCAAAATTTCGTCTATTTTGCTCTCTTATATTTAAGGAAATAATGGCAAATAAAGATTTTATAAAAAATTTTATACAAAAATAGATTTTTTGAAATTTTTTTTTTGTGATCCCGAAATTTCGTCCATTTTACTCTATCTCTTATATTTAAGGAAATAATGGCAAAGAAAGATTTTATAAAAAATTTCATACAAAAATAGAATTTTTGGAATTTTTTTTAGTGATCCCAAAGTTTCGTCAATTTTGCTCTATCTCTTATATTTAAGGAAATAATGGCAAATCAAGATTTTATAAAAAATTTCATACTAAAATAGATTTTTTTTAATTTTTTTTAGTGAGCTATTTTGTCTATTTTGCTCAACTCTTATATTTAAGGAAATAATGGCAAATAAAGATTTTGGAAAAAATTTCATAAAATAGATTTTTTGAAATTTTTTTTAGTGATCCCGAAATTTCGTCTATTTTGCTCTATCTCTTATATTTAAGGAAATAATGGCAAATAAAGATTTTATAAAAAATTTCATACAAAAATAGATTTTTTGAAATTTTTTTAGTGATCCCAAAATTTCGTCTATTTTGCTCTATCTCTTTTATTCAAGGAAATAATGGCAAATCAAGATTTTATAAAAAATTTCATACAAAAATAGATTTTTTGGGATTTTTTTTAGTGATCCCAAAATTTCGTCTATTTTGCTCTATCTCTTATATTTAAGGAAATAATAGCAAATAAAGATTTTATAAAAAATTTCATACAAAAATAAATTTTTTTTAGTGATCCCAAAATTTTGTATATTTTGCCCAAAATTTCGTCTATTTTGCTCTATCTCTTATATTTAATGAAATAATAGCAAATAAAGATTTTATAAAAAATTTCATACATAAATAGATTTTTTGGAATTTTTTTTAGTGATCCCGAAATTTCGTCTATTTTGCTCTATCTCTTATATTTAAGGAAATAATAGCAAATAAAGATTTTATAAAAAAAATCATACAAAAATAGATTTTTTGAAATTTTTTTTAGTGATCCCAAAATTTCGTCTATTTTGCTATATCTCTTATATTTAAGGAAATAATGGCACATAAAAATTTTATAAAAAATTTCATACAAAAATAGATTTTTTGGAATTTTTTTTAGTGATCCCGAAATTTCGTCTATTTTGCTCTATCTCTTATATTTAAGGAAATAATGGCAAATCAAGATTTTATAAAAAGTTTCATACAAAAATAGATTTTTTGGAATTTTTTAGTGATTTTAGTGATCCCAAAATTTCGTCTATTTTGCTCTATCTTTAAGGAAATAATGGCAAATAAAGATTTTATAAAAAATTTCATACAAAAACAGATTTTTTGGAATTTTTTTTAGTGATCCCCAAATTTCGTCTATTTTGCTCTATCTCTTATATTTAAGGAAATAATAGCAAATAAAGATTTTATAAAAAATTTCATACACAAATGTATTTTTTTCCCGAAATTTCGTCTATTTTGCTCTATCTCTTATATTTAAGGAAATAATGGCAAATACAAAAATAGATTTGTTGAAATTTTTTTAGTGATCCCGAAATTTCGTCTATTTTGCTCTATCCCCTATATTTAAGGAAATAATAGCAAATAAAGATTTTATAAAAAAATCATACAAAAATAGATTTTTTGAAATTTTTTTTAGTGATCCCAAAATTTCGTCTATTTTGCTCTATCTCTTATATTTAAGGAAATAATAGCAAATAAAGATTTTATAAAAAATTTCATACACAAATATATTTTTTTGAAATATTTTTTTTGTGATCCCGAAATTTCGTTTTCATACAAAAATAGATTTTTTGAATTTTTTTTTTTTGGCGATCCCGAAATTTCGTCTATTTAGCTCTTTCTCTTATATTTAAGGAAATAATGGCAAATAAAAATTTTATAAAAAATTTCATACAAAAATAGATTTTTTGGGATTTTTTTTAGTGATCCCAAAATTTCGTCTATTTTGCTCTATCTCTTATATTTAAGGAAATAATGGCAAATCAAGATTTTATAAAAACTTTCATACAAAAAAAGATTTTTTGGAATTTTTAAAGATTTTATAAAAAAAAAAATCATACAAAAATAGATTTTTTGAAATTTTTTTTAGTGATCCCGAAATTTTGTCTATTTTGCTATATCTCTTATATTTAAGGAAATAATGGCAAATAAAGATTTTATAAAAAATTTCTTACAAAAATAGACTTTTTGGAATTTTTTTTAGTGATCCCGAAATTTTGTCTATTTTGCTCTATCTCTTATATTTAAGGAAATAATGGCAAATAAAGATTTTATAAAAAATTTCATACTAAAATAGATTTTTTTAAAATTTTTTTTAGTGATCCCGAAATTTCATCTATTTTGCTCTATATCTTATATTTAAGGAAATAATGGCAAATAAAGATTTTATAAAAAATTTCATACAAAAATAGATTTTTTGAAATTTTTTTCAGTGATCCCGAAATTTTGTCTATTTTGCTCTATCTCTTATACACTGAAAAAAATAGCTTCGTGAAATTAATGAAAATTGACTTAACCTTAATGAAAAATGACTCACGTTTTCAACCGAAGACAGGTTTCATTTGATTAATGAAACTGGTGTCATTAAAGTTCCTTTCAATGAAAACTTGCATATAAATAATGAAAATATTCGTAGAACTTGTTTGGAACGTTTTATGAAGTTTTTCATAAAATGTATGAAAATATCCATTGATTAAATGTGGAATAGTGGTTGGTAATGAGCGTATGATAATTGCTTTTTACAAGTAACTAGTTGCTAACTTTATTAAGGTTTTGATATGGGAATTACGATAAATTCATGTTGGTTAAAGTTATCAAAATTTCCATAGAAAGCCCCTAATCAAGTTAGGAACAAGTTACCTAAAAACAGCACGTTTCATACACCCATAAGTGAAAATTTGCATTAATAAGAATTTTGGTAAGTCACATGTAACCATCACTGTAACCGTCACTGAAATTTTATTTAGGGGCATGTCACAGACTCAATTCCGATCGGATTTGAAAAAAAGTTGTTAATCGTAAAACGCAAAACATTTTTTTTTCGAAATGAAATCACTTTCAAAAATCAAAGTGGAATTGAATTGCTAAAAGTGGTTTCATTTCGAAAAAAAGTATTTGCTTTGCGTTTTACGAGTGAACCAATTATTCCACTTCCGAACGGAATTGAGTCTGTGACATGACCCTTAATTGCACACTTATTATGGTTTTCACCTAGTTTTTACACACAACAAAATTTTACTCCAAACTTAAATTGGTCTGAATTGCCATATAAGGTAAACTATAAAAGACAAAAACGCGATGACTTTAAAAACACGTGCTGCCAAAACGTAGCAACAACGTAGCAATGGAACAACACAAATTACCCTACATTTCATCACAAAATTTTAATGACTTAAAAAACTATTTTTCCGTTGCAAATTATATTATATTTTATAAGAAACAGTCAAAAGAAACACTTATACGGAACTTTTCACTTGTAATTTCAATTAGATATAACTAGCATAACACACACACAAGTTTCAATAACAAAGCAAAAAAATATAAAATTATTTTATTTTATTTTATTAGAAAAAAGTTAACACACATGTAAAAATTACAATTAGACTAAACACACGTGGTGTAATAAAATGTCGTATGTTTTTGTTCTGTTTTCTTTCTCTTATTCGCAACGCAGAGTTGTATTTAGTTCTAAAAAATCTTATGATATTTTTTAATGAAATTATGAAATCTAATGAAACAAGTTTCATAAAATTTGTTCATAACATCCATGAAATTTCAATCAGCTTATGAATTCCTTCATTTAAGTAATGAAAACAAAATAATGAATCCGTTTCATTAATATCAGGAAGGTTATTTTTTTCAGTGTATTTAAGGAAATAATGGCAAAAAAAAATTTTATATAAAATTTCATACAAAAATAGATTTTGAAATATTTTTTAGTGATCCCGAAATTTCGGTTATTTTGCTCTATCTCTTATATTTAAGGAAATAATAGCAAATATAGATTTTATAAAAAATTCATACAAAAATAAAGTTTTTTAAAATTTGTTTAGTGATCCCGAAATTTCGTCTATTTTGCTCTATCTCTTATATTTAAGAAAATAATGGCAAATAAAGATTTTATAAAAATTTCATACTAAAATAGATTTTTTGAAAATTTTTTTTTGTGATCCCGAAATTTCGTCTATTTTGCTCTATCTCTTATATTTAAGGAAATAATGGCAAATAAAGATTTTATAAAAAATTTCATACTAAAATAGATTTTTTAAAATTTTTTTAGTGATCCCGAAATTTCGTCTATTTTGCTCTATCTCTTTATTTAAGGAAATAATGGCAAATAAAGATTTTATAAAAAATTTCATACTAAAATAGATTTTTTTAAAATTTTTTTTAGTGATCCCAAAATTTCGTCTATTTTGCTATATCTCTTATATTTAAGGAAATAATGGCAAATTAAAATTTTATAAAAAATTTCATACAAAAATAGATTTTTTGGAATTTTTTTTAGTGATCCCGAAATTTCGTCTATTTTGCTCTATTGATTGATTTTATAAAAAATTTCATACAAAAATAGATTTTTTGAAATTTTTTTTAGTGATCCCAAAATTTAGTCTATTTTGCTCTATCTCTAATATTTAAGGAAATAATAGCAAATAAAGATTTTATAAAAAATTTCATACAAAAATAGATTTTTTGAAATTTTTTTTTGTGAAATTTCGTCTATTTTGCTCTATCTCTTATATTTAAGGAAATAATGGCAAATAAAGATTTTATAAAACATTTTATACAAAAATAGATTTTTTGAAATTTTTTTTTGTGATCCCGAAATTTCGTCTATTTTGCTCTATCTCTTATATTTAAGGAAATAATAGCAAATAAAGATTTTATATAAAATTTCATACAAAAATAGATTTTTTGAAATTTTTTTTAGTGATCCCAAAATATTGTCTATTTTGCTCTATCTCTTTATTTAATGAAATAATAGCAAATAAAGATTTTATAAAAAAATCATACAAAAATAGATCTGTTGAAATTTTTTTAGTGATCCCGAAATTTCGTCTATTTTGCTCTATCTCTTATATTTAAGGAAATAATAGCAAATAAAGATTTTATAAAAAATTTCATACAAAAATAGTGATCCCAAAATTTCGTCTATTTTGCTCTATCTCTTTTATTTAAGGAAATAATAGCAAATAATGATTTTATAAAAAAAATCACCCAAAAATAGATTTTTTGAAATTTTTTTAGTGATCCCAAAATTTCGTCTATTTTGCTCTATCTCTAATATTTAAGGAAATAATAGCAAATAAAGATTTTATAAAAAATTTCATACAAAAATAGATTTTTTGAAATTTTTTTTTTTGTGATCCCGAAATTTCTTCTATTTTATATTCGTCTATAAAGATTTTATAAAAAATTTCATACAAAAATAGATTTTTTGAAATTTTTTTTAGTGATCCCAAAATTTCGTATATTTTGATCTATCTCTTTTATTTAAGGAAATAATAGCAAATAAAGATTTTATAAAAAAATCATACAAAAATAGATTTTTTGAAATTTTTTTTTTGTGATCCCGAAATTTCGTCTATTTTGCTCTATCTCTTATATTTAAGGAAATAATGACAAATAAAGATTTTATAAAAAATTTCATACTAAAATAGATTTTTTGAATTTTTTTTTGTGATCCCAAAATTTCGTCTATTTTGCTCTATCTCTAATATTTAAAGAAATAATAGCAAATAAAGATTTTATAAAAAATTTCATACAAAAATAGATTTTTTAAAATTTTTTTTGTGATCCCGAAATTTTGTCTATTTTGCTCTATCTCTTATATTTAAGGAAATAAAGATTTTATTAAAAATTTCCTACAAAAATAGATTTGTTAAAATTTTTAAGTGATCCCGAAATTTCGTCTATTTTGCTCTATCTCTAATATTTAAGGAAATAATAGCAAATAAAGATTTTATAAAAAATTTAATATAAAAATAGATTTTTTGAATCCCAAAATTTCGTCTATTTTGCTCTATCTCTTTTATTTAAGGAAATAATAGCAAATAAAGATTTTATAAAAAATCATACAAAAATAGATTTTTTCGTCTATTTTGCTCTATCTCTTTTATTTAAGGAAATAATGGCAAATAAAGATTTTATAAAAAAATCATACAAAAATAGATTTTTTTAAATTTTTTTTAGTGATCCCAAAATTTCGTCTATTTTGCTCTATCTCTTATATTTAAGGAAATAATGGCAAATAAAGATTTTCTAAAAAATTTCGTACAAAAAAAGATTTTTTGGAATTTTTTTTAGTGATCCCAAAATTTCGTCTATTTTGCTTTATCTCTTATATTTAAGGAAATAATGGCAAATAAAGATTTTATAAAAAATTTAATACAAAAATAGATTTTTTGATTTTTTTTTTGTGATCCCAAAATTTTGTCTATTTTGCTCTATCTCTTATATTTAAGGAAATAATGGCAAATAAAGATTTTATTAAAAATTTCATACAAAAATAGATTTTTTGAAATTTTTTTAGTGATCCCTATCTCTTATATTTAAGGAAATAATAGCAAAAAAAGATTTTATAAAACATTTCATACAAAAATAGATTTTTTGAAATTTTTTTTTGTGATCCCGAAATTTCGTCTATTTTGCTCTATCTCTTATATTTAAGGAAATAATAGCAAATAAAGATTTTATATAAAATTTCATACAAAAATAGATTTTTTGAATTTTTTTTTTAGAGATCCCAAAATTTTGTCTATTTTGCTCTATCCCTTATATTTAAGGAAAAAATGGCAAATAAAGATTTTATAAAACATTTCATACAAAAATAGATTTGTTGAAATTTTTTTTTTGTGATCCCGAAATTTCGTCTATTTTGCTTTATCTCTTATATTTATGGAAATAATAGCAAATAAAGATTTTATAAAAAATTTCATACAAAAATAGATTTTTTGAAATTTTTTTTAGTGATCCCAAAATTTCGTCTATTTTGCTCTATCTCTTATATTTAAGGAAATAATGGCAAATAAAGATTTTATATAAAATTTCATACAAAAATAGATTTTTTGAAATTTTTTTTTGTGAAATTTCGTCTATTTTGCTCTATCTCTTATATTTAAGGAAATAATAGCAAATAAAGATTTTATAAAACATTTCATACAAAAATAGATTTGTTGAAATTTTTTTTGTGATCCCGAAATTTCGTCTATTTTGCTCTATCTCTTATATTTAAGGAAATAATAGCAAATAAAGATTTTATATAAAATTTCATACAAAAATAGATTTTTTGAAATTTCGTCTCTATCTCTTATGAAGTGAAATTTTGCTCTATCTCTTATATTTAAGGAAATAATGGCAAATAAAGATTTTATAAAACATTTCATACAAATTTTTTTTTGTGATCCCGAAATTTCGTCTATTTTGCTCTATCACTTATATTTAAGGAAATAATAGCAAATAAAGATTTTATATAAAATTTCATACAAAAATAGATTTTATAAAAAAATCATACAAAAATAGATTTTTTGAAATTTTTTTTTAGAGATCCCAAAATTTCGTCTATTTTGCTCTATCTCTTATATTTAAGGAAATAATGGCAAATAAAGATTTTATAAAAAAATGTTATACAAAAATAGATTTTTTGAATTTTTTTTTAGTGATCCCAAAATTTCGTCAATTTTGCTCTATCTCTTTTCTTTAAGGAAATAATAGCAAATAAAGATTTTATATAAAATTTCATACAAAAATAGATTTTTTGAAATTTTTTTTAGTGATCCCAAAATTTCGTAAATTTTGCTCTATCACTTTTATTTAAGGAAATAATAGCAAATAAAGATTTTATAAAAAATTTCGTATATTTTGCTCTATCTCTTATATTTAAGGAAATAATAGCAAATAAAGATTTTATAAAAAATTTCATACAAAAATAGATTTTTTGAAATTTTTTTTAGTGATCCCAAAATTTTGTCTATTTTGCTCTATCTCTTATATTTAAGGAAATAATGGCAAATAAAGATTTTCTAAAAAATTTCATTCAAAAAAAGATTTTTTGGAATTTTTTTTAGTGATCCCAAAATTTTGTCTATTTTGCTATATCTCTTATATTTAAGGAAATAATGGCAAATAAAGATTTTATAAAAAATTTCATACAAAAATAGATTTTTTGAAATTTTTTTTTGTGATCCCGAAATTTCGTCTATTTTATATTCGTCTATAAAGATTTTATAAAAAATTTCATACAAAAATATATTTTTTCGTCAATTTTGCTCTATCTCTTATATTTAAGGAAATAATGGCAAATAAAGATTTTCTAAAAAATTTCATCCAAAAAAGGTTTTTGGAATTTTTATTAGTGATCCCAAAATTTCGTCTATTTTGCTATATCTCTTATATTTAAGGAAATAATAGCAAATAAAGATTTTATAAAAAATTTCATACAAAAATAGATTTTTTGAAATTTTTTTTTGTGATCCCAAAATTTCGTCTATTTTGCTCTATCTCTAATATTTAAGGAAATAATAGCAAATAAAGATTTTATAAAAAATTTCATACAAAAATAGATTTTTTGAATTTTTTTTTTAGAGATCCCAAAATTTCGTCTATTTTGCTCTATCTCTTATATTTAAGGAAATAATAGCAAATAAAGATTTTATATAAAATTTCATACAGATTTTTTGAAATTTTTTTTAGTGATCCCGAAATTTCGTCTATTTTGCTCTATCTCTTGAAATTTTTTTTAGTGATCCCGAAATTTCGTCTATTTTGCTCTATCTCTTATATTTAAGGAAATAATGGCAAATAAAGATTTTATAAAACATTTCATACAAATTTAAGGAAATAATAGCAAATAAAGATTTTATATAATATATAAAATTTCATACAAAAATAGATTTTTTGAAATTTTTTTTAGTGATCTCGAAATTTCGTCTATTTTGCTCTATCTCTTATATTTAAGGAAATAATAGCAAATAAAGATTTTATATAAAATTTCATACAAAAATAGATTTTTTGAAATTTTTTTTTGTGAAATTTCGTCTATTTTGCTCTATCTCTTATATTTAAGGAAATAATGGCAAATAAAGATTTTATAAAACATTTCATACAAAAATAGATTTGTTGAATTTTTTTTGTGATCCCGAAATTTCGTCTATTTTGCTCTATCTCTTATATTTATGGAAATAATAGCAAATAAAGATTTTATAAAAAATTTCATACAAAAATAGATTTTTTGAAATTTTTTTTAGTGATCCCAAAATTTCGTCTATTTTGATCTATCTCTTATATTTAAGGAAATAATGGAAAATAAAGATTTTATAAAAAATTTCATACAAAAATAGATTTTTTGAAATTTTTTTTAGTGATCCCAAAATTTTGTCTATTTTGCTCTATCTCTTTATTTAAGGAAATAATAGCAAATAAAGATTTTATAAAAAAAATCATACAAAAATAGATTTTTTGAAATTTTTTTAGTGATCCCGAAATTTCGTCTATTTTGCTCTATCTCTTATATTTAAGGAAATAATAGCAAATAAAGATTTTATAAAAAATTTCATACAAAAATAGATTTTTTGAAATTTTTTTTAGTGATCCCAAAATTTCGTCTGTTTTGCTCTATCTCTTTTATTTAAGGAAATAATAACAAATAAAGATTTTTTAAAAAAATCATACAAAAATAGATTTTTTCGTCTATTTTGCTCTATCTCTTATATTTAAGGAAATAATGGCAAATAAAGATTTTATAAAAAAAATCATACAAAAATAGATTTTTTTAAATTTTTTTTAGTGATCCCAAAATTTCGTCTATTTTGCTCTATCTCTTATATTTAAGGAAATAATGGCAAATAAAGATTTTCTAAAAAATTTCATTCAAAAAAAGATTTTTTGGAATTTTTTTTAGTGATCCCAAAATTTCGTCTATTTTGCTATATCTCTTATATTTAAGGAAATAATGGCAAATAAAGATTTTATAAAAAATTTCATACAAAAATAGATTTTTTGAAATTTTTTTTTGTGATCCCGAAATTTCTTCTATTTTATATTCGTCTATAAAGATTTTATAAAAAATTTCATACAAAAATAGATTTTTTGAAATTTTTTTTAGTGATCCCAAAATTTCGTCTATTTTGCTCTATCTCTTTTATTTAAGGAAATAATAATCATACATATATAATAAGGAAATAAAAATCATACAAAAATAGAGTTTTTGAAATGTATACATATAACTATAGTTTAGCATGTCTTTTGGTAAATTGGTTTAAGTTTAAACTCAACAAAAGGACATGTAAATTTTTTTTGTAAACATATTGTTTGTCTGCATACCTAAAAACTAAATTCAAATGTCAAAACTTATTGTCATACCAATGTTCAAATATACCATTTACTTTGAAAACAAATGCGGGTCGAAAACAAATACAAAATTGCATTAAAGTTTTAAAGAAAATTTTAAATTATCCTTTCTTTGAGTGAATGTCTACTTGAATGACTAAAAACATTTCTTTGCCTTCTAGCGCAATGACATTTGTTTAACTTACTGTCATTTGTAGTAATCAGCTTCATTAGTAATGCCTGTTTTTGATGACATAGTAAAATGCTAAGAACATTTAAAATGGATTCATTCAGATCGACTATGTGATATCCTACACAAGAGTTGTAAAACAAAAATTTTAAAACGGAACCAAAACTTATTTTTATACACTCAAAAAAATTACTCTGTTAAAAAATCTGTAAAATGACTGTAATCTCAATTCGACAGATATTTAACAAAGCTATCTGTCGAAATACAGATTTTAAGAATAAACTTTGTATTTTCTTGTGACCGAATAACAAAATTTTATATGTAATTTTACTTTTTACTTTGTAATCTCTATTTTACAGATAATAAATAGAGTTTTTTTGTTAAAATACAGATTTTATAAAAATACTTGTGTTTTTTTCTCGTAACCAAAATACAAAATTTCAACTATAATTTTACTTATTGCTCTGTAATAATAAAACCAGGCACATTTTACGAGGATGTCGTGTAAAATTGCAATTTTAATTTTTATTTTTGTGAAAAAAACTTTCACAAAAATAAAAAAAAAAAAATTTACAATTTGGAAGCATTAAAGCGGGCAAATTTACTCGATGGCATTTTCCAATTGTCAACACAACTTGCACATTAAGGAAAGATAAATTGATCAGAAATCAAATAGTAAAAAAAATAGTCAAATTCTGGCCGCTTTTATCAAAATTTTACAGATAATTCTGAAAATTTACTGTTTTTTTATCGAAATCATTTTACAGAGTTTTCTTCGTAAAATAACAAAAAATCTTGCTGGTTGGAAACCTATGGTATTTTCTGCTGGCTCAGCAGAGTATCTCTGTATTTTAACAGAGTGATTATTTTGAGTGTAATAATTTTTAAAACTCAAAATCAGTTCTTACCACCTAAGTGGTACGTTCATCATACATAAACTGGGGAAAAAGGAAACTCTAAGCAATTTAAACTTTGAATTCGCCTACACAAATTTTAAACAATTGAACATACGGGTCACCCAATTTCTAGTGCAGAACATAAAAAAACCGCCGACATCAACGAAAAAGTAAATTGAAATAAAATGTTAAATTTATATGCATGTTTAAAATATTATGCTCAATTTAGAAAGTGTTAAATTATGGTGTTTTCATGTAAATTTTGTCACAAGCTCTCCAAGTAGAAACTAAGTACTTTGCAGGCAGACACCAACAACATGGTCCAGACTGTGTCATCATCATTATTATCCTTGTGTTCATAACAAATATAAATTCCTCTATAAATATGTTGAAATATAATGTCGTTATAATAACGAATAATATGCATACGAACAGGAAAATCCTTAAGCAGTATTTACGTTGACAACACCACAAAATTCTTCCTTAGCAGCCAGTTGAGCAAACTCTGCTTTTTGTCAACCTTAATCTACAGGATGCTACATTTTGCCTTGACATTCACACTGTAATGCACATGCAAACACATCGAAAGTCATACATTTATTTATGTATAGGGAGCTTTTCATTTCAAACGTACCACGGCAAACATTTTATTGATTCATAGTCAAACTTAAAGCTTGTTGGATTATATATTTTTTTTTTTGGAAAAATAGGCGAGATAGGCCTGGTGAAATATGACATCGCTTTATATTAAATTTTATCTACAGTAACTCAACAATTCTTAAATTTTCGAAACACATTTGTTTTAAAGAGTTTTGTATCGGCTTCCGATTGGCATTATATGTTTTTGGGGAAAAATTCAGAACTATATTTGAATTTCCCAAATTTGACTTAAAAATCAATGTAACAAAAATCTACTCTACACGGTTTTTGCACAGACATGTTGAATACATTTTTCCGCAAAAAATTAAAATTCTTATAACTCGAGAAGATGATTGGATAAAACTTTTCTAATGACAGATTCGTCCTTAGGAGGCCGAAATACTTTAAGAAATGTGTTTTAATTTTTTTTTAAATTTTAACAAAAAATCCTAAAAATTGGTACGAAAAATGTATGAAAAAAAATATGCAGATTTGGTTCAAAACTTTGACTTCCTTTGCAAATATTTCTGGATATACTCAATGGATTTTAGCAATAGGTTCCCTTTATTGGAGTACCTACTTTACATATCTGCTTTGATTAGGAAGTTTCTTGCAAAATTCGGATTGTTATAAGGACATAACAAAAAAAGGACATTTTGAACTTCCTTACAATGTCCCGATGGTATCCTTGATCGTATCGAGTTCGGATCTTTTGCAAAAGTTAGGTAATTTAATTGGGAATTCAAATAAAAAAGTATGAATAACTTTAACATACACTTTTCCAATATTAAAAAAAAATTGTTTTGAGGGCTTGGTTCACAAAAAATGAAAATACCCATATCTCGAGAAGGCGATTCGATACAAATTTTCTGATGACAGATTTTAGGAGGCAAAAATTAGAAGTCTGTGCAAAAAAGTGGATTTTCGTAGAGCAGTGTTATTTTATTAACATTTAAAATGATAGTATATACAAAATGTCAAATTTTTAGAGAGCAGGTATTTTTTGTTCTCGAGATAAATATGAGAAATTTTTGTATGACTTCGCTTTATGTTTAACTAGCTAACTCGCCCGGTACTTCGTTACCGGTTAGCTGTAACAAAAAAAAAACAACTTTATTGCTTTAAACTCTCATTAATTTTTTATTAAACATAAAAATTTTTTGTTTCAACCTTTAAAATATTATATTTTGAGTAGATTTAAAGTAGTAAAAAATTTGGTTTCCAGGGTAACCAAATACTCTGTTAAAAAAATAAATTTTCAATGCTCTTTAAATACATTCTAAAATGATTTCAGTTTCCTACTATAAATTGGGTAAATTTACACAAAATATGTAGTTGTACCAAAAAATTATTGGAAATTTACACATTTATAGTAGTATATTATTTGAATTTGTTGAAATTTACCCAATTTATAGTAGGAAACTGGACTCATTTGTTTAGAGTGTACTTTAAAACAATACTTTAAATTTATATATATAATATAAATTGTGGTTCATCTATAGACTGTGTATAACCAAAATTTGAGTGAAAAAATATTTTTTTTGCTGGAAGATCTAAGTGCTAAATATTGAGTTGCTAGTAACATTATTTCCGAATGTGGGAAAAGTGACCCATTTTTCCTTTTAAAATAAGAATTTTAAAAACTGGACTTCATAATGTTTTTGTTCCGCGAGAGGATCCTACAGTATAAATTTAAAGTTTCTCGGAGCATAAGTTTAGATGAGGCAAAATGTACCGAATTGCCCTATTTCGGCCTTAGAAGCGGGTTTTCAAAAAAACTCTTTTCGCAGAATGTTTTTTTCGCGAGAGGATCCTATAGTCCATATTTGAAGTTTCTAGGACCATTAGTTTTAAAGATACAAAATGTTACAAATTGTCCTATTTTCATTCACCCATTTTACCCCTTTAGCAGCGGAATTTCCAAAAAGTACTTATTTTGGAAAATTATTTCGGCGAGAGGATCCTATAGTTCAAATTTGAAGTTTTAAGGATTATTAGTTCATACGATAAAAAATGTAACAAATTGACTTATCCCCCTCCCTCCTGAAAAGCGGAAGTTAAAAAAACCTTTTCTCAGAATGTTATTTCAAACTTTAAGTTTCAAGGAACATTAGTGCATAAGGAACAATGTGTACCAAATTGTCCCCAATTTTCCCCTTAGAAACGAAATTTTCAAAAACTTATTTTCCCAGAATATAGTCAAAATTTCAACTATCTAGGGCTATTAGTTCAGCAAATACAAAATGGCCCTATTTTTTAATTTTTTCCCCCTTATAAGAATAATTTTCATAAAAGTACTTATTTTAAAATGTTATTTCCGCGATAGGTAAAAATTTGAAGTATCTAGGACCATTAACACAGAAAATAAAATCGCCAAATTTAAATCAAAAAACATCAATTGTTAATTAACCAAACATGATATCAACCAAACATTTAGTAAAAACGGCCCCATGTTAGTCCATAATACAAAATTTCGATTTTGTTTTCAGCAAACTTAGTCAAGTAATTTTATTTCGAAATAATTTTATCATGTCAACAAATAGTTTTTGTGTTTGTTGAATTTCTTTGTTGAAAAAAATAAGATTTTTTAACTTTGTCAGATCAACAAATTTTGTTTGTGTTTGTTGAATTTCTTTGTTGAAAAAAAATTAAGATTTTGTACGTTTGTCAACAATGTGTACCAAATTGTCCAATTTTCCCCAATTTTCCCCTTAGAAGCGAAATTTTCAAAAACTTATTTTCCCAGAATGTAATCTCCGCGAGTGGATCTTATAGTCCAAATTTCAACTATCTAGGACTATTAGTTCAGCAAATACAAAATTTAGTTCAGCATAATTTTCATAAAAATACTTATTTTAAAATGTTATTTCCGCGATAGGTCCAAATTTCAAGTATCTAGGACCATTAACACAGAAAATAAAATCGCCAAATTTAAATCAACAAACATCAATTGTTAATTTACCAAATATGATATCAACCAAACATTTAGTAAAAACGGCCCCATATTAGTCCATAATACAAAATGTCGATTTTGTTTTCAGCAAACTTAGTCAAGTAATTTGATGTCAAAATAATTTTATCATGTCAACAAATAGTTTTTGTGTTTGTTGAATTTCTTTGTTGAAAAAAAAAATAAGATTTTTTGCGTTTGTCAGATCAACAAATTGTGTTTGTGTTTGTTGAATTTCTTTGTTGAAAAAAAATTAAGATTTTGTACGTTTGTCAATACAAATAATAATTTTGAGAGAACTATTACAAACTCGTTTATCAATTTTTTTTACATTTTTTTCAACAATCAATATTTACAAACGTTAGTTGATATCACAAATTTCCGTATAGGAGCACTTTCTGTGAAAAACTTAATTGTATTCACAAATATGGGGGTCAATATAACAATTCGTTTTTTTCTGTGAATTCAGCAGATACAAAATTGCCCTACTTTCCCCATTTTTTGCCCTTAGAACAGTGGTCGGCAGAAAGAGGGAACATTTTTACATTTTTCTAAAACATAGCTTCATCTACCCGCTTTTTTAAATGCTACCATGACACTAAATAAAATATTTGTATTTTTAATGTTCTCAGTTGCGAGTTTCGTTGTCGTTCGGGTTGTCTACGTGCAAATAGCCAATTTCATTATGCACCTGGGTGCAATGGGTGCCGACCACTGCCTTAGAAGCAGAATATTCTAAAAAAGTGCTTCTTCCAGAATGTTTTTTCCGCGATAGGATCGTACAGTTCAAACTTCAAGTATCTAGCACCATTAGTTCAGCAGATACAAAATTGCACTACTTTCCCCCTTCAAAACGGAATTTTCAAAAGAGTACTTCTTTCAGAATTTTTTTTCCGCGAAAGGATCGTACAGTCCAAATTTCAAGTATCAAGGACATTTATTAGTTCAGCAGATACAAAATTGCCCTACTTTTCCCCTTTTTCCCACATAGAAGCGGAATTTTTAAAAAAGTACTTACTATAGAATGTTATTTCCGCTAGAGGATTCAAATTTCAAAATTACCCTTCTTCCCCCTTTTTCCCCCATAAAGCAGATTTTTCTAAAAAAGTAGTTCTTCCAGAATGTTATTTCAGCGAGAGGATCGTACAATCCAAACTTCAAGTATCTAGGACCATTAGTTTAGCAGATTCAAAATTGACCTCCTTTCCCCATTTTTTCCCCTTTAACAACGAATTTTCAAAAAAGTACTTCTTTCGGAATGTTATTTCCGGGAGAGGAATGTGAAGTTCAAAGTTCAAGTATCTTGGACCATTAGTTCAGCAGATACAAAATTACCATACTTTCCACCTTTCCCCCCCGGAATTTTCAAAAAGTACTTCCTTTAGAATATTATTTCCGCGAGAGGATCGTTTATTCCAAATTTCAAGTATGTAGGACCATTAGTTCACCAGATACAAAATTGCTCCACCGTCTTCTTAATGTAATCTCCGCGAGTGGATCGTACAGTCAAAATTTCAACTATCTAGAACTATTAGTTCAGTAAATACAAAAAGGCCCTATTTTCTCATTTTTTCCCCTTTAGAAACAGAATTTTCTAAAAAAGTGCTTTTTCCAGAATGTTATTTCCGCCTGAGGATCGTACAGTTCAAACTTCAAGTATCTAGAACCATAAGTTCAGCAGATACAAAATTGCCATACTTTCCCCCTATTTCCCCTTTAAAACGGAATTTTCAAAAGAGTACTTCTTTCAGAATTTTTTTTCCGCGAGAGGATCGTACAGTCCAAATTTCAAGTATATAGGACATTAGTTCAGCAGATACAAAATTGCACTTCTTTCCCCCTTTTTTCCCCGTAGAAGCGTTATTTCCGCGAGAGGATCGTGCAGTCCAAACTTGAAGCATCTAGGACCATTCGTTCAGCAGATACAAAATTGCATTTCTCTCCCCTCTTTTCCCCCTTTAAGAACGAATTTTCAAAAAAGTACTTCTTTCAGAATGTTATTTCCGGGAGAGGATTTTACATTTCAAATTTCAAGTACCTAGGACCGTAGACGTATGCAGGATTGTTTTTTCAGGGCCCAACAACAACAAAAAAAAATTGTTGTTCTTTTCGTGAGATTTGTGTTTTCCAATACATATAAAAAAAAAAAAAAATTGTTGTTGTTGTTGCCAACCCCCCCCCCCCCCCCCCCCCCCCCTCTGAATACGTCGTTGCCTAGGACCATTAGTTCAGCGGATACAAAATTAACTTACTTTCCCCCCGAAATTTTTAAAAAGTACTTCGTTTAGAATATTATTTTCGCGAGAGGATCGTTTAGTCCAAATTTCAAGTATCTAGGACCATTAGTTCAGCAGATACAAAATTGCCCTACCTTCCCCTTCAACCCTATAAAATGTTTTTCTTTAACAATGTTATTTCCGCGAGATGATTGTACAGTTGAAATTTCAAGTATCTAGAACCATGAGTTCAGCAGATTCAAAATTACTCTACTTTCTCCCTTTTCCCTTCGAAATTTTCAAAAGGTACTTCCTTTAGAATATTATTTCCGCGAGAGGATCGTTTAGTCCAAATTTCAAGTATCTAGGACCATTAGTTCAGCAGATTTTTCGGAAGTTATTCCCGCGAGAGGATCGTGCAGTGCAATTTTCAAGTATCTAGGACTATTTGTTCAGCAGTTAAAAAATTGCCCTACTTTCCCCCTTTTTCCCTCATAGAAGCGGAATTTTTAAAAAAGTAATTACTTTAGAATGTTATTTCCGCGAGAGGATTCAAATTTCAAAATTACCCTTCTTCCCCCTTTTTCCCCCACAGAAGCAGATTTTTCTTAAAAAGTACTTCTTCCAGAATGTTATTTCCGCGATAGGATCGTACAGTCCAAACTTCAAGTATCTAGGACCATTAGTTCAGCAGATGCAAAATTGACTTCCTTTCCCCATTTTTTCCCCTTTAAAAACGATTTTTTAAAAAAGTATTTCTTTCCGAATGTTATTTTCGCCTCGATTTGTTCAGCAGATAAAAATGTACAAATTTGCCTTATTTTCCCCACCTTGGAGGCAGAATTTTCAAAAATATTTTTTTCAAATTTTTTTCCGCGAGAGGATCATAGAGTCCAAATTTCAAGTTTCTAGGACTATTAGTTCAAAAGATACAAAATCCCCCAAAGGGCCATACTTTCTCCCTTTTGTCCCCTTAGAAGTGGAATTTTTTTAAATGTTCTTTCCGCGAAAGTATCGTACAGTTCAAATCTTAATTATCTAGGACCATTAGTTCAGCAGATACAAAATTGCCCTACTTCGCCCCTTAGAAGTGGAATTTAAAAGAAGTGCTTCTTTTAGATTTTTTTTTACAGTTCAAATTTTAAGTATTTAGGACCATTATTACTTTCAGCCCTTTTCCCCCTTAAAAGCGGAATTTTCAAAAAGTACTTCTTTCTGAATGTTATTTTCGCGAGAGTATCGTACAGACCAAGTTTTAAGTATCTACGACAATTAGTTCAGCAGACACAAAATTGCCCTACTTTCCCCCTTTTTCCCTCTTAGAAGCGGAATTTTCAAAAAAGGACTTTTTAAGTTTCTTTGAAAATTAGTTCAGAAGATACAAAGTGTACCAAACTGTCCTATTTTCCCCCTTTTTGCCACCCTAGAAGCGGAAATGAAAAAAAAAAACTTTGTTTAAGAATGTTATTTCCGCAAGAGGATCCAATTGTCCAAATTTCAGGTCTAATGGTCCCATTAGTTCAGAATATAGAAAATATTCAAAATCGTCCTATTTCTCCCCCAAATTTAAATGAAAAATTTTAAAAAAATACTTTCTTCAGATGTTATTTTCGCTAGAGGATCCTATAGTCCAATTTTTTTAATTTCTAGGACCATTAATTCAGAAGATACAAAATGTACCAAATTATCCTATTTCCCCTTTTCAACACCCTATAATCAGAATTAAAAAAAAAAAACTTTGTTTCATCAGAATGTTTTTTCCGTTAGAGGATCTTATAGTCCAAACTTTAAGTTTCTAGGACCATTAGGTCAAAAGATAGAACATGTACCAAATTGCCCTTTTTTCCCATTTCACCTTCTTAGAAGCGTCTTTTTTAAAAAAGTACCTTCTTTAGAATATTGTTTCCGCGAGAGGATCCTATAGTCCAAATTTCAGGTTTCTGGGACCATTAGTTCAAAAGATCGAAAATGTTCAAAATTATCCTATTTCCCCCTAAATTTGAGTGATTAAATCAATAAATTCCAAAAAAAAAAAAATAAAAAAAAAATGAGAAAAAAAATTGAGTAAAAAATTTTAGTCAAAAAATTAAGCAAACAAAATTAAAAGTAAAAAAAATTGAGTAAAAAAAATTTTGAGTAAAAAAAAATTGGGTAAAAACACCCCCTAGGAAAAAATTTAGGTTAAAAAAATTGAGTAAAAAAACTGAAGTATAAAAATCAATTGAGTGAAAAAAAACTTCGAGTAAAAAAAATTTTGAGTAAAAAAAATTTTGAGTGAAAAAATTTTAGTAAAAAAATACTTTTTCCCCGAGAGGATACTGTAGTCCAAATATCTACTTTCTAGGACCATTAGTTCAAAATTCCCCAAATTGCCATATTTTTCACCTTTCACCCCCCTAAAACCGGAATTTTCAAAAAAGTACTTTTTTCAAAATGTTATATTCAAAATTTCAAGATTGTAGGACCATTAGTTCAAAAGATACAAAATGTACCAACTTGCCCTATTTTCCCCCTCCCCCCCACCTTAGAAACGGAATTTTCAAAATATTACTTTTTTCAAAATGTTATTTCCGCGAGAGGCTCCTAGAGTTCAATGTTCAAGTTTTTGGGACCATTTGTTCAGAATATAAAAAATGTACCAATTTTCCCCCCTTGGAGGCGGAATTTTCCAAAAATATTTTGTTCAGAATGTTATTTCCGCGAGAGAATCCTTTAGTCTAAATTTTAGGTTTCTGGGGGTCAGAAGATAGAAAATGCTCAAAATTGTCCTATTTCTTCCAAATTTGAGTAATAAAATTAATAAATTCCCAAAAACTAAAAAAAGGAGAAACAAAATTGTGAGTAAGAAATTTGAAAAAAAAAATTTAATTTTTTTTTTTTTTTTAAAAAATTTTTCATTGAAAAAAAATTCAGTGAAAATAAAATTTTAGAAAAAAAAATTTGAGTAAAAAAAAATTTTGAGTGAAAAAAGTTTTGAGTGAAAAAAAAATTATGTAAAAAAAATTGAAGTAGAAAAAAATTTGAGTGAATAAAATTTTGAGTGAAAAAAATTTTAAGTAAAAAAAAAATTGAGAAAAAAAATTGAGTAAAAAAAAATTTTGAGTGAAAAAAATTTTGAGTGAAAAAAATTTTGATTGAAAAAATTTTAGTAAGAAACTTAAAAAAAAGTTTAGTGAAAAAAAATTTTAGTAAAAAAAATTTGAGTAAAAAATTTTGAGTGAAAAAAAATTTGAGTGAAAAAATTTAAGTAAAAAAAATTGAGAAAAAAAATTTTGAGTAAAAAAAAAGTTTGAGTGAAAAAAATTTTGAGTGAAAAAAATTTTGAGTGAAAAAAATTTTGAGTGAAAAAAATTTTGAGTGAAAAAAATTGTGAGTGAAAAAATTTTAGTAAGAAAATGTTTTTTTCCCCGAGAGGATACTATAGTCCAAATATCTAGTTTGTAGGACCATTAGTTCAAAGTTTAACAAATTGCCCTATTTTCCCCCTTTGTCCCCCTTAAAATCGGAATTTTCAAAAATGTACGTTTTTCAAAATGTTATTTCCGCGAGAGTATCCTATATTAAAAATTTCAAGATTGTAGGACCATTAGTTCAGAAGATACAAAAAATACCACCTTGCCCTATTTTCCCCCTCCCCACACCTTAGAAACGGAATTTTCAAAATATTACTTTTTCCAAAATGTTATTTCCGCGAGGGGCTCCTAGAGTTCAAATTTCAAGTCTCTGGGACCATTTGTTTAGAATATAAAAAATGTACCAATTTGCCCTATTTTCCCCCTTTTCCCCCCTTGGAGGCGTAATTTTCCAAAAATATTTTTTTCGAAATTTTATTTCCGCGAGGGGATCCTAGAGTTCAAATTTGAAGTTTCTAGGACTATTAGTTCAAAAGATACAAAATCCCCCAAAGGGCCCTATTTTCTCCCTTTTGCCCCCCTTAGAATCGGAATTTCCAAAAATCCCTTCTTAGTGGGTGGTTTTGTCGGGAGCCGAACCTACATTCCAAATTTCAAGTCTCTAGCTTCAGCGGTTTGGGCTGGGCGATGATTATTGCCAATCAGTCAGTCAGTCACCACACTCTTTTATATATATAGATTTATTCTATTGTAACTCAACATTTCTGAAGTTTCAGAAGTTTAAGCCTCAAAAACAGCGTTTAAATTACTACGAAGAAAGTAGCTAAAACAACCAAAATTGACGATATGTGTAGTTTTAAAAATAAACAATATGTAAATCATTCAATTGCTATAACTACTAATACTTGCACATTTCTGTTTTTGTAGCGAGAGCTTACGATTGTTTTTAAAAATGAATAAGTAGCAAATAAAACAAAAACATTAGAATTGTGTAGCCTACCTGTAGCCTACAAATTATTTTTGGTAGCCTACAAATATTGTTTTTGTAGCCTACAAAGAGAAAATTTAATAAAACTATAACACACACACTTATCCTGTTTAACATAACTGTTTTATTTTAATGTGTATAAAGAATAGGGTTGGATTGTTTTAATGTAAAATTATATTTCAACTTCTCAAAAAAAAAACTTTGGCAAACATTGTTGTGGTGTACCCTTGTCATTAAAAGTAGAGATGGGCACATGAGCAGATTAGAATTGCGTGAGTGAGTGTGCTTGAGTAAGTTTTTTGCGTGAGTAAGATTTTTGCGTGAGTAAGATTTTTGCGTGAGTGTGCGTGAGTCGAGTTTTTAAGTTTCGCTGAACATTAAATTTTGTTGAAAAGTTTTTTTTGTATGAATAAGTTAAGTTTTTTTTGTATGAATAAAAGTTTCGTGAGTGTGAGTCAACGTGAGTGTGAAGCTTGAGTGAGTGCACGTGAGTGTGAGTTGTGTTAAATTTACTCACGTGATTGTGAGTGTGAGTAGAAAAATTTGCTCGTGAGTGAGTGTGTGTGATTCAAAAATTCCTGTCGTGAGCGTGAGTGAGTGTGAGTCAAAAATCACTCACGCGCCCATCTCTAATTAAAACCATGTTTTGTGTATTTTTCAACACGTGAATTTTCGAAAAACCCAATGTAGAGATGGCTGTGTGAGTGGATTTTGACTCACACTCACTAACGCTCACGCAAAAATAATCGAATCACTCACGCAATTTTTTTTTTTATTCACGCTCACTTACTATTCACGTGAGTAACAAAAATCTTACTCACGCCAAAAAAAATTTTTTTACAAAAAATAAAAAAATTGGGCTAATCTAAAAATCTAATCACGCAAACGCACGCAAAAAATAAATAACTCACTCACTCAGATTTTTTTTCAGCTCACACTCAGTCACAATCACGTGATTGAAATGAAAATCACTCACGCGTGATTCACGTGAATCACGCAAATCACGTGACCAGCGCCCATCTCTAACCCAATGTTAATGCAACGGTTTTGCTCATAACCGCGTACATATTCGAAAATATCGAAAAATTCGACAAAATTCCAAATTTTTCTATATTTTTTGACCAAAATTGAAAGAATTTTATTTAAAATTATTATTATTCTTTTTTCGATGTTGTGTTCATTTTACACCATCTTAACGATATTTATACCCTACACCACACTGTGGTACAGGGTATAATGAGTTTGTGCTGATGTTTGTAACTACCCGAAATATTGGTCCTAGACCCACCTTTAAGTATACCGATCGACTCAGAATCACTTTTTGAGTCGATTTAGCGATGTCCGTCCGTCCGTCCGTCTGTCCGTCCGTCCGTCCGTCCGTCTGTCTGTCTGTCTGTCTGTCCATGTAAACGGTGTAAACACGATACAGGTCGCAATTTTTAATCAATTGACTTGAAATTTGAAACTTAAGTCTCTCTTGGCCCAAGGACGAAGCCTATTGAAATTGGAAAAAATCGGTCCATATTTAGACCTAGCCCCCATACAAAGGTCCTCTTTAGTTTTGGCTAAAATGACTCTAATAACCGTATTGTAGAAGGTATCGCTTTGAAATTTGGATGGTAAACATGTTTTGTCTTCACATATCACCATTCCGAATTTCAAAGAAATCGGACCAGTTCTTCTTGTAGCCCCCATACAAACCACCTTCCAGATTTTCACATAAATGTCTCAAATTTCATGAAAATAGAAAATATTTAATTAAAATTTTGTTTGTGTATGTTAAACATCGGACCAGTTTTGGACTCAGGCCCCTTGTGAAAATTTCGCCCGATATTAAGTTAAAGTGGTTTATTGTCAACAAATAGAAGCCTATTTCACTCAAATTTGATTTGTGAGTGTTTTCTTCACTTCCCTGCAAAAAAAGTCATTACCACTTCTCAGTGGAGTGCTTTAAAACTACAACAAATGTAATGAAATACAACAAAAATAACAAAAAACACAAGACAAAAACACACAAACAGTTTTTTCTACTCCAGAATACATAGATATTCAGCACTTAACTCATTACCTATCGCGACACCTCCATACAAATGTAAGTAGATATTCAGTAGATAAGAACTACTCCGTGGAAGTAGTTGGAAGTTGTTTGAAAGCTCGGAGTACTTCTTATCTACTGAATATCTACTTACTTTTGTATGGGAGTGTCGCGGAAGGTAATGAGTTAAGTGCTGAATAACAACTTTTTATGGAGTAGAAAAAACTGTTTGTGTGTTTTTTTCTTGTGTTTTTTGTTATTTTTGTTGTATTTCATTACATTTGTTGTAGTTTTAAAGCACTCCACTGAGAAGTACTCCGCACTTTTTTTGCTGGGTTATTAAAGGTTTTACAACATATAGATCTAATCGATCCATGGGACCCATTTTCCGGGAAACCTTGGTGTAGGGTATTATCTGGTCGGTCTTGACCGACTATAATTTTCTTACTTGTTTTAATATGATCACGTTTTTATATTGCTACATTTGTTTACAATGTGAAGGTAGTAATACTGTAGTAATACTGTAGTAATACTGTAGCCTACATATATACTACTGTAGTATATTTGTAGCCTACAAATATACTACTGTAGTATATTTGTAGGCTACAACAATAAAATTTGTTTTCCGCTACAGCTCTGTTTGAAGTTTTTGTTTTTTTCATGTTGTTGTAGTTTAAGCAAACACAAAAAAGAAAAGTAAACAAAAGCTATAACTTATAATATTGAAATTGTTTGAAGTGATATGAAGAGCAAAAGCAAAAAAACGGGTAGCTAACGTAGCCTTTCAAACGCTGCTCAAAAATACCAGTTTTAAGAAAATTTGAAATTTTGTAGAAAATTGAATGAACATTTTCTAATCCCCTGAATCCAAATGCAGGACATTCAACTTTTTGTAACATAAAAATGTTGCATTTGTTAAACAAAAACACACAAAATAATGTAAATAAATGCGCCCAGTTGGCAACGTCCTCAAGCCATCCTCAGTGACGGAGCGGTGACATGTCAGAGTCACTGTTGACATCCACAAGACATCTCTATGTACTGGGTTGAGGACAGTTTCATACAAATTTTCAAAATATCATCACTCAAAGTCAGGGCTGACCTTCTGGGGACATTTCACCTAAGACTTCTTTGAGGAAATGTCTGAAAAAGGTCATGCGAAAATACCAAACATTTTCGTATTTCCTTTAGTTTTTACTTTTTCCATTTTCCTTTATAAGTTATCTTTCTCATATTTGGAAAAAGCTTTTCGCCTTTTTTAGTACCAACTGGATTTGAACCTGGAACCTCCAGTTTATTAGTCCCACACCTAACTACTTGTTCCAAACTTTATTTCGAAAATTGTTTGTCTATTTATTACTTTTATTCTACTTGTTAGACTTTGATTTTATTTTAAATAAATCGATAATATTGCCATCTTTTTCTTGGAAATTGAAGTGTTGCCCAGATTTAAAATTCGAATTTAATTTACTGCTATTCTAAAGACATTTCCTTTTAGACGTCTTAAAGGAATTATCCACACTCTTAAAGCCAACATTCAGTGCTGAGAATGTTAGGACATGGCATCAAGGATTACCTATGATTTGTCAGAACCTGAAGACATTTCCTCAAGGAATCACCGTGACATTTCCTTTTAGACGTCTTAAAGGAATTGTCCACACTCTGAAAGCCAACAATCAGTGCTGACAATGTTAGGACATGTAATCAAGGATTACCTATGATTTGTCAGAACCTGAAGACATTTCCTCAAGGAATCGCCGTGGAAATTTCCTCAGTGACACATTTTCTAACTGGGAAGCTCTGTAAGTTTGACTTTGATCTATCTACATTATGTTTATCGTGGTACTTTTGAAATGAAAAGCTCCATATATATTAAACTACAAGACTTTAAAAAAGAAAAAAAAAAGAACTACGGTGAATATTATGGAATTTACTTAATAAAAAAATATTTTTTTAAGAATTGTTAATAATTATTGTTGTAATACTATACTAAAAAAAACCGCCTTGTAATAAGACAAAAAAGTTTGTTAGTTTTATTTTTTGCTACCTACCTCATATTTGACGAGAATTCCTAGATATTTTTGCAAGTCTTTTACCAATAATTTTGTAAATTTAAAAGATTTTTTCAAATAAAATTGTAAATTTACAACTTTTTTGACGCGATAAAATTTAAAAGGATTTCTCGTGACTTTACTACTTACAATTAGATTATTTGCTTCCTCCTATTTAACGAGAATTACTAGTTAAAATTACAAGCTTTTTTAGAATTTTACAAGTTTTTACACTCAAAAAAAGAAGTGAACTAAAATCTGGGAAAATTAACCAAATTTTGAGAAAAAGAGGGAATGATTTGGCTCCAAAGATTTTTTTCTTGGTTTTAGTTTAAACTTTTCCCAAAAATAAAGAAAACAAAGTTATTTAGGCCTCGGATGTGAAATCTAGAACACCAAAAAAATTCGAAAATTTGCATTTTCACATTTTTTATGTAAAATTCCTTTTTTTGGAACATAGGCCTTAATTTTAAGCCAATTTTAATTAGAAAATGGGAAAAATTATATAACACTTTAGGTCATTCACGTTTTAGGACTAGATTGGGTCCAGACCCTGGACCCAGGGTTGCCAGAATTGTTGGATACAAAATCGTCAAAAATGTACGAATTTTATAAAAAAAATCGTCAAAATCGTCATCCCAATTGCAAAAATCGTCAAAAAATCGTCAAAATAAAAAAGGCATATTTGTCCTTGATTAAAGATTAATTCTAAGACATTCAAGCGATGTCCGCCCGTCTGTTGAAGACATGATGCAGTCCAATGTCACAAGAGCTAAATACATTGGATGATTCAGTTCGAAAATTGTCAAAACCAGACCAGGGAGAAAAAGTTCCTCCTACCTCTGAATGTTTTTTACATTTTTTGTTATATTTTTATGCATATGAATTATTTTTATGCAAGAAAAGAATGTCAATATCTCGAAAACGGCTAACGATATCTCCAAACCGAGGCCAGATTCGTGTTCAGCGAGCAAAAATCGACCTAAAAAGAAGGAGGTTATTTTGGCTGTCGAATAGTGTATTGATAGAATTGCATAAATATCATAATAAATCAAAGAAAAGAAAGGTCCTCCGCCAAAATACTCCCTTTAAATTTTTTACATTTTGGAGGGAAAAAGAGAATATAACACTCTCACAATCAGTTGTTTCTTTTGTCCCTTTTTGAACAAAAATATTGATGGATAGTTTTTTTAACTAATAAGCAAAAAAATATTCATTGAATACTAAAGTTCCATTAAAATTTTTTTTAAAAAGTAGGCAAAATTGTCTGTTTTTTGTTATTTTTAAAAATCGTCATTTTTTGGGCAAAAATCGTCAAATAGTCATTTTGTTATTTTGGGGAGTAAAAATCGTCAAAATGCAGAGAAATCGTCAAATCTGGCAACAGTGCCTGGACCCTTGGGTTCGGACCCCATGGGTCGAGACCCTGTTAACTCGATACCCCTTTAACGGTCCCCATAGATTTTGACCTAAAACTTTTTTCCGTTTCGCTAGTTTTTGCTTAGTTTTTGAGATTTTGATATTTTTAGGGTCTGGGCTACAAAAATAAAACATCATATATTTCTGGAAAGCTATTTAAAAAATCTTTTTGACAACAGATTCGCGTTTCTCCAAAGCATTTTCGATGAAAAATTACAAAAAATATTAAAAAAGTAGGTGCCCGAGTAAAAATTTTTGTATGGAGCAATATATGTTCTTACTAGCTTACAATCCCGGTACTTCGTTACCGGTTGTATTGAATGCCGGATAATAGAAGGATCAGGATTACTCTATCGATTTTGAAAAAATTCCCCTACGTAGTCTTTGTTTTATTTACTTGTCGACGTTTAAGTCTTCCATAAAAAAATATTTCAATGAATAATATAAACAATAAAATTTTAATAACTTTGCTGGTACGTTATCATGTTCGTTCCGGGGGAAAAATATAATGACAATTTTCGAGCCCTTATGTCGGGACTTTGGATTTTGAGTGAATAAATATTTCAGTGAAAAAAGAAATTGGAATAAAAAAAAAATATGGAGTAAAAAAAGCTAAACACCAAAAATTTGAGTTAAAAATATCATTCCATATTGTTCCCTGCTCTATTCCATATTGTTCCCTGTTCTACTCCATTTCATTTCCAATTCCATCTCCATCTTCTAAGGTCATTATTATAGGTACAGAAAAAGTACCAAAAGTACACTTTATTACCCCCATTAGAAACGGAATTTAAAAAAAGTACCTCTTTCATAATGTTTTTTCTTCACCGAAGGATCCTACAATCCATATTTCAATTATCTAGGATCATTGTTTCAGCAAATATTAAAAGTACTTTTTATCCCCGTTAAAAAACGGAATTTCAAAAAAAAACTTTTCCCAATCTCTTTTTTCACCGAAGGATTTTACATTCCAAATTTTTAGTTTCTGGGGCCATTATATCAGGAAATAAATAAGTACACTTTTTTATTCCTTTTAACCCCATTATTTTCCGAGAGGCGAACCTTTTCCAATTTCAAGTTTCTATGTTTATTATTTCAGGAAATAAAAAAGTACCAAAAGTGTACTTTCAGCATATTTAACAAAATGTACTTTTTATGGAAGGTACTTTTTATGGAAGGTACTTTTTATAAAAGGTTCTTTTTATAATAGGTACTTTTGATAAAAGGTACTTTTATAAAAGGTACTTTTTATAAAAGGTACTTTTTATAAAAGGTACTTTTTATAAAAGGTACTTTTTATAAAAGGTACTTTTTATAAAAGGTACTTTTTATAAAAGGTACTTTTTATAAAAGGTACTTTTTATACAAGGTACTTTTTATAAAAGGTACTTTTTATAAAAGGTACTTTTTATAAAAGGTACTTTTTATAAAAGGAACTTTTTATAAAAGGTACTTTTTATAAAAGATACTTTTTATAAAAGGTACTTTTTATAAAAGGTACTTTTTATAAAAGGTACTTTTTATAAAAGGTACTTTTTATAAAAGGTACTTTTTATAAAAGGTACTTTTTATAAAAGGTACTTTTTATAAAAGGTACTTTGTATAAAAGGTACTTTTTATAAAAGGTACTTTTTATAAAATGTATTTTTTATAAAAGGTACTTTTTTATAAAAGGTACTTTTTATAAAAGGTACTTTTCATAAAATGTACTTTTTATAAAAGGTACTTTTTATAAAAGGTACTTTTTATAAAAGGTACTTTTTATAAAAGGTACTTTTTTAAAAGGTACTTTTTATAAAAGGTAATTTTTATAAAAGGTACTTTTCATAAAAGGTACTTTTTATAAAAGGTACTTTTTATAAAAGGTACTTTTTATAAAAGGTACTTTTTATAAAAGGTACTTTTTATAAAAGGTACTTTTTATAAAAGGTACCATTATTTCAATAAATTAAAAAAAGTACCAAAAGTACACTTTTTTCATTTTACCCCCGTAGAGTCAACATTGGCAAAAACCTACATTGCAAATTTTAAGTTTTTAGGACCATTATTTAAGAAAATATAAAAGGTACCAAAAGTACAGTTTTTTATCCTCTTTACCCCTAAGAATCAACATTGGCAAAATCCAGCCTTAGTAGATTTATATTCCGGGAGCTGAACCTACATTCAAAATTTTAAGTGTCTAGGACCATTTTTTAAGGAAATATAAAAGGTACCAAAGGTACATTTTTTTACCCCTTTTACCCCCTTAGAATCAACATTGGCAAAAATCCGGCCTTACTGGATCTATATTCCAGGAGTTGAACATACAGTCCAAATTTCAAGTCTCTGTGACCATTATTTCAGGAGATATAAAAAGTACCAAAAGTACAGTTTTTTACCCTTTTTGTCCCCTTAGAATCAACAATGGCAAAAAATCCGGCATTACTGAATCTATATTCCGGGAGGTGAACACACAGTCCAAATTTCAAGTTTCTATGACCATTATTTCAGGAGATATAAAAAGTACCAAAAGTACAGTTTTTTACCCTTTTTACCCCCTTAGAATCAACACTGGAAAAAATCCGGCCATAGTGTATCTATATTCCAGGAGGTGAACATACAGTCCAAATTTCAAGTCTCTATGACCATTATTTCAGGAGATATAAAAAGTACCAAAAGTACAGTTTTTTACCCTTTTTACCCCCTTAGAATCAACACTGACAAAAATCCAGCCTTAGTGGATCTATATTCCGGATGATGCACCTACAGTCCAAATTTCAAGTCTCTAGCTTCAGCGGTTTGGGCTGGGCGATGATGAATCAGTCAATAAGTCAGTCAGTCAGTCAGTCAGTCAGTCACATTACTCTTTTATATATATAGATATTATTCCAGATCTGTTGATAGATCCGAGATTTGAAAGATCAGCACTGATCCGAAAAATGGATCGCTAAGATTACCCGAGTAAAAATTTTCTGGTCTAATCATATATAATTTGATACAATCTTATATGAGTTAATATGCTTCCGTATAAATTTATATAAAATTTTATCTATCACTTTGATACGGTTGATCCACTTTATATGGTTAGATATTGCTCCATATATGATTAGATTCGTATTTTGGTTTTGCTCATCAAATTATATAAAAATAGATATTATAAGATCAATTTGATCTTATTAGATTTGACCAAATTCAGGATCAAATTGTATCAATTTTTATATTTTTTGATCTAAAGTAATACAATTAGATATTATTTGATACAACCATTTTACGGATCAAATTAGATCTATTTAGTAAAATTAGCATAATATTTTTACTAGGGTAGATCAGTTTTAACCGGACGGATACAATTTGATCCGAAAAATGGGTTTATCTAATTAGATCAGTTTTAATCGGTGGGATACAATTTCATCCGAAAAATGGTTGGATCTTATTAGACCAAGACAAAAAAAAAATATTTTTTTAGCTGGATAAAAATAGATAAAATTTTATACGAAAGAAAAAAAAATATCCCGAGTAAAAAAGAGTTATATATAGCCGTGAAAAATTAGATCCCAAATATGGTGGACACAATTGTTTCAAATATTATCTTCGGTTATCCTACAAGATCTGAACAGATAGTCTTATATATAATATGATACGTAAAATGGGTCTATCTGGTTTTATCAGTTTAATCCGGATTGATATAATATTAAATAAATTGAGACTATAAGACATAAATATATATGGTTAGATATTTCTCTACATAAAGAACATATTTTTGTATATAACATTATATAAAGTGCATATAATTATATATAATATTATCCAACTTATATGACGTTATAAGGATCAATATATGATCAGTCATAATGGTTTTAAATTATATTTAATCGTATCAGTTTTCCCCAAATGATATAATTATATAGACCCAATTCACGTATCACGTTATATATAAGGTAATCCCTCTAGATCATAAAATATACCCGTAGATAATTATTAAAGTAATTGTATCCGCCATATTTGGGATATAATTAGTCATGAACTTTTTTCCTTTTTTTACTAGGGATTACAAAAAACTTTAGATAAAATTTCATCCGAAAAAAAAAATCTATTTTTAGAACTACATATTATTTTATCCGAACAATAAAATCTATTTTTAGAACTGATAAAGTTTTATCCAAACAATTTTTTTCAATATTAAGATATAAATATATATAATTAAAATTTATTTAAAAAAAAAAAAAACTTCGAGCGGCGGGGGAATCGAACAGCTACCAACTGTTTTGTAATCGCAATCTCTACCCTCTGACCCAGCGGACGTTGTTAATAAATGACAACTTTAAAAGACTATGTTTTAAAAAAACTTAGAAAATTATTGAAAATAGTTTATCATATATAATTATATCAACCCGAGTAAAAAAGTTTTTTATATAATTTGATATAATTATATAAAATTTGATATAATTATATATAATTACATAAAATTATATAAAGAAGTTTTTGTTTTCAAAAAATTTGATAAAATTATATAAAATTATATATAATTTGATAAAATTATATGAAATTATATCCGAATTTTTTTTATGTAAAATTTTATCAAATCTTATATAATTTTATATAATTTTATAAAATTTTATCAAATTATATATAATTTGATATAATTTTATAAAATTTTATATAAAACAAATTTTGATATAATTATATATAATTTGATAAAATTATATATAATTTTATCTAATTTTATAAAACTTTATCAAATTATATATAATTATATATAATTTTATAAAATTTTATAAAAAAAAAAATTCGGATATAATTACATATAATTTTATCAAATTATATATAATTTTATATAATTTTATCAAATATATATAATTATATATAATTTTATCAAATTATATATAATTATATATAAACTTTTTTACTCGGGAAGTATAACTTATATATAATTAAATCCAGTTAATCTTATCGTGTATATGATTGCATCAAATTATATTCGATTTGAATTTGAACAAAATTTTAAAAAAATTTGTGATTTTTTTTTTAGTTTATTTGCTGAGCTAATAGGGGGTTTAATACTGAGTTCAACAACATGATTTTCATCTTCCAATGCTCTTAACTTTCCAAGTTATAAAGCTTTAAAGTAAAAACGGTTTTTGGCTTATGAGCTTCACATTTTTCATCGGAACCAAATTTTCTTTCTGCCGTTGTATATTTAATAAAAATACCTTTAAAATGGTATAAAACATGTATAAACTTTTTTACTCACCAACGGCCAAAGAATGAGTTTTAAGTTTTTTTCGGAAGTTTTTTCAGACAAAAATAATTTTATCTGAAAATATTGCTAACATAAGTTCGAACCAAATACACTTTTAATTATTGGCAACAAATAAAGCTTTGATTTGAGCTTGATCTGAGGACTTTAGCTCTCTTTAAACCAGAGATATTGATGGTTAAACATTAAAGTTTTAAAATATTTTTTTCTTCGGATTAAATAATATATAATTATATCAAAATATAATTATTTTTGAAATATTTTTGTTAAAATTCAGGAATTTTATTTTTTTTTTAATTTGAAAAACGAAAACGCATTAAAAAATCATTTAGATTAAAAAAAATTTAAAAAAAAAGTATTTTTTTTCTTGACTTAGTCGGGAATCGAACTCAGGGTCCTCAAGAATTATATATTATCATATATGATGCAATATAGAAAGTTATATTACTATATATAAATAATATTTATTTCTAAATGTTATCATAAAAAATAAATTAATCAATATTTTTAAGTTTAGTAAAAAATTAAAGCTTCTAAAACATATTTTCTTTAAAAAAAAAATTAAAAAAAATACTTTTTTTCTTAGCTCAGCCGGGGATCGAACTCAGGGTCCCTAGGAACCATATATTAACTTATATGATGTAATATATAAAATTATATAACTATAAATAAATAATATTTATTTTTAGATTTTATCATAAAAATTTAATTATTCAATATTTTTAAGTTTAGAAAAAACAAGAAGCTTTAAAAACATATTTTCTTTTTTAAAAAATTAAAAAAAAAATAGTTTTTTTCTGGGTTGAGCCGGGAATCGAACTCGGGGTCCCCAAGCATCATATATTATCTTATATGATCTTATATATATAAAGTTACACACAAGTATTTAAGTAATATGCATTTTTTAAAAATTTAACTTTTAAAATCCAATATGCATTTTTTTAAGTTTTAAAATACAATGGATTAAACAGATTTTTTTTCTATTAAAAAATTTATAGAATTTATATATATTTTTTTTATACTGATTTTAGGTGCTTTGAGAATCATATATAATTATACAAGCTCTCTTGTATACTTAAATAAAAATATATATGATGCAACATTAAAAAAAAATATTGAAATACTGTCATATAAAAGTATGCATAATTATATAAAAAATATTGTGAAAGAAAAAAGTATTTTTTACCTTATACAATTGTATAACATTTTATATGGCGTTACATGTGCCACCATTTAAAATTATATATAGAGTTTAAAAAAAAATTGTATTTATATGGTACCTTACAAAACTATATACGGTATCTCATAAGCAATTTATAATTGGGCTATTTCACGTCAACGGGAGACCCCCCGCCCCCAAAATTCTATTGGTCGTAGAGAGTTGTATTTTGGCTTAAAATTTAGCCAATGATCTCTACTTTTGAAAGCTGAGTGGCGGAAGTTGAACCCAATGGTAAGTGAGCCAATATGGCGGCGCGAATCGGGATACCCCGATCGGGATATGCTGAAAACTAATGAAGGCATTATCGGATTTTTCTGAAATTTGTTATCAGGGGGATTATTGAGACGCTTATTTCAAATTTTCATTCAGATTTCAAAAATTCAAAATGGCGGATCCAATATGGCGGATGATTTTTTCGAGGTTTTCGCGTTCTAATAAAACTCGGTTTCCGGGTGTATTATGGGTCACTAAACACGATTCTGAATTTAGATTTCCAAAATTCAAAATGGCGGATCCAATATGGCGTTTTTTTTATTTTTTTAATTTCGATTTTCTTGAAACTTGGTATCCGGGGGCTATTTGGGACGCTGATCTCGAATTTTGATTCAGATTTTAAAAATTCAAAATGGCGGACTCAATATGGCGGATGGTTTTTTTTTTAAGTTGTCGCATTCAAATAAAACTCGGTTCCCGGGTGTATTAGGGGTCACTAAACACGATTCTGAATTTTGAATTCCAGAATTCAAAATGGCGGATCTAATATGACGTTTTTTTTTTAATTTCGATTTCCTTTAAACTTGTTATCCGGGGGTTATTTGGGAGGCTTATTTAAAATTTTTATTCAGATTTCAAAATGACGGAACCAATATGGCAGATGATTTTTTTTAAGGTGTCGCATTTAAGTTAAACTCGATACCCGGGAGAATTATGAGTCACTTAGTACGAACCTGGCATCAGGTTTTCAGAGTTCAAAATGGCGGATCCAACATGGCTCTTATATTTTTTTAATTACGATTTTTAAATCTGATGTCAGATTCGTACTAAGTGACTCATAAAACTCCCGGGTATCGAGTTTATCTTAAATGCGACAATTAAAAAAAAAAAATCATCTGCCATATTGGTTCCGACATTTTGAATTTTTGAAATCTGAATAAAAATTTAAAATAAGCGTCCCAAATAACCCCAGGATAACAAGTTTCAAGGAAATCGAAACTAAAAAAAAAATAAACGTCATATTGAATCCGCCATTTTGAATTTTGGAAATCACAATTCAGAATCGTGTTAAGTAACCCCTAATACACCCGGGACCCGAGTTTTATTTGTATGCGACAACTTAAAAAAAACCATCCGCCACATTGAGTCCGCCATTTTGAATTTTTAAAATCTGAATAAAAATTCGAAATCAGCGTCCCAAATAGCCCCCGGATACCAAGTTTCAAGAAAATCGAAGATAAAAAAAATAAAAAAAAACGCCATATTGGATCCGCCATTTTGAATTTTGGAAATCTAAATTCAGAATCGTGTTTAGTGACCCATAATACACCCGGAAACCGAGTTTTATTTGAACGCGAAAACCTCGAAAAAAGCATCCGCCATATTGGATCCGCCATTTTGAATTTTTGAAATCTGAATGAAAATTTGAAATAAGCGCCCCAATAAACCCCCTGATAACAAATTTCAGAAAAATCCGATAACTCCTTCATTAGTTTTCAGCATATCCCGATCAGGGTAACCCGATTCGCGCCGCCATATTGGCTCACTTACCATTGGGTTCAACTTCCGCCACTCAGCTTTCAAAAGTAGAGATCATTGGCTAAATTTTAATACAACTCTCTACGACCAATAGAATTTTGGGGGCGGGGGGGTCTCCCGTTGACATGAAATAGCCCAATTATATCTTTGATAATATTAACAAGTGAGAGTGTTAAATTCGGCTGTGCCGAATCTATTATATACCCTCCAAAATGTAAACAAAAAAAAATTGACAGGGGCGTTTCTTTTTTTTTGGGGGGGGGGGGGAAGTTGTTAGGGTCAGTGGGGCACGTTGAGAGCACCTTCCCATCGCGATAAATATACCAAAGGTTTCATTTATTTAACAAAAAACATGTAAAAACGTGTATTTTTTTAGAGGTTGGTTTAGTTCTTCAAGGGGGAACTTTTTTTACCCTGGTCCGATTTGGCCAATTTCCGAACTTAACCTGCCTAGGAACATAAGACATATTTGTGACAAACTTGAGGTTCCTAGCTCTTTTATTTTGGACTGCATCGTGTTAACTACAGACGGAAGGACGGACGGACATCGCTAGAATGTCTTGGAATCGATCACTGATCAATAATATATATACTTTATGGGGTCCCCGACCGATATTTCGATGCGTTACACACGGAATGACAAAGTGAGTATACCCCCATACTGTAGTTGGAGGGTATAAAAAAATAAATGTTTGATGCCATGTATAGTTTTATATAACTGTATATAGAGTTATATGTGCGACCATATATAATTATATTTGAAAAAAAAATTTTCGTTTTTTAAGATGGAACCATATATAGTTTGAAATGGTTTCTTGTAAGTCATATATAATTATTAGAGTGTCCCTTATTTTGGAAATGTTGGAAATGTTGAGACGGTACCCCCTCATTTTTTTCCTTTTGACTAAAAAATAACTCAGGAAAAATTTTACGCCCCTACGACCACGCCTTCCCTACGCGACGGGGCCTTAAAGAACGGGGCCTTAAAAATAATTTTTCCATACAAACCAAAAAATTTTTTTTTGATTTTTAATTTTTTTGTTATTAATTATAATATTACTTGGTTAGCTTATTCACGACAAAAAATTTGATTTTGGTGGGATGAGGCTTTCAGTTCTAAAAAATTTTTCGAAAAAAAAAAATTAGAGCTTTTGGGGTCCTACAGTAAAAATTTTTTAAAAAATATTTTTTTTTAGTTTTGACAAGCAACCGTTTTAGTTGAATTGTTGCTTTTAATGATATATTTTCATAAAAAAATATTATTCCTATCTCTGACATCTTTATCGAGATCTTAAAAAGGTTAAAAAATGCATTTTTGATGTTTTTCGATACACGATCAAGATGTCACAGATATGAATAATATTTTTTTATGAAAATATATCATTAAAAGCAACAACTCAACTAAAACGGTTGCTTGTCAAAACTAAAAAAAAATATTTTTTAAAAAATTTTTACTGTAGGACCCCAAAAGCTCTAAATTTTTTTTTTCGAAAAATTTTTTAGAACTGAAAGCCTCATCCCACCAAAATCAAATTTTTTGTCGTGAATAAGCTAAGTAATATTATAATTAATAACAAAAAAATTAAAAATCAAAAAAAATTTTTTTGGTTTGTATGGAAAAATTATTTTTAAGGCCCCGTTCTTTAAGGCCCCGTCGCGTAGGGAAGGCGTGGTCGTAGGGGCGTAAAATTTTTCCTGAGTTATTTTTTAGTCAAAAGGAAAAAAATGAGGGGGTACCGTCTCAACATTTCCAACATTTCCAAAATAAGGGACGCTCTAATAATTATATATATAATGATATTGGATTTTTTTTTAAATATGCTCGTATACGTTATTTGATATTAAGTAACATATAAATATGTATGCAATCAGATTAAGTTATATGTGTCACATATGATTATGTCTCCCACATGTATTTATATATTAATATGGTTATCATTAGATGTAATTTTATATAACTCCATTTAAAAAATTTGGAAAAACTCAATGCGAGATATAATTATATACTTTGTTTGATATGAAAACATATTATTTCATATGGCTATATATGGGGCATTCCAAGCCAAATCACTCACTTTTAGACCCGACCCCTTTCGATTTATTTTATTTTTGGATATGTTTTAGTACTTATTAAATGCAACTTGGACACCAATTTTCAGCCTTTTATATCAAGATGGTGTTGAGTAATCAATTTTTCAAAATGGCGATTTTCTCAAAAAAATTAAAAAATTTAAATTTATGATTAATTTTGAGCATTAAAAAATATAGATATTTTAAAAAAAGTTGGACAAAGTTTTGTTGGTATTTAAATGTAGTTTTAGAAAAAAAATATGAAAAAATTATTCGAAGTAATTATCACTTATTTTTTGACGTTTAAAAATCAAAATCGACTTTTTGAAAAAGTCCGAAACCTTCGATTTTTTTGTAAAAGACTATAAAAATTCTACTCTAAATTGCGCAACTTTTAAGCTATAATTCGAGATGTGATCACAATTCTTTCTATTTTTTTTTTAATTTTTAAAATTGCACCTTTTATTTTTTGGCTCTGATTTATTTTATATGGTGCTCCAAAAAAAAATTAATTGGTAGATATTGACCCTAACTTACCCTAGATATACGTCTCACAAAAATTTAGGACGATCGGAAATGGGTAAGGCGTTAAGCATGGTCCTCGAAGTTTAAAAAACGGATTACAGGAAAAATATGAATTTTTTTCTGTTTTCACATTTTTTTTGGTATTTCAAGTTAAGTTTTAATTCAAGTGATTACAGAATTTTGATGTGGAGTAAAATGCCTTTCTAATAAGGTACTAAAAACTAAAATCGGTTGAAAATCAGCCAAGTTATTATAACTTCCCCAGGCATCTAGCGCGTGTCATACCACTTGATTAAAGAACACGAGTCCCTTTTTTTAAATTTATTGAAATTTTCTACTGTAATAACATTTTTTCATTATTCATGTTTCAGTGTAATATTTTTTTGGTTTTTCCAAATTTTAAAACAAAAAAAAAAAAATTTTTTTTAAAATAGAGATTTCAAAAGGGTGTTGAAAATGCAGGCATTTTTAGCATTAATTTCAAACTTGTTAGCAAAACACAATACGAAAAATACTTGTCATCTTATTACATTTGAACTTGAAGATGATGAATAGCGGCAAGTAGTTTATAGCCATTTATCGTTCCTTTTGATACTAAGAGCTCATGAGTCTGTGTTCGTGTTTCTTGAAGAAGTATAACATCTATTTTTTCTTCTGTCATTAAACGAGACAGGTAGTCTGACTTAGAACTACTAATACTTTCTATATTAAGTTGGCAGATTCGTACTGCAGGTCCAATAGTCCTAACGGACTGATTTATTTGCATGATTTATTTATTTTGTTAATGCAATGCGGAAAAATGTGTGGTTTGATTTATTATTTACTTCTTGTGTATTAGCCAGGAGATCAATCAGTTGTTGTTCGTTGACAAATGTTTGGCTTCCGATCGCTGTAGTTCAGTTAGCGTTACCCAGGGTGCACCACGTGGAGGCGAACTACGTTACACCCCAAAAAAAATTAAAAAATTTAAATTTATGATTAATTTTGACCATTAAAAAATATAGATATTTTAAAAAAAGTTGGACAAAGTTTTGTTGGTATTTAAATGTAGTTTTAGAAAAAAAATATGAAAAAATTATTCGAAGTAATTATCACTTATTTTTTGACGTTTAAAAATCAAAATCGACTTTTTGAAAAAGTCCGAAACCTTCGATTTTTTTGTAAAAGACTATAAAAATTCTACTCTAAATTGCGCAACTTTTAAGCTATAATTCGAGATGTGATCACAATTCTTTCTATTTTTTTTTTAATTTTTAAAATTGCACCTTTTATTTTTTGGCTCTGATTTATTTTATATGGTGCTCCAAAAAAAAATTAATTGGTAGATATTGACCCTAACTTACCCTAGATATACGTCTCACAAAAATTTAGGACGATCGGAAATGGGTAAGGCGTTAAGCATGGTCCTCGAAGTTTAAAAAACGGATTACAGGAAAAATATGAATTTTTTTCTGTTTTCACATTTTTTTTGGTATTTCAAGTTAAGTTTTAATTCAAGTGATTACAGAATTTTGATGTGGAGTAAAATGCCTTTCTAATAAGGTACGAAAAACTAAAATCGGTTGTAAATCAGCCAAGTTATTATAACTTCCCCAGGCATCTAGCGCGTGTCATACCACTTGATTAAAGAACACGAGTCCCTTTTTTTAAATTTATTGAAATTTTCTACTGTAATAACATTTTTTCATTATTCATGTTTCAGTGTAATATTTTTTTGGTTTTTCCAAATTTTAAAACAAAAAAAAAAAAATTTTTTTTAAAATAGAGATTTCAAAAGGGTGTTGAAAATGCAGGCATTTTTAGCATTAATTTCAAACTTGTTAGCAAAACACAATACGAAAAATACTTGTCATCTTATTACATTTGAGCTTGAAGAATAAAAAAATGTTATTGCAGTAGAAAATTTCAATGAATTTCAAAAATCGGATTGTATTGCTTAATCAAGTCGTCTGCCATATATTAGATGCCTGGGGAAGTTGTAATAACTTGACTGATTTTCAACCGATTTTAGTTTTTGGTACCTTATTAGAGAGGCATTTTACTCCTTATTATAATTCTGTAACCATTTAAATTTAAACTTAATTTAAAATACCAAAAAAATTGAGAAAACTGAAAAAAATTCATATTTTTCCTTGTAATCCGTTTTCTAAATTTCAAGGCCCATGCGATACACCTTATCCATGTCCGATCGTTCTTAATTTTTGTGAGGGGTATTTTTACCTCGAAGTGAATATATCTAGGGTAAGTTAGGGTCAGTATCTACCAATTTATTTTTTTTGGAGCACCATATAAAATATATCAGAGTCAAAACATAAAAGGTGCAATTTTCAAAATTTGAAAAAAAAAAATAGAACGAATTGTTATCACATCTCGAATTATGGCTTAAAAGTTGCGTAATTTAGAGTAGAATTTTTATGGGTTTTTACAAAAAAAATCGAAGGTTTCGGACTTTTTCAAAAAGTCGATTTTAATTTTTAAACGTCAAAAAATAAGTGATAATTACTTCGAATAATTTTTTCATATTTTTTTTCTAAAACTACATTTAAATACCAACAAAACGTTGTCCATTTTTTTTAAGATATCTATATTTTTAACTTGTCAAAATTAATTAAAAATTTCAATTTTTTAATTTTTTTGAAAAAATCGCCATTTTGAAAAATTGATTACTCAACACGATCTTGAAATAAAAGGCTGAAAATTGGTGTCCAAGTTGCATTTAATAAGAACTAAAACATATCCAAAAATAAATAAATTGAAAGGGGTCGGGTCTAAAAGTGAGTGATTTGGCTTGGAATGCCCCATATACATACATCAAATAATGTAAAATTATATGTATTAATTTTTACTCGGGATGTTCAAAAAAATTTGGTTAAACACATTTTGAATTTTTTGGCTCTACATACAAATCGTAAAAAATACCCCCAAAAAGGGGAGAAATGTTTTACAAAATGTTGTCCATAAAAATTTACTACATATGAGTCATTCCACACCAACTGTTCCACTACAGAAAAACCATGGTGGTTTCAATGGGATATTATTTGCAAAGTATTCGCCCTTAGGGCACTATTAAATAACAAAAATAAAATTTAAGATTTTTCAAAAAGTGGGCCTTGGAGGCATGGTCAAAAATTGAAAATTTCAGCATTTTTTGCCTAAGTATCTTTATTTCAATATTTATGCCAATGAAATGAAACACAGTAATGTCTTTAAAATAAAAGTTTTTTATAGATTTTTATATGGGCTATCGATAAAAAAAATAAAAATTGGAAAATTTTCAGAACAAGTTCTGAATTTTTTGAATTTAAACTTAAACTTTATTTATCAAAAAACATGCCACAATTTTATTTATTTTTTAAATGTTCAAAAATTAGTTTTCGAGAAAAAAAATGTTGAACATTGCACTATGCTTATAATCAGGGAAACCAAAAATATGCTCTAAAAAACACGTTTTATGCGCTTAAAAAATGCCCTTAAAAACGGAAAATATGCTCTAAAAACAATAAAAATATGCTCTTAAAAAAAATTATGTCACTTTTTTTGCGGTGTTTTTTACAATTTGTTAGAGAATAGACCCTCCAAATACCGGTAATATTTAATATTTTCTACCAAGTTGCTGAATCTAAAGAAACATAGCGTATGAAGCAAGAACATGACAAAGGAGAATCAATCGTCACAATTCCGTAAAAACATCCTTGTTGGATAAAGAATATAAAAATAAATGGTGTCATAAAAACAATTGGAAAAGAATGCTCTAAAAATTGAAAAAAAAAATGCTCTAATAATGTAAAAAAATGCTCTAAAAATTAAAAAAAAATGCTCTAAAAAGTTAAAAAATGCTCTAAAAAATTGAAAATATGCTCTAAAAATATGCTATTATTCTAAAATATGCTCTTAAACCTAAAATATGCTAAAATATGCTCTTAAGGCTAAAATATGCAAAAATATGCTCTAACAAATCGATGCCAGATTTCTTAAAAACTTCTGAAACGGATAAATACCTTACCCATTTATCAATAAAATGCCCAGGAAAAAACATGATACTGCATATTTTTGGTTTCCCTGCTTATAATTTACAATAATGGGGTATATTACGTATGCGAATGAGTAATATTAACTCTTAAAAAACATTTAAAATAGAGATGTGATCGTGGGTAAGTTTTTTTTTTACCATCACGCACTCTCACCAAGGAAATTATTTTAATCACGCATGCTCATTTATTTTGCTTACGCTCAGTCACGCTCACGTGAGTATAGTGCCCGTGACAAAATTTTTTTCTACTCACGTGAGCATACGTGAACGTGAGGAAAATGAAAAATCGTGCGTGAATAAAACTTTTCCTTCGTGAGCGTGCGTGATCGTCAAAAAAAAACTCACCCACGAAAACATCTCTATTTTAAATGTTTTTTAAGAGTTAATATTACTCATTCGCATACGTAATATACCCCATTATTGTAAATTATAAGCATAGTGCAATGTTCAACATTTTTTTTCTCGAAAACAAGGAAAAATGCATCTCTGAAAATTTCAGAACAGATAGATATACACCTTAAGTAATTTTTGAACATTTAAAAAATAAATAAAATTGTGGCATGTTTTTTGATAAATAAAGTTTAAGTTTAAATTTAAAAAATTCAGAACTTGTTCTGAAAATTTTCCAATTTTTATTTTTTTAATCGATAGCCCATACAAAAATCTATAAAAAACTTTTATTTTAAAGGCTTCACTATGTTTCAATAATTTTGCATAAATATTTAAATAAAGGTGCTAAGGCAAAAAATTCAGATATTTTCAATATTTGACCATGCCTACAAAGCCCACTTTTTGAAAAAACTGAAATTTTATTTGTGTTATTTAATAGTGACCTAAAGGCGAATACTCTGCAATTGACTTCATATTGACACGACATCACTTTTTTTTTGCTGAACATTTGGTGTGGAATGCCTCATATGTGAGAACACACCAAAGCCCAAAAATTAACATAAACATCAAAATTCAAGATAATCCATTAAAAAAATTACAAACAAAATTAACCCTTAGTGGCCCAATTAGAAATGTCCTTAAGACATCTCAAAGACTTCCTTATGATAATGTCAGTGTACCTGTTGACTGAAAAATCTCTGACAATACAAAAAACCTCATGACACCTCCTGACTTTTGCAAGCAGGTAGTCAATAGTGCTGACTAAATTATGACATGTACATTAGGGATATAACTTTTTTTTTAGTGCAAAATACCACTCCAGTACCATGTGGGGAATGTTCTTCTGATAATAAAAAACTGTTGTTGAGGTTGATTCGGTGAAAAAAGTTTCCGCACCGAATGTGATTTCTAAACTGCTCTAAATTTAAATTTTTATTTTTTAAAATTATGATTCAATTACGATTATCACATTATATCAGTCAAAAACAACCCCTAAAAGGCTAGAATTGTGGTCAATGGGCTCCTCCTAACATGCCCAAAAGCTAAGTCCGTCCAATTCATTAACATAACCAAAAAACCGGCTCGGGTTTGAACATTCGGGTTCACTAACGAAGGGGCTTAGCTTTTTGTGTGGTTCATTTGCCTTATTATCATTAGCCTTCTTTTAGGTTTTTTGGAATTTGTAGACCTGGAACCAAACTTTATTTCCCCGCATTTTAAGTAAATGTTATGGAAAATATGAATAAATAAAGACAAAACTTCAACGCTTTCAGTGCGGAAACTTTTTTCACGATAGAGAAAAAATGACACCATATTTTTTAATAATTTTTTATGCCCCACACGGCTATGCGGTGGTATTTTTGATATTTGCAAAAATTGCAAAAAGTTATAGCACTAATGTACAGCTGCGGTCAAAAAAATAGCACCAGGATAAACAGAATTTTCCTCGTTGGTTTCTTTTTAATAATTTCAACTTATGTCACTGATAACGTGTCATAAGATACTTACAAGAGTGTGAAACAATATTACATAAGAAAAGGCTAATTTGGTTTTTTATTTTATTAAAAGTTTTTAGAGTTTTTAAAAAAACTTAAAAAAGACTCAGTCAAAAAAATAGCACCACAGTACTTTTTGTATTAAAATGAAATTCTTAAATTTGAAAAACGAATGGATTATGAATTCAGCATTGTTGTAATATCTTTAAATATTAAAAAAAAAATTGTCGAGTGCTCATTATTGACAATTACCTCTGTACAACGTTTTTGTACCGAATTCGCAAGACTTTTGGATCTTTAATTCGAAATTCAGTTCCAGAGTTGCTGAACAGCCACCAAAAGAGCTTCATTACAAGTTGGTTGTATTCGAGACACTCCCTTCTCTATATCTGTCCATCAACTATCGATTTGGTCTAGATCTGTGGACTGACCAGGCCATTCCATCACGTTTACTTTATTGTCCATACCCAATTGTTTGCCAATTTCCCGTCATGCTTTGGGTAATTGACGTGCTAAAAGACTTAAATTAGTGGCATTTGCTTAGAAACTTATTGCAACATTACTTTCTGGAGGATATAAACGTTAAGTGTATATCCACGGTTGTCCTAGTCCAATATATGAGCCATGGTCCAATATATGAACCCCACTCCACAGTAGGAAAATATCCCCCACACCATGAGCACCATTTAAAGTTAATTTTATTTTGAATTTTGGATAGAAATCCGCGTTTTAGGGTCTTCTGACATAGGTATGTGATCCCATGTCTCCAAATAAAACAACATTGGATTCATTTGCCCATAGATCATTAATCCACTTTTAAGCTGGTCATTCTGAGTTACTGTTAGCAAACTTAAAAGGACTTGCAACATGCTTAAGTGAGAGTAGGCGCACTTTTCCGAATCTACAAGCGTTAATGTTGGTGTTTTGTAATCTTTGACGAACATTTTCGCCATTTGCTGTCCTTTTTTAGCTCTGGAGCTGCCGTAAATGGGTCTTTCTTCCA
This sequence comes from Pegoplata infirma, assembly GCA_963921195.1. Lineage (NCBI taxonomy): Eukaryota > Metazoa > Arthropoda > Insecta > Diptera > Anthomyiidae > Pegoplata > Pegoplata infirma. Next base: position 127,010,521 of record OY992539.1, on the reverse strand, counting down.
TTGTCTTTACAAACACCTAACCACTAATGGTGACAAACGTCGCTTGTGACTAAGTTTTTCAAGCTCTAAAGTTAATTTTGTTGAATTTCCAATCATTTTATAAGCGCATCCAACCAATTTTCCTTTTTCAGGATATGGTTTATGTTCAGAAACCATATTTTTTACAAAAGAACGTTTTTGAGGAGTGTAATTCTTTCCACGTCATATTTTTATGAAAATAAATATGAAATTTTGTAATGAATTAAATTTTTTTATAAATAAAAACTATCTTCCTTTAGTATTTACCACTTTTATTTTAATAATTAAAATATTATTAATTTTTTTAAAGAAATTTTGTAATTCGGTGCTATTTTATTGACTGCACTGATTCGGAGTTTTTTTAAAATATCGATCATTAAAAAAGAACCGTCCACAATTTTTGGAAAAAGTAAAAACATTTCAGGGGTTTAGACTTAGTATAAGAGTATTGCATATTTACTTTAAACGAATACGAACATAATATTTTGTTTTAATTGAATGAATAGAGATTTTGTCATTGGTGCTATTTTTTTGACCGGCACTGTACATAGTACATGCTGTTATCGTCGTCATGAGTGCTATTATGACGACGATAACATCAACAGCTACGCACTAGCTTATAAGAATTTTTGTACTGTCCCTGAGGATGTTATTTAATTAATAACGAAATATACGAGAAATGAAATAAAGAAGATTTTTAAATAAAAGAAAGACCTCGAGCTTGATTATTTACTATTAATTTTATTAATAAAAAGGTCGAATAACAACAAACTTATTTAACATTAAAATATTTTATAAAAATTAATCCTCTAAAACAGGATCACAAAATAAAAAAACCATAAATGCAGTTTTACTACATTTAGTTTCAAACGTATATTATCCAGTTCGTTTTTAACGACTTTTTTCATTTTTGTCGGACGGTGTTATATAGTTTTTGTTCTAAAACAATTGGCTAAATTATGCAAAAGCAATTGGTGAGTTGTAATTTGACCAAAAATTTGGTTTATAAGTGTGTAAGAGTTTTTTGCGTGCAAATTTTGAGATGTTACGTTTTGATGAGTCTGAGATATTCTTTCTCTAGAAAAATTCAAAAATTCTGAGGAATTTTTTGTTAAGGGGGGTTCTACACTCAAAAAAAAATCTTGTAAAACTACAAGAAAAGTTTGTAACTTTGTTTCTTTGCTACCTCCTATTTGACAAGAATTCCTTTTTTATTTTACAAACTTTTTACCAATAAAATTGTAAATTTACAATTTTTTTACTAAATTTTTTGCTACCACCTATAAACTTAACGACAATTCTTAGTAAAAATTACGAGCTTTATTGTAATTTTACAAGATTTTTATCAATAAAGTTGTAAATTTACTACTTTTTTGGCGAAATAAAACTTACAAGGAATTCTCGTAAATTTACTAGATCTTTTTTTGTAAAAAACGTTGGATAATTGTAAAATTACAAGAAACCCTATAAAATTACACACAAAAAATTATTGGCTAAAAAATTTCAATTAAATCTATTGATCAACAAAATTTAAATGAGTCAATTATTGTTTTGATCAACATTTTTGTTATTTTCTTTAACTATCAAATTAAAAATATTCAACATAGCAAATTTTTTTTCGCTTCAATTTATTTGAATACATTAATTCAAAAATATACTTTATGCTAGGGTTTTACTTTTTTTTTTATTGTCGGAAACATATGGGAAAGCAAAAAAATGTGAATTTCTTCATAATTTTTCCATAAGCTTAAAATTCATTTGTTAAATCAATCATTATTTTAATTGACTTTAAATCAAAAATTGATCAAATTTTTTATCAAAATCGAAAAAATGGATAATTGAAATAAAAATCAATTAATCACCTACAATTTGATGATTGATATAACAATTTTCTTTTTGGAGGAGTTTTAATTAAAAAATTAATTGAATCCGCGTTTTTGTTGATTGACTTTCGTTTTCAATTCTTTCTGTGTACAAAAAAATAAAATAAATTTTGATCAAAAATTATTTGTTAAAAAACAAGGAAAACTGTCAAATATTGGTACGAGACTTTTTCTAGTTATTTGACAAGTTTATTTTTTTTTTGAGTGTAGAAAATAATATTATTTGACTATGATTAAAAAAAAATGTTCGAGTTGGGCCCCCCCTTTACAAATTTCTGGATACGTCGCTGATTGGAATACCCATCATTTATTTGCTATTGCTAAGCGAAATTCCAAAAAGTGACAATTTTCGGAACAGGCTAATGTGTATGGATGGGGTAAACATCCCAGCAAAACTTTGATTACCAAACAATGTATAAAATAAGGTATAGGATCTCTTATTTTATACATTGCAGCATTGACGATTTTAACAGGCGATGAGAATCAAAGTAATGCATCCACATTATCACAAAGAATACCAGTAAGGTATAAAATAAGTCATAAATTTATAACGAAGAATACGAGTAAGGTGTAAAATATATGATATTTTATAGGTTACGAGAAATGAAATAATATAGCATACCAGAAGATAATGTATAAGGTTAGGTTAGGTTGAGAGGTTGACGTAATGTCCACAAGACCAGATCCTGATCCATAGTGATACCTCATGAAAAGGGGGTGGGGGGGGGGGGGGGGGTGTTGAAGGGGGGGGGGGGGGAGGGGGGATTGTGGTGTGGTGTTGGGCTTCTCTACACATTAATTCACGTTCTTCCGTCTTCCTGTCCCATAGCATGACTATTTAAGTCCACACATGCGTCTCATCAAATTTACTCATCTTGATATATTTTAACATCTTCCACGGGCTGATCCCTTTTAGTTCCTCCACATTCTGAAAGAAATAAGAGCCAAAACAATTAAATCGAGTGCGAGATAGTGCAGGGCACTGACAAAGATAATGGAGTGAATCTTCCACTGTCTCTTCGTCCCCGCACCATCTGCACAAGTCATCCTCAATTAATCTTAACATTTTCAAATAACATTTCAAGCCGGTGTGGCCTGTTATTATACCTACATTAGGGTGGGGCGATTAGTAAGGAAGGAAAATAATCTTAATGGGCGCATCGCGTTTCTGATTCTTGGGATTGTACTGAGCAAAAAAGTCAACTAGACCATACGTCTACGGTGAAAACCGAGCCTCCCGATTTTGACTTGAAGTTTTTTCTCAGACTTTATTTTTTTTTTGGAAAATTTGCAAATTTTCTTGGGCTCATATTTCGTAAACTATTTGAAATTTTGACTTATTTTCAAAAGTAAAGTTGTAGCTATTGTCTCGGGCTACAATTTCTCTGAACATATTACTTAGAAAAAACTTCGGTTTCATGGTCAAAAAGTCGAAAATGTAGAAAATTCACCACTTTTTGTAATTTTTTTTTGATATTTTGGCCTATAACAGCCAAACCCTTGAGATTTTCGATCCAATACTAAGACAAAAATTGTAGCTAAGACAATAGTTAAGAACTCTCTAGTACATCGCAAAAGCATTGGAAGGCTCCTTCAGGCAGTTTTGGCCTTGTGAAAGTGCAAATTTTTTGTGAAAATATTGATAAATTACCATTTTCAGTTGTTCATAGCGAAAAATAAAAGGTAAACAAAACATCCAGCTTTCCCAGATACCATATAAACAACTAACCCCACCTATAAACGTCAAAAGGAACGGTCCCATAACACTGCACAACAAAATCAAATTTTTTCCAAAATTACAAGGTCAGACCAAAAAATTTTGATAGAAGACACAAAAAAAAAATACACGTGTATCGGCGTTTTGAAAGTTTACATCTGGGTTTCATTTTAGGGGGAGGTAAAGTTTCCCCCAAATGCAGATGTTAGGTTGCCAATCGTCTTTGAATATCGAGTGAAGCTTACGTTTAAAGTATATGGTGTGTTCAGCAAATTTATATAAAATGATACGGAGAACATTTTTGTGGAATATATTAACCCTCTAGCTCCTCACGATAAGGGTCTTTTTTGTCCTTCTTTTCAAAAAGAGCAAAAAACACCATTAAATCAGGGATTTAAGGGGGTTTAATGTTCCGCAAAAATATCCGCCGTAAAATTTTACTATAAGTCCCTGAACACACCAAAACAGAAAACTCAACAAGAAAGTCAGATATAAGACTCAACAATAGAGAGCTTAGGGTTAATTTCGCATTTATTAAGAAAATCGGGTAAAGCTTAAGTTTAAAGTATATGGTGTGTTCAGCAAATTTATGTAAAATATAACGGAGAACATTTTTGTAGAATATGTTAACCCTCTAACTCCTCAAGATAAGGGTCTTTTTTGTCCTTTTTTAAAAAAGAGCAAAGAACGCCACTAAAACAGGGATTTAGGGGGTTAAAATGTTCCCCAAAAATATTCGCCGTAAAATTTTACTATAAGTCCTTTTCACGGCAAATATTTTTGCGGACCATTTTAACCCTTTAAATAGCTGTTTTAATGGTGTTTTTGCTCTTTTTCAAAAGAAGGACAAAAAGGACCCTTACCTTAAGGAACTAGAGGGTTAACATATTCTACAAAAATGTTCTCCGTAACATTTTACATATCACAATGGACCTCAGAGTCTACGTGTGTTGACGTAAAACGTCAGCAGCCACTTACAACCTAACCTAACCTAACCTAACATTTTACATAAAATTGCTTTACACACCATATACTTTAAACGTAAGCTTAACTCGATTTTCTTAATAAATCCGAAATTAACCCTAAGCTCTCTATTGTTGTGTCTTATATCTGACTTTCTTGTTGAGTTTTCTGTTTTAGTGTGTTCAGGGACTTATAGTAAAATTTTACGGCGGATATTTTTACGGAACATTAAAACCCCTTAAATCCCTGTTTTAATTGTGTTTTTTGCTCTTTTTGAAAAGAAGGACAAAAAAGACCCTTATCTTGAGGAGTTAGAGGGTTAACATATTCTACAAAAATGTTCTCCGTAACATTTTACATAAATATGCTGAACACAGCATATACTTTAAACGTAAGCTTTACTCGATTTTCTTAATAAATGCGAAATTAACCCTTAGATCTCTTTTGTTGTGTCTTATTTCTGACTTTCTGGTTGAGTTTTCCGTTTTGGTGTATTCAAGGACTTATAGTAAAATTTTACGGCGAATATTTTTTCGGAACATTTAAACCCCTTAAATCCCTGTTTTAATGGTGTTTTTTGCTCTTTTTGAAAAGAAGGACAAATAAGACCCTTATCGTGAGGAGCTAGAGGGTTAATTTATTCCACAAAAATGTTCTCCGTATCATTTTATATAAATTTGCTGAACACACCATATACTTTAAACGTAAGCTTCACTCGATATTCAAAGACGATTTACAATACAACATTTGCATTTGGGGGAAACTTCACCTCCCCCTAAAATGAAACCCAGATGTAAACTTTCAAAACGCCGATACGCGTGTATTTTTTTTTTGTCTCTTCTATCAACATTTTTTGGTCTGACCTTGTAATTTTTTTTTGTGTTGTACAGTGTAATTAGTAGAGTTGTCAATTATTCGACTTTCAACTTTGTTCGAATAATTCAAATAATTGTTTTTCCTCGTTCGATCAAACGATTAAAGATCAAAATTTATTCGATTAATCGAAGAGAATAACGAATAAAAAAATTATTTTAAAAAATATTTTTATTAACAAAAAAAAAAAAATAAACAATTCATATAACAAAACTTTAAATAAGAAAGTTAAAATTTTTATTAACGAAAAAATGTAAAAAAAACTTAAAAATAAAATAGTTAAAAGTTAAAAAAACTTAAAAATTGAATAACTGAGATCACTTTTAATTATTTATTAATTAATTTTAATACTTGTTGAGAAATAATTCAAATACAAATTATTATTTGAAGTATTCAGACAAAATATATCATAAATGATTTTAATTTTCGTCAAATAAGACAATTTAAGTTGTTCTTAAGAAATATTTTTTTAAAAATAAAAGTTGACTCAATTTGTTTGCTTTCAAACGATTTTTGGTTTTTGTTTTTATTAAATTAGCTTTTGAAAACACTCTTTCGCTAATTTTTGAAGTAGGTGATATAGTAAGAAGAGCATACAAAAGTTTATCTAATTTTTCTGTTCTTTTTTCAAATTTTCCCAAATATACCATATCGTCTGATATATCGCTGAAGTCTTTTTTATTTTCTGAATTTTTAATACTTTGAATTGAATTATTTAACTCGCATAAAAAATTATTATTTTCATTACTAATAACTTCCTCTATTTCAATACTTTTATCTGAAGTATTGTGATTACTTTCAACATAAAATAATCTGGAGTATAATTCATTTGCATATTCTTTTGTTTCGCTTTTTGGAGAATATTTTAAGAAACCTTAATATGGATTATTACTCACAACAACAACACAAATAACATATTGTTGTAGTCCAATGAACCATCATATGTAAAATCGTTTTAAATATTTTTGTTGGTTATTGACAATCGTTGCCTTATTAGTATGGTACAATTTCGTCTTTCTAATTCTCATTGTGAATAGAGGCGAATATGTATTAATATTTTAGTTTGTGCACAAACGATTTGTCATTAGACTCGTTTGCTACTTTGTAGTAAATCGTTTCTATTTTTTGCTAAATAATCTTGACTAGACTTGTGCTTAATCGTTCAATTGAGTGAGCGCTCATTCTCGTTCATTTTAGATAAAAGACCTAGTTCGTTCATCTAGTTCAATCGCTCTTTTGGCTTTTTCGTTCAACAGTTCGTGAACGAATCATTTGATCATGTCTCTTGGTCGCTCATCTAGTTCAAATCGGTCAATTTTGGTTTTCGTTCAACAATTCGTGATCGAATCATTTCGATCATGTCTTTTGTTTTGGCTTTCGTTCAAAAAATACAAAAATGTTGAATAAAAACATTAATTAAAAATAAATACTATATAAAATTTTTGTAAAAAAAAACATAAATGATGAGAAAGCGTGCTAAAAGAGGACTAATGCCTAATGACAAAATTAACAAAAAAAAATTGAACGACCGAACTGAAAGATCAAAATGAAGTAATGACCAATTGAGCTGAAAGAACGAAAAGACCTAAAAGAGCTGAAATGAACGAACTATATAAACCGCTCAGTTAAGTGAATAGTTCAATTGAACTAGTTCGTTCGTGAACGACACAACTCTAATCTTGACAATGGAATTTGAAAAATTCCGAAACTCAGGTCGATTAAAAAATTAAATTTAAATTTAAATCTAAAATATAATTTTCTTGAAATTTATGCTATGAGAATATCATGGTTTTAATTAGTAAAGAAAATAATGACCTCGAGCCAGAATAAACATCCTCAAAATATAATATTTTAAAGGTCGAATAAAACAATTTTTACTTTTTAATAAAAATTAATCAGAATTTATTTTAAGAAACTTTCATTGCTCGGAAAATTTCCAGAATGTAGAAAAATTATTAACGTATTTCACACTTTTATACGTCTCTCATTAATTCTTATTTTAATACGTTTTAGTAAGTCTGATGCAAAAGAATTATTATTTTTTTCTAAATTATTTATTAAAAACTTGATAACTCCCTCTAATTCTATAATGGATGTGCTATCCTGGGCTATGGCTACAATATATTTTAACTTTCCTACATTTTGTATAAAATCTTTAAAACATTATTAGAATAAATCAAATTCTAAGCATTTATTTAATTTTTTAATTAAAAAAAATTGTTCGATTAATCGACATTAATTAATCGATTTATTCGTTATTCGAAAATCGTCATTTTTGAATTATTCGAACAAGAGTTGGGTTTTGTTTGATCGATTAATCGAATTATTCTTAATCGACTGACAACTCTAGTAATTAGTCTTTACTTATTATAGTTTTTGAATGTAAGTTTTAGAAATAATTGTTTCGTGTATAAACTGTGCAGTGCTACTACAAAATTAAAGATATAAAAAAAATGGATAATCTAGTGGATTCTGATAATACAGAGAATGTGGAGATGGAGATGCAGCCAGAATCATCAGCGTCATCATCAAATCTAGAACATAAGCCTTCGCATACGATATAGTTTTGTAATTTTTTTATTTAAATAATCTAAACATTTTTCAGGTTATCGAAAATTTTCAACTTATTCCACTTGAACACATTCCTCCAATGAGTACAGATGCTGAAAATCAACTTTCTACGGACGTTAAATATCTATACCAAATTGCCCAAGCCGTTTCAAATGGTAGTTGCTCAATTAATCTTGCAAACATCAAACCTGGAACAGTAGGACATTCGAGATGGATAACAAAAGCTAGTAGATTGCTCCGTGTGTATATTGCGACAGAAAATCCATCACAAAATTTACAAATTTTGGCAAGGTACATCATGAAAGTGTATGTTCCCATGTATTTTAATGTCAAATACTACAATTCGGCTGTATACGGTGTGCTCTGCTTGGAAAATTCATCCAGTGGACGCAATATTTACCAGACAACTTACGTAACATCATAAATCCCATAATACAGAATAATTCCTATTTCGCACACAGTGAAAATGTTTTGTTGAGCATGTTATACAATGATTGTAAAGAAATTCGTACATTGGCACTCAAAAAAATATTGTATATTCGCGACAACGTATGCGATTTAACTGAGCTTCGCTAAGCGCTCAATCGACAAAAACCGTGAAGGTATAATGGCATCTGTATCTGAAGGCCGAAAGAAAGCGCCTAGTATGGAATCTCGAAAAGATTTGGAAGGCAATCTTTGAATGAAAAATACACTAAATTGGAATTCTTCTTGATTCATACCTTGTCTCTACTAATAAAATTATTTTGTACTTTAAATGAATTTTCAAAATAAATATTGAACAAAACAAAGAAAAAACATTATATTTTTGGATAAAAAAAGTGGAAAAAATAAGAAATAGAACATTTTTATGATTTTGCGCTATGAACAACAGAAAATGGTAATTTATCAATATTTTCACAAGGAAAAAAACTGCCTTAAGGAGCATTCTAATGCTTTTGCAATGTACTAGAGAGTTCTTAACTATTGTCTTGGCTACAATTTTTGTCTTAGTATTGGATCGAAAATCTTAATAGTTTGGCTGTTATAGGCCAAAATATCAAAAAAAATATTACAAAAAGTGGTGAATTTTCTACGTTTTCGACTTTTTGACCATGAAAACGAAGTTTTTTCTAAGTAATATGTTCAGAAAAATTGTAGCCCGAGACAATAGCTACAACTTTACTTTTGAAAATAAGTCAAAATTTCAAATAGTTTACGAAATATAAGCCCAAGAATATTTGCAAATTTTCCAAAAAAATAAAGTCTGAGAAAAAACTTCAAGTCAAAATCGGGAGGCTCGATTTTCACCGTAGACGTATGGTCTAGTTGACTTTTTTGCTCAGTACAATCCCAAGAATCAGAAACGCGAAGCGCCCATTAAGATGTTCAAATCGCCCCACCCTAACCTACATACTTCCTTAGATCTGCCTTTTCCATAATTAAAAGCGTTTTTTGAACACGCTTTTCGCCGCGAGTCCATAGAACCTTTGTTTGGATACAGTCATGTCTGCATTCCCATCTTGAATCCTCTTGGCGTTCAAAGTTCTGCCTGATCTCCATGTAAATAGCATCCAGGCCCAGATGTACATCGGTCCTAATTGCGTCGGATGGTAGAATGGCGCCCATACGAGCTAGCTCGTCCGCTTTTTCATTCCCTAGAATATTTTTATGACCTGGAACCCAGCACAGTCTTAAAGAGTGTTGTTCGATAAGAGCCTGAAGCTCTTGGCTTTAAAGCCGCTTGACTATCAATGTATATAATGATCTCACTAGAGTAGATCGGTCTCATTGAAATGAGTCTAGCAGCCTCCGACACTGCATACAGTTCCGCCTGAAAAATATTACAGCCGTCCTGTATCCGTAAGCTATATTCAATTCCCAGTTTTTCGCAATTTGATGTTCCCCGCAAAGTGGATTTTCCCAGTATTCCCTAGATGGTATTTCAATTTTAATATATAAGGTGTTACGAGTAGTGAAAAAGTAATTTTGTATTAAATTTACTCACGTGATTGTGAGTAGATAAAATATGCTCGTGAGTGTGTGTCGTTAGTAATTTCCCGTCGTGAGCCCATCTCTAGTTTAAACTTATGCATTTTTTTATAAAATAATTATTTTTTATGTTATTGTAATGTATTATGCATCCAATTATAAATAATGCATTATTTCAAACTTTCAAATAATACATAATGTAACAAAATATAAGTCATCCATGATTTAATGTTTAGAAATAATAAATATGAAATACATTTTTTCCAATAATCATGCATTACGTAGCAAATTATTAGTAATGCATTATTTTTCACTTGAAAATAATACGTTGTGGAACAAATGTTTGGTAAGACATCCTAAAATAATGCTACAAATAAGGTATATACATTACCTGGTAATGTGTTATATAATCACTACCCATTACCAAAGTTTTGCTGGGATACATGTAGACTTGTCAGCATCTGAGGCTTTTTCTTTAGGAAAACTGGTTCAAAATTGGAAACTTTTTTATATAAGAAAAATGTCTTAGAATCAAGGAAGTTTTCTATAAAAAAAACCTCCCAGACTCTGAGATTTCTTTTATAGGAAATCTATCTATGATTTTTCTAGAGGAAAAATTTCTCAGAATCTGAGACTTTTTCTATATTAAAAATATCTTAGAGTCTGGTACCATTTCTATAGAAAGGTTTTCTAAGAATCTAAGATTTTTAAAAGGCAAGTGTATTTGAATATAAGACTTCTATAGGAAAAATGTCTCAGAACTTCAGACTCTTTCTATAGAAAAAAAAAATCAGAATCTGAGACATTTTCTGTGGAAAATTTTTTTAAGAATCTGATACTTTTTTTTGCAGGAAAAATGTCTCTCAGATGCTAAGGCATTTTTCGGGTAGAAAAAGTCTAAGATTCTGAAATATTTTGCCTATAGAAAAGTATCAGATTCTGAAAAATTTTTTCTATAAGAAAATGTCTCAGATGTCACTTTTGCTATTAGAAAAATGACTTAGGATTTGGGATAATTTCTAAAAAAAAGACGTCTCAGATTCTGAAACTTTTTCTATAGAAAAAATATATCAGGATCTGAGACGGTAAATACTGAGACCTTTTTCCTATAGAAATAGTCTCGAATTCGTAGACATCTTTCTTATAGAAAACTGTCAAATTTTAAGACATTTTCTGTGTTGCTCTTAGAAATATTTGGAACAAAAATCCCAAAATCGCGAATAAAAAAAGTTAGTTAAACTTGTTACCATAACAAACCAAACTGATTCCAATAAAATATCATACCGATAGGTACCGATACAAAAAATAAACAAAAAAAATTAAAAAAAATTTCAGACACTTTTGAGTCAAAAACACTGACATTTTCTTATTTCACCCATATATTTGGTAAAAAAATGATAAGTTAGCAGTACAGGATTGCACGAGATTTTTTTGTTAAAATTTTAAATAAAAAGTTGAGGTGAGAGTATTTTCTTTTTACTGAAATCTTTACACGAAATATTATTTTAAAAGTTTTTGTGTATTAGGGTGCTCCAAAAAATGAAGTTGTTAGATATTCACCGTAACTCCCCCTAGAAATATTCATTTGGGTGTAAAAACATGTCTCACAAAATTTTTGAATAATCGGATATGGGTAAGACATGCCGCATCGACCCTTGAGTTTGAAAAACGAATTACAAGGGGAAAATATGACTTTTTATTAATTTTCTCAATTTTTTCGATATTTGAGTTAAGTTTAAATTCATATGGAATGGAATACAGAATTGTGATATAGAGTAAAATGCCTCTCCAATCTTCTATATAAATAAAAATCAATTGTCGTTCGTTGGTAACCGCATCAGTTGAGAACGGCTGGACCGATTTGGACAATTTTTTTTTTGAAATGTTCGTCACAGTCCAACTTAGGTTTTTACGTAAAGAAAAATTGGCCACACCCACTTTTACGCCCACTTTTTTCGATTTATATAAAATCGGGAAACGGCTGCACCGATTAGGGTAATTTTTTATTTAAATTTTCTAATAATGCAATTTAAGTTTTTACTGAAAGAAAAATCGACCATGCCCACATTTACGTCCACTTTTTCAATTTATCTAAAATCTGAGAATGGCTGGACCGATTTGACAACATTTTTTTAAACGCATTTTCATCATATACCAACTTTGGTTTTTACGAAAAAAAAAAATTGACACTTTTGCTAATTTTTGTTGAAAATGTTCGTCATAATTCTACTAAGGTTTTTATGGGTAGTAGAATTTCCCACGCCCACTTTTTTCTATGTATGGAAAGATCTAAGACGGCTAGACCGATTTGGTTATAGTCCGCAAAAGATTTTTAAGGAAAGAAAAATTGTCCAAGCCTACTTTCACGCTCACTTTTCCCGATATATATCATGGAATGGGTGGATCAATTTGTCTAATTTTTTTTAATGTTCGTCATAGTCCAGCAAAGGTTTTTCGGAAAGAACAATTTTCCACTTCTATTTCCACTTTTGAATGGATGGACCGAGTTGGTTAAATTCAAGTAAGGTTTTAACGGTAAGAAAAGTTGTCCACGCACTCCTTTTTTTCGATATACTTATATAAAATTTACTCCATAGAAAAATAAAATATAGAATAATAAAATATAAATAACAAGTAAAAAAGTTTAATTCGGCCTTGCCGAATGTAGTGATACCCTCCACAATTTCAAAAAGATTATTGCAAAAAACTTTATTTAAAAGGAAATTACTTTTGAAAAAAAAAAAAATTAAAAAAAAAAAATTTCCGCGAAAAAAAATTTTGTTAAAAAAAATCCTCGATTTTTTTCTTTTTTTGTCAAAAAATATGTTCGTACTTGTTTAAATACCATTTGGTGTTCAATTATGTTCACATATGCCAACCAGAAGCCGAATTAAAGCATTTTGTATTTTTAGGTTATGTTGAATGAACTGAAATTTTTGAGGTGTGCTTACATTTTCGTTCATAACTTTTGAACTGCTAAACCGATATCGCTCAAATGCAATACCAAACTTCTCGGGAGAACTTCCAATAAATATGTTAAGTTTCAGTCATCTCTGTGCAATATTTTGTCCGCGACAGCATTTTCCACAGACAGACAGACGGACATCGCTAGAATGTCTTAAAATCGATCGGGCATCATGAATATATATACTTTATGGGGTCCCAGATCGATACTTTATGGGGTCCCAGATCGATATTTCGATGAGTTACAAACGGAATGACAAACTTATATATACCCTCTATCACTAAGTGGAGGGTATAAAAATCAAATGTAGTTCGTTGGTAATCGCATCACTTGAGAACTGACCGATTTGGATAATATTTTTCTTTAAATGTTCGTCTTATTTTTTTTAATGTTTTTCTTTGGTTTTTTTCGGAAAACAAATTAATCACGCCCACTTTTACGCCTCCTTTTTTCGATATATCTGAAATCGGAGAACGGCTGGATCGATTTGACTAAACTTTTTTTTAAATGTAGCCCAACTTAGGTTAAAACGGAAATAAATTTTTTTGACGCCCACTTTTATTTCGAAGTATCGAAAATACTAGAACGGCAGGGACGATTTGTCTATTAGTAGTAGTTGTTGACTTTCGTGATAGTACAACTAAGATTTTAACGGAAAGATAAATTGTCCACTCCCACATCAAAGATCATTATATTCCAAGTAAGGATTATGAAATAATTATTGGCCTCCCCCACTTCAAAGCCCACATTTTTCAATATCCTTAAAATTTGCAACACTTGAAAACGCTTGGACCGATGCACAGTGGGGAAAAATGGAATTTTTTGTCCGATTTTGCCTACAGGTCGCAATTCTTAACCGATTTTAGTTTTTCTTCATTTGAATTTTAGCTAATAAAACTCCTCATCGGTCTGTCATGGTGGATTTCTAAAAATCGTTTTTGTTTTATTTGAATAATTTTTTAAAGTTCAGAAAATATTAATTTTTTTAGAATTTTTGCTCTAAAAAATTTAATAGAAAGGGGACGAATAAGCTGTATGGACAAAATTAAAGGCATAGAGAAACATAGAGGCGAAGGCGTCAAAAATTGAGTTGTCAAAGTACAACTTGTTTAAATGTATTTGTTGACAAAGTACGACTTGTAAACATGTATTGTGTGGTGAATTCACATCGACAACGTACGTGTGACATATTAGAAAAAGATAGCAATATTGTTTTTTCTTTCACCTTCGCCTCTATGTTTCTCTATGATTAAAGGTATTTGAACCCCTTATAAACGACATTAATAGAATTTGTTAATTTATTATTATTTTGGTTTTTATAAACATATGAAAACTTAAAAATGTTCACTTTTAAGTACCAATATTATTTTAAATAATGTACCAATTTCAATGAAATTTGTTTTAGATTAAAGCTTATCATTTTCTTAAGCATTATTGGTAAATTAAGTATTTTTGCAAAATTCTTTAACTCCTTTTTTCAAATTTACAATGTAACAACTTTTTTTTCTAAAAAACATACTAAGAGCGTGTGTGAAACGGTAGCAAAGTATGCTCCAAAGTAAATTTTTGACTCTATTGAGGTGAATAAAATTTCACTAGCCCATTGGGCTAGTAGAAATTTTGACAAAGGCATGGAAATTTTTGAAAATCAAACATTTAAAAAAAATATAACAACAAACAAAAAGAATACAATTTTTTAAAATGTTTTTATAAAACAAATTAAAATTTTCTACAAACGCATATTGATTGGATAATAGAACAGAAGAAGAGGCTGGGCTTTTTTGTGAAAATAAATGCGTTTCCCTAAAAAAGATAATAAAAAGCGGCTATGTGGTGCTTTGCAGCAGATAAGGAACATGAATTTGGAACCGGTCGGGCGGTTTAAATACATAGATTGTCGCGTCGGGCATTTTAAGATGTTATTTAATTTAATGTGTCCAGAATAAAAGTTTTTTTAATTTTCAATTTTATGGATTTTTTATTAAAAAACATTGGATAGAAACTTGAGACGTTGTTCAAGGAAAATGCGCGAGAATCTGGGGCTTTTCCTATGGAACAGCTTGTTAGAATCGGGGAAAAATTGTCCATAAGGAAACATTTTGCATTATGTATTTTTATTATAGCAAAGGTCTCAGACTCTTAAAAGTTTTGATATTTTTTTGTGATATTTTTCCTGAAAATTTTATATGCTGAACATTTTTTTGTCTAGAAAAATGGTATTTGTTTTATAACGCAAAAACAAATTTATTTAATAATTGCATTTGTTATTGAATTACAATAAACAAAAGAAAATACTTCCTAAAAAATATTTAGTATTACAATTTTATTCATTTTATTTACAATTGTCAAAAAATTACTGTTGTCAAAAAAGATATAATTTCACACAGCAAAAGTATGAAAATTTCTCACCATACATAAAATATTATTTACCACATCACTTTGCTACCGTTTCACACACGCCCTAAAAAATAATTTTAAAATTCCAAAAATCATAAGGTAAAATTTAAGCAAAAAATAAAATATTTTTTTTTTTTTTAAATTTTGTGTACCAATTATGACTAAGCAAAACAAAAGCTTTAATTTAAAAAAGACTTCATTGAAATTGGTATTTTATTTTTAAAGATATAGGCATTTAAAAATGAAAATTCTTGAATTTTTGTCTGGTTATAAAAACCAAAATAATAATATATTTTCAAATACTAATCACGTCGTTGATAAAGGGTTCCAATACCTTTAATTTAGTCTATAAAGCATATTCGTCGCATGCCTAATACATTTTTTATTGCAAAAATACTGAAAAAATGAAAATTTTTTGAGCTTTAGGAAAATATAATAAGTAATCCAATTTTTTTTTTTCAAAAATCCACCATGACAGATCGATGCGGAATTTTATAAGCTAAAATACAAAAAAAAGAAAGACCAAAATCAATTAAGAATTGCGACCTGTAGGCAAAATTGAACAAAAAAAGTCCATTTTTCCCCACTGTGCGATGTGGCTAATTGTTTTAAATGTATGTAATGTTCCATATAATTGTTTGGAATGAAAAATTGTCCTCTGCCAATTTTTTTCGATGTATGTATCTAAAATTCGTTTTTACTCTAATTCGATCTATTAAAAAAAATATTTCTTAATAGATTTTTAAATCCTTGGGGATTTTTACCATATGTACAATTAAAACTAACCACTAAAATTTTAACGCCCACTTTTGTCTAAATATGTTGACTGCTAATGACCGGACCAATTTTGTTAATTATAATTTTAATTTAAGGAAATTTAAATGAGAAAAGTGTCCCGGAAAAATGGAAAATTCGGGAAAACTATAAAGGTTTGTTTGAACTCAAGACAATTGCTCACGATAAGAACGAGCGTAATTTATTTTTGTTTTGTTCGTAATGATACGAAATAAGTTTGGAATTTGTACAGTACGCAAAGTCGAAGATATGGTTATTTTTTTTTTGGTTCCTAAAATATAATTTGAAGGTGATTATCTGCCTAATCGTGTCTTTAAAACCACTCCTACAATTTTTTCTAAGCCAAGAAATTCATTATCTTTTTTGCAGGGCTACATATTTGAAGCGAGACGAAATATAACACTGATCTTATATTTGGGCCAGCAACGTGGACCGGGCCAGCTAGTAAGTTAATAAAAACTAAAGTTGGTTAAAAATCAGCCAAGTTATAAAACTTCCCCATGCAACTAACATGTAGCAGACCACTTAATCAAGGAATTCGAGCCCCATTTTTGAAATTTATTGAAATTTTCTACTGTAACAAAATTTTTTTATTCTTCAAGTCCCAATATACTAACAAGGGAAGTATCTCAACCCTTATGAACCGATTTGCCTGAAACTTAAAATATATATAAAAGAGGCAATTATAAGGTTGGGGTGTCTCAGCTTATCGGCCATATCGGGGATTTAGGGGTTCAAAACATGGGTCAAAAAATGGCGAAAAATTTGTTTTTTGGATTTTTCAGCCATTTCTTTTTAAGAAACTATATAATGTTTTCATATGAGAAGAAAGGTTTTTTTAATGCCTATTTAATGGTGGCATAGCCTTGTAAAAATTCGGCTACTTTAAATATTTTTTTTCAGGAAAATGTGTAAATTTTGGGGGTATTTATGTGAAGACATAGACCTACGATATCCATATGAATAAGAAATAATCTTTATTTAATTCAAGTCGACACGTATTTTTGCCCTAGACGATATTCCTATTAGTTCGGAAGTTATCGACATTTTCCCGAAGGTCCACATAGTTTCATAAGGTGGCGACGAAATTTTTAAACACCGATATGGCCGATAAGCCGAGACACCCCAACCTTAAAATCGTCTCTTTAATATATATTTTAAGTTTCAGACAAATCGGTTCATAAGGGTTGAGATACTTCCCTTGTAAGATGATAAGTATTTTTATATTGAGTTTAGCAAATTTGTTTTAAATAAATGCTAAAAAGGTGTGAAGTTTTCAACAAAGTTGTCAAATCTCCAATTTTAAATTTTTATTTTGTTTTGTTAAAGAAATTTTTAAAACTCGACTATTGGATTTTAAGGTTTTGTTAAGCACATATAATGCAACAAAACTAAAAAAAAAAATGTAGGGTTTATTTTTTTTAAATTGGGCAAGTTCAATGATGTAATTTCGGCGGATTTCGGGAAAGTACACTCAAAAAAATAACTCTGTAAAATACTCTGTAAAATGACTGTAATCTCAATTTAACAGATATTTGACAGAGTTTTCTGTCAAAATACAGATTTTAAGAAAATACTTTGTATTTTGTTGTGACAAAAAAACAAAGTTTTCTCTGTTATATTACTTTTTACTTTGTAATCTCAATTTTACAGATAATTAACAGAGTTTTTTGCTAAAATACAGATTTAAGCAAAATACTTCGTATTTTTTATAACCAAAAAAGTTTTCTGTTTTGAGTAGTTTTTGTTACCAAACATCAAAATTTTATCTGTATATTTTTTTTTTTTGAGAAAAAGTTGAAAAATTGTAAAAAAAAGTTACAAAAATTTTTTTTTCAGAAATCTTATAAAAATTTTACAAAATAACATGCATGTAAATAAACTGTGTAAATCTAGAGAGTTTTTTCTGTAAATTTTTTTCTGCATCAAATGCATTTATTTAACCAATATTTTACTAGAAACTCTGTAAATTAACAGTTTTTTTTGTCCAAATCATTTTACAGAGTTTTAAAGTCAAATTACAGAGTTTCTCTGTCAAAAAGTTTTCATATTTAACCAATATTTTACTATAAACTCTGTAAATTAACAGTTTTTTTTGTCAAAATCATTTTACAGAGGTTTTTAGTAAAATTACAAAGACATGTTGTTAGCTGGAAAAGTATGGTGTACTCTGTTAAATTAGCAGAGTTTTTCTGTAATTTAACAGAGTTATTATTTTGAGTGTAGTAATTTTCGGCAGTTTCTTAGCTTTTATTGAATATCTAACAACTTCATTTTTTTTTGGAGCATCCTAATGTGTATCTTAAAACATCATATGACTGTTTAAGGTGTTCGTTACTATAAAGCAGTAGAATTCCTTAACACAAAGGATAAATAAATTTTTTTTCTGCAACAACTACTTGTACTTAAACCTAATATGATTGAGCATTTCCCACGAGTTTTTTTTTCTCGTAGGTATATACATATATATTTTTTTTATAAAAGTTCTTTTGTATAATTTTTTTTTATTCTCTTATTCTAAGATTTGTGAATGCCAATCTTTTGTAATATTAAACTAACCCAAAAATTGCATTGAAGTTAAAATGAATACTGAATATGAAAAAAGGGGGGAAATAAGACTTATAGTACATGGAACATATTCATTTCTTTAAATAAGAAGTTTTTTTTTCCATTTTCCATCTCTTGAGGCTGTTGCATCCCAAGAGTATTCATGGAAGCTGAAAAATATTTTTACCACAATAAATGATGCAGAACAATGTACCTACCTGTTAAATATCCTGAGTTTGGCATGAAAGAAAAACTTTTGCGTTAGTTTTTTTTTTATTTTTATTTTGGAATTTGTGTGCAAAAATTTGATTTAAATAATATTTGCCTTCTGTGTGCTTTTCTTTGAAATTAGTTTCCGTTTCCTATACACAGGCAGGTTAAGCGGTTTAAATCTTGTATAAAAACTTTTGAATTTTATATGATTCACATTTGTTCAAAAAAGTCTTGAGATAATGTATTGAGTTACAATTGAATTGTTTTTGAATCTTTAAACTTTATTCCCATATTTGCTGATTAGGGTAGAATGAAAAAATATGGTTTTTACATTAGTAAATTACACTGTTCCACAACTTTAGAAAATTTTGGTTTAGGACACCTTTCCCAGTGTAATAACATACATGGAGTATTCATTAGGGTGGCTCGTTTTTGGGCTTTTCTCTCTGATCAAATTCTAATACCCGCCAAAAGTGTCGGTCCCCTAAGGGAAACTCACATGCAAAATATCACTCCGATCGGAGTTTATCTTCGGTCTCCACTTTGAGCCTCAAAATTCGGGTTTTCGCAAAAAAGGACTTTTAAAAAAAAAATAAAAAAAAAATTAAGTTTTTTTATTAAAATTTTATTTTGAATGGGTCATTTTTGACCCCCTACCAAGAAGGGTTAACGATTTTTTTAAAGATAATATAATAATACGAAATAATAGTTGGGGTAAAAAACATAAAACCCGTTTTATACTTGTTTATAGCACAAAATTTAAGCTCTAAACTTCAAATTTTCCGCGGGGATAATTTTTTACCCCCAGCCAATGTGGGTTTAAGACGTCCTAGATCTGTAAGATTTCATGACAGACTTAAAGTTATATAATAGAATGACACGACACCAAAAAACCGTTAATTTGCACAAAAATGAAATTTATAAGATTTTATTAATCCAAATTATTGATAAAACCAACATTTCCTTGAAATCCGCTAACTTCCCCCCGCGATTCCCGAAAAGTGGCTCGACGGATATCCGTCATATTTCACATTTTTCTTCTCCAAGGTGTTCTCTATGAATTCAGAAAGAAAAAATGGTATATTTAAAATTTTTTTTTAATAAAATTTTCAAATTTTGAAAAAAGGTGTTTTGAGAACGCCCCCAAAATCATGCCATTTTTTTGGTATCAAGTTTGAACGGGTTAATGATACCGTAAAATCTTTAAATTTCATATTTAAGTATTTACGATCAAATATTACACAAAAATAATTTTTTAATTATTTTAATAAAAAAACTTAAATTTTTTTTTATTTTTTTTTAAAAAGTCCTTTTTTGCGAAAACCCGAATTTTGAGGCTCAAAGTGGAGACAGAAGATAAACTCCGATCGGAGTGATATTTTGCATGTGAGTTACCCTTAGGGGACCGACACTTTTGGCGGGTATTAGAATTTGATCAGAGAGAAAAACCCTAAAACGAGCCACCCTAGTATTCATCTTGGTGTGCTAAACATTTTGTTCAAATTCTGATTAATTTTTATTTAAAAATTATATGTAAATCTGTTTTTAATTGTTTTTTGTTGGTTCGTGATCTTACTAAGAGATTGTACAATTTTCTTCTGCTAATTCTCAATGAATGTAGAGTTGAATATGTATTAATATTTTTGTTTGAACATTAGCGATTTGCCATTTAAATTCCCCTTGCTACTTGTAGTAAATGATTTTCATATTTGCTAAATAGTCTCGACAATGGAATCTGACATATTCCGGAGCACGGGTCGACTAAGTCTTGATCAATGTAAATAAATTTAAACAGAAAAATAATTTTCTTGAAAATTACACTATTAGAATATCATAGTCTTAATTAGTAAATGAAATAATGATCTCGAGCTAGAATAAACCTACTTAAAATTAATATTTTAAAGGTCAAATTAAACAATTTTTATTTTTTAATAAAATTTAATCAGAGTTATTTTTTTAAGTAAAGTTTATATTTTTTAGCTTTTCGGAAGCCAGTCTGGTCAAATCCCAACATTTTTTTTTGATTTCACGTTTTAAAATATGTAATTGATTCTTAAGTTTGTATGTGCGAAACATCATTTCATTTAATTTAAGTTAACACAACTAAAAAAACAAAATTATTTTGGCTACGGAAAAAATATAAAAAATTTCCGAAGCCAAAAAGTTCAACTCCTGCTTTTTTATGAACATTAAAAAAATGTTCATTTGAAAAAAAAAAACAAAAAAAAAATTACTGTTTTTATCTTATTTTGGTTTGCTTTAAGATTAAAAAAAAAAAAAATAAAAAAAAAAATCTTTAGGAAATTTTTCTTACAAAAAATCTATCGGAAAAAATTGAAAAATTCTTCAGCAATTTTTTTTTTTTAGTATATTTTATATTTTTAAATTATTTTGGTTTGCTTTGAAATTCAGAAAAAAAAAAATCTAAAAAAAAATTTCATACGAAAAATCGATTTTTTAATGTTTTTTGGCCACTTTGGACTCGGAAAAAATTTAAAAATTCTTCAGATAAAAAATTATTTTTTTTTTTTAAGTTAATTTTATATTTTTAACGTATTTTGGTTTGCTTGAAGATTTAGAAAAAAATAAAAAAAAAATTCTAAAAAAATTTTTCATTCGAAAAATGGTTTTTAATGTTTCTTGGTCACTTTGGCCTTGGAAAAAATTAAAAAATTTTTCAGAGAATTTTTTTTTGTTGTTTAAGTTAATTTTATATTTTTAACGTATTGATTTGCTTTAAGATTTGGAAAAAAAAAATCTAAAAAAAATGTTTCATTCGAAAAATCGATTTTTTAAGATTTTTTGTCACTTTGGCCTCTGAAAAAATTGAAAAATTTTTCAGAGAAAATTTTTGTTTTTTTTAAGTTAATTTTATATTTTTAACGTATTTTGGTTTGCTTTAAGATTTAGAAAAAAATAAAAAAAAAATTCTAAAAAAAATTTTCATTCGAAAAATGGTTTTTAATGTTTTGTGGTCCCTTTGGCCTTGGAAAAAATTAAAAAATTTTTCAGAGAATTTTTTTTTTTTGTTTTTTAAGTTAATTTTATATTTTTAACGTATTGATTTGCTTTAAGATTTAGAAAAAAATAAAAAAAAAAATTCTAAAAAAATGTTTCATTCGAAAAATCGTTTTTTTATTGATTTTTGGTCAATTTGGCCTCTGAAAAAATTGAAAAATTTTTTGCTTTAAGATTTAGAAAAAAATAAAAAAATCGGAAAAAATTTAAAAATTTTTCAGAGAAAAAAATATTTTTTTTTAAGTTAATTTTATTTTTTTTTATTTTATTAAGAATTACCATATAATTACAAATTACATACTAATTTTACCTAACCGAGAACTGGTAACAATGACCTTCGTCTCGTTGTAGCGAATCAGACCAAGGCCTCTGGTGGGAATCGAACCCACGACCCCCAGACTCATAGGCTAGCACGCTACCAACTAGCCTACTGGGGCGCCTTAAGTTAATTTTATATTTAGAACAATTGAATTTAAAAAAAAAATCAAATAATTATTTTTCTGAACTCGTACAATAATTATACAAAGTTTTATAAAAAATCGCAATAAATATTTCATATTTAGGTGCCTTTTTCGAAAAAGCTCTAAATATCCCAAAATTTGACCTTTGACCCGAATAAAAACCGGGTTGATATTATTCCATTTTCCTAAAACGTTTAGGGCAATGGTTCCCAACCTTTGATTCTCGCCCCACTGGGGGGCAATTTGAATGCTTCAGGGGGGCAACGAGCAAATTTTGAAGATTTTTTTTGTTAAATAAACTAAAAAAAATATTATTTTAATTAAATTATTTAGTTGATTGTTGAAAACTTTTTCTAAAAACTTTGTTTAAACGATGATTTTAACAAAAAGTTTGCTCAACCACAAGTAAATTTTGGATTTTAACACAAATTTTAAAAATTAAAAAATGTTTCTTGAATGTAGGGAGGACATTGTATTTTTTTTTAACTTAAAAGTGGGGCATGGCGCAAAAAAGGTTGCGAACCATTGGTTTAGGGTTAAAGTCTAACATTGTTTTTAATAATTTATTGCCCTTACTTTGTGAAATTTTAAAATATTTACCAAATTTTTTCCATATTAAGTAAATTGTGGGCAAAAAAGCATTTTCCTCGAAATCCGCTGAGTTTAAATCGATGCCCCTGCCAAACTATCCAAGGGATATCCCCCAAATTTTTTTTTATATGTTTACATATATTTTATAAGATTCTGTGGTTTTTTCAGCATTTTTCTCAATTTTGTTTAAGAAAACTTTTAAAAATCCAAAACATCAGTTTTGAGAACCACGCCAAATATAAAGCATATTTTTGGCCTTACCATGAAACGGGTTAATGATATCCTAGAAAGACAGTATTTCATATCTGAGTATTTATGATAGAATAGAACATAAATATCGTTTTCCATTGGTTTATTTCAATAAAATGAGAAAATTGGAGCGATTGTCGTGTTTTAGGGGTCATTTTGTAAAAATTGAAAGGCTTACAAGGGTTAATTTTTGAAAACCCAAAAATGTGTTATATATCTTCTTATACTATAAAGAACTCGTGTACCACTTGTTAACAATATATTCAAAAAACAACACCATTTATTTAATGTTTTTCATCAAAATATGGCTATTTTCGTATGTTTGACCTTTGACCTCGATGCGCCTCGTGTTTGGCTGAAATTTTTAGCGTAGCATTTTTAGGCCAAATGTAAAAAAAATTAGGGGTGCACTCCTTGAAATTCGAAGTTTTGCAAAATAGCTGCCACCCTAATATACATATTTCAAATTTCAGACAAATCCAAAAATATTTAGAGGTCGCTAGAAATTTACGATTTTTCAGTTTATTGAACAAACATTAAATTTTTATATAAAAAAAAATAATTATTTATTTAGGTTTATTTACACGCCAAATGAAAAAAATGCTTGACTTACATATTAGTTATTTTTAATCCTTAACATAAAAATAAAATACACTTTTTTTTGCATAAATTTTTTTAAATTTTTTAATTTTGGAATGAAAACTATTTAGTGGTGTGGGGCAGATAGGCTTTTAATGCATATTTTTTACCCGATTTTAATTTTTTATAGCTTTTTGGAAAGGTAATTAAATACCAATTACATATTTTTGAACAAAAAGTAAAAAAAAAAATAACAACTATCATAAATTTTCAGAAATTTGAAAAAAAAGGAATTTTCATTCTCAAAAAAAAGTACCAAAACTTCAATCCGTTTTTATCGCGAGTTATTTTTATCCGTTTGTCTCCAAATTCTGGACCACTTATTAATAGATACTAAAATCCTCTACCACGTATAAAAAAGTGATCTTTGATTTAAAGGACACCTGTATCATTACAAAGTAGGCATAAGTACTATACTATGTAACTTGATATACAACCTAAAAGTTGAAATTTCTAGCAACTCCGATTGTTTAAATTTTTGGTATGTACACTTTTTTGATGAATGGAACTGGGGCGGCCTTATAGAGACAAAAAAAAAATAACATCTGCAAATCCCATACGTTTTTGAGCCAGTCTAGTAAACATTTTTAAGTGGGAAGAAAAAAGAAGAGACAAACCTGAATAGTGCCAAATCGCTAGTGTTGTTTGCGGTGTCATCCTCGCAGGTAAGCGTGGAGAGGTGGTTCTCTGGAGTTAAAAACATAAGGAGCCCAAGTCGTATACTCAGAAGAAAACTGCCGAAAAATCTGTAAAACATCTTTCAGTTTGAATTTGAAACCTTTGGCCAGATTTTTCTGTTTGAATGGATACTTTAACTAAATTCTCCATTATGTTTAAAAAAATAAGAGAAATTTATCGGTATTTTTACTCACTCTGTTTGCTGATTTTACACAAATTTTTGTTCAAATTTTAGACGATTATTTTGTAATTTTACAAACATTTTTTGGTGGCATTTTTTTATTTTTTTGTCTAATTTAAACAATTAAAACTAAAAATTGTTCAAATGCAAAAAAATCAGCAAAAAATCAGTTAGCAAAAAAATAAAGCTTGTAAACCTACAAGAAAATTTGCTGATTTTGAACCCACAATTTTTTTTGGTAAAGTTAGCAAAAATGTTTTGCCAAAAATTAGTTAACTGAAATTTTTTTAATTTCAACTTACAAGGGAAGTCTCAATGTGTCACCATCCGATCTTCATGAAATTTGGATATGTTGTTAAGAACGAAATTAGCGGCCCAAACTCTATTTTAGGGCGGGTCGATTTGTATGGGGGGAAATTGACCTTTTTCAGTTTTTTACGATTTACGCCTATTTAAACAAAATTAATATAGGCATGTGTGGTATCAGATTAAAGGTATTAAAAATACCTATCTCGTGGTGCTAACAACATGCCAAAGTTAATATTTGTCGACTTATTAACAAAAATGTCCTAAAATTTTGGTATTTTACGCAATATGACGAAAAGTTGTGCATGTTTGGACACGTTATTAGCACACGTAGATAGGTTTTCCAAAGACCTTTCATTTGGTATGTAACATGACAAGGTTTCTTTGCATAATATAGGAGATACTTGAAAAAAACTGAAAAATGGCCTTGTCTTCCCCCTCCTTTTTACCCCCTAAATATGAATTTGGTACGCTAAAAAATACGTGTCCCTTTATTTTTTCTTATCTATAAAATAAAACCAATTCCATAAAGTGCCGCGGTTGACACTAGGGAGACTTCCCTTGTTAGTTCATACACATTTGAGAACCCCATTGGGTTCGGGCCCGATAAGTCCAGACCCCGATGGGCCTAGTCCTAGTTAAGTTCCATAAAATTCGTCATAGTTTTTGATCCAAAATTTGTGTCCGTTTTGCTCTACCTTGCTCAGTTTTTGTGACACGTGATTTTAGGGGACCACTGGGGTTTTGAGAATTAAAAAACTCGATAACTTATTTTGCGGTCTTATTCTACGCGTTGAGAGCTACAAAAATGCTTTTGGACTTTTTGTTGTGTCGGCAATATTTACCGAGATATGAGCATTTTAAAATTTTCGGGAATGCTAACTTTTTTGGATCCAAAGTTAGGACCCATTAGGATCCACACATATGAAGAGGACCGGCGATACTAAAAATCGGACCGAGAATGGTATCCATTTTGCTCCATCTGGCTTAGTTTCCGAGATACCGCCATTTTAAGTTTTCTTAAAAAAAAAAAATTACAATTTATTTTTTCTAATATTAGCAAAAAAGTTTGTAAGAATTTAGTCAACTCAATTTTAAATTTAGCAAAAAAAAAAAACTAATTCAAATTTTGTTTAAAATTGCTAATACACTTTACACAGGGAGTTGTTAGCCACCAAGTATACGGGGCAGCCTTGTAGAACTCAAGATTTTATTAAAAATGGCATTTTGGACCACCCTAATATACACACAAAAAACCTTTTAAAGTTACTAGGAAAAGTCTCCCATATTATCAATATTTGACAGTTTTACCTGTTTTTTAACAAAAAAATTTTGATCGAAGTTTACATTTTTTTTTGTAATTTTACAAATTTCCAAGTTTTTTTTACAAAAAAATCTAGTTAATTCACGAGAATTCCTTATAAGTTTTATTGGGCCAAAAATTTGTAAATTTATAATTTTATTGGTAAAAAGCTTGTAAAATTACAAAAAGCTCGTAATTTTTATCAGGAATTCGCGTAAAATAACTGCACTCAAAAAAAACCTTGTAAAGTTACCAAAAAATCTCGTGATATTACGAGGCTATTCTCGTAAAATTGGAGGTAGGTAAAATTCTCGTAAAATTACGAGGATTTCCTCGCAATTTTGAATGCGCCAAAAACTGGTAAAATAACCAATTTTATTGGTTAAAATATTGTTTTAAAACCGGAAAAATATAAAAAATGGTAAACTTACAAGAAAAAATGGTAAATATGTTTAAAAAAATTGTAAATTTACAAACCAAAATGGTAAATTTACAAAAAAAAAAAAAATAGTAAATTAAAAAAAAAATTGTAAATTTAAAAAAAAAAAAAATTGTTAATTTACCAAAAAAATTTTTTAAATTTTACCAATTTTTGGTAGTGAGAATTTTTAAGCCACAAAAATTATAAAAATTCGTAAATTTACAAGAAAAGTGGTAAATATATTAAAAACAAGTAAAAAAGTTAAATTCGGCCTTGCCGAATGTAGTGATACTATCCACAATTTCAAAAAGATTATTGCACAAAACTTTATTTAAAAGGAAATTACTTTTGAAAAAAAAAAATTTTTTTGAAAAAAAATTTCCGCGAAAAAAATTTTGGTAAAAAAAAAATCCGAGATTTTTTTTTTTTTGTCAAAAAATATGTTCGTACTTTTTTAAATACCATTTGGTGTTCAATTATGTTCTCGTATGTCAACCAAGAGCGGAATTAAAGCATTTTGTATTTTTAGGTTATGTTGAATGTACTGAAATTTTTGAGGTGTGCTTACATTTTCGTTCATAACTTTTGAACCGCTGCACCGATATCGCTCAAATGCAATACCAAACTTCTCGGGAGAACTTCCAATAAATATGTTAAGTTGAAGTCATCTATGTGCAATATTTTGTCCGTGACAGCATTTTCCACAGACAGACAGACGGACAGACGGACATCGCTAGAATGTCTTAAAATCGATCGGGCATCATGAATATATATACTTTATGGGGTCCCAGATCGATATTTCGATGAGTTACAAACGGAATGACAAATTTATATATACCATCTATCACTAAGTGGAGGGTATAAAAATGGTAAATTTACAAACAAAAATTGTAAATTTACAAAAAAAAAAAAAAAAAAAAATTTATCAATTTTCGGTAGGGATAGCTTTTTATCCACAAAAACTACTGAAAAAAAAGGTAAACTTAAATAAGTGGTAAACCTCGAAAAAAAGTTGTCAATTAACAAAATGATATTGTTAATTTGCATTTTTTTTGTAAAAAGTTGAAAAAAAAAATAAATGACAAAAAATTACAAATTTTTGAGTAAATATAACAAAAAATATGTAAAATTTATCAATCTTTAAAGTTTAATTTTTTTTTTCAATAAAAAAAAAAATCTGTCCGGGTCTTCGAAAATTAAAAAAAAAATAGACAATTTACAAAAAAAAAAATGTTTTTTTTTTGTTAAACAACATAAATCCTCGTAAAATAACATTTTTTTTGTAAATCAACTAGAATCCTCGTAATAAAACCTATGTTGTAAAAATACAGTTTTTTTTTTGTAAAATAACCTTTCAAAATGGTATAATACAATTACGAAAATAAATTTGTAAAATTACCAATAAAACTGTAGTTCTCGTTTGAGCAAACTACACGATTTTTTGTTAAAAAGCAAGGAAAATTGTTAAATATTGGCAGAACGGGATTACAACGCATTTTGCCAGTCGTTTTACCAGTTTTTTTTTGGAGTGTGGTAGCAAAAAATCTAGTAAAGTCACGAAATCTCCTTGTAAGTTATATTGCGTCAAAAAATTGTAAATTTACAATTTTATTGTCAAATAGGAGGTAGCAAAAAAAAATTACAAAGTTTTCCTGTAATTTTACAAAGGTTTTTTTTTGGGTGTACTGATCAAATCAGTACGAACCCAGCAGAAATTTTGCTGAACTGGCAGCAGCTTTTGGAAAGGAAACTCGAGCCAAGGAGCACATCCAAACCTGCTGAATTAATGCATGATTCTCTAAGGCAATGTCACACGTTAGAGCGCTAATTGGATACAGCGAAAAAGCGCTCTTAAGATGCACTGAAATCATGTGTCTTTAGAGCGCTGATTAAAGCGCTATAAGGATGCAGTGAATTCATGTATCTTTTTAGAGCTGATTTAATTAGAATAAAAATGAATGAATACATTTGACTATTTCTGAGATACAATTGGAAATGATGTAAACCAACCACTGATCTTTATTTTGTACACCCAAAAAAAAACGTGGGTATTCAATACTAAAAATTTAACTAATTTTAGTCCAAAAGGACCTAGTGCAGAAATTGGTAACCAATACTAAAATTTTTAACTAATATTAGTCAAAACCAGTAAAAATAACTTATTTTAGTACTTTGAAGATACTAAAATTAGTAACCAATTAGTAGATTTTGGTACAATATCACTTACTAAACCTTTTACTGTAGAATTATTTTGAGTGTAGTAGTATTAAAAAAAATCAAAAAATTCAAAGTATACCAATTTTTTTCAATTTTCAATTTTTCGAAGTTTTTTGATTGTAGCGTTTGGTGCAAACCGTAATTTTAAAATTCAAATGCACATGGTAAAAGCCCTTGTAAATATGCACAATCTGAGACTAATTCGAGTGATGTGCTCGCAATGGTTACGAAGCTGCAGCTCTCCAAAGATGGGAAGAAAAAACGTGAATTTTTTAAAAAGTCTGTTTTTTGCGAGGCACACTCCCAGTTTTATTCCGAATGGTTCCGAATGCTTTGTGAACTTTATAATTTACCATTTCCCACTTGATTTACAAACGCACCCAAAAAATATTCAATTGCAAAAATTTTATGAACTTTTTAAATTTTTTGCAAAATTTCGATATTTTAGTTTTGCATTATTTGACAGCCAAATGTGCATGGCTGAAAGTTGAACATGTAGAAACAATGGTATGTGCAAATATAATAAATCATGGAAAGCAACATTGATCAAAACTTAATATTGGCGAATTCCGCGGCGTTTTTCTGTTTTACGTTTTTTGTAAGGCACATCCAGGCCGCTTATCGAAATTGGTCAGTGAAAAGCGCGTTTGTTAGTATTTTTTATGCTTTATCTTCAATCCATTCGCACCCAAAAACAATTGACGTTTTAGTGGTTTTTTGGTGGTTTTAAATTTTTGATACTTTTAAATTTAATGGTTATATAAAATCTTACATTACTTAAATAAAGTAGAAAAGAAATGTATTTTGATAGATTTTGACATGTCTTATTCAAATAATATTTCAAAATTAGTCCATTGATTTTTGCAGTCGCGAAAATCGCGAAAAATCGCTAAAATTTTTTATAACCTTGATAAAATTAGTAATAACGTTAAAATATTTCGTAATAACCTTAATATTAGCATTACTAATCATACTTTGAATAGTTTCAATATTCAGTGAAGGACAACAGTGTAAAATCAGACATTTAATATTAAAAAAAAAAAATTAAAAATTATTAAATTTTTTTTTCAAAAATGTTGCCTTTAAACCATTGCAGTTTCTTACCTATTAGAGATAGAATAATGGTGTTAACTAAGAATTTGTTGAGATTTTGTTAATGCATTTTGTAATATTTTTCTAAAAAAAATAAAACCGCTGGAAACATTTTTATTTCCAAAATATTGGAAAATGTGCCGAAAAAAAATTGGTTAAATGCAAATATCTCGATATTTAGCAAAGATTTTATGCATGTTTGAATATGTATTTTAGCTATGGGTAAGCATAATACAAAATGGTACGTTTGGTTAACTTCGGATAAAAAATGTAATTTTGACAATTTTTTTAAAAATGTTAACTTGAAACAGCCATAGTTTTGGGTGCGACCGCTCAAATTAATGCACGCGGACGGATTTGATTTACTTACTTATAATGTAATTTACCTACAAAGTCTTATCAATGTGCCACGAAAAAAAATCGCAATTTTTTTTTCTTAAATATTAAAAGTTAATGACAATTGCTCATATGGACATTTCCATTTAACTTTTCATTTCTTTGAAATTTTGGTTTTTTGGCAAAAACTTTTTTAATTTGCATTCAAATGTCTATCTACTGATAGAAATGGATAAAGGACTTCTAATGCAATTAGCTTACAAACGCATAAGGCCAAAAATCTTAATTTGCGGTAGTTGGCGACAATCAAACTTCCGACATGTGGAAAAGTCGATTGAAATTTCATAAAAATTATGTACTCTTTGGCCTATTGTACTTGCGCCGTCCAACGGATTCTTCAAAGATTTAAAATATATGGTCCCTATACTTGTTCAAAAAAGTTGTATTTATGAATTTGATGTGCCATCAATAATAAAAGAGTTATTTGGTGGTAACGGTTTGAAGTTAAAATTTCTTCATTTTCAATTTTTCGTCGTTTTTTTTATCAGAAAATTTGCGCCGCTTCATACTTTTCAAAAACTAATACAAATAATGATAGCTGTCGTAATTCCCTACAGTTTAAAACCGATCTCATGAATGTGCCCTCAATAGGAGCGGAGTACTAGCTAGACAAAGGTTGAGAGACAAAACGTGAAAGTCATCAAAAATCCACTTTTTTGCGAGGCACATTCGCAATATTAATTAAAAGTGGCCAGCACATCGCGTGATCCAAATATTTTTTGATTTTTTATAATAAAATCGATTTAGCGTGTTAAAATTTTGATTAGCAAAAATTTTGCAAAAATCTGACATTTCACGATTTTAAACTTTTGCTTGTATTTTCACGCGAAAAGAATTTAGATTTCAAATATACCCGTCAGACGATTGCTTGTAGTGCGTATTATGGATCGTGTGCAAAAATTGGGACTTTATGTAACTGTACGATGAAAACGCGCCAATTTTGTCTCCAGATAAACCGCCAGGGCACACCCAAACCGCTAATAGAAATTCATTTCTATGAATGGCAATTGCTGGTACTTATAAAGCTTTATCTCAAAACTGAGCGGCATTAATAAATTTTGAAGATTGTGGATTTTATGCATCTTTCAAAATTTCATTAATCAGAAATTGCATCACTTTTAAAAATTCACAATTTTGCATAATGCACAAGTTTCTTAACTAATTTGAGGGTGATAAATCCGAATATGACCTTTAATTTGGTCCATTGTCATTAGATTTCGCGTGAATTGCATATCAAGCATTAATAGAGCAACTTTTAAAAAAATCTTTTATCGTAAAAATCTGATTGTATATCCACGTAAATGGACGTAATTTATCCGGTTTTTATTGGGGATAGTATGAAACATTAAATAACATTGATTTTGTTAAATTCTAATAATAATTGTTATTTTGGGATTTTTTGTTTTCAATTAAAATCTTTAAACCGCCATAACTTTCGCGCCGTCAGCTGAAAGTTCTTCACGCGAACGGATTTGGAACTTCCAAATGCATGTTTATACGCGAACTAAACGATTTTGATGTGCCCTCAAAAAAAATTTTAATATTTTTTAAACCTTAAAATCAAAAGTTAAATGGAAATGTTCATATACATATATAAAATCTTAACAAAAAATTAAAAATTTTCCCTCTTACTTTTACTGCATCCTCAAGAGCGCTCTTTGGATGCGCTTTGGTATAAAAAGATGCTGTGCCAAAATCTCGATTTATTTTTGCTGGGAATGGTCAGCCTTAATATAGGGCTAATATTTTTGTACTTATTTAAGCATTTACAAAATCGAATTACTATTTTTTCTTAATTTAATTAAATTTCATTTCCAAAAATATTATAACAACTTCTCATTACTAAAGAAACTGTTTTTCAACATTCCTTCTAATCATTTTTGATCAGATAAAATTATTACAAAAACTCTTGCACTTGTCCTTGGTATAATTTTTTTTATTTTTTCGCAAATTTACAAATTGCTTTTAAATGGGCTGTAAAAAAGTTTTAATGAGTTTTCAACGCCCTTGTCGTCCGTCACCCCATTTCATCAACATTATTATTATAATGGTACGCAATTTCACTTGCATTTCATTTTAATGTTTTTATATATTTTTTTTGTTATTTGTTTGTATATTTTTTTTTTGTTTTTTCTATTATGACCAACAAAACTTTGCCATCAACAGCCGGAAATGAAAGAGGCGCGAGTTAAATATTTTTTAAACAAACAGTCTGTTCTAAAAAATTAATAATTATATGAAATCAGGGATTATAACTTATTGTTAGAAACTAAACAGGACTAGTATTGCAATCTTTACACTAATAAAAAAATTAACTTAAAAATAGAAAAATTAACTAAATTCAAGGAAAAACGATACACACAATGTAATAACTCTGATAAATTACAGAAAAATCATGCTTATTTAAAAGAGTACACATTTCCAGCTAGCAAAATATTTTCGTAATTTTACTACTAAACTCTATAAAATGATTTTGACAAAAATAACTGTTAATTTACACAGTTCATAGTAAAATATTGGTTAAATTTGAGCGCCTTTTGATTTGGAAAAAAAAACTGTTTATTTACAAAGTTTTTACAAAAATATTGATTAAAAAGCATTATTTAACAAAGAAAAACTGTGTATTTACATATATAGTCAAACTCGGTTATAACGAATTATCGGTTATAACCAGGGAAACCAAAAATATGCAGTATCATGTTTTTTGCTGTGCATTTTGTTGATAAATGGGTAAGGTATTTATCCGTTTCAGAAGTTTTTAAGAAATCTGGCATCGATTTGTTAGAGCATATTTTTGCATATTTTAGCCTTAAGAGCATATTTTTGCATATTTTAGGCTTAAGAGCATATTTTAGCATAAGAGCATATTTTTAGAGCATATTTTCAATTTTGAGAGCATTTTTCCACTTTTTAGAGCAAAATTTTTACATTTTTGGAGCATTTTTTTTTTAATTTTTAGAGCATTCTTTTCCAATTTTTTTTATGACAACATGTATTTTTAAATTTTTTATCCAACAAGAATGTTTTTTTTCAACAATTACGGAATTGTGACGATTAATTCCCATTTGGTCTGTTCTTGCTTCATATCGGTATATGAAACTATGTTTTCTTTAGATTCAGCAACTTGGCAGAAAACATTAAGAAAAAATATTTTTTTAGAACATATTTAACCCTCTTACTATCGCACATAACGGTATATAAGGGTCTATTCTCTAACAAATTGTAAAAAACACAACAAAAAAGGGGACATCATTTTTTTTAAGAGCATATTTTTATTGTTTTTAGAGCATATTTTCCGTTTTTAAGGGCATTTTTTAAACGCATAAAACGTGTTTTTTAGAGCATATTTTTGGTTTCCCTGGTTATAACGAACTAATTGTACACTCAAAAGAAAACCTCTGTCAAAAAATCTGTAAAATGACTTTCAATTTAGAATTACAAATTTTTAGCAGGACTGTGATCACGTAAACGTCGATTTTTGGAGCCTTGTTGCTCCTAAACTAATCAAAATATTTCCAATTTTTTTAACATTTCTGCACTCAAAATAAATTCTCTGTCCAATCAGCAGAAAAATCTGCTGAAAATACACCCATTTTGAGCCATATGAGAAATCTGCTGATTTTAGCAGACACCGTTTGCTAAATATCTGTCATAAGAGGTGAATAAATATAACAAGAAAAAAAAAAAAAAAAAACATGCGCCGCCAGCCAGCATCGAACTCGCCACCTTCCGATTTGAAAGTACACTTCTTAACCACTACGCTACGGAAGCTTATACTTTTATCTGGCGTTTTAGCTATTAAACATGTGTGTTGTTCGATAGCAGAGAAATCTGATTTTAGCAGAAATATCTGCTGATTTTAGCAGAAAAATCTGCTGATTTTAGCAGAACAATCTGCTGATTTCAGCAGAATAATCTGATGATTTCAGCAGAAC
Organism: Pegoplata infirma; assembly: GCA_963921195.1. Classification (NCBI taxonomy): domain Eukaryota; kingdom Metazoa; phylum Arthropoda; class Insecta; order Diptera; family Anthomyiidae; genus Pegoplata; species Pegoplata infirma. Next base: position 126,976,121 of record OY992539.1, on the reverse strand, counting down.
AATCTGCTGATTTCAGCAGAGCAATCTGCTGATTTCAGCAGAGCAATCTGCTGACAATCTGTTCTGCTTTTTTTTTTATATAAAAAAATTTCTTGAAAAAATAATGAAATTCAGCAAACCAAATCAGTATAAACATAGTAAAATGTCTGTTATTTTCTTAAACTGAATGACAGAGATTTTAGTAAAAATATCCTTCTCAGCAGAAATCTGCTAAAAGATTGCTAATTCAAATTAAAAGTCGTTTTACAGATTTTTTGACAGAGTTTTTCTTTTGAGTGTGGATTAGACAACACTCTTAACAATTTTCTAAAGAAAAACTTTAAAATTTCCCTTCAAAACGATATGTATTTTGATGTCGTTTATGCATCGTCAATAGTTTTCGTTTTACGTGATTAGCAAATTCTCTCCATCTAATTCTATCTCTGGCAATTGTTTGTGCTTGATTCCAGGATATTTGAGCTAGTAAGCATTCTTGTTTGAGGCATCGAACCCAGGTGTTACGGGGTCTACCTTGTCGGCGTTGTCCTTGGGGGTTCCAATCTAGGGCTGTTCTGGCAATTTCTTCAGGTTGTCGTCACAATATATGACCTACCCACGTCCACTTTCGTCTACGGATCTCTATTTGCACTGGCAAAGAATTTGCCATTTGAAGCGAGTCTTCATTTGAAATCCGATCTGGCCAGGGGATGTTGAAGATTCATTTATTGATAAAGACCTGGATTTTCTTTGTAGTATTTTGAATTAAACTCCATGTAGTGCAGCCATAATATTGGAAAATTTCCCGAAAAAAAAATTATTTTAACGCAAATATCAAATATTTGAATGTGTGTTTTAGCTCTAGGTAAGCATAATACAAAATGCCCGTGTAAAAAAATAATTATATCAAAACATATCTCCTTTGATAAAATCATATATGGATCATATATAATTGGATGTAATCAGATCTACTCCATATATATTCATGTCTCTTTCAGATATGTTTTGATGCGTAAATTGAGTCTATCTGACAATTTTACAAATATGAATATATCTGAAAATGTGTTATCATTAGGGCAAGTACTTTCATGAAAATGCATATTGTTACTTATCATTGCAAACATAACATAAATTAAATATCTATCCGAATTAATGAATTTGCAGTAAAACGGCATTCATTTGTAGTTGCATATTTTTGCATATTTTGGTATAAATGCATATTTTTGCATATTTTCATATAAATTGGACTTTTTTTAAATTTCATCAATATTTTTTCAAAACGTCCTTAGGAAAATTCAAAATATATCGCCTATTTCTTACAGAAAAATGTATTTATTTATAGAAATCATATTCTGATGCATTTTTTAAAGAAAATGGATTTTGGAAGTATAATTTTTAGATTCTGAGAAATTTTTCCTCTTTAAAATGTTTCTATTCTGAGACATTTTACTAATCGGTAAAAAAAATGTTATCAAATTTAAGATTTTTTACAGAAAAATTGGGGTCTTTTGCTTTTCAGCTAATTTTTTTGACTTGAAAATCTTAAAATTCCGAAAAAAGTGATAAAAACTAAATATTTTTTTTTTAAATAAAGATCAAAAAGTATTGAAAAAATAACTTGTTCTAGAAAAATATTGTTTTTTAATATTCTTTTCCTTTTTTTATAAAATTTTTTCTTCAGAAATATTTAGTGACTCAAAGAAAAAACTTCTCAAGCAAAAAACTATTTTACTAATTAAAAATTGTTTTCACTCAATAAAACATTTTTAAGAATTGTCGAGGGCTTTAAAGTATTTGAAAAAGCCTTATTTATGTTGACAAGTTATTTTTTTTTAAGTAAAAACAATAATTTTTAGATGCATATTTTTGAAGTTTTTAGTTCATATTTTGGATTTTTAGACGCATATTATAGGCACATATTTTCGTTTTTTAGGTGCATGAAAGTACTTGCCCTAGTTATCATATATGCCATATATGCCAGATAGACTCAATTTACGGATCAAAACATATCTGAAAGAGACATGAATATATATGGAGTAGATCTGATTACATCCATTTATATATGATCCATATATGTTTTTATCAAAGGAGATGTGTTTTGATATAATTATTTTTTTACACGGGTGGTAAGTTTGGTAAGCTTCGGCTAAAAAATGTAATTTTGAAAAATTTTTTTTTAAATGTTAACTTTAAACCGCCATAGTTTTGGGTGCGATCGCTCAAATTTATGCACGTAGGCGGATTTGAATTATACCACACTCAAAAAGTTATGTCATTAACTGTTTGTAGTTTATTTGAAAAGTTTTCCGTTTAGTCGTTTTTAAAAGCAAAAACATTTGTTTGATGTTCAGTTTTTATTAATGACTTCTTCTGTCCTTTGTTTCAAAAATAACACACTAAAAAATAAAGACTTTCATTAACATTTAATCTTTAAAGTCATTTATTTTTGTTCTGTAAGTAAAAACTACTGATTATTCTTTAAATATTTAATGATTTGTGTAAGTCAATTTTTTTTTAAATTGTTGGTATTTTTTAATGAAATATCATTAGTTTTTACCTACACAAGTCAGTAAATTTTTTGTAGAAAAAAAAAAATCAAAAAATTATTTATAGAAATATAAAAACATGTTTGTATCAAGTGACTTTGGTACGATGGTTAGAGTGTCTGGCCAGAATGTAGTTGGTTGCGGGATCGATTCCCCAAAATTTTATTAAAAATTTTTAAAAAAATATTTCAATAGAAAATTGTATAAAATAACCTACGAAATCATTAATTTTTAATGTTTTCGTAGGTTATTTTTTTTGGAGTTTGTTGGTAAAAATAACAGAACTATCATTAATTTTTAATGTTTTCGTAGGTTATTTTTTTCGAATATGTTAGTAAAAAAGAGTGAAAAAACCGTAATTTTTTAATGTTTAATGTTATTTATTTTAGAAAATTTTGTCAACAGTAAAAAATAAATGTTGATGTTTGTTAAAATAAATGAATAATTACTGGGATGGTTTTCAATTGTTTATTCACTTGTTTTAACTATGTTTTTCTTTTGTTTTTGCCTACAAAATATTTTGAGTGCATGTTTTAAAACCAGCAGATGTGGCAAAAACGCTGTTGTGGAATTTTAAAAATATTTTCCCATACAGTATTTGGTCAAAAAAATTTGATCATAAACTTTCAATCAAAAATATAATTTTTTCAAACATTGAGCAAAACTGAAGGTACTCTTTTAAAAAATTATTTACCACTTTTTCCACAATCAGGTCTGCAATCGCCATCGTTCGAGTAGTATTCCATCAAAAAAATCAAAAGTTTTAAAATTTCGGGACGACCGACTGTTTGATTAAGTTCTAGGGAATTGAACCTTGAATATTTAGGTTGTAGAGTACCAAATTCAATTATAATATAATAATTTTGTATATTGTTTTAGTCTTTTATCTTTTCAAACGCACTGTAAATTTGTATATATACAAAGTTTATTCATTATAACGTTTTAGTGTTGTAACAAGGAATACAACAGGACATTTGCATTTATCAAATTATTGAGGTGGAAAGTCAAAAAATAACAACAATACAAAAAAAAAAAATATCTACAACAACGTTAGGCGAAGATAAAATTGAAAATGTGTTTTTTTTTATTTTTTTAAAAAAATATGAATAACAAATTATGATTGTCCCTGAATAAAATTTTTTTGTTATTTTCACTTTCATTGTAATTTAATTTTTTTTATTAGATGAAAATTTAATTGAAAATTCTAAAGTATAAGGATACATTTCATTATATGTTCGTAGCAGCATTCCACTTAAAACAAGAAAAAATAAAACAGATGTCGGTCAGCTTTACAATGTTCAAACTATAAACTGCCCTTATTATTATTGTAATTTACTTACAGTCATGTAACTTTCTAAATAAACAAGTAATTATTGTAAAATTTAACACTCAAAACTTTTAATGGATAATACAGTAGAAAAGTCATAATTTAGAGTAGGAAGACAAAATAAAAAAAAATGAAGAATCCTGCATCTGATGTGTTTTTTGCGTATCCTCTCTCGGTAATTTTACACCAACTGTTCCATTTTAATAAGTATTTACAAACCGGTTTTCTGACCAAATATCGGCTTTTGCAAACCGTTTTACCCGAATTAATAAATTTCGGTGACTAAATAAACCGTCGCGACGGATAACTGGTGTTTAAATTTAGCTGAGAGCGGACCAAATTTTGCATTTATTTTTTTACAATTTTTTTTTCAATTTGTAGAAAAACAAATGGCTTAATTTTCAAAACTTTCCCATCAAAAGTCCTTGCAGATCTATAAAAAACAAACTCTAAAATCTTTTTTATATCCAAAATAGAATAGGCGAGTTTTTCACTGATTTATCTCAATTTACTAATATTATTCTGAATATTCCTAAATGAAGTTTTGTTATATTCATTCATGTTCCTAGATTTTTCCCAAATTTTACTAACAAGGGAAGTATCTCAACCCTTATGAACCGATTTGCATGAAACGCAAAATATATATTAAAGAGACAATTCTAAGGTTGGGGTGTCTCGGCTTATCGGCCATATCGGGGATTTGGGGGTTCAAAACATGGGTCAAAAATTGGCGAAAATATCGTTTTTTGGATTTTTCAGCCATTTCTCTCTAAGAAACTATAGGATGTTTACATATGAGAAGAAAGTTTTTTTTAATGCCTATCCAACGGTGGCATAACCTTGTAAAGTTTGTCTTCGTTAAATACCTTTTTCATGAAAATGTGTAAATTTTGGGGGGTATTTATATGAAGACATAGACCTACGATGTCCATATGAATACGAAATAATCTTTATTAAATTTAAGTTGACACGTATTTTTTTTTCTAGAGGATATTCCTGTTAGTTCGGGAGTTACCGAAATTTTCCCGGAGGTCCACATTGTTACATAAGGGGACAACGAAGTTTTGAAACACTGATATATATTTTAAGTTTCAGTCAAATCGGTTCATAAGGGTTGAGATACTTTCCTTGTAAGTTTTAAGAAATATGTATGATTTTGGCCGATTTTTTTTGATTTTTAATAATTTTCAGAATTTAAAAAAATACCAGTTTTATTGATTTTTTTTTTATTTTTTCTTAATTTTTCAAGTTTTTTTTTTAATTTTTCTGAACTTTCCAACAAATCCCCAAAGCCTTCTATAAAGGCTACAACTTTTACACAAGTATGGGCATCTTCTAACATAAAAATGTTTATTTTTTTTAACAAAAGTACAAAAACCAAGTACACAGAAAAAAAAAAATAATTAAAATATTCGAAGATTTAATTAAAAAAAATAAATAAATAAATATAAATTTAAAATATTTGTATGTTGTTAATTAAAAATGAAAGAATATTTAGTTAATTCAAAACTTAATAATATTAATTAAAAAAATTTAATTAAAATTAAAAAAAAAAAATCAAAATTTTAATTATATAAATTAAAAATTTTATTTTAAAAAAATTGGAAACCATTAAAAATTTTAGCTGTATAAATTGAAAATAATCCACTTTTAAAAAAAAAAATAATTAATTTTTTTTTTCTTTAAATAACAAGGGTTAAAAAATGTTTCTTCTAACATTATCAAATATATTTATGCCGCAAAAACATATACATAAAACTATAAACAAAATGAGAATTCAAAAAACTATACTAGAAATAAAAAAACTTTCAACAAACTGTTTATACTTACGTATTTGTTTTTGTGTGTAAAACAATGCAAGAGAAACACACATACTCGCACACACACGGAAACAAAAACATATAAAGCTAAATATTTAAATAATTATATTAATTAAATATTTAATTAATATTAAAAACAATTAAAATATTAATTTAAATAAACAGCAGATTTTTCAACAACAGTTCGAGAAAAATCGTTTAAAGTTTCTATATAATACAATTATACTCCTTCAGCGGCGTATACAGAAAATGGATGTGCTCCATTTTTTCTAATTACAATGTGATTAGAAAAAATGGATCACATTGTAATTAGAACGTAACAATATCTAAAATATTTATTTGATATTTGACTTTTTCTATAAGAAAAATGTCTCAGAATCTGAGACTTTTTCTATAAGAAAAATGTCTCAGAATCTGAGACTTTTTCTATAAGAAAAATGTCTCAGAATCTGAGTTTTTCTATAAGAAAAATGTCTCAGAATCTGAGACTTTTTCTATAAGAAAAATGTCTCAGAATCTGAGACTTTTTCTATAAGAAAAATATCTCAGAATCTGAGACTTTTTCTATAAGAAAAATATCTCAGAATCTGAGACTTTTTCTATAAGAAAAATGTCTCAGAATCTGAGACTTTTTCTATAAGAAAAATGTCTCAGAATCTGAGACTTTTTCTATAAGAAAAATGTCTCAGAATCTGAGACTTTTTCTATAAGAAAAATGTCTCAGAATCTGAGACTTTTTCTATAAGAAAAATGTCTCAGAATCTGAGACTTTTTCTATAAGAAAAATGTCTCAGAATCTGAGACTTTTTCTATAAGAAAAATGTCTCAGAATCTGAGACTTTTTCTATAAGAAAAATGTCTCAGAATCTGAGACTTTTTCTATAAGAAAAATGTCTCAGAATCTGAGACTTTTTCTATAAGAAAAATGTCTCAGAATCTGAGACTTTTTCTATAAGAAAAATGTCTCAGAATCTGAGACTTTTTCTATAAGAAAAATGTCTCAGAATCTGAGACTTTTTCTATAAGAAAAATGTCTCAGAATCTGAGACTTTTTCTATAAGAAAAATGTCTCAGAATCTGAGACTTTTTCTATAAGAAAAATGTCTCAGAATCTGAGACTTTTTCTATAAGAAAAATGTCTCAGAATCTGAGACTTTTTCTATAAGAAAAATGTCTCAGAATCTGAGACTTTTTCTATAAGAAAAATGTCTCAGAATCTGAGACTTTTTCTATAAGAAAAATGTCTCAGAATCTGAGACTTTTTCTATAAGAAAAATGTCTCAGAATCTGAGACTTTTTCTATAAGAAAAATGTCTCAGAATCTGAGACTTTTTCTATAAGAAAAATGTCTCAGAATCTGAGACTTTTTCTATAAGAAAAATGTCTCAGAATCTGAGACTTTTTCTATAAGAAAAATGTCTCAGAATCTGAGACTTTTTCTATAAGAAAAATGTCTCAGAATCTGAGACTTTTTCTATAAGAAAAATGTCTCAGAATCTGAGACTTTTTCTATAAGAAAAATGTCTCAGAATCTGAGACTTTTTCTATAAGAAAAATGTCTCAGAATCTGAGACTTTTTCTATAAGAAAAATGTCTCAGAATCTGAGACTTTTTCTATAAGAAAAATGTCTCAGAATCTGAGACTTTTTCTATAAGAAAAATGTCTCAGAATCTGAGACTTTTTCTATAAGAAAAATGTCTCAGAATCTGAGACTTTTTCTATAAGAAAAATGTCTCAGAATCTGAGACTTTTTCTATAAGAAAAATGTCTCAGAATCTGAGACTTTTTCTATAAGAAAAATGTCTCAGAATCTGAGACTTTTTCTATAAGAAAAATGTCTCAGAATCTGAGACTTTTTCTATAAGAAAAATGTCTCAGAATCTGAGACTTTTTCTATAAGAAAAATGTCTCAGAATCTGAGACTTTTTCTATAAGAAAAATGTCTCAGAATCTGAGACTTTTTCTATAAGAAAAATGTCTCAGAATCTGAGACTTTTTCTATAAGAAAAATGTCTCAGAATCTGAGACTTTTTCTATAAGAAAAATGTCTCAGAATCTGAGACTTTTTCTATAAGAAAAATGTCTCAGAATCTTAGACTTTTTCTATTGGAAAAATGTGTCAGAATCTGAGCCTTTTCTATAGGAAAAATGTCTCTAAATCTGAGACTTTTTCTATAAGAAAAATGTCTCAGAATCTGAGACTTTTTCTATAAGAAAAATGTCTCAGAATCTGACACTTTTTCTATAAGAAAAATGTCTCAGAATCCGAGACTTTTTCTATAAGAAAAATGTCTCAGAATCTGAGACTTTTTCTATAAGAAAAATGTCTCAGAATCTGAGACTTTTTCTGTAAGAAAAATGTCTCAGAATCTGAGACTTTTTCTATAAGAAAAATGTCTCAGAATCTGAGACTTTTTCTATAAGAAAAATGTCTCAGAATCTGAGACTTTTTCTATGAGAAAAATGTCTCAGAAGCTGAGACTTTTTCTATAAGAAAAATGTCTCAGAATCTGAGACTTTTTCTATAAGAAAAATTTCTCAGAATCTGAGACTTTTTCTATAAGAAAAATGTCTCAGAATCTGAGGCTTTTTCTATAAGAAAAATATCTCAGAATCTGAGACTTTTTCTATAAGAAAAATGTCTCAGAATCTGAGACTCTTTCTATAAGAAAAATGTCTTTTTCTATAAGAAAAATGTTTCAGAATCTGAGACTCAAAATGTTGTCAAAACAATCCGCATTGATTGCATAAATTCCCGATAATATGATTTAGATACATTTAGTAACATTTAGTAACATTTAGTAACATTTAGTTACATTTAGTTCTAGAAACAAACGATCGTAAAAAAATTTAAAAATATATGCTGTTATGTAAATTTAAAAAACAAAAAAAAAAAAAAGTTTAACAAATTTTTGGGCCCCTGCGAAATAAAATCCTGAATACGCCCCTGTACTCCTTATTGCTAAAACTGCACTCAGAATAAAAGCTCTGTCAAAAAATCTGTAAAACAATTATCGGTTTGAATTAGCAAACGTTTTCTCCTGAAAGGTATATTTAAACTAAATACTCTGCAAGAAATCAGTAGATTATCTAATTTTACAGACATTTTTAGTAATCCTGTTTTCAAGAAAATTTTTCAAGTTTTTTTTTACAGAATTTATTTTCTGAAAAAAAAACTTAAACAATTTTAATGAAAAACAACATGAAAAAATTCTTAAAAAAATTACAATCGCTTTTCAAATAGTTTAACAAAAAAATGATGCTCAATATATTTTTAAAGTATTTTTTACATAAATAAAATATATCTAAAATTAGCAGATTTGTCTACTTAAATCAATAGATTTTTAAGCTGAAGTCAGCAAATTTTTCTGCTGCTTGAATTTATCATATGGATTAAAATGGGTGTATTTTTAGAAGATTTTTCTGCGGATTGGTTTTATTTTAATTGTGGGTTTATCAAAAATGTGAACCCAAACAAGTAGAAGAGTTAAATTTGACTTTGCCGAATCTATGAATACCCTCAACAATACCTTTTTTAAAGGATAGTACATTTTTTAACGTGAAAAAAAATAAACAATATTGATTAGAAATATTTTATTTTGTGCAAAAAACTCTTTTTTAGTCATTTAAAAAAAAAAAGAAAAATTTTTTTTGAGTGTAAAAATTTTTTCGAGTGTAATTTTTAAGTTACCAATGCTTTTCAAACTAAACAAGTTTAAAAAGCATTGCTTTAAAACTAAAAAAAGTTTGAAAAGCATTGTTAAGTTTTCACCAATGCTTTTAAAACTTGTTTAACACGTGGCATTTTAGATGAAACCATTCTGAAATTCAAGGTTTTGCTTATAACTTTTGAACCACTGGACCGATTGAGCTGAAATTCGATACCAAACAGACCTGGGGAACGTCAGAGATATATGCCAAGCTTCAGCAGTCTTATTATTGTCGTTCGAAAGTTAGCGTGTTTTTTATCTCGTAAATTCGCGAAAACACCTTGCCGAAATTTACTCTTTTGCTCATAACTTTTGAACCACTGGACCGATTTGGCTGGATTGCAATACCAACCTGATATATAATATATATGCCAAATATATATGCCAAACTTTAGTAGCCTCTGTAAAGTCTTTTAAAAGTTAGCGTATTTTCTACGGACGGACAGACAGACGGACGGACGGACATCGCTAGATCGACTTAAAATCGATCGGGGATCATGAATATGCTTTATGGGGTCCTAGACCAATATTTCGATGTGTTACAAACAGAATGACAAACTTATATATACCCTATATCACTAGAGTGGAGGGTATAAAAATGGTTTATATTACAACCCTCCTTAATTTTGTTTTTTTCACTCTTCTCTACTGTTCATACAGTAACATTAAACAGACTACCAGAATAACTTTTTTTTGATACAATAAAAATAAATTAATTAATTTTACTTTGTTCTAAATCTCAAGTCTTGTTAGTTAACCAAACATTTCTTTAATTTTACTTACAATTTAACTAAACTTTATGAGATTTTCTAATACAGACCGATTTTATTTCTCATTTCTTTATTTCATTTAAGAAGTCCAAATCCAATTTATTTTAGTTGTTGCAACATGCGTATAACTGTTAAGGAATTGACTCAATTCTCCCATCAAATTAAATCAAGTACACTAATGCAATAAAATGGAATTGAAGATTGGTTTTCTGCTATGAACTCCCTTTTGTCCTATAAAAATAAAGGAAAACATTGTCTTGTGTTAAGAGCACATGTGGTTATCTAGCACGTTGGAAACAATAACTAAATTGATAACGTGCTACCACCACCAATTTACCAACTACTTCCACCAATGGAGCAGTAACTGTGATTATTTACTACATGTTACAATATCAAAACATTATTGCCCTTTGATTTTAGATTTTTTTTTGCAAACTAATTGAATTATTGCCGGAAGTTGTTGTTTGTGAAGGTCTTCGAGTTTGAGCTTAAAGATTTTTAATATTAACTTTAGTCATTACACTCAAAATAATTACTCTGTTAAATATTCTGTAAAATGACTGTAATCTCAATTCGACAGATATTTGACAAAGTTATCTGCCGAAGTACAGATTTTAAGCAAATACTTTGTATTTTCTTGCGACCGAAAAACTTAATTTTATCTGTAATTTTAATTTCTACTTTGCAATCTTTATAAAGACTTTGCAATCTTTATAAAGCGAAGTCGAAAGATGCAACAAATCGTGGAACCAAGTAAAGTCTTTAGCAGCCGATCGTACCAAATGGAGAGAATTTACAGACGCCCTATGTTCAACATGAACTTTTATATACTTTAAAGATATTTATACTGTCATTTAATTTATATAAATAAAAGGAAATATACGTATAATCTTTATTTTACAGATAATACAAAAAGTTTTTTGTAAAAATACAGGTTTTAAAAAAATAATTCATCTATAATTTTACTAACCGATCTGTAATACAGTTTTCAAATAAAAATCTCTTCAAAAAAAACTTCCAAATATTTCAACCCCTCCTTAAAAAGCGTGTTAAATTACAACAAAAGCTGCTACATTTTACGAGGATATTGTGTTTAGTTGGAGGTACTCGTAAAAAACTCTTAATTTTCACAAAAATAAAAAAGTAAATTTACAATTTGGAAGCATTAAAGCAGGAAAATTCACACGATGGCATTTCCCAATTGTCAACACAACTTGCACATTAAGGAAGGACAAATTAATCAGGAATCAAATTGTGACCGTTGTGTAAAAGCCATATCGATTTTCCTTTAATTTTATAAAAATGTTTATTGGAACGACCCCGCTCAAACGTGGAACAGAAAATGAGAAGTGTATGAAAAAAAGAAATGATTTCTACACAGTTAAACATTTGCGTGGGAATCATTTAAGCGTGCGCATTTAAATGATGGCATTTGCTTTTATTTTGTATCAAGTTATTACTTATCCATGCTTCTTGGTAAAATTCTGGTTTCTTTCATCAACATTTTAAAGCTAATTCTGTAAATTTACAATTGTTTTTATCGAAATCATTTTACAGAGTTTTCTTCGTAAAATAAAAAAAAATATCTTGCTGGTTGGAAATCTATTTTAACAGAGTAATTGTTTTGAGTGTAAGGATACATATTCATTAACAAAATACTGTTCATACCAGTGACGTTTTTATCGTCTTCTAAAATTTATCCGGAGCAGCAAAAAATGTGTTTTTACCATTTTTCGAATTTTATGCATCATTACGAAAAATTAGCTTTTTCGAATTTCGTCGATTGCCTGGCAAATTATGATACCTTTTACTCTAAAAACTCAATATTTAAATGTTTATCCAAATCGGACAATTTTAATTTAATTTGGCCCTGAAAAAAATACAAACCAAAACTTGTTTTCAGGCCAAGCTTTAACCTCCCAGCGGCACGGACATTTGAAAAATGCATTTTTAATGATGATAGATAAAATTAGAAAAGGGGTAAAAAATGCTTCTTTTGCTGTTTCGGGACCATGCGCGGGTACAAGGGGGGGGAAAAAGGGGAAATTTCCCCCCCCAGACCAAATTTCAAAAAGAAGAAAAAAAAGGAAAAAAGAAAAAAAAAGAAAAAAAGAAGAAAAAAAAAGAAAAAAGAAAGAAAAGGAAAGAAAAAGAAGAAAAAAAGAAAGAAGGAAATTTTCTAAAAAAATTTCGAAGTCCAAAAATTTTTCATAGAAAAAAATCTGAAAATTTTAAAAGGGAAAATTTTTTAAGGAAAAAGTGAATCAATCTGAAAATTTTTTGTGAAAAATATCTGTCAATCTTATTATGAATATTTGCATAAACAAATTACTTAGAATATGCTTTTTTTGTTTAGAAAAATGTTACAGGATCTTGGTTTATATAAAAAGTGTTTGTCTTCTACATAGCAAATGATAGTCGAACTTACATTTGTAAAACTATTTTAAAATTTTTTTTTCTAAAGAATAAACTTTTTCTAAAGAAAAAATTTTCAGAATCTGAGACTTTTTAATTTGAAAAAGGTCTCAAAACTTATTTATAGGAAAAAGGTCGCAGGAGAGTTTTTCTATGGAAAAAAAGTCTCAGAATTTCTGAATTTGAGATTTATTTTAAGGAAAAATGTCTCAGAATCTGAGTCTTTTTTAAGAAGAAAAAGGTCTCAAAGTCTGACACTTTTTATTGTTGAAAAATAGTCTCAGAAGTTGAAACTAAATGAATTGGTAGAAGGTCGCAGAATCTAAGACTTTTTTATAGGAATAAGGTCTCAGAAAAATGTCTCAGAATCTTAGACTTTTTCTATAGGAAACAGGTCTCAGAATCTATGACCTTTCTATAGGAAAAAGGTCTTAAAGTCTGAGACGTTTTGTATAGGAAAAACATTTCCGAATCTAGGACTTTTTCTATAGGAAAAGTGTCTTAGAATCGGAAAAGATTTCAGAATCATAAAAAGGTCTCAGAATCTGTCACTTCTTCCTTTGAGAAAAAGTGCCAGAATTTTAAACTTTTTCTGTATAAGAAAAAGCTCTCAGAATCTGAGACTTTTTCTTTAGGAAAAATGTATGAGAATCTGAGCCTTATTCTTTAGGAATAAGATCTCAGAATTTGAAACTTTTTCTTTAGGAAAAAGGTCTTAGAATCTGAGACTTTTTCTATTGGAAAAAGGTCAAAGAATCTAAGACTTTTTCTATAGAAAAAAGGTCTCAGAATCTAAAAATTTTTTCAGTACGAAACAAATCTAATAATCAGAGACCTCTCTATAGGAAAAATGTCTCAGTAATGCTTTATAATATGAGACTTTTTCTCTAGTAAAATGTCTCAGAATCTGAGACTTTTTCTGTGGAAAAAAATTCTTAGAATCTGAAAATTTTTCTGTACGAAAAAAGTCTCAGATTCTGAGACATTTTCTGTTAAGAAGAAGTCTTATATTCTTAGACATGTTCCCTATAAAAAAAAAAAAATCACGAAAAATGTCTCAAAATCTGATATTTTCTATGTAGGTAGAATTTCTTCTATTAAATTCTCAGATTTAGACTCTTCTTATGTATACGAAAAATATACAATTTTCTTTTAAAAATCCGAAAATTTTTCTATACGAAAATAGTTTCAGATTCGTAGACATTTTCCCTATAAAAAATAATTTTTTCACGAAAAATGTCTCAACATCTGATGTTTTCTATGTAGGGAGAATTTTTTCTATTAAAAAATTCTCTTCTTATGTATACGAAAAATATACAATTTTCTTTTAAAACAAATTAAAAAAAAATTTATCTAAACGAAATATGATCATGAAAAACAAACCTTATTCGGCAAAAATTAATAAATTTTATGATTTTATAGCTTTTCCATCACTTTTTTTTGTAAAAAAACGGATCCCTTTTTTTTGCTCGTCAACAAAGGAGAATTTATGATTATGAAGTAAAAAAAAATTTTCCCCCCCCAGACCCAAAAGCTGTACCCGCCACTGTTCGGGACACAACTTAGAACACGATAAAGAAGTCACAAATCGGAATAATATTATTTTATGAATACGCATCATTAAGAGCAACATATCGAATTATAAAGAGCATAATATCCCAGCAAAACTTAGATTACCAAATAAGGTATAAAATAAGGTATAAGATCTCTTATTTTATACATTGCAGCATTGATGATTTTAACAGGCGATGCGACTCAAAGTAATGCATATACATTATCACAAAGAATACCAGTAAGGTATAAAATAAGTCATAAATTTATAACGAAGAATACGAGTAAGGTGTGAAATATGTGATATTTTATAGGTTACGAGAAATGAAATAATATAGCATACCAGGAGATACTATATAAGGTGTTACGAGTAGTGAAAACGTAATTTTGTATTAAATTTACTCACGTGATTGTAAGCGAGATAAAATATACTCCTGAGTGAGTGTGTGTCATTAAAAAATTCCTGTCGTGTGCCCATCTCTAGTTTAAACTTATGCATTTTTTTATAAAATATTTTTTTTTTATGTTATTGTAATGCATTAAACATCCAATTATAAATAATGCGTTATTTCAAACTTTGAAATAATACATAATGTAACCAAATATAAGTCATCCATGATTTAATGTTTAGAAATAATAAATATGAAATACATTTTTTCCAATAATCATGCATTACGTAGCAAATTATTAGTAATGCATTATTTTTTACTTTCAAATAATACGTTGTGGAACAAATGTTTGGTAAGACATCATAAAATAATGCTACAAATAAGTTATATACATTACCTGGTAATGTGTTATATAATCAACACCCATTACCAAAGTTTTGCTGGGATTGTTGCTTGTCAAAACTAACATTTTTGGTCAAAACTAAAATTTTTGGTCAAAGATATGTTTTTTGTATGAAAAAACATTTTTATTCAGTGCCGAGCTTTAACCTTCCAGTGGCACGGGTTATATTTAAATTACCCGATTGTTGTTAAAATTGAAACATAGAGTTTTTAGTCCAATAGAAACCATAATATACCCGAACCCTAACAAATTAAGATTATGTTATTAAATAATCCACAATATAAAACTTAAACTTTATCTATAATTCTATCCAATAAATGTTTAAAAATAATTTTCTATATTGTTGGAAAAAATGCTCAAGTTGTAAAATAACTTGTATAATACTTACAAGAATTGCACTCAAACTTTCCTCCACTTACACGACAACAAAGGCAATAATAACGCCATTGATATTGATGTACAATGTTCTTTGATAAAAGAATAAAGTATATAAGTTAGACAATTATATACGGTTGGTTAAGACCGACCGCTACGATATCCTACAAAACAGTTTGTAATTTAATATTAAGTTCATATAAAGGTAACGGGTATACGAACATCCAACGATATGATACATACCGTTTCCTTCATTCTTAATGATTCTAACCAGATATATATTCCAAGTGAAAATCCCATTCTTGCAAAAATTTATATTCCAGATAGTGGTTAACATCATTGAGTAACTTGTCTGTTAAAATCAATTTTAATACAGTCATGAAGGGTTTTTTTAAACGCTTGATACTCCCCAGGCAGAAAAATACGAACGGGAGAGCGCTGGCAAAGTACCTTTTATGGTCGCTTGTGTGCTGGGAAAGCAACACATTTTAGTACTCTCCCAGCATCCAAAATGATAACCACTGTAAACGGTATGCCGTTGCTATTTCAAAGCGCTTTAAAAACAAAAAATATGGTACTATTATAGCACTTTTAGAACAAAAAAATGGGACGTATCTAAATTGTATACATAAGTCCATAAGACACAACTTTTTTTGGTATTTATTTGAATAAAAAATTAGGATAAAAAAATTATTGACTTATTTATTAAGATAAAAAAATTTTGAACAATTTTCTAAGTCCCGGAAAAAATTTGTTTGCAGTTTTCTTTGCGTTTTGGAATAAAAAATTTATTAAAAATGCTTTTAGGAAAAAATTTGGAAAAGTCCCGAAAAAAAGTGGTGTATTGAACCGAAACGGGTATGTATCCGGAGTTTAAGGGTGATGTATCCGGAGTTTAAGACACTTCCTCTCGAAAGAAACAGGTTTTTTTATATAAAAGGTGTCAAGTTTGTAATAGGTAGGTCATTGTGTATAAGTGACATATCATGAGAACTTCAAGGACCAGCCACTTATCCTGCAGGGAAATAAAAAATATTCCAATTGTTATGAAAATTAATAAATTTTAATAAAAAATGTATACTTTGAACGGGTTTAAATAGAAAAGCATTGGCAAAGCGCTTGGAAAGCACTTTTTCGAATTCATACTACCTTCTACACAAAAAATAAAGTGCTTTGCCGAAACTTTTTCTTTGGAACGGTTGGCAGTTTCTGCCTGGGTCTATATGGGTTATAAATAAACTGAACTGGTGGCATCAGAAGGTATGACACTGTTGTACCTTCTGTTTAGTACATTTTTCCACACAAAAAGTACACGCATCGTCGGAAACGATTTGAAACTGAAGTTGCGAATACTGGAAGTGTCTTTATTTAAAAAACTTCCGGGCAAATTTTTATTCTCCTAGGCCTCAAACTTATGTAATATAAATTTAAGGCTAATAGTACACTCAAAATAATTCTACAGTAAAAAAATTAGTAAGTGCGTTGGTAACCCAAATCTACTAATAAGTTACCAATTACCAGTATTACAGTAGTTTTTTTAGTATCTTCAAAGTGCAAAAATTAGTATTTCTTACTGTTTATGAGTAATTTTTGTTGGTAGTTGGTTTTACTAATTTTTTTACTATTTTTAGTTCATAAAAGTACTAATATACAGTAATTTATTAGGTTTTTAATTTATTTTTGTTAGTAATAATTCCGTAAGGGGGCGCTTGTTTACAAGCAGAGCTACCAACTGTTTTTGCTGCAAAATCGTTAAATTTTAATTCAGTGTTGCCATTATGTTACATTTCGGGTATTTGCTGGTGCTTTTTTGGTTTTGCCGTTTTTTAAATACGCGTTTTTAAAGATAAGGTATTTACGGTGTTTTTTCCATTTTTTTTTTAATTTGTGATTTTTATATTATTAATTAATGAAATTGGGAAAATTTGATCCATGTTTGGACCTTGGCCTCATACAAAAAACCCCTTTAAATTTGAATTAAGTGACTCTTAACAATTGATTTAAATTGTGCCGACGAGGAACTTTCGGTTGTGGCGACTCGCCCCATTTGCTTGCCGACGGCGGCGTTTGCTCTCAATCGTCGGCTAATTTAAATTTTTGGTTATGGAGTTGTATTTTTGTAATGACGCAATCAAAATATGTATTTTTGATAGAGTTAAATAAAGAAAATTGGGGTTTATTTTCGTAAAAATTTCAATACAATTTATTGTTTTTACAAAACCAATTTACACAGAATTTTGAACAACGCTATGCGTTGTGATCGAATGTAGAGATGGGCGTGATTTGCGTGATTCACGTGAATCACGCGTGAATCACGCGTGGGTGTGAGTGATTTTCATTTCAATCACGTGATTGTGAGTGAGTGTGAGTTGAAAAAAAATCTGAGTGAGTGATTAGTGAGTGAGTCATTTATTTTTTACGTGAGTTTGCGTGATTAGATTTTTTTATTTGCCCAATTTTTTTTAATTTTTTGTAAAAATTTTTTTTTTGGAATTTTTTTCTTTTTTTGGTAAGAAATTTTATTGCGTGAGTAGATTTTGCGTGACTCACGCGTGAGTGTGATTGAATCTTGCGTGAGTCACGCGTGAGCGTGAGTAACTTTTTTATTACTCACGTGAATAGTGAGTGAGCGTGAGTAACAAAAAAAATTGTGTGAGTGATTAGTGAGTGATTCGATTATTTTTTGCGTGAGCGTGAGTGATTGTGAGTCAAAATCCACTCACGCGCCCATCTCTAATCGAATGTGATTTCATCTTAGGTGTGAATTAGGTATAAGTTCATGTAGTGTGAACGTGGCCTATACAGGATTAATGATTTTTTGGGATAAGACTCAAAATAATGCATGAACCTTCGTAATGCATGAAAAATTAAAAAAAAATTAAGGCCTATGGTAAGCGGTAGGGAACAACTAGTACATATTTTTCCATTTTTTGTGGCTATGAATTACATGGTAATGCATACCGTTACTCCCAGTAGATTTAGTCGCCGATATTCAGTTAAAAGAAGCATATTTCTCTCAAAATTGTTTTATATGTGTTTTTTTCCAGTAATTAAAGATCTTAAAAAAAATATCCAATCGGTCCATGTTTGGACTTTCCTACTTGTATTTGTGTAAAAACTTTTTGGTACATATTTTCTAAATTTTTTTACAACTACGTATTTTTTATTTTTTTTTTTTTGATTTTTATCCTTTTTACCTTAAAAAGCACATTTTCCATTTTTTTTTAATTTTCTCTTTTTTCTTGGCGCTGATTTTTGTTTGGTAAATTTTTACCCTTTTCCTACGATTTTTGCGCTTTTTTTCATATTGATAATGGCAACACTGTTTTTAATAGCGATCAAATGCTCCTTCACAATTCAGCAGCAAGCAGCAGACAGCAAAAATAAGGAGTACACTATTTAACTATAATATCACTAAAATGCCCTATTTTTTTTATTTCTTAACATTGCAAAATCACACATCAAGTTGCAAATACAATAAGTACAGCTTTTATAAATTTATAATTTATAATTAAACAGGTACTTTATATTTTTTGCCGTCTGCTGCTTGCTGCTGCAGTGTGTGCGAACACTACGTTTGCTCGCATTAACTGCAGTGCTACCAACTGTTTTTTCTGTTTGTTTAGTGCGAAAAGAATTAGAAAAAGTAACAACGCGATACCCAGTCACGGAGTGTTTGTAAAAAAAATATATGTTAAATTTATTTAATTAAATTGTGTTAAAGTAATTAAATATAAATGTTCATTATTTATTTAAATATGTACATTAAATAAAATGCAATTAATAATAAAACTACATAATTTTTTTTGTTAAATCGTTTTTTATTTCAATGATTGTGTAAGAAAAAAATTCAAGCTGAAGAAGAATATTATGGATACACACACGTATACAAAAAAAATGTATGTATAAAAAAAGCACCCTCTGTAGTAAAATGTTTGTACATACATTTGAACATGTATTGAGAAAATATTATTTTTTTTTTATATTTTTAGCACTCGTTTACGTGGTACAATCAACGCTACATTTTTTTACACAGCTTAAGAAGACATGTAATTAAGTATATCTTATAACCGAAGTGAAATAAAAAATCATTTATATATAATTTTTTTCTGATTTTTATTTACTAAAATTGATATAGGTAGTAGTTTCATTAACAAAAATTAGCAATTTTATTTACTAAAATTAGTAATTTTTTTTACTAAATAGGGCAAAAATTTGAAATATTTATGATTTTTTTAGTAATTATATTTACTAAATTTGTAGTAAATTGCAGTAATATTTACTGTTTTTTTAGTATTTTTCATGTACTAGATATTAGTAACAAATTTTAGTATTGATTACCAATTCCTGCACTAGGTCCTTTTGGACTAAAACATTAGTACTCGTAGCTAAATTTTTAGTATTGAATACCCACGTTTTTTTTTGAGTGTATTAAATTAACTCGTGGCGCCCGGCGATCAAAGTTTTAAAATTTTAAAAATTAAAAAAAAAAAAAAAATAATTTAAAAAAAAAATATCTTGCTGAATACGAATATAAAAAAAGAAATAATAAAATCGGTCAAAAGGTTTTCGAGATATTGCTTTTTAAAATTTGCAAAATATGCTGGAATTTCCTACGTACAGGTTAGGTTAGGTTAGGTTAGGTTGAGAGGTTGACGTAATGTCCACAAGACCAGATCCTGATCCATAGCGATACCTCATGAAAAGGGGGGAGGGGTGGGGGGTGTTGAAGGGGGCGGGGAGGGGGGATTGTGGTGTGGTGTTGGGCATCTCTACACATTAATTCACGTTGTCTCTTCGTCCCAGCACCATCTGCACAAGTCATCCTCAATTAATCTTAACATTTTCAAATAACATTTCAAGCCGGTGTGGCCTGTTATTATACCTACATACTTCCTAAGATCTGCCTTTTCCATATGTAAAAGCGTTTTTTGAACACGCTTTTCGCCGCGAGTCCATAGAGCCTTTGTGTGGATACAGTCATGTCTGCATTCCCATCTTGAATCCTCTTGGCGTTCAAAGTTCTGCCAGCACATTCTTAAAGAGTGTTGTTCGATAAGAGCCTGAAGCTCTTGGCGACAACGGCTGACTACCCTAGATCGTATATTTCCTAATGCCTTTAAAGCCGCTTGACTATCAATGTATATAATGATCTCACTAGAGTAGATCGGTCTCATTGAAATGAGTCTAGCAGCCTCCGACACTGCATACAGTTCCGCCTGTATCCGTAAGCTATATTCAATTCCCAGTTTTTCGCTACCTGTTCCCTGTTGCATTTTTGATCCATCAGTGTAGACCTCAATTTGATGTTCCCCGCAAAGTGGATTTTCCCAGTATTCCCTAGATGGTATTTCAATTTGTACGCTCTCATCCCATACAGTATAGGGAGTCATATAGTCAGTCATACAGTTCTCATATCGATGATTTCGAATAAGTTTTGTGTGGCCATATTCCCGCACCCTTAGCACACGATTCTGTGCCAGCCTTAGCTGTGTCCTAAGAGCGTATTCCTGGATGTATAGGTCCAAAAATGATAAATCCAGAATCCTACACAGCGCATGTGTAGATGTCGTCCTGCGTGCACCAGTAATACTCAAGGCAGCTACTCTATTCACCTTGTTCAGATACGCAGCGTGTGTGGCCGTTTTCCTACGTACAAGATTTTTTTTAAAAAATCTGAAAATTTCAAAGCACTGATTGTGAGACAGTCTTTCATTCAAACTAAATTTGAGCCAAATCCGATCCCTTTAACTTCTGGCGTCCTGTGATCAAAGTTTTGGATTTTTGGAAAATTTCCACCACGTTCAAGAAATTAAAAAAAAAAAATCTCAAAAATTTTTGTCACTGATTTTAAAGAGCTTTAAACAAGCTTTCATATAAACTTAATTTGAGAAAAATCAAAACATTAAAACCCATGGGGTACCATTCGGTCAAAGTTTTAAGTTTTTGGTGAACATTTTTTAAAAAAGTCAAAAATTTGATCGACGGGCGCCACGCGCCACGGGTCAAAATTATTTATATTTGGCTCAAATTAATTTTAAATTAATTTTTTTCTTAAGCTATGAATGAGTCAAGAAAAAAAACTTTGAGTTTTTTTTTTTTAATTTCTGGAACGTAGGAAAAAACATAATTTTTTTGCAAATTTTAAATATCGATATCTCAAAAACTGTTAAGTGCATCAAAACTAATAAATATGAAGTGTCGCGAAACATGTTTTTTAAATTTTAAGAAACTTAAAAAAATCTTAAACTTTGATTGTCGGGCGCCACGGGTTAGCTTAATCCGATTAGCCCTGAATTTGTAACACATAACTTTTAGGTCAAGTAGAATAGAAATTTACCACACTAAAAATAATCACACTGTTAAATTACAGAGATACTCTGCTGAACAAGCAGAAAATACCATAGATTTCCAACCAGCAAGATTTTTTGTTATTTTACGAAGAAAACCCTGTAAAATGATTTCGATAAAAAAACTGTAAATTTACAGAATTATCTGTAAAATACTGATAAAACCGAAAAGAATTTTACAAAAAAACTCTGTAAATTTACAAAGTTTTAGTTAAATGCATTTTATGATTAAAACTTCTCTGCTTCAAAAACATTAATTAAAATTTAAAATTTGTTAAATTTGCCCGCTTAAATGCATCCAAATAGTAAATTTACTTTTTTATTTTTGTGAAAATTATGATATATTTTAACGAGTAACTCCAATTTTACAAAAATTTGTTTTTCGGTCACAAGAAAAAGACAGAAAACTTTGTCAAATATCTGTCGAATTGAGATTACAGTCATTTTACAGAGTATTTAACATAGTTATTAATATTTTAAGTGCAGGACACGTGATAAAATCAAAAGTTAAAGAAAAAATTTCACTCCAGTGCACAGAGGGCCAGACAGATCGATTTCCGGCCAAAAGTCCTTATTTGTAAATTCTCAAAAAAATGTTAACCAGTTTGTTGGGCATATATAGAAGCAGGTTTTCTGAACTTATCTTTATGATCCAATAACACCCTTTCCTTTGACAGGTCTTCAAAGTTAAAAAAGTTGGTAAAAATTTTTTAAAAGTTGATATACTTTTTATTTTTTTTTTCCAAACTTCTATTGCTAATGTTTAACTTTTTGTTTACGTGGTTCAACCTTATATATAAGCCCTTGTAACGAAAATAACATGGACAAATATAACTTATTTGCCTGGCAGAAATTCGCGTTTTTTGTGAAAAAAGTTATAATGTTTTAGATATTTACCACGCGCCGAAAAAATCCTCAGCGATCCTCAGTTCGATACAATCGGTCTATATTTTTTTTGATATAGAATGGATCCATATCTTTCGAAAAAAGTTGCCCAAACTTGCTCGAAATGATAAATGGCGAAATTGCAGCTATATATGCAGTGGTCCGAGATTTGTTTTTAAAAAAATAATTTAACCCAAAATAATGTTTTACGGCTTGATTAGTTTTTTTTTTTATCGACAGATAGTGCCTTAAGTGTAGGAAAAAAAATTATCTACATTTCTAGTTTCTTTGTAGAATTATGGAAAATATCAGTTACACCATTTCCAATTAAATTCAAAGAATTTTTAATGAATTTCCAAAATAAAGAAAAAAAAGTGAATAATTTGTCGTCACCATTTCCAAAAGCTTTTCTGAAACTAAATAAGTCATTTACACCATTTCCATATTGTGAGTAGATTTAACTGCAGATACACTTAATACTCTAAAAACTAATTTTTAGTTAGATCAGACAAAGTTAAAAAATCTAGCCTCCTTTTTGTTTCTGCCATATTGAATTTTATCAGTTCGATTTTAAGATAACAGCCCCTGAAATTTACTACGTCACACTTTCAGCTAACTTCAACAAAGAAAAGGAATATAACTGTTTTTTAATTACTTTTAACAAACTTTACTAAGCATATTTAGTCAGCCATTTTGTTTTTCAAAATTCACACCAGTAATTCTGATTCAGTAACTCCATGACCCCCTTAAAACAAAATTTGAGTTAAATCGGACAATTATTAAAAAAAATTGTCCGCCATATTGGATGTGCCATTTTGATTTTTTTAATTTTTAGTTAAATTTTGAAATCAGTGACCCCGAAATACTCTAGAAGCACATTTGCAGCCGGATCCAACAACGATAAAGACTTTTGGCCGGATTTGGATCATTCTTTAAACTTTAAGAAGAATATTTAGTCCGCCATTTTGTTTTTCAAAATTCGGAGTAACAATTCTTTTTCAGTAACTCCAAGACTCACATAAAATAAAATTTGAGTTCAATCGGACAATTTAAAAAAAAAATTGTCCGCCATATTGGATCCGCCATTTTGATTTTTTTGTTTTTTAGCTAAATTTTGAAATCAGCGACCTCGAGTTCCTCTAGAAGCACATTTTCAGACGGATCCAACAACGATAAAGACTTTTGGCCGGAATTGAATCATGCTGGCCCTGTGTGCAGTGGGTCACCTTATATATCGTCACCACAAATGCAAAACAACGTAACAACACTTTTTAGAATTTTACAGGAGAAGCAAAAAACGTTATTAAATGAAAAATATTTGCAATATAAAAGACTTTTGTGAAGTGTTAGCTTAAAAAACAGCGATGAATCCATTTCTGAAATAAAAAAGTCGTTTTTGTAAATATTTTTTAAGTTATGTGGGTTACGTTTTTCGTGGAATCGTGTTTTGTAAAACAAAACGACGTAACATCACAAAGTTGAATAAATTTCTAATTTTTTTGAAATAATTCAGCCATTTAGTAAGTATTGGACCGAGAGCCATGAAATTTGTAGTGGTTATAGCTAACGTATTTTCGAGCTTAAGTTTGGAAGTTGGAGTCCAGCGGTTGAACGGGGGAGGCAGCAGAACCCCCCAAATTAGGGCACCTTTTGTATACGAACACTTAAAACAATTGCCATTTTTTTTTGTTTGTTATCATATTTCTTAAAAAAATATATGCAGACAATGTGCTAGTAGCGGCCTAAAAAACCTCTTTAGTGGGTGTGGTTATCTCTTATACTTTCCGAGATAGAACCATTTTAAAATTTATAATTTAAACATTTTACCGATCCGGCTCCAGTTTTTTGCTAATAGCAAAGCCGCATTTATTCCAATTTATTTTAAACTAATTTCATTTGAAAACTATAAAGATTTCTGATTAAAAAAAAAAAAAAAACAACAAACCGATATCTTTTTTTAGTCAGAAAATACATTATTTTAAAGTTAAAAATTAAAAAAAAAATACGTTTTTTTTGTACAAAGTACCAACACTCTTTTGACTCTAGATAAAAAGTTTCGTTCAGAACATGTTGATTGTTTTTACTAGTTTGAAAGCTCGTGTAGATGAGTTTAAATCAAAAATAAAATTCGAGGTTTAAATATTGCGTCCGCCAGCACCACACAAAATTGGCCTAATTTAGGCTGCCGCCTTTATTTTCCTTACAGTAAGGAAAATAACCCATTTTTTAGTTAAATTTAACTAAATTTTATTTATTTTTCAGTGAAGTAGCATCCTTGGGACAGTTAGAGAGCTGAGAGTTAATTTTATAAAAATTTCATTTTGTATGGATGCTCCCTTCGGGAGTAACGAGAAGGAGTAGAACTGTTAGGAAAAATATTGGGTTCTAAAAATGAATGGGAGTCAATCTTCCATTGAACTTCTTTAGAAGCGACCCCGAGGCAATCGTTGGTGCTTTTTTACCCTTTACCGCCACTTTTTTGCGAAAATAATTGCCTAGGAGTCGCGTCTAGAGGGGTGCAATGTAACCAAACCCCCAAATATTTTTACAAGCCAACAAAGATTTAAGCATACATGATTTCAAAATGTTAGATTTATTTTCATTCGTTTTTGGTTTTTAAACATTTTAAATGATTTAATACAATATTCGCATTCATTAAAAGTAGATACATTTTTCGTTTTTCCTATACAATTTATCTGTCAAAATAAAACGCCGTTTAAATTTGACGTTTAACGTATGGAGAAAACGAAGAAATAAACTAGTTTAAATGAATGCGAATATGGTATAATATCGTCAATATCTTCAAAAACAAAACTTAAGCATTTGCTTTGCATCTTTCAAAAAAAAAACTTCGAGATCTTCAAAAATTTTTAAAAAAACCTTTATATTCAACATTTTTTATATAAAATCTTTCAGATTTTATAAAATATATTAAGAGTTCTTATAAAAGGTAAGGGTTTATCGACATATTTAAAGAATTTTGCTGTAGTAAAGATCAAAAAAAAATAAAGTTTTTGATCTCACTTGGTTAAAAAAAATATTTAGAACCCGAAGGTTTCTTTATAAGAAAACGGGCACTGTATGATTTTTTTTTTTTTGTTACCTCAGAATCAAAGGTTGGCTTTGGAAAGAAAATTTTGAAGTTTTAACATTTTTTTTTAAGTTCTTGAAATTGGTTTTGGTAAAGGAAAAGTTTTAGGAAGAAACGATACATTTTTAAAAAAATCTGTGTATTCTTAGGAAAAACTTTCCAATTGAACTGGTAAATTACACAGAATTTGAAACAGGATTCGAAAAACCTGCGGATCTAGCTATTTTCATTTACAAAAAAAAAATACCCCACGGAATTACTGTTAAAAAAACGACATTTTAAAATTCAATTTCTCAAAACTAATTTTAAATAGAAGCTACGTTCTTTTTTAACATTTTTTTTAACATTTTTTAACATTTAATGTAATAAATTAACACAAAAAATATTTGGTTAAAAAACGACAAATTAAAAAAAAATTATACAATTTTAAAAATTTTTGTGAATTTTATGTAAATTTTAATCAGAAATATTTATTCCATTTGTATGGTGAATGTCTTAAATATTTATGCGATTTCAATATATAAAAATATATTGAAATATATTAATATTTGCTCGATTACATATAAATTGTGTGTGTAACACTGCTGTTACGTTGTTTTGGTTTATGAAATGCATGCACTTGCTGATACGTTTTTTTGTTTATTGTTAATAAATTCGCAATTTTTGAACTTAGACTTCCAAAATTTTCCAGAGACATGTAGTTTAGTCAAATGCATCATAATCAATCAAAAACTCGATTTTGATTTTTTTGTTGTTACGTTGTTTTGCATTTAAGGTGACGATATGTACATAGTCAAGAAAGATCTTAAATTTTGCTCTAAAAGACACAATTTGAGGGGTATGAGCTGACATCCTAAAAAAAATACACATGAAAATAGAAACACAAATAAATGGGGACAACCTAAAGTGTTGAAGATTGAAGTTAGGTATGCTCTTAGAGAACGTTGGGATTGAAAAAATATCCCACAGTAGGGAGAGATGTACCTTTTCTTGTCAGAACTACTCTGCAACCTTAAATTTTTAGCCGATTTTAATAATTTTTTTGTGCTTGTAGCTTAAAAAATTTCGCGTCGATTTACGTAGCCTGATTTCTAAATTGTTTTAAATTTGTATTTCATTGTGTTACACACGTCATGATTAACTTTTTTTTATTCCTTTTTACATATGGTGTAGGGTATTTACAAAATATTTTTATAGAGTGCCACTATAATTTTGTATGTCTATTGTTAATCGTATTGTACTAGTTTTATTTGAGCAAAATAAAATACATTTTGATTGCATTTGTGTGATGGACATAAATTGTATTATGTGTGTGGACATAACGATTCGAATCAAAAATATAAAGATATTATAGACATATTATATACAAACAGTAGAGTGCCAGTTATTTTACAGTTATATGTATTAGAGTTCGTTTGGTGACTATGTCACTTCATCTGTTTATCGGATATCATCATTTTTTTAAAGGATTTAGGGGAGCTAAAAAGAATGTCGGTATTTTGTTGGAAAAATCTTCACTCCTTGTTCGAACCTGAGCAGAATCGAACTCATAATTTCTGGCTGATAGCCCAGCACGCTACCCTCTGTGCCACAAGCTACTTATATTTTCAGCAACTAAATTTCATTTTCAAATTAAAAAAAAAAATTCTAATTTTAGAAATTTTTAAATAACTGACAAATAACAAACGACAAATAAAATAATGTGGCTTGTTTTTTAAATAACTGAAAAAACAAACGTTACGGAAAATTTTATTTAAAAGACAGTTACGTATTTGAATAAACGTTCAAAAAGTTGTTTAGAATATTTGTATGTGAAACAAACGAATTTTCTTTTAATATTAACTGAAACGAAAACTATTTGTAAATTATTGTTTCTGTAAAGACAGTCGAGCTCAGGCTCTAATTATAATTATGTATTGTAATTTTTCGATTTGTTATATATGGTTTTTTGAATTGAGAAAAGTGTGAAAGAAAAATTTAATTTTTCTAAAAATTTAAGACATCCTGGTTTGTTTCTTACTAGTTTCATATTATCCAGTTATAATAATCTTCAGAAAAACTTTTAATGTCAAATTTATTTAGTTAATAGTCAATAGAACTCTATATGTGAAAATTATTTACAGATCGCAGCCGCCGAGGATTGAACCCATCATCATCTGTAATACTTTGCTATTAAGTAACTGCTTGTAACGTACAATCACTCTAGACCGATACGCCACGAAGGCTGTTAAGCAAGTATCAACTAAATCTGATTTTTTCAATTCGAGTGGTGTTGTTGCTGTAGTTTTTTTCTAACAGAAGTGTTGTTATTGCTATTTTATGTAAATAAACTTATTTTTAGTAATCATTATTCTTCTTCCTCTCCTTCATCAATTCTGATCTAAGTACTTATTTTTGCAAACGCTGCCAGACATGGTCTATATTTTAGACACACATGTTAGGTGTTGCCAGTTTTCCAAAGATACTGATATTGCCACTTAGGGCGACTTATAGTCGTTATTTTTAAATTATTGTTTCTGTAAAGACAGACTGTGTTTGACTGTGAAACAGTAACTGTAAAACTTTTATGAGTGTATTTCTATCACAACCTATTAAAAAGTTATAAGGCTTCAAAATTTTTTTTCTAATGGCAAAATTATAAAACACTGACCGAAATTTGCAAATCTTTTGGATGGGTCAGCGGTCTGGACACTGATTCGAAATCTGGTTTCCAAAATGTACCATAACGTCAGGTTTTTAAGATAATTGAGGTCAAAGTTCACAAAAAACGCATTTTTGTGCATTATTGGGAGTATTTTTTTGTGATGTTTTTGGATGATATTCTTGGATCATAAAACTTGTTTTCGATTAACATTTCGATGCTGATTCTGAATCTAGTTTTCAAATTTTTCTATCAGGTCATGTTTTCGAGAAAATTGAGGGCAAAGTTCTCAAAAAACGAGTTTTTGTCCATTTTTGAGAGCTTATAACTTTTTAACGGGTAGTGATAGAACGGAAAATTTGGTACCGTTTTGTTAAGCTGAAAATGCCCTTTATTAAAAAAATTAATTTAAAAAAAAAATGGAAAAACCTTATATTTCCGCCCTCTGTGGTAGGATTTTGGAACTTTTTTTAAGAGTTTGAAAAACGACAACTGGTGACATCAGATTAGCGATATATTAAGCCGAATTTGCTCTGCAGAAAAATCAGCTCAAAATTCGCGTTTTCAGATGCGTTGAACCACCTCAAGGTGGTTTTGGTTTTTCCAAAAAATACCGCCATTCTTTTTAGTTCCCCTAAATCCTTCAAAAAAAATGATGATACCCGCTGATCAAATTTTCAAAATTAACTCTAATATGTACACTCAAAAAAATACGTTAGTAGATTTACTAATTTTTTTTTTGCTAATGCTAGTTAGCTAACTTTTAGCAAATTTTTAGTTGAGATTAGCATGTTAGCAAAAAATTCTTGTAAACTTCATTTAGCACATTAGCAATTTTAAACAAACTTTGAACTAATTTCTTTTGCTAAATTTGAAATTGAGTTGACAACATTTTTACAAGATTTTTTGCTAACATTAGCAAAAATAAATGGTAAATTTTTTTTTTATTTTCCGAAAACTTAAAATGGCGCTATCTCGGAAACTAAGCCAGATCGAGCAAAATGGAGGGCATTTTTGGTTCTTAGAATCGTCATACTTTCGCGGGTCCTCTTCACATGTGTGGACCCTAATGGGACCTAACTTTGTATCCAAAAAAGTTAGCATTCCCGAAAATTTTAAAATGCTCATATCTCGGTAAATATTGCCGACACAACAAAAAGTCCAAACGAATTTTTGTAGCTCTCAACACGTAGAACAAGACCGCAAAATAACCAAAAGCTCTCCGAGTAAAATTTTTGAAGTTATCGAGTTTTTTAATTCTCAAGACCCCAGTGATCCCCTAAAATCACGTATCTCAAAAACTAAGCAAGGTAGAGCGAAACGGACACAAATTTTGGATAAAAAACTATGACGATTTTTAAGAAACCCAACTAGGTCTAGGCCCATAGGGGTCTGGACCTATTGGGTCCGAACCCAATGGGGTCCTCAAATGTGTATGAACTAAGTTAAAAAAAAAAAAAAAAATCAGTTAACTAATTATTGGCAAAACATTTTTGTTAACTTTAGCAAAAAAATTGTAGGTTCAAAATCAGCAAATTTGCTTGTAGGTTTACAAGCTGTTTTTGCTAACATTACAGTTTTTTTTTTGAGTGTATGTAACATCAAAATTTTCCAAATGAATTTTAAAATAGTCCATGTAACTTTCATGATTTTCAACGTATTTTTTAAAAAACTCTTATTTTCTGCGTAATAAAAAAAATTGGTTGTCCAAATTAAACTGTTTTTTGATATAATTACAAATTTTTAATCTTTGTAAATTTTACCATTTTTTTTAAGCTAATTTAACAATGTTTTTTGCTAATTTTACAAAGTTGATTTTTAACTAAAATAAAATGGAATTATTGTAATTTTAGTATTTTTTTCCTGATTTTTGATTAGCATTAAGCATTTTTTGTCAGTTTTACAAACATTTTTTTGACACTATTAGTATTTAATTATAGAAAGTCGTTCACTATTCACAGATTATTATAAACTCGCTTTAAAACTTTGGTAAAACTATTCTCCAAATAAGAGTTAACCTAATGTAAACACTCATAAAGTAGAAAATTGTATCATTATTGAATGAAAAGATAAAAAACCAAATAGTCACAATTGTTTGGGAAATAATATTTTCTACAAAAAAAAAAAAATAGAAATAAACTAATATGAGTAAATATCTAATTTTGTGTCTCTTCAAACAAAAATGACATAAATTTCATGATTGTATTAGAATTTGATTTGATTTCCGTTTCTATTAAAGGTATTACGGAAAAAGGTAAATGTTTCAAACGATGATTGCAATTGTGATTGTGTAAACTTATGAAAGTTGTTTAAGTTTTCGTAAACTTAAACAACTTTTATAACGGGATATAAAATAGTTTAAAAAATTAAAACAAACAACTTGTTTCTACACATAAAAAAAAAAAACTTTGTCAAATTACTAGGAAAAGTCTCGTAATCCCATTTTACCAATACATATTTGACAGTTTTCTTTGTTTTTTAACAAATCGAAATTTGCATTTTTTTGTAATTTTACAATTTATTTTGTAATTTTACAAATTTCCAAGATAATTTACAAAAAAATCTAGTAAATTCACGAGAATTCTTTGTAATTTTAATTGCGCCAAAAAACTGTAAATTTACAATTTTATTGGTAAAAAGCTTGTAAAATTACAAAATTATTGGTAAAAAACTTGTAAAACTAATAGGATTTCTCGTAAAATAGGAGTTAGCAAAAAATCTAATAAAATTACGAGCCTCTTTGTAAATTTTATCGTGTCAAAAAATTTGTAAATTTGCAATTTTATTGGTAAACCCTTGTAAAATTACAAAATTATGTGTAAAAATCTTGTAAAATTAGTTGGAATTTTTGTCAAATAGGAGGTAGCAAACAAAAAAAAGTTTCAAGTTTTTCTTGTAATTTTACAAGGTTTTTTTTGAGCCTACAACCACATGATTTCGTGACAATTTTAAACAAAATTTAACGATACCAGAATATTTGCTTGAATCGGATTACCTGGATCGGAACATTTAAAAATTTAAAGAATAAATAAATTTATTTACACTTTTAATTAGTTTGACTTTATAGTGTGAGCACAATACAAATTTTTAAGATCGATATAAATATTTCAACACTTTTTATTTATGTAACAGAATGAAAAGCTGACCTTTGTTATTGTTTTGCAGGTTTGTAAGAGAGTTTAAACATTTGTAATTTACTTAATTTATAAAACGTTGTATACACTGAAAAAAAAGACATAACTAAATTTAAGGAAAAAATGTCTTTGAAAATTTATCATGAATTTTCCTAAAATTTAGTTAAATTTAACTTAAAAATGAGAAATTTTCTTAACTATGAGGAAAAAATTTTAGTTCATTTACTTATAATTAGTTCAAAGTTTTCTTTAAATGGATTTTTTAAATATTAGGAAAAACATTCTTACTGCCAAAGAAATTTTCCACAAATCTAAGAATCGTATCTTTATTTTTAGGACATATTTCTTAAAAAACAATTTAGTTCAAGTTTAGTTAAAATTTACTAAAAAAAACATCATCGTATTTCACTTCTTTGAATTGAGGAAGTATACTTCTTAGAATTTAGTTAATGACTTCTGAGAATTTAGTAAATAACTTCTTAGAATTTAGTTAAAAATTCAAAATGGCGATATCTCGAAAACTAAGCGAGATAGAGCGAAACGGATGAAATTTTCAAAAGAAAGACTACAAAGAAAAATATGGAATAGCCTAGCTCTGGATATCTGTCGGGGTCTCAAGACCCTAATTATAGATCTAAAATTTGAAATTCCCGAGATTTTATATATGCACATATCTCGGTAAATACTGCCAACACGAGAAAAAGTCCAACGGCATTTTTGTAGCTCTTGACTCGTAGAACACTTCCGCAAAATACCCGAAATCCCTCCGATTAATAGTTTTTGAGTTATCCAGTTTTTAAGATTCTCAAGACCCTATCAGGCCCCTTATTACCGTATCTCAAAAACTAAGCAAGTTAGAGCGAAACGGACACAAGTTTTGGTTCAAAATCTATGGGGACCCTTAAAGGACCCAACGGGGTCTCGAGTTAAATGGGGTCCGAACCCATGGGTCCAGGGTCTAGACCCAATCTATTTCTAAAATGTGAAGTATATTTTTTCCCATTTTCTAGTTAAAATTGGGTTAAAATTAAATAACTTTGTTTTCCTTATTTTTGGGAAAATTATGAACTAAAACCAAGAAAAAAAATCTTTGGAGCCAAATCATTCCCTCTTTTTCTCAAAATTTAGTTAATTTTCCCAGATTTTAGTTCACTTTTTTTTTGAGTGTAACCATTTTCCTAATTGATAGAAATCGGGCAAAAATTTAAGATTGAAAACAATTTTTGTAATTACCCATGCTATTTGAAATAACAGACGGTTCCAAAACATAGATGATTTTTTGTAGCAACTTAGTTGTGTCTGTTTTTACTAAATTTAAACCCTGATTTTTAAATTTATTGGGTTAAAAAAAAAAACATAAACCCAATAAAAAGAAAGAGATTTTGCCCACCATAATTTAAATATGGCTTTATACCCTTCTACTTGCAAGAAAAGTATTCCATAACTTACACTCCGATTGTTCTCAAATTAATATCGGTTAACGATAATAATATTGGCTTAAACTAATAGAGATTACACAGGTTGACAAAAGTTGAATTTTTTCAATTTGCCTGACCTTTGACAACTGATTTATTTGGAGTTTGGTGTGCTGATTCCGAATCTGTTTTGGAATTAGTTCCATTAGCTCTCGTTCGCAAGCAAATCGCTGGTAAAGAGTCAAAAACGTGCGTT
The DNA here is from genome assembly GCA_963921195.1 of Pegoplata infirma. Lineage (NCBI taxonomy): Eukaryota > Metazoa > Arthropoda > Insecta > Diptera > Anthomyiidae > Pegoplata > Pegoplata infirma. Next base: position 126,943,066 of record OY992539.1, on the reverse strand, counting down.
TTTACCAACTTTGCAAGTCCTTAATTGCTAACACTAATTTTAGAGCCTCAGTTTTAAACATGAACTTAACTATATTGGAAGCGAGGATGCCAAAACTGTTATTAACTTATTAGTGACAGCTTTAGTTTTCAAATTATAACGCAAGTAAATTTCGGAAAATCGTTCTCATCATTCCAGCCAAACTACTTGTCTGATTGACTTCATATTTATGTCATGTTTTAATTTGTTTTCGGGAATTGTTCTTAGTAAGGCCAAAATTAGTTCACGAACCCTTGCAAATGTCTGAGGTTGCTTAGTAAATGCTAATAAAAAGATAAAATTATTTTGTTATATGATTAAAATAATATGTTATTTCGCTGCTTCATAACTCGAAAACTAAAGCATGCAGGAGAAAACTAATAGCATTTTTGAAATCCGCGTGACCTATTTAGTCTAAATCGTGACCTTAAACTCTGGCACAGTGATAAACGTGCTTAGATTTAAAAAGGGCATGAATGAACATTTTTAAAATTTATTTTAGCGATATCTCAAAAACTAAAGATGACTAAAAAAAGGAAGAGCATTTTTGGAGTCAGCATAGTCAACATACCTTAAATTGTCATACACTTTGGATGCAAGAACAGTGTTGGTAAATATGGCCTCTCAAATATGCCGAAAATAGTCTATTTTCAAATTTTCCGATGGCTATATCACAAAAACTAGAGCTGACCCAAAAAAACGGTAGGCATACAATTACAATTGATTACACAGCTCAACAAGAAAATGCGTATTGGATTCTGGTAAGTGATTGGGATAGTATCTGTTGCACTGATTCCAAATCCGGAGCCCAAATTTGTCTATCACGTCAGGATTTTGAGAAATTCGCGGTTAAAGTGCCGAAAAAGGGCATTTTTGACCCTTTTTAAAAGCTTATAAAATAAAATTCTGGCATGCAATTGACTTGGTATCAAGCTCATTCGAAAGCCTGTAATTTTCTCTTAAAAATAAGATAAAATGTTCTAAAAATTTAATTTTCTAAAATGGTAAAAAAATCATTAGCAAAAAACCTTCCATTTTTTCAATATTTAGTTTATTTACACAGTGTTTTTTAACAAATTTCCACACAAATTCATACGTAAATATTAGATTTAAAGCACTTGTTGCTAATGATCTTTTTACCATTTTAGAAAATTAAATTCCAGGAAAATTTGATGTTGTCTAAAAAAGAAAATTACACACTTTCGAATGGGCTTGATACCAAGTCATTTGCATGTCAGGGTCGTCTTTTATAGGCGTTCAAAAATTGTCAAAATATGCCTCTTTCGACACTTTAACCGCGATTTTCTCAAAATTGTGACTTGATAGAAAAATCTGAGTGACCGTTTTGAAATCGGGGCACCAAACCCTATAAACTTTTTTTGGTTTCATCCAAAACGCAGCGACAAACCTCAGATTTGTAGAGCGGTGTTATTTGCCGGAAGGGGTTATTGGTGGACCCATTTTTCCTTGCTCTAAAAGTTATTTATTTACAAATTTGTTTATTATGCACATCCCTTTTCAAGCAAGTTTAGGTTGGTCATTAAAGGCATTTTAGGAATCGCTTTCGGTGCGTGAGGTTTTTTTTTACCAAATTGAACTAAAATTATTTTTTTTTATCATTAATACAATATTGCCCATAGGATAGACCCTTGGGAGAATGACGTCCTAAAAAATTTATAACCCTAGTGTGTATGTTTTTAGCAATTTAATACTATTTTATACAATTTAATCATTATTTAAATACATTTTTAATATCCATGCCCCCAAAAGGGAGCGCGCAACATTTTCTAATAAAAAAATATCGGTGATGCTGTTTTTATGTCAAGCAAATTTAATATAATCCAAAAAACCTATAACCATCAAAATGGACTTTCAATAAAAAAAAATTCAACCGATTTCGTGAAAATCCTTGGATGTGCCAGATCAAAATATGTTCAGATAAAAACATCACGCTTTCCGCTCAAATCCAAATCGGTTCTACGTAATTCATTAATTACTTATAAAAAAAAAAAAGAAACAGATTTGTAAATTTCGAACAATTTTCAAAAATGAAAAATTTTTGCAATTTAGTTGTTTTTTTAAACCCACCATTGATTTTGAATTGTAAATTCACAAAAAACTCGGTTTACGCAACAGTCAGCCATATTTAAAATGTGGTATTTCAAAACAATTACGTTTTTATATCGAACTTTGAGCTGCTGACACACACAACTGCATTTTGTCGGTTTTAACCGCTCTGCGTGCTTCCCTATAAGACAGTGTCCGGTAATTATAGAAACCACCGTCGAAATCTCTCCTCTTGGAAGCGATATCAGCTCACTTGTGCGCCCCTGATTAAGAGAAGGCCAAATCAGTCGTGTTGTCTCACACGTCCATCCATTTGCCCATCTTTGATTAGTCTCCGTCGCAGAACAAAGCCGTAGGTTTTGCTTGCAAGTTTCTAGAGGCATACCAACACATTCCAATTCTGTTGGAACCTCTAAGGTAGTTCCTAGTCTTGCAAGCTCATCGGCTTTGCAATTCCCTGGAATCTGCAATTCCCTGGAATCTGTGCCCTGGGACCCATATGAGTCGTATGTTAAACTGCTTGGCCATCTCATTTAAAGACGTGCGGCAGTTAAGGGCAGATCTTGTTTTCAGAAACATTGAATCCAGGGACTTGACCGTGGCTTGACTGTCAGTATAGATGTTGACTGCGGCTGTAGACAAGACATTGTAGCTCAACCAGTCAGCCACTTCCTTTATTGCCAGCATCTCTGCCTGGTAAACACTGCAATGATCTGGCAATCTACGAGCCAGGCTCAACCCAAGCTCTTCCGAATAGACTCCAAAGCGCACTTGTTCGTGCAGCCTCGATCCATCTGTGTAAAAATTTATGGTGGCTCCACTACCCGGAGTATCGCCCATCCAAGACTCCCTGGATGGTATCATAGTGGTAAAGTGGCGCTCAAAGAGGCTCAAAGAGGGAGCACAGTCCACATTTTGTGGTATTGTTATATTTTTCAAGATCGCGCTATGGCCACAATCGCTGCTCCTCCATTGCAGCGTGCTATTAAGTCGAATTGCCGACGCAGCCGCATACTGCCTACCCAAGATGTCCATTGAATAGGCTTACAAATAAGCTTATTTTTGACCTTTCGCAATGCTTTAAAAAATATTTCTTTCATTAATATTTAAATAACAAGTAAGAAAGCTATATTCGGCTGTGCCGAATCTTTAAATACCCTCCACCAATGTGATGATTTAAAAAACAAAAAAGTTTGTTTTATTTATACCTCAGGAAATAAAAAAGTACCAAAAAGTGTACTTTCGGTACCTTTAATAAAAGGTACTTTTTATAGAAGGTACTTTTTATAAAAGGTACTTTTTATATAAGGTACTTTTTATAAAAGGTACTTTTTATAAAAGGTACTTTTTATAAAAGGTCCTTTTTATAAAAGGTACTTTTTATAAAAGGTACTTTTTATAAAAGGTACTTTTTATAAAAGGTACTTTTTATAAAAGGTACTTTTTATAAAAGGTACTTTTTATAAAAGGTACTTTTTATAAAAGGTACTTTTTATAAAAGGTACTTTTTATAAAAGGTACTTTTTATAAAAGGTACTTTTTATAAAAGGTACTTTTTATAAAAGGTACTTTTTATAAAAGGTACTTTTTATAAAAGGTACTTTTTATAAAAGGTACTTTTTATAAAAGGTACTTTTTATAAAAGGTACTTTTTATAAAAGGTACTTTTTATAAAAGGTACTTTTTATAAAAGGTGCTTTTTATAAAAGGTACTTGTTATAAAAGGTACTTTTTATAAAGGATACTTTTTATAAAAGGTACTTGTATAAAAGGTACTTTTTATAAAAGGTACTTTTTATAAAAGGTACTTTTTATAAAAGGTACTTTTTATAAAAGGTAGTTTTTATAAAAGGTACTTTTTATAAAAGGTACTTTTTATAAAAGGTACTTTTTATAAAATGTACTTTTTATAAAAGGTACTTTTTATAAAAGGTGCTTTTTATAAAAGGTACTTTTTATAAAAGGTACTTTTTATAAAAGGTGCTTTTTATAAAAGGTACTTTTTATAAAAGGTATTTTTTATAAAGGGTACTTTTTATAAAAGGTACTTTTTATAAAAGGTACTTTTTATAAAAGGTACTTTTTATAAAAGGTACTTTTTATAAAAGGTACTTTTTATAAAAGGTACTTTTTATAAAAGGTACTTTTTATAAAAGGTACTTTTTATAAAAGGTACTTTTTATAAAAGGTACTTTTTATAAAAGGTATTTTTTATAAAAGTTTTTTTTTATAAAAGGTACTTTTTATAAAAGGTACTTTTTATAAAATGGTACTTTGAATAAAAGGTACTTTTTATAAAAGATACTTTTTATTAAAGGTACTTTTTATAAAAGTTGCTTTTTATAAAAGGTACTTTTTATAAAAGGTAATTTTTATGAAAGGTACTTTTTATAAAAGGTACTTTTTAAAAAAGGTACTTTTTATAAAAGGTACTTTTTATAATAGGTACTTTTTATAAAAGGTACTTTTTATAAAAGGTACTTTTTATAAAAGGTACTTTTTATAAAAGGTACTTTTTTTAAAAGGTACTTTTTATAAAAGGTACTTTTTATAAAAGGTACTTTTTATGAAAGGTACTTTTTATAAAAGGTACTTTTTATAAAATGTACTTTTTATAAAAGGTACTTTTTATAAAATGTACTTTTTATAAAAGGTAATTTTTTATAAAGGAACCTTTTATAAAAGGTACTTTTTGAAAACGGTACAGAATTTTCGGAAAGTACTTGTTCCAGAATGTTTTATTTCACTAAAGGATCCTACATTTTAAATTTCAAGTTTGAATAAAATTTCAGTAAATAAAAAAAAGTACCAAAAGTACTTTTTTACCCATTTTACCTCAGTAGAATCAACATTGGCAAAACCCGAGCCTTAGTGAATCTTTTTTCCGAAAGGTGAACCGACATTGCAAATTTCCATTTTCTAGTATGTACCATTATTTAAGGAAATATAAAATATAACAAAAGTATATATTTTTACCCTTTTTACCCTATTAGAAAAATCATTGTCAAAAACCCTGCCTTACACTGAAAAAAAAGACATAACTAAAATTAAGGAAAAAATGTCTTTGAAAATTTATCATGAATTTTCCTAAAATTTAGTTAAATTTAACTTAAAAATGAGAAATTTTCTTAACTATGAGGAAAAAATTTTAGTTCATTTACTTATAATTAGTTCATAGTTTTCTTTAAACGGATTTTTTTAATATTAGGAAAAAAATTCTTACTGCCAAAGAAATTTTCCACAAATCTAAGAATCGTATCTTTATTTTTAAGACATATTTCTTAAAAAACAATTTAGTTCAAGTTTAGTTAAAATTTACTAAAAAAAACATCATCGTATTTCTCTTCTTTGAATTGAGGAAGTGTACTTCTTAGAATTTAGTTAATGACTTCTGAGAATTTAGTAAATAACTTCTTAGAATTTAGTTAAAAATTCAAAATGGCGATATCTCGAAAACTAAGCGAGATAGAGCGAAACGGATGAAATTTTCAAAAGAAAGACTACAAAGAAAAATATGGAATAGCCTAGCTCTGCATATCTGTCGGGGTCTCAAGACCCAAATTTTAGATCTAAAATTTGAAATTCCCGAGATTTTATATATGCACATATCTCGGTAAATACTGCCAACACGAGAAAAGGTCCAACGGCATTTTTGTAGCTCTTGACTCGTAGAACACTTCCGCAAAATACCCGAAAGCCCTCCGATTAATAGTTTTTGAGTTATTCGGTTTTTAAGATTCTCAAGACCCTATCAGACCCCTTATCACCGTATCTCAAAAACTAAGCAAGTTAGAGCGAAACGGACACAAGTTTTGGTTCAAAATCTATGGGGACCCTTAAAGGACCCAACGGGGTCTCGAGTTAAATGGGGTCCGAACCCATGGGTCCAGGGTCTGGACCCAATCTATTTCTAAAATGTTAAGTATAATTTTTCCCATTTTCTAGTTAAAATTGGCTTAAAATTAAATAACTTTATTTTCCTTATTTTTGGGAAAATTATGAACTAAAACCAAGAAAAAAAGTCTTTGGAGCCAAATCATTCCCTCTTTTTCTCAAAATTAAGTTAATTTTCCCAGATTTTAGTTCACTTTTTTTTTGAGTGTAGGGGATCTATATTTCGGGAGGTGAACATACAGTCCAAATTTCTAGTCTATGTGACAATTTTTTAAGGAAATATAGAATTAACACTGGCAAAAATCCAGCCTTAATGGATCTATATTCCGGGAGGTGAAAATACAGTCCAAATTTCAAGTCTCTATGATCATTATATCAGAAGATTTAAAAAGTACCAAAAGTACAGTTTTTTACCATTTTTAGCCCCTTACCATTGGCTAAACTCCAGCCATAGTGGATCTATATTGCGGGAGGGTAACATACAGTCCAAATTTCAAGTCTCTATGACCATTATATCGGGAGATATAAAAAGTACCAAAAGTACAGTTTTTTACCCTTTTTACCCCCTTAGAATCAACATTGGCAAAAATCCAGCCTTAGTGGATCTTTATTCCGGAAGGTCAAACTACAGTCCAAATTTCAAGTCTCTAACTTCAGCGGTTTGGGCTGGGCGATGATGAATGAGTATGTCAGTCAGTCATATTACTCTTTTATATATATATAAATTTTCCGGATTTGGGCGATTTTTGCCATAAAGTTTATTTCTGTCTTTTATTATTTAACAAAATTTATTTTTTTAAATGAAAATATTTTTTTTTTTTAAGAAATCTGAACAAAATTGAATTTTGGCGATATTTTACATCCGATTTGGCGACAAAGCCAAAAAAAGTCTGGCAACCCCGTTAATATGACGAAGCAAAAAATGGACACACACACACACATGCTATATAAAAATATCTATTAATTTTTTATTATTACTTAACGAACTTTTTTTTAATTAAATTTAGATTTTGTTTTACATATTTTAAAGCTTTTTTGTAAAGATTTTTTTCCTTTTTCACATTTTTTTTTTTCATTTCCGTTTTCTTTCTTATGTATCACACAAAGTATGAGTTAAATTAGGGTTATGTTGAAAAAAAAATTGTGTTTTTTAGTAATTCGCTCATAACTTTTAAAATACTTAACCGATTTAAAAAAAAAAATACAGGAGTTTTTGCCTGGGAAAATTACGCAACTTTTGGTACCCCATGCGTTTAAATCGGTTTCGGAGTATTGCCAAAAACGTGATTTCAACAGACAGACAGACAGACGGACAGACAGACAGACAGACAGACAGACAGACAGACGGACATCGCTAGATCGACTTAAAATCGATCAAGGATCATGAATATATATACTTTATGGGGTCCTAAACCAATATTTCAATGTGTTACATACGGAATGACAAACTTATATATACCCTCTATCACCAGAGTGGAGGGTATAATAATGCAAATTTTTACCTATTTACCCTAATTTGTATATAAACAGGTAAAAAAGTTAAATTCGGCCTTGCCGAATGTAGTGATACCCTCCACAATTTCAAAAAGATTATTGCAAAAAACTTTATTTAAAAGGAAAAAAAAATTTTTTTAAAAAAAAAATTTCGCGAAAAAAAATTTTGGTAAAAAAAATCCGCGATTTTTTTCTTTTTTTGTCAAAAAATATGTTCGTACTTGTTTAAATACCATTTGGTGTTTAATTATGTTCACATATGTCAACCAGAAGCCGAATTAAAGCATTTTGTATTTTTAGGTTATGTTGAATGTACTGAAATTTTTGAGGTGTGCTTACATTTTCGTTCATAACTTTTGAACCGCTGAACCGATATCGCTCAAATGCAATACCAAACTTCTCGGGAGAACTTCCAATTAATATGTTAAGTTTCAGTCATCTCTGTGCAATATTTTGTCCGCGAGAGCATTTTCAACAGACAGACAGACGGACAGACGGACAGACGGACAGACGGACATCGCTAGAATGTCTTAAAATCGATCGGGCATCATAAATATATATACTTTATGGGGTCCTAGATCGATATTTCGATGAGTTACAAACAGAATGACAAACTTATATATACCCTCTATCACTAAGTGGAGGGTATAAAAACTGCGTAAAAGTACCAAATTTGGATGTTATTAACGTCTATTCAAAAAATGTAAAAATACACATTGCTGTTTTGGTTGGCGCATTGACGATTTGTAGTTTTTCTAAATTTCAAAAATGTAGGTTTTGTTAAACATTTATATCAATTTCACTGATTATAAGTTGACCATTTAAAAAAAGATTTTGTGATATCTATTTAGGAGTTTATTCTTTCAAACCCTGCTTTTAGTACTTCAGAGTGTTTCAGTTTTATATATCGAAAGCAATCAAAGGCTTAAAATAAAGAAAAGAAACTAAAGTCATGAATCATTGAACACTATAAACTATTTATAGCTTTCACATACACACATGCATTCAAGTAAGTACTTCATATGTTCGAAACAAAGAAAGAAGAAAAAAAAAACTTATTAAGAAAACTTATTACCAACAGTTAATCTTCTGACATTACCACGAACACATTCAAACAAACAAGCAGATGTTTTAAAGTCATGGACTTACATATAATCGTGAAATATATCAGAAGTGCGCAACCTTGGGCCAGCACAACTAATTATGAAAAAATCTGATACTTTTTTCAAGTAAAAGACTTGCAGCATGAAAAAAATGGTATGTTTTTTGCAAAGATTTCATTAAAAAAAATATTAAAAAATAGCATGACTAAGTAAATAAGGACTTGCAATTCTTGAAAAAAATACAATCGCTTTTTTATATATATTAGAAAAGAAATTACGATCAAAATCATTTAAAAATCTTTTTACATAAATAAAATACATTTTAGATGTTTAGATTGCTTATCTGAAAACAGCAGAATTTTCTGCTAAATTTTGTAGACTTTTTTGCTAAAATTATCAGATTTTCTTATATGGCTCAAAATAGGTGTATTTTCCGCAGATTTTTCTGCTGATTGGATAGAGGATTTATTTTGAGCGTAGATATAGTCATTTCGGTGTAAAAATGCGTGAGGGGCTCAAAATTGTAAATTATTAAAATTCTATTTTAAAAGTCGATTTTATTTATTTTTTGGGGACTTGTGGTAAGGCTGTTTATGTGAGAAGTTTAGACTTGGAGAAAAAGTAGTTTTGGTGAATAGAAATGAGAAAAGTTTTTGGTGACAAAAAAAATCATAAAAAAGTTTTTGGTGAAAAAAATTACTGAAAAAAAATTTTTGATGAAAAAAAAAGTTTGATGAAAAAAAAAATTAGGGAAAAACATTTTTGATGAAAAAAAAAAATAATAAAAAAATATTTTTTTGGTAAAAACAAATTTATGACGTACAAAATTTTGATAAAAAAAATTTTTTGATGAAAAAAAAAATTTTTGTTGAAAAATAATTATGTTAAGTTTTATTTACCAGCTGGTGATTATTCACAAGCAGGTGAATTATTAGGCAAGTTACAAATCGTGGTTACAAACCTTTTTGATTTAAAGAAAATGAAAACAGTAATTCTTATTTTCTTGTTTTAAGTCGGTAACTTATATAGTCAAACCAGGCGCGGATCCAGGAATTTCATTGGGGCGGGGGGAGATTTTAAAAAAAAAAAAAAATTATTTGTTAGTTGGAAAGGTGGGGGGGGGGGGGGGGGGGTGTGTTATGAGAATTTTTGTTAATATTTCTAATATTGAGTTACAAATTGAAAACCAAAAAATTATGTATTTTTCTAAAAGAATTTTTCAATTAAAAAATGCTATAGTATTTACATCAGGCGTGGATCCAGCTTTTGGATTTGGGGGAAGCTTTTATGCTCAAATTTTTTTTTACAATTTACTTCATAAATAAGGCCGTTGATCGTCATGCAAACGGACAGTTATGACTGACTATCTCTGTCATAAACCAATTTTTATAATTGAGCAGCCATAACATCAATATTTTTCTATACAAACAACCAAAAAACATTAAAAATTTTAAATTTTATTTGCATATTTTAAAACTTGCTCTTGAGACGATTATAAAATTGACAAATAAAATCAAAAATTTTTGAAATTTGTTGTATGTAGGTTTGTATAGAATAATATAGATATAATGACTTTTCAGTCACAAAAACTGGCTTATGACAGTCATATCCTCACAACTGTGAATAGACCCATACAATTGAAACATTTTTAGTACAGAAAAATTCTTAGATTCAAAAATATTTTTTATTTAGAAAATAACCCATTTTTAAGATATAAAAATGTTCAGATTTTAAAACCCTTTGATATAAAAATTCTCAGATCGAAGTTTTCTTATAGAAAATGTTTCGGTTTTTTAAACTTTATTTTAAAGAAATAATCTGAGATTCTGAGAGATTCCTCCTATAATTTTTTTTTTCAAATTCTGATAAAATTTTCTTATAAAAAAATCTCTGAAATAATTCTCGTTTTAAGGTAATTCTCAGATTCTAAGAAATTGTTTCTATAAACAAATTCTATGATCCTGAAACATATTTCGTAAGTGAAAATTGCGAGATACTACGAAAGGATCAGTTTCTAAAATATTTGATAAAAAAATGTTGATATACTTTTCTAAAAACGAAATCCCATTCTCCTCCCCCCCTGGATCCGCGCCTGAGTCAAACTGAGGTGTCGTCTTGTATCATTTTTAAAATTAGATACCAGCCTAAAGACATTATCATGTTAAAAGCAAATTCTATTGGAAATTTAAAAAGAATAATTTCAAAATTTATTTCTCTCTTTACAGAGAATCAAGTCTGCTCTATAACGAAGAAAAAAGGGATACAAAACCCGTTGAAAATTCTTTTAGTTACATGTATTCAAATAAAAATGCAGAAATTCCATTTTTAAACAAACAACAGTTACATTTGTGTCAAATTTATGGAAATAGAAAATTTGAAATAATATTTATATTTATGAAAGAAATATTATTTGAAGCAACGCGAAAGCACAAATAAAGTTAATTTGGAGCCTCTTCAAAAAATGTTAAAAAACAAAAATTTTTAAAAGTTAGTAACCTATAATAGAAATTCTCCGGCAAAAACAGTTATGTGTTATAAGTACACATAACTGTTTTTTATTTAAACTTAAAAACATTACTTTTATTAAAGTTGTTATCGACCTTTTCCTAATTTTATTATTACGTTATTTAGAAGTTTCTAAATCGGGCTTATTTTGGTCATTACATCTGCATTTCTGTGGCCGTATGAAAAAACTAGTTAACTCCATTTTTTGAAAACAGGAGAAAAACACACTTTAAGTTTTTAACATATTTCACTAATTATTTATAATGAATTTATGTTGTTATGCACGCGCATTAGACAAAACATAATTTTTAATAATATTAAAGATTTCTGGTTCCATTGAACTCATTTTTGGACACTAAATCCGAAAATCGATGTCAGTTAACTTGTTTTTTCGAAAAATGGAGTTAACTAGTTTTTCCAAAAAATACTTTTTTTTTCAATTAATTCTTATATATTATGAAATTAAGGCAACTTTAGTAATCATATGTGGCAAAATATTAACTTTTTGACTCAGCACGTTAATTAACCCATTTTTTACGAAAAAGTGGAGTTAACTAGTTTTTTCAAAAAAAAATTTTTTTTCTTTTTTTCTTATGTATCTTGAAAATAAGCCGAGTTTTTGTATATTTGTATGCATAAAATTACCAGCAAAACTTTTGTAATGAGTGTTGATTATGTAACACATTACCAGGTAATGTATATCTCTTATTTGAAGCATTATTTTATGATGTCTTACCAAACATTTGTTCAACAACATATTATTTTAAGGTAAGAAATAATATTTTACTAATAATTTGTTACGTAATGCATGAATATTGCATAAATTGTATTTTATATTTATTATTTCTTAACATTTAATCATGGGTGACTTTTATTTGGTTACATAGTGTATTATTTCAAAATTTTAAATAATGCATTATTTGTTATTGAATACATAATGCATTATAATAACATAATAACATACAAAATAAATATTTTATATAAAAATGCATTAGTTTAAACTAGAGACAGGCTCACGAAAGGAATTTTAAAATCCCGCACACTCACGAGCCTATTTTTTTCTACTCACACTCACTTGCAGTCACATGAATAAATTTAATAACATTACTTATTCACTGCTTGTAACACCTTATATATCATGTTCTCGTATGCTATATTATTTTATTTCTCGTAGTCTTAAAAATATCACATATTTGATACCTTATGCTTCTCGTATGCTTCGTTATAAACTTGATAAGTTTCTTTATACCTTACTCGAATTTGTTGTCATTATTTGCATGCATTACTTCCTCATCCCATGCTAAAATCATCAATGGAGCATGGTATAAAGTAAGTTATCCTTTATATAAATTATTAATAACTTAAAAACAATTACTTTAAGATATTTTGGGTGTTTGGCAGTCGTATTCTATGAATTAAGATCTGCAAAAAAAAATTGTTTGCATTTTTTATATGCAATCTATGAATTCTCGGGAGTTAAAATTTTTAGGTTCAAAATTTGGACTCAATGGACTCGTGACTCAAACTTGTTCTTTCAGCTTTTTCTCCCATAGTTTTCGAAAGAAGATCGTTTAAACTTTTAATTTTTATGTTTTTTAAGAAACTATGGAGTTAACTTGTTTTTTTCAAAAAATGCATGGAGTTATCTAGTTTTTACATAAAAATTGCTATTTTCCAATTTTTTGTTTTCCAAATAACTTGTAAATGAGAACATATATCAAAATTTCGATCTGACAGAGTGATAGTAAATGGAATGCACTTTCTATTTTTGGTGTTATCTCAATTTTCGCAAAAAGTGGAGTTAACTAGTTTTTTCGTACGGCCACAGATTTGATTTTCTTCTAAATTAATATTGTAAAAATTTTTTAAAATTTTTTTTTAATATTCCGATACTTAATTGCATAACACTGTGCAACACGATTTAGAAAAAAACAAAAAAATTTTTCCATTTTTATTTAAATGCGTTTTGAATAAGTCAAAAAAAAGTATAAAGTATAATTCTGAGGTAAATAATATCAAAAGATGTTTTCAGTGAAATTTTAAGGCTGTTTTTTTCTTAGAACATATTAACCCTCTATGTCCCATTTTTACGGGTCGTTTCGGTACATTTTTCAAATATCCTCGTAGACCACCATTAAAACATGCATTTAAAGGGTTAAAATGTTCTACAAAAAAAAAATTTTTTGATCAAATTTCACTAATTGCAAAATGCTTAAATAAATAAAATTATCACAAACTGTAAATTGTTTTTCACCAAAGTCGTGTAAAATAAGTAACAAATTATAAATCTTCTTCTGAGTAAAGTTATGATGTCTTCAGTGAAATTTGATGGCGGTTCTTTTCTTGAAACACTTTAGCTCCCATTTTTTGGGGTAATTTTGGTCCATTTGTCAAATACCCTCATAGAACATCACTTAAACGTGCGTTAAAAGGTTTAAAATGTTTTACAAAAAAGTTCTGCATCAGATTTTGCTAGGGGTTCTCAAAGACCAATAGTAGGTGCGAAAATTGCTTAAACAAGTAAAATTGTAAAGTTTCTTGGTAAAACACAATTTAACAGATTATGATAATTTACAATTTTCCTTTTTTAGACATTTTGCTTACATCGCACGAACTTTTGGCCTTTGGCAAACTTTGCAAGGTTAAAAATTCTGACGTGAATACCATCAATATTTGGCTAATTTTTTTCTTTTGAACAACACACACAAATTAATTTAAAATAAATTTAAGAACAAAAACACCTACAGTGCCAGTAAAAAGTATTCGTCGATTTATTTATTTTTTTTATAAATGCTATATTTTTGCCATGAAACTGCAATTTTTTTTTTTTTACATACATAATCTTTATTACGTCTTCTATCCAAATCCCAACAAAAATAACAAAGAATACATAAAATGAAAGCAACATAATTATTAAAAAGAAAAATTACATAAAATAAAAACAAAAAGTATTCGTCTGTTTTCAGGAAATGCAATTATCACTCTGCGATTTGGACTTTGAAACGTTTTTTGGACCAACACTACTCTTTATTACAGCCGTCAAACATCTAGGCTTGGAATTGACGTAATTGAGCATTATTTCCGGTATAATTTTACCAAATTTTTCTTTTAATGCATTTCTTAATTTTTTCTTATCAGAAATGTGTTTTTTTTTTCAATGACTTGGTCGAGATCTTTCCATATATCCTCGATTTGGTTAATATCTGGACTTCGGAAAGCGTCTTATCCATTTTGACACATTTTATAATAACTATAACTCCGTATAAAGAGCCACATGCTTTGGGTTGTTATCTTTAGAGTTAAAACACCTCAATTCAACCGAAAAAAGTAGCATTTTTGACCTTAACACTTTCGAATTTGATGAAACTTCGAATATAGTTGGGCCCTTACAAAAAACTCATAGTGCCAAAATTTTGGACTTCTGGTACTTTTTCTTACCGAGATATGGGGTCTTGAAAATTGGCAAAATCGTATACAGTGACTCAAAGTAATAATGGAACAGCATATATTTGTTAGCAGTTTTTTTAAGGAAAAGTTATCAATACTAAACCTGATTATTATCAATCGACTATTTTTGAAAAAAGTGCTATATAGGAAATTTTCCAAGCATTAATTTAAGCTTGATAGCGTCCAGATTGAGCAAATATTAAATAAGATACGAGGGTCGCACTGGAAAATTTTATTATTTGTATATGTTTTTTTGAAATTTTTTTAAAAATATTTCTAAGTCGATTTTTTCCAATTTCAAACATTAGAAATTTAAAAAATTATCTAATAATTTTTATTTATTTACCAGCTAGTTTTTCCAACAACCCAAACAAAAAATGAAATTTTTTAAATACAGTGGAAGAAATCCGCATTTTTTGACCTCCAACTCGTTTGACCATTAATTTTTTGTAAACAAAGAAAAATTTTAATTATTATTATATCTCATTACTATACACTTAGATGTACTCAAATTAATGAACAATAAAATATTTTCTTTGTTTACAACAAATTGGTGGTCGAAAGAGTTGGAGGTCAAAAAATGCGGATTTCTTCTATTGTATTTAAAAAATTTCATTTTTTGTTTGGATTGTTGGAAAAACAAGCTGATGACTAAATAAAAATTATTAGATAATTTTTTAAATTTTTAATGTTTGAACTTGGAAAAAATCGACTTAGAAATATTTTAAAAAAAATTTCAAAAAAGTATCTACAAATAATTTCATTTTCCATTGCGACCCTCGTATCTCATTTAATATTTGCTCAATCTGGAGCCTATCAAGCTTAAATTCAAGCTTGGAAAATTTCCTATAAAGCACTTTTTTCAAAAATAGTCGATTGATAATAATCAGGGGTAGTATTGATAACTTTGCCCTTAAAGAACTGCTAACAAATATATGATGTTCCATTATTACTTTGAGTCACTGTATATTTGACAAAAGTGTTCTGAGATAAATAAAGATAACTTGAAAAGTAATAACAATACAGGTCTCAGTCAGGCTGCAAATAATAGGTAATGAGACAGTCTTTAAAATGGCGTTCCCGAAGATTTTTTTTGAAAAAGGTCAAAGGTCATTGGTTTTAACCTTAATTTTTGGAGAGCTATATCTCAAAAAACGATATTTTTAAAATTTTGGAAAAAGTTTATGTTGTTAAGAATTACCTATACTACTTAAGTTTAAATTTTCAGGATGGAGACTTCATTGGAACTTTTTATATTAATAGAAACATTGTGACAGGAAAGAAAAAGCGGTGTAATTTCCCTTAGAAAAAAGAAATATTTTTTTTATCTTTGAAATTCTGGTACCAAAATTAATTTTTCTGAATGTTTTTGACGTGCTGAGTCCAAATATGACCTTTGAACTGGTCTATCGCTATTACTTTTCAAGCTATATGCACCTACATGTTCAAAAAACACAGCAATAGCATTTTAGCAATTTTTAGACATTTATGTGCTGATATCTTGAAAAGTAATAGCGATAGACCAGTTCAAAGGTCATATTTGGACTCAGCACGTCAAAAACATTCAGAAAAATTAATTTTGGTACCAGAATTTCAAAGACAAAAAAAAAATGTTTTTTTCTAAGGGAAATTACACCGCTTTTTCTTTCCTGTCACAATGTTTCTATTAATATAAAAAGTTCCAATGAAGTCTCCATCCTGAAAATTTAAACTTAAGTAGTATAGGTGATTCTTAACAACATATATTTTTTCCAAAATTTTAAAAATATCGTTTTTTGAGATATAACTCTCCAAAAATTAAGGTTAAAATCAATGACCTTTGACCTTTTTCAAAAAAAATCTTCGGGAATACCATTTTAAAGGCTGTCTCATTACCTATTATTTGCAACCTGATTGAGACCTGTAGTGTTTTTAGTTTTCGAGTTATCTTTATTTATCTCAGAAAACTTTTGTCAAATATATACGATTTTGTTAATTTTCAAGACCTCATATCTCGAATACTGGAATGACCAGAAGCCTGAAAAATTGGCAAAATCTCTTTTTTGTTAAAGTAAACCCCAGTACTTAATTTCATTAAATTTGGAGGGGGTGCGGTCAACTCCTCGGTTGAATTGAGGTGTTTTAGCTCTTTAGTAAATATATAATTGATTGGTAAGCGCTTCGTTTTTAAACTATCTTGAAGATAAGCATTGATTATGTAAATGTAAACCTTTTACTCCATAATACATTCAACAATTTTTTTTTGCCACACCCCGCTCGTCTTTATACACCTCCTTACTAGTTGGGAACTTCATCATGTTTAACAGAGCATGTTAGGGTATTCTCTCGCGTTTTCGTTTACGACTTTCGCCACACTTTAACCTTTCCATCAGAC
Organism: Pegoplata infirma; assembly: GCA_963921195.1. NCBI lineage: Eukaryota > Metazoa > Arthropoda > Insecta > Diptera > Anthomyiidae > Pegoplata > Pegoplata infirma. The sequence goes on along the minus strand of OY992539.1, from coordinate 126,926,164 downwards.
TTGAATATGTTAAATATACTGTCATTGGTAAAAATTATTCGGTTCCAGTGCTTAAGGTCATGATTAAGGTAAGTTTTGGCGTGTTTCAAACTCTTCGGCATGTTTTTTTCTTGATATGAAGGGTTTTCTACGGGAAATACGTGGCTTTATGCAGTATATTGCGAATAGTTTCAACAGAAGCTTGTTTACCATAGCACAGTGGTTCCAAGTCCAAATCTAGCTGGACAAAATTATTTTATCACCGTTTTATATGTTTTTGGGGTTGTTGAGTTCAAAAAACATGTTTTAATTTTCCTAAGTCGATTACACTAATCGACAACTTTTTATTTTTATTCTAATTTCAGTAATTCATTAATGACAAAAATGGTTTATATGCAGAACAGAAATATGAAATGCAAAAACTTATTTTTTGAAAGTTTTGTAATCTCTAAAAAAAAAAAAAAATGTCGAGAAGTGTAATTGAAAAAAACAGTGAGAGTGTTTAATTCGGCTATGCCGAATCTTTTATACCCTTCAAAATGTAAAAAAAAAACAAAAAACCAATGAGAATGTTACATTCGGCTGTGCCGAATCTTTTATACCCTCCAAAATAAAAAAAAAACAATATAAAAAAATCCAGGGGCGTTTTTTTTTGGGGGGGGGGGGGTTGGTGGGAGACGTTAGGGAGCACCTTCCCCTTGCGATTTCGAACTTCATCTGACAGAAGAATGTTGCATTTGCTTAGCAAAAGTACAAAAAATGCGATTTTTATTAGGTTGGTTTAGTTCTCCAAGGGGAAACTTTTTCCCCTTGGTCCGATTTTATCCATTTCCGAACTTAACCTACCTAGGAATATAAGACATATTCGTGCCAAACTTCGGAAGTCTAGCTCTTTTATTTTGGACTGTATCGAGTCCTCTACAGACAGACAGACAGACGGACGGACATTTTTGAATTTAGTCGAAGTGTGTAATTGGCCGCGGTTTAATAGGAAACATCACATTTAATGCTTTATTTAAGCTAAGCATAATTATAATACTTAAAAGTTATCAAAAACTTACAAAAATTCGATACTTTATGTAGAAAAAAAATTTTAGGCGAAAATCTATTTTCATATAAACTGTGATTAATTTTAAACCTGCAAAAACCTGCAAGAAATGTCTGCATGACAACGTTCAGTAATAAACTACCTATAAGTTGTATGTAGTAATTCGACATGATATGCCTGGATTCGGTTTTGGCAAGCTGCGGAAGTTTTAATAAGTCCTCAAAAATATTGTTATTATTGACCATACTTCAAAATACAAAAAATGTTAGAAGAAGATCAATAATAAATTTCTTATTAATGTACAGAATAAGTATAAATCTGTAGCTTTCTTGTACATAAACCGTTTTGAAACCATTGATGTAACATGGATAATATGATGTTATTAGTTGAACACTTATAGATATATATTTTTTTTTAAATATTGGATACCAAAAATGTTATTTCATTCGCATATTTAACAAAGTTAAAGACCTAATTCCAAGAAATGGTTATTAGTTTGATCAGAACACACCCTTAGCTTGCCCCTAGCACTATTAATTTCCAATTTTAAGGACACTAATTTTTGGACTTTTGTCCAGCTAGATTTTGATTTGGAACCAATGTGCATAGTCGTAAAATACTTGCGCAGCTATACAGACGCAGTTTTTCATGGACCCTTTGTAATATTTTTTGACGGCTATTGCTCTTTTTTTGATCAGTCAACAAGTTGAAGATCCGATTTTTTATTATTTTCATACCGCCCGGTTCTCGCGTACCCTTAAAAATAGCTGTTGGTAGTGGTAGTGAGTCTAATAACCGCTTCGGATATACTTTTAAAAGAATTTTCTTTTTTGACTCTATTGATGATGATTTCTCCTTCTTCTTTGGTCCTTTTTTTAGAATTCTGCCCTATCCTTCCAATTTGCACGATTCCGATCGGGTTTTCAGAAACAATTCTTAACTTACCAAAATCCTTAAACGCTGTAAGTTTTTTTAAATCAAATCGCTGTTTTACTAGTGGAGAATTTCACAAAACAGTAAAACGACGAATACTTTTTTTGGAAAAAATATTTGAGCTTTATTTATCTTTCGCTTTTTTAGCAAAGAAGATGTAAATTCAAATCACCAAAAACAACATCAGACTTAAATTGAGAGCCAAAGAATATTTGTGGAAAAAAATTTGCAGTTTATGCAAAAGGAATATTGATATTTAAGATTTAAAAAAAAAAACATTGAGCGACGAATACTTTTTACTGGCACTGTATGTGTATTATATTATTATATTAAAATTTTTAGTAAAGTTTTAATTGTGTCAGTTCAAAATTTACTCAAATTTTTTGGCAAACATTTAATAAATTTTTATCATAAGTTAAATCAATACTATTAAATCGTTTACTAGTGCAAAATTAAGTAATTTTTTACTCAATAGTATTAAAAATTTACTAAATTTTTTTAAATTTTTTTTGTTTAAATTCTAAGGCGATTGAAAAATATTGTACAGAGTATTGATAAAGTGGTTAATTAGCTTTAATTTTAAAGTAAAACAGTTCAAATTCTCCGATTTTGTCCGGATTTATAGTTATTTATATCAAACCACATTTTAAAATATGGAATATGGCGATATCTAAAAACTTATAATAATTTTTAATTAATTTTTAACTTTTTCGTTTTCGGATTAAGCATTGAACAATATTTTAAAATTTCTAAACTGGTGTTACACTCAATAAACTAAATATGTATTAAAACGAATTTCTGCATTTTTACTCAAATGCATGTAATTTTTACAATTTTTAACGGATTTTCTTAAAATTACTCTTATTTGCTTTGAAATCGATCAGACCTGAACTGTTAAAAAAAGAAATCGATTATATTTTTTTTACTTTTTCATCCAAACTTCAGAAAAATTTAAGCAAAATATATCGATTAATAGCTTCTAGAGCAATAATCAGGTTGAGAAATGTTGAATTAATAAAGTATTTAATTGCATTTAATTTAAATCCAAAAACAATGAAATCCATTGATTTTGACCGATGGTATTTTAATTTAAGTAAAAACACTTTTTTAAAAAGTTGAAAATTTGAATAGTTAGCAATATCTTGAAAACTATTGCCGTTTTTAACTTAGGACTTCATTTTCGGATTTAGCTCGAGATTCTACATGGAAAATAAATGCAAAATAACGTGGATCAAAATCTCTGTAAACTTGTGTTATTATACACAGAAAAAAATATTGAGAAAAACAATTTGAGTAATCACTTGTTTAAATATTTAAATAAGATTTAAGTAATTTTTTAATTGACGCAATTAAAAATTTACTCAAAAATTAAAAAAAAAGAATTGAGTAAATAATTTAATGCAAAATTTAATAATTTTTTTTTGTTATTTTTATTCTCTTAGTGTTTTGAATTCTCATTCAGTTTATAGTTTTTTGTGTATGTATATTAAAGTTTGAAATCATCTTGATGAAATTTTCCTGTGTCTTTAAGACATAAATATATTTGGTAAAGTTTGAAAAAACTTTTTTTTTTTTTTTAAAAATGCGAAACTTTTTTAAACTTTTTGAAAAAATAAATTTATAAATTTTGAGTAAATTTTTACTTCACACAATTAAAGAATTACTTAAAAAAATCAAAAAATTTTAAATAAAATTTTTAATTGTGTTCATTAAAAATTTACTAAAATATTTTGGTAAGCATTTAATAATTTTTTATTAAAAATTAACTCAATACTATTAAATCGTTAACTGGTGCAACATTAAGTAATTTTTTACTCAATGGTATTAGAAATTTACTCAAATTTTTTTTTCTGTGTAGTTTTTACCGTAATCTTGGCACACCATTGCCATGGGGTTTGTTTCTCTCAACTGCAAGTAAGATTACTTTATTCTTTTACATTACATCAAAACATTAAGTTTTAAAGTACGTATCCAGAAAACATAATTCGTTTGGGTTATTAAACCTTTACCAAAACAACGGTTTTGTATATATTAAGGTGGTAATATGTTAAAATTGGATTTTTAATGTAAAAAAAAGTAAAAATAAAAATAAGTTTTTATTTTTAAATGTCGCATCATTTTCAAGCATTTGCGAAATATTATTTTTAAAAATCTGATTTTTTCTTTTTTTTTTAAATTTTTAATATTGCCTTTAAAATTAAAAATTATGTAATTTTGCCCACGTGTCACCCTTATATACATTACCACCATATAGCCGCCACAGTAACTATTTCACATGTTTCTGTTTCCGACTTTTAATTTATGTTTCAATTCCAATTACGATAGTTAAGAATAAGCCACTACTAGTGTTACAACAAATTTTTAATTGTTTTTCTTGTATTAGTTCACTGTGTTTTAAGTTGAAATGGCAAAAAATTAATACTGAGTTTTATAGTCAACAGCCAAAGTACTAAAATCAATCTCTTTTAGCTGAAAATTAAATCCACCCTGTTGGATTTAAATTTTTAAAAAATGAAAATAATTCTTTTAAACAATCATTTTTTATTTTTTTTTATTTTTATTTTTTTTTATTTTAGTTAACGTTTCTTTATAAGAACGCTACTCCAAGCGAAGCTTCTAGCAACAACAAATAATATATTTTATAATATGAGTACATACATATTTTCTACATTAATTTAAATTAGGTTAAGTTTTTTTTTATTTTTTTATATAGTTTGAACAAAGTTTCTGAATCTTATTCTATCCTGCGCCAAGCTTCTTAATTGTGCCCATGAAAGGCCTTTCCTCATAAATTCTTCTTCGACGGATCTGCGCCAACTTACACGTGGACGGCCCCTGCTTCGAAAACCCTGTGGATTCCACTGAAAAGAAACTTTAGCGATGTCGTCATTATCTTTTCTCAAAGTATGCCCTATCCACTTCCATTTTCTGCGACGAATTTCAATATCAATTGCTTCCATCCCACAAGTTTGTAGCAAATCTTGATTGTTTATACGTAGCGGCCAGAATATTTTAAGTATGCGCCAAACAATCATAGAACGGGTATTTTTGAATCAATTGGAGTTTCAGTGACCCTTGTTTTCGAATGGTTTATGTAAGGATTTTTCGGTGCGTATGATTATTAAAAACTTAAAAAATTAATCATACGCACTCAATAAGATTATTATTTTTAATGTTCTATTTGAAATATGGAGCTTTTCATTCAAACTTACAGAGCATATAGCCCCATATGGAACTATAAAATCGTGGAACAAAAATTTAAGTTTTTCGGAAAAATGGGCGAGAAAGGCGTGGGCCAGCATGGCAAAATTGAGAAATATTTGCATGACATCGCTTTGTATTATTTTTTTTCTAAAATTTTCAAAACTCACATATTTTATAGAGTTTTGTATGGGCTATCGATTGGCATTATTTGTCTTTGGAAAAAAATTCAGAACTCTGTCTTAATTTTAAAATTAAACCAAAAAACATGACATTTTTAACTTTTTTTTTTTTTTAAATTTTAATGAAATACCATTAAATTTTCAAAAAAAATGTAAAATTTTTAGAGACCAGTTATTTTTAGTTTTAGAGAATATCGTAAAATATGCTAAAATTGAGAAAAATTTGAATGGCATTTTAATTTTTTCTACTGTAACTCAACAACTCTGAAGTTCGAAATTTTGTAGAGAATTTGATGAACTTTCATCTAAAATTGTTTAAAAAAATAAAATTGGTGTGTTTTAAATTAAATAATTTTTTATAAAACATTTTAAAAATTCAGAATAATGCCAATCGATAGCCCATTCAAAACTTTATCATAAAAATGTGTTTTGAAAATTTCATAATTGTGTGACTGTGGAAAAAATTAAGGGCCGATTCACAGAAAATAGTCAGAATTCAATCATAGCTCAATTTTTTCCATGTGATTGTTGTAAACAATGAGTAGGCCCGTAAATTTATCAATCGCTTGAATTGTTCAATTTTGCCATTTTTGACCACGCCCATCTCTACAATTTTTTATACCCTCCACTTAGTGATAGAAGGTATATATAAGTTTGTCATTCCGTTTGTAACTCATCGAAATATCGGTCTGGGACCCCATAAATTATATATGTTATTGATCAGTGATCGATTCTAAGACATTCTAGCGATGTCCGTCTGTCCGGTTGTGCGTCTGTACGTCTGTGGAAATGGTGATCATGGGCAAAGTATTAAATATATATGACTGAGGCTTAGTAAATTTACTTGTTGCATTTAAAAAATTGTGGAAATAAAAATTTAAATTTCTTGAATACCATTGGAAATTTATAAGAAATAAGCATTTGCTGTTTTTTTGTTGGCCTTTTTTTCATCATTCAAAATGTGTTAAAGAAGTTATGATTGAAGCACTCTTTGAAGCGCCGATTAATGCGCAATAACGATGCAGTAAAATCATGTGACTTTGTCCAAAACTCATGCTTTTTTACGCAAAAAGTGTTAAAAATATTAAAAAGAAAAGCAAGTGTTAAATTTGATCAAAAAACTAATTTATATTATAAGTGTTATATAAAATAACTTAAAAAAAATGAAAAATTTTCCCCCTTACTTTTACTGCATCCTCAAGAGCGCTCTTTGGAGCGTCATGATCAAAAAATTAAAAATATATAAAATAAAATGGCATTTTTTTAAATTTATAAGTTTTTGGACATGAGAATTTTTTGTAGGGTAGTTCAAGAGCTACAATATTCCCGAAGACACTCGAGCAAATTTGTGAATAGTTTTCGAGATATAGGTATTACAAAAAGTGTCCTCTTATCTAAAATTAAACTCTAAGCCTAAAAACTTCAAACGCCAATTTAAAAAAACCTTAGTCAATCAGACCAAACCTAGCTAGGGGTTTTCTTCTCTTATCAGTACCTTTTTTTTGGTCTCAAGCGTCTCAAAATATTTAGGTTGCAAAATGATGCATAGTGTATTCAGTTATTATAAATTGGTAAAAAAATTGAAAACTTTAGTGTGCCATAAAAAATAAATCCGAAGAAACTTTGCAAAACCCTGTTTGTTTAGTTAATAGCCTACTTTTATTTGACTATTTGGGTACACTCTAATTAAAATGATTTCAGTTTCCTACTATAAATTGAGTAAATTTACTCAAAATGTGTAGTTTTACCAACAAATTATTGGAAATTTACATATTTATAGTAGTATATTCTTTGAATTTGTTGAAATTTACCCAATTTATAGTAGGAAACTGGACTCATTTGTTTAAAGTGTAATTCTTCTTGTTGCACAGTGTTATCAATAGCATAGCAGAACCTTTTTTTGTTTTACAAAATTTACCTTAAATTTGTACATAAATGTATTTTACACACCTTTGTATGGATGTATAAAAAAAATAAATAAAATGAAATAAAAAAATATATAAAGGTAAAATTTCTGTATGTAACAAAACTGCCAATGTTCTATACAATTACTTTGGCTTGTCTTCTTCTCAATTGTAAATAACGTATTTGCTAGAAATTCAAAAGGCTTCTATGTAGTTGTTAAATATTATATTTAAGGTGGTCAGATTTGAAAGATATGGAATGGAAAATTTATTAGTTATAAAACCTAATTGGTTGTTGCAAACTGTCATTGAGTTTTAAAATCCAACTTCTACTCACAATCAGTATTCTTTATCCACACCAAATTCGGGACTTTTCAAAACCTTATTAATCTGGTCACCTTATTTCCACTATAAAAATAACACATAAAACAATGTTGAAAAGCCACAAATTGATATCGTAAAAAATGTGAACACTTAAGGGTTCTTATGAAAGTAAAAAAAAAATAAAATAAATTTTCACATATTTTATGTTTTATTTCTTTTGAGGGGGTAGTTAAGTCTAAAAGAAGGCAAACAATTTTTTTGTGCTTAAACACGAATTCAAAACTTTATTTTTTTCTAAAATTTTATTCCTTAAATTACACATAGTTTTTTTTGGTGTAGGACACATTGAAATTCCATTAAAAATTGATAAAAATCTTAAAAAATTTAATTTCAAAATTTATTCCTAACTTCGAACCTTTACAAAGAAAACTTTACAAATAAGGAATCTATGAATCTTTTAGATATGTCAATTTTTATGAATTATATATTGTTAATGACCCTATTACTTTTGTAAAAGAAAAACGCATAAATTATTTGTAAATATAAAAAATATTAAAAAAATAAAATGTAGCAAAAACTTTTTCAAAAAAAAATTTAACGAGCATATTTTATAATTTATTACTTTGCAGTTCATTGAAATCAAATTTAATATCTTTTAAATTAAATCGGGGAATAAATAGTGAAATTGGAAATTAAAAATAATTATGGGGTATTTCATATACAAAATTTTGATACCTACAGATTTTAAGGTTTTACAATAGCTAGGGTAGGATTTGCAATGTGGTTTTAAGCGTAACAGTAACCGCGGTTAACCGCACTATTTAACAGTAACCTCATAAAAAATCCTGCGGTTACGGATAATTTAATTAACATATGATTTGAAGAGTTTTTTTTTTAGAAAAATCAATAAAAACAAGTGAGAGTGTTAAATTCGGCTGTGCCGAATCTTTTATACCCTCCAAAATGTAAAAAAAAATTAAAAAAAAAAATGTCAGGGGCGTTTGTTTAGGGGGTAGGGGGTTGATGGGAGTCAGTGGGGTACGTTGAGAGCACCTTCCCATCCCGATAAATATACCAAATTTTTCATTTATTTAACAAAAATACAAAAAAAGCATGTAAAAAAAGGGTATTTTTATAGAGGTTGGTTTAGTTTTTCAAGGGGGAACTTTTTCCTCCCTGGGCCAATTTTGCCAATTTACGAACTTAACCTGCCTAGGACCTAATGACATGTTCATGTCAAATTGCAGGAGGCTAGCTCTTTTATTTTGGACTGCATCGTGCCATCTACAGACGGACGGACGGACATTCACAGAATGTCTTAAAATCGATCGTGGATTAATAATATATATCGTCCATTCCAAGAGACATTTTAAAAAATCTGACCGAGGGTTTTCCGATTTTTGTGATATTTTTTATACAGATTCTCTATGGAGCCAATTTCAAATTTCATCCATCAGATCGAAAATATTCGAAAAATTCGCGATTTTATTCACGATTTTCGTTTTTAAAAAAAGTAAAAAAAATCCAAAATCTGTGTAACTTTGAGCTGCTCTATTTCCTAAACTACTTAACGCATTTTAACAATCTATAGCGCATACGAATGGTATTCAAGTCTATTTTAATATCTAATAAACTGAAAAAATATTGGTGGTTTAAAAGTGCATTTTAGATGCAAATGCAGTTTTGAAGTGCATTTTGCAAAACTTTTACCCCTTTTAATTTTTTTTTAATTAGCATATTTGGAAAATTTAGAATTTTTGCTACAAAAAAATGTTTTCATTACAATGGACCGTGAATGTATGCTATTTTTAATATTTAAAAAAAAAATACTTCCTTAAGTTTCCCTTATAAAAATTTTTATATTAATGGTATTCATCTAACCGTATAAACACCTCGTATAATATGTAAGTCTGATAAATTTATACAATTTATGTCAAACTCCATTTATAAAAAATAAGTTTGGTAAGTTTATACGGTATACTTGGTGTATACGAGTTTAAATGAATACGGCCATTGTAAATTATACCAAAATCATGTAAAAAGACATGTTTATAAACCGTTATATTTTCAAAAGTAAGAATCGTATATTATTGCTTTTATGCACATTAGAAAGGTATTTTTGTCTATTTTTTGCATATAATTACCGCAAAAATTTTGGTGTTTCGAAAATGCATTTTATATGCAAATGCAGTTTTGAAGTGCATTTTTCAAAACTTTTACCCCTTTAATTTTTTTTTTTAATTATCATATTCAAAAAGTTTACAATTTTTACTACAAAATAATGTACTCCTAATAATGGACCCACTGTGTGTGCTATTTTTTAAAATTTTTCAAAAAATCACGTAATATCAGATTTTTTTGGTTTAATTTAAAATATTAAAATTTGTTTTAAGGAAATTTTTAAAATTTCTTTAAAAATAGCACACTCAGTGGGTCCATTATTAGGAGGATATTATTTTGTAGTAAAGATTGTAAATTTTTCAAATATGATAATTAAAAAAAAATTCAAAGGGGTAAAAGTTTTGAAAAATGCACTTCAAAACTGCAGTTGCATTTAAAATGCATTTGTGAAAAACCAATATTTTTGCGGTCATTAAATGCAAGAAATGGACAAAAATACCTTTCTAATTTGCATAAAAAGAATAAGATACGATTGGTACTTTTGAAAATATAACGATTTAAGAACATATCTTTTGACATGATTTTGGTATAATTTAAAAAATAAAAATTTTTATAAGGAAAACTTAAGGAAGTATTTTTTTAAAAAAATATTAAAAATAGCATACATTCTCGGTCCATTGTAATGAAAACATTTTTTTGTAGCAAAAATTCTAAATTTTCCAAATATGTTAATTAAAAAAAAATTAAAAGGGGTAAAAGTTTCGCAAAATGCACTTCAAAACTGCATTTGCATCTAAAATGCACTTTTAAACAACCAATATTTTTTCAGTTTATCTATATATATAAAAATGGATGTGTGTATGTATGTGGGTATGTATGTATGTTCCGTATGGACTCGAAAACGGCTGGACCGATCTTGATGAAATTTTCATGGAATATTCAAAATAGCCTGGGGAGTAACACTGTGCGGTCAGATTTTCTGCCTGTGGGCGGAGGGGCGTGGCAAAATCGAATTTTCACATTGCACCACTAATGACATCTATATATAAAAAACAGATGGACCGATTGTGATGAAATTTAAACCAAAGATAGTACTAACCGAGTACTAACTATATGCCAAATTAGAGCGTGATACAAATGTGCGTAAAATGCCATGCTTTTTTGCCTGTGGGCGGAGGTGTGGGCCAAATCGAATTTTTACATCGCCACCACTAATGACATCTACATATAAAAAACGGATAGACCGATTTTAATGAAATTTAAACCAACGATAGTTCTAACCAAATTAGAGCGTGATCGGACAAATGGGCGAAAAATGCCATGCCCCTTTGTATTTAATTGAATGTTATTTCTGCATTCTTCGCAATAACACAAAAACTGTTGATTCGATTTTAATTAAATTTTCAGCACTGATACTGTTAACCGAGTGCAGAACTATAGGCCATGTTATACTACAATTGAAAAAATGGGCGTAAAATGCCACGCCCCTTTGTACTATACTGGACGTTGTCTGCCTATTTCGCAATCACGCAAAAACAGCTGAACCGATTCTATTGACATTTTCACTACACACAGTGCTAACCAAGTGCATATGTAGGTCATACAAGATCGTTATTGGAAAAAGGGTACCTTTGTACCTTTGTACTATACTGACCACGATTGAACAAAGAGGCGTAAATTGCCACTCCCCTTTGTTTTATATTGAACGTTATATCGCCTGTTTTGAAATCACGCAAAAAGGGATAAGCCGAATCAGTCACTGCTAGATAGAACTAACCGAGCGGGAACTGTAGGTCATATGTAGAGCGCGATTCGGCAAAAGGGTATAAAATGTCACTCCCGTTTTTCATAAATAAAAAGTTATTTCCTCCTCTTTCGCAACCACACAAAAACGGCAAAACTGATGTCAATGAAATTTGCAGCACAGATAGTACTAATCGAGGATGCAGCATGGAACTTTAAACTATCACGATTCGATAAAAATGAGTTAAATGACACGCCCCTTTGTACTATACTTAACGATATGTCTGTCTGTTTCACGCAAAAACGGCTGAACCGATTTTGTTGAGATTTCCTATAGATAGTGCTAACCGAGGGTGGAACCAAAGGTTACTTGCTGGACCCGGACCCGTGCTTTAATTTTGTCCGACACTATATTTAAATTAAGATGCAATATAAAACAGTTTTTTTTTTAGGGCCAGCAACGCGGACCGGGTATAGCTAGTTAGATATAAAAATAGACTTACATACCATTCGTATGCGCTATAGATTGTTAAAATGCGATAAGTAGTTTAGAAAATACAGCTGCGCAAAGTTACACAGATTTAGCATTTTTTTTACTTTTTTAAAAACGAAAATCGTGAATAAAATCGCGAGTTTTTCGAATATGTTCGATCTGATGGATGAAATTTGAAATTGGCTCCATAGAGTATCTGCATGAAAAAAATAACAAAAATCGGAAGACCTTCGGTCAAAAAATGCTTAAAATCACCAAATGTCTGTTGGAATGGACGATATACTTTATGGGGTCCCCGACCGATATTTCGATGCGTTACAAACGGAATGACAAAGTGAGTATACCCAATTACTGTGGTTGGAGAGTATAAAAAATCCAGGGGCGTCTTTTTTTTGGGGGGGGGGGGGGTTGGTGGGAGACGTTCGGGAGCACCTTCCCCTTGCGATTTTGAACTTCATATGACATAAGAATGTTGCATTTGCTTAGAAAAAGTACAAAAACCACTGCAAAAAATTCGGTTTTCTTAGGTTGGTTTAGTTCTTCTAGGGGGAACTTTTTCCCCTTGGTCTGATTTTGCCCATTTCTGAACTTAACCTGCCTAGGAACATAAGACATATGCGTGCCAAACTTCGGAAGTCTATCTCTTTTATTTTGGACTGTATCGTGTCCTCTACAGACGGACGGACGGACGGACGGAATCGATCACTGATCAATAAAATATATACTTTATGGGATTCTAGACCGATATTTCGATGCATTACAAAGGGAATGACAAAGTGAGTATACCCGCATACTGTGGTTGGAGGTATAAAAAGGAACAATGAATAATACAAAATTAAAAATTTTTAGATCCAAAAAATGCCTCTGAATATTAAATTTTTTCTATTGCAAAAATATTTCAGAGTCTCAAAATTTTTCTGTACAATAAATGTCTCAGATTCTGCGATGGTTTCTAATGCAGCGGCGGGTACAGCTTTTGGGTTTGGGGGGAGGGCATTTTTTTGCATCGAAAAAAAAAATTATTATAATTTGTCGGCCGAGAAAAAACAGGGATACGTTTCTTTCTCAAAAAAAGTGATGAAAGAGCTATAAAATCATAAAATTTATTAGTTTTTGCCGAAGGAGGTTGTTAATTTTTTTTTTAATTTTTCTAAAACTGCACTCAAAATATTTTGTAAGTAAATTCAACTGAAAAAACGTTTAAAACAATCGTTTTTCCTTTTAAAAAACGGACTACTTATATTTCATTTGAAACAACATAATTTTTCAGTTATTTTTAAACGTTAATAAATGATTAGTCATTCCGTAAAAACAAACGATATTTCAGTTATTTTAACTGTTTACATTTTTTTATTTTGTGAAGTAAAAATAAAATTTTTTGAATAACAAACTACAAAAACCGTACTTCTTTAAAATTATACGGAATAATCAGTCACAAATAATTTAACTGATAAAAATATATTTCCGTAACTTTTGTAGTTTATTGTTTTTACAACTGTATAAATCATTCAATATTTTATTTTCCTTAAAAAACAAACAATAAAACGTTTAAAACAACTTTAACTAAAAACTTTTTGAATAACCGTAAATAATTTCTGTAAAACTTTTCTGGGTGTGAGAATTTTTACTAAAAATATCTCAGAATCTGAGACTTTTTTCGCATAGAAAAATTTTTAGATTCTAAGAACTTTTTTCCACAGAAAAAGTCTCAGATTCTGAGACCTTTTTTCTATAGAAAAAGTCTCATATTTTAAAGCATTTTTGATATAATTTTACTATAGAAAAGTTCTTATATTATTAATTTTATTCGTATTGAAAAAATTTTAGATTCTGATACCTTTTTTCTACAGAAAAAGTTTCAGACCTTTTTCCTATAGAAAAAATCTCAAATTCATAGATATTTTTCTTAAAGAAAAAGTATCAGATTCTGCGACCTTTTTTCCTATAAATACACTCAAAAAAAATAAACTTGTAAAAAGCCTGGTAAAATGCCTTGTAATCCCGTTCTACCAATATTTAACAATTTTTCTTGTTTTTTAACAAAAATTCTTGCACTTTGCTCAAACGAGAACTACAGATTTATTGGTAATTTTACAAATTTTTTTTCGTAATTGTATTCTAACATTTTAATTGGTTATTTTACAAAAAAACTGTAATTTTACAACAAATTTTTTATTACGAGGATTCTAGTTGATTTACAAAAAAAAAAAAAAAAAATATTTTACAAAAATGATTTTATTACGAGGATTTATGTTGTTTAAGAAAACAAAACTTATTTTTTTTGTAAATTTTCTAAGTCCCAGACATAATTTTTTTTTTGCGTTTTGGAATAATTAATTATTAAAAAAGATTTAAAAAAAATTTTTGATAAAATTTTCGAATTCCTAATTTTTTTTTTTGAAAATTTTCCAAGTCCTGGACAAATTTTTTTTTTTAAAGATTTTAAAAAAATGTTGACAACATTTTTTAAAATTTTGCAATTCCTAATTTTTTTTTGAAAATTTTCCATTTTTTTAATATATTTACCATTTTTCTTGTAAATTAACCATTTTTTTTTTAATTTTTGTGGCTTAAAAATTATCACTACCAAAAATTGGTAAATTGTAAACAATTTTTGGTAAATTAACAATTTTTTTTTTTAATTTCCAATTTTTTTTAATTTCCAATTTTTTTTAACTTCCAATTTTTTTGGTAAATTTACTATTAGTGTTTGTAAATTTACTATTTTTTAAAAATATATTTACCAATTTTTCTTGTAAATTTACCATTTCTTTTTAATTTTTGCGGTTTTAAAACAACATTTTTACCAATAAAATTGGTTATTTTACCAATTTTTAGCGCATTGAAAATTACGAGGATATCCTCGTAATTTTACGAGAATTTTACCTATTTTTAGCCTCGTAAAATTGCAAGATTTTTTTGTAATTTTTCAAGGTTTTTTTTGAGAGTAAGTCACAATTTTTGGGACATTTTTCCCGTAGAAAAAGTCTCAGATTCTGTGATCTTTTACCATAAAAAAGTTTTAATTCTGAGACTTTTAGAATTCCGGAATTCTTCTACAAAAATTCGAAAAATAAAAAGCTTGAGGATGTGAAAAATTTAAATTTTTTTTTTTACCTTTTTCTTTTGGTAAAAGTCTCAGATTCTGTGACCAATTCTAAGACATTCTGAAAAAAATTTCCCAAAATAATTCAACATACGTTAGACTACCAACATTTTTAAGTTTTTAAGATATTTTTCCTATGCCTACACTCAAAAAAAAAAGTTTGTAAAATGACATAAAATTCCCGTGATTTTACGGGACAGGTTTTGTAAAATATGTACTAGGAAGAATCCCCGTAATGTTACGGGGATAATTGGTAAATTGATTTAACAAAAGAAAATGTTAATTTACAATTTTTTTTGTAAAATATTAACTTCGTGGTGCATTTTTTTTTTTGGAAATTTACAAAAAATTTGGTAAATTTACAAAACAAAATTGTAAACTTACAGAAAAAGGTTGTTATTTTACAAAAAAAAAAATAGAAAATGAAAAACTAAATTGTAGATTAACAAATTATTTGGTTAAACTACTGTTTTTACCGCAAAAAAATATTGTACTTACAATAAAAATTGTAAATTTGCAAAAAAAAAAAAATAAAATTTACAAACCAAATTGTAAACTTACAAAAAAAGTTGTAAATTTACAAAATAAAGTAGAAAATCAAAATTGTAAATTTACAAATTGTTAAGTTAAACTACTGTTTTTATGCCAAAAAACTTGTATATTTACAATAAAAAGTAGAAAATTTACAATTTTTATTGTATAAATACCATTTTTTCTTATTTTTTGCCATAAAAACAGTAGTTTAACCAAATAATTTGTAAATTTACAATATTGTTTTTGTATTTTCTACTTCATTTTTGTAAAATTACAACTTTTTTCGTAAGTATACAGTTTTCATATTTGTTTTGTAAATTTACAAAAAATTTGGTTTATTTACATATTTGTTTTGTAAATTTAAAGGTTTTTTTCCATTGGTGCATCTTATTTTTCCTTCTTCGACAGCTGGAGTAGCACTTCAACAACCTGAAATGATTTTTTTTTTTCACTTGAACACTTTTAACAAACTTTTGAAAGTATAACACTGCACTTTTTTATTTCTTTTCGACATTTTGTTTTTCCTAATTGCGAAATTTCTTATATTTTCAGGAAAAATTAGTTAAAAAATATTTTTTTTTTTGAATTTTTAATCATTTTCACAAGTATTTTTAAAAAATCGGAAATTTTTTTTTTGGATATTGTAAAGTTTTTTTGAATAGGTGCCAAATTAAAAAAAAAAAATACCAAAAAAATATGGTAAAATTACCAAAACAAATGGTAAAAATACAAAAAAAAAAATACTAGAACAATTATATAGTAGAAACACATAAAAATTGTGGTATTTTACTTAACGCAAATTACCAAAAAATGGTGTAAAAATTCAATCTGTTTACTAAAGCTTACAATTAGTTAAAAAATGTTTGTGTCCGGAAATTAAAAAATTTCCAAATTTTTTTTTCATGAAATTTTTTAATTATAAAAAATTGTTTTTAAATAAATTTTTTACTCCAAAACTCAAAAAAAAAATCTGAATTTAGAAAATTTTTGCGTGTCCTATTGTTGAATAATTATTTTTTTTTGTAAAACTACATTAATTCTAGTAATAAAATAAGTTTTGTAAAATTACATTGGAATTAGTACTTTTCAACACATACATTTTAAACTTAAAACCTTGTAAACGATCTTAAAAAAAAATGTTTGTTATAAAACATTTTTTTGGTAGAGAGACTAAATAACATCAAGTAAAATTGTGTTGTACAATTACAGTTTTCTTGTGTAAAAAAACTAAACACCTTGTAATATTTATTTAATTTGTAAAATAATTCACTTTTTTGTAAATTTACCTAAAAAATTTGTAAAATAAATTTACCAACATATAATAGTAAAATTACAAAGCAAACTGTACACGGTGAGCCTCAGCGATGTTCAGGTTGAACTTTAGTGTCGACGAAAATTGTAAGCGCAGTTCGATTTCTACAAGATTATATGTCACAAAACTGTTAACAGCGAAATCGTAGCTGCTCGCATTCGCGAGATAACGCGAAATTAGTGTTTTTGTATTTTTTAAAATTTTGACATTGAAGATATTTAAATTTTAAATATTTAAATATTTTCAAAATCTGAGTACACAGTTTTAATTGTACTTATTTAAGGGTCACAAAACGGTAAACATCAAAATCCTATCTTCTTTAGTTCGCGAGAAATCGCGAAATTAATTTTTTGCTGTTTTTGTTTTTTATATTTAGATATGTTTCTTTAAAATTTCGCAAAAACATTGTATACAGTTTTACTTATGCTTGATCAAAGGTCACACAGCTGTTGAAATCGAAATTGTAGGTGTTAAATTTCGCGAGATATCGCGTAATTATATAATTTTTTTTTATTATTTATTTATATTTTAAAACCGGTTCTTTAGAAATAATAAAAAAAAATGGAATGCAGTTTGATTTGAACATGTTGGAAGAAATTAAAACTGCCCACAAAAAAATTATAGCTGCTCACTTTCGCGAGAAATAGCGAAAAACGGCTTTTTGGGGGTATTTCTTGGTTTGATAAATAAACGAAGTTTCTTTAACACTGTTGAAAATCACGAAATGCAGTTTGATTTGCTATTGATTAAAGGTGATACGGCTGTTAACATTTAAATTCTAGCTGCTTAATTCTTCGAGATATCGCTAAAAAACTCGCTAAACTACTATTTATTCATTACTTTGTGTTATTTTTGGTCTGTAAAAACATTTCCTTCAATTAACGTCAAAAATGTGGTATGCAGTTTGAAGTCGAGGTTGTTAAAGTTGACAAAACTGCAAGCAGAAAAATTATAGATGATCAACTTCCCGAGAAATTGCAAAATTACTGTTCAAGCTTTTATATTAATTAATTTATTTTTTCTTTAGTGTCTAAAATAAAGGAAAAAAATCAAGAAACGACAAATATATTGTATGCATTTTAGATTTTATATGGTTAAGGGTGGTAAAACTGCTCAAATAAATATCTTGACCGCTAATTTACGCAAAAAATAAAATTTTTTCCAATTTTTTTTTTTTTTTTAATTTTGCGATTTCTCGCGAAATTGAGAATATATGAATTCGATGTTAACTGTTTTGTGACCTGAAAATAAATACAATTAAAACTGCATACTCAGTTTTAGAAGATATTTAAAAAACCTCATTGTCAAAATTTAAGAAAATACAAAAATACTAATTTCGCGATATCTCGCGAATGCGACATATCATTAATCAAGTAGAAATCGAACTGCGCTTACACTTTTCGTCGACACTAAAGTTGAACCTAAACATCGCTGAGGCTCACCGTGTGTAGTTTTCGTTTTATTAAATATACAACAATTTTTGTAAAGAGACAAAAATATTAGTAAAATAGAATTACAAGACCTTTTACTTGTAATTTTACAACCTTTTTTTTGAGTGTATGTAGTAGACAAACTTTTTTTTATGTAAATCAAATTAAGATCCTGTAACATTTTTCTATAAAAAAATAAAAAAAAAATACATATTCTAAGTCATTAGTTTATACCAAAATTCATAAAAGGATTGGCATTAGGGCGGGTCGATTTGTATGGATCGAAAAAAACTGAAAAATCGTATAGCAAAAACAAAATCTACAAGAAATTCTAAGAAAGTTTTCCAAAGAAACCATTGGTCTAAAATCAAACCCTATACCGCGCCTAACGACATGAAAATCCGTCCGTCCGTCTGTCTTTCTGTTTGTGTGAAACACGCTTACTTTCAAATGTTAGCGAAAGAATGAAAAATATATACGGCAAGCTGCTGAAGCGTGACGAATATACTTGTTATACTTTCGGTCAGATTAATACTAAATTTTAGCGAAATCTGTCCAGTGGTTCATAAGTTATTAGCAGGGACAGGACCTTCATGCACTAAAAAACAATGTTTTAGGCGCCTAAAATATGCACTAAAAACTCTTGAAATATGCACTAAAAATCTTAAAATATGCACTAAAAATCATAAATATCCACTTGTTTTTTACTTTTATTAAAAAAACATAACATTTGAATTCAGTCTGGCATTGTAAGCTCAGATATACATATATACAGGTGTATAAAATGTTATTAAAAAAATAAAAATGATCCAAAAAATTTAAAAATTGCTTTAATACAAAAAATAAAAATAAATCATAAAAAAAAATTTCAAAATCGCTAAACAACTAAAAAATTGCTAAAAAAATCTAAAATTTATACAAAATATGACCTAAAAATATGCATTTATAGCGAAATAATAGCAAAATATGCAAAAATATGCATTTTAAGCAAAATATGCAAAAATATGCACTAACGAATCGATGCCATTTTAAAGCAAATTCTTTGATTCGCAAAGATATTTCGTTTATGCTGTTCTATGACCAAAGGGAAAAAATATGCATTTGCATGAAAGTCCTCTCCTTGGTTATTAGCAAAATGGGGAATTTCAGATGGATTTTAACCCGAACTCCCGTGTTGAAAAAAACGCTAAACACGCTTTGAAAAAAATGGTAAGCCAAAAAAAAATATTTTAGAAACTATTTTTGTCAATCAAAAAAACTAAAAAAAATATTACACTCAAAAAAATTTACACTCGATTTTTTTTTTTACAAAAATTAAAAAAAAAAAAAAATTATTAAAAATAAATCAAATACTGATGTAAGAAAAAAATATTCAAAAATTTTTATCGAACACAGCATTTTTCCTCTCCGATATCCAACTGTCCAATTTTTTTGACGAAATATCATTATGATCCTCTATTACATACTTTCATTTACTAAGAAAAATCCGCTGCACTAGCTTCCCTTTGTAATTAACATACAAAGGCTTTGGAGGGAATCGAACCCACAACCCCTGCGCTTCCTTTCAGAGTTTCTCGCTACATGTAAATATACTGCAGCCCAATATAAAATAAATAATGGAGTAAAATTGTCATGGATAAACGATAAAAGCAGCGATTTATTGTTAAAATTCCTTATTATAATTTTTCGTCTGTGGCGTTTTCATTACAAATCAATCTAATTATTTATTTCTCCATTTCTGGGATTATGTCAAATATACTTGCCGGTCATAATACCAAAAAATTTTCGAATTATATCCAGCGTCAATTAGTAATACATTGCCGCTGGATATGTTCTAGCAGCATATCGGTATATAAAACTATGTTTTCTTTACATCTGAGGTGTATGGTATGTTCAGCAACTTTGTAGAAAATATTATGGCAAATATTTTTGTGAAACATATTAACCCTATAACTCCCTCTCATAACGGTATTTTTTGGCTCTATTCTAACAAATTGCAAAAAACACCCCGAAAGAGGGGGAGGGTGGGGATGAAATGTTCTACAAAATGTTGCCAATAAAATTTTACTATATACCTCAGAGCACACCAAAGCCCAAAAATTAACACAAACACCAAAAAAGAGTCAAGTTATATGTTTTGCTTATGAAAAAAAGGACGGACGGACAAATCTTCATGTCGTTAGGCGCGGTATAGGGTTTGATTTTAGAAACATGGTTTCTTTGGGAAATGTTCTTAGAATTTCTTGTATATTATGTTTTTGCTATACGATTTTTGACAAAAAAAATCGACCCGCCCTAATTGACATATATTTTTTCACAGAAAATTTTCAGATTTTTCCTTTGAAAATTCTCAAATTTTTCCTATAAATACTTTCAGATTTTTTTCTATGAAAAATTTTTGGATTTCGAAATTTTTTTCTGTCGGATAGTTTTTTTTTTAGAAATTTTCCTTCTTCTTTTTTTGAAATTTGGCCATTGTACCCGCGCATGCTAATGACAATATATATAATGAAAATATAACGTCTGAATAATTTTGTATTGCAAAATATCTCAGAGATCTGAAACTATAACCTATATTCAAAACGATCTATCTTCCATTTTCACCAAAATTACTTTTTGATGGCAAAATATTCAGTAAAACGGCCCTTATCTATAGTGTAAAATTCAGAACAGAAATACTTTTTTTGCTATTTTATTTGTATTTTTCTCTATCTTACACAATTAATTTTTCTGAATGCAAAAATACCCTCAATCTTTTAAAAATAATTAATTTATAAATAATTTTTTGGAATAATTTTATCTTGCAATTAGAGTTGTCAACCGATTGCGAATAATTCGATTAATCGATCAAACAAAACCAAACTCTTGTTCGATTAATTTAAAAATTACGATTTTCGAACAACGAATAAAGCGATTAATTTATGTCAATTAATCGAACAATTATTTTTTTTTACCCTCCAACTACAGTACCAAAATATCGGTCTACACTCAGAGGACAATGCTTCATAATATTTATGACATGGTTTCATAAATATTTTTGTCATAAACTTTCATTATATTTATGAAACCTTCATAAATATAATAAAGTGTTATGAAAAAATCTATGAAATTCACATCATAAATTTCATGATTTCATAAAAAAAAATCATAAACGTGTCATATGATTTTTTATAATATGATTCAAAAATTGCGGCAAAACAATTATAGTTCCTTATTTTAGTTCTTCCAATGTAAACATTATAAATCTTATTTCTATAATGAAATGTTTTTTTAATAAAACATTTCATAAATACTATGAAACCTTTTCATAAATATAATGAAACTTGTCATTAAAGTTCGTCCATTGAAACTGTGTCATAATTATTATGAAATGTTTCATAAACACTGTAAAACATTTCATAAAAATAATATTATTTTTGTAAGTATTTTATTATAATTATTTAACTATTTCATAGTACCAATGAAGTGGTTCATAAATAAATACTATAAAATTGTTTCTTAATTTTTTTTTTTTTTTTTTTTTTGAGAAAGATTATTCTAGTTCAAGGTCATATTTCTTTTACTAATCATTACGATGATATTGTCAAAGTAACAATTTTCAAGAAACTTTCATCGTAATGATTAGTAAAAGAAATATGACCTTGAGCTAGAATAATCTTTCTCAAAAAAAAAAAATAGAACTTTAAAGGTCGAATAATAAATAATTTTTATTAATTTAAAAATTAAAACAGAATTTAACCAAAGGATAGCACGCCTCACCTTCTGTTCATATTATGAATAAGAGGGAATACAACAAAAGCAGTGAACATCTTACTCGCGTAAGAAATCTACTGTCTGTATGTATATACTAGCCTGTAATACAAGATGTACATATGAAGGTATGTTTGAATTAAATAGTGATGGTTTGGTTATGACTTTTCGTTTGAAATTTAGAGCTGTATTATGTTGTGTATTTAGTACATTTCTCGTTATGCCTATTTACATGCGAATATAAGACTTTATGTTTTGCCACAAACGATTGTCAATTTGCTAAATACTCTTGACAATGGAATTTGACGAATTCCGAAACACGTGTCGTGTAAGTCTTGCAAAATGACCAAACCAATCAATTTCAAACAAATCACTTTACAAAAAGTTTCTTGAAAATTGTTACTTTGACAATATCATCGTAATGATTAGTAAAAGAAATATGACCTTGAGCTAGAATAATCTTTCTCAAAAAAAATAGAATTTTAAAGGTCGAATAATAAAAAATTTTTATTAATTTAAAAATTAAAACAGAATTGTTTCTTAATATTATCCAGTATTTAATAAAAAATTAAATCTATGAAATGTTGCATCGTATTTATGAAATATTTCATTATATTTATGAAGAGGTTAGTAAAAGAATTGAAATTTTATTCATTATATTTATGAAACCATTCATAAATATAATGAACAATTTTATCAATATTAACCCTATGAACAATTATGAAACTGTTTCATTGTATTTATGAAATTGTTACATTGGACGAACTTTAATGAAGATTTTTGTTATATTTATGACAGTTTTCATTAATATAATGAAGCTTTTTCTTTGAGTGTAGGACCCCATAAAATATATATATAATTGATCAGTAGGGTTCGGACTTTTATGCAAATGCATATTTGTTGTCGTCAGTCTGAGAGCAACAAAAACTAAATATCTTTGCGAATTAAGAAATTTGCAGTAAAATGGCATTGATTTGTTAGTGCATATTTTTGCATATTTAGCTTTTAATGCATATTTTTGCATATATTGCTGATATTACATATTTTTGTTGCATATTTCGAAAAAAATTTATTTTTTTTTGATTTTATTATATTTTTACATTGCTGTATATTTTTTTTATTTTATAATGTATGGCCTTATAGTACACAGAAGAAAATATGGGAAAAAAAATTTTGAGTAATCACTTGTTTAACATAAAAAAAAAATTTGCATAATTTTTAATTGACGCAATTAAAAATTTATTTAACAGTTTAAAAAAAATGGAGTAAAAAATTTAATAATTCTTTTTTCAATTTTCTTTTATTCTCTTAGTTTTTTTGAATTCTCATTTAGTTTACAGTTTTTTGTTTAGGTAAATGAAAGTTGAAATCATCTCTATGAAATTTTTCTATGTCTTGAAGACATAAATATTTTTGGTAAAAGATAAAAGAAAACAATTTTTTTTGTAAAAAAAATAAAAATGTGAAACTTTCTTAATCTTTATAAAAAAATAAATTAAAAGATTTTAAATACATTTTTATTTGACACAAATAAAAACTTAACTAAACAAAACCAACAATTTTGAGTAAAGTTTTAATTGTGTCAATTAAAAATTTACTCAAAATTTTTGGTATACATTTAATTAATTTTTATTAAAAGTTTACTCAATACTTTTAAATCGTGCACTGGTGCAAAATTAAGTAATTCTTTACTCAATAGTATTACAAATTTACTCAAATTTTTTTTTCTATGTATTACTTTTATAATTTTGTGTTTATTCAATAAACTTTATTGTATCTAATTTTCGTTTATTAGACTGCATTTTACAATTTTAATGTTCTTTTTTGTTTTACTTGTTATTTTTATTTTTTATCATTAATAAATGTCTTAAAAAATTTTTAAGTGCATATTTTTTACATTTTTAGCGCATATTTTCCTACTTTTGGTGCATGTTTTATGCGCATAAAACGCGATTTTAACTGCATAAAAGTCCGAACCCTATTGATCAGTAATCGATTCTAAGACATTCAAGCGATGCCCGTCCTTCCGTCCGTTGAGGGCACGAAACAGTTTAAATTAAAAGAGCTATACTCCTTAAGTTAGGCACGATTATGTCTTATGGTTATGTCTTATGGTTAGAGGTTCGGAGCCAAAATCGGACGAGGGGGAAACGTTTCCCCTTAAAGAACTAAACCACTACCAGAAAAAAATTTGTTTACATGTTTTTTCTATATTCGTTCAACAAATGAAATATTTTTGTTCATTGACCTACATTTGGACCAAGATGATTAGGAATGCTATTTTTTCGGCCCGCCCACTTTAAGGGCGTGTTTATAGAAACTAATACAAAATAATGACAAAAGTGTGTTTTTTTAGGGGTAAATATCGTAATAAATGAATTTTTAAACATTTATATGAAGAGGGAAAAAGTGTCCTCCAACGCCCCCCGCCAACTCCCCAACTCTAAAAACCTAATAAATATATTTTTTAATAACCACTTTTTTTATTCGTTATTCTCATCGATTAATCGAATAGTTTTTTAGATTTAATCGTTTGATCGAAGGAACAAAAACAAATATTTGAATTAATCGAACAAAGTTGAAAGGCGAATAATTGACAACTCTACTTGCAATACATGTTTTTATACTAATTTTTGCATAATGAACATGAATTTGTCAACAAAATTCCAGAACCACGATTTTGGTTCACTGATGGTAATTTGTGCTGAAATAACTTGTTTGACTTTTTAGAAAAATATGGCTCAATAGTTGGATGTCTTGTGTAGATTATAAAAAAAAAATAATCTTCAAAATCGCGATATTGACCAGCCTCTGTGATCCAAAATCGCGTTTTTAATTTTTACACTTTCTTTTACATAACTTACTCAACAGTTTGTCAACTTTTGAAATGAATTTGGTAAAAAAAAGTTTTTGTCTTAAAAATCAACACCTGTGGACCAAAACCGGGAATTCGGAATTTTTTAAAAACCGTTGTTATTAATCAATCACGTTAAAAATTTACCCATGTCGTAAATGAAATTATAATAATCCTTTTTTTTTTAAATGCAAAACCCTCTATCTGATCATTTTCATTCATGTACTTAATATTTTTGAGAAACAAAACCCTCTATCTATCATAATATCCCAAATATTATATGTGAGATTAAGTAGTTCATTCAGTAGTTCATTAAAAAAAACATAGTAGAATACCAATTTTGAATTACTCTACTAATACGAGAACTAAACTGTTTTTTGGCTCTCCTGAAAAATTGTGTTTTTTAAGATAGAGGGTTTTGAATATAGGCCCTCGATATATTATTTAGTGATTAATTCTAAAACATTCTAGCTATGTCAGCCAGACCTTATTTCTTTTTCAAAATTTTGTTTTGTCAAAAATTTTTTTTTGCATTAATATTTTTTTACATTGTAGAGGGCAAATCCGAATTTAATTTTTTTTATTGTTTTATTTAAAATCTGCAATTTCAGATGGGAATGTCTCACATACGGAAATTTTTTTTATGAACAAAGTGAGTGCAGTGATTCATGTTACTAATAGGACAGCTTCATCATTATTGTAAAGGAAGAAAACATTAGTAGCATTCGAATCACGTTATTTGTTCATGTCCGATTTTATTTTTTTGTAAAGATGCTATCGCTAAAATCACGTATTTTTATTACATTTTTATTTTTTCTCTTATTTTTCTATTCGTGATTTGATAATGCTTTTTGGTACATTATACGTTTGTAAAAGAAGAAGGGTAAAAACAAAATAGTATAGTATAAGAGATTGTTTGTTCATGCTATTTTTAACTTTTGAAATGAAATTTTTCTTAAGGATATAATCGACTTAACATTATGCACTTATAAAGCTATTTGAACATAATTTTGATAGTTTATGATTTGTTGGTTATACACAGGTTTTCAACAAATTATAAACGTTTCTAAAGTATATGCAATTTATTAAAGACAAAGTTAACAATACTCAACGCTATTATTATCAAACGTGTATAATTTAAAAAAATGTTATGTAGGTAATTTAAAAAGCTTTAATTTAAGCTTGAAAGTGTCCAGATTGAGTAAATAATAAATGTGCTACAACCCTGCAAAATTTTCGGTTGCAAAGAACCGATTGTGGAACAACTTATACTTCCCTAGAACCTGTTCTAATTCTTGTGCAACACCGATTCTTTTTACAAAGAGATTGTCCCAAAAGCAACAGGTGCTTGTAAGCAAAATTAGAACATATTTTTTTCCTCGGAATCGGTTCTAGAAGTAAAATTTGGAACAGAAATAAGAATTAAAGAAATATTTTGGATTGCATTAATTTATTAAACAAAGATAAAGACAATCATATATAACAAGGAATATTTACATATTTTAACACACATTTATCCTTTTTCGTCTCCAAAGTTGCATTTTGGGTATTCCAATAATAATATACCAGAACTTGGATTTCTGCAAACAAAAATAAAAAACATAATATTATTAGTATTTGACCCGACCCAGACAATAAAAATTTAATTTACTCACCTTTGTTTCAACAATTTTCACGATTATATCCTGCTATTTTAGTAGAATTTCGTGTTGTTTCTTGGTTTACAAAAATAAATTGATATTTATTTTTTAATTTTTTTGACACATAATTTTTTTTTAATTCGTGAGAACCAAAATGTTATGAAACTTTGATTGCAGAGAACAAGCTTCACAATAATTTTCACTTAACTTGTTCTGAATAATTAAAGTGTAATAGTGTATGGTTACCGAAGAACCTGTTCTAGAACAAGTGTTGTCAGAATCGGTTCTGAAAAATTTTCCTGGGAAGGGTCAATCTGGAAAATTAAATTATTTATAGAAATTTTTCTGAATATTTTTTTAAAAAAATATTTCTCGATTTTGTTTGTTTTTTTTGAAAAAAAAACTAGTTGATAACTGAATAAAAACTATTGGAACATTTTTAAAATTTTTAATGTTTGAACTTAAAAAAATCTACTCAGAAATTTTTTAAAAAATTTTCAAGATCGACCATTTTTAAAAAATTGCAAAAAATTTCTTATCTTTTGCAATTAGTGTATATTAGGGCGGGTCGATTTTTTTTTGTCAAAAATCGTTTAGAAAAAAACATAATCTACAAGAAATTCTAAGAACATTTCCCAAAGAAACCATGTTTCTAAAATCAAACCCTAAAGATTTGTCCGTCCGTCCTTTTTTTATAAGCAAAACATAGAACTTGACTCTTTTTTGGTGTTTGTGTTAATTTTTTGGGCTTTGGTGTGCTCTGAGGTATATAGTATAATTTTATTGGCAACATTTTTGTAGAACATTTTATCACCACCCTCCCCCTCTTTCGTGGTGTTTTTTGTGATTTGTTAGAATAGAGCCAAAAAATACCGTTATAAGAGGGAGTTAGAGGGTTAATATGTTCCACAAAAATATTTGCCATAATATTTTCTAGAAAGTTGCTGATCATACCCTACACCTCAGATGTAAAGAAACATAGTTTTATTTACCGATATGCTACTAGAACATATCCAGCGGCATTGTTTTACTCATTGACGCTGGATATAATTCGAAAAATTTTTGGGATTATGACCGGCAAGTATATTAGACATAATCCCTGAAATGGAGAAATAAATAATTAGATTGATTTGTAATGAAAACGCCATAGACGAAAAATAAGAAATTTTAACAATAAATCGCTGCTTTTATCGTTTATCCATGATAATTTTACTCCATTATTTATTTTATATTGGGCTGCAGTATTTAACATGTAGCAAGAAACTCTGAAAGGAAGCGCAGGGGTTGTGGGTTCATTTCCCTCCAAAGGCTTTGTATAATAATTACAAAGGGAAGCTGGTGCAGCGGATTTTTCTTAGTAAATAAAAGTATGTAATTGAAGATCATAATGATATTTCGTCAAAAATAGAAACACATAGAAACTTTTGTGGGATGAAATTGGAGAGTTGCATATCGGAGAGGATAAAAGCTGTGTTAGATAAAACTTTTTAATAACTGAATATTTTTTTTTACATCAGTATATGACTTATTTTGAGTAATTTTTTTTTTAATTTTTGAAAAAAAAAAAAACAAAAATTCGAGTGTAATTTTTTTTTGAGTGTGACATATTAAAGTTTTCAGCCCTCTATAATTATATAAATTAACATTGAGAATAGTTTCATATTATTTTTTGGTTTTAATTTAACAAATTCCTTTCAATATGAGCCTGTTTTTATTCCACTTAAAAAGGGAATATGAAATCGAAGTCATGAATGAAACATGAGCAAGTGATAAGTGGATAAATAAACCTTTAAGCCCAGTGAGATATAAAAAAAATATCGAAAATAACGCAATATTTCCTACATAGTCCCATTTGTATAATAAATTTGTATATTAGGGTGGCACAAATTATGATTTTTTTTGGAAAGAAAGGTAAAAAACGCATTTTTTGCTGTTTTTTTGATACATTTCAGAACACGATAAAGATCTCACAGATTATTACTTTTTTTGTGAATATGTATCATTAGCAGCAATATCTCAGCATAAATCCTTTCAAGTTAAAATTAAAAACGGCTCTAATATTTTTTCTGAAGTAAATTTTGAAACGGAAGGGTATATCCCACCAAAATGAAATTTTAAGTCGTTAATAAGCTCATCCTGTATAATTATAATTAAAAAATCGAAATAAAATTTTTTAGTTTGTATGGGAAAAACTGTTATTTAGGGCAAAACTTTAACCCCCAAAACTTTTGGCTAAAATTTTAAACATAGAGTTGTTAGACCAAAAATTCACAAAAAAGTCATAATTCGTTCCACCCTAATTTATTTGTAGAGATGTTCGTTAGGGCGTTTCACCAAAAAATTTTTTTTTGAGTTTTGCAACTCTTGAAACGGAATAGGATTCTTGTGGCCTTAAAAAAAAGCACCAGAAAAAAAAAAATTTTGTTTCAAAACCGAATATTTTTTGGCACGTACGCAGGATTTTTTTTGGGGGGGGGGTCATATTTTTTTTTTTCAAATTTCGTTTTTTTGCCTCAATGTTTTTCAGCCTACATTTTTTTACATTTTTAAAAACAACACATCTATTTTAAATTTAAGATAAAAAGGAGTCGATTTATTTTTATAAAAAAAGAATTTGAAAATTTATGCAACTTTTCTGTAAAAATTCTCAAGTATACTTTACGAGTAAAAACTCAAAACTCTGGGACACCTTTTTCAAAGTTTTTAGATTATAAATCATATTTATACAGAAAACTTCTAAGAACATTATTGGAATAGAAAATTCTCCGATTCTAAAAAATATATAATTCTTTAGTTTTACAGTTTTTGAACATAAAAAATTTGAAATTCCAAGACGTTTTAATCATAGAAAGATTTTTACTATACTTACCATTTAAAACATTTTCGCATATAAAATCATAAATTTTGAGACATTTTTAGTAAAGAAAACTCTAAACCTCTGTGAAATTTTTTGTGTAGAAAATTCTCATATTAAAAGGCATTTTTCGTAAAGAAAAATTCCTAGATTCTGACACATTTTTCGTATAAAAAGCTCTCACATTCTTAGAAAAGTTGTTTGATTCTGAGACATTTTGCTTATAGAAAAATTCTTAATTTCTGAGACATAATAATAATAATACAGCCCCACAAAAATATAAAAAGATTCTGATCCAGAAACCTGATCCACTAATTTTTATGTATTTTGACCTCGTGAATTCGATTCCGCTATCAGATTTTTTTTTTTAATTTATGCTCTTTCGTTCAAATGCATGTTACGTCCACCATTTTTGATGGATATCATTTAATTATTAACCCCTTATTTTCTTGTTAATAAATCAGACTTGAACTTTGCATACAGAAAAAAAAATTTAAAATTTTTTAACTTGGTCAAATTTACAAATTATGTAGGTACTTTGTGCTTTCCTTGTAATTACCCAACGATAGAATTCCATTCTGTTGGCGGAATCAAATTCAAGAGGTCAAAATACATAAAATTTTGTGGATTTAGTTTCTGTGTTAGAGCCTTTTTATATTTTTGTGGGGCTGTGTAATTTTGATCCAATAATCAAGATATTTTTTATTTATTTTTCCATTTTAATTACAAACCATTTTTTTAATAATTTTAACCTAACCGAGAACTGGTAACAATGACCGTAGTCTTGTTGTAGCAAAATCGACCAAAAGATTTTGTGGGAATCGAACCCACGGCCCTCTGTTTCATAGGTTAGCACGCTATCAACAAACCTACAGGCGTCCCAATTTCTGAGAAATTTTTTGTACAGAAAAATTCTTAGATTCTTAAACATTTTTCGTACAGATAAAATTTCAGATTCTAAGACATTTATCGTATAGAAAAAGTTCTCAATTTTTAAGACACTTTTCATTAAAAAAATTTCAGACTCTGACACATTTTTAGTATTAAAAAATGCTGAGATTCTCTGACATATTTTTCGTATTGAAAAATTCTCAGATCCTGAAACATTTTTCGTATTGAAAAATTCTGAGATTCCAAGATATTTTTCGTATAGTGAATTTATTTATACGAAAATTGTCTCAGATTTTTATAGGAAAATTCGAAGAACCGAGACATTTTCCGTATAGAATAATAATTTTTCGTACAAAAAAATTTCTTGTAAGAAAAATATCTCAAATTCGTATAGAAAAATTCTCAGATTCTGATACATTTTTTGTATTGATTTTTCCGATTCTGAGTTATTTTTCGTAAAGAAAATAAAATAAATTTGATTTTAAAACATTTATCGTATAGAAAAAGTCAGAAAAAATTATTAAAATTTTAAAAAATTCTTTATCTATTTATTGATTGAAAAAATTTACAGACTCTAAGACAATTTTGTAAGAAAACCCAGCAAAACTTTGGTAATGGGTAGTGATTATATAACACATTACCAGGTAATGCATATAACTTATTTTTAGCATTATTTTATGATGTCTTACCAAACATTTGTTCCACAACGTATTATTTTCAAGTGAAAAATAATGCATTACTAATAATTTGCTACGTAATGCATGATTATTGGAAAAAAATGTATTTCATATTTGTTATTTCTAAACATTAAATCATGGATGACTTATATTTGGTTACATTAAGCTTGATTTACACGTTAACTACCCTTGACTACCCTTATCTACTATTTCCCAGTATTGGAGGATAACAATTGTCAAATTCAAATAATTTTTCATACAAAATTATTTAAACCCAGCAAACCGTATCACCAATACTGGGAAATAGTAGATAAGGGTGGTCAAGGGTAGTTAACGTGTAAACTGCTCTTTATGTATAATTTGAAAGTTTGAAATAATGTATTATTTATAAATGTATTATTTATATACAGATTGTATTATTTATATAAGTAATGTATTATTTATATACAATAACATAAAAAATAATTATTTTATAAAAAAATGCATAAGTTTAAACTAGAGATGGGCTCACGACAGGTAATTTCTAACGACACACACTCACGAGCATATTTTATCTACTTACACTCACTTACAATCACGTGAGTAAATTTAATACAAAATTACTTTTTCACTACTCGTAACACCTTATATATTATCTTCTGGTATGCTATATTATTTCATTTCTCGTAACTATAAAATATCATACTATATTTTACACCTTACTCGTATTCTTCGTTATAAATTAATGACTTATTTTATACCTTACTGGTATTCTTTGTGATAATGTGGATGCATTACTTTGAGTCTCATCGCCTGTTAAAATCATCAATGCTGCAATGTATAATGTAAGAGATCCTATACCTTATTTTATACCTTATTTGGTAATCTAAGTTTTGCTGGGAAGTTCTTAAATTCACAATTTTTTTTTTGTCGATAAAAATTTTCCAATTTTAAACAGATATTTAAAAAAAAATAAACTTTGATTATTTTTTTTTTTTTTATAAAAAACTTTCAAATTCAGAGAAGATTTTTCGTTTTATAAATATTCCAATTTGGTTAAACTTGGAATTACATAAGTAGATTAAAATTAGTGTACACGACACAATTTGCAATGCATATGTTCTGAAACATTATTTCGCAAAAAAATCTCAAAAACTTTAACAAATTTCGTTTTCACCAACACTATTCCATTTTATTATTATTATTTCTTTATTAGTCAATGGAACAAAATTCCTTACAGACTAAGATTAATATATAAAAAAGTATAATACATATTTATATAAATGTTTAATTAAAAAAAAACGAAATGGACGCACGTTGACATCCGCAGGCCACAAAGAAGGTTTGAATAGTTCCTTATATAATCCTGCGGTGATACCAAGTTTAAATGAAATTATAATTTAAAAATTAGCATTTATATTTCTGAAGATATAAAATATATTTTAAAATTTTTCCGCTGATCATAAAGTCGAGAGAAAAGCTAATGGAATAATATTCATGATGCATAACTTCTTAAGTACAATTACCTTTTAGAGGTGTCTTTTTTACAATTGTAAAAGTTTACAAATTTAAATTCACACAAAATTTTTTACAATCAAAATTTTTGTTTTGTATTTTTTTAATATTTGAAATTTTTTATATTTGCAGAAAAACCCCTTAGTTAGATTAGAGATAAAAAGAAAAAAAAAATAATATTGAGCCTTTTCGTTTTGTTAACAAACGTATATTTTGTAGTGCAATGTCTTAAAATTTATATAAGGCCAAATCATTTTGGGGGGGGGGGGCCCATCCCCTGCGTACGTGCCTGATTCCGACCTTAAAAAAATATGAAAAAAAATCTCAAAAATCTTTTGGACCATAATAATTCATATTCCGCTTCAAGAGTTGCAAAAAAAAAAGAAACGTTTTCGGTGAAACGCCCTAATGTACCTACACAAATAAATACTTTTCATATGAAAAATAATAATACAATACATAGTTAATTGAAACGAGAATTGGTTAAAACATAAAATTCAACAATAATAAAAGCCAACAATTCGCATGTATGATAACATATAGAATTACATGTGTATTTTTAATGATATAGGGTATATCGAAAAATATTAAAATATAAACGATATCAGGGTTACTTGTTCTTATTCTGTCTCATATTAAAAAAAGTTGTACATTTTTTGAAGTCATCTTACGAACGTGAACCAAAATCGCGATTTTAGAATTTTTTAAATATTTTTATAGTGTACACAAAGTTCATAATTTTTGAGCCGGATTTGGTTAAAAAATTTGGATATGAATTTTAGTAAAACAAAACGTAATTTTTTCAAACTTTGAAGGCTGGTTGCCGACTGAAGAATCCCTTGCCAAATCTTTTCACAAAGTTTCCCACAATTGGCTATTTCGTGGCCGTCCTTCGGGAGGTATTCGACATGAAATTCGAAAGTTAAAATTTGACGGATTAAACTTAAGCGTAATTATAGAATACCTAAACACTAGGCGCGGATCCACGGGGGGAAAGGTAATTCCCCCCCCCCCCAACCGAATTTGAAGGATAAGAAAAAGGAAAAAGAAAAAAAAAAACAAGAAAAACAAGTGAGAGTGTTAAATTCGGCTGTGCCGAATCTTTTATACCCTCCAACACGTTAAAAAAAAACAGGGGCGTCTTTTTTTTGGGGGGGGGGGGGGTTACGTCAGTGGGAGACAACCTTTCTGGACCCAACTGCAAGACTTTGAACTTTTTTTGACATAAAAATATTTCGTTTGCTAAGCAAAAGTACAAAAAACCTTTAAAAAGTGTTTTTTTTAGGGGTTTGTTTAGTTCTTAAAAGGGGAACTTTTTTCCCCCTGATCCAATTTTACCCATGTTCGAACTTAACCAGCCCAATACCATAAGACATATTCGTGCCAAACTTCAGGAGTCTAGCTCTTTTACTTTGGACTGTATCGTGTCTTCCACAGACGAACGGACGGACGGACAGACGGACATCGCTAGAATGTCTTAAAATGGATCACTGATCAATAATATATATACTTTACGGGGTCCTAGACAGATATTTCGATGCGTTACACACGGAATGACAAAGTGAGTATACCCCCATACTGTGGTTGGAGGGTATAAAAAGGAAGGAAAAGAACAAGAGGAAAGGAGAGAGGAAAAGAAAGTGAAAAGGAAAATTAAATAATCTGAGAATTTTTTCTATGAAAAACTAAGAATCTTGAAATTTTTCTAAAGGAAAATGTCTCGTACTCTTACAATTTTTTTTATGAAAAAAATTTTGGAATTTTACAAAACATCTGGGAAAACATTCTATGATAAATGACTAATTGTAAGAATCTTTAAATTTTTCTAAAGAAAAAATGTCTTGGAATGTTATAAATTTTCTATATAAAACGAGTCTCAGAATATTAAAACTTTTCTTTAAAAAAATATGAGAAGTTTTCTCGACAAAAAATTTGGGAATTTCCTAGACAAAAAATTTGGAAATTGTTGTATACGAAAAATTTGAGATTTTTATTTTGTTTTTCTTAGAGTTTTTTAGAAAAAAACTAAGAATTTTCTTATTGGAATAATCTGAAATTTTTTATAGAAAACTCTAGAAATTTTTCTATATGATAAATCTGAGAATTTACTTAAGTAAAAATCTGAGAATTTTTTTATTAGAAAAAATCTAATAATTCTTCTTTGGAAAAAATCTTAGAAGAAGATAGGTAAAAAGGAAAAAAAGGGAAATTATGTGAGAGTTTTTCTCTTTGAAAAATGTCCAAGAATCTCAAAATTTTTCTATAGGAAAAATGATTTTGAATCTTTGAATTTTTTATAGGAAAAAAGTCTCGGAGTCATTAAATTTTTCTATATGAAAAATAAGAAAATTTTCTTCAGGGAAAATTTGAGAATTTTTCTATAGAAAAAATTTATTAGAATATGAGGATTTTTCTATAAAAAAGTACACAGAATATGCAAATTCTTTTATAGAAAAAATATTTTGGAATCTCTCTGATTTTTTTTATTTAAAAAATGTCTCAGAATGCAAGACTTTAAAGAATAACGTCTCAGATTCTGAGATAATGTCTCAGATTCTGAGATAATGTCTCAGAATCTAAGACTTTTTAATAGCAAAAGCTGGAACTTTTGTTTAGGAAAAAAATTCTTAGAATTCTAAAAAAAAAAATTTTAGGATAAATGTCTCAGAATTTCTCAGCTTTTATTTAGAAAAAATGTTTTAGAGTCTGAGACTTTTTTATAGAAAAAATGCTAACCCGAGTAAAAATTTTTGTATGGAGCAATATATGTTCTTATATTATTCCAGATCTGTTGATAGATCCGAGATTTGAAAGATCAGCACTGATCCGAAAAATGGATCGCTAAGATTAGATCAGTTTTAACCGGACGGATACAATTTGATCCGAAAAGTGGGTTTATCTAATTAGATCAGTTTTAATCGGTGGGATACAATTTCATCCGAAAAATGGTTGGATCTTATTGGACCAAGACAAAAAAAAAAGATTTTTTTAGCTGGATAAAAAAAGATAAAATTTCATACGAAAGAAAAAAAAAAATATTACAAAAAACTTTAGATAAAATTTTATCCGAAAAAAAAAATCTATTTTTAGAACTATATATAATTTAATCCGAACAATAAAATCTATTTTTAGAACTGATAAAGTTTTATCCAAACAATTTTTTTCAATATTAAGATATAAATATATATAATTAAAATTTATTTAAAAAAAAAAAAAAAACTTCGAGCGGCGGGGGAATCGAACAGCTACCAACTGTTTTGTAATCGCAATCTCTACCCTCTGACCCAGCGGACGTTGTTAATAAATGACAACTTTAAAAGACTATGTTTTAAAAAAACTTAGAAAATTTTTGAAAATAGTTTATCATATATAATTATATCAAGTTTAACTTATATATAATTAAATCCAGTTTATCTTATCGGGTATATGATTGCATCAAATTATATTCGACTTGAATTTGAACAAAATTTTAAAAAAGACTTAGAAAATTTTTGCTAAAATTTGTGATTTTTTTTTTTTTTAGTTTATTTGCTGAGCTAATAGGGGGTTTAATACTGAGTTCAACAACATGATTTTCATCTTCCAATGCTCCTAATTTTCCAAGTTATAAAGCTTTAAAGTAAAAACTGTTTTTGGCTTATGAGCTTCACATTTTTCATCGGATCCAAATTTTCTTTCTGCCGTTGTATATTTAATAAAAATACCTTTAAAATGGTATAAAACATGTATAAACTTTTTTACTCACCAACGGCCAAATAATGAGTTTTAAGTTTTTTTCGGAAGTTTTTTCAGACAAAAATAATTTTATCTGAAAATATTGCTAACATAAGTTCGAACCAAATACACTTTTAATTATTGGCAACAAATAAAGCTTTGATTTGAGCTTGATCTGAGGACTTTAGCTCTCTTAAAACCAGAGATATTGATGGTTAAACATTAAAGTTTTAAAATATTTTTTTCTTCGGATTAAATAATATATAATTATATCAAAATATAATTATTTTTGAAATATTTTTGTTAAAATTCAGGGATTTTATTTTTTTTAAATTTGAAAAACGAAAACGCATTAAAAAATCATTTAGATTAAAAAAACATTTAAAAAAAATAATTTTTTTCTTGACTTAGTCGGGAATCGAACTCAGGGTCCTCAAGAATTATATATTATCATATATGATGCAATATAGAAAGTTATATTACTATATATAAATAATATTTATTTATAAATATTATCATAAAAAATAAATTAATCAATATTTTTAAGTTTAGTAAAAAATTAAAGCTTCTAAAACATATTTTCTTTAAAAAAAAAATTTAAAAAAACAACTTTTTTTCTTAGCTCAGCCGGGGATCGAACCCAGGGTCCCTAGGAACCATATATTAACTTATATGATGTAGTATATAAAATTATATAACTATAAATAAATAATATTTATTTTTCGATTTTATCATAAAAATTTAATTATTCAATATTTTTAAGTTTAGAAAAAACAAAAAGCTTTTAAAACATATTTTCTTTTTTAAAAAATTAAAAAAAAATAGTTTTTTCTGGGTTGAGCCGGGAATCGAACTCGGGGTCCCCAAGCATCATATATTATCTTATATGATCTTATATAAAGTTACACACAACTATTTAAGTAATATGCATTTTTTAAAAATTTAACTTTTAAAATCCAATATGCATTTTTTTAAGTTTTAAAATACAATGGATTAAACAGATTTTTTTTCTATTTAAAAATTTATAGAATTTATATATATTTTTTTTTTACTGATTTTAGGTGCTTTGAGAATCATATATAATTATACAAGCTCTCTTGTATACTTAAATAAAAATATATATGATGCAACATTAAAAAAAAATATTGAAATACTGTCATATAAAAATATGCATAATTATATATAAAATATTGTGAAACAAAAAAATATTTTTTACCTTATACAATTGTATAACATTTTATATGGCGTTACATGTGCCACCATTTAAAATTATATATAGAGTTAAAAAAAAAATTGTATTTATATGGTACCTTACAAAACTATATACAGTATCTCATAAGCCATTTATAATTATATCTTTGATAATATTAAAAAAATAAATGTTTGATGCCATGTATAGTTTTATATAACTGTATATAGAGTTATATGTGCGACCATATATAATTATATTTGAAAATTTTTTTTTTCGTTTTTTAAGATGGAACCATATATAGTTTTAAATGGTTTCTTGTAAGTCATATATAATTTTAAATGGTTTCTTGTAAGTCATATATAATTATATATATAATGATATTGGATTTTTTTTAAATATGCTCGTATACGTTATTTGATATTAAGTCACATATAAATATGTATGCAATCAGATTAAGTTATATGTGTCACATATGATTATGTCTCCCACATGTATTTATATTAATATGGTTATCATTAGATGTAATTTTATATAACTCCATTTAAAAAATTTGGAAAAACTCAATGCGAGATATAATTATGTACTTTGTTTGATATGAAAACATATTATTTCATATGGCTATATATACATTAGACTGCCCAGAAAAAAACAAAGTTGTTATTTTCTTGGGGGATACCTGCAAATTTTGTTCCTTTTTGTGCAAAAAAATTTCGGTTTTTTTTTGGGATTTTTAAAATAATATCTAGAGGTCGCGATCTCGCGTTTTATAACGATTTGTTTTTTTTGAGTTTTTTATTATTTTATATTGTTAAATATGATTAATATGATAAAATATTAATAATTTCAGACAAAAAAAAAAATTAAATTAAAAATTAAATATCGCTCATTCCATGAGATGTCTCCCAGCATCTAATAAAATGTTCTTTAATTTATTTGAAATTTCGCACACAGGTACACTATGGAGCAATTAAAATAAATTCGTTTTTAGTTTCGCGAAAATCCACGAATTCGCGAACGCGAATATATTCGCGAATTCACGGATTTTCTCGGAACTAACAACTGATTTATTTTAATAGCTTCATAGTGTTCATGTGTGCAAAATTTGAAATAAATTAAAGAACATTTGATTAGATGCTGGGAGACATCTCAT
Organism: Pegoplata infirma; assembly: GCA_963921195.1. Lineage (NCBI taxonomy): Eukaryota > Metazoa > Arthropoda > Insecta > Diptera > Anthomyiidae > Pegoplata > Pegoplata infirma. The sequence continues at coordinate 126,887,638 of OY992539.1, read as the reverse complement.
GGAATGAGCGATATTTAATTTTTAATTTAATTTTTTTTTTGTCTGAAATTATTAATATTTTATCATATTAATCATATTTAACAATTTAAAATAATAAAAAACTCAAAAAAAATAAATCGTTATAAAACGCGAGATCGCGACCTCTAGATATTATTTTAAAAATCCCAAAAAAAAACCGAAATTTTTTTGCACAAAAAGGAACAAAATTTGCAGGTATCCCCCAAGAAAATAAAAACTTCGCTTTTTTTCTGGGCAGTCTAATATACATACATCAAATAATGTAAAATTATATGTATTCATTTTTACTCGGGAAGACTTTAGGGAAAAGAATCCCGGAATCTGAGAAAATTTCTTAGATTGTGAAATTTTTTCTATTTGAAAAATATTTCAGAATCTAATATCTTTACTGTAGGAAAATGTCTGAGACTCAGAATCTGAGACATTTAGACATTAAGACTTTTTTGTAGAAAACATTTCTAAGATTCTCCGAATTTTCGATTATGTATGTCTTAGAAAATGTTTGAGAAACTTAGACTTTTTCTAAGGAAATGTGTCTTTGCAAAATGTCTCAGAATCTGGGAAATTGCCGCGAAAAATTTTAAAAAGCATTAAAGTCTTCAATTTTTCTAATCTCAGGCACTTTTTAACGAATAGTGTTTGAAAACCTGAAAATTTGGGTGTAGAAAGAACGTTTCGGTATCTTAGATTTTTTCTGTATAAAAACAGAATAGAAATAAAATTTCGAAACCTAAGCAATTTTCTATATAGAAAACCCCACCAAATCTGAGAAAAAAAATCTGTACGAATAATTTTTTTACTAAAAGAAATTTTTGGTGGGAAAATTGCAAAAGTATCTGTGAATTTTCTATATGAAAAATTTTTATTTATGTAGCAAGAATTTTATAAATTCTTAAAACTTTTCTGAAGCAAAATGCCTCACAACATTAAAATTTTTCTATTGGGATAATGTGTCAGAAATAAAATTTCTCTTTAAGCAAATGACTCAGAAGAATTTCAAAATCAGTAAACTTTTTTTGAATAAACACGTCTGAAATCTGACATATTTTCTATTGGAAAAATATTTCAGAAGAAGGTCTTTTGCAATCAAAACAAGTAAGAGTGTTAAATCTTTTATACCCTCCAAAATGCAACCAAAAAAAATCCAGTGTCGTTTCATTTTTTTTGAGGGGGGGGGGAGGTGTTTGTCATTGGGAGGACAAATTCCCCTCAAAAGATATGTTTAAAAATTCATTCTTATGCTTTCGCACTAAAGAAATACAACTTTATCATTATTTTAAAAATTATTTTAATCAACGTCCACAAAAGGGGGAGGGCCAAAAATAAACGATATTTTCTAATCCCCCAGGTCCAAATGCAGAACTTTGATCTTCATGAAGCATACAAATGTTGCATTTGTTAAACAAAAACACAAAAAATCATTTAAAAATATGGTGTTTTTTTAGAGGTTGGTTTAGTTCCTAATGGGGTTTAGTTCCCCCTGGTCCGGTTTTGCCCATTTTCGAACTTAACCAGCCTGTTACCATAAGACATATTTGTGCCAAACTTCAGGAGTCTAGCTATTTTATTTTAGGCTGTATCGTGTCTTCCACAGAAAAACGGACGGACGGACGTACATCGCTAGAATGACTTAGAATCGATCACTGATCAATAATATATACACTTTATGGGGCCTTAGACCAATATTTCGATGCATTACACACGGAATGACAAAGTGATTATACCTCCATACTGGGGTTGGAGGGTATAAAAAGGACCTGAGAATATCTCAAGGAGACATTTTCCAAATTTTAAACATTTTCTTAATTTTTTTAACTTTTTCTATTGGAGTTAGTTTTTAAAATTTGTAAATGTTTCTATAGAAAAATCTAAATTAACAAGAGGAAAACACTAAAAATCTTAACTTATAATTCAAATCCGAACTGAGGTTCCCTGAAAAAAAATTTTTTTTTAGTAAAAAATAAAATTCCCCCCCCAAACCCAAGAGCTGGATCCGCGCCTGCTAAACACAAAAACTAAAATTTAATACACTTTTTAAATTTTTGTTGCAAAAAGAAGTAAAACAAGTAAGAGTGTTAAAATCGGCTGTACCGAATCTTTTATACCCTCCAACATACAACAAATAAAAATGCAGGGAGATTTTCTTTTTTATACCTACCAACCACAGTATGGGGGTTGCGGTGACAACTATTTTGCAAAACTTCGAATGTCAAGGAGTGCACGGCATTTTTTTTTACCATTTTGCATAAAAATGTTATGGTACGAGGTCAGATAATTTTTTTTAATTAACCCATAAATGAACAACGGGTTAAAATGACCCAGCAAGTAAAAAAATCTACATAAAATATATTTTTTTTAGATTTTTTTTTATAAAAAGAGTTATTTTTCTGACCGTTATATCCAGTTTTATAAAAAAAAATAAAAAAAAAAATATTTCTTAAAAAATTACACCATTTCTTCAATGTTTTTCATCAAAATAAGGCTATTTTCGTGTGTTTAACCTTTGACATCGATACGCCTCATGTTAACGTTGTCCGATTTGCCTGAAATTTTTAGCATAGCATTTTTAGGCCAAATGTAAAAAAAAATTGCCGTGCACTCCTTGAAATTCCAAGTTTTGCAAAATAGCTGCCACCCCAACACTTACAAGGAGGGTCTCCCTGGATACGTTGTTCAGAACGAAAAATAATTTAACACCTTTTTTTTAGCGGCCAAAACTAATTTTTAGGAGGGGTCGATTTGCATGGGGGGAAATTGACCTTTTTCAGTTTTTAACGATTTACGCCTATTTACTCAAAATTAGTAGTAGTAGGCATATTTGGTATCAAATTAAAGGTATTTAAAATACATATCTCGTGATACTAACAACTAGGGTTTCTAAATTCCCGGACTTTTTCAATTCCCGGGAAATCGTTTTAAAAAAATCGTAAAAATCGGGAATTCCCGGGAATTTTTTAATTAAAACAAATTTTTAACTTTATCATATAAAAATTATTATATTATAAATTATGGTCGTATTTCCCAATTTAAAACCATTTTAGATGTCTTCTATTGTAAAATAGTTTTATAAACCTCAAAAATATATGTAGAAAGTTCATAAAATTTATTTTTTGTAAAAATATTGGACCTTATCACAGTTTTAGTATTTGCGTTGACGATTTTTTACTACATACAAAATTTTCCACGATTTGGAAAATATGTATAACTATCTGATTTTACAACAAATGCGGTTGTAACTTTTTGGAAAATTTTTCTAATTTTGAAGTTATATTTAATTAAACTTTCGAATTATTAAAAATAATCGGTTTAAGGCATCCGTGCAAAAGTGAGAACACCAATGTACTATATAGCCCTTGTAACGACGTGTTTTTACTGGTTGCTGGGATAGAACTTGCGGCTACCCGGGTTCGGTACAAAATATATATTTTTTACGATCGATAGATGTCAGGCTTTTACTTCATATATGAAATTTTAAGCTGAAAACCAGGTTTGTTATAAATTCTTTCAAATATTGAAATTTTTTGTTTAAGCACTATAAATATTGCTCTTCTGAATATGAAATACTAAATTTCGAAAAGAAGAAACCATTGGAATTTTAGATTAAGAAAACTTTTGTCAATTTGAAACCAACCTTTGAAGTGAAATTTAGTTTGATTCCGTATTTTGTCACGCAATCGATTAAAGAAAATAATTATAAGGCCTAAATAATATGCAAGCTAAAGCATATCATTACTACTTTTTCTTAAAAAATTTTAATTCTTTCAAGGTTTTGATGTCATTTTTAATAAATCATTTAAAATTGTGTTAAAAATGTGTAAATTAAATATATTTTTATTAAAAAAATTAGCGCCGAATTCCCGAAATTTCCCGAAGAAAAAATCCCGGGATTTTAAGAAAAATATTTCCCGGGAATTCCCGGGAAATTTTTCCCGAATAGAAACCCTACTAACAACGTTCCAAAAAAGTAAATATTTTTCGACTTATTAACAAAAATGTCGTAAAATTTTGGAATTTTGCTCAATATGACGAAAAGTTGTGCATGTTTGGACACTTTCTTTGCACACGAAGATAGGTTTTCCAAAGACCTTTCATTTGGTATGAAACATTACTAGGTTTATTTGTATAATATAGGAGATAAACGCAAAAAACTGAAAAATTACCGTTTCTTCCCCCTTCATTTTAACCCCCTAAATATGAATTTGGGCCGCTAAAATAAAATACGCGTCCCTTTATTTTTCCTGCTCTAAAAAATAAAACCAATTTCATAAAGATCGGCGTGTGCCACCAGCGAGACCTTCCTTGTTAGTCATTTCGTGAACACTACATCGAACCCTATAAAGTATATATGAGGCATTCCCTGTCAAATCGGACACTTTGAAATTATTTTTTGATAAATTTTTTTTTTTTTTTTAATGATATTGAATTTTCAAAAGTTGGTAATTTTTTCCATTACTCAAACTTCTTTCACTCATAACTTATTTAATAATGGACCAAATTTTAATTTTTTTAATTTTTGTTTTTTACATACTTAAAAAAAAAATCCTAAAAAATTCTTAAACGTGATCTTGTTTGCGATTTTTAGGTTTTAAAATTTAAATCTAATTTTTGAAAATTATAATATTTTTTATTTAATTACATTTTTATAAAATTTATTCCAATTGTAATTTGTATGAGAGACCACTTAGGAAGTGGTGATAGGGCGTAGGAATGTTTTGAAAAAATGTTGGAGGGTAAAAATAAATGGGGGTTCGGTGTCACTTATGACCTATCTAAGTCGCACCATTAGAGCTGATTAAATAAAACTAATTTATAAGATATAAAAAAAATTATAGGGACCGCCTTAAGAGTGAATGATGGAGGGTAAGTAGTGTTGAAATGGGGGGGGGGGGGGGGGCTGAATAAAATTTTGCACCCTCATGACTTTTTTGGCTGTCTGAACCCCCATGCCTGTTTTGGCTATCTGCACCCCCATGCCTTTTTATCGTTCTGCTCTACCATACCTTTTTATAGTTCTGCTCCCCCATGCCTTTTTACCAGTATTTAACCCATTATGAAATTCGTGAGGTCAGTTAATATAGTTCTGCTCCCCCATGCCTTATTTAACCCATTATGAAATTCGTGGGCTTAGAATATGTTGTGCGTTGGGTTAACCCATTTCATACCGGGAGTTTTTGCTATTACCAAGCGAAATTCTAAAAAAAGGCAATTTTCGGGACAGGGTATTCTACATAGTTGTTTCCATCTTCAGACACAAAGTCGCCTTTTTCGATACAGCCTATTGCTTACGCATTTTAAAAATTGATAAAAATTTTAAGTGGGTTTGTAATGCGTAAAATAATTTAATACTCAAAGGATTTTTGGCAAATGAATTTTTTAATTCGCGTGTAATTGCAATTATGCCCTTTCACAATATTTTTATTTTTTTTTTACTTTTAAAATTTACGCTTTTTTTTTGTTTTTAAATAAATATTTAATGTTGTTTATTTTTAATACTTTTTGATGTTTTATTTTATAACTTGTTCACTTTTGTGGTTTAAAAAGCCATTAAAAATGTAATTATGTTTATAAATACTTATTTTCTTACCACCAAAGAAGTTTTTTTGTTGTTTCTCATTTTTTTTCTTCTATCAAAGACTATCAATACTTAAAGATATGTGAAGTCTCCCTTCTTCTGTTAAACCCTCTCTTAAATTCCCTTTGCTAAGTCCGCCATCGAACTGGACGTTTGATCAAACCAAAAAAATCCCTTAAGTTCGATATAAACAAAAAAAAGTGTTGCAATTTGGCGATTTTCAGACTAAAGCTAGCGTTTTTTTTTCATCTAGCTGTAAAAAAGTTTTTTTTTGTGGATTATCGGGAAATCCAATGACTTTTTATTTGCTGAGAATTTGTTTTAAACACTTTTAAAGGTATTTCTTAAATAATATTACCATAATAATTATAAATTGATACATTTTTTCAAAATTTATTAAGCGCTTTTTCGATATAAAAAGTTAGCATTATTTGTCAAACCAACAATGTTAATTTAACATTATCGTATTTTCCTCGTCTAACAGTTTTCGTACCTTCTATTAAAAAGTTTCAAAATATTAAGAGCGGGAGACAAAGAGCTTGCTTCTATGTAGCACATTGAGCCTTTCCGTCCAGTACACAGGGTGGATAGCAAAAAATGTAATATTTTATCTTGTTCTTTTTTTGTGCTGTGCTGACGTTTTAACTTCCCGAGTAAAAATTTTTGTATGGAGCAATATATGTTCTTATATTATTCCAGATCTGTTGATAGATCCGAGATTTGAAAGATCAGCACTGATCCGAAAAATGGATCGCTAAGATTAGATCAGTTTTAACCGGACGGATACAATTTGATCCGAAAAGTGGGTTTATCTAATTAGATCAGTTTTAATCGGTGGGATACAATTTCATCCGAAAAATGGTTGGATCTTATTAGACCAAGACAAAAAAAAAAGATTTTTTAGCTGGATAAAAAAAGATAAAATTTTATACGAAAGAAAAAAAAATTATTACAAAAAACTTTAGATAAAATTTCATCCGAAAAAAAAAATCTATTTTTAGAACTACATATAATTTTATCCGAACAATAAAATCTATTTTTAGAACTGATAAAGTTTCATCCAAACAATTTTTTTCAATATTAATTATTATTATTATTTCATCTTCCAATGCTCTTAACTTTCCAAGTTATAAAGCTTTAAAGTAAAAACGGTTTTTGGCTTATGTGCTTCACATTTTTCATCGGATCCAAATTTTCTTTTTGCCGTTGTATATTTAATAAAAATACCTTTAAAATGGTATAAAACATGTATAAACTTTTTTACCCACCAACGGCCAAATAATGAGTTTTAAGTTTTTTTCGGAAGTTTTTTCAGACAAAAATAATTTTATCTGAAAATATTGCTAACATAAGTTCGAACCAAATACACTTTTAATTATTGGCAACAAATAAAGCTTTGATTTGAGCTTGATCTGAGGACTTTAGCTCTCTTAAAACCAGAGATATTGATGGTTAAACATTAAAGTTTTAAAATATTTTTTTCTTCGGATTAAATAATATATAATTATATCAAAATATAATTATTTTTGAAATATTTTTGTTAAAATTCAGGGATTTTATTTTTTTTTAAGTTTGAAAAACGAAAACGCATTAAAAAATCATTTAGATTAAAAAAAATTTAAAAAAATTTTTTTTTTTTCTTGACTTAGTCGGGAATCGAACTCAGGGTCCTCAAGAATTATATATTATCATATGTGATGCAGTATTAAAAGTTATATAACTATATATAAATAATATTTATTTCTAAATATTATCATAAAAATTTAATTAATCAATATTTTTAAGTTAAGAAAAAAATTAAAGCTTCTTAAACATATTTTCGTTAAAAAAAATTAAAAAAAAAAATTTTTTTTCTTGACGAACCCAGGGTCCCTAGAAACCATATATTAACTTATATGATGTAATATATAAAATTATATAACTATAAATAAATAATATTTATTTTTAGATTTTATCATAAAAATTTCATTATCCAATATTTTTAAGTTTAGAAGAAACAGAAGCTTTAAAAACATATTTTCTTTTTTAAAAAATTAAAAAAAAAAAATAGGTTTTTTCTGGGTTGAGCCGGGAATCGAACTCGGGGTCCCCAAGCATCATATATTATCTTATATGATCTTATATAAAGTTACACACAACTATTTAAGTAATATGCATTTTTTAAAAATTTAACTTTAAAAATCCAATATGCATTTTTTTAAGTTTTAGAATACAATGGATTAAACAGATTTTTTTTCTATTTAAAAATTTATAGAATTTATATATATTTTTTTTGACTGATTTTAGGTGCTTTGAGAATCATATATAATTATAAAAGCTCTCTTGTATACTTAAATAAAAATATATATGATGCAACATTAAAAAAAAATATTGAAATACTGTCATATAAAAGTATGCATAATTATTAGAGTGTCCCTTATTTTGGAAATGTTGGAAATCTTGAGACGGTACCCGCTCATTTTTTTCCTTTTGACTTAAAAATAACTCAGGAAAAATTTTACGCCCCTAGGACCACGCCTTCCCTACGCGACGGGCCCTTAAAGAGCGGGGCCTAAAAAATCATTTTTCCATACAAACCAAAAAATTTTTTTTTTGATTTTTAATTTTTTTGTTATTATTTATTATATTACTTGGTTTGCTTATTCACAACAAAAAATTTGATTTTGGTGGGATAAGTCTTTCAGCGCTAAAAAATTTTTCGCAAAAAAAAATTTTGAGCCGCCGGGGTCCTACAGTAAAAAATTTTTAAAAAATATTTTTTTTTAGTTTTGACCAGCAACGGTTTTAGCTGCTATGTTGCTTTAAATGATATATATTCATAAAAAAATATTTTTTGTATCTGTGACATCTTAATCGTGTTCTAAAAAAGGGTAAAAAATGCATTGATGATTTTTTTCGATACACGATAAAAATGTCACAAATATGAATAATATTTTTTTTGGAATATATATCATTAAAAACAACATAAAAACTAAAACCATTGCTTTTCAAAACTAAAAAAAAATATTTTTTAAAAATTTTTTACCGTAGGATTCCTACGGCTCAAAATTTTTTTTTTCGAAAAAGATAAAGATGTCACAGATATGAATAATTTTTTTTTTGGAATATATATCATTTAAAGCAACATAGCAGCTAAAACCGTTGCTGGTCAAAACTAAAAAAAAATATTTTTTAAAAATTTTTTACTGTAGGACCCCGGCCGCCCAAATTTTTTTTTGCGAAAAATTTTTTAGCGCTGAAAGACTTATCCCTCCAAAATCAAATTTTTTGTCGTGAATAAGCAAACCAAGTAATATAATAATTAATAACAAAAAAATTAAAAATCAAAAAAAAATTTTTTTGGTTTGTATGGAAAAATGATTTTTTAGGCCCCGCTCTTTAAGGCCCCGTCGCGTAGGGAAGGCGTGGTCCTAGGGGCGTAAAATTTTTCCTGAGTTATTTTTAAGTCAAAAGGAAAAAAATGAGCGGGTACCGTCTCAAGATTTCCAACATTTCCAAAATAAGGGACACTCTAATAATTATATATAAAATATTGTGAAAGAAAAAAATATTTTTTACCTTATACAATTGTATAACATTTTATATGGCGTTACATGTGCCACCACTTAAAATTATATATAGAGTTTAAAAAAAATTGTATTTATATGGTACCTTACAAAACTATATACGGTATCTCATAAGCCATTTATAATTATGTCTTTGATAATATTAAAAAAATAAATGTTTGATGCCATGTATAGTTTTATATAACTGTATATAGAGTTATATGTGCGACCATATATAATTATATTTGAAAAAAATATTTTTCGTTTTTTAAGATGGAACCATATATAGTTTTAAATGGTTTTTTGTAAGTCATATATAATTTTAAATGGTTTCTTGTAAGTCATATATAATTATATATATATTGATATTGGATTTTTTTTAAATATGATCGTATACGTTATTTGATATTAAGTCACATATAAATATGTATGCAATCAGATTAACTTATATGTGTCACATATGATTATGTCTCCCACATGTATTTGTATATTAATATGGCTATCATTAGATGTAATTTTATATAACTCCATTTAAAAAATTTGGAAAAACTCAATGCGAGATATAATTATTAGAGTTAATTTTGAAAAATAGATTTTTGGATATCACCACTTTTTAGAAGGTTTTTGTATCAATAAAAATAATGGCGTATTTTTTTGTTTTAAATTCCAACTCCTTCCCGTGCCTATAGGCGACTCAAATCGCGGATTTTGGGTCCCTTTTCACATACAACAAAAACGGCTGAATATATGTCAAATCTGACTTCACTATTCGATTCTACAGGAAAACTTAGGCCCATAAGCTTTTTTTTAGTTTTTGGAGTGCACCAGAATGCATGATTAGAGTGGTCCAAAAAAATATTTTTTAAAAAAAAAAATTAAAATATTTTTTTTGTTAATATACGATGAAAAAATACTTACATCTGAGAAAAATGGTAAAAAAATTTTAATTTTGTTTTTACCCGTTCAAAAGTTATTAAATTTTAAAAATAAAATTTTTTAGTGAATACAAAATAATTTATTAGTTTTGTTATTTCTATTTAACAATAATAATTCTAATCAATTATATTCCTTTCAATAGCAGATAAAGCTTAACAATTTAAATTATCTTTATTTTTAACTAAACACGAGTTGTTTAGGAGCGAAATTTGACCACCGAACAACTTGTTGGTAAAATTTCGCGCCTGAACAACTCGTGTTTAGTTAAAAATAAAGATAATTTAAATTGCTAAGCTTTATATGCTGTCGAAAGGAATAGAATTAATTAGAATTGCTGTTAAATAGAAATTACAAAACCAATAAATTATTTTGTATTCACTAAAAAATTAAATTTTTAAACTTTAATAACTTATGAACGGGTAACAACAAAATTAAAATTTTTCTACCATTTTTCTCAGATGTAAGTATTTTTTCATTGTATATTAACAAAAAAAATATTTTAATTTTTTTTTTTTTAAATTATTTTTTGGACCACTCTAATTATGCATTCTGGTGCATTCTAAAAACTAGAAAAAAGCTTATGGGCCTAAGTTTTCCCGTAGAATCGAATACTGAAGTCAGATTTGACATACATTTAGCCGTTTTTGTTGTATGTGAAAAGGGACCCAAAATCCGCGATTTGAGTCGCCTATAGGCACGGGAAGGAGTTGGAATTTTTAAAAAAAAAGTACGCCATTATTTTTATTGATACAAAAACCTTCTAAAAAGTGATAATATCCAGAAATCAAAATCAAAAAAAAAATTGAAAACGAACTCTAATAATTATATACTTTGTTTGATATGAAAACATATTATTTCATATGGCTATATATACATACATACATCAAATAATGTAAAATTATATGTATTCATTTTTACTCGGGTTATTACAACTGACTGGATAGTTTTGCATAATACTTTAATGCATTGAAATAAATATTTTATTATTTTTTTTAGTATATATTTTCTTAAACACTTTAAATTGTGGCTTTTAAATTTTGTGGTATATAATAATAGGTGTGTTTTTTATTGTGAAAACTAAATGTCGGATTTAAAGAATAGGGATTCACAGTTAAGTATTCCGTCTAATATGTTAAAATTTCATTATTCGAATTACGAAAAACTTTACTTCTTGGATAAAAATTATTCATATTTTTTTTTCAATTTTCACTGTTAACTCCATTTTTATTTTAAATGCAGTTTATTAATAACATTATTAATCGAATTTTAAAATCAATTTAAAAACATGTGTTACCCTTTTTTTATATTCTACAAAATTTATTTACTAGAAAACCCATTTACTTGGCATTTTGTTTTTCCTACTAAAAAAAGGAACATAATTTTTCATTTCCTATATTACCTTTGCTACGGAAATTAAAGGATTTTTTTTTGCAACATCAAGTGACAAAAAAATATAAATGTTTGTTATTATCACTTTCAATCGCCAGTAGCCCTTTTAAAATCTAATTAAAACAAAATTCTGTCATTTAATGAAAGTTTCAATGAAAAAATTTTCTCTAGGATGAATTTCATAATAAATGTTCTGCTGTATACAATAGAATGCACTGTGGGTCAGGATTTCCATTTTTTGGCCAATAAGGTCTGTAAGGCAACACAAATTTAAGAATATTTTTTCAGAATATCAACATCTTGAATTTTGTGCATCTTTAATATCTTTTAATTGTACATAGCTTAAAATTTCTTTTTTGCATGAGGTTAAAGAAAGTTAAAATTTGAGATTTTTTTTATATTTTTTTAATTCATGAAACAAAAATTGTTTTTTTGTACTTCAACACAATATTTTTTCAAATTTTCTGCGAAGTTCTCCTAAAGACATACCTGTTAGTCCAACACATAAGATAAATTGCCAAAAAGTAAGCTAAAAGTATGTATTTTTTTTAATAAATTATGGAAATTCATACTTTGGTTGAAATCCGCCTTTTTTTAACACCAAAGTCCAAAAAAGTCCAAACGATATTGACAAACCTTGAATTACAATCTCTCTCTAACAGTGTATTCTATTCACATTTTTGCGACCCTGTGCGACCGTTTATAAACTTTTGATAGAAATGCCCTAAAATGGAACTTTAAAATTTTTTTGATTTTTTTGTTTCTATTGATTTCTAATAAAAATTTCCCACTTTGGCAACATTGGCGTGATAACTGGGGATGAGCGCGTGAGTAATTTTGACTCACGTGCACTCACGCTCACGCAAAAAAAGCATAACTTACACAATCTTTTTTTTTCTCACACTTACTCAATATTTACGTGAGTAAGCAAAACATTACTCATGTGTGACTCACGCTCACGCGTAACTCACGCTAAACATTTTAAACACGATAAAGTTGTAAAACTAAATTAATACACTTATATAATTTTGACTCACGCAAAAAAATGGCACTCAATACGAATCACTCACTCAAAAAATGTCTCACTCACTTGTCACTCACGAACAAAAAATTTGAGACACGCTCACTTTTGATCACGCGTGATTCGCCTGACCAGCGTCCATCTCAAGTGCTAAACATTAAAACTGGGAACGCATATAAGCGGGCATATATCAATTCAATTAAATAATTTTGACTCACACAAAAAAATGGCACTCACTACGAATCACTCACACAAAAAATGTCTCACTCACTTATTCCTCATGAACAAAAAATTTGAGTCACTTGACCAGCGTCCATCTCTAGTGCTAAACATAATAAATGATAAAACGCATTTAAGCGGGCATATTTTGGCGATAGCATTTTAAATATTTTTTGTGAAATTGTAAGCTAACTAGAAATAAATGTGATCTCTCTTAAATGTCCCACTGGATATATTAACTTTTTGACGCATTTAAAAGAGAAATATTTTATTAAAATTTTCTGATAAAAGCAAAAAGAGGGATTTATAAAAACTTAGGAAGGAATACATTGTACATTTTATTAAAATACTATGTACTACATTTTGCATCCGCCATTTTGATTTCAAAAAGTCTGAGTTCGTATTCGTGTTACGCAATCATTTCCTAGTGATATTATCCAATAATTTATTTATTTTGTCCGCCATATTGGATTGAATTTTTGATTCTAAAATCAGATTTGGAATCCAAAAAACCATCTAAATCAGACAACATAGAAAAAAATATAATATTTTATTTGTCGCCATATTGGATCCGCCATTTTAAATGCAAAAAATCGGAGCTCAATATCGTAATTACCAACCCTTAATACATCGAAAATAATTAATTTAAGTACAACACGCTAAGAATTACAAAAGCATATCCGCCATACTGGATCCTTCATTTTGAATTTCAAATCTTTAATTCCAAAATCAGTTTTAACATCCGAAAAATTATTAAAATCCAAGTTATTGGATTTATAAAAAATCTTAAATTTAAATTTGTCGCCATATTGGATCTGCCATTTTGAATTTTAACAGTCTGAGCTCATATTCGTTATTAGCGACCTCAAGTTCATCGACAATGATTATATTAAATACAATAAAAAAAGAATTAAAAAATCATGTCCGCCATTTTGGATCCGCCATTTTGAATTTTGAAATTTTTTTTCCAGAATCGTGATCAGCGATCCTTTAACACCCATATGTAATACTTTTTTGACATATAGGCTAAGCGGTCTATTTATGGCCACAGTGGAATGGTTCAAGAAAAATATTTTTTTGCGTTTTCTCATTCATTTATGATGCTATTTGGTGCAAAAAGCTTTATATCATTTTTTCAGATGTTTAAAAAATGTTGTAGGCAAAATCGCCCAAAGAAAAATCGTCCCAAAAATTTTATGAAAAATCGCCCAAATGAAAAATCGCCCAAAAAATATGAAAAATTACCCAAAAACAAAAATACGAAATTTCGCACAAAATTAACGAAAAAAAGCCCAAGAAAGAAATGAAAAATGACCCAAAAATAAAAAAAAAGATTTTTCCGAAAACACGTTTTCCCCAAAACACATATTACCCAAAAAAGTTTTATTTTGCGGAGAGGGTGGTCTTAAGGCATGGAGTTTGTAATCCCTAAGTTCGGCCGAAGGCCGGCTATGCAGAAAAACTTTTAAGAAAAAAGGAACAAATTTTAAGACATGACTTTTTGTTACGTATCCCTATTAATATTTTTGACATATCGTCTTCTTGATATAAGTATGTAATTGGTGTAAAAAATATTAAGTGTGTAACATAAATTATGAAGAAATAGAAACAAATTTCATCGAGGTGCGATAAAAGCGCCGCAGGGGAAAAATTTTAACAACAAATTTTAACAAAAAATCGCCCGATTTTTTGTTAAAATTTTGTTTTTGAATTCATTAGCTTTGTCAGTTCGATTCCCACCAGAACCTTTGTCTTTTACAACGGGATGGTTGTTCATCGGCATTTTCTTGTTTAGTTAAATATATATTTAAATATATCTATTATCTATACTAATATTATAAAGAGGTAATGTTTGTTTTTTTGTTTGTTTGTTTGTTTGTTTGTTTGTTTGTAGAAAGTAATCTCCGGAAATATTCATCCGATTTCAAAAAAGTTTTCAGCTATGTTTAGAGTGTTCCTCCGGGACGGACATAGGCTAGGTTTCATCGACCACGCCCACTTCTACGCCCACTTTTTGCCAAAAAACGTAAAATTTAAAAATCTCCAAAACTACTAAACCGATTTTAAAAAATTTTTCACCAATATATACTTGGGATGGTCCTTCATGATGGAAATATGCTTGGTTTCATAGACCACGCCCACATCTACGCCCACTTTTGGCAAAAAACTTGAAATTTAAATATCTATGAAACTACTCATCGGATTTCAAAAATGTTTTCACCAATATTTAAAGTGTTCCTCCAGGGTGGATATAGGCTAGGATTCATCGACCACGCCCACTTATACGCCCACTTTTTGCCAAAAAACGTAAAATTTAAAAAACCTCCAAAACTACTACTTTTCACCAATATATGCTTGGAATGGTCCTTCATGATGGAAATATGCTTGGCTCCATCGACCACACCCAATTCGACGCCCACTTTTGGCAAAAAAACTTAAAATTTAAATATCTATGAAACTACTTATCCGATTTCAAAAATGTTTTCACCAATATTTGGAGTACTCCTCCAGGGTGGATATAGGCTAGGAATTATCGACCATCGATCTTCAAAATTACTCATCCGATTTCCAAAATTTTTCCATCAATGCTTGAAATGTTTATTCAGAGTGGCAAAATGTGCTGGGTTTCGTTGACCAAGCCCATTTCTACGCCCATTTTTGGCAAAAAAGCGTAAAATTTAAATATGATGAAACTATTCACCCGATTTCAAAAATTTTATCACCAATATATTTTAAGAAATGGTCCTTTAGGGTGGACATGGGATAGCTTTCATCGACCACACCCCGTCTTCTTACAGTTTTGGCCAGAAAAATTCCAAAATCTTCAAAACTGCTCATTCGATTTAAAAAAATGTTTTCTCCAATATTAAGAATGGTCCTTCAGGTTCGACATAGGCTACGGTTTATCGACGTAAAACTTTAAAATATACGAAACTATGAGGTTTCAAAAATGATTTCACCAATATTTAGAATTCTCCTTCAGGGTGAGTTAGGGCAAGTTTCATTGACCGCACCCATTTTAAAGATCACTTTGGGTCAAAAGAAGTAAAATTTAAAACCTCCCAAACCACTCATCCGATTTCAAAACATTTTGAAAAATGTCCTTTTTGGAAATTCCGATTTTAATGGAGCAAATAGGTGCAAAGTAGTGAACTTATTAACCTTTTCTATCTCCTGAAATATTGGTCATAGAAACTTGAACTTCAAATGTGGGATCCTTCAGGCCAAAAAATCATTCTAAAAAAATACTTTCCGGAAATTTAGATTTTATTGGTAACTTATTGTACTGTGGTTCTTTTATTATCCCCTGAAATCCTCCAGCAGAGTGAACAACGAAGAGAAGAACATATTTTGAAATTAAAATTTTTAGGGGGTAAAAGGAGTAAACAATATGGCACTTTTTATATCAATTGAGATAACGACCCTAAAATGTTTTTATATTTTTAACACGTGTTATACATAATAAAGCCTACATGGAACGAAATGAATTGAAACTGAAATGAATTGAAACTGAAATGAATAGAACAGGGAACAAAATGTAATGGAACGGGGAACGAAATGGAATAAAACGGGGAATGAAATGATTTCAATAATTACGATATAAGGCCCGAAAATTTTCAAGATAGTTTTTTACCAAAACGAACATGATTCCGGGCTAAACGGGGCTGTTTTAATTTTATAATAAAAATTAAATAATGTATGGGAGAATTTAAGAAATGGGGACTCTAATCCTGATCTCTCTTTAATACGGTATTTAATATTACCGGTAACAAAGTTCCGGGCGGGCCTGCTAGTAATTTATAAATTTATAAAAAAACAAAACAATTCGTTGTATTGTTTCTAAAATATTAACAAACTATTTACTTTAGGTTTGTTCCACTATGTAGGATATTACATTTTTCAATTGGCTGTTTCATTGCAACTTATTTCGGTTTTGACATTTTAAGATTTTGACAAAAATTCAAACCAAACTAAAAATGGGCAATTTTTCATATTTTTTTTGGGCAATTTTTCGTAATGAAAAATCACACAATTTTTTATATCGAAATTTCGCCCAAAAACTATGAAAATGTACCCAAAAATTCAGGGTAACTTTTCATTTGAAATATGTATCGCCCAAATTTGTATGAAAAATTTTTGGGCGAAATTTAATTTTCTTTTTTTTGGCGATTTTGCCTACAGCCGTTAAGAATTGTTACAAGAATCATTTTCAACTGTTTGAAGAATCATTTTCCATTACAGACATCGCCAAAATGTCTTAGAGTCGATTATGGATCAATAATACATATGATGCATTCCACACCAAATGACCCGCCTCAGAAAAGCATGTGTCCCGCAAATTTCTGAATATGGATAGCTCTATATGAAACTAAGCAAATTACGTTTTTGGTTTTTCAGTTTTTCAAAAACTTGGCTTGGGATGCGTTGCCTTGATTAAACATTTATCAAATTCAAACGGAATGCACCACAATCTCAAAAATTTACATTTTTGGATAGTGTTGTATGGGCAATCGATTACATTTTTTTTTTTTTGAAACTTTTCATTTTTTAAAAAAGTCAATTTATAAAAAATCCTGCCACTTTTTATACCATCCACTCTAGTGATAGAGGGTATATATAAGTTTGTCATTCCGTTTGTAACTCATCGAAATATCGGTCTGGGACCCCATAAAGTATATATATTCATGATGCCCGATCGATTCTAAGACATTCTAGCGATGTCCGTCTGTCCGTCTGTCTGTCTGTCTGTCTGTCTGTCTGTCTGTGGAAAATGCTGTCGCGGACAAAATATTGCACAGCGATGACTGAAACTTAACATATTTATTGGAAGTTCTCCCGAGAAGTTTGGCATTGCATTTGAGCGATATCGGTTCAGCGGTTTAAAAGTTATGAACAAAAATGTAAGCACACCTCAAAAATTTCAGTACATTCAACATAACCTAAAAATACAAAATGCTTTAATTCGGCTTCTGGTTGACATATGTGAACAAAATGGAACACTAAATGGTATTTAAACAAGTACGAACATATTTTTTGATAAAAAAAAAAATCGCGGATTTTTTTTACCAAAATTTTTTTCGCGGAAATTTTTTTTCAAAAATTTTTTTTTTTTTTCAAATGTAATTTCCTTTTAAATAAAGTTTTTTGCAATAATCTTTTTGAAATTGTGGAGGGTATCACTACATTCGGCAAGGCCGAATTTAACTTTTTTAATTTTTTTTAAAGTTTAAATGTTTGTCTATCCACAAGTGTTTCCAATTCGGTAAATCGATTAACCGATTCCTCGATTAATCGCCTCTATTTCGGTTAATGTCGAAACAAATAATTTAAAACGCAAATAATTATTCGACCCGATTAATCGGTTAAAATGGTTCGATTAATCGGTTAACATTATTATCTAAATATTCTACTATAATTTGTTTCAAACTCTTTTTTTTTACAAACACTTCACTTTTTTTACAAACACTTTTTTACAAACACTTCAGAAAAAAAGCAAACTGCAGAAAAAAATATTCAGAAACTTTATCAGTTTAGAAAAACAAAATTTAAATTTAGAAGACACCAACCAGTTGAAATTCAGAAATCCCAATTGAAATTTTAAAATGCCAAATTGAAAATACCAATTTAAATTCAGAAAATTCCAATTGAAATTCTGAAAATCCCAAGTGAAATTCAGAAAAGCTAAATCAAATTCAGAAATCCCAATCGAAATTCAGGAACTCCCGATTTTACAAAAGTCCAATTAAAAACCAGAAAAGCTTATTAAAATTCAGAAATCCTAATTGTTTAACAAAATTTAATAACACGATTAAAATTCTGAAATCTCGATTGAAATTTATAGAAGCCCACTGAAATCCATCAATCTCAATTAAAATTTAGAAAAACAAAATTGAAATTTAAAAATTTTAAATAAAATTCAGAAAAGATAATTGAATTTCCGAAGAGGTAATGAATTTCAGAAATCTTAATTGAAATTTAGGAAAGTAAAATCAAAATATACTAGAGTCCGACCGAATATTCGGTTTCAGCCGAATAATAGGGTTTCGGCCGCTATTCGGTATTCGGCTAAATTTTGGCCTAATATTAGCCGAAACCGAAACTTTTTTCTAATAAAAAAAAAAAATATAAAAAAGTCGCTGAATTTTTTTAATTTTGTGTTTCGTTCCAATTGTTTCAGTTCACAGTTAACAAGGTTAGCCAATAAATATACAACTGTTATAGTTCAAAAATTGTTCGGCCTCGAAAAACTGGTTTCGGTCGGACTCTAAAATATACAAATCAAAATTTATATTAAGAAGACATCAAATGAAATTCTGAAAAGCAAAATTAAAATTCAAAAATCGCAAATAAAATCAAGAAATACCAATTAATATTTAGAAAAGCCAACTGAAATTCAGAAATCTCAATGGATATTCTGAGTTTGAACTATCGAGATTTTAATTTAAAAATTACAATTATAAGTAAATTGAAATTCAGAAATCCTGGTTAAAATTAAGAAAACCCAATTAAAATTTAGAAATTTTTATAATTTCTGAATTTTAATTGGTTGCGTTTTGTTTTACCCTTTTTAACACTGTATAAAGACTGGCAATTAAATTTTACTTAAAATACTTTTATGTCTAATAAATCGTTTAAAATTATGTTTTTTATTGTTTTTGACGATAAATCGATTAATCGCCAATGTTTCCGATTAATCGACCCGAATAACCGATTTACCAATTTTCGTCAATTTTCGAATAATACCCTAACCGGTTAACCGGCAGGGTCGAATAATTGGAAACACTACTATCCACACAAAAAAATCAGACATTTTCCCACGGACATTGCCCCCATAACGGAAATGGGGATTATGACCGAATACATTACGGTCATAATCCCTATAATAGTTGTGGGGACTATGACCGTTTCCAAAACGGTCACAATCCCAATGGGGATTATGTCCGTTCCTTGTTGGGATTACGACCGAACTTTTTTCGGTCATAACCCCCATTCACATTATGGGGAGTAAGTCCAAAGCAATTTTGGTCATAATTCTCGTTTTCTGCAGAGAGGGTGGGTTTAATGAATGTAGTTTGTAATGCCTAAGCCCGGCCGAAGACCGGCTACGCAGAAAAACTTTTAGGTAAAAAAAAATAATTCTTTTAATTTTGGGGATTATGACCAACTAGAATAGAAGACATAATCCCCATAAAGGGGATTATGGCCATTTGTTACATGGTTATTATCCCCATAAATCTGGGAATTATGTCCGTTTTTTATTGGGATTATGTCCAAATAATTTTCGTTCATAGTCCCCACTACCATTATGGGGATTATGACCGAAATGAATTTGGTCATAATCCCTATAACGGAAATGGGGATTATGTCCGTGGGGATTATGTCATGTCACCATTTTTGTCGTTTGTTTCGAGAAAATCGCATTTGAATATTAAATTTCATCACAATTTTGTAATTTGCTTGTATTTGTTTGTTTCTACATAGCAAATGAGTATTTAATATTTGTAAAATGTTACTCAGACGCTATGTTGAAACAAGAAAATAAAAGCAAATTACTAAATTGTTATGAAATTTAATATTCAAATGCGATTTTCTTGAAAGAACAAAAAAGATGTGGATAGACAAACATCTAAACATTAAAAAAAATAAAATAAAAAAATGGGCCGGGTTTTTAATAAATTGACTTTTTTAAAAAATGGAAAATTTCAGAACGGGTTCTGAAAATTTTCAAAAAAATTTAGTCGATAGCCCATAAAAAACTATACAAGAATGTACGTTTTTGAGATTTTTGAGTATTCCGTTTTAATTTGATAAATATTTAATCAAGGCAACTCGACACAAATTTGACCGTTTTTCCAATATTTGACAACGGCTCCTAAGCCCAGTTTTTGAAAAACTAAAGACGCAAATTCAGAAATTTACGGTACACATGTTATTTTTTGCATGACATTTGGTGTGGAATGCCTCATATACTTAATGGGGTCCTCGACCGATATTTCGATGCGTTACACACGAAATGATAGTATACTGACAAAAACAACTAAAATTGAGGAAAAAATGTCTTTCAAAATTTATCATGAATTTTCCTAAAATTTAGTTAAATTTAACTAAAAAATTAGAAATTTTTTTAACTATGAGGAAAAAAGTTTAGTTCATTTACTTACAATTAGTATAATTAGTTAATAGTTTTCCTTAAATGGAGTTCTTTAATATAAGGAAAAAAATTCTTACTGTCAAAGAAATTTTCCAAAAGTCTCGAAAACGTATCTTTATTTTTAAGACATATTTCTTAATAAACAATTTAGTTCAAGTTTAGTTAAAATTTACTAAAAAAAGCATCATAGTATTTCTCTTCTTTGAATTGAGGAAGTGTACTTCTGAGAATTTAGTTAATAACTTCTGAGAATTTAGTAAATAACTTCTTAGAATTTAGTTAAAAATTCAAAATGGCGATATCTCAAAAACTAAACGAGAAAGAGCGAAACGGACGAATCGGTGTCTCAAGACCCTAATTTTAGATCTAAAATTTTAAAATCCCGAGATTTTATATATGGGGCATTCCATGTCAAATCGGACACTTTGAAAATTTTTTTTTTTAGATTTTCCCAATTTGTTAACAGTTTTTAGTACCCTTCGAAAACTCCTTTTCAGATTTTTTGATGACCCGTTCAAAAGATATCGAATTTTTAAAAATTGGTAGTTTGTTCCTTTACTCAAGCTTCTTTTACTCATAACTTCTTCAATAATGGTCCAAATTTCAATTTTTTTTTCTCAAAATTTTTGTTTTTTTACGTACTTAAAAAAAATCATAAAATTCTTAAAGCGCTCTAGTATGCGATTTTTAAGTTTTAAAATTTAAATCTCATTTTTGAAAATGTTTGTACTCTTCGATTTTTTTGAAATTTTTTTGTGTAAAACATCGATCGATTCTACAAATTTTTTGCACAGGAGGATCGTGGGATAACGATTATTACTGTTAAAATTTTTTGAAAAAAAATTATTGTAATTTTTTAATCTTAAAATCATTTCTACTGCTCCAATGGTACGTCATAAAGGTGTCCTTTATAAGACCGACCCCTATTAATTTTTAGGTCTCAACATTTCTTTGGAACAAACTTGGATTTTTGAAAAATTAAACAAAAATAAATAAAAAAATAAATGTATCTTCCGGCACATCATATTTGTTAATTTTGATGTGCTGAGCACGAATATCAAAAAAGTTTTAAAATCGGCGGAACGATTTTCATAATATTGCTATTTGAAATTTGCAAAAAATGGCGGTTTTTCCTACGTTCAAGAATTTTTTTTAAAGTAAATCTAAAATTCGATATGACCGCTTTTTAAAGCTTGAGACAATATTTTATTTAAAACAAATTTGAGCCAAATCTGATCACCTTAACACATGGTGCCCTTCGATCAAAGTTTTGGACTTTTGGAAAATTTCCACCAAAATTTTGGATTTTTAAAAATGAAAAAATAAAAAAAAAAATATCTTGCAATGCATTATTTTTATTAAGTTTGGCATGCTGAATACAAACATAAAAAAGTTTCTGAAATCGGATTTCGAGATATCGCCATTTGAAATTTGTAAAAAAATTTTAAAAATGGCTGTTTTTTTTCCTAAGTTCAAGAATTTTTTTAAAAAAATTTCAAAAATTCCTTCACCCAGCAAAAACGTTCCTTACCAAGTAATTAACGTTGGGGCTTATAACGAAAATGAGTAACTAGTTACGTCCCAATTTCATTGTTAATTACTTTAACAAGGCGATGTCATTGGAGGCAAGGCCTTCTTTGTTCGCTTACGAAAATGATAAAAAATAATAACCCATTCCTAGCTCGCTTACGAAAAGTTGAAAAGGTAACTGCATTGTATGTTTAGTTGCTCTTATTAAATGAGAGAAAAAAAAAATAACAGTAAAATGGGTTTTAATATATTTTTATGAAACTTAACTGGTTTTTTAAATTCAGATTGCAAATCTATTTACATAGTTAGTTAAACGTAAGGCCTTTTTTTGGGGTATAAAGTAACGCAGCGAGTAATTAGTACTCATTACCAGGTAATCCAATTGGGAATGAGTACTCAATACCTAGTTTTTGCTGGGCACTTGACCCCTTCATAGAGCTTTGAAAAATCTTTCATTTACCCATCAAAAACTTGGTCCTTCCGGTATCGCTTACCTGGTAATGGCTTTGAATACTTCTAATTACCATTAGGATTACTTTACACCAAAAAAGTCAAAAGGTGGTTACCTCCAATGACATCACTGTGTTAAAGTAATTAACATTGAAATTGGGAGGTAACTTCAACATTTACAGATGCAATTCGTAAAAGATCAATTGTAATGCGAAGATTTTAATTGTAATTCGAAGATTCCATTTGTAATTCGAAGATTCCATTTGTAATTCGAAGATTCTATTTGTAATTCGAAGATTCTATTTGTAATTCGAAGATTCCATTTGTAACTCGAATACTCCAATTGTAATTCTTAAAAGGTCAATTGTAATTCGTAAAAGATCAATTGTAATTCGTAAAAGATCAATTGTAATTCGTAAAAGATCAATTGTAATTCGTAAAAGATCTATTGTAATTCGAAAAAGATCAATTTTAATTCGAAAAAGATCAATTGAAATTCGTAAAAGATCAATTATAATTCGTAAAAGATCAATTGTAATTCGTAAAAGATTCCATTTGTAATTCGTAAAAGATCAATTGTAATTCGTAAAAGATCAATTTAAATTCGAATAAGATCAATTGTAATTCGTAAAAGATCAATTGTAATTCGTAAAAGATCAATTGTAGTTCGTAAAAGATCAATTGTAATTCGTAAAAGATCAATTGTAATTCGAAAAAGATCAATTGTAATTCGTAAAAGATCAATTGTAATTCGAAGATTCCAGTTGTAATTCGAAAAACATCAACAGAATTTCCATTGATAATTTACGAATTACAATTGGAATCTTCGAATTTCAATTGATCTTTTACAAATTACTGTTGATCTTTTACGAATTACAATTGATCTTTTTCGAATTACAATTGATCTTTTACGAATTACAATTGATCTTTTACGAATTACAATTGATCTTTTACGAATTACAATTGATATTTTTTTATGAATTACAATTGATCTTTTTCGAATTACAATTGATCTTTTACGAATTACAATTGATCTTTTACGAATTACAAATGGAATCTTCGAATTACAAATGGAATCTTCGAATTACAAATGGAATCTTCGAATTACAAGTAGAATCTTCCAATTACAATTGATCTTTTACGAATAACATCTGTAAATGGTGTAGTTACTCATATTTTTGCTAACCCCTTAAGTTAATTACTTACAAGGGAAGTATCGCAACCCTTATGAACCGATTTGCCTGAAACTAAAATATATGTATATTAGGGTGGTTTTTTATTTTATTTTTTTTTTGGAATTTCGAGGAGCGCGCAGCGGATTTTTGTGACATTTGATGTTAAAATAATTGTGTAAAAATTTGAGCTAAATCGGATAAAATTAACCCGAGGCGCAAGAAGGTCAAAGTTTCGAGAAAAAGCCAAAATGGCCAAATTTAGAAAAAACTTAAAAAAATGTAAATTTTGTTGAAATAAAAAAAAACAAAATATTTTTTATTTAACTTTCTTGCAATAATACTCAGAAAAAATTATCTTTACTTTTTATGACGGCAGTATCACTTTCAAACATGAAATACAAAAATTACCATGCATTTTGGGGGGTACCTGAAATGAGTGTTTTCGATTTTTTGAAAATTTTATTAAACAAAAAAATTAAATCTTACTATTTTATAGCAATGGATTATTAAATACATCCTAAGGCTTAAATATTTAAAAAAATGGGGATATCCATCGACTCAATTTTTTTTTGGAGTCATTTGAGTTTTGCGGATTTCAAGGAGTCAAATGACTCAAAAAAAAAATTGAGTCGATGGATATCCCCAATTTTTTAAATATTTAAGCCTTAGGATGTATTTAATAATCCATTGCTATAGAATAGTAAGATTTAATTTTTTTGTTTAATAAAATTTTCAAAAAATCGAAAACACTCATATCAGGTACCCCCCAAAATGCATGGTAATTTTTGTATTTTATGTTTGAAAGTGTTACTGCCGTCATAAAAAGTAAAGATAATTTTTTCTGAGTATTATTGCAAGAAAGTTAAATAAAAAATATTTTATTTTTTTTATTTCTACAAAATTTACATTTTTTAAAGTTTTTTCAAAATTTGGCCATTTTGGCTATTTCTCGAAACTTTGACCTCCTTGCGCCTCAGGTTAATTTTATCCGATTTAGCTCAAATTTTTACACAATTATTTTAACATCAAATGAAACAAAAATCCGCTGCGCGCTCCTCGAAATTCCAAAAAAAATAAAATAAAAAACCACCCTAATGTATATCAAAGAGATAATTCTAAGGTTGGGGTGTCTCGGCTTATCGGCCATATCGGGGATTTAGGGGTTCAAAACATGGGTCAAAAAATGGCGAAAAAATCGTTTTTTGGATTTTTCAGCCATTTCTTTTTAAGAAACTATATGATATTTTCATATGAAAAGAAAGGTTTTTTTAATGCCTATCCAATGGTGGCATAACCTTGTAAAAATTCGGCTTCTTTAAATATTTTTTTCAGGAAAATGTGTAAATTTTGGGGGGTACTTATGTGAAGACATAGACCTACGATATCCATATGGATAAGAAATAATCTTTGTTAAATTTAAGTCGACCCGTATTTTTGCCCTAGACGATATTCCTCTTAGTTCGGAAGTTATCAAAATTTTCCCGAAGGTCCACATGGTTTCATAAGGGGACAACGAAATTTTTAAACACCGATATGGCCGATAAGCCGAGACACCCCAACCTTAAAATCGTCTCTTTAATATATATTTTAAGTTTCAGGCAAATCGGTTCATAAGGGTTGAGATACTTCCCTTGTAGTAAGCGAAGTTTTTGTTGGGTAAGTCTAATTTGAGCCAAATCCGATAATTATAACCCATAGCGCCCTTCGATCAAAGTTTAGAGTTTTAGGTGAAATGTTTTTTTATAAAGCCAACACTTTGATTGATGGGTGCCACGTGTTAAAATTTTAGGATTTAACTCAAGTTAAGTTAAAATGAAAGATTGTCTCAAGCTATATGAAAGAGTCAAGGCAAAGGAATTTTGAGACTTTTTCTTAAACGTAGGAAAAACTACAATTTTTTACAAATTTCAAAAGGTGATATCTCGAAAACCGTTTGACCGATTTTAAATTTTTTTTCGATATTCGTGATCAGCGCATCACAATTAACAAAAATTATGTATCGAAAGATTTATTTTTTTTAAATTTATTTTTTTAATTTTTCACGGGTTAATTTAATCCGATTGGCCGCAAATTTATACCACATAAGTTTTAGACCTAGGACGATAAAAATTTGCCCAGACACTTGGGAAATCGAAAGTTGAAGAAAAAATGCCAGTCTAATACAATATTAACCCATTACTGCCTGCCCATAGATCGGCTCGTACGATTTTGATGAAATTTTGATATGTGTACCTGGAAGACCACAGAAGTTGCTAGAAAAAATAAAAAAAAATTACCTCAGCTCCGACCTGAGATATGACATGGGTATTAGGCCGTGTAATTTTTTACTTTTATTTTTTGTTTGAGCTGAAAGGGGTCTAAAAAGTTTCTATTGGGTGTCAAAATAACTCCAATAAATTTTCGTGAAAACCAAAATTGTCCTTACCCCCCCGCATCACGTTTTAGGTGCACTTTTCCTGAGTATTTTCGATTAAGAAAAATCTTCGATTTTTGTCAGTGAAAAACAAAAGTTAAACAAAACAAATAAAAATCTTGTTAAATGTTCACATTTAGCCCAATCTCTTTTCTTTTTTATGAAAAAAGAATTGGCCCGATATCTTCCATCTAGCCCGCGCTAAATTTTTTTAAGTATCAACACTTTTTTGGGTATTTAAATACCCATTAGGCATGAATGGGTTAATAAAAAATTAATTTCTGCCTTTGTTTAGTTTAAAATAAAAATCTTTTTGCTGACCAAAACATTTAGGTTTGCTGACATATATTTGGTTATTGATAAGCTAATACGTACATAATATAATTGATAAGAATAAAAATAAAACTAACACAAGAATACGATAAGGTCAATTACTCTCACAAATACCCCCAATAGAGTTAGCGAACGACACTATTTTTATCAATAGTTTGAAAGATAATGGTATAATTACTAAATATTCAATCACATACAACAGAAACTTGTTTCAAAATTGTAAGAATAAATATAATTTAACGGAGAGTTATTGTTTAATGGAACATTGATTATTCTTACCGTATTATTAGAAAATCGACTATTAGAATTAGATTAGCTACAGTGGAACCCGTGTAGTTACACTATGCGCAAAACGAAAAATATTTTTAAAAAGCAAAGCATCACTGTTCTTTTTGTTTTTTTTTTTAAATATTTGATTTTTAAAATTTTAGTTCCAAGTTTTTATTATTTTTTTTAATTTTTGGAATTTTAATCGAGATTTAGTGATTTAACAAGTGTCTTTTTTTTGCAAACATGAATTGAATATACTTAGAAAACAAATTTGCTGATTTCCATTTGAATGTCAGTTATTGCAACAAAAATTCGTTTGGAACATTTGCATATAGGTCATCCCAGTTGAATATCGGTTGTCACAACTAAATTCGGTTGTTATAACTAGCTTTTAGCTTAGACAACCAAAGAATTTGGTTGTTACAGTCAAATATAGTAGCAGCAACCGAATTTTGAGTTGAGTTTGATACAATAAAAAAAAACTGTAATGTTAGCAAAAAAAGCTTGTAAACCTACAAGAAAATTTGCTGATTCTGAACCCACAATTTTTTTGGTAAAGTTAGCAAAACTGTTTTGCCAAAAATTAGTTAACTGAAATTTTTTTTATTTCAACTTAGTTCATACACATTTGAGGACCCCATTGAGTTCGGACCCGATAGGTCCAGACCCCGATGGGCCTAACCCTAGTTGGGTTCCTTAAAAATCGTCATAGTTTTTAATCCAAAATTTGTGTCCGTTTCGTTCTACCTTGCTTAGTTTTTGAGATACGTGATTTTAGGGGACCTCCGGGGTTTTGCGAATTACAAAACTCGATAACTTAAAAAATATTACTTTTGATTATTTTGCGGGCTGGTTCTAAGTGTTGAGAGCTACAAAAATGCTTTTGAACTTTTTGTTGTGTCGGCAATATTTACCGAGATATGAGCATTTTAAAATTTTCGGGAAAGTTAGGACCCGTTAGGGTCCACATATGAGAAGAGGACCGGCGATACTATGGAGAGCCCGAGAACCAAAAATGGCCTCGATTTTACTCTATCTGGCTTAGTTTCCGAGATAGCGCCATTTAAAGTTTTCTGAAAATAAAAAAAAATTACCATTTATTTTTTCTAATATTAGCAAAAAAGCTTGTAAAAATTTGGCCAACTCAATTTTAAATTTACCCAAAAAAATTAGTTCAAATTTTGTTTAAAGTTGCTAATGTGCTAAATGAAGTTTACAAAATATTTTTGCTAACATGCTAATCTCAACTAAAAATTTGCTAAAAGTTAGCTAACCAGCATTAGCAGAAAAAAATAGTAAATCTACTAATGTATTATTTTGAGTGTAGGTTACCTGCAAAATAGTAAGAATCTCTGCATTTAGTGTATTAAAGACTTGATAAATAATTCTTATGACCGAAAAAAATTCCGGACTTTGTGAAATTTTTCATAAAAAAGAATTCTATTGTAATATTCTATTGTATCATGCGCGGATCCAGCTCTTGGGTTTGGGGGGGGGGGGGGGGGGGCAATTTTTTTTTTTTTTTTGCTCAAAAAAATTTTTTTGCTTGGAATTTCAGGTCGAATTTGAATGATTGGTTAAGGTTTTTTAGTGTTCAGCTGTTGTTTATTATGATTTTTTCTATAGAAACATTTTCAAATTTTAAAAAATTATTCCTATAATAAAAAAAAACTTTGATATTTGGAAAAATGTCACTTCAAGAAATTTTCGGGTTCTAAAGCATTTTTCTGATATTAAAAGACCCAGATTCTGACATAATTTTCTAATGGAAAATAATTCAGGTTTGAGATATGTTTATTCACAAAAAGTTTGCTGATTTGGAAAATTTTCCGAGTAATTTTTTAATGATTCTGAGACGTTATCCCAATAGAAAAATTCTGAGGTCTGAGGTATTTTGATACAGAACAGCTTTAAAAATTTATACAAAAATATTTTGAGTAGGTTTATTCTAGCTCGAGGTCATTATTTCCATTACTTATTAAAACTGTGATATTCTCATAGAATAATTTGCAAAAAAGTATTCTATGAGAATATCATAGTCTAAATATGAAAAGGAAATAGTGACCTCGAGCTAGAATAAACCTACTAGAAATACAATATTTTAAAGGTCAAATGAATGGATTTTTATTTTTGAATAAAAATTAATCAGAATTTATACAAAAATTTTTAAATTCTGATACACCTTCATAAAGAAAATTCTCAGATCCTTATGCTATTCTTACACCAAAAATTTCTATATTTAGAAAAAAAAATCGTAAAGAAAAATTATCAGATTTAGTGAGTTTTTTCCCATTGAAAACTTCTTAGGTTCTGAAATATTTTTTTCTATTCTATTTTTGTACAAAAAAGGTTTAAGATACCGAAACGATCTTTTTACACCTACATTTTTAGGGTTTGAAAAAATATTTCATAGAAAGTACCTGAGATTAGAAAAATTTAAGACTTTAATGCTTTTTATAATTTTTGGAGGCAATTTTCAAAATTCTGAGACACTTTTCTATTAAAAAAGTTTTGTTTTCTGAGAAACTTTTCCCTAAAAAAAGTCTAAGATAGTATTTTCTAAGAAATATTTTTATACGAGAGTCTAAGAAATGTTTTCCCCAAAAAAATGTTTTAGTTTCTGAGTAATTTTTCCATAGAAAAAGTCTCAGAGTCTGAGTCTCCGATAAAAAATCGGAATATAAGACCTTTTTTAGATTCTGTGATCTGAAATTTTTTTCTAGTGTTCTAGGATTTTTTTCCTATAGAAATGGTCTAAGCTTTTCCTTTTAAAAAGTCTTAGATTCTGAGACATATTTCTAATAAAAATAATCTCAGATTCTGATACATTTTTATTAAGGAAAATAATCTCAGATTCTGAGAAATTTAAAAAATTAA
This sequence comes from Pegoplata infirma, assembly GCA_963921195.1. NCBI lineage: Eukaryota > Metazoa > Arthropoda > Insecta > Diptera > Anthomyiidae > Pegoplata > Pegoplata infirma. The sequence continues at coordinate 126,857,738 of OY992539.1, read as the reverse complement.
AAAAAAAATTAAGATTTAAAAACATTTTTTCTAATGAAAAATTTTGAGGTTCTTGAAAATTCTATAAAAAAATCTCACACATTATTTCATTGCCTCTTTCGTTTTACCCAGAAGAATTGTCAAATTTTAAATATAGAAAATTATCAGAGTTTTCCCATAAAAAAATATCAGATTTTTCCTATAGAAAAATATAAGATTTTTCATATAAAAATTGTCAAAATTTTAAGATTTTTACCATAAAAAAATAGTAAGAAAACTTTTTGCTATAGAAAAATTTCCAAATTTTCATTTAGAAAAATTAAAAAAATTTTCGTCTAGAAAAATTCCCAAATATTTCGTCTACAAAAATTCATGTATTTTTTATAAAAAAAAAGTTTTATCACATGAAAAAATTTTAACATTCAGAAACATTTTAGAATTCTTAGACATTTTTTATTTTATTTTTTTTTTTATTTTATTAAGAATTACCACATAATTACAAATTATATACTAATTTTACCTAACCGAGAACTGGTAACAATGACCTTCGTCTCGTTGTAGCGAAACAGACCAAGGCCTCTGGTGGGAATCGAACCCACGACCCCCAGACTCATAGGCTAGCACGCTACCAACTAACCTACTGGGGCGCCTTTAGACATTTTTTATAGAAGAATTTCTATAGAAAAAAATTTCTTCTATAGAAAAATTTCAAGATTTTTCCTATAGAAAACTTTTAAGGATTTTCCGATAAAAAAATACAGAAATTATTCCTATCGAAAAATTCAAAATTTTTTCCCTAAAAAAATTTTCAAATTTTTTCATATAGACAAATTTTAACGTTACAAGACATTTTTCCTCTAGAAAAATTTTAAGATTCTTTTACATTTTTACGATTTGAGGGTTCGTTGTCTCCTAATGAAAACATAAGGTCCTTCTGGAAAATTTTTATAACCCCATAATTTACAGGAATATCGTCCAGGGGAAACACAAGTATAATAGTTAAATTCGACTTGGCCGAATCTATAAATACCCTCCACAATGCCCTTTTTAAAGGATAGTAAATTTTTTAATGTAAAAAAATTAACAATTTTGATTAGAAATATTTTATTTTGAGTAAAAAACTTTTTTTTGTCATTTTTGTAAAAAAAAATAATTTACTAATTTTTTTTTTGAGTGTAAAATTTTTTTCGAGTGTAAATTTTTTTTTTAGTGTAAAAATATTTCTGAGGGACAAAACTACTCTGTAAAGTAATTTTGTGGCTAATAATTGTTACTAAAGCTTGTTTTTTAAAACTCGGAATTTTCAACACGTGAATTTTAGGTGAAACCAATCTGAAATTCAGTCTTTTGTTCATAACTTTTGAACCACTGGACCGATTTCGCTGGATTGCAATACCAACCTGACCAGGTAAATGCCCAACATATATGCCAAACTCCAGGAGCCTCCGTAAAGTCTTTCAAAAGTTAGCGTGTTTTCAACAGACAGACAGACGGACGGACGGACATCGATAGATCGTCTTAAAATCGATCGAGGATCATGAATATATATACTTTATGGGGTCTTAGACCAATATTTCGAGGTGTTACAAACGGAATGACAAACTTATATATACCCTCTATAACTAGGGTGGAGAGTATAAAAAATATTATTAGGTAGGTCTTCAAAAAACCTTTCGATCTGTATAACATGTTTATATAGTTTCTTCTGAAGAAATGTGAAAAATCCTCAAAAAAAGATAAAAAATCCCGTTGTTTCCTTATTCTTTGACCCGCTGAACGTGAGATTGGGCAGATACGAAATAGCGGTAAATCTTATTTTGCTCCCCCTTTCCATATGAAAGTTTTAGGACAATCAGTGGGTGTTCTCTGAAAGACTTCCCTTGTAAGTTTTAGGAAAATCGGAGTATAAAGTCTTGGCGGACTTCCCTTATATGACATTTTTCCTACAGAAAAATTCCAAACGCCTTTGATGTCTGCTAAACTGAAAAAAAAAAACACTTTCCTTTGTTTTTGGTTTATCTTTAGTTGAGTTTACTGTATTTAAGTAATAAAGGACGTTCATAATCTATTAAATTTGGCTAAAGATTAGATTAATTCTAAACAAAAATAAACAACTAAATAATTTAAGTCAGTTTTATTAATGAATGTATAACAAATATAATAGAGTGGGGTAATAAGAAAACAAAATACAAATTCGGATTCGGTTTCAGTCAAATAGTGAAAATTTGGGCGAATATTTGGCTTCTGCCGAAATAGGTATATTCGGTCGGGCACTAAAAACACCAATTAAAATTCAGAAAAAAAAGTATTTGGAATTCCGAAATTGGCAATTGAAATTCAGAAAGTCCCATTTAAAATCATAAATATGCAAAGAACGTTAAAACTGTCAAATTAAAATGGATAAAAGCCCATTTGATATTCAGAAATCTCTATTAAAATTCAGAAAAACCAAAAAAATTTTCAGAATACCCAAAAACCCAGTTGAAATTATTTAAATCTTACTTGATATATAAACACTTGGTATAAAAAAAAATAAAAAAACGTTTTTATCACCTTAGAAGCTATTAAACGATATATCGACAATTTTGCTTCAATTTTACCGAAATTGAAAACAAAATTAATTTTATTGCAAATTTCAAGAAACAAAAATTTTAAAAATAATTTCTTTAATTGCAGTTTGCAAGATATGTTGAAAATTGTAAAAGTTACATGCATTTGATTAAAAATGCAATAATGGAAAAAAGTTTCCCCTTGAATTAAAATTATTTTTTTTTTTAAATATGATTTATTGTTTTTATTTCTTTAAAAATTGTATTAATTTCTTAAAAGGTCTTGCACTTTAGTGTTAATATAATGTTTTAATTCTTGATATGAAAAAGAATTTTCAAAACTCTTTTGTCATATCAATAAATAGTGTTTGTTAAATTTCTTTGTTGAAAAAAAATTTCATTTGTCAGATCAACAAATTGTGTTTGTTGAATTTCTTTGTTTTGAAAAAAAAAAATAATTTTTTTTACTTTTGTTAGATCAACAAAACGTGTTTGTTGAATTTCTTTGTTGTGAAAATTATTTACAGATCGCAGCCGACAAGGATTGAACCCATCATCTGTAATACTTTGCTATTAACTGCTTGTAACGTACAATCACTCTAGACCGATACGCCAAGTAGGCTGTTAACCCTTTGACGACCATACATTTTCTGCCGAAGCGATTTTGAGTTTCTGTTCATGGTAGTGATCTTTCCTGATAATAGTTATGAAACAAAAAATTGGACCCCTAACCCCTCTCCTTCCCCCTTATTTTTCTTGGTGAAAAAATTTGCCCTTTGACGATTCCGGAGTTCTGGCCAAAGCTATTTTCAACATGCTGGGATTTTTAAGATCTTCAACTCAATTATAGTTACCCTAGAAGAATTTGGACCTCTAAACCCCCTTCTTGGTCCCGATTTCGCTCTACAAATAAAGATCCTTTTGTACTTAAAATATAGAAAACTATTTTACAAGCTTTGAGGGCTTACACTGAATAAGGGAATCAAATTAGAGACTTACTGTAAACAAGGCTTTTGTTGCCCAAATAATAATCTACAATTCATCTTTTATGACATTTACCCTATCGTTCACTTGAACAAAAGTAATCGCCAAAAACGCTTTGGCAAGTATACTTGCCTGTGGTCGTTAAAGGGTTAAGCAAGTATCAACTAAATCTGATTTTTTCAATTCGAGTGTGGTTGTTAAAAAAAATTTCAGTTAAATAATTTTTGGCAAAACATTTTTGCTAACTTTACCAAAAAAATTGTGGGTTCAAAATCAGCAAATTTTCAAGCTTTTTTTGCTAACATTACAGTTTTTTTTTTTGAGTGTAGGAAGTTGAATTTCAGGCGTCATATTGAGGAACGGGTGAGAAAAGCAACGATTGCTTTATATTCCTGTAAAAGGGCCATTGGAAAACGATGGGGAATCATTGTCTGGTGGCCTGCTTTAGATACAAAAGCGAACTGTGTCTTTATCACGAAGGTACAGAGAATGGTGTCGATGTGCATCACTGGTGCTCTTCGTACACCTACGGCGGTATTAGAAATCCTCCTTTACTTGATACCATTGGACATATTGGGTAGGAAGTATGCGGCTGCGTCGGCAATTCGACTTAATAGCACGCTGCAATGGAGGAGCAGCGATTGTGGCCATAGCGCGATCTTGAAAAAGATAACAATACCATTAAATGTGGAATGTGCTCCTTCTTTGAGCCTCTTTGAGCGCCACTTTACCACTATGATACCATCCAGGGAGTCTTGGATGGGGGACATTCCGGGTAGTGGAGCCACCATAAATTTTTAAACAGAAGGATCAAGGCTGAACGAACAAGTGGGCTTTGGAGTCTATTCGGAAAAGCTTGTATTGAGCCTGGCTCGAAGATTGCCTGGTCATTGCAGTGTTTACCAGGCAGAGATGCTGGCAATAAAGGAAGTGGCTGACTGGTTGAGCTGCAATGTCTTGTCTACAACCGCAGTCAACATCTATACTGACAGTCAAGCCGCGGTCAAGTCCCTGGATTCAATGTTTCTGAAAACAAGATCTGCCCTTAACTGCTGCACATCTTTAAATGAGATGGCCAAGCAGTTTAATATACGAGTCATATGGGTCCCAGGGCACAGAGACATTCCAGGGAATTGCAAACCCGATGAGCTTGCAAGACTAGGAACTACCGTACAGGTTCCAACAGAATTGGAATGTGTTGGTATGCCTCTAGAAACTTGCAAGCAAAACCTACGGCTTTGTTCTACGACGGAGACTAATCAAAGATGGGCAAATGGATGGACGTGTGAGACAACACGACTGATTTGGCCTTCTCTTAATCAGGGGCGCACAAATGAGCTGATATCGCTTCCAAGAGGAGAGATTTCGACGGTGGTTTCTATAATTACCGGACACTGTCTTATAGGGAAGCACGCAGAGCGGTTAAATGTGCCGTCGAATGACTTTTGCCGAAGTTGCATGGATGAAGAGGAGTTGGAAACTACCGATGACTTTATTTGCCATTGCCCGGCACATTCTGGTCATAGACTTGCTTCACTGGGATCTAGGGAGCTGTACGATCTTTCTGATTTGTCGGATGTCGAAATTCAATATCTAAGGAGTTTCATAAGAAGCTTAAACTGGTTTAACGACAGGGACTAGTAGGGAAACCTATTACGGTCCCGTGGTATCACAATCGACCTCAGAGTCTACGTGTGTTGACGTAAAACGTCAGCAGCCACTTACAAACAACCTAACCTAACACACATACTCACAAAAATAAATCAAAATCGGAAGATTTGATTAATTTAACGTTGATATTGAATGGAATTGTTCTGATGATTAAAAACGAATAAGTTGAATATTTACCTTATCAAAAAAATACATTTCGCATATATTTAATGAGAATTTTGAAAACAGAACCACAAAAATTTAAATAAGCAAGTTTAGAAACAATAAAATTTGATCATAAAAAAAAATCTTGATCACGCAATGTCTACTCAGCACACAGAAAAATAAATTTCCAACTGAATTTTTCGGTTGCATTAACCCAAAACTCGGTTGATGCTACTATATTCGGATCTGACAACCAAATTTTGTGGTTGTTTCAATTAAAAGCCAGTTATATCAACCTTATTCAGTTGTGACTACCGATATTCAATTGTTACAACCTATTTATAAGTGTTTCCACCGAAGTTTTGTTGCATCAACTGAATTTCGGTTGGAAACTGGCAAATTTGTTTTCGTTATTGTAATGAAATTTCAATATCACGCGGAACTTCAAATCTTTGTTGAAAAAATGCAGGGTTGGCGAGAGTTAAAAATTAATTTAAAGTTTCAAACCCCCCCTTTGAAATTCTTTGAATATATCGCTCTTTCCAGCCCACTCTATCGCACTCGTATATATGCAGATTTCAACAATAACATTTTTTTTCTGCAAACTACTTGTGGTATAAACAATATGCAAAAGTAAAATGTATTCAGTTCATTCATCACTGGACATCTATTTAGTAACGTTAGAATAATTGTATAGCATGTATTTGGTAATACTTGCTATAGTTTTATCGATCTTAGGTTTTATAAGTCATGCCTCGAAAAAACGTATGCGTGATGCTATCAGCAATATACCTGGACCATTTTGTGTGCCCTTATTAGGAGCTGTACATCTCATATTTAAAGTGGATCCTAAAAGTAAGTCGAGACTTGTGAAAAGTAATCAGTTAATGACTTTCTCTCTTTTAAGATGTCTTTAAGACTGCCACTAAATTTGGTTTACAATATGGACCTGTTTTAAAAACATGGGGTCTTAATCGTTTAGTGGTTATGAGTGCTGATGCCGAATTAAATGAACAACTTTTAGCCAGTAATACCCACATATCAAAACAACGTAATTATGCCATTCTCCATCAATGGTTGGGTGTAGGTCTGCTTATGAGTGATGGCAAGAAGTGGCATTCACGTCGTAAGATTATTACACCAACTTTTCATTTTAAAATTTTGGAACAATTTGTTGAAATATTCGATCAGCAGGCTTCGGTATTATTAGATTGTTTGACTAAAAATGCTGATGGCAAGAAGACTTTCGATGTTTATCCATTTATTTGTTCGGCCGCCTTGGATATTATAGCAGGTTAGTATCTATATACATAAATGATTAGTTTGGTTATGACACAGTTCTAAAATGTTTCCTTTTTTTCTAGAAACATCTATGGGTACTAAAGTTAATGCCCAAACGGATTCAACAATGAAATATACTTCAGCTGTTAATGAGTAAGTATTATCTGATAATAGTTCACAGATATCCAGCCAACATTTTGGGATTAACCTTTTAATGCAAAAAATGTTGATTGATTTGAAATTTTTACTGTCTGTTGGGAGACCAAAACAAACTTTAAGATAAAAGTTTGTTAGGTAAAAATGCTTTATGAAGGACACCAGTTAAAAAAAAAACATATATCACCTTTTAAAAAAAGGAGAAAAGTGCCAAAACTTAAATAATCCGGCGGTCGGCTAAGCAAAGTGGCTTTAGGCCGCGCCTAGTCATTACAAACTTCATAAGTTTAGTCAAAGCGCCAACAATGTTTAAATTTTTTTTTTTTACCTTTTTTTTTGAAGGGGGTGGACATATTTTTTCATGTTTTGCAAATTTTGTTATAGAAGGGCAAAAAGTTTTTTCGAAGTGTCTATTTTTAACATATTTTTTAGTAACCGCTTAAGAATTACCAAAGATTGTAAAAATATTATAAATATTATTTGCAACTCAGCAGAAATTTTGTTTTAGAAAATTAAAGGGCTTATTGTAAAAACTCGATAAGCAATATTTCATTTTATGGTGCCTTAAAACTTTTAAAAATTATGTAGAAAAAAACTATTCCAGAACTTTTATTATCGGGATACTTATACGAAAGGTTTAAGTAAGACTTCTGCCAAAAATCTGTCAATGGAACATCCGTAGAACGCGAAAAACACCATGCAATAAAATGTATTATATGTTTGGTAAATGTATCATTGAACTGTGGTATAGCTCACCCAAACCAAAAAACACCAGAATTTTATATACAAGGCGGACCAAAAGTCACCAAGGGATTGAAAGATCTAATAACTTTTTCGTTTTTATTTTTTTTTAATTATATAAATAATACCTGGGGAATAAATAATGGAGAGTTTCACAACTAAACAAAGATCCAAAATATTAGAATTTAATTTTTTAAATATTTGGAAATCGAATAATTGCCAGAAATTCCGAGACAAGGCCTACCTTTTGGCGAAAATTTAAAAGTTACAACCACAAATTTTGAAAAAATGTAATGTAAAATGCTCTAAAACGGGCCCATTATTGCGAAGCTGAAAACGGCGGTCATTTACAAATAGTGTAAAAAATTTTCATTTTTTATATTTAGTAACACTGTGCTCGAATTTGACACTTTTTTTTTAAAAAAGTGTCAAATACCCTACTGGTAAAGTTAATTCGAGTACGCTGAATTCAACGGTGCTAGCCGTTTTTCGAAGTTAGCGCTCATATTCGCGATTTTCGCGATTTAAAATTTTGATGCAGTACAATAAAAACGATATTTTTAAGCTTTTGCGATAATTTTTAAATTTAAAACCATTCAAGTCTATTAAACTAATATAACAAACCATAATACCGTAAAAAATTTGTTCGCGAAAAATCTTTATTTTCGTGAAAAAATTGGTTCGACACAAATATTTTTAGTTTTATTTGAATTTACGACCGCCTTCTGGTAAAGCTAGTTCGTGTACCCTAAATCATTCCACACTGGGCAATTTGAGCCAATTTTTAGGCCAAAAATAATTACAGCCAAAGTTTTGGACCGATATGGCTGAAATTTTAAATTTAAGAGTTTTTTGTGAACACGCACAGCTGGATTTTATGAATTTGAAAATCATGAAAATTTTTAGGGTTGCCAACATACGAAAAAAAGTGAAAGACTGAATATCTCGAAAACGAATAGGCTAATTTTTTTGAAACTCGGCACGAAGAAAATACGCAAGAAGGCTACCAAAATGGCACATAAACATTTTGTTTGATTTTGCTCGAAAAAGCTGTTATTTTTTGAGCGGGCCTTGTACCACCTTAACGACAAATTTTCACAAAAAGTTCGTACTATTTCCTTCAACGAAGCCAAATTTTAGTTTAAAACATTATTTTAATCAATTTTACTGATAATAAAATTATAAACAGCAACAGGGTTTTTTCTCTTAGTGTTTTTCCCAATCCAAACGTTAGAAAATTCAACATATTGCAAGCTGAGGCTGTCTGAAAGAAAATTATATATCTCAAAAAGTGCAAAAAACCGCAACGTAAAATAAAAAAAATTAATTTAGAATTATTTTCTTAACACTTTTCATTAATCAAAAACACGGCACACCACGGCTAACATTATTAAAAGCTTATGCGAAGTTTATATTTATTGAAAAAGTCATTTATTTGAAGTTAGGTTACAATGACACGTTTTGTTAACAATAGCAATAACGTTCACCAAAATATTTTGTAATTTTTTTGTTACTTAATATCCCCTTTCTTCTCCATATTATACACGATATCCTTCTTTATGTTTAATAGAGGCGCCCCAGTAGGCTAGTTGGTAGCTGCCCGTCAATCAGCCATAAAGCCAAATCAGTCATATTTGTTTTTTTGAAAAACCAAATATGCAGTTATTTGCTTTAATATTTTCTTAATCGAACATAGTTAACACAAACATTATTATTTTTAGTTCGAAAAATGATTTTTGGCCAAGATTTCGGTTCAAATTACCTACTGTGCATTCCATTGCAATATCAGTTTTTTCAAAGTTAGCGTATGTATTAGCGATATTCGCGATTAATTTTTTTTTTTTATTTTTATTTAAAAAAAAAAAAACAGTTTTTTTATATTATTTAGACAACTAGCTGGCCCGGTCCGCGTTGCTGGCCCAAATATAAGATCAGTGTTATATTTCGTCTCGCTTCAAATATATAGCCCTGCAAAAAATGTAATGAATTTCTTGGCTTACAAAAATTTGTGGGCGTGGTTTTAGAGACCATATTAGGAGGTTAATAATTTTCAAATTATATTTTTAAACTAAAAAAATATTACCATGTCTTTCACTTTGCGAACTGTACAAATTTAAAACGTTTGGTATCATTAAGAACAACACACAATAAATTACGCTTATCCTTTGTTCGTATTGTGAGCTAATGTCTTGAGTTTAAACAATCCTTTATAGTTTTCTCGAATTTTAATTTTTCCGGCACACTTTTCTCATTTATATTTCCTTAAAAACCTAATTTGAACTATAATTAATATAAAAAAATCGGTCCGGTCATTAGTAGTAGACATATTTTGACAAAAGTTGGCGTTAAAATCTGTGTGGTAAGTTAAACTTGTACATATGTTAACAATACCCAAGGATTTAAAATCATTTGTACCAAGTTTAAACGGAATATATTAAGAAATATTTTTTTAATATATCAAATCGGCGTAAAAATAAGTTTTAGATACATCGAAAAAAAGTGCGAGGACAATTTTTCTTTTCGAACAATTATATGGACTACTACGAACATTTAAAACAAATAAATTAGCCAAATCGGTCCAGGCGTTCTCAAGTGTTGTAAATTTTAAGGGTATTGAAAAAAGTGGGCTGGACAATAATTATTTCCGTAAAATTCTTACTTGGACTATAATGATCATTACGGAAAAAATTTCCCAAAACAGGCCAGTCGATCTACTAAGTATTTTAGATGTATTGAAAGAAGTGGGAGTCGACAATTTTTCTTTCCGAAAAAACCTAAGTTGTACTATCACGAACGTCAACAAATACTACTAATAGGCAAATCGGCCCTGCCGTTCTACAATTTGAGATGTATAGAAATAAAAGTTTGCATGAAAAATGTTTATTTCCGTTCAAATCTAAGTTGGACTATGACGAACATTAAAAAAAAAGTTTAGTCAAATCGAAGTTTAAAAAAGGAGGCGTAAAAGTGGGCGTGATTAGTTTGTTGCCCGAAAAAAATTTAAGACGAACATTAAAAAAAAGTAAGACGAACATTTGAAAAAAACATTATCCAAATCGGTCAGTTCTCAAGTGATGCGATTACCAACAAACTACATTTGGTTTTTATTAATATTTTATTGTTCGATATTTTATTTCTGTATAGTATCGAAAAAAGAGTGGGTTTACAACTTTTCTTACCGTAAAAACCTTATTTGAATTTAACAAACTCGGTCCATACATTCAAAAGTGGGCGTAGAAATCGAAAATTGATCTTTCAGAAAAATCTTAGTTTGACTATGACGAACACTAAAAACATAATTAGACAAATTGATCCAGACATTCCATGATTTAAAATATATATATCGGGAAAAGTGAGCGTAAAAGTAGGCGTGAAAAATTTGTCTTTCCTTAAAAATATTCTGCGGACTATAACCAAATCGGTCTAGCCGTTATAGTTCTTTCGATACAACGAAAAAAGTGAGCGTGGGAAATTTTACTATCCGTAAAAATCTTAATTGAATTATGACGAAAATTTTCAACAAAAATTAGCCAAATTGGGCGTGGTAAATTTCTTTTTTCGTTAAAACCGAAGTTGGAATATGATGAAAATTCATTTAAAAAAAGTCAGCCATTATCAGATTTCAGATAAATTGAAAAAGTGTGCGTAAAATTGGGCGTGGTCGATTTTTCTTTCAGTAAAAACTTAAATTGGATTACTACGAACATTTAAATACAAAAATACCCAAATCGGAGCAGCAATTTTCCGATTTTAAAAAAATCAAAAAAAGTGGGCGTTAAAGTGGGCGTGGTCAATTTTTTACTACGTAAAAACCCAAGTTGGACTATGACGAACATTTCAAAAAAAAAAAATTGTCCAAATGGGTCCAGCCGTTCTCAACTGATGCTGTTACCAACGAACGACAATTGATTTTTATTTATATAGATTGCTGAATGTTTATTATCTAGACCCTATTGAATATTAAAAAAAATTAGTCGCAGAAATTTTTTTTCGCGAATTTTTTTTTTCCAATTTTTTTTTCCAATTTTTTTTTTATTTTGATATTAATTTATGTAAATGAGTAGAATACAATACATAACAGACACAAAATTTAAAAAAAAAAAAAAATACAATGCATTTTCTAAATTTAGATTTAAAAACTATCCCAAAAGCATTAAAATTTAGTTTTTTGTAGTACCTAGGCTTTACAATTTTAAGTCGTGAATATTGCGAATATGAGCGCTAACTTCGTAAAACGGCTAGCGCCATTGAATTCAGCGTACCCGCATTAGCTTTAACTGCAGGGTGCCTAACTTGTTAATTTTTACGACTAGCACAGTGTAATCCAAAAATTAAAAATAATAATGCGACTTGGTGACTTTTGGCCTACCCCGTATAAGATTAGATCTAATTGGATCCACTGAAATATAAGATATTCAATGAATGTCCGTCCGTCTGTCTGTAGATAACACGATGCAGTCCAAAATAAAACAGCTAGACTCCTGAAGTTTGGCACAAATATGTCTCATGTTCATAGACAGGTTAAGTTCGTGAATGGTCAAAATTGGGCCAGTTCCCCCTTGAACAGAAGAACAGAAACAACCCCTAAAAAAATACACTTTTTATACCCTCCAACTACGGTATGTCATTCCGTGTGTAACGCATCAAAATACCGGTCGGGGTCCCCATTAAGTATATGAGGCATTACACACCAAATGTCCAGCGAAAAAAAACATGTGTACCGTAAACTTCTGAATAGGTGGTATGGATAGCCCTATATGGAACTTAGAAAATTGCGTTTTTGGTTTTTCAATTTTTCAAAATCTGGGCTTAGGAGGCGTGGTCAAATATTGGAAAAATGGTCAAATTTGTGGCGAGTTGCCTTGATTAAATATTTATCACATTAAAACGGAATGCACCACAATCTCAAAAATTGACAGTCTTAAATAGTTTTGTATGGGCTATCGATTAAATTTTTTTTTTTTGGAAAATTTTCAGAACCCGTTCTGAAATTTTCCATTTTTTAAAAAAGTCAATTTATCAAAAATCCGGCCACTTTTTTTTTTCTTTTTCATTTATTTTTTTAAAAGTTTAGATGTTTGTCCATCCACACAAAAAAAATCAGAAACACGTTCATCTTTTTTTTCGAGAAAATCGCATTTGAACTTTAAATTTCATAACAATTTAGTAATTTGCTTGTATTTTTTTGTGGCAACAGAGCGTATGACGAATATTTATGCAATTAATATTACTCATTCGCAACTTTAAAACAAAGAAATACAAGCAAATAACAAAATTGTTATGAAATTTAAAGTTCAAATGCGATTTTCTTGAAAAAAAAGATGAATGTGTTTCTGATTTTTTTGTGTGGATGGACAAACATCTACACTTTTAAAAAAAATAAATAAAAAAGAAAAAAAAAAAGTGGCCGGATTTTTGATAAATCGACTTTTTTAAAAAATGGAAAATTTCAGAACGGGTTCTGAAAATTTAAAAAAAAAAAAATTTTAATCGATAGCCCATACAAAACTATATAAGAACGAAAATTTTTGACATTGTGGTGCATTCCGTTTTAATGTGATAAATATTTAATCAAGGCAACTCGCCACAAATTTGACCATTTTTCCAATATTTGACCACGCCTCCTAAGCCCAGTTTTTGAAAAATTGAAAAACCAAAAACGCAATTTTCTTAGTTACATATAGGGCTATCCAAACAACCTATTCAGAAATTTACGGGATACATGTTTTTCTGTAGCGAGACATTTGGTGTGGAATGCCTCATATATATTATTGATCAGTGATCGATTCTAATTGGCCAGCGCATTCGTTAGAGACATTCTAGCGATGTCCGTCCGTCCATCCGTCTGTCTGTCCGTCTGTAGTTAACACGATGCAGTCCAAAATAAACGAGCTAGACCCCCTCAAGTTAGACATAAATATGTCTTATGGGCCTAGGCAGGTTATGTTCCGAAATGGGCCAAATCGGACCAGGGGGAAAAATATACCCCTTGAAGAACTAAACCAACCTCTTAAAAACGACAATTTTTTTTTACGTTTTTTTTTATTTTTGTGAATCAAATAAAATATTTTTATGTTCGCAGAAGTTTACCCAGGGGAATAAAAAATGTAGCTTTTTTTGGACCGCCCCTCTTTTAAGGGCGTGGATAAAAAATAATTTTAATAATAATAAAACTATAATACTTTAGTGCACAAAGCAGACAACAATGAACTTGTAAACATATGCCGCGAGGGCCAAGGAGTCCCCCAGCTCACCGACCCCTCCCCCATCTTGTCCCCCAAAAAAAAACGTCCCTGACCATTTTTTTTTTATTTTTTTTTTACATTTTGGAGGGTATAAATTATATTTCCTTTCGTCCCAAAAAAGCAAAAAAAAAAAAATTTAAAATTTGGCTAAAATTTAAATTTTGTTTTAAGTACTATTTTAAACCACTTAAAAAAAAAACTTGAAAAAAATGTCAAAAAATTTTTTTTTTCTAGTTTTTGCAACAAAAATTGAATAAGTGAATCAAATTTCATAATGCAAATATTTTTCCCGTAATGTACTCCACATTCTTTAAATTTTGACACAAATTGCGACCAAAACAAAAAAAATTTTTTACTAAATACACTACGGTTGCAACCTGTTGTAGGGAGGCAAAGACAAACGCCATTTTTATACCCTCCAACTACAGTATGGGGGTATACTCACTTTGTCATTCCGTGTGTAACGCATCAAAATATCGGTCTAGGACCCCATAAAGTATATATATTTATGATCAGTGATCGATTCTAAGACATTCTAGCGATGTCCGTACGTCCGTCCGTCCGTCTGTCCGTCTGTCTGTCTGTCTGTCTGTCTGTTGAAAACACGCTAACTTTTGAAAGACTTTACGGAGGCTCCTGAAGTTTCACATATATGTTGGGCATTTACCTGGTCAGGTTGGTATTGCAATCCAGCGAAATCGGTCCAGTGGTTCAAAAGTTATGAGCAAAAGACTGAATTTCGGCAAGGGTTTTTCGTGAATTTATGAGATAAAAAGCACTATAACTTTCGAAAATCAATTCTGAGGATGCTGAAGCTTGGCATATATATTTTTCGTTCCTCCAGCCTAGTTTGTGTTGAATTTCACCCAAATCGGTCCAGTGCACTATAGGGAATTTATAAGGAATTGTTGGCCAAAAGTCCATTTTTGATGTGTTCAAAAAAACTTTTTTCGGATGCCATTATACAGTAAACTATATAAAAGTAAGCTAGCACACATATTTTTGTACACCAAACTCTTTTACCGCTAGTACGGAGGCGTCAAAAACAAAATTTAATTTTTTATTATTTTTTTTTTAATTTTGGAGAACATAACTTATTACAAAATTAACGTACTTAAAATCCTGTATTAAAATCTTTTGAAATTAATTTCAATTACCAATAGAGCAGATTAATATATTTTGTACAAAGTACAGGTTTAAAATGTTGATTTATATATTTTTTTAATTTTTCTATTTAATTAATTTTTTTCTTTTTTAAACCAAATATATTTGTGGACTGCTACTTTTTTTGCATATAATTGCATACTCCCATATCTCTATGAGGTATTGGGAAACTCTTTGTGAGTAAGATGTATTCATCCGCTAAGCCATGCGGCTCCATGGGGAAAAGATATTTAGTGATGTCCGTCCGACCGTCTGTCGGTCTGACTGTCTGGGGAATGCACGATGCTGTCCAAACCAAAAGAGCTAGCCACCTGATGTTTGGCACGAATATGTCTTATAGTCTTACGATGTTCAAGGTCGTAAATGGGCAAAATTGGAACATGTGAAAAAAAGCTCCCCCTTAAATAACTTAGTCTAGCTACGCAAAATCCCATATTTTACATTTTTTTTGTACATTTGCTTAAAAATTAAAAAAAAATACGCCACAAGAAGTTCAAAGCCCTGCACTTGGACCAAAGGCACTAGGAAAATTATTTTTTTGCCCGCCCCCTTTTGTGGGCGTGGATGTAAAAATTATTGACAAAATTATAGTACAAAATTGCATTAAAAACACGATTTATTAGGCCATATCATGCCAATTTTTTAAACAGAGCCTTAAAACTTACCGCCAAATAAACTTGCCAAATTTTAAGGCAATATCCCAACTTTTGGAGTTTTGGCCAGAAAATACCAGAAAATTCCCTATAGTGCAGTGGTTCAAAAGTTATTAGCAAAACCGTGAATATCAGATTAGCTTCACCTTAAATTCACGTGGTGAAAACCCGTTAAACCTGTTTTAAAACCATTGCACAGAGGTAAAAACCGGCCAAAACTAAAAAAAAATTTTTTTTTCTTTTTTTCCAAATTGTTGCCAAATGAGAGCTAACACTTCAAAACATGCAATTACAAAGTTTTGTGCCAAACCCTTGACTAGTTTAGGTTTTATAACGAAGCAAAGTTGAGTAATTGTATTTATTATTTTTATACCCTCCAACTACAGTATGAGGGTATACTCACTTTGTCATTCCGTGTGTAACGCATCAAAATATCGGTCTAGGACCCAATAAAGTATATATATTTATGATCAGTGATCGATTCTAAGACATTCTAGCGATGTCCGTCCGTCCGTCCGTCCGTCCGTCTGTCCGTCCGTCTGTCCGTCTGTAGTTAACACGATGCAGTCCAAAATAAAAGAGCTAGACTCCCGCCATTTGGCACGAATATGTCTTATGTTCCTAGGCAGGTTAAGTTCGTAAAGGAGCAAAATCGGACCAGGGGGAAAAAAGTTCCCCCTTGAAGAACTAAACCAACCTCTGAAAATACCATATTTTTACATGATTTTCTTTGTTTTTGTTTAACAAATACAACATTTTTATGCTACAAGAAGTTCAAAGTCCTGCATTTGGACCCACAGAATTAGAAAATGTCGTTTTTTCGGTCCGCCCCCCTTTTATGGGCGTGGAATAATTTTTTTTTAAATAATGATAAACTTGTATTTCTTTAGAGCAAAAAGTATAAGAATGAATTCTTAAACACATATTCGAGAAGAAATGCCTCCCCCAATTACCACTACCGACCCCCCCCCCAAAACAAAAAATAAAACGCCCCTGCAATTTTTTTTTTATTTATTTGCATGTTGGAGGGTATAACAGATTCGGCACGGCCGAATTTAACACTCTCACTTGTTTAAATTTAAAAGTTGTGATTTGCAACTATGAAATCCAAGTAGGCTGTAAACTTAAAAAAAAAAAATTTGTCCTGAAATTGATAAATTTTGAAAACTTAGCATTATTTTTACATGCCATATGCATTTCGGTAATTTCAAGTGCGTGGATCAATTTAAACAGTGGTGGTGAAAATAATTCTAAAAAAATTAAAAATTTATAAAAAATACAAACTTTGGAAAGCCCAAAAAAATACTTTTTGCTCAAAATTGCTCTTAAGTCGCTATACCACAAATTAGTATAAGGGTTCCCAAGTAAGTACTAATTAACATCAGTACCAAGTTTAACCAAGTCTTTCAGTTAGAGCCTTTTAAAGTTGGGTCATTTATATAAAATAAAGAGCTTTTTGAGCTGTGGAAAACACATAAAAAAAGAAGATGGATGAAATACGGACGATTAAGACAAAACATCTTAAAACAAATTCAAAAAAATTTTTTTCGCGAACAAAAAAAAATTTTTCGCGGAAAAAAAAAATTCCGCGGAAATTTTTTTTTTTCGCGAAATTGCTTTATTATTATATTCTTAACCTACCTACAACATTTTATAAGTTTACATAAAAAATTAAAGAAGTTATAGGGTTTTGGCCGGAATTTACCACTGTGCATTGGTGGTAAGTCACAAAAATATTTTAAAACGTATTTTTGTCATTCAAAAATATTTTTATACCAAAACAAAAAAAAAATACACTCGAAAAAAATTTTACACTCAAAAAAGATTTTACACTCAAAAAAAAAAATTAGTAAATTTTTTTTTGAAAGTAAAATCGAAAAAATTTTACACTCAAAAAAAATTTTACACTCAAAAAAAAAAAATTAGTAAATTTATTTTTGAATGTAAAATTCGAAAAATTTTACACTCAAAAAAAATTTTACACTCAAAAAAAAAAATTGTATTTTTTTTTTCAAAAATTACTAAAAAATTTTTTTTTACACAAAATAAAATATTTCTAATCATAACTGTTATTTTTCCACGTTAGAAAATTTACTATCACTTAAAATGGGCATTGTGGAGGGTATTCATAGATTCGGCCAAGTCGAATTTAACTTTTCTACTTGTTTTTGATTATTTTTCCCATTATCAGCTCTCGAAAGAACATCGTTTTTTGTTGGTATTACCTTAAATTTTATTTTTCGGGACAACAATAAAATACATGACAACACTAATACGTAAGCTTATAAAAATTATAATTAATATTAAACACCGACTAAAAAATTATTGTTGTTTAATTTCATTGTCTACACAGAAAAAAATATTAAAGAAAATTTTAATAAACACGTTTATTAAAAATTAAAATATTTTCAATAGAATTTTTCATAAAAACCAAGACGTATGCGGTTTAAAGCTGGATGAAGAACAATTAAGAAAAAGTAAAAAAATAAAAATAACTAAATAAATAAAATAAAAAATAATGAAAATAATTAAAAAAATGATTTCTTTATGTCTATAAAAAATCAATAAACAATAAAAATCAATTAACTTTTTTATTTAATTTTGTAATTTCTTCATTGAAATTATATTCAGCAAAAGACTTACAAATGCGTTTACTAAATTCGTGAAAATCTTCACCGCGGTTTTAGGGTAACTAAAATTTTTTTTGTGTGTACTATAGAACTGATAGGTCGATTATGGATGGCAACCAAACTTCAGTTGCGTTGGCAACTGGCAACGCAACTGAAATTAAAATTTGTATTTTGTAAAGCAACTGTTGCCAGTTGCCGTAAAGTTATCGCTAATATTATTTTGACACTTCAGCAACTGCAAATATTTACTTTTTAATGTAAACAAACAATTTCTTTAAATAATTTTGAGAAATTAAAGTGTATTTAAGAAAAAAAAACCTTTTTATTTTAAAATGTGGAACTTTTTTATGATGCGGAAGACAAAGTACATAATGTAGCATTAATTAAAAGCAGTGTTGGCTACCGTTACCCTTTCAATACCGTTACCGATTAAAAACCCTTTAATATTGACTACCGTTACCGTTACCAATACCGAAATAAAAAATTTTAAATACCGTTACCGATTAAAAACCATTACCTTTATTCGGTTTTTTACCGGTATTATATCGGTTTTGTTTCGGTTGTCTTAATATTACTTTTTTTTAGTTTTTTTGCAGATAAAAATCAAATTAAAATATTTTTAATGTTGGTAAAATAAATAAATTTTTGTTCATTGTAAACCGGATTGTCATTTGGGCAAAACCAATGAAAAATTATGTGGAAATCGGTCCAACCAATGATCACATTCGCTATTTACCTAAAAATTTCTGAAGAGAAAAGTGAGTGCCACGACAAACCTGATTCGCTCAAGTTTTGCTGGCGTTGTCATCCACGCAGGTAAGCGTGGAGAGTCGTACTGTCTGAAGAAAAACTCTGTCGGAAAATCTGTAAAACAACTTTCAGTTTGAATTAGAAAGCTTTTATCAGATTTTTCTCTGTCATTAAGTTTTAAAAAATAACAGACATTTTTCTGTGTTTGCTTATTTAAAAAATATTTATGTTAAAATTTTAGCAAATTATATTGTAATTTTACCAAAAAATTTGTTGGCATTTTTTTTAATTTTTGTTTAATTTAAATGATTAAAACTAAAAATTAATCAAATGTGAAAGAATCAGCTGATTATTTTAATAATTTTACAGTAATTGTCTTGTTTGTAAGAACATTTTCTTAAAAAAAAAAAAAAAATGAAAAAAATTTGAAAAGTTTATTGAAATGAAAAACTTCGCTTTTTTTATAACAGTTTTTAACAAAAATAAGTATTTTTACTTTAATAAAATATAATTTCGATGTTCAGGCTGTTTATTTGAAATCAGAAGATTTTTCAACTTAAAGCCGCAGATTTATCTGTGGTCTTGACACATTTAAATGGCTCAAAGTTCAGATATTACTGCTGATTGGGCAGAGAAATCTTATAAACACGTAAAAAATCAATGATTTATTTGTTGAATTACAATATTGCGTGAATACTTTAATTTAATTCTGTGTTAATTAATTAAATTATTAAGTACTTCTATATAATTATATGTTGAAATGCACAACATTTTTCAGTTTTTACGTGTTTTTAAAAAATTTGTGACTTGTTACATGTTGGGTAAATTTTATTCATAATACCGGTACGTACCGGTATCGTTGTTTCTGTAACGGTTAACCGTTATCTAAATAATCAAAAATACCGTTACCTTTACCGTTACCGATATAAAAAATATGTAATACCAATACCGTTACCGATACCGCTATTCGTTTCGGTTGCCAACCCTGATTAAAAGACATTTAAGAGACATCGATGGAGATTAGTGAACTTGCCTTAAATAAAAAAAAATATATATAGTATTGACCTTTGACATCTAAGAACTTAAATGTGGAGTTCAAACTTGTGGGGGCATGCCCCCTTTAGAAGGGGCGGGGCTTTAAATTTAAATTGATTTTTCTTGAATATTTCAAAAACTACTTATCCTATCAAGCTGAGTATGGTGTCACTAGAGAGGTTGATAAAATACTTTTCAAACGGTGTGCAACATTGCCTAGTTTCATTAACCCCCTAAGCGCCAAAAACTGACTTTTTTTACAAAACCGTTAATATCTCAAAATCGCACGTATATAAACAATATTTTTGTCCACATGGAAAGGTAGCCTAGATCTCAAGCTTTCGTTTGCGCTATGAACTTGCGCTGTAACCCATAAACTTACCGAGATATTAAGAGTCAAAGTTGTAACTTCATTGGTATCAGCACAAGTGGCTTCGGTAAATAAAGCTCCTCTGCGTAGCGGCCTTCGGACGGACTTAGAAATAAAAAAGTCCATAGGTTTAGCCTAAATATCTTCGCTAAATAAAGCTTTCCTGATTTTTTAACATCTTTTTTCTCACAAAATACCCGATTGTTACCGAACTAAGCTTAAAAAAGTTATTTCAATTACCTTTCTAACAGTCATTTATTTTGATACAAGTATCTACAGCAGAGATAAACGTTATAATAACAAATAACAAAAATATGTTCAAAATACATCAAAATAAATAACAAAAAAAAAAAAATCCGATTAAATTTTGAGCCTTAATAACTTCGTTGATAAAAGAGCTATAGGTTCCGAATGAAAGCTTGAGGTCTTGGCTACAATCCTGTAATGACAAAAAACTTGTTTATATATGTGCGATTTTGAAATAAAAACCATTTTGTAAAATAAGCCATGTCAAAAAATGTTTTAAGTTAATTTTTGTCGCTTAAAGGGTTAATTAAACTGGGTCATAATACAACTCGTTCGAGAGATATTTAATCGACCTTTCCAGTGACACCCATCTCTGTTTAATCTGATAAGTAGTTTTTGAAATATTTAAGAAAAACCCATTTAAATTTTAAGCCACGCCCCTTCAAAAGGGGGCGTGTCCCCACAGGTTTGATCCCCACATTCGATATCTAGCAGCTTAAAGTTCAAGGTCATATAATTTATTTTTAATTTAAAGCAAGTTCGGTATTCTTTACTTTCGACAAAATTTTTAGCGAAGCCGATAGGTGGAATGCAAGAAGTTTGTAATGTTAAAGCCCGCCTGTATCCCTTTAACAAAAATCTTTACTTTCTTTTTTGTTTTTCCACTTTTTTTTTGTTTAAAAACTATACAGCAACCAAAAATTTGTGGTTGCCAAAATAACGACTATAAGGCAACTGAAGGTAACAGCTGTCAGTTGCAAGTTGCCATACGTAATAGCTTTCTGGCAACTGGCAACGCAACTGACGTTCGGTTGCTATCGATAATAGACCTATGAATTTAAAAACTATTTACTGCACACACCCTTGTTTATAAAATACTTGTTGCTTTGAAAACAGTTCTCCGTATTCATTTTAAAGTTCATTTTTATTGTCGTTATGTTATTGATGTGTATCTTCTCTAGCATGTAACGTCGTTTATAATTCTCTATCTCTCTAATATCATATTCACATTCATTTAAATTAGTAGTATAAGTATTCGTTTTTCTCATACAACTTATCTGTCAAAATTAAAATGTGGAATAATGATTTATGAATACGAAATACGTTTACCTACCGAATTTCGAAAGACTACCTACACTTAAAATATTTTGTAAGTAAATTCAACTGAAAAAAACGTTTAAAACAATTGTTTTTCCTTTTAAAAAACGGACTACTTATATTTCATTTGAAATAACAGACTTTTTCAGTTATTTTTAAACGTTAATAAATGACTAGACATTCCGTTAAAACAAACGATATTTCAGTTAATTTAACAGTTTACAATTTCTTATTTTGTGAAGTAAAAATAAAATTTTTTGAATAACAAACTACAAAAACCGTTCTTCTGTAAAATTATCTACTTATATATGAGGCATTCCACACCAAATGTTCAGCAAAAAAAAAAGTGATGTCGTGTCAATATGAAATCAATTGCAGAGTATTCGCCCTTAGGTCACTATTAAATAACAAAAATTAAATTTCAGTTTTTTCAAAAAGTGGGCCTTGGAGGCATGGTCAAAAATTGAAAATTTCAGAATTTTTTGCCTAAGTATCTTTATTTCAATATTTATGCCAATGAAATGAAACACAGTGATGTCTTTAAAATAAAAGTTTTTTATAGATTTTTGTATGGGCTATCGATTAAAAAAATAAAAATTGGAAAATTTTCAGAAGAAGTTCTGAATATTTTAAATTTAAATTTAAACTTTATTTATCAAAAAACATGCCACAATTTTATTTCTTTTTTAAATGTTCAAAAATTAGTAAAATTGTATATCTATGTGTTCTGAAATTTTCAGAGATGCATTTTTCCTTGTTTTCGAGAAAAAAAATGTTGAACATTGCACTATGCTTATAATTTACAATAATGGGGTATATTACGTATGCGAATGAGTAATATTAACTCTTAAAAAACATTTAAAATAGAGATGTTTTCGTGGGTGAGTTTTTTTGACGATCACGCACGCTCACGAAGAAAAAGTTTTAATCACGCACGATTTTTCATTTTCCTCACGTTCACGTACGCTCACGTGAGCTGAAAAAAAATGTTGTCACGTGCACGATACTCACGTGAGCGTGACTGAGCGTGAGAAAAATAAATGAGCATGCGTGATTAAAATAATTTCCTTCGTGAGAGAGCGTGATGGTAAAAAAAACAACTTACCCACGATCACATCTCTATTTTAAATGTTTTTAAGAGTTAATATTACTCATTCGCATACGTAATATACCCCATTATTGTAAATTATAAGCATAGTGCAATGTTCAACATTTTTTTTCTCGAAAACAAGGAAAAATGCATCTATGAAAATTTCAGAACACATAGATATACAACTTTACTAATTTTTGAACATTTAAAAAATAAATAAAATTGTGGCATGTTTTTTGATAAATAAAGTTTAAATTTAAATTTAAAATATTCAGAACTTCTTCTGCAAATTTTCCAATTTTTATTTTTTTAATCGATAGCCCATACAAAAATCAATAAAAAACTTTTATTTTAAAGACATCACTGTGTTTCATTTCATTGGCATAAATATTGAAATAAAGATACTTAGACAAAAAATGCTGAAATTTTCAATTTTTGACCATGCCTCCAAAGCCCACTTTTTGAGAAATCTTAAATTTTATTTTTGTTATTTAATAGTGTCCTAAAGGCGAATACTTTGCAAATGATATCCTATTAAAACCACCATGGTTTTTCTGTAGTGGAACAGTTGGTGTGGAATGACTCATATATAAAAGAGTAACGTGACTGACTGACTGACTGACTGACTGACTCATCATCGCCCAGCCCAAACCGCTAAAGCTAGAGACTTGAAATTTGGACTGTAGGTTCACCTCCCGGAATATAGATCCACTAAGGCTGGATTTTTGCCAATGTTGATTCTAAGGGGGTAAAAAGGGTAAAAAACTGTACTTTTGGTACTTTTTATATCTCATGAAATAATGGTCATAGAGACTTGAAATTTGGACTGTATGTTCACCTCCCGGAATGCAGATCCTGTAAGGCTGGACTTTTGACAATGTTGATTCTAAGGGGATAAAAAGGGTAAAAAACTGTACTTTTGGTACTTTTTATATCTCATGAAATAATGGTCATAGAGACCTGAAATTTGGACTGTATGTTCACCTCTCGGAATGTAGATCCTGTAAGGCCGGACTTTTGCAATTGTTGACTCTAAGGGGGTAAAAAGGGTAAAAAACTGTACTTTAGGTACTTTTTTTTTATCTCCTAAAATAATGGTCATAGTGACTTGAAATTTGGACTGTATGTTCACCTCCCGGAATATAGATCCACAAAGGCTGGATTTTTGCCAATGATGATTCTAAGGGGGTCAAAAGGGTAAAAAACTGTACTTTTGGTACTTTTTACATTTCCTTAAATAATGGTAATAGAAACTTGAAATTTGCAATGTAGGTTCATCTCCCGGAAAAAAGATTCACTAAGGCTGGGTTTTTTCCAATGTTGATTCTACGGGGGTAAAATGGGTAAAAAAGTGTACTTTTGGTACTTTTTTTATTTACTGAAATAATTGTTATACAAACTTGAAATTTGGAATGTAGGATCCTCTGCTGAAAAAAACTAATTTTGAAAATTTGGATTCTAAGGGGAGTCAAAGGGGTAAAAAGTGTAATTTTAGTACCTTTTGTTATTTCTTGAAATAATGGGCATTGAAACTTGAAATTTGGAATGTAGAATCCATCAACGAGAAAAACATTCTGGAAAACATACCGTTCATAAAAAGTACCTTTTATAAAAAGTGCCTTTTATAAAAAGTACCTTTTATAAAAAGTACCTTTTATAAAAAGTACCTTTTATAAAAAGTACCTTTTATAAAAAGTACCTTTTATAAAAAGTACCTTTTATAAAAAGTACCTTTTATAAAAAGTACCTTTTATAAAAAGTACCTTTTATAAAAAGTACCTTTTATAAAAAGTACCTTTTATAAAAAGTCCCTTTTATAAAAAGTACCTTTTATAAAAAGTACCTTTTATAAAAAGTACCTTTTATAAAAAGTACCTTTTATAAAAAGTACCTTTTATAAAAAGTACCTTTTATAAAAAGTACCTTTTATAAAAAGTACCTTTTATAAAAAGTACCTTTTATAAAAAGTACCTTTTATAAAAAGTACCTTTTATAAAAAGTACCTTTTATAAAAAGTACCTTTTATAAAAAGTACCTTTTATAAAAAGCACCTTTTATAAAAAGTACCTTTTATAAAAAGTACCTTTTATAAAAAGTACCTTTTATAAAAGTACCTTTTATAAAAAGTACCTTTTATAAAAAGTACCTTTTATAAAAAGTTCCTATTATAAAAAGTAGCTTTTATAAAAAGTACCTATTATAAAAAGTACATAATATAAAAAAGGTACCTTTTATAAAAAGAACTTCTTAAAAAGAGAACCTTTAATAAAAAGTACCTTTAATATAAAGAACCTCTTATAAAAAGTAACGAAAGTACACTTTGTTACTTTTTTATTTTCTGAAATAGTAATCATAGAAACTTTTTATATTTCCTGAAAAAATGGTCGTAGAATCTTAAAATTTGTAATGTAGTAGAAGTCGGTAAAAAAAACATTGTGGCAAAAATACGGTTTGAGGTAAAATGGCTAAAAATTGTATTTTCGGTACTTTTGAAAATTGAAATATAGAATGTAGGATTTTTCGATGAAGCAAAAAACATTACGGAGGTACTTTTTGAAATTTCCGTTTCTAACGGGGGTAAGAAAGTTTTTTTTTGGTACTTTTTTTCTGTTCCTATAATAATGACCTTAGAAGCTTGAATTTTGGAATGTAGGACCCTTCGGTGAAAAAAACATTCTGCTAAAGTTCTTTTTAAAAAATACGTTTCTAGAGGTGTAAAAAAGTGTTTTTTGATACTTTATATATTTTATGAAGTAATGATTCTAGGCACCGAAATTTTGAATGCTGGAAGAAGTTATTTTTGGAAATTCTGTTTCTAAGGGTCGCGACCGATCGTAAAGGGGATAAAAAAGTGCAAATTTGGTTATTCTTTATATATTTTAAATATAGGATCACCTACCACAAAAAAAAAAGTTTTTGGAATTTAATTTAAATCCCCAGAAAAATCACCCAAGAGAAATTTAAAATTTTAGGGTAAAAAGGGGTAACTGGTAACAGTGGTGTAAAATGGTATTTTTAATATCTATAAGATAACGACAATAGAACTTTTTATGTCTTTAACGGATATTATACGGAGAGGAATGAAACTTACATGGACCGAAAGGAGATGGAATTGGAAATAAAATGGAGTAGAACGGGGAACGAAATGGAATAGAGCAGGGAACAATATGGAATGATATTTTTTACTCAATTTTTTCGTATTTAACTTTTTTTACTCCATATTTTTTCTCTCTATATGTTTTTTCACTCAAACTTTTTTTTGTTCCAATTTCTTTTTTCACTGAAATATTTACTCACTCAAAATCCAAAAACCCGATATAAGGGCTCGAAAATTGTCAATATCTTTATTCACCGGAACGAACATGATAACGTACCAGCGAAGTTATTCAAATTTTATTGTTTAAATTATTCATTGAAATATTATTTTAAAAAAAGACTTAAACGTCCACATGTAAACAAAACAAAGACTTTGTAGGGGAATTTTTTTGAAATCGATAGAGCAATCCTGAACTTTCTATTATTCGGTATTCAATACCACCGGTAACGAAGTACCGGGATGGTAAGCTAGTACGGTATAATCAGTCACAAATAATTTAACTGATAAAAATATTTTTCCGTAACTTTTGTAGTTTATTGTTTTAACAACTGTATAAATCATTCAATATTTTATTTTCCTTGAAAAACAAACGATAAAACGTTTAAAACAACTTTAACTAAAAACTGTTTGAATAACCGTAAATAGTTACTGTAAAAATTTTCTGGGTGTATATAAATAGGGTAATTAGAGCCATTTAAGCCAAATTCAAAGGGGACCTCCTATTTGACAAAAATTCGTAGTCATTTTACAAGCTTTTTACCAATAATTTTGTAATTTTACAAGATTTTTATCAAAAAAATTGTAAATTTACAAATTTTTTGACACGATAAAATTTACAAGGAGGTTTTGTAACGTTACTGGATTTTTTTTCTACCTCCTATTTTACGAGAATTCCTAGTAATTTTATAAGCTTTTTACCAATTTATATTTACAAGCTTTTTGCCAATATATTTTATTTGTATTTTTACAAGCTTTTTGCCAATATAATTGTAAATTTACAGTTTTTTTGGCACGATTAAAATAACAAGGAATTCTCGTGAATTTACTAGAGTTTTTTGTAAAATTATCTTGGAAATTTGTAAAATTACAAAAAAAAAGTTTTAAATTACAAAAAAATATAAATTTCGATCTAAATTTGTTTGTTAAAATACAAGGAAAACTGTCAAATATTGGTAAAATGGGATAACGAGACTTTTCCTAGTAATTTGACAACATTTTTTTTTGTGTGTACGTAAATTTTTATTGCATAATTTCACTTTAAAACAGTTTACATTTTAATCTGTGCTGTAGATTGGATTGACTCCGACATTGTGAACGTAGCCTAAAAATGTCCCATTTAGATAAAAAAATATCAAAAAACTAAAAAAAAAATCATTCGGCGATTTTTAGAGTTTTTTTTTCTAGATTTTTGGCGATTTTTTACATTTTTTTCAACAGCTATTATTATTAAGTTAATAAAATTTATTTTTCGTAAATAAAAAATTATTATTTTTTTTAACGAAAACTGAGCAAAATTAAAACTTGGCGATTTTTCGCATCCGATTTGGCGATTGACTTAAAAAAATCTGACAACACTGATGCTACACATCATTAACATACCAGCAATGAAGATGAACTTTAAAATTGATGTGGTGAACTAACTGTCTCATACCCATCGGCGTATACAGAGGGGGGGCCCAACAACAACAACCAAAAAATATTTTTTTTATGTGTATTGGAAAACACAAATCTCACGAAAAAAACAACAAAATTTTTTTTGTTGTTGTTGTTGGGCCCTGAAAAAACAGTCCTGCATACGCCGTTGCTCATACCTATATACAATAGGGTGGATCGAATTTGGCTTTTGAGCGAATTTCGTTCCGGCTCACCGACAGATGTGTTGGAATAGACCTAAAAACAATGTGGTTAAATTTTCATGCAGATCGGTGGTCATCTTCCGCTGCGGAAATGACGTTGAAAATCCGCGATTTCTTAAAAAATAGTATTTATTTAAAAAATTGCCAAAATTACAAAAATCACTTAAACTTCTTTTTTATTTCAGTCGATCTTTTCAATTCTTAGAAAAAAATTTCAGCTTAATAGGACATTGTTAACCCCTTTAAAACGGTTGCCGAAAATGACCCATTCATTTTGCCCTAAACTCAAAACCACAAAATTTAAAAAAGATTTTTTTTTTGATTTTAAGTTGCACAATCTAAAGTTTTTATTGCATTTATTTCAATCATATATAAGTTCGTTTGACAAAATTTTTTTTTGTAAAAATGTCTGATCATATATGCCTTATATGCCAGATAGACTCAATTTACTGATCAAAAAATATCTGAAGCACATATGAGTATATGAGGCATTCCACACCAAATGTCCCGCTACAGAAAAACATGTGTCCCGTAAATTTCTGAATAGGTTGTTTGGATAGCCCTATATGGAACTAAGAAAATTGCGCTTTTGGTTTTTCAAATTTTCAAAAACTGGGCTGAGGAGGCGTGGTCAAATATTGGAAAAATGGTCAAATTTGTGTCGAGTAGCCTTGATTAAATATTTATCACATTAAAACGGAATGCACCACAATCTCAAAAATTTACATTCTTATATAGTTTTGTATGGGCTATCGATTAAATTTTTTTTTTTTGGAAAATTTTCAGAACCCTTTCTGAAATTTTTCATTTTTAAAAAAAGTCAATTTATCAAAAATCCGGCCACGTTTTTATTTTTTTTTATTTTTTTTTTTTTAAGTTTAGATGTTTGTCCATCCACACAAAAAAATTCAGAAACACGTTCGTCGTTTTTTTCGAGAAAATCGCATTTGAATATTGAATTTCACGACAATTTTGGAATTTCCTTGTATTTTCTTGTTAAGACATGGCGTATGAGTAACAAATTTTTGCGAAACCAACGAGTTGATCCCATTGTAATTATTTTTTCATTTGTGGTGCAATATAGAGATGGGCGTGAATGCGATTTGACCCACGCAAGAAATATTAAAGTCACTGACGACTCGTTATTATTTTTAGTTTACTTGTGCAATCACGTGAGTCAATTTACTGTTACTCACGCTCACGCAATTTTTGATTTTGGTAAAATTAATTAAGAAACATTTTTTTTATACTATTTTATTGAAAAAAGTGTTTTTTAAATTATTTATTTTTAAAAAATGTTTTTTATTTATTTTTTTAATACCCGGTGAAAAATGAGCATATATGGATACATATATGTGAATATATGGATGCATATATGTAAATATTTGAGCATATATGGTCATATATGAAATTGTATGCAGTCATATATGATCATATTTGTAACATATATGTCCATATACGTAAAATGAGGGCCTATGCCCATATATGACATATATGGGTATATGTGGAGCATATAAGTATGTCATATATGTTCATTAGAGTGGCACTTAAAAATTAAATTTTCGAATTTCAAAATGCGCGGGTCGGAATATTGTGTAATTGCGTCTAAAAATGATTGTGTAAAAATTTCAGGAAAATCGAATAACTTTAACCCGTGCCGCTTTGAGGTCAAAGTTTCGGGTTTTTGGGGAAAAAGGACGATGATTTGAAAAAAAAAATAAAAAAAAGTGTTTATGAAATTAATTAAAATAAATTTTTTTTAATTAGCTTTTACTCAAAACTACTTGGAAAAAATTATGTCAACTTTGTATGACATCATTAACCCGTTAAAAATTTTAAGCTAAAAATTACCATGAATTTAGGGGGGTACTTCAAATGAGTATTTTCGATTTTTTAAAAATTTTATTAAACAAAATTTTTAAATTCAACATTTTTATACAAGTCACTTATAAAAAATATCCTAAAGATTAAATTTGAAAAAAATTGGGGATATACACCGACTCAATTTGTTTTTGGAGCCGTTTGATTTTTGTGGATTTCAAGGAAATTAGAATTTTGTGTAAATTTTTTTTTATGAAAATCGATTTTCGAATAAACTGACCAAATTTAAATTTTATGTTGCTTCTTTTGATCAAATTAATTCAGTTAAGAACTATTAACTTTATTAGACATCGTTAACCCATATTGGCAGGGGACAAATGTGACCCAAGCAGCAAATTTAAAGTTTGTTTCTAGAATTTTAAGAATTTTATTGCTTCAAAATCATTTTGGTGGTCTATTACATACTAATTTATAGTTTCCTAACGAATATTTGGCTTCGGCATTGGCCAAAGAGCAGCACTCGGCCAGTATTCGGCTTCGGCGACATTTTTGTCCAAATATGGCCTTATACCGAATAATTATATAAAACTTGTACGAACGTGTTAAACAAATTTTTTGTGGAAAAAACAAACACTAAAAAAAGTCTTGCACATATTATTACAAAAATTATTGCAATTTTTTTTGCATGCAAAAAAGTGTAGTTAAAAAAAAAATATTATTTTTTTTCCTCTAAAGACAATTATAATGTTTTTTTGCGAGAGAAATAGCCAATTAAAACCATACAATAATAATAATTTCAGAAAAAAAAGATGCAAAAATCAATTTTTTTTTGCATCTTTTAAAAATTGCGAAATTTAAAAATTAAAAAAATCTGCATTATAATATTTGTAATAAAAAAAAAATAAAAATTGGCAAAAAAAAAATATTTGTTAGAAATGGGTGGGATTTGAACCCATGCCCCCAAAAATAACAAAATATCAAAACCACCCACCTACCCATACAGCTATTGTGCTTATAAAATTTTGTTGTCTAAATTCAAATTTTAAATTAAATTGTTTTAGAACAACAAAAAGTTGATAAAGCTTTTTTTAGAGTTGAAATTTTTGGTATCTATAATAAAATTCTGGGTTGCTAATAATAGCACTTATTATAATAATAAAATTTTAGAATAGCCCCATTTGTTACATTTTGTTTTTTTTTTTAATTTTAATTATTTTTTTTAATTTATATGGGGCTATTCTAAAATTTTATTATTATAATAAGTGCTATTATTAGCAACCCAGAATTTTATTATACCAAAAATTTCAACTCTAAAAAAAGCTTTATCAACTTTTTGTTGTTCTAAAACAATTTAATTTGAAATTTGAATTTAGACAACAAAATTTTACAAGCACAATAGCTGTATGGGTAGGTGGGTGGTTTTGATATTTTGTAATTTTTGGAGGCATGGGTTCAAATCCCACCCATTTCTAACAAATATTTTTTTTTTTTGCCAATTTTTATTTTTTTTTATTACAAATATTATAATGCAGTTTTTTTTTAATTTTTAAATTTCGCAATTTTTAAAAGATGCAAAAAAAATTGATTTTTGCATCTTTTTTTTCTGAAATTATTATTATTGTATGGTTTTAATTGGCTATTTCTCTCGCAAAAAAAACATTATAATTGTCTTTAGAGGAAAAAAAATAATATTTTTTTTTAACTACACTTTTTTGAATGAAAAAAAAATTGCAATAATTTTTGTAATAATCGTGTCTGTCATGACTTCAGAACGTTTTCAATTAGAGCGAAAATTTTCGAATCACATAAAAAAAGATTTGGTGTTTCCAAATCACATATTTTTTAATTATATGTTCGAAAAATTTTACTAAGATATGCTAGATGCGAAACACGGGCTTTTGTTTAAAAATAAATAAATTTAAATAAAATAAATAAATAAAAAAGTTTTGCACAATTTTTAAACAAAAATATATATTTAACACCAATTTATCATTGAATTTCTCATTAAATAATATATATTCATGAATATGAGTTGAATAAATTACTCTTATGTACCTTAAACTCAACAATGTTTCGCATCTTGATAATTCTATGAACATATGGTAATAAACCCCAGTTGTAAAATATAGTACTTTTCAATAGGAATAATAACTGGCAACACCATGGATTGGCATCACCATTTATAGAAAATTTTTCGAAGATAAACAACGCCATGTTGAATTTTGTAAAATTTTATAATTAATTTATTTTTACAATTTTTAAGTATTTTAAGTGAGTTAAACTAAAAGTGTTGTGCATTAAAAAATATAAAATTTTGTGCTCTTTCTTTTGAAAGTATTTCTCAGCCGGGAAAACGTGTAGTTATTGAAATATGTGATTTTTTTAATTTGTATACTTTTGTTGTTGTTTTTGCACAACTTCCGAACAAAATTTCGATAAATTATGGAGTGTTTTTAAAATAATTTTTACATATATTTAGTCTTAACAAAATGTTGATTTTTTAATGAAAATAAAAAGAATATATATCAAATTATAAATTAAACATGGGTTTTTTATTTTTAAGTTAATATTTATAGGGGAAAAAGTCCATTCTAATTACTTTCAGTTAGCTTTTTGCACACGAAAGTAAAACGAAAAAAAAATTCGGAAGTGAAACCCAGGACACCAAAATATTCGGAAGTGTTTCACTTTCACGTGGATGTGAAAGTCATGACAGACACGAATATGTTTCTTATTTTTGACTACAATAATACGTATTTTGACAAATTGCGAAAAAAATACGGAATTTTGACGAAAACAAAATGTTGGTTTCTTGTTATAAATGAAAAAAATATTGTTATAGAAACTTGTTATAGACTGAAAAGTACATAACAATATTTTGTCATCTATAACAATATTTTTTTCATTTATAACAAGAAACCAACATTTTGTTTTCGTCAAAATTCCGTATTTTTTCGCAATTTGTCAAAATACGCATTATTGTAATCAAAAATAAGAAACATATTATTACAAAAATTATTGCAATTTTTTTTGCATGCAAAAAAGTGTAGTTAAAAAAAAATATTATTTATTTTCCTCTAAAGATAATTATAATGTTTTTTTGCGAGAGAAATAGCCAATTAAAAACATACAATAATAATAATTTCAGAAAAAAAAGATGCAAAAATCATTTTTTTTGCATCTTTTAAAAATTGCGAAATTTAAAAATTAAAAAAAGCTGCATTATAATATTTGTAATAAAAAAAAAATAAAAATTGGCAAAAAAAAAATATTTGTTAGAAATGGGTGGGATTTGAACCCATGCCCCCAAAAATAACAAAATATCAAAACCACCCACCTACCCATACAGCTATTGTGCTTATAAAATTTTGTTGTCTAAATTCAAATTTCAAATTAAATTGTTTTAGAACAACAAAAAGTTGATAAAGCTTTTTTTAGAGTTGAAATTTTTGGTATCTATAATAAAATTCTGGGTTGCTAATAATAGCACTTATTATAATAATAAAATTTTAGAATAGCCCCATTTGTTACATTTTGTTTTTTTTTTTTAATTTTAATTAATTTTTTTAATTTATAGTATTAAGTTTTTAATTAAATAAATATTCATTTATTTTTAATTAATGGCATACAAATATTTTTAATTTATATGCACAATTCAGTAATTGGTCCGGATTTAATTAATTATTTAATTAAATCTACGAATTTTTTAATTAATTATTTTTTTTCTGTGTGTAAGACTTTCGTTTCAAAATTGCGGAAAAACGAAGAAAAAAATAGTTTGAAGATAAAATTGTGGTAAATTTTTGTGTGTTTATGAGTGTCCATTATAATGGACTCCATTGCTCCTGCAATTTTTATAACAAAACAAAAAACAGAAGCAAACAATTTTTTTTTTACAGATCAACAAATTATCCAGAAAGCATTTTTCCAGTAATGATCATATGTAAACTAATAGTTTTAGCTAAAAAAAATCAATTTTTTTTCCACTTTGTACGGAACATTCCGATTTTAAAGGCAAAAAATGAACCCTAAAAAAATCTTTATCTCATATATAAACACTAGCTTACCATCCCGGTACTTCGTTACCGGTTATATTGAATACCGGATAATATAAGGATCAGGATTACTCTATCGATTTAAAAAAAATCCTCTAAATAGTTTTTGTTTTATTTACTTGTGGACGTTTAAGTCTTTCATAAAATAATATTTTAATGAATAATTTAAACAATAAAATTTGAATAAATTCGCTGGTACGTCATCATGCTCGTTTCGGTGAAAAAATATATTGACAATTTTCGAGCCCTTATATCGGGTTTTAAGATTTTGAGTGAATAAATATTTCAGTGAAAAAAAAAATTGGAATAAAAATAAGTTTGAGTGGAAAAACATATAGAGAGAACAAATATGGAGTCAAAAAAGTTAAAAACGTAAAATTTAAGTAAAAAGTATCATTCCATATTGTTCCCTGCTCTATTCCACTTCGTACCCCGTTCTATTCCATTTCACTTCCAAGTCCATCTCCTTTCGCTCCATGTAAGTTTCATTCCTCTCCGTATAATATGCGTTAAAAAAATAAAAAGTTCTATTGTCTTTATATTGTAGATATGAAAAGTATCATTTTACACCACTGTTACCAGGTACCCCTTTTTACACTAAAATTTTAAAATATGTCCTTGTCTTGGGGTTATTTTTGCGGCTTTTAGTTCAATTAATAGATATCTCAAAATAACCATTTGCCCCCTTTTCCCCGTAAAATTATATTTTCCAAAAACTGTTTTTTTTGTGCTAGGTGATCCTTTATTTAAAACATCAAGTTTCTGAACCATTATTTCAAGAAATTTATCCCCTTTATCGGTCGCGACCCTTAGAAACAGAATTTCCAAAAATAACTTTTTAAAGCATTCAAAATTTCAGTGCCTAGGATAATTACTTCATGAAATATAAAAAGTATCAAAAAACACTTTTTTACAACTCTAGAAACAGAATTTTTTGAAAATACTTTAGCAAAATGTTTTTTTACCTTTTTTATAAAAGGTACTTTTTATAAAAGGTACTTTTTATAAAAGGTACTTTTTATAAAAGGTACTTTTTATAAAAGGTACCTTTTATAAAAGGTACTTGTTATAAAAGGTACTTTTTATAAAAGGTACTTTTTATAAAAGGTACTTTTTATAAAAGGTACTTTTTATAAAAGGTACTTTTTATAAAAGGTACTTTTTATAAAAGGTACTTTTTATAAAAGGTACTTTTTATAAAAGGTACTTTTTATAAAAGGTACTTTTTATAAAAGGTACTTTTTATAAAAGGTACTTTTTATAAAAGGTACTTTTTATAAAAGGTACTTTTTATAAAAGGTACTTTTTATAAAAGGTACTTTTTATAAAAGGTACTTTTTATAAAAGGTACTTTTTATAAAAGGTACTTTTTATAAAAGGTACTTTTTATAAAAGGTACTTTTTATAAAAGGTACTTTTTATAAAAGGTACTTTTTATAAAAGGTACTTTTTATAAAAGGTACTTTTTATAAAAGGTACTTTTTATAAAAGGTACTTTTTATAAAAGGTACTTTTTATAAAAGGTACTTTTTTACCCTTTTTACCCCCGTAGAATCAACATTGGCAAAAACCCAGCCTTATTGAATCTTTTTTCCGGAAGGTGAACCTACATTACAAATTTCAAGTTTCTAGTACCATTATTTAAGTAAATGTAAAAGGTACCAAAAGTACAGTTTTTTCCCCTTTTTTCCCCTTAGAATCATCATTGGCAAAAATCCAGCCTAAATGGATCTTTATTCCGAGAGGTGAACATACAGTCCAATTTTCAAGTCTCTATGACTATTATTTCAGGAGATATAAAAAATACCAAAAGTACACTTTTTTAACCATTTTACCCCCGTAGAATCAACATTGGCAAAAACCCAGCCATAGTGATTTTTTTTCCGGGAGGTAAACCTACATTGCAAATTTCAAGTTTCTAATACCATTATTTAAGGAAATAAAAAAGGTACCAAAAGTACAGTTTTTTACCCTTTTTACCCCCTTAGAATCATCATTGGCGAAAATCAAGCCTTAGTGAATCTATATTCCGGGAGGTGAACATACAGTCCAAATTTCAAGTCTCTGTGACAATTATTTAAGAAAATATAAAAGGTACCAAAAGTACAGTTTTTTACCCTTTTTACCCCCTTAGAATCAACATTGGCAAAAGTCCAGCCTTACAGGATCTACATTGCGGGAGGTGAACATACAGTCCAAATTTCAAGTCTCTATGACCATTATTTTATGATATATAAAAAGTACCAAAAGTACAGTTTTTTACCCTTTTTACCCCCTTAGAATCAACACTGGCAAAAATCCGGCCTTAGTGTATCTATGTTCCGAGAGGTGAACATACAGTCCAAATTTCAAGTCTCTATGACCATTATTTCAGGAGATATAAAAAGTACCAAAAGTACAGTTTTTTACCCTTTTTACCCCCTTAGAATCAACACTGGCAAAAATCCAGCCTTAGTGGATCTATATTCCGGGAGTTGAACCTACAGTCCAAATTTCAAGTCTCTAGCTTCAGCGGTTTGGGCTGGGCGATGATGAGTCAGTCAGTCAGTCAGTCAGTCAGTCACATTACTCTTTTATATATATACTTAGATTAATTATACAGTTCTTAAAAATTCGAAAATAATTCCATGGTAAATAAAAAAAATTTGGTAAAATTTTGAAAAATTTTCAAACCCAAGATTTTTTGCGTATTAGATTAAAAAAAATGCATTAAAAATGCTTTAAGTTAAAAAATAAATTTTGAAATATTTCAAAAGTTCAGAAAATTTTTTTGAATATGTTCCAAGTCCAGGACACAAACATTTTTTGATTTTTTTTTGCGTTTAGAATGCTTTTAATGCTTTTAGGAAAAAATTCTTAAAATTTTTTGTTGTAATTTTTTTATTTTCGATTAAAAAAAATCCTTAAAAAGCTTTTAGGGTTTTTTTTGACAAATTTAATTTTACGAAAATAAATAACTTAAATTTAAAATTTGTATTTTAAATGGCTTTTAATAGCAAAAAGACATTGGGAAATCGCTTATAAAACGCTTTAATACTTACAAAACGCTATCTTACTACTTTAAGCATTGTACTCTGTTCAATTTTACGAGAAAAAATCTGTCAAACTCCATATAAAAAAAAAAATTATGGCAACGCGAGGAATTATAGGGAAATTGTCAAAAAAGTTTTCATCGATTTTTATTATACAAGACAATTTAAATTGCCGTGAAAAAGTGACATTTCAATTTTGTTATGATCGTTTCTTTCTTATAATTGTCAAAAGCTGTTGATTTATAAATTTATTACGATTTGAGGCGTTCAAAGTTCAAGTCAAATTTTTGCCGTGAAAAACAGAGTACTATGCTTTATACACAAACAAGAGCTTTGCCTTGACAATATTTTTGTACGGTTGACAGTTTCTGATTGGTCTAATTCATTATTTAACAGTATTCTAATGATCAACACTTTGCAATGGACTTTTATTTATTATACCTATTTATAAACAAATTAAATGAGATTATAAAAATTAGCTTTTATTAGCTTTAGCAAAATATAAAACTTTCTTAGTACTTTTATAAACGCGAATGCAAAATGTTTATTTTAATATCAACCGTAATTCTCCTATTTCTGATATTAACATATATTGAAATAACAAATAAGAGTAGACGTAATGCTATTAGGAATTTACCGGGCGTTTTCTGTATACCCGGTATAGGAGCTATACAATTATTTTTCACTATCAGTCCCCAAAGTAAGTTTTTTTTTTTAAAAACCTTGAGTTTAAGATATCTATTGTCACTTCTGGAAATATATTTAAGATGTATTTAAAATGGCGTTTCCACTATTGAAAAAATATGGCAATGTTTTTCATGCTTGGGCTTTTCATCGTCTATTTATTGCTTGTGCAGATGTAGAACTGATAGAACAACTCCTATCGAGTAGTCAACATATTACCAAACATCGTACGTATGGTATCTTAAATTGCTGGTTAGGAACAGGACTCCTAATGAGCGACGGTTCAAAATGGCATTCGCGACGTAAAATTATTTCGCCGACCTTTCACTTCAAAATTTTGGAGCAATTTGTTGTGATATTTGACCAGCAGGCTTCAGTGTTTCTTGAATGTTTAGCTAAAAAGGTTAAAAAAGAAAAAGCTTTTAATATTCACCCCTGGGTCTCGTCATTAACACTAGATATTATAGCAGGTATTCAAAGATTTATAATCAATTTATTAGTCTCGGTAATCATGTTGAAATTTTATGTATTTATAGAAACTGCAATGGGTACTAAAGTTCATGCTCAAACTGATAAAGCGCTGCAATATTCTTTAGCTGTTGATGAGTGAGTATTCAAACAAAATCAGACTATAGAGTAAAGTTGGGGAGAGGGAATGAAGAATAAATATTGTTGGCAGACTGGGTGCGGATATAGCTTTTGGATTTGGGCGAGGGAAGATATTTTTTTACTTTAATTTTTTTTACAAGAAACCCCTGTCGGACCGATTTATAACATAAAAAAATCCCCTTTTAGCCAAATTAATTTTTTATATAAAAATTTTTATTTGGGAGACTTTATCAGAAAAATTTCTAAAAAATTTTCCAAAATTTCTAAAAAATTTTCAATAAAATATTAGATTTTTAAATGATTTCTTCACAAAACTTGTAGATGTTAGAAATTTTTACAACAGAAAAGTTTTTAGATGCTAAATTGTTTTTTCATATAGAAAAGAACCCACCCAGCAAAATTTTCGGTTGCAAAGAACCGATTGTGGAACAACTTATACTTCCCTAGAACCTGTTCTAATTCTTGTGCTACACCGATTCTTTTTAAAAAGGGATTGTCCCAAAAGCAACAGGTGTTTGTAAGCAAAATTAGAACATATTTTTGTTCTTCGGAATCGGTTCTAGAAGTAAAATTTGGAACTGAAATAAGAATTAAAGAAATATTTTTAATTGTATTAGTTTATTAAACAAAGATAAATACAATCATATCTATCACAAAATCCACCAGAAAACACATAAAAAATGCTATTTTCTGACCTTAGGTCTTTCGATTTTCTTTACATTAACGGTATGCATTCTCCGTAAAGCTAGTAAAACATATCCATTTTCAGTTTTTTTAATTTTAAAAAAATCGCGATTTTTTCGCGAAGTTAATTTTCTTCAAAAATTTAAAAAATCAAAAAAGTATGTTAATTTGAAGAGCCATATCTGCTAAAGTATCTATCGGATTTCTACGATTCAAAAAGCATTTGATTCAAACGTTCGTCCCTTTTTAAACCAATGCAATAAAAAAAAAAGTTTTCCAAAAAAGTGCATTTTTGATGCAAATGCAATTTTTTGATGCATTTTTCAAAACTTTCTCCCCCTTCAATTTTTTTGAAACCTGCATAATTCGAAAATATGGCATTTTTTTCACAAAATTGAGTACCGTTTTTTTTGTGACGGCGTTTCAAAAAATTTTCGTGATTTTTTTAAAACTACTTATTTGATTTTTTCCATACAAAAAATCAATT
Organism: Pegoplata infirma; assembly: GCA_963921195.1. Lineage (NCBI taxonomy): Eukaryota > Metazoa > Arthropoda > Insecta > Diptera > Anthomyiidae > Pegoplata > Pegoplata infirma. The sequence goes on along the minus strand of OY992539.1, from coordinate 126,818,627 downwards.
TTATATTTATTTTGCAATTTTATCAAAAAAGTATGTAACTTTAAAAAGCCATTTCTTCGAAAGTATCTATCGGATTTCTACGCCTCAAAAAGCATTCGATTCAACTGATTATCCGTTTTTATAACAATGCACTAACAAAAAATATTTTTTTAAAAAAATGCATTTTTGATGCAAATGCAATTTTTGGATGCATTTTTTTAAACTTTCTCCCCCTTCAATTTGTCTGAAACCTGCATAAATCGAAAATATAGAATTTTTTACATAAAATTGGGTACATTTTTTTTGTGACGGCGTTTCACAAAATTTTAGTGTTTTTTTTTTAAAAATGCTTGCGTAGTTTTTCCTTAGACTAAAATTTTTTTTTGTTATTTTATGAATTTTATGAAAAAATTGTATGGAAAAACCAAAAAGGTATTTTTAAAAATATTACAAAATTTTTACGAAACTCCGTCACAAAAAAAGCTGTACGCAATTTTGTGTAAAAAATGCTATATTTTCGATTTATGTAGGTTTAAAAAAAATTGAAGGGGGAGAAAGTTTTCAAAAATGCATCCAAAAAATGCATTTGCATCAAAAATGCACTTTTTTTTAAAAATATATTTTTTTATTACATTAATATAAAGTAAGACTATCGTCTGAATCGAATGCTTTTTGAATTGAAGAAATTCGATAGATACTTCCGAAGATATGGCTATTCAAAGTAGCATACTTTTTTGATTTTTTAAATTTTTGAAGAAAATTAAATTCGCGAAAAAATCGCGATTTTTTTTAAATATAAAAAACTGAAAATGGATAGGTTTAATTGGCTCTATAGAGCACATGTGTACAAAAAATTAGATAAATTTGAAGACCCTCGGTCAGATTTTATAAAATCTTTGCTGGATTTCATGCTATATTATATATATAAAAGAGTAACGTGACTGACTGACTGACTCATCATCGCCCAGCCCAAACCGCTGAAGCTAGAGACTTGAAATTTGGACTGTAGGTTCACCTCCCGGAATATAGATCCACTAAGGCTGGATTTTTGCCAATGTTGATTCTAAGGGGGTAAAAAGGGTAAAAAACTGTACTTTTGGTACTTTTTATATCTCATGAAATAATGGTCATAGAGACTTGAAATTTGGACTGTATGTTCACCTCCCGGAATGCAGATCCTGTAAAGCTGAACTTTTGCCAATGTTGATTCTAAGGGGGTAAAAAGGATAAAAAACTGTACTTTTGGTACCTTTTTTATTTTCTTTAATAATGGTCCTAGAAACTTGAAATTTGGAATGTAAGTTCAGCTCCCGGAATATAGATCTACTAAGGCTCGATTTTTGCCAATGTTGATTCTAAGGGGGTAAAAACGGTAAAAAACTGTACTTTTGGTACTATTTTTTTATTTACTGAAATAATGGTCATACAAACTTGAAATTTGGACTGTATGTTCACATCCCGGAATATAGATACAGTAAGGCTGGATTTTTGCCAACGTTGATTCTAAGGGGGTAAAAAAGGTAAAAATCTGTACTTTTGGTACATTTTATACCTTAAATAATGGTACCAAAAACTTGAAATTTGCAATGTCGGTTCACTTCCCGGAAAAAAGATTCACTAAGGCTGGGTTTTTGCCAATGTTGATTCTACGGGGGTAAAATGGGTAAAAAAGTGTACTTTTGGTACTTTTTTTATTTTCTGAAATAAGCGTCATTCAAACTTGAAATTTGGAATGTAGGATCCTTTATTGAAATAAGACATTCTGGAACAAGTACTTTCTGAAAATTCTGTACCGTTTATAAAAAGTACCTTTTATAAAAAGTACCTTTTATAAAAAGTACCTTTTATAAAAAGTACCTTTTATAAAAAGTACCTTTTATAAAAAGTACCTTTTATAAAAAGTACCTTTTATAAAAAGTACCTTTTATAAAAAGTACCTTTTATAAAAAGTACCTTTTATAAAAAGTACCTTTTATAAAAAGTACCTTTTATAAAAAGTACCTTTTATAAAAAGTACCTTTTATAAAAAGCACATTTTATAAAAAGTACCTTTTAGAAAAAGTACCTTTTATAAAAAGTACCTTTTGTAAAAAGTACCTTTTATAAAAAGTACCTTTTATAAAAAGTACCTTTTATAAAAAGTACCTTTTATAAAAAGTATCTTTTATAAAAAGTACCTTTTATAAAAAGTATCTTTTATAAAAAGTACCTTTTATAAAAAGTATCTTTTATAAAAAGTACCTTTTATAAAAAGTACCTTTTAAAAAAAGTACCTTTTATAAAAAGTACCTTTTATAAAAAGTACCTTTTATAAAAAGTACCTTTTATAAAAAGTACCTTTTATAAAAAGTACCTTTTATAAAAAGTACCTTTTAAAAAAAGTTCCTTTTATTAAAAGTACCTTTTATAAAAAGTACCTTTTAAAAAAATGTCTTTTAAAAAAGTACCTTTTATAAAAAGAACCTTTTACAAAAAGTACTGTTTATAAGAAGTACCTTTTATAAAAAGTACCTTTTAAAAAAGTACCTTTAATAAAAAAGTAAATTTTATAAAAATTACCTTTTATAAAAAGTACCTTTTATAAAAAGTACCTTTTATAAAAAGTACCTTTTATAAAAAGTACCTTTTATAAAAAGTACCTTTTATAAAAAGTACCTTTTATAAAAAGTACCTTTTATAAAAAGTACCTTTTATAAAAAGTACCTTTTATAAAAAGTACCTTTTATAAAAAGTACCTTTTATAAAAAGTACCTTTTATAAAAAGTACCTTTTATAAAAAGTACCTTTTATACAAAGTACCTTTTATAAAAGTTACCTTTTATAAAAAGTACCTTCAATATAATGCACCTTTTATAAAATGTACAGAAAGTAAAAAATACCTTCAATATAATGCACCTTTTATAAAATGTACCGAAATTACACTTTTTGGTACTTTTTTTTATTTCCTGAAATAATAATCATAGAATCTTAAAATTTGTTATGCAGGAGAATTCGGTAAAAAAACATTCTGGGAAAAATACGTTTTAGGGTAAAATGGCTAAAAAAGTGTATTTTCGCTACTTTTGATATTTTGGACTAGAAACTAGAACTAGAAATTTAAAATTAGGAATGTAAAAACCTTTTTATACTTTTAATATTTGCTAAAACAATGATCCTATGATCATTGATTTACGGTACAATGGACTATTTTAAGTCTGAGCGCCATGGACTTGCCTAAAAATTTACCCATTTTTGGGCTTGTACAACCCACCCTCAACCCTCATGATCCTAGAAAATTGAAATATGTAGGATTTTTCGGTGAAGAAAAAAAAAACATTCTGGAAGAGGTACTTTTTGGAAATTCCGTTTCTAACGGGGGTAAGAAAGTGTTCTTTTGGTACTTTTTTTGTTCCTATCATAATGATCTAAGAAGCTTGAATTTTGGAATGTTGGGTGAAATGGAGTAGAACGGGGAACGAAATGGAACAGAGCAGGGAACAATATTTGCTCAAATTTTTCGTATTTAACTTTTTTTACTCCAAATTTTTTCACCCTATATGTTTTTTCACCCAATCTTATTTTTATTAAAATTTCTTTTTTCACTGAAATATTTATTCACTCAAAATCCAAAAACCCGATATGAGGGCTCGAAAATTCTCAATATCTTTTTTCACCGGAATGAACATGATAACGTACCAGCGAAGTTATTCAAATTTTATTGTTTAAATTATTCATTGAAATATAATTTTATGAAAGACATAAACATCCACAAGTAAATAAAACAGAGACTACGTAGGAGAATTTTTTTGAAATCAATAAAGTAATCCTGATCCTACGTAGGAGAATTTTTTTGAAATCAATAAAGTAATCCTGATCCTTTTAAAATTCGGTATTCTATACAACCGGTAACGAAGAACCGGGATGGTAAGCTAGTCTGATATAAAGTATTCACAGTTCTTAACACACATATATCCTTTTGCGCCTCCAAAATTGCATTTTGGCCCTTACAATAATGACATGCCAGAACATGGATTTTCTGCAAACTAAAATAAAAAACATAATATTATTAGTATTTGACCCGATCCATATAATGAAAATTTTACTTACTCACCTTTTTATTAGCAATTTTCACGATTATATCCTGATATTTTAAGAGAATTTCAAGTTTTTTCTTGGTTAAGAAAAAAAGAAATGATTTTATTTTTTAATTTTTTTGACACATAATTTTTTTTTTCAATTCCTGAGAACCAAAATGTAATGAAACTTTGATTGCAGAGAACATATTTCACAACAATTTTTACTTAACTTGTTCCGAATAATTAAAGTGTAGTAGTGTATGATTACCGAAGAACCTGTTCTAGAACAAGTGTTGTCAGAATCGGTTCTGAAAAATTTTCCTGGGCATTTCTGAGACATTTTTTTTTTCAAATTTTAAAAAAGTTCTTTAATTCTCAGAACGTGTTTTCTAATAAAAATTCTCAGTTTCAACGTTTTTCTAATAGAAAATTTCTAACACTTTTAATCTGTGTTTCTATAGAAATAATTTGATATTCTTAGACATTCTTTTTTTGTCTTAAAAACTATTTTATAAATAATTCTCATACTTCAAAGTAATTTTCAGATTCTAAGAACTTCTTCGTATACAAAAATCCCCAGATCCTGAAACATTTTTTGTAAAAGAAAATTCTCAGATGCATTACCGTTTTAACCATTAGAGCATATTGGGCACGTGCCCAGGGACCGACCAAAAGGGGGCTCGAAATGCCAATAAATACGAATATGGAGCAACATTTTTTTCACTTCGCTTTTAAGGAAATTTCACACTTTCTTTCAGTAAATTTCTCAGAAAAAGAGGCATTGTGGAGGGTACTCATAGATTTAGCCAAGTCGAATTTAACTTTTCTACTTGTTTTTAGTATCTTTGTCTTAAAACACGTTATAACATGAGTTTAGTTTGTACTAAAAAAAATGTTTATTTTTGTCATGCGACTTTTTCTTTCCAGCGGGGCCCCAAATTATTGTGTGCCCAGGACCCCGCCATACCTCAATGCGAGCCTGCTCAGATGCAGGTGTATTCAGATGCAAAAAGTGTTCAGTTTCTAAAACATTTTCCCTACAAAAAAATTCTGATGCGCTTTTATAAAAATAAAATCTTAAATTTTATACAATTTTTCGATAAAAAAATATTTGAGAATAGAAACATTTTACGGTTTCAAGGGGGGTTTAAACGAAAAAATACTCATTAATGTGAGAAATTTTTAAATTGCTATACAAAAATAAACACGCAATATTTTCGAATTCTGTTTTTTCACTGTTACCAGTTCCTGGTTTGGTAAAATTAGTGTATGATTTGTAATTAAATGGTAATTCTTAATAAAATAAAAAAAAAAATAATAATAACTAGAATTGCCAGAGTTGCCACTCAATTTTAGAATCCATTTTTAAGTTCAAAATCGGCTACAGTTTTTTTTTTTAGATTATTAAATTCTCTAGTACTTGCCGTTGCCACTTTTTGAAATTAAATTACTTTGATTCTAAAATATTTTATCCGGTGACAGGACATAATCCCCACGGACATTACCCCCATAATCCCAATGGGGATTATGTCCGTTCCCTGTTGGGATTACGTCCAAAAATTATTCGGTCATAACCATCATTCATATTATGGGGAATAAGTCCAAAGAAATTTCGGTCATAATCCCAGTTTTTTGCGGGGAGGGTGGGTTTAATGCATGGAGTTGGTAATCCCTAAGCCCGGCCGAATGCCGTCTACGCAGAAAAATTTTTTAAAACAATAAAAAAAATACAATTTTTGGGATTATGACCAACTAGTATAGTGGACATAATCCCTGTAATGGGGCTTATGGCCATTTGTTATGTGGTCATTATCCCCATAAATCTTGGAATTATGTCCGTTTTTTATTAGTATGACCGAAAATAATTTGGACATAATCCCAATAAAAAACGGACATAATTCCAAGATTTATGGGGATAATGACCACATAACAAATGGCCATAAGCCCCATTACAGGGATTATGTCCACTATACTAGTTGGTCATAATCCCAAAAATTGTATTTTTTTTATTGTTTTAAAAAATTTTTCTGCGTAGACGGCATTCGGCCGGGCTTAGGGATTACCAACTCCATGCATTAAACCATACCATTATGGGGATTATGACCTAAATGAATTTGGTCATAGTCCCCATAACGGAAATGGGGATTATGTCCGTGGGGATTATATCATGTCACCATTTTATCCTAACGATTTTAAGAACCCTATACTCAAAATAATACATTAATAGATTTACTAATTTTTTTTTTTTGCTAATGCTAGTAAGCTAATCCTTAGCAAATTTTTAGTTGAGATTAGCATGTTAGCAAAAATATCTTGCAAACTTCATTTAGCGCATTAGCAATTTTAAACAAAATTTGAACTAATTTTTTTTTTGTTAAATATAAATTTTTACAAGATTTTTGGTAATATTAGCAAAAATAAATTGTATTTTTTTTTAAGAAAACTTAAAATGGCGCTATCTCGAAAACTAAGCCAGATGGAGCAAAATGGAGGTCCTCTTCACATGGGTCCTAACTTTGGATCCAAAAAAGTTAGCATTCCCGAAAGTTTTGAAATGCTCATATCTCGTTAAATATTGCCGACACAACAAAAAGTACAAATGCATTTTTGTAGCTCTCAACACAAAGAACAAAAGCTCTCCGAATAATATTTTTTAAGTTTTCCAGTTTTTTAATTCTCAATAACTTAGCTAAAACTAATATCTCAAAAACTAAGCAAGGAACCGAAAACCGACACAAATTTTGAATAAAAAACTATGACGATTTTAAAGGAACCCAACTAGGTCTAGGCACATCGGGGTGTGAACCCAATGGGGTCCTCAAATGTGTATGAACTAATTGTAAGTTGAAATGAAAAAAAAAATAAAGAATTTCAGTTAACTAATTTTTGGCAAAAAATTTTAGCTAACTTTACCAAAAAAATTGTGGGTTCAAAATCAGCAAATTTTCTTATAGGTTCACATGCTTTTTTTTTGCTAACATTATAGTTTTTTTTTGAGTGTAGTATGTAGACTTACAGGGAGGTCCTTTAGAGGAGAGAAAAATAAGAGATACCTGATTTTTGTGCTGCTTAATCTTAAATTTAAAAAAGGGTTGCAACCTTATCAAATAAAATCCGAACTAGCTTAAATTTCTCCAAACGCAAAAATACGGATCAGTTTAATTTTAATAGAGATTATTATGTTTGATTTTAACGGTCGCACGTATATATTTCTCCATATCAACTACACCGAAGTTTTAACATTTTAAAAACTTAACGAAGCCAAACTTGGACACGACCGATACACCATTGAGTAGGCCTTCAAAAAACCTTTCAAACTGCACACAGAAAACAAATTTGCTAATTTCCAACTGAAATTCAGTTGTTGCAACTAAAATTCGGTTGGTGCATTTGTATTACGGTTGTAACAACTAAATATAGGTAGTTACAACTAATATTTGTTAATACAACTGTATTTTTATTGAAACTACTAAAAAATTCGTTTTCCACAGCGAAATTTAGTAAAAGCAACCGAATTTGGAGTTGATACAACTGAAAAATTCAGTTGGAAATTTATTTTTCTCTGTGTGTATAAAATGATCATATACACTCACAGTAAAATACGGTTGTCTCAACCGTACAAGGTTCCAACCTCTGATTGAGGTTGCGGCAACCGGTAAATATTCGGTTGTAGCAACCGACAATTTACAGTTGTGGCAACCGACAAATGCCGGTTGCAGCAACCTCAAATAACGGCATTTGCCGGTTATGGCGACCGTATTGCCGGTTGTCCCAACCGTAGCTGTGTTTAATAAATTTTCAATATTATACCAAATTAAAAATTAATCCCAACTAAAAAAACACGTTTTTTAATGTTTTTTTGTTTTTTTTATTGTTTGTAAGAAAATATAGTAATTTAAACGTCTAAATACTAAAAATATTTAATAAATGTTATATTTTAATGTTGTGTTAATACGTTTGATTAAGATCCCATACAACGAATTTTTCTCCTCAGAATCTGAGGTTTTTTCTATATGAGAAATGTTTCAAAATCTGAGTATTTTTCTACAGGAAAAATGTCTCAAGATCTGAGACTTTTTCTATAAGAAAAAATGTCTCAAAATTCTGAGACTCATTCTATAGAAAAAATTTCTGAGAATCTGAGACTTTTTCTAAAGAAAAAATGTCTTTAAATCTGTGATATATAGAAAAAATGTCTCAGTATCGGAGACTTTTTCTATAGAAAAAAAGTTTTAGATTTTGATACATTTTTCCTATAGAAAAAGTCTCAGATTCTGAGACGTTTTTTCTATAGAAAAAGTCTCAAATCCTGACACATTTTTTCTATAGAAAAAGTTTCTAATTCTGAGATATTTTTCCTAAAGAAAAGGTCTCAGATCTTGAGATATTTTGCCTGCTGAAAAAATCTCGGATTTTGAGACATTTTGCCTATATAAAAGCTCTCAGATTCTGAGGCATTTTTCCTTATAAAAAAAAAATTCAGATTCTGAGACATTTTTTTATAGAAAAAGTCGCAGATTCTAAAACATTTTTTTTTAGTGAAAGAGTCTCAGATTCTGTTCTGTAGAAAAAGTCCTAGATTCTGAGATATTTTTTCTATAGAAAAAGTCTAAGATTCTGAGACATTTTTTCTATAGAAAAAGTATCAGATTCTGAGACATTTTTTTAAAAGAAAAAGTCTTAAATTCTGATACATTTTTTCTGATTCTGACACAATTTTTTTCTATAGACAAAGTTTTAGATTCAGAGACTTTTTTTATAGAAAAAGTCTCAGATTCTGACACATTTTATTATAGAAAATGTCTCCGATTCTGAGACATTCTGAGGCATTTTTTCTATAGAAAAAATCCCAGATTCTGAAACATTTTTTCTACAGAAAAAGTTTCAGATTCTGACACTTCTAAAGAAAAAGTCTCAGATTCTGAGACATTTTTTTATAGAAAAAGTCTCCGATTCTGAGACTTTTTCTTAGAAAAATTATCTCAGAATCTGAAACTTTTTTTATAGAAAAAAATGTCGCAGAATCTTAGACTCTTTCTATAGAAAAAATGTCTCAGAATCGGAAACTTTTTCTATAGAAAAAGACTCAGAATCTGAGACTTTTTCTATAGAAAAACTGTCTCAGAATCTGAGACTTTTTCTATAGAAAAACTGTCTCAGAATCTGAGACTTTTTCTATAGAAAAACTGTCTCAGAATCTGAGACTTTTTCTATAGAAAAACTGTCTCAGAATCTGAGACTTTTTCTATAGAAAAACTGTCTCAGAATCTGAGAATTTTTCTATAGAAAAACTGTCTCAGAATCTGAGACTTTTTCTATAGAAAGTCTCAGATTCTGAGACAGTTTTTCTATAGAATCTGAGACTTTTTCTTTAGAAAAACTGTTTCAGAATCTGAGACAGTTTTTCTATACAAAAAGTCTCAGATTCTGAAACAGTTTTTCTATAGAAATAGTCGCAGATTCTTAGACAGTTTTTCTATAGAAAAAGTCTCAGGTTCTAAGACAGTTTTTCTATGGAAAAAGTCTCAGATTCTGAGACAGTTTTTCTATAGAAAAAGTCTCAGATTCTGAGACAGTCTCAGAGTCTGAGACAGTTTTTCTATAGAAAAAGTCTCAGATTCTGAGACAGTTTTTCTATAGAAAAAGTCTCAGATTCTGAGACAGTTTTTCTATAGAAAAAGTCTCAGATTCTGAGACAGTTTTTCTATAGAAAAAGTCTCAGATTCTGAGACAGTTTTTCTATAGAAAAAGTCTCAGATTCTGAGACAGTTTTTCTATAGAAAAAGTCTCAGATTCTGAGACAGTTTTTCTATAGAAAAAGTCTCAGATTCTGAGACAGTTTTTCTATAGAAAAAGTCTCAGATTCTGAGACAGTCTCAGAGTCTGAGACAGTTTTTCTATAGAAAAAGTCTCAGATTCTGAGTTTTTCTATAGAAAAAGTCTCAGATTCTGAGACAGTTTTTCTATAGAAAAAGTCTTAGATTCTGAGACAGTTTTTCTATAGAAAAAGTCTCAGATTCTGAGACAGTTTTTCTATAGAAACAGTCTCATTATCACCTCTATCTACAGTTTTAGTTCCTCCGATTTCATGTCTTCCTTTACATAGCGTTATATTAGTTTTTTGACCATTTTCTGACATGGTGCTAGTTTAAAGCAAACAAAAAATGCGTTTGTGTAACGCATTTCCTGTTTTATGTAAATATATTACAACAAACCTTTTAGTCATGGAGAGAAAATTGCACATTCAGACAGCCATTTGTTATCATTCCATTATTTCTACAAATTTAACTAAGAGAAACAAATTATTAATTAAATACATGATATTAAGAGTTAATTTAGTATTTTACTTACGGTTTTAATATTATTTTCTCTCTTATTTTTCAGATTTCACCTCAATAGTTTAATACATAGAGAAACATAGAGGCGAAGGTGAAAGAAAAAACAATATTGCTATATTTTTCAAATTTCTCACACGTACGTTGTCGATGTGAATTCACCACACAATACATGTTAACAAGTCGTACTTTGTCAACAAATACATGTATACAAGTTGTACTTTGACAACTCAATTGTTGACGCCTTCGCCTCTATGTATACTCTATGGTTTAATATTTTTAAAAAAAATTTTATAAATATTTTTTTTTGTTTTAATTTTATGACATTTAAAACTGTGTTTAATATAAAAAGTTACAACAACCTCAATTTACGGTTGCCTCAACCGGGGTTGGAAGTTGTAGCAACTTATTTTTGAGTTTGTGGCAACTGGCACAAAAATATTTTAAAAAAGTTTTAACAACCTCAATTTACGGTTGCTGCAACCGGATACGGTTGTGATAACCGCAAGACAGTTGCAGCAACCGTAATCCGGTTGCGACAACCGTACTGCGGTTGTGGCAACCTCATTCTAACCGATTTTTTATGTGAGTGTAGTTTCTTTTAAAGAAATATGAAAATGCTCAAAAAACAAACAAAAAAAACGTTTATCTTCCTTCCCTTTGACAGGCCAAATATGAGATGGGGCAGCTAAGAAAAGAACAGATAAATTCTTAGTTTCCTCCCCACTTTTCATATGCAAGTTTCAGGATAATTGGTGGGTGCCCTCTTAAAGACAACCCTTGTAAAGCGTTAGCTTGAAAGCAACACAAAACCATTAATGACATTCAGAGTTTTACTTGCCATGTCTGGTATTGTGGGACTTGAGTTCGTTTAACATAAAAAACATCAAAATAGATTATTACTACATTTTTTCTACTTCAGGGTCGAACCGGAATAAAAGTATGTTGCGTTTGTCGTAAAAAAGCAAACACAAACAGAAATATCCTAGGTTCGATCCCTGTTGGGGAAAAGCAAAACGATTACCTTAAACAAAACAAACCGACATTTAAAATCCTACTGAAAATAACTCTACAACTGGGGCAGGCGCGGATCTAGGGATTTCAATTGGGGGGGAGATTTTTTTTTTATAAAAAAAAAATTAATATTTGGTTGGAAAGGAGGGGGGGATATTTTTTGTTAATATTTGTAATATTGAGTTACAAATTGAAAACCAAAAAATCAATTTTTTTCTAAAAGAATTTTTCAATTAAAAAATGCAATAGTATTTAAATCAGGCGTGGATCCAGCTTTCGGATTCGGGGGAAGCTTTTTTTCTCAAAATTTTTTTTACGATTTACTTCATAAATTAGGCCGTTGACTGACTATGTCTGTCATAAACCAATTTTTATGATTTAACAGTCATAACATCAATATTTTTCTATACAAACTACCAAAAAAACATTAAAAAATTTTAAATTTTATTTGCTCACTTAAAGACCTGCTCTCGAGACGATTATAAAATTGACAAATAAAATCTAAAATTTTTGAAATTTGTTGTATGTAGGTTTGTATAGAAAAATATTGATATAATGACTTTTCAAAAACTGGCTTATAACAGTCATATCCACTCACAACTGTGAATAGACCCATACAATTTTACAATAAAAGTCTTATTTTTCAAAAATTTATTTTCATACTAAAAGTTTAATATTCCGAAAAAAACTTTTAAATAAGAAAAGGGTTTTTATGCATGTTTCCTTCACAAAATTTCTCAGATGTTGAAACATTTTTAGTACAGAAAAATTCTTTGATCGAAGTTTTCTTATAGAAAATGTCTCAAACTTTTACCTTCAAATTCATAAAAGTTACAAAAGGTTTATAATAGGTTTATAAGGAAAATTTTGTATGGAAATTCGACTAATAAACCTGTCATTAAACGCTTTTGTTTTTTTATGAATTTGGACGTTAAACTTTATTTTATAGAAATAATCTGAGATTCTGAGAGATTCTTCCTTTAATTTTTTTTTTCAAATTCTTATAAAATTTTCTTATAAAAAATCTCTTAAATAATTGTCGTGTTAAAGTAATTTTCAGATTCTTAAAAACTTTTCCTATAAAAAAATTCTCAGATCCTAATTTCGTAAAAAAAAGTTGTCAAATACCACAAAAGTATCAGTTTCTAAAACATTTTATAAAAAAATTTTCATACACTTTTCTAAAAACAAAATCTTAAATCGTATAGCATTTTTAATAGAAAAATTTTACGTTTTTATGCCACCTAATGTTTTCTAAAGAACCTTTTTCATATAGAAAAACTATTATTGGACAAGAAAAAAATTTACATGTTAAAATTCGCAGATTCCAAAAGGTTTTTCAAACAGAGAAATTCTCATATTCTTAAAAAATTGTCCATAAAAAAATTTAAGATTCGGAAATATATTTCTCTATAGAAAAACTCAGATTCTGAGCGGGTTTTTTTGTAGAAATGTTGTTCGATTCTGTGAATCAAAAATTTTTCTATATATAAAGTCTAGAATTCAGAGACATTTTTCTACAACAAATATTTGATATAATACTTTTTCCTAGGATGGAGTCTATGTGTGCTGACATAAATAATAAACACACACACATACCTCTCCTGAAGTTTTTTTTTTACGTCCTGGTCATTTTCTTTGTAACTTTGTTCCTTTCCCTTCCGTTTTTCCTTTCCTTTTTTTTTCTTTCTTTCCTTTCTTTTTTTCTTTTTTGAAATCGATTTGGGGGGGTAGAAATCCCATTCTCCCCTCCTGGATCCGCGCCTAACTGGGGTGTTTGTAATCGATATGGAAATATCACAAATGTCTACAATTTTTATAAATTAAATTTTATTTTACATTTTCTAACTTTATCCCATATACCAAAGTATGCAGTTTATTTACATATAATTTTTTTTAATATTTCAGAATGACTAAACTAATGGCATGGCGTTTTATGAAACTACATTTAAATAATGAAATTGCATTTACCATTTTATATCCATTTAAAAAATTACGTCAAATGAAACTTATTAGTACGATGCATGATTTTACCCGAAAAGTTATCGAAGAAAGACGTCAAGCGCTGGAAAATAATTTAAAGAATGTTTCGGATCAGGAACACGATGAACATGATATTGGTAGTAAAAAACGTATGGCATTGTTGGATGTTCTATTGCAATCGACAATTGATGGTAAACCCTTATCTGATGAAGATATACGTGAAGAAGTGGATACATTTATGTTTGAAGGTCATGATACTACAACATCTGCCATAAGTTTTGCCCTGTATCTATTAGCCCGAAATCCTCAAGTCCAAAATAAATTATTGGCAGAATTAAATAAAGTATTGGGTGAAGATAAAACCAAACCTCTTACATTGAGAGATTTAAATGAATTAAAATACTTGGAAAATGTTATAAAGGAAACATTACGTATGTATCCTTCAGTACCCATTGTGGGTAGACAAATAACACAAGATTTTAAATATAGTAAGTTTACCAATTTTCTTAATAGATTGAACATTTTGCCAACTTAATTATATTTCTATTTTTAGAACATTCACGTTTGGGTGATGGTGTAATACCTGCCGGTACTGAATTCTTTATAATGATTTTTGGCATGACAATGGATCCTACACGTTATGAAAATAATCACGATTTTATACCAGAACGTCATGAGAGTACGGACTCGAGTGGTGCCTTTTCTCTTATACCCTTCAGTGCTGGTCCACGTAATTGCATTGGACAAAAGTTTGCCATGTATGAAATGAAAACGATTTTAACGAAAGTTGTTCGTGAATATGAACTTTTGCCTTTGGGTGAAGATGTTTTTCCCGAATTAAATATTGTTATGCGTTCAACGACTGGTATGCAGCTTGGTATTAAGAAAAGACTAACTATTAGTTAAGATTATTTTATTTTTAATTATTTATATGTAGGTATTTTTTTACAGAATTTGTTGTGGTGTTCACTAAGTGTTTTTTAGATTATCTAGTTATTAGTTTTAATAAAATTGATATTTTTAAATTTGTAGCTTTTTCACTCATAAAATTTAGGTCACATTAAGCATGGGAGCACTAGGTCGTAACAAAAAAGGTCGATTTTCGTGTGTGGACAATTTAAAATCTTATGGGCAAAGTGTTTTAAAATGTTTTCAGGCTTTTCGGAAAGGATTTGTTGACATTTTTTTTTTAATTTACTTCAAAAATTCATCAATAATCGCTATTTTCTAAACTTTTGAGGTAAGATTTTAAAAGAAAAATGTTCAAACTTTGTGCATAAACTATAAGTTTTGGCAATGTTTTTGCTTAATTGAATATTGTACAATAAATATTTCGTAAATTTTCTAAAAACTTTAAAATCCGCTTTGTAACTTAAAATTTAAAACAAATCTAGTTTAAAGACAAAACTACAAGCTTTAATTTAAGCAATCAACGTAGTCCCAAGCTAGTCGGTGTCCTTTTTTACAGGGTGTTAAAAATTACCAAATCCCGATTTTTTTTTTTATAAACGGGATTTTCTCTGAATTGAGACGTCATAAAAACTTTGGATAAAGGATTTAGATTAAGGACAACAACTTTTATTAATCACATATTACACTTTAACACAAGTTGTACCGTTTTTCTGTAACATCCAATTAGATGGAAATCTTATTATCTCAAAAACTCCACTAACGATTTTTTTCAAATTGGGCTTAAACTGTTTATACGGGTAACAAATAGCATAATCTGCAATAAAATTTTATATGCAACGAACTTTTATTTAAACTTGTTCAACCACACCGCACATTGGTTGAAGAGTGACCGAAATTAATTTTTTTCATATTCGCCGATTTGGATAATTTTTTGGTATTTTGTTGTCAGATATCTGAATATTATGATTCCGTAATATTAGGCTGATATATTTATTATTTGTTTGGACACGCTCAAAGTTCATATATGTTCGCTTGTTTAAAATGGCATGCAAATTTACTGTATATTCAATCTTTTGTTACAATCAAAGTAAACTTATCATTTGACTTTGTTTTATATTTTCGTAAATAACAATTGTCATGGATGAGATTTGCACTAAAAAAAGTAGACAAAAGTGCCATATAAAAAATTTCGTAGAACAAAATATAAACAACATCAAAATTTCAATGTTCATCAACTTTAGTGGACTGCATCTTTTTAGCGCTGTGGAGCGCTGTTTAACGAAAGATGTCAAATTACAGCTTGAAGTCTCAGCTAAAAGTTAAAAAAAAATTCAGCTGCTCATACCTGCTCATTTCCAAAAAAAAAACAGTAAAAACTATAAAATAATAAAGTAACAAAACATGAATTTTCGTTCATGTTTCAGAAACTCTGATTTTTATACCCTCCAACCACAGTATGGGGGTATACTCACTTTGTCATTCCGTGTCTAACACAACGAAATAACGGTCGGGGACCCCAAAAAGTATATATAATATTGATCCATTATAGAATCTAAGACATTCTAGCGATGTCCGTCCGTCCGTCTGTAGAAATAACGATGCAGTCCAAACAAAAAGAGCTAGACCCCTGAAATTGAGCAAAAATATCTCTTATGTTACTGTTAAAGTTAAGTTCGAAGATGGGCAAAATCGGAACGGGGGGAAAAAAGTTCCTCCTTGAAGAACTAAAACGACCCCTGAAAAATACGATATTTTTACGAGTTTTTTTTTAATTTTTGCTCAACAAATTTAACATTTGTATGCCATATTATGTTCATATACCTACGCTTGGTCTATGTTCATAGACCTACGCTTGGACCAAGGGGGTTAGGCAATTCGATTTTTTTCAGGCCGCCCACTTTTGGGGGCGTGGTTATAGAAATTAATTAAAAATAACGATAAAAAATTATTATTTAAGCGTAAATATCATAAACAAATAATTTGTTAACATATATAGCGGGGATACAGGTGTCCCCCACCAACTCCGCCGACCCCCCACCAAAAAAAAGGTTGCCCCTGCGATTTATTTTTTATTTTAAACGTGTTGGAGGGTATGAAAGATTCGGCACAGCCGAATTTAACACCCTTACTTGTTTCTATTTATTTTTTTTTTTCTATGGGAGGTGGGCGTAAAAGTGGGCGGATCAGGTATATATTTTCAGGAGCCCATTCTACAATTATATTTATTTTTTGTGAAAATTTAGTTGATACATTAAAAATCTGTGAGAAAAAAGTGAGTTATGTCACTTTTTTAATACAAGTTGTATGGGAAGTGGGCGTAAAAGTGGGCGGATATTTTTCAAATTTCACACAAATGATTCTGAGTGTTTAAAAATGATATGTGCCAAAAAACAATGCAGTAGGTCAAAATTTAATTTTCACTTTGTATGGGAGGTGGGCGTAAAAGTGGGCGAATCATTTTGATTTATGCATTTTTTTCTTGATTCAAACAAAAAATGCCTATGTGCCAAGTTTCATTGCCCTTCGACAACTTCTTCTATTTTTAGCCGCTCGTTCTATGAACATCAACCAATGTGCACCGTGGAAATGATGCGTTTTTAAAACTAATTCTAAATAATAAAAAAAAAAAAAAATAATTTGCTCTTACATTTTAAAGCTTAGTACTGTTTGTGTAAAACTAATAATAAACTAATAAACTTACAACACAGACTTGCAAAATTTGAGCTTTGGTCGGTAACGAAAATGTGATAATGTGGATCCTTAAGATTAGTTAATGCTGAACACAAATATGTTTCAAAATGTCCGCCAGTCTGTATAAGATAATATGCAGTCCAAAATAATAAGGATAAACTCCTGAAGTTTTGAATAGCATCATTAGGGATAGTTCCATTTTATAAAAATCACAAAAAATGTTTTATATTTATTGTTGACCTGTGTTGACATGAAATAATTCTTAAACACTACATAGTGTTTTGAATTTTTTAAAATTTAACTATCCCTGATGATGCTATTCAAAGAATAGAGAAATATTGAAAATATTTAAATAAATAAAAATAATTTAAAACGTATAATCTTGAGCTAGAATATTTATTTCTTTGAAATAAATAAAATAGAATTAAATAAAAAATTTTTTTTTTATATCCTATGAACTTTTTCATAGGTTTCTGGTTTCTATGTATTTGTTTCATAGATTCTATAAGTGCATCATTGGCTAACTTCTAAAGACTTTTTTTCTTAGAATCACGTTTTCATAGCCGTAATGACAACATTTTTTCAGTGTAGTATAAGTTTTATGCAATGGGTAGAAAGCTTTAAAATGGTATTACTCTGAAACGGAAAAATCAAATTAAAAAATTAGTTTTTCTGCAATTTTTAGATTTAGTTTACCTCTCAAAGAGCTTCATTACATTTTTATACCCTCCACTTAGTGACAGAGGGTATATATAAGTTTGTCATTCAGTTTGTAACTCATCGAAATATCGGTCTGGGAGCCCATAAAGTATATATATTCATGATACCCGATCGATTTTAAGACATTCTAGCGATGTCCGTATGTCTGTCTACCTGTCTGCGGAAATGGTGATCACGGTCAAAATATTACACGGAGATGAATGAAGCTTAGCATATTTATTGGAAATTCTCCCGATAAGTTTGGTATTGCATTCGAGCAATATCGGTTCAGCGGTTCAAAAGTTATGAACGAAACTGTAAGGACACCTCAAAAATTTTAGTACATTCATCATAACTAGGGGTTCTATTCGGGGAAAAATTCCCGGGAATTCCCGAGCAATATCGGTTCAGCGGTTCAAAAGTCATGAACGAAAATGTAAGGACACCTCAAAAATTTTAGTACATTCATCATAACTAGGGGTTCGGGGAAAAATTCTCGGGAATTCCCGGAAAATATCTCGGGATTTTTTATCGGGAAATTTCGGGAATTTGTTTATAACTTTTTTTAAAAAATGTTCATCAAATTACCCATTTTTAATACAATTTTATATGATTTATTGAAATAAAATTAAAACTTGGATTACACAAAAAAAATTATTGGCTAAAAAATTTCAATTAAATCAATTGATCAACTAAATTTAAATACCCGAGTAAAAATAATTTATTTATGATTTTTAGAATTTTTGTGTTTGTAAAAGCTAAATTTGAATAATGCTGAATTCCCTGCAAACATTTGGAAGAAATATCGCTTAAGAGAAATTGCGGCATTATCTTCTTTTTATCGAAATAAAAATAATCAAAATAGTAATTTGTTAAAATCTTTCTTTAATCATTTTGAGGATATTTTAGCAATATTTAAAAAAAATATTTATTTTTTGTCATTTCTAAAGTAGATAAAATCGCCAAATTATCAAAAATTTGTCTTCAAGGTGATTTTTCACCTGCGCTATTCATATACGATATCTTTTTTTTTCTCAAACGGATGAAAAAAAAATAACGAAATCAAAATATTTTATTTGTTGTCAAAAAATATTTCTATATTATAGTTTCGTTTTTCTTCGTTATTTTGCAATAAATATGGAATAAATCAAACAAAAATTCTAAAAAGTGGTTTGAGGAGGTAAGTAAAGAATTTGCAATCAAAAAAATATTATGCCTCAAATATAATTTTCTGCATTTCTTTATTGCCTTAGATCCAGCTCATTTTCATCAAATTTCTGAACAAGACAAAACAATTATTTCATGCAAAACATCAAGAAATCATCGTAAAGGCATTTTTTGTAATTTATTAACTTTTTGATTATAATATCAAATAATAAAGACCCTAACTTTATCTTCCCTGAGACAAAAACGGTGACATCTTCTTTCTATCTTCTAGTAACAGTATCGGGGATATCGCTTAGGGGCAATATTTTCTACTTTGAGTGATGTCCTAAATTTATCTTCCAAATGATTATCTGGTAATATCGCCCATTTATCTTCCAGAAGAATTGCTTTCCAATCTCTTGGACGTATTGCTTTCGGGACACTATTTCTACCAAAAGGTATTTCTTCCGCAATACGAAGAAGATATCCCCCGCAATACAATTTATCTTCCAGGCGATACGCTTGGGTATCTTTTTCGTATCGAAATGCTTGCAGGGTTAAATAACCATTTCAAGACATCCATGCCAAAATATAAATCTTCAAATTTAAATATGCATCTTTAAAAAAATTGAATTTTGGTGGACATTTGGGCTAGAACGGTGATTTTTTTAAAATACTTTCATGCAACCTGAAGCATATCCTAACTATTTTTCTGCAATAATTTAAATATACACAGAAAGAATTGAAAACAAAAGTCAATCAACAAAAACGCGGATTCAATTAATTTTTAAACTGAAACTCCTCCGATAAAGAAAATTGTTATATCAATCATCAAATTGTAGGTGATTAATTGATTTTTTTTCAATTAATCACTTTTTCGATTTTGATCAAAAACTTAATCAATTTTTTTTTTAAGTCAATTAAAATAATGATTGATTTAACAAATGAATTTTAAGCTTTTGGAAAAATTATGAAGCAATTCATATTTTTTGCTTTCCAATATGTTGCCGACAATAAAAAAAATAAAACCCTAGTATAAAGTATATTTTTGAATAAATGTATTCAAATAAATTGTAGCGAAAACAAATCTGCTATGTTGAATATTTGAAATTTGATAGTTAAAGAAAATAACAGAAATGTTGATCAAAACAATAATCTACGTACCCGAGTAAAAAAATTGATATGACACAATATATAATTTAATATGGGTTCGTGTCTATTTTAATATAATCTTATACGAAAAATGGTTTCATAAGATTTGATCGAATAATATCTAATAATATCAGTTTATGTAACTAATAATATCAGTTTATGTAACTTTGATACGAGTTTTGGTCTAATCCAATGATATAAAATTATATCCAATTATATTAAAATTTATACAATTTTATAAATGGATGTTTTTTTAGTTTTTAATAAAAAGTTGAAAAATTAAAATAATAAAAATAAGTTGTTCTTTGAAAAAAACTTAGAAAAATTTAAAAAAATGGAGTCATGTTAAATTTTATATAAAACACTTAGAAAATATTTTCAAAAAAATTTGTCCTTGTAAAAAACTTAGAAAAATTTGAAAAAATGGAGTTATATAAAATTTTATATAAAACACTTAGAAAATATTTCCGATAAAAAAAATGTTCCTTGAAAAAAACTTAGAAAAAATTTAAAAGATGGAGTCATTTAAAATTTTATATGAAACACTTAGAAAATATTCGTGATAAAAAAGTGGTTCTTGGAAAAGTCTTAGAAAAATAAAAAATATGAAGTCATATGAAATTTTATATAAAACACTTTGAAAATATTTGCGATGAAAATATGTTCTTGGAAAACACTTAAAAAAATTAAAAAATAATGGAGGCATATAAAATTTTATATAAAACACTTAGAAATTTAAAATGATGCATGGGACCAGATGTTACAACATATAGTTATGTATGGCGATATCTTAAAAAAATCCCACATCAAAATTTATTATATAAATTTATCTTGCAATACATAGTGTCACACACGATCATATATCAAATAATATGACTATATAAATGTATTTCATGAACAAAACACATTCTTTATGGAGTAAAGGCGGGTGTTTTAAATTGAAAAATGCGGCCATATTTTAAAAAAATAATATTTTATGTATGATAAGATTCAGAATTTGTTTTAATCAAAAAATTCCCGGGAATTCCCGGGAATACAATTTTTCTTAAACGCTTTCCCGGGAATTGAAAAAGTCCGGGAATTTAGAAACCCTAATCATAACCTAAAAATACAAAATGCTTTAATTCGGCTGCTGGTTGACATATGTGAACATAATTGAACACCAAATGGTATTTAAACACGTACGAACATATTTTTTTACAAAAAAGAAAAAAATCGCGGATTTGTTTTTTACCAAATTTTTGTTTTTGCGGAAATTTTTATTAAAAAAAACTGTTTTTTTTTTAAAGTAATTTCCTTTTAAAAAAAGTTTTTTGCAATAATCTTTTTGAAATTGTGGAGGGTATCACCTCAGCAAGGCCAAATTTAACTTTTTTACTTGTTTTTTTTTTTTTATTTCATAGAAAAATTATAATTCTCAAAGCTTTATTTTTCAAAAATCTTAGAAAATTTACAAAAAAATTTAGTTAAAGGTACACTCAGAAAATAAAGTATGTTACTACATGTTACAGGGACAGACACAGACTTTTTTCCTTGCATGTCTGCTACTGCATTCGAGTTTGTTGGCAAAAGAGGCAGAATAAGAGAAGAAAACGAAGAAATTTCAACAAATTCAGGTTAGCAAAAAAATTAGGCAGATTCTGAGAGTGAAAGGTGAAAAAAGAGGCTAAATTAGAAGACCCGTATCGCGGCGTTTGTTTATATTAGTTCGAATTTCTTTTTAATCGACCTTCGAACTTTGCAGTCCAATGCCGATTTTCAGCATATTGTTTATTTTTTTTTTTGGCTATAACTCGTCGCCTAATTGATAGTTTTTCAATCTGTAAAAGCTTAATTATTGCTAGAAACCTGTCCAACAATTATTTTTTTTTTTTAATTGATTTAGAAAATTTTTGTGTTGCTTATGAAGCAACATATTTTCAAAAAGCGTCATAGCACCACAAAAAATTTCCTAAATCATTTTTTTTTAAATATTAATTGTTGGACAGGTCTCTAGCAATAATTTGGCTTTTACTGATTGAAAAAATATCAATTAGTCGACGAGTTATAGCCAAAAAAACATATAAACAGTATGCTGAAAGTCGGCATTTGACTGCAAAGTTTGAAAGTCGATTGACAAAAAAATTCGAACTAACATAAACAAACGCAGCGATACGGGTCTTTTAATTTAGCCTCTATTTTCACCCCTCAATCTCAGAATCGAACTAACTTTTGCGGAACCTGAATTTGTTCCACAGTGTAAGGCTACATTTTGCCCATGGATGCAAACAGTTGCTAGTTTTGCTTTACCTCAGGTATTTCATTTACCTGATACCTCCCACTGATGCCAGGCATTCATGGCAGGCCTTCCTTATTCGAAGGGAGGAACCCGATTAGGGATCTATCAGCACATTCTGTGTTGGGTTCTGCTAGTTGTTTAATGTTAATTTAATTTATTCTCTACATAAGAATGGATAATGTCTTGAATTTTTAAATAAAGGTAGATAGAAAAAAATAATCATGAAAACAAATTATAAAAAAACATCAACAATTACTATGACAACAAAATACCCAGTGTAGCATAAAATGATGCCAATTGAATTACATCATTCGCACGAAAACGGAAACAACCATTTTTATCACTTTGACGAAAGGAAAGGAAAATTTACATTTTTTGTGTAAGTGTGTGTAGTATCAATCACAGATCAGTGTTCTGAGGGAAAATATATAAAAAATATAAAAGATACCAAAAGGAAAATAAAAACAACTTACAGAGACGAAAACCGGAATTGAAACGTCAGGGTAGAAGCGACAGGCTGCATTTTTGATAGCTATACTTTTTAACAAAGTACATATTTTTTTATTTTTTTACAGGGGCACTTCTTGTAATCAGTGCTTTCAAAAATTTCGGAAAACTAAGACTCATCTAATTTTTTTTTCGGTTCTGATAGTGTGACTACAAGTCCGTTAAAACTATTTTTGGGTATGTAGCCTTTATTGTAATTTCTCTATTATTTTTTATCAAATGTTTTTTCTTTTTTGTTATAGCATTTGTTGCGTGTCATTAAAGTTTCATCAACGCCACAAATGAAAACAAAACAAAATGCCAAAGGGAAAACTCTTCAACCACCCATCTCATACCATAAAATAAACCAAAACAAAATGAGATGTTTTTTATTTGCAAAGGAGGTATGCCCCTTATTGTTTTTGGGTGTTAAAGAGGAATGTTAACTGACGTGGTGGGGGTAACAACAAACCAACAGTCCTTGAACTTCCTTCTTCTGCCAGAGTCATATTTAAGATGAATTTAAAATACTTTAAGTTGTTTTCAGAAATTTTTGCTGATGTTGTCATTTAATATTTTGAAAATAGTAAAGTATTATTTGTGGTGTAACCAAGGCAAATGTACTCTTGACAGATAAAGAAACAAAAAAAAAAAACAAAACAAAACTGGATATACAAAGAAACACATCCACATGGAAAATCTGTTATTGCTTGTACGCATCATAAAAAAAGGGTTAAGCACAAAAAAAACTTTTTTCTTTTTGCCACAATTACGTGAACATCAACATTCCAACAATATGAAGGTGAAATTTATTTAGCAAAATCGTCAAACTTTTGAGAAGCAAAAAATGCTTATCGGATATTTCAAGAAATATCACACATTTACGGACATTACTGGATATCTTTTGTTATATTCATTCCATTATCAATACTTTAGGCAGACACTTTAGTCCACACAACCACAGCATTACTAGAATATGTTGTGAATACCTGTTTTGTGTTCAATAACACCGCTCAACAATTTGAAGGTTTTCGGCTCCGGTTTGAAGTTTTTTTTTTTAATTTTAAAAGATTTTGACTAGCTGATTCCAAATCTGTGCTCCAAATTTTTCCACCACGTCTAGAATTTTAATAACTGGCATAAAGCGTTAGAGTTAGGGCTGTCAATCCCGAAATCCCGAATCCCGAATCCCGAAATCCCGGGATTTTTGTCATAAAATGAATCCCGAATCCCGGGATTTTTAAGCTCAAATCCCGGGATTTTGTAAAAATTAAAAATGTATGAGAATTTTTTTTAAAACACAACTTTGTTCAATTATTGTTACATTTACATAAACAAATTAAAACTAAAACTTTTTTTTTTTTAATTTTCAACGTAGCTGGCCACGAATTTAGCTGAGCTGAGAATTCACCCAGGCTTTCTGAATAATAGTCCAACGCACTAACCGTTAACCCGAGTAAAAATTTTGATATGATGCAATATATAATGATATGCAACACAATATATATTTATATGCAATTTGATCCGAATAATGGTGGATGTTTTTGCATTAAAAAAGATCAACTTGGATAAAATATGATTTGATTTCATCCGAGTTTTGACCAGACATTGCCATATATTGGTGGATCTAATTAGATCTAATTGCATAAAAACATATAAAATCCTGCTGTTTTTTAGTTTGGGTTGAGATACACCACAGGTCAACGATACATTCACCAAACATTTAATTTTCTAAAACATGAGCTATATATAATTTTATGTTAAATTATAGAGAAAAACAAATTTTGTATTGACCCTCATATAATTGTATATAATTATATCAACCTGACACCTTTTAATCCGAATCATGATTAAATTATATATAACTACATATGACTGCATTTAAAAAATTTAGAAAATATCTCACGCGATGTATAATCATATATGATTAATAATGTTTGTATTAAGTTATATATTGTTATATATGTATATTTTTACTCGGGAAGCCACAGTCACGGAGCACAAAGTTTGCAGGTTTTGGCGAAAATTTTCTAGAAAATCGAAACTTTGATCGAAGGGCGCCACGGGTAAATTTAATTTGATTGGCCTCAAATTTGTACAACATAAGTTTTAGGCGTAGGAGAATAAAAATTTTGCCGGGCGTTCAAAATTGGAAGAAAAACTTTTCTTTTACAAAAAACTTAAAGTCTAATGCATTATATTATTACTTTTCTCCCTTACATGTTTTTATTATTTTAAATTTTCTTTAAATTAGTTTTAAAATTATACAGTGCAACAACCAAAATCGGAATGGGATGAAACCAAAAGCAAACAAAAGTTGTCATTTTCCATAACAAACCCCTCAGGGCTTTTTTAATTCATTGCTAAATATTTACTAATAATTAATATTTGAAAACTGCATAAGTGGCGTATACTTAATTTTTTAATTGCCTTTAAATAACAATCAGAATAATTAGAAATATTTTTTTAATAATTTCGTTGTAGCGAAATATACCAAAGGGTTTTCGTGGGAATCAAGCCCACGACTACCTGTTTAATAGGCTAGCACGCTACCAACTAACCCACAGTAGCCCCCTTAATATGCACAATAAAATTGAAACATAAAGAGTCTACTATTTTTTTACTCTTATAATTAAAGAAATTTAATTCCGAAAAATCCCGGAATCCCGAAAAATCCCGGGATCCCGAAAAATCCCGCGATCCCGAAAAATCCCGCGATCCCGGGATTTCGATTTTCAAATCCCGAATCCCGGGATTTTTAAAAACCGATCCCGTTTGACAGCCCTAGTTAGAGTAGAATTGAACTATGATCTCAAATATATGATCAAAAAAATTTCAAGTTGTAGTACTATTATTGGCCAAACACGTATTTAAAAAAAGAACTGTGAAAAAAATTAGAAAAAGCACCATTTTTAAAAGGCTCTAAAACAAAAACCGGATGATCAATCTTTGCTGTGATGAGCTCAAAATTTAGGTAAAAGTTCATTCTTTCTTATAGACTTTTAAACCCATTATAGATATCTTCCGGTTTATTCGAAAAATAACACAGAAAACTTAAATTTGTAAAATATTTCTTTTTTTTTAGTTTTTCTTTGAAAAATATCAAAAAAAAACTAAGGTACCTACCTTACCTTTTTTACAAAAATTTTTACAAATAATTTTAACAGTATCATTTTAAATCGCAAGTGTAACCCAACTAAACGTAATAATTTGAAAAAAATTATATGTTGGAGACCATAGACAAATTATACTTTTGAGCTTTATACCAGATTTGTAATCCACTGAATGGCTGCTGTGCAGGC
The DNA here is from genome assembly GCA_963921195.1 of Pegoplata infirma. Lineage (NCBI taxonomy): Eukaryota > Metazoa > Arthropoda > Insecta > Diptera > Anthomyiidae > Pegoplata > Pegoplata infirma. The sequence continues at coordinate 126,792,595 of OY992539.1, read as the reverse complement.
TTTCAAATAATGCAAAAATCTTATTTTTTCGCATTTTCAACCGTGAATAACAAAAAATCTGGACGTGATGGAAAAATTTGGAGAACAGATTTGGAATCAGGAGATCAAAGTCTACTAAAATTGATCACCAGAATTCAAACCGGAAAATGAGTGTTGAGCGGTGTAATTGTTTTGATCTACATATTAATAATTTCTACAGAGAGAAGTTTACGTTTACGGCGAAATAAATTCTATTTTTTTTTTGTCTCGTTATATATATTTTAAGGGCATATTAACCCAAAGGGCAGAAAATGAATATCGCTTCTGCAGAAAATAAGTGGTCGTCAAAGGGTTAAAGAACGTGGATGGTTTAAAGTACCCTTTTGAACTCGATTGAGTAACATCCGCGTCAGTATGAAAATTGAAAGTTCAATATGGCCAAAAACTTAAATTGTTTTTCTTAAAACACTCTGGTAGACCAAAATTATTCCATGAAAACTTTTTAAATATTTTTCCCTTAATTAAAATAATTAAAAACAAAAAATATTTTTTTTTTCACAAAATACACTGCGATTGCGAACTATAACCGGCTGTAGGGAGGCAAAGACAGACTCCAAATTTGTTTATATTATTTTTCCCATTATCAGCTCTGTAATACGCATTATTGTTTTTGCAATTTTCGGGACAAGCTAATAGTCACATCTCAAATTATAGTTGAAAACACTTTTTCAGTAAAAGGTATCCAAAAAAAAATGTGAATTTTTTTCAATTAGTCATTTTTAATGCCCTACGGTCCACTATTTTTATACCCTTCAACTACAGTATGGGGGTGTACTCACTTTGTCATTCCGTTTGTAACGCATCGAAATATCGGTCGGGTACCCCATAAAGTAAATATGTTTTTGATCCACGATCGATTCTAAGACATTCTATGAATGTCCGTCTATTCGTCCATTTGTCTGTAGATAACATAATGCAGTTCAAAATAATAGAGTTAGGATCCTGAAGTATGGCACAAATATGTCTTATGGTCATAGGCAGGGTTAGTTCGGGCAAAATCGGATCAGGGGGAAAAAAGTTTCCCCTTGGAAATTTTTTTTGTTAAGCAAATGAAGAATTTTTATGAAGTTGAAAGTCCTGTAGTTAGACCCAGGTGGTTAGAAAATCTTGATTTTTTGGTCCACCCCCTCCCCCTTTGTGGGAGTGGTTTTAAAAAAAATCAGTAAAATGATGATAAAATTGTATTTCTGTAGTGCAATATGCATAATAAATGAATTAGTAAAAATTTACCGTGAGTGGGAAAGGTATTCCCACAGCCCCCATCAAAACCACCCCCCTCCAAAAAAAAAAAACACGACCCTGGATTTTTTTTATATTTGTAACATGTTGGAGGGTATTAAAGATTCGGCAAGAATTTAGCACTCTTACTTATTTTGTGTTAATATTAACCCAAAAAGGCAACTTTTCCGAACCCGACGATTTCGAAATTCAAAAACAGAAAAATTTGCTTCACCCTAATACATATGGGACATTCCAAGCCAAATCACTCACTTTTAGACCCGACCCCTTTCGATTTATTTTATTTTTGGATATATTTTTGTAATTATTAAATGCAACTTGGGCACCAATTTTCAGCCATTTATTCCAAGATGATGTTGAGTAATAAATTTTTCAAAATGGCGATTTTCTCAAAAAAACTAAAAAATTTAAACTTTAATTAATTTGGACCATTAAAAAATATAGATATCTCAAAAAAATTTGGACAACGTTTTGTCGGTATTTAAATGTAGTTTTAGAAGAAAAATATAAAAAAATTATTGGAATTAATTATCACTTATTTTTTGACGTTTAAAAATTAAAATCGACTTTTTGAAAAAGTCCGAAACCTTCGATTTTTTTGTAAAAAACGCTAAACATTCTAATCTAAATAACGCAACTTTTAAGCCGTAATTCGAGATGTGATCTCAATTCTTTCTATTTTTTTTTTCAAATTTTACCTTTTATTTTTTGACTCTGATTTATTTTATATGGTGCTCCAAAAAAATTGGTAGATACTGACTCTAACTTACTCTAGATATATTCATTTTGAGGTAAAAATACGTCTCACAAAAATTAAGGACGATCGCATGATTAAGGCGTTCAGCATGGTCCTTAAAGTTTAAAAAACGGATTACAAGGAAAAATATGAATTTTTTTCTGTTTTCGCAATTTTTTGGTATTTTATTTTAAATTTAAGAGGTTACAGAACAATGATGTGGAGTAAAATGCCTTTCTAATAAGGTACTAAAAACTAAAATCGGTTGAAAATCAACCAAGTTATTACAACTTCCCCAGGCATCTAGCGTGTGTCATACCACTTGATTAAAGAATACGAGTCCCTTTTTTTAAATTTATTGAAATTATCTACTGTAATAAAATTTTTTCGTTATTTATGTTTTAGTGTAATGTTTTTTTGGTTTTTCCAAATTTTAAAACAAAAACAAAAAAATAAGACGGAGATTTCAAAGGGTGTTGAAAATGCAGGCATTTTTAGCATTAATTTAAAACATGTTAGCAAAACACAATATAAAAAATACTTGTCATCTAATTACATTTGAACTTGAAGAATAAAAAAATGTTATTATAGTAGAAAATTTCAATAAATTTCCAAAATCGGATTGTATTGCTTAATCAAGTGGTCTGCCACACGTTAGATGCCTGGGGAAGTTGTAATAACTTGGCTGATTTTCAACCGATTTTGGTATTTAGTACCTGATTAGAGAGGCATTTTACTCCGTATTATAATTCTGTAACCACTTGAATTTAAACTTAACTTAAAATAGCAAAAAAATTGAGAAAACAGAAAAAAATTCATATTTTTCCTTGTAATCCGTTTTCTAAACTTCAAGGCCCATGCGGAACGCCTTACTTATGTCCGATCGTTCTTAATTTTTGTGAGACGTATTTTTACCTCGAAATGAATATATCTAGGGTAAGTAAGGGTCAGTATATACCAATTTATTTTTTTGGAGCACCATATAAAATAAATCAGAGTCAAAAAATTAATGGTGTAATTTTCAAAATTTGAAAAAATAGAACGAATTACGGTCACATCTCAAATTATGGCTTAAAATTTGCGTAAATAATTTAGAGTAGAACTTTTAGATTTTTTTTTTTTAAATCGAAGGTTTCGGACTTTTTCAAAAAGTCGATTTTAATTTTTAAACGTTAAAAAATGAGTGATAATTACTTCGAATAATTTTTTAATATTTTTTTCTAAGACTAAATTTAAATACCAACAAAACGTTGTCTAACTTTTTTTAAGATATCTATATTTTTTACTGGTCAAAATTAATTGAAAATTTCAGTTTTTAATTTTTTTTAAAAAATCGCCATTGGAATTAAAGGCTGAAAAATGGTGTCCAAGTTGCATTAATAAGTACTAAAACATATTCAAAAATAAAAGAAAAATGGAAAGGGGTCGGGTCTAAAGGTGAGTGATTTGGCCTGGAATGCCCCATATACATTTATATATGTATGTGTTCAAATGTCCAGTTAACATAAAGAAACTATAATACAATTTCGAAAAACAAAAGGCAAGAAATAAGTAAATTATATTTGGTTATAATCGATTATATGATACCCTATTTAGTTTAAACAAAATTAGAAAATCAAATTTTATGATCTAACAAGGAAGGTCTTTCACAGGGCACCCACCGATTGTCCTGAAAATTTAATATGGGAATGAGGGTGAAACAAGTAGAAAAGTTAAATTCGACTTTGCCGAATCTATGAATACCCTCCACAATGCATTTTTTTAAAGGCCCGGGTAAAAATGAAATATATATGAATATATATGAAGATATATGGATCATATATGGATTTATATAACCATATATTATCATATATGCCTCCATATATGTTCATATATGATCTGATCCGAAAATTGGCCCGATATGAGGTCATATCGGGCCAATTTTCGGATCAGATCATATATGAACATATATGGAGGCATATATGATAATATATGGTTATATAAATCCATATATGATCCATATATCTTCATATATGATCATATATATTTCATTTTTACCCGGGGGGTAGTAATTTTTTAACGTGAAAAACTTAACAATTTTGATTAGAAATATTTTATTTTGAGTAAAAAACTCTTTTTTTGTCATTTTTTTTTTTAAAAAGAAAAATTAAAAATTTTTTTTTGGGTGTAAAATTTTTTTCGAGTGTATTTTTTTTTTTACTGTAAAAATATTTCTTACACAAAATATTGTCATTTTTGTAAAAAAAAAAAAAAAAATTTTTTGTGTAAATTTTTTTTTGAGTGTAAAATTTTTTTGAGTGTAAAATTTTTTTCGAGTGTAATTTTTAAGTTACCGATGCTTTTAAAACTAAACAAGTTTAAAAAGCATTGCTTTAAAATTAAACAAGTTTGAAAAGCATTGTTTAGTTACCACCAATGCTTTTAAAACTTGTTAAAACACGTGGCATTTTAGATGAAACTAATCTGAAATTCAAGGTTTTGCTTATAACTTTTGAACCACTGGACCGATTGAGCTGAAATTTAAAACCAAATAGACCCGGGGAACGGCAAAGATACGTGCCAAACTTCAGTAGTCTTATTATTGTCTTTCGAAAGTTATCGTGTTTTTTATCTCGTAAATTCGCGAAATACCCTTGCCGAAATTTACTCTTTTGCTCATAACTTTTGAACCACTGGACCGATTTGGCTGGAATGCAATACCAACCTGACCAGGTAAATGACAAACATATATGCCAAACTTCAGTAGCCTCTGTAAAGTCTTTCAAAAGTTAGCATGTTTTCTACGGACGGACAGACAGACAGACAGACGGACGGACGGACGGACGGACGGACGGACATCGCTAGATCGACTGAAAATCGATCGAGGATCATAAATATATATACTTTATGGGGTCCTAGACCAATATTTCGAGGTGTTACAAACGGAATGACAAACTTATATATACCCTCTATCACTAGAGTGGAGGGTATAAAAATAAGAGTTACCTGTTTTAATTCACCCCGTGGTGAATAAAACCGTTTTTCACCAGCTAGTGAATAAAAAGTAACATAATTATTTTTCAACAAAAAAAAAATTTTTTTTTTTTTTGCATCAATTTTTTTTTCATCAAATAAGAGTTACCTGTTTTTTTAGCTGCCCAATCTCAAATTTAAAAAAATTTTTCACCTTATGAAAAAATAAGGGCTTTCGGGAAAATCCGTATAAAAGTCGAACTAGCAGGAGTTTCGCCAAACGAAAAAATACGGGTCAGCTTAATTTTGATAGAGATTATTATATATGATTTTGACGATAGTACGTATATACATATCCATATAAACTACCCCAACGATTACACATTTTTGACAATAACGAACTTAAGAAGCCAAATTTGGGCACGGCCGATACACCATTGGATAGGCCTTCAAAAAACCGTTCGACCTGTATAAAACGTTTATATAGTTTCTTTCGAAGAAAGAAACCCGCTTAATGTGAGATTGGGCAGCTATAAAAAAACAGGTAACTCTTATTTTGCTACCCTCTTTCCTATATGCAATTTTTAGGACAATCGGTGGGTGCCCTGTGAAACACCTTCCTTGTAAGTACATATAAAAGAAATTGTTTCTTATTTTATCGGAAATTTTCAGTTCTGGTAATGAATCTTCCATTATCTCTTCGTATGGCCTGTAATTAAATTTGCATACTTCCTGAGATCTGATTTTTTTCATAAAAAGAAGTGTTTTTTTTTTCCACCGCGAGTCCACAAGGGTTCCACCACGAGTCCACAAGGGTTCGTCTGGATGCTTTTTAAATTTTCTTTTTTTTCAACAAAAATCGCATCCAGGCCCGGATGCACGTCAATCGTGATTGTTCTTAATTGTAATATTTTTTTCCTAAAACAAACTAAATATTACAAACACCATTACAAACATATAATACCGATTTTAACATAATGAATTCTATAGAGTTTTAAAACAAAAAGGCAGTAAGACAATCTTTAACATCATAGTTACAATTCTAGTAGTGAGTAGTAGGAAATTCAACAGATGTTCTCTTCAATAGTGTAACAACTTTTATTATTAGTATTTTTTATTTTTCTTATCCTTTTTATTTAAACATCAGCATATTGTCATTGCTACAAGGACATGGTAGAGGGTTAGCATCTTTAGGGTTTAAATTTTTTTTTTTTATTCAAAATTTTGTGTCCATTGTTGAGATGTAACCATTAATGGTTGGGTAAATGTACATCATGTTGGTAATAAAAAAAGTTTTTATGTGTTTAAAATGTGGTTAAATGTTACGGAAGAATTTATAGAAAATTAAATATTAATGCATGGTTATTAACAAGGTAATGAATACATTTACTATATGGTTATTAGGGCGTCTCGTCAAATCTAAACTTTCGAATTTCGTGTCGTAATAACTGTCGAACGATGGCCACGGAATAGCAGATTGTGGGAAAAAGCCAAAATTCATGTCCGATTTGGAACAAATTTAAAAAAAGGTTTAAAAATTACCATCTGTGGACCCAAATCGTTATTTTGGAATTTTTTTAACATGATTATGTTTCAGGTTTGTGTCTAATTTTAAAAAAGTTGCAGGACGCGTCCGGACGCCACCTAAGTTTGACTATATAAGCTAACAATTAACGAAAAGAAAACAAGAATTTCTATTTTCAATTTCTTAAAACCAAAAATTTTAAAAACTTGGGTTTGTAATTTGGATAATAACTTACCTCGTGGTGAATAAAACCGTTTTTCACCAGCTGGTGAATAAAAAGTAACATAATTATTTTTCAACAAAAAAAAAAAGAATAATTTTTCATAAATTTTTTTTTTTCATCAAACTTTTTTTTTATAATTTTTTTTTATCAAATTTTTTTTATAAATTTTTTTTTATCAATTTTTTTTTCATCAATTTTTTTTTTTTCATAAATTTTTTTTTTCATTAATTTTTTTTTTCATTAATTTTTTTTTCATCAAAATTTTTTTTCATCAATTTTTTTGTTTTTTCATAAATTTTTTTGTTTTTTCATCAATTTTTTTTCATTAATTTTTTGTTTCATCAATTTTTTTTTTTCATCAAATTTTTTTTTTATCACATTTTTTTTATTATTTTTTTTTTTCATTAAATTTTTTTATCAAATTTTTTTTCCAAAAAAAATTTTTTTTTGAATATTTTTTTTTTTCATCAAAAAATTTTTCTTTTCATACAAAAAACTTCATCAAAAACATTTTTTTATCAAAATTTTTTTTCACCAACAATTTTGGGTTTATTAATTTTTTTTAACATAATTTTGTTTTCCGCAAGGTTGGCAATCGAAACGAATAACGGTATCGATATCGGTATTGGTATCGTTTTTTTATTTATTTCGGTATCGGTATCGGTTACGGTATTTGAATTGAATCGGTTACGGTATTACCGATACCGAAACGTCAATACCGGTACGTACCGGTATTATCGAAAAATGCTAAAAATATAAAAAAAACGTATAAAAACTTTAAAAAAATTTGTAAAAACAAGTAGAAAAGTTAAATTCGACTTGGACGAATCCATCAATACCCTCCACAATGCCCTTCTAAAATGATAGTTAATTTTCTAATGTGAATCAAATTAACAATTTTGATTAGAAATATTTTATTTTGAGTAAAAAACTTTTTTTAGTCATTTAAAAAAAAAAAAAATAAACAAATTTTTTTTTTTGAGTGTAAATTTTTTTCGTGTGTTACTTTTTTTTGTTTTAGTATAAAAATTTTTGTGAGTGACAAGAATACTTTGTAAAATATTTTCCTGACTCATAAATTTTTTTAAAGCTGGTTTAACGGTTTTTTCAACAAGTGAATTTAAGGTGAAACCAATCTCAAATTCACAGTTTTCTTAATAACTTTTGAACCACTGGACTGATTTGGCTGAAATTCAATACGAACCAGGCCAAGGGAACGGCAAATATATATTCTAAGCTTCAGCATCCTCAGAATTGCTTTTCAAAAGTTTGCGTGTTTTTTTATCTCGAAAATTCACGAAAAACCGTTGCCGAAATTCAGTCTTTTGCTCATAACTTCTGAAGCACTGGAGCGCTTTTGCTGGACATTTTCCTATGTATTTAGTACATAAATATAAGGCCGTATCGATTTTTACCTTTCTTTTTTGTTTGAGCTGAAAAGGTTCCAATAAGTTTCTATTGGGTGTCAAAATGACTCCGTAAAATTTATCTCCCTCCCGCATCGCGGTTAAAGTAAAAACCCCAACAAATTACATATTTCATCTTATTTCTAGGCAACCAAGTTTTTTTGTTGGTGTTATCTATTTGGAAAAATACGTATTCCCTGTCTAGATAAATTTAAAAATATTGCAAACAATTTTTTTCGCGAATTATGGGACTTTTATGAACGATTTCTACGATAAGCCACCTCAAAAAATTATACTATGGTGGAAAACCTCCTGCTGGTATTCCAAATGCCTTCCCCGAAGTCCTATAAATATCAAAAAAATCCTTGGACACCCACATCACGGGTTAAATAAAAATCCCCAAAAAACTATACTATACAAAAGGGGTTCAGAATGTTTCTATTGGGAGTCAAAATGAATCCATAAAAATTTCGTGAAAATCAATAATTTTCTTTTGTTCTCGCATCGCGGTTGAAGTATGGCTCTTTTGAAATTTTTATTTAATTCACGATGTGGGTGCCAAAATTTTTTTTTGATTTTTATGAGACTTCGGTGAGGCATTTGGAGTACGATTTTTCATTTGCAAAAACCAAAAAATTTACAAACTTTCTATTAATTTTTTTTTTGTAAAAAACATGGTTTTAAAGAAAAACCGTTTCAATACCGGTATGTACCGATACCGAAGGAAAAGGTTTTTGGATACCGGTATCGGATATCAAAACTGAGTTTCGGTATTGGTACCGGTATTCAATTTAAAGGGGTTTGAAACGGATAACGGCATTGAAAAGGTGTCGATTGCCAACATTGGTTTTCCTTGAAAAAAATTTTTTTTTTTTTTACCAAAACTACTTTTTCACCAAGTCTAAGCTTTTCGCATAAAAATTTTCCATTTGTTTATCAAATGTACATAAAACAAGTGAGAGTGGTATATTCTTTGGTGCCAAATCTTTTATACTCTCCAAAATATAAAAACACTTTTTTGCACTTATTTTTGCACTCACTTACGAAATGTACAGCTCTTTTTGTTTTTAATGGGGTCCTCGACTGATATTTCAATTCGTTTTGCATGGATTAGCAAAGTAATATAACATTATTTTTTCTAAAAAAACTTTGCTTTGGCAAGTACACACAAATCTTCCGCAAAACATTATCATGATTTAATGTTTTGGGCTAGAGTACAAAATTCGCAGGCATTTTTTTAATATTTTTCTCATAAAGCACGAAAAAATTCCTAATTTTTGAGCCGATTTTTTTTTTAAATTCGGACATGAATTTTGGTCAAAAAGCGTAACTTTTTCTAACTTTGACCACTGGTTGACGACTGAAAGTGGACCTTAAAATTTTTTTCATAATTTTTTCCACAATCAGCTATTCCGTGGCCATCGTTCAGCAGGTATTACGACACGAAATTCGAAAGTTTAGATTTGAAGGAACGCCCTAATGATTATTTAGTAAGAAGGCATTCCAGACTGAATGACATGTTTTGAAATGTGGTGTCATAAAATATAGAAAGGTTTTGTAAGATGGCTACTTTAGGAGATACACTCAAGAGAAAAATTCTTTTAAAAAATCTGTAAGATGGCTATCATTTTACACAAACTAGTTCTAAACTGAGTTTTTTTAGAAAATTAAGTTTCTAATAAAATTTTATACATACACTCAAAGTAATATCTCTGTAAAATACTATGTAATATGAATGCAATCTCAATTCAACAGATATTTGACAGAGTTTCCTGTCAAGATACAGATTTAAAGAATAAAAATTTTTTTTTGTTGTGACAAAGTTAAATCTGTTATATTACTTTTAGCTTTGTAATATTTATGTATTAAAAATTAAAAAAATGCACGTAATACGTGCAAAAAAAGGTAATTATTTTTGAACTAATTAACAAAAATGTACTAAAATAAAAAAAAAATATCTTAAAAAACATGCTTTAACATCATTAACACTTTTTGATTATGATTTTTGGAGAAAAATACAAGATTTCCAAGCATATTTATTGCGCTTAAATTGACTCCACAAAGGGTGCTTAAATCAGCGCTGAAAAGATTCATGATTTCACTGCGTCTTAACAGCGCTTTATCTGTGCTACCAAAAGGTGTTCTAGACTGTAACATCGCCTACAGAAATCATGCCTGAATTCAGGTGCTTTAGACGCGCTCTTTGACTCGTGAGTCCTTTCCAAAATATTGCTTCCAGTTCGGCAAAATTTCATCTGGGTCGTGTCTAGAGTTTTTCACGGGAATTCCCGGAACGGGAATTCCCGGAAATTTTCCGTAAATTTTCGATCCCGAAATCCCGGGAAATAGAGCGGGAATTCCCGGGAATTGTCGTTTCTTTGAAATTGTTGATTTTTCGACTTCTATTGATTATTTTGTATGTGGTTTTTTAGATATTTTATTAAAATTCTTGATAACACCGCTCAACAAATCGAGAGTTTTTGACTCCGGTTTGAAGTTTGATACAAAATTTTTCCATCACGTCTAGAATTTTAATTATTCGCGGTTGAAAATGCGAAAAAAACGCGATTTTTGCATTTTTTGAAAGCCTGCACAGCAGCCACTGGTTATTTTATTAAAAAATAAAAATTGTTTTATTTGACCTTTAAAATATTATATTTTGAGGATGTTTATTCTGGCTCGAGGTCATTATTTTCTTTACTAATTAAAACCATGATATTCTTCTAGCATAATTTTCTAGAAAATAATTTTTCTGTATTAAATTTATTTATGTTGGTCATTTTTGCAAGACTTAATCGACACATGTTTCGGAATTTGTCAGATTCCATTGTCAAGATTATTTAGCAAAAATAGAAACGATTTACTACAAAGTAGCAAACGAGTCTAATGACAAATCGTTTGTGCACAAACTAAAATATTAATACATATTCGCCTCTATCCACAATGGGAATTAGAAAGACGAAGAAATTGTACTATACTATTTAGTAAGGCAACGATTGTCAATAATCAACAAAAAAATTACCAACATAAATAAATTAAAAAAAAAAAAAAAATTCTTTAAAATTATGCTATGAGAATATCATGGTTTTAATTAGTAAAAAAAAATAATGACCTCGAGCCAGAATAAACATCCACAAAACTTAAAATATTTTACCGTTTTTTTATAAAAACTGTGTAACAAAAATTGTTATTTTTTTCTCGAAACTTATTTTTTTTAGGTACTAAATAAGATTTTTATGGTGTAAATAAACATTATAAATAGTGTAATCGCATTCAGAAGGTTTTTTATATATTTTTTTGACAAAAAATTGGGTTTTTAGTTTTTGCGGGAATTCCCGGGATCCCGAGAAATTTGAAAATGAATCCCGCTTTCCCGGGAAATGAAAAAGTCCGGGAAAAGAAAAACTCTAGTCGTGTCAGAATTCATGCTGGTAGTTAGTGTAGAGCAGGTTGTGGAAAAATTAGTTAAATCATTCATCTTCATTCGCAACCGACGTCAAAGTTTGAAAATATTTCGTTTTTCGACAAAAATTCATCTCCTAATTTTTTGACCAAATCTGACCAAAACTTTTTGAATATATGTATTTTTAAAGCAAAATTAAGGTTTTAATAAGATCAGAATTTAAATTTAGATGAGTTTTACGAAAAAAGGGAAGGCAAATTTCAAACAATTTAAATGAACCATGCCAATTATTTATATATTTTAAATTCGTTATAGAAAGTGTGTATTTCATAGAAAATGAATCGTAATCGCATGATTTTTTTTGGCGATTACGATTAATTGTTACGATTAATCGCGATTACGATTACGATTTCAATAGTTTTTCAAACTCTACTTTTAAGCCCATTTTTAAGGTCAAAGGAACGTTAACACGAGGCGCATCGAGGTCAAAGGTCAAAAAATAGCCATATTTTGATGAAAAACATTAAATAAATGGTTTTGTTTTTTGAATATATTGTTAAAAAGTGGTACACGAGTTCTTTTTAGTATAAGAAGATAAATTAAAAATTTTTGGGTTTTCAAAAATTAACCCTTGTAAGTCTTTCGGGGTCAAAATGACCCAATTTTCACAAAATGACCCCTAAAACACGAAAATCAGTCCCAATTTTCTAAATTTATTGAAATAAACCAATGTAAACCCATATTTATATTCTATTCTATCATAAATACTCAGATATGAAATACTGTCTTTCTAGGATGTCATTCACCCGTTTCACGGTAAGGCCAAAAATATCCCAGCAAAACTTAGATTACCAAATAAGGTATAAAATAAGGTATAGGATCTCTTATTTTATACATTGCAGCATTGATGATTTTAACAGGCGACGAGACTCAAAGTAATGCATCCACATTATCACAAAGAATACCAGTAAGGTATAAAATAAGTCATAAATTAAAAACGAAGAATACGAGTAAGGTGTAAAATATATGATATTTTATAGGTTACGAGAAATGAAATAATATAGCATACCAGAAGATAATATATAAGGTGTTACGAGTAGTGAAAATATAATTTTGTATTAAATTTACTCACGTGATTGCAAGTGAGTGTAAGTAGATAAAATATGCTCGTGAGTGTGTGTCGTTAGAAATTTCCTGTCGTAAGCCCATCTCTAGTTTTAACTTAAGCATTTTTTTATAAAATAATTATTTTTTATGTTATTGTAATGCATTAAGCATTCAATTATAAATAATACATTATTTCAAACTTTCAAATAATACATAATGTAACCAAATCTAAGTCATCCATGATTTAATGTTTAGAAATAGTAAATATGAAATACATTTTTTCCAATAATCATGCATTACGTAGCAAATTATTAGTAATGCATTATTTTTCACTTTAAAATAATACGTTGTGGAACAAATGTTTGGTAAGACATTCTAAAATAATGCTACAAATAAGGTATATACATTACCTGGTAATGTGTTATATAATCACTACCCATTACCGAAGTTTTGCTGGGATGCATTTTATTTGGCGTGGTTCTGAAAACTGCTATTTTGGTTTTTTGAAAATTTTCTTAAACAAAATTAGGAAAATTGCTGAAAAAACCACAGAATCTTATAAAATATATGTTAGCATATAAAAAAAATTTTTTTGGGGGATACCCCTCTTATAGTTTGGCGGGGGCATCAATTTAAACTCAGCGGATTTCGAGGAAAATGTCTTTTTTGTCCACAATTTATTCATTATGGAAAAAATTTGGTAAATATTTTAAAATTTGACAAAGTCAGGGCCATAAATTATTAAAAACTATGTTAGACATTAACCCTAAACGTTTTAGGAAAATAGAATAATATTAACCCGGTTTTTATTCGGGTCAAAGGTCAAAATTAGGGATATTTGGATTTTTTTCGAAAAAGGCATCTAAATATGAAATGTTTATTGCTATTTTTTAATAAAACTTGGTATAATTATTGTAAGAGCTCAGAAAAATAATTATTTAATTTTTTTTAAATTAACCCATAAATGAACATGGGGTCAAAATGGCCCAGCACATTAAAATTTCTTTATATAGATTTTTATATTTTCTTTCGATTTTTATAAAACTTGTTATGATTATGTGCGAGGTCAGAAAACTAATTATTTGATTTTTTTTAATTAACCCATAAATGAACATGGGGTCAAAATGGCCCAGCACGTTAAAAAATCTTAATATAGTTTTTTTATTTTTTTTCTATTTCTATAAAACTTGTTAGTATTTTTATGCGTCGTCTGAAAAAATAATTATTTGATTTTCATTGTTCATTTATGAGTTAATTAAAAAAAATATCTGACCTCGAACAACGGTTTTATCAAGTTTTATCGAAATCGAAAAAAAAATCATTAAGAATTTTTTACGTGCCCCCATGCTCATTTATGGGTTAATTAAAAAATCAAATAATCAGTTTTCTGACCTTGCACAATGTTTATACCAAGTTTTATAGAAATAAAAAAAATATATATTAAGAATTTTAACGTGCTGGGTAATTTTTACCCCTTGTTCGTTTATGGGTTAATTTAAGAAAATCAAATAATTATTTTTTCAGACGTCACATAAAAATAATAACAAGTTTTATAGAAATAGAAAAAAAAATAAAAAAAACTATATTAAGAATTTTTAACGTAATGGGCCATTTTGACTCCATGTTCATTTATGGGTTAATTAAAAAAAATTAAATAATTAGTTTTCTGACCTCGCACATAATCATAACAAGTTTTATAAAAATCGAAAGAAAATATAAAAATCTATATAAAGAAATGTTAATGTGCTGGGCCATTTTGACCCCATGTTCATTTATGGGTTAATTTTAAAAAAATTAAATAATTATTTTTCTGAGCTCGTACAATAATTATACCAAGTTTTATAAAAAATCGCAATAAACATTTCATATTTAGATGCCTTTTTCCAAAAAAAATCCAAATATCCCTAAATTTCACCTTTGACCCGAATAAAAACCGGGTTAATATTATTCTATTTTCCTAAAACGTTTAGGGTTAATGTCTAACATAGTTTTTAATAATTTATGGCCCTGATTTTGTCAAATTTTAAAATATTTACCAAATTTTTTCCATATTGAATAAATTGTGGGTAAAAAAGGCATTTTCCTCGAAATCCGCTGAGTTTAAATCGATGCCCCCGCCAAAATATCCGAGGGATATCCCCCAAAAAAATTTTTTTTTATATGCTAACATATATTTTATAATATTCTGTGGTTTTTTTCAGCATTTTTCCTAATTTTGTTTAAGAAAATTTTCAAAAAACCAAAATATCAGTTTTCAGAACCACGCCAAATAAAATGCATATTTTTGGCCTTACCGTGAAACGGGTGAATGTCATCCTAGAAAGACAGTATTTCATATCTGAGCATTTATGATAGAATAGAATATAAATATGGGTTTACATTGGTTTATTTCAATAAATTTAGAAAATTGGGGCTGATTTTCGTGTTTTAGGGGTCATTTTGTGAAAATTGGGTCATTTTGACCCCGAAAGACTTACAAGGGTTAATTTTTGAAAACCCAAAAATTTTTAATTTATCTTCTTATACTAAAAAGAACACGTGTACCACCTTTTAACAATATATTCAAAAAACAAAACCATTTATTTAATGTTTTTCATCAAAATATGGCTATTTTTTGACCTTTGATCTCGATGCCCCTCGTGTTAACGTTGTCCGATTTGGCTGAAATTTTTAGCATAGCGTTTTTAGACCAAATGTAATAAAAATTAGGGGTGCACTCCTTCAAATTCGAAGTTTTGCAAAATAGCTGCCACCCTAATGCACATACGTGTGCTCTATTACACAATTCTAATCAGTACCTCAGAAAATTTTTGTTGTGTTGTTTATTTAAAACTTATGTTATAATTTTTTTTCTTAAATTCATAAAAAAAAGGAAATGGTGTCTTTAAAAAATTTGGAATTATTTTGGTAAAACCAAGAAACAATTTTAATGCCTGGTAATACCGTCAGGACGTGAACCGCGAATACCAGTATTCTGGAAGTACCGGGATTTATACAAGAAATGGAAAATCGGTACCAATACCCAGTAATACCGAGAACCGGCAGTATTGGTATAACCGATACTACGGTACTGACCGTAGGCTCTAATATACACAGAAAAAAATATGGAGGAAACAAATTTGAGTAATCACTTGTTTTAATTTAAAAACAAAAATTGAGTAATTTTTTAATTGACACAATTAAAAATTTACTTAAAAGTTTTAAAAACCATTTAAGTAAATAATTTAATAAAAATTTAATATTAAAATCGTTTACTGGTGCAAAATTGAATAATTTTTTACTCAATTTACTTAAATATTTTTTTTCTGTGTACAAATAAATATTTTTTTAAATTATTTTATAAAGACATTTTAATGTTTTTTATATGCAAAATTTGTATCCTGTAACTATTGATATTAAATTATTGTCTAAATAATATTTTCAATTGTTCGAGTATTGCATATTAATTAAACTTATCAAAACCAATTATTGAATATTTCAATTCATTTGGTCGTTACTAAATATAGTTTTTTTTTCTATTTTTTATGTGGCAATTTAATTCACACAACAAATATTTACAGAGGATTTAAAGGATTTGTAAAGTTTTTTTTTTGGTTTTATATACCCTACAATGCAATAATATAATTGGGAATTTTATGTTTGTCCTTTAAAATGTAACCATTAATGAAAATTAGGCAGAGGCAGCTTAATAGGGAAGTATCTCAACCCTTATGAATCGATTTACATGAAACTTGAAATATATATGAAAGAGACGATTTTAAGGTTGGGGTGTCTCGGCTCATAGGCCATATTATTTCAGGAAATAAAAAATAAAATAAAAAAAACAAAAACAAAAAGTACCACTTTTTTGCCTATTTTACCCTCTTGGAATCAACACTGGAAAAAAACTTGGCATGGTGGATACATTTTCCGGGAGGTTCCTTGAAAATCGTCATAGTTTTTGATCCAAAATTTGTGTCCGTTTCGCTCTACCTTGCTTGGTTTTTGAGATACGTGATTATAGGGGACAACTGGGGTCTTGAGAATTAAAAAACTCGATAACTTCAAAAATATTACTCGGAGAGCTTTTGATTATTTTGCGGTCTTGTTCTACGTGTTGAGAGCTACAAAAAAAAAAAAAAAATAAAATTTTAAAATTTTCGGGAATGCTAACTTTTTTGTATCCAAAGTTAGGGCCCATTAGGGTCCACACATATGAAGAGGACCGACGATACTATGGAGAGTCCGAGAACCAAAAATGGCCTCCATTTTGCTCTATCTGGCTTAGTTTCCGAGATAGCGCCATTTTAAGTTTTCTGAAAATAAAAAAAATTACCATTTATTTTGCTAATATTAGCAAAAAAGCTTGTAAAAATTTGGTCAACTCAATTTTAAATATAGCAAAAAAAATTAGTTCAAATTTTGTTTAAAATTGCTAATGCGCTAAATGAAGTTTACAAGATATTTTTGCTAACATGCTAATCTCAACTAAAAATTTGCTAAAAGTTTGCTAACCAGCATTAGCAAAAAAAAATAGTAAATCTACTAACCCGAGTAAAAAAATTGATATGACACAATATATAATTTAATATGGGTTCGTGTCTATTTTGATATAATCTTATACGAAAAATGGTTTCATAAGATTTGATCGAATAATATCTAATAATATCAGTTTATATAACTTTATATCGACTTTGATACGAGTTTTGGTCTAATCCAATGATATAAAATTATATCCAATTATATTAAAATTTATACAATTTTAGAAATCGGATGTTTTTTTTTTAGTTTTTAATAAAAAGTTGAAAAATTAAAATAATAAAAATAAGTTGTTCTTTGAAAAAAACTTAGAAAAATTTCAAAAAATGGAGTCATGTTAAATTTTATATAAAACACTTAGAAAATATTTTCAAAAAAATTTGTCCTTGGAAAAAACTTAGAAAAATTTGAAAAAATGGAGTTATATAAAATTTTATATAAAACACTTAGCAAATATTTTCGATAAAAAAAATGTTCCTTGAAAAAAGATGGAGTCATATAAAATTTTATATAAAACACTTAGAAAATATTCGTGATAAAAAAGTGGTGCTTGGAAAAATCTTAGAAAAATAAAAAAATATGAAGTCATATGAAATTTTATATAAAATACTTTGAAAATATTAAAAAATAATGGAGGCATATAAAATTTTATATAAAACACTTAGAAATTTAAAATGATGCATGGGACCAGATGTTGCAACATATAGTTATGTATGGCGATATCTTAATAAAATCCCACCCCGAGTAAAAAGGAATTCATATAAATGTATATTAATTTATACGTTTTCATAAAATCATATACAACTATATGAGTCAAAGTATAAAATTATATCTCACTTTGAAATTTTCCAATTTTTTTAAATGATGTCATATAAAATCATATCTAATTATATTGTTCATAATATATTAATATAAATGGTAGATGTAATCATACGTTGCACATAAAACTTAATCCGATTTCATACATTATTATACGTGACTTTATATCTAATTATGTATAGGACTTTACTAAACAAAAAATCCAGTATCAATTTATGTATAATTATATATGACTAATATAATACCATTTAAAACTATATATGGTTCCATACTAAAAAAATTTCCAACAAAAATAATAGATATAATTATATGTGTCTTAAACGATAACATATCTTTGTTTGTATGGTACTATATATACGCAAATTTCGTCTAAACTCAATATATATTTATAAATGCTCGCATATGTAATGGAATATATATTTTGATATAATCATGTATAAAAAAAATATTTTTTGGCCCAACAACTAGCCATATATAATTATATATGCCAGTATTTCAAAATTTTTTTTTGTGTGTCAACATATATGGTTATACAAAACTTTTTATTGTATCATATAAGATTACATATGATTTTTGGGAACCCGAGTTCGATTCCCGGCCCAGCCGAGAAAAAAAAGTTTTTTTTTTATTTTTTTTAAATAGAAAACACTTTTTTATTGCGTTTAATTTTTTTAGAACTAAAAAATTTTGATTTTTGGAATTTTTGCAATCATTTTTAAAAAATTATTTTTCTTTTATACAGTTATATATAACTATATTTGATTTATTATAAAATTATCTATAATTTTTGGGAACCCGAGTTCGATTCCAGAAAAAAAATATATTTTTTTTATTTTTTTTAAATAGAAAACACTTTTTTATTGCATTTATTTTTTTTAGAACTAAATATTTTTTTTTTAAATTTTTGCAATCATTTTTAAAAAATATATTGCTGTTATATAGTTATATATAACTATATTTAATTTATTATAAAATTATCTATCATTATTGGGAACCCGAGTTCGATTCCAGAAAAAAATATATATTTTTTTTTTTTAATAGAAAACACTTTTTTATTGCATTTGTTTTTTTAGAACTTAAAAAATTTTACTTTTTGAATTTTTGCAATAATTTTTAAAAATTTATATTGCATTTATATAGTTAATAATAGCTATATTTGGTTTAAATTATCAAATTATCAATGATTTTTGGAACCCGATCTCAAATCTAATTCTGATTTCCTGATTCCATGAAAAATTTCAAATTTATAAGCCAAAGTCTTATTTCACTTTGGAAGCCTATGACTTGGAAATAAGGCATACCGCTACATTAAAATTATTGTTTAAGCTTACCATGGAAGCCCCTAATAGCGCTGTACGTCATTCCAATTTTTTTTTTTTTGCAAATTTTATCAAAAATTTTCTAAGTCTTTTTGAAAATTGTGTACAAGTGAATAACATATTTAATTGGATATAATCATATATTACTATATGTTAGATCAATTTGATATAATTAGATACGATCAATTTATTTAAAACTAAGTCTTTTAAAGTTCCCGAGTAAAAAGGAATTTATATAAATGTATATTATTTTATATGTTTTCATAAAACCATATAAAACTATATGAGTCAAAGTATAAAATTATATCTCACTTTGAAATTTTCCAATTTTTTTAAATGATGTCATATAAAATCATATCTAATTATATTGTTCATAATATATTATTATAAATGGTAGATGTAATCATACGTTGCACATAAAACTTAATCCGATTTCATACATTATTATACGTGACTTTATATCTAATTATGTATAGGAGTTTACTAAACAAAAAATCCAGTATCAATTTATGTATAATTATATATGACTAATATAATACCATTTAAAATTATATATGGTTCCATACTAAAAAAATTTTCAACAAAAATAATAGATATAATTATATGTGTCTTAAACGATAACATATCTGTGTTTGTATGGTACTATATATACGCAAATTTCGTCTAAACTCAATATATATTTATAAATGGTCGCATATGTAATGGAATATATATTTTGATATAATCATGTATAAAAAAAATATTTTTTTGACCAAACAACTAGCCATATATAATTATATATGCCAGTATTTCAAAATTTATTTTTGTGTGTCAACATATATGGTTATACAAAACTTTTTATTGTATCATATAAAATTACATATGATTTTTGGGAACCCGAGTTCGATTCCTGGCCCAGTCGAGAAAAAAAAAGTTTTTTTTATTTTTTTTTAAATAGAAAACACTTTTTTATTGCGTTTAATTTTTTTAGAACTAAAAAATTTTCATTTTTGGAATTTTTGCAATCATTTTTAAAAAATTATTTTTCTTTTATACAGTTATATATAACTATATTTGATTTATTATAAAATTATCTATAATTTTTGGGAACCCGAGTTCGATTCCAGAAAAAAAATATATTTTTTTTTTATTTTTTTTTAAATAGAAAACACTTTTTTATTGCATTTATTTTTTTTAGAACTAAAAATTTTTCTTTTTTTGAATTTTTGCCATCATTTTTAAAAAATTATATTGCTGTTATATAGTTATATATACCCAGGCAGAAACTGCCAACCGTTCCAAAGAAAAAGGCTCGGCAAAGCACTCATTTTTTGTGTAGAAGGTAGTATGAATTCGAAAAAGTGCTTTCCAAGGGCTTTGCCAATGTTTTTCTATTTAAATCCGTTTAAAATATAAATTATTTATTAAAATTTATTAATTTTCATAAGAATTGGAATATTTTTTATTTCCCCTGTAGGATTAGTGGTCGGTCCTTGATAGTTCTCATGATATGTCATGCACAATAACCCACATATTACAAACTTGACACCTTTTATATAAAAACACCTGTTTCTTTCGTGAGGAAGTGTTTTAAACTTCTGATATGAAATGTCACCGGGCCTATCCCTTTGGAACACAACCCGTTTCGGTTCAATACACCACTTTTTTTCGGGACTTTTCCAAAAAGTATTTTTAATAAATTTTTTATTCCAAAATGCAAAGAAAACGGAAAACAAAATTTTCCAGGAAAATATTTCAAAGTTTGTCGAATTTTTTTTTATCCTAATAAATAAGTCAATCAATTTTTTATCCTAATTTAATAAATTTCTTTATTCAAATAAACACCAAAAAAAGTTGTGTTTTATGGACTTATACAATTTTGATACGTCCCATTTTTTTGTTCTAAAAATGCTATAATAGTACCATATTTTTTGTTTTTAAAGCGCTTTCAAAGCGCTTTAAAATAGCAACGGCATACCGTTTACCGTGGTTATCATTTTGGACGCTGGGAGGGTACTAAACTGTGATGCTTTCCCAGCACTCAAGCGACCATAAAAAGTACTTTGCCAGCGCTCTCCCGTTCGTATTTTTCTGCCTGGGTAACTATATTTAATTTATTATAAAATTACACAGCTCTACAAATGTAAGGTTTGTCGCTGCGTTTTGAATTATTGAAACTAAAAGGTATAATATTTGATGCACTGAATCCAAATCTGCAACCCAAATTTTTCTATCACATCTAGATTTTGTGTAAATCGCGGTTAAAATGTTGAAAAACTGCTTTTTTGGCCCTTTTTAAAAACAAATAAAATAAGAACGCGACATGCTATTGACTTCGTTTTAAGTTTATCGTATAATTTGGAATTTAATCTTTAAGATAGGAAAATATTATTTGGAAATTTAATTTTCCAACATGGTAAAAAAATCATAAACAAAAAACTCCATTTTGAAAATATATATTGTTTAACGCAAAGTATTTTTTTTAATAAACATATGAAAACCAACAAACAAAGTTTTATTTAAATTCAGGTAATGAAAAAATATTATGTATATTAGGCGTCTCGAAAATTAGAAACTTTTGAATTTTGTGTCGGAATACTTGCCTAACGCCACTAAAGAGCTGATTGTGGGAGAATTTACGTAGTGGAACTGCAGTTGGCAAAAGAGGTCCAAGTTAGAAAAATATCGTTTTTTGACATAAATTTATGTTCGAAGTTTTTGACCAAATGGGCTCAAAAATTAGGAAATTTGGCGTACTTTTTGGTATCCGTCTTGGGATTTTGCGTCTTCCGATGCTGATGTTAAACACAAAAAATATTTATATTACCAAATTCTTCTTTAAGAATTGAATATGTTAATCATATTAAAATATATAAAAAATGTCTTTTAGACATCGTGATTTAATATCGACTAAACTGTTTCTGAATATTTCTTAAAAATTTTTGTCCAAATATTTGTCTATAATTTTATACTTTCAACATTTTTAAATTTTTGTCAACAAAAATTTGTTTACGAAAAAGTCACAGTTGGTAGAAAGAAATTTTTCCTCTTGTCCTATTTTGTCCCTTTGCTTATTGAGTAATTAAATTTAAACTATTTGCTAAATTGAAATATATTGCCATTGTAATTTATAAGACAATATAAATTGAAAAAATTTGACTGCCAATTAATTTTTAATAAAATTTTAATTAACCATTCCATTCTAAGGTATCTGCTTATATAATTCAGAAAGTCATCCACCAAATCTATTTAAATCGGATGTACTTTAATAATGTTTCGTTTTTCATTATATTTCCATATTTTTTGTTATTTATTATTTAATGCATTTTATTTTAAAAAACTTTGTTCGTTGGTATGTTTTTTTATGTCAATTTGAAAACACTTTGTTATTAAAAACAATAAAATATATCTAAAAAGGTGTTATTAAAAATATATTTTTTTACCATTTTTAAAATTAAAATTTCAGAATATTTTTATTTTATTTTGAAGATAAAATTCCAAACTTTATAATGAGCTTAATATAAAGTCGTTCGTATGTCGCGTTCATATATTATTGGCTTCCAAAAATGGTCAAAAAGGCACTTTTTTGCCCCTTTAACCGCGAATAACTCAAAATCCTGATGTGATGGAAAAAATTGGGTTGCAGATTTGGAATCAGCGCACCAAATACTACCCAATTCAGTTATCAGAACCCAATACGCATTTTCTTGTAGAGCGGTGTTATCTATCATTTTTGGGAACCCGAGTTCGATTCCAGAAAAAAATATATTTTTTTATTTTTTTTATATAGAAAACACTTTTTTATTGCATTTGTTTTTTTTAGAACTTAAAAAATTTTACTTTTTGAATTTTTGCAATCATTTTTAAAAATTTATATTGCATTTATATAGTTAATAATAGCTATATTTGGTTTAAATTATCAAATTATCAATGATTTTTGGAACCCGATCTCAAATCTAATTCTGATTTCCTGATTCCATGAAAAATTTCAAACTTATAAGCCAAAGTCTTGGAAATATGACTTGGAAATAAGGCATATCGCTACATTAAAATTATTGTTTAAGCTTACCATGGAAGCCCCTAATAGCGTTGTACGTCATTCCAATTTTTTTTTTTGCAAATTTTATCAAAAATTTTCTAAGTCTTTTTGAAAATTGTGTACAAGTGAATAACATATTTAATTGGATGTAATCATATATTACTATATGTTTGATCAATTTGATATAATTAGATACGATCAATTTATTTAAAACTAAGTCTTTTAAAGTTGTTATTTGCTAACAACGTCCGCTGGTCTAGAGGGTAGAGATTGCGATTACAAAACGGAAGACTTGTGGTTCTAATCTCCGTCCGTTCGAAGTTTTTTTTTTTTTTATTTATTTTCAGTTTGACATTATTATATCTAAAAATAAATCTGAAAATAGAAACATTTTTTGGATAAAAATGTATCCAATAATTTTTTTATAAAATCAAGATATCAGATATTATAAGATAACTTTGGCGCGGCCAAATTTCGGATGAAATTACATTATATAATATCCAATTTAATATAAAATCATGATATTGGATATTTTAAGATAACTTTGGCGCGGCCAATTTCCGGATGAAATTACATCTTATCATACCATATTTAATACAAAATCATGACAATAGATAATTTGGGATAACTTTGGCGCGGCCAATTTCCGGATGAAATCACATACAATCAAATATTAAACTGTAACTTCATATATTACAAGATGTTATGAGATAACTTTGGCGCGGCCAATTTTCGGATGAAATTTAGCAAAATCAGATCCAATAAATTATATATAATTTTATAAGATAACATGTTTTACCATACAATTTTTTTTTACTCGGGTTGTTATTTGCTAACAACGTCCGCTGGTCTAGAGGGTAGAGATTGCGATTACAAAACGGAAGACTTGTGGTTCTAATCCCCGTCCGTTCGAAGTTTTTTTTTTTTATTTATTTTCAGTTTGACATTATTATATCTAAAAATAAATCTAAAAACAGAAACATTTTTTGGATAAAAATGTATCCAATAATTTTTTTATAAAATCAAGATATCAGATATTATAAGATAACTTTGGCGCGGCCAAATTTCGGATGAAATTACATTATATAATATCCAATTTAATATAAAATCATGATATTGGATATTTTAAGATAACTTTGGCGCGGCCAATTTCCGGATGAAATTACATCATATTATATCATATTTAATACAAAATCATGATAATAGATAATTTGGGATAACTTTGGCGCGGCCAATTTCCGGATGAAATCACATACAATCAAATATTAAACTGTAACTTCATATATTATAAGATGTTATGAGATAACTTTGGCGCGGCCAATTTTCGGATGAAATTTAGCAAAATCAGATCCAATAAATTATATATAATTTTATAAGATAACATGTTTTACCATACAATTTTTTTTTACTCGGGACATCAAAATTTATTATATAAATTTATCTTGCAAAACATAGTGTCACACATGATCATATATCAAATAATATGACTATATAAAAGTATATAAGATCATATTAAATTATTTTTACTCGGGAATGTATTATTTTGAGTGTATAGACAAAGAGCACAAATGCGTAGTTTGAGGTGTTTTTGCATTCCGATGGGGATTTATTTCATTTTTGAAATTGGAAGTTTATTTCATTATGAAATAAGTCCCCATTTTTGGGGGCTTGTTTCATTTTTATTTTAGGGACTTATTTCCTGGGGGTTTTTCATGCTGCCCATGCTGCCCTACTGTGAAACACTTCACATAAGTAGCGTAGGGAATCGTTTAAACAGTTTTGCCTGTCCTAGCTTGTTTTACATAGTTTTTGTTAGTTGTTTATTTTATGGTATTGTCTGCCTATTTTTCATCGTTATTTTTTGTTGCATTTTTTTTTCAATGTTTGTGTTAATTTTTTGTCGCTAAATCTGTTCTTTTTGTGGTTTGAGTTGATTTTTTTTTGTCTTTTTATAAAATTTTTGCATAACGTTTTCCTAGTACAGGGGTTGGCAAAGTTAAAATGGAGAACTTATCTTATCGTTATGTTTTACTTTTTATACACCCCAATCAAAGTTGGGGGGTTAATTGTAACTGCATTTTTAAAGCATTAAAATATAGGTCTCAACAAAAATAAATTGTAATTTTACAATAAAAAGTTTCGTAGATAATGTAAAAACCAAATTCCTTGTAACGTTTTAAGGCTTGACTTGTTATCCTAAAATTCTGCAGTTTTACACTTAAAATAAAAACTCTGTTCAATCATTATATTAAATTATCATATTAAAAACCCTCTATAACACAATCCTTTAGGAGAGCCAAAAAAAGGTTTATTTCGCGTATTGTTAGAGTAATACAATATTTTTTTAAATAAACTACTGAATCTCCCATATAATTTTTATTTGAAGTTTGATACAAAATTTTTAAAGATTTTGACTCGCTGATTCCAAATCTGTGCTCCAATTTTATCCATCACGTCTAGAATTTTAATTATTCGCGGTTGAAAATGCGAAAAAAACGCGATTTTTGCATTTTTTGAAAGCCTGCACAGCAGCCACTGGGTGGAATAAAGATCTGGTATAAAGCGTTAGAGTAGAATTGAACTATGATCTCAAATATATGATCAATAAAATTTGAAGTTGTTTCACTATTATTGGCCAAACATGTATTTTAAAAAAACATGTGAAAAAAATTAGAAAAAGCACCATTTTTAAAAGGCTCTACAACAAAAACCAGATGATCAATCTTTACTGTGATGAGCTCAAAATTTAGACAAAAGTTCATTCTTTCTTATAGACTTTTAAACCCATTAAAGATATCTTCCGGTTTGTACGAAAAATAACACAGAAAACTTACATTTGTAAAATATTTTTTTAGTTTTTCTTTGAAAAATATCAACAAAAAAAAAACTAAGGTATCCTTATCTTTTTTACAAAATTGAGAATTTTAACAGAGTCATTTTAAAACGCAATTGTAACCCAACCAAACGCAATAATTAGGAAAAAAAATATTTTCTATGTTGGAGACCAAAGACAAATTATACTTTTGCGCATTATACCAGATTTGTATTCCACTCAATGGCTGCACAGGCTTTCAAACAATGCAAAAATAGTAATTTTTCGCATTTTTAACCGTGAATAACTAAAAATCTGGACGTGATGGAAAAATTTGGAGTACAGATTTGGAATCAGGAGATCAAAGTCTACTTAAATTGATTACCAGAATTCAAACCGGAAAATGACTGTTGAGCGGTGTATTTTAAGTACATGAAATGACGTGATGAAAAAATTTGGAGTACAGATTTGGAATCAGGTGATCAATATATATATATATGTTCCTTTAACTATCACTGGAGCATAGGGCGCCAACAATAGTCGATCTCCACCGTACTCGGTTTTGGGCTACATTTCTAGCTTCGTTCCATGTTAAACCCACAGATCTCATTTTGGCTTCGGTGGAACGTCTCCAAGTTTTTCTAGGCCTTCCAACTCTTCGTCCTGATTGATGAAACGGGTTCCAACGTAACGCATGCTTGGCGATATTTTCATCTGGACGTCGAAGTATGTGACCAATCCATTGCCATTTTCGAATCTCAGTTGCCACATCTATCTGATTTGATTTACGAAGTAGCTCAATATTTGATATAACATTTGGCCAAAAGATTCGAAGTTTTCGTCTGAGGCAGCGATTGACGAATGTTTGCAAACGACTTGTAATTATACTAGTCACCTTCCATGTTGGGCATCCGTACAGAAGAACTGATTTTACATTGGATTCAAAAATTCGCAATTTTGTTCGAAGACTAATGTTGTTGTTTTGCCATATTGGTGCTAGAATTCCAAATGCTGCTCTAGCTCTACTGATTTTTGCCTCCACGTCAATCTCAGTATGTACCTCCATCAGCGGTAATCATGCTACCCAAATAACAAAATTCGTTAACAATGGCATAGTTGTTATCACCTAAATTACTAGATGCCGGAGAGTTATCTTGTATGGAGAGACCTTTTGTTTTTGTTGTGTTTATTTTTAGACCTGTACCATCCTACTTTGACTGGAGGTCAACCATCGACATCTCCAGGTCACGAACTCTATGCGAAAGAAGGCATATGTCATCGGCATATGCAAGGTAGTTTAAAAAGGAGTTATCTATACGCCATTGAACACCCCTACGCTGAAATGTGGTTGATGTCAGTACGTCCTCAATGACAAGCAAGAACAGGAGTGGCGATAGTATGCATCCTTGCCGCACTCCACTTAGTACCTGGAAAGGTTCATACAACAATTTTGTCCATGGATTTATATTTTGCCTCCAAGAACGTCTTAGTTTCGGGCGTAAGATGTTCAGTTGCAGACAATTTTGATTTAATATCAATACGCTCGTGAATAGTATCCCATGTGTTATCTGTCATCCACGATCAAAGACTACTAAAATTGATCACCAGAATTCAAACCGGAAAATGACTGTTGAGCGGTTTATTTTAAGTACATGAATGCAAATGATAAGATAGAGGGTTTTGCATTTTAATAAAAATGAAATAATAGGATTTCATTTACGACTTTGGTAAATTTTTGACGTGATTTATTAATGATAACGGCTTAAAAAAATTCCGAAGTCGCGGTTTTGGTCCACAGGTGCTGATTTTTAAGACAAAAATAATTTTAGCATGATAATGTAAATGGTGTCTAATTTTAAAAAAGTTGCAGAACGCCACCTCAGTTTGACTATATAAGCTAACAATTGACGAAAAAGAAAACAAGAATTACTATTTTCATTTTCTAAAACCAAAAATTTTAATGGGTTTGTAACTTGGATAATAATTTACCTCGTGGTGAATAAACCTGTTTTTCACTATCTGGTGAATAAAAAGTAACATAATTATTTTTCACCAAAATTTTTTTTCTCATAAATTTTTTTTTTCATCAAATTTTTTTTTTCATAAATTTTTTTTTTCCATCAATTTTTTTTTTTTTCATCAAATTTCATCAATTTTTTTTCATAAATTTTATTTTTCATCAAACTTTTTTTTTTCATAATTTTTTTTTCATAAAATTTTTTTTTCATTAATTTTTTTTTATACCCTCCAACCACAGTATGGGGATATACTCACTTTGTCATTCCGTGTGTAACGCATCGAAATATCGGTCTAGGACCCCATAAAGTATATATAATATTGATCAGTGATCGATTCTAAGACATTCTAGCGATGTACGTCCGTCTGTCCGTCTGTAGAAGACACGATACAGTCCAAACTAAACGAGCTAGACTTCCAAAGTTTGGCACGAATATGTCTCATATTCCTAGGCAGGTTAAGTTCAGAAATGGGCAAAATCGGACCAAGGGAAAAAAGTTCCCCATTGGAGAACTAAACCAACCCAAGAAATACCGCATCACAGTAAAGAGTTTAAAAAAACATTTTCTTTTTTTCCCCTTTTTTAATACTTTAGAATTTAATTTTCCAAAGATTTTTTTGCTGGATGATCCTACATTTAAAATTTCATATTTTCCAGGACCATTATTTCATTAGGAAATATAAAAGGTACCATAAGTACACTTTTTAACCTCCTTAGAAACAGAATTTTCAATAAGTATTTTTCCTAAAAAAATTTTTTTACAGAAGTATTCTACATTCCAAATTTTAAGTATATAGGCTCATTATTTCAGGATGTATCAAAAATATACTTTTTAATCCCGATTAAAAACGGAATTTCCAAAAGTATTTTTTCTGGAATTTTTTTTTTGTACCGAAGTGTCATACATTTCTAATTTAAAGCTTTCGCGATAATTTTTTTAAGGAAATATAAGAAGTACCAAAAGTGAAATTTGTTTACCCTGCTAAAAACCCAAATTTGAAAAAAGTGTTTTTCGTATTTTTTTTCACCGAAGGATGCTTCATTCCAAATTTCAAGTTTTCAGTACCATTATGTCAGCAAATATAAAAGGTACCGAAAGTAAATTTTTTTTACCCCTTCTACCGCCTTAAAAACTGAATTTCCAAAACTATTTTTTTCAGAACGTTTTTTTTTCACCGAAGGATCCTTTATTCCATATTTTAAGTTTCTGGGACCATTATTTTAGAAAATATAAAAAGTACCAAAAGTATACTTTTTTTACCCCTTTTACACCTCTAAGAAAAGGAATTTCCAAAAACGAACGAAGTATCCTTCATTCTAAATTTTATGTTACTTTGACTGTTATTTCAGGAAGTAAAAAAAAAGTACCAAAAGTACACTTGTTTACCTATTTCACCCCCTTAAAATCAACACTGGAAAAAAACACGGGTGGTGAACCTACATTCCAAAATTTTTAGTTTCTAGGACCATTATTTCAGGAAATAAAAAGTACACTTTTTTACCCTTTTTACCCGCTTAGAATCAACATTGGCAAAAATCCAGCTCTAGTGAATATATTACTCGGGAGGTTAATCTACATTCCACATTTAAAGTTTTTATGGCCATTTTTTAAGGAAATATAAAAAGTACCCAGCAAAACTTTGGTAATGGGTAGTGATTATATAACACATTACCAGGTAATGCATATAACTTATTTGTAGCATTATATTATGATGTCTTACCAAACATTTGTTCCACAACGTAGTATTTTCAAGTGAAAAATAATGCATTACTAATAATTTGCTACTTTGCTACATAATGCATGATTATTGGAAAAAATGTATTTCATATTTATTATTTCTTAACATTAAATCATGGATGACTTATATTTGGTTACATTATGTCCCAGCAAAAAATAAACGAAGTGGTTCAAAAAGAATTAGTAGTTTCACTACATACAAAGTAGCGATAGGTGCCGAACTTCATATTCCGTAGGAAGTACTTTTAAAATCACTTCCAAAAATGCTACAAAGTAACAATAAAAACATCTTTCACCAGTTCTTTACTTAATGATTTTGAAGTACGTCTTTCATATGTTCTTAAGAATCAAATCAAATCACCACAACATATGAACTTCTTTTTCAACTGAAACAATTAGAATGAGGGTGATACACGAAGTATGCAATTTTTTCTACATCCAGCTTCAAATAGATTTAGGTTTTGCAAAAATAGTGACAAATTTTGGTAATGGCATTTCATTTCTCTTTATTTAGAGCTTAAAAAATCGAAAAGACGAAAATCGATTATTGATAAATTTTTCAAATTTCATATCTTATAACAAAAAAAGTTGGTCCTAAATTAAATAAATACATTTACGAACTAAAGCGGATGTTGCTACATCACATTATTAAAGATTGTTTAAGCTTTTTAGAAAATTGAGGTATAGGCTTGTGGTCAAAACAAACTTGTGAATCAGTTCGCCGTGAATTTTTATAGTTTTGTGATCTCTATAATTACTCCTTTTTTAATTCGAAGTATATACGTTAGATTACACAGGTTGACAAAAGTTGAACTTTTTCTATTTGTCTGACCTTTGACAACTGATTTATATGGATTTTAGTGTGCTGATTCCGAAACTGTTATCCAATTTTTTCCATCAAGTTAAAGAGTCGAAAAAGTGCGTATTTTACCAACTTTTCTTGGCTATAATTTCCAAAACTTATTTTAGAGCCTCAGTTTTAAACACGAATTTAACTATATTGGATGAGAGGATTACAAAACTGGTATTCGTTTTTTTCTGACAGCTTCAGTTTTCGAGTTATTAAAAAGAGCATAAATATTCAAACAAAATTAAAGAGGGCATAAATTTAAAAATTTTATTTTAACGATATCTCCAAAACTAAAGATGACTCAACAAAAGTAAGAGCATTTTTGGAATCAGCATATTCAACATATCTAAAATCGTCATTCACTTTTTGGATATAAGACAAGTGTTGGTAAATATGAGCCCTGTTTTTTTCACACCGGATTAAGATTAGGATTAACTCTATTTAGTTAAAAAATGTGTCAAATCAAGTCCAGATTTTTTTTTCTGAATTTACATCCAATTAGTTAACATTGTATGTAATTTCAGAAAAAAATTATAAAAAAAATTCTGGACTTTGACCCATTTTTTAACTAAATAAAGTTAATCCAAATCTTAATCCGGTCTGCAAAAAACAGGGCTATGGACTCACAAACATGCCAAAAATAGCCTATTTTCAAAAATTCCTTAGGCTATATCTCAAAAACAAGAGCTGACCCAAAAAATGATAGCCAAATTTGAAATCAGCGTGCCCCAATTACCCAAAATTAGCTATCAGAACCCGGGGAAAAAAGTGTTGCCCTGTGTTATCAATGAAATTAATTTTTCTATCACGTAAGGTTTTTAAGATATTCGCGTTTTAATATTGAAATATTTGGGTCTCCTCTGTAACGTATTCTTAAGTTGCTCAAACACAATAGAACTCGATTTAGTAAAAATAAGGCATCTTTATTCCAAATCTGGCATCCAAATTTTTCTATCGCGTACTGTTTTTGAAATATTGGCGTTTGAAAAACTCAAACTCTACTGTTACGCAGTTATATTCTTTATAAATCACACTAAAATTTTCAAACGCGAATATCTCAAAAACAGAACATGCTTGAAAAATGTGGATTGCCGTTTTGGAATCATGAGGTCCATTTTATATGAAATCAAGTCCTATTTCGTGGAAGCAACATAAGAATACGTAATAGTGGACCCTAAAAGTGTTTTTTTTTTTTCTTTTTAACAGCGAAGCAGGAGACCAAAATTTATAAGGACCAGTTAGAAATTTCACTTGAAGGTTTTTGCTGTTGAACAGTGCTTTTAGTGTAAATATTACAAAAAAATACTCTTTCAATCAATCTTACAAAAATAAGTGAAAAAAGAACTTCTAATTTAGAAGTTCTAAATCACCAAATAAAAATGACATAATCACACAAAAAATGCCAAGAAATATGTACTTCTAAAGAAGTGATGAAAAAAGTGCTTCCAAAAGGTCAAGTTATATTAACAACCGGATCACTACTTCAGAAGTTGTGATAAAAACACTAGTGATATATGTTATACTTAAGTGTCAATCTTTCGCCACTGAAAAGTGGCGATAAAAAGAACATACTTTGTGTGTCACGCCCATATTAAATTCATCAATGTTTCAGTTGAAGAAGAAGTACATCTGGTTCATAAGTTGTGGTGAATTTTGTAGTGAATGGTAAGCTCTTTTTTTGCTGGGTATTATTTGAAAGTTTGAAATAATGCATTATTTATAAATAGATGCATAATGCATTACAATAACATAAAATATAATTATTTTATAAAAAAATGCATAAGTTTAAACTAGAGATGGGCTCACTACAGGAAATTTCTAACGACACACACTCACGAGCATATTTTATCTACTTACACTCACTTACAATCACGTGAGTAAATTTAATACAAGATTACTTTTTCACTACTCGTAACACCTTATATATTATCTTCTGGTATGCTATATTATTTCATTTCTCGTAACCTATAAAATATCATATATTTTACACCTTACTCGTATTCTTCGTTATAAATTTATGACTTATTTTATGCCTTACTGGTATTCTTTGTGATAATGTGGATGCATTACTTTGAGTCTCATTGCCTGTTAAAATCATCAATGCTGCAATGTATAAAATAAGAGATCCTATACCTTATTTTATACCTTATTTGGTAATCTAAGTTTTGCTGCACTCAAAAAAAAACTGTAATGTTAGCAAAAAAAGCTTGTAAACCTACAGGAAAATTTGCTGATTTTGAACCCACAATTTTTTTGCTAAAGTTAGCAAAAATGTATTGCCAATAATTAGTTAACTTAATTTTTTTTTTTGAACTTAGTTCATACACATCTGAGGACCCCATTGGGTTCGGACCCGATAAGTCCAGACCCCGATGGGCCTAGACCTAGTTGGGTTCCTTAAAAATTGTCATAGTTTTTGATCCAAAATTTGTGTCCGTTTCGCTCTACCTTGCTTAGTTTTTGAGATACGTGATTATAGGGGACCACTGGGGTCTTGAGAATTAAAAAACTCGATACCTTTAAAAATATTAATCGGAGAGCTTTTGACTATTTTGCGGTCTTGTTCTACGTGTTGAGAGCTACACAAATGTTTTTGGACTTTTTGTTGTGTCGGCAATATTTACCGATAAATGAGTATTTTAACATTTTCGGGAATGCTAACTTTTTTGGATCCAAAGTTAGGGCCCATTAGGGTCCACACAGAGAGCTCGAGAACCAAAAATGGCCTCCATTTTGTTCTATCTGGCTTAGTTTCCGAGATAGCGCCATTTTAAGTTTTCTGAAAATTAAAAAAAATTGACCATTTATTTTTGCTAATATTAGCAAAAAAGCTTGTAAAAATTTGGCCAACTCAATTTTAAATTTAGCAAAAAAAATTAGTTCAAATTTTGTTTAAAATTGCCATGCGCTAAATGAACTTTACAAGATATTTTTGCTAACATGCTAATCTCAACTAAAAATTTGCTTAAAGTTAGCTAACCAGCATTAGCAAAAAAAAAAATAGTAAATCTACTAATGTATTGTTTTGAGTGTACAGACAAAGAGCACAAATGCGTAGTTTGGGGTGTTTTTGCATTCCGATGGGGATTTATTTCATTTTTGAAATTGGAAGTTTATTTCATTATGAAATAAGTCCATTTTTGGGGGCTTGTTTCATTTTTATTTTAGGGACTTATTTCCTGGGAGTTTTTCATGCTGCCCATGCTGCCCTACTGTGAAACACTTCACATAAGTAGCGTAGGGAATCTTTAAGACTGTTTTGCCTGTCCTAGCTTGTTTTACATAGTTTTTGTTAGTTGTTTATTTTATGGTATTGTCTGCCTATTTTTCATCGTTATTTTTTGTTGCATTTTTTTTTCAATGTTTGTGTTAATTTTTTGTCGCTAAATCTGTTCTTTTTGTGGTTTGAGTTGTTTTTTTTTTGTCTTTTTATAAAATTTTTGCATAACGTTTTCCTAGTACAGGGGTTGGCAAAGTTAAAATGGAGAACTTATCTTATCGTTATGTTTTACTTTTTATACACCCCAATCAAAAATGGGGGGTTAATTGTAACTGCATTTGTAAAGCAATAAAATATAGGTCTTAACAAAAAAATATTGTAATTTTACAATACAAAATTTCGTAGATAATGTAAAAACACAAATTCCTTATAACGTTTTAAGGCTTTACTTTTTATTTCAAAATTCTGCAGTTTTACACTTAAAATAAAAACTCTCGTCAATCATTATATTAAATCATCATATTAAAAACCCTCTATAACACAATCTTTTAGGAGAGCCAAAAAACGGTTTATTTCGCGTATTGTTAGAGTAACACAATATTTTTTTAAATAAACTACTGAATCTCCCATATAATTTGTATTTAAAATTTTGCACTGTTTGGGATTTTATGATAGATAGAGGGTTTTGTTTCTTAAAAATATTTTAAGTACATGAATGAAAATGATCAGATAGAGGGTTTTGCATTTTAATAAAAATGAATTAGTATGATTTCATTTACGACTTCGGTAAATTTTTGACGTGATTTATTAATGATAAAGGCTTAAAAAAATTCCGAAATTGCGGTTTTGGTCCACAGGTGTTGATTTTTAAGACAAACATAATTTTAACATGATAATGTTTTTAGGCTGGTGTCTAATTATAAAAAAGTTGCAGGATGCCACCTCAGTTTGACTATATAAGCTAACAATTAACGAAAAAGAAAACAAGAATTACTACACACAGAAAACAAATTTGCTAATATCCAACTGAAATTCAGTTGATGCAACAAAAATTCGGTTGATGCATTTGTGTTAAGGTTAAAACAACTAAATATTGGTAGTTACAACTAAATTTTGTTAATACAACTGTCTTTTAATGGAAACAACTAAAAAAATCGTATGCCTCAGCGAAATTTAGTAGCACCAACCGAATTTTGAGTTGATACAACTGAAATATTCAGTTGGAAATTTATTTTCCTCTGTGTATTTTCATTTTCTAAAAACCAAAAATTTTAATAACTTGGGTTTGTAACTTGAACTTAATAATTCACCTCGTGGTGAATAAAACCGTTTTTCACTAGCTGGTG
Organism: Pegoplata infirma; assembly: GCA_963921195.1. Lineage (NCBI taxonomy): Eukaryota > Metazoa > Arthropoda > Insecta > Diptera > Anthomyiidae > Pegoplata > Pegoplata infirma. Next base: position 126,757,308 of record OY992539.1, on the reverse strand, counting down.
AATTTTCATCAAACTTTTTTTTTCATAAATTTTTTTTTTCATAAAATTTTTTTTTCATCAATTTTTTTTTCATTAATTTTTTTTTTGTTTCATTAATTTTCTTTTTCATCAAATTTTTTTTTTTATCAAAAATTTTTTTTTTTCATTGTTTTTTCATATTTTTTTTGCTTTTTCATAATTTTTTTTTCATTAATTTTTTTTTTCATAAATTTTTTTTTTTTATCACATTTTTCTTTTCATGAATTTTTTTTTATGGTAAATTTTTTTTATCATATTTTTATACCCTCCACTCTAGTGATAGAGGGTATATAAAAGTTTGTCATTCCGTTTGTAACACCTCGAAATATTGGTCTAAGACCCCATAAAGTATATATGGGGCATTCCATGTGAAATCGGACACTTTGAAAAACTTTTTTTTTAGATTTTCCCAATTTGTTCACAGTTTTTAGTACCCTTCGAAAACTCCTTCGTGGTAAATTTTCAGATTTTTTTGATGACCCGTTCAAAAGATATCGAATTTTTAAAAATTGGTAGTTTGTTCCTTTACTCAAACTTCTTTTAATCATAACTTCTTCAATAATGGTCCAAATTTCAAATTTTTTTTTTCAAAATTTTTGTTTTTTTACGTACTTTCTAAAAAAAAATCCCAAAAAATTCTTAAAAGCGCTCTAGTATGCAATTTTTAAGTTTTAAAATTTAAATCTCATTTTAGAAAATGTTTGTACTCTTCGATTTTTTTGAAATTTTTTTGTGTAAAACTTCTATCAATTCTACAAATTTTTTGCCCAGGAAGATCGTGGGATAACGATTATTACTATTTTTTAAAATTTTTTGAAAAAAATTTATTGTCATTTTCCAATCTTAAAATCATTTCTACTGCTCCAATGGTGCGTCATAGAGGGGTCCTTTATAAGACCGACCCCCATTAATTTTTACGTCTTAACATTTCTTTGGAACAAACTAATACCATATCTCCAATTTCTAAGGGGGCTCCCACACAAAACGACATATTTTAAAATTTGTTCCAACCGCTCTAACAGCCCTAATAGTGCCCTTAGAGCAACAAAATGTATGACCGACCCACAATATTTTTTCAGTCCAAACATTTTCTCTGAACACACCTACCCTCTATCTTTAACTGTTAAGGCGGTCCCCATACAATTTTTATTATTTTTTGTAAACTTGTTTTATTTAATCGGCTTCTACCGGTCCAATGGTGTGTCTGAAAGGGGTCATTAGTGAGACCGACCCCAATTTATTTTTACCCTACAACATTTTTTCAAAACATACCTAGGCCCTATCTCCCCTCCCTAAGTAGGCTCCCATACAAATAACAGTTGGAGCAAATTTTATAAAAATGAAATTTTGTATGGGAGCCTACTTAGGGAGTGGAGATAGGGCGTAGGTATGTTTTGAAAAAATGTTGTAGGGTAAAAATAAATGGGGGTCGGTCTCACTAATGACCCCTCTCGGATGCACCATTGGACCGGTAGAAGCTGATTAAATAAAACAAATTTACAAAAAATAAAAAAAATTGCATGGGGACCGCCTTAGCAGTTAAAGATAGAGGGTAGGTGTGTTCAGAGAAAATGTTTGGACTAAAAAAATATTGTGGGTCGGTCATACATTTTGTTGCTCTAAGAGCACTATTAGGGAAGTTAGAGCGGTTGGAACAAATTTTAAAAAATGTCGTTTTGTGTGGGAGCCCCCTTAGAAATTGGAGATAGGATATTAGTTTGTTCCAAAGAAATGTTAAGACGTAAAAATTAATGGGGGTTGGTCTTATAAAGGACCCCTCTATGACGCACCATTGGAGCAGTAGAAATGATTTTAAGATTGAAAAATTACAATAAAATTTTTTCAAAAAATTTTAAAAAATAGTAATTATCGTTATCCCACGATCTTCCTGGGCAAAAAATTTGTAGAATTGATAGAAGTTTTACACAAAAAAATTTCAAAAAAATCGAAGAGTACAAACATTTTCAAAAATGAGATTTAAATTTTAAAACTTAAAAATCGCATACTAGAGCGCTTTTAAGAATTTTTTTGGATTTTTTTTTAGAAAGTACGTAAAAAAATAAAAATTTTGAAAAAAAAAAAATTTAAATTTGGACCATTATTGAAGAAGTTATGATTAAAAGAAGTTTGAGTAAAGGAACAAACTACCAAATTTTAAAAATTTGATATCTTTTGAACGGGTCATCAAAAAAATTTGAAAATTTACCACGAAGGAGTTTTCGAAGGGTACTAAAAACTGTAAACAAATTGGGAAAATCTAAAAAAAAAAGTTTTTCAAAGTGTCCGATTTCACATGGAATGCCCCATATATTCATGATCCTCGATCGATTTTAAGACGATATAGCGATGTCCGTCCGTCCGTCCGTTCGTCTGTCTGTCTATCTGTTGAAAGCACGCTAACTTTTGAAAAACATTGCGGAGGTTCCTGAAGTTTGGCATATATATTGGGCATTTACCTGGTCAGGTTGGAATCGGAATCCAACGAAATCGGTCCAGTGGTTCAAAAGTTATGAGCAAAAGACTGAATTTCGGCAAGGGTTTTTCGTGAATTTACGATATAAAACACACGCTTACTTTCGAAAGGCAATCCTGAGGATGCTGAAGCTTGGCACAGATATTTGTCGTTCCCCGGGCCTGGTTCGATTTGAATTTCAGCCAAATTGGTCCAGTGGTTCATCAGTTATTAGCAAAACCGTGAATATCAGATTAGTTTCACCATAAATTCATGAGTTGAAAACCCGTTAAACATGTTTTAAAAACATTGGTAAGTCAAAAAAATATTTTACAACGTATTTTTGTCACTCAAAAATATTTTTACACTAAAAAAAAAATACACTCAAAAAAAATTTTTACACTCAAAAAAATTTTACACTCAAAAAAAAATTAGTATTTTTTTTTTTTTTTCAAAAATTACTTAAAAAAAAAGTTTTTTTACACAAAATAAAAACTAATCAAAAATGTTATTTTTTCACGTTGGAAAATTTACTATCACTTAGGTCAGATTAATCAATGAAAAGTTAGCTTCTAACTGCCGATTTAACAGAGCCTTATGTCAAAATATGTATGAAAAAGTTAAATTTAATGGAGAGTTGTTTTATAACGGAGCATTGAGTAATCCAGCCTTTAAAGGGCGCTGTGGAGGGTATTCATAGATTCGGCCAAGTCGAATTTAACTTTTCTACTTGTTTTTCATCAAATTTTTTTATCAATTTTTTTCTCACCAAAAAATTTTTTTTTCATATTTTTTTTTTCATCAATTTTTTTTACATCAAAAATTTTTTCCTTTCATCAAAAAAAATTCATCAAAAACTTTTTTTCATCAAAATTTTTGTTCATTAAATTTTTTTTAACATAATTTTGTTTTTCGTAAAAAAAAAAACTCATTTTTTTTTACAAAAACTACTTTTTCACCAAGTCTAAGCTTTCCGCATAAAAATTTTCCATTTGTTTATCAAATGTACATAAAACAAGTGAGAGTGGTATATTTTTTGGTACCGAATTTTTTAAACTCTCCAAAATGTAAAAACACTTTTTTGCACTTATTTTTGTACTCACTTACGAAATGTACAGCTCTTTTGGTTTTTTAATGGGGTCCTCGACTGATATTTCAATTCGTTTTGCATGGAATAGCAAAGTAATATAACATTATTTTTTATAAAAAAAACTATGCTTTGGCAAGTACACCCAAATCTTCCGCAAAACATTATCATGATTTAATGTTTTGGGCAAGAGTACAAAATTCGCAGGCATTTTTTACTAAATTCATGTCAAATGATAACAAACTGTTGAGTATATTATGTAAAAAATAGTAAAAAAATTAAATGCTAAACGCCATCGCGATTTTTAAGATTTATTTTTTTTATAATCTGCACAAGACATCCAAATTTTGAGCCATATTTTTCAAAAAAGTCATACAAGAATTTTCAGCAAAAATTAGCATCAGTAGACCAACAGACATTAAATTACTTTTAATTTAAAACCAACACCAATGAGATCAATCATTTTTTTCCGGAAATATTTTAATGTAAGTAAAACCACTTTTTTAAAAAGATGAAAATTTAAAAAGTTGGCAATATCTCGAAAACTGTTCTACTTTTGAAACTTTGGAGTGGATTTTCGAATTCAGCATTAAATTTTACGTAAAAACTAATTGTAAATTCTCTGTAAACTAGTGTTATTTAACGAATTATTATATTTTTAAATTTTCATTGTGCAAAAATTTCCCAATAACGTGGATTTATATTATTTCGAAATAGTCAATAATCATACGCCACATATGACAAATGAGTTTTGCAATAAATATCAATCATACGCCATATATACGAATAAAAATAAAATTAGTTTAATTTAGTTAAATTAGTTAAAAAACCATACGCCTCCTCCGACAAGATCATTTTGCAATAAATATTACTTATACGCATTGTGGTTTATTATTATGCTGATTTGAAGTTGTTTTTGCGGTTTTAGTTCTACTTTTTTTGACCATTTTTTAAATTACTACTATTTTTGAATTTACAAAAATCTTTTTTTTTATAGAACGTTTTTAAAAGTTGACATCAATACTGCACAGTGATCTTTTCAAAAGAAAACAATTTACCCAATTAGAAATTTTGTCTTTAAGACAATGTCAGTAATGATTCATCAGGTAACGACATTTCTAAGGGTAAGTCTTTACTTTAACGATGCGTATTATTTTTGCGATGTGATGGCTTAAAACAAATTAATTATTTTTCGGTTAATGTTTTTTTAATTTATAATTTTTTATTAATTTATTGTCTAATTTGTACGCCTTGATTTGAAGTTATGTTCTCAGTCAACAAAATTTTGAGAACTCCAAAATGGCATACATCACGAATTCCAGCAAAGAACACAGAAAAAGACTGTCGCAAACTTACTGGTCTAATTACGGGATACAATGCCTGTGATCGTCATATGACGAGATTGGGTGTCTTATCAGACCCTCTTTGTGCTGCTTGTCTTGAGGATGAGGACACAACAGAACACTATGTCTGTTGTTGCCCACCGTTCTCAAGAGCAAGACTGCGGATTATGGGCTCTGATATTTTGTCAATGGACATGGTCCATGGACTTCCCTTGTCTGACTTTCTCAGGTTTGTGAAAGCAACTACGAAGTTCTGAGCAATCACCTTTCACTCTCTTTAAATTTTCTCTCATTCTTTACAAATCTTTTCTTCTAGGGTATGGTACAATGGACTATTTTAAGTCTGAGCGCCATGGACTCGCCTAGCTTCCTTCAAGGCTTGTACAACCCACCTTCAACTCAACACAACACAGAAAAAATTTAATTTTTTTTTATTATTTTTAAGTATTTTAAATTAAACAAGTACAAAAGTTAAATTCGGCCTTGCCGAATGTAGTGATACCCTCCACAATTTCAAAAAGATTATTGCAAAAAACTTTATTTAAAAGGAAATTACTTTTGAAAAAAAATTTCCGCGAAAAAAATTTTGGTAAAAAAAAATCCGCGATTTTTTTCTTTTTTTGTCAAAAAATATGTTCGTACTTGTTTAAATACCATTTGGTGTTCAATTATGTTCACACATGTCAACCAGAAGCCGAATTAAAGCATTTTGTATTTTTAGGTTATGTTGAATATACTGAAATTTTTGAGGTGTGCTTAGATTTTCGTTCATAACTTTTGAACCGCTGAACCGATATCGCTCAAGTGCAATACCAAACTTCTCGGGAGAACTTCCAAATAATATGTTAAGTTTCAGTCATCTCTGTGCAATATTTTGTCCGTGACAGCATTTTCCACAGACAGACAGACAGACAGACAGACAGACGGACAGACGGACATCGCTAGAATGTCTTAAAATCGATCGGGCATCATGAATATATATACTTTATGGGGTCCCAGATCGATATTTCAATGAGTTACAAACGGAATGACAAACTTATATATACCCTCTATCACTAAGTGGAGGGTATAAAAACAAGTAGAAATATTAAATTCGACTTTGCCGAATCTATGAATACCCTACACAATGCCTTTTTTAAAGGATAGTACATTTTAACTTGAAAAAAATTAACAATTTTGATTAGAAATATTTTATTTTGAGTAAAAAACTCTTTTTTTGTCATTAAAAAAAAAAAATACAAATTTTTTTCAGTGCAAAACTTTTTTTCGAGTGAACTGTTTTTTTTACTGTAAAAATATTTCTTAGTGAATGCACGTACGTATGTACACAACATTTGACATTTTTGTAAAAAAAAACTTATTTTTTTTTTTAGTGTAAAAATTTTTTTTGGTATAAAATTTTTTTCGAGTGTAAAATTTTTTTCGAGTGTAATTTTTAAGTTACCAATGCTTTTAAAACTAAACAAGTTTAAAAAGCACTGCTTTAAAACTAAACAAGTTTGAAAAGCATTCAGTTACCACCAATGCTTTTAAAACTTGTTTACCACGTGGTATTTAAGATGAACAAAATCTTAAATTCGGGGTTTTGCTTATAACTTTTGAACCGCTTGACCGATTGAGCTGAAATTCAATATCAAACAGACCTGAGGAACGGCAAAAATACATGCCACGTTTCAGTAGTCTCATTATTGATTTTCGAAAGTTATCGTGTTTTTTTATCTCGTAAATTTGCGAAAACCCCTTGCCGAAATTTACTCTTTTGCTCATAACTTTTGAACCACTGGAGCGATTTGGCTGGATTGCAATACCAACCTGACCAGGTAAATGACCAACATATATGCCAAACTTCAGTAGCCTCTGTGATGTCTTTCAAAAGATAGCGTGTTTTCTACGGACGGACAGACAGACGGACGGACGGACATAGCTAGATCGACTTAAAATCGATCGAGGATCATGAATATACATTAGAGTGTCCCTTATTTTGGAAATGTTGGAAATCTTGAGACGGTACCCGCTCATTTTTTTCCTTTTGACTTAAAAATAACTCAGGAAAAATTTTACGCCCCTAGGACCACGCCTTCCCTACGCGACGGGGCCTTAAAGAGCGGGGCCTAAAAAATCATTTTTCCATACAAACCAAAAAAATTTTTTTTTTATTTTTAATTTTTTTGTTATTAATTATTATATTACTTGGTTTGCTTATTCACGACAAAAAATTTGATTTTGGAGGGATAAGTCTTTCAGCGCTAAAAAAATTTTCGCAAAAAAAAAATTTGGGCGGCCGGGGTCCTACAGTAAAAAATTTTTAAAAAATATTTTTTTTTAGTTTTGACCAGCAACGGTTTTAGTTGCTATGTTGCTTTAAATGATATATATTCCAAAAAAAAAATTATTCATATCTGTGACATCTTTATCTTTTTCGAAAAAAAAAATTTTGAGCCGTAGGAATCCTACGGTAAAAAATTTTTAAAAAATATTTTTTTTTAGTTTTGAAAAGCAATGGTTTTAGTTTTTATGTTGTTTTTAATGATATATATTCCAAAAAAAATATTATTCATATTTGTGACATTTTTATCGTGTATCGAAAAAAATCATCAATGCATTTTTTACCCTTTTTTAGAACACGATTAAGATGTCACAGATACAAAAAATATTTTTTTATGAATATATATCATTTAAAGCAACATAGCAGCTAAAACCGTTGCTGGTCAAAACTAAAAAAAAATATTTTTTAAAAATTTTTTACTGTAGGACCCCGGCGGCTCAAAATTTTTTTTTGCGAAAAATTTTTTAGCGCTGAAAGACTTATCCCACCAAAATCAAATTTTTTGTTGTGAATAAGCAAACCAAGTAATATAATAAATAATAACAAAAAAATTAAAAATCAAAAAAAAATTTTTTTGGTTTGTATGGAAAAATGATTTTTTAGGCCCCGCTCTTTAAGGGCCCGTCGCGTAGGGAAGGCGTGGTCCTAGGGGCGTAAAATTTTTCCTGAGTTATTTTTAAGTCAAAAGGAAAAAAATGAGCGGGTACCGTCTCAAGATTTCCAACATTTCCAAAATAAGGGACACTCTAATATACATATATACTTTATGGGGTCCTAGACCAATATTTCGATGTGTTACAAACGGAATGACAAACTTATATATACCCTCTATCACTAGAGTGGAGGGTATAAAAAAAATCTCGATTTTTTCGCGAATTTTCTTTTCTTCAAAAATTAAAAAAAAAAAAAATCTAAAAATTATGATATTTGAAGAGCCATTTCTTCGAAAGTATTTATCTGAATTCTACCATTCAAAAAGCTTTCGACTCTACCAATCGTCCTTCTTTATACCAATGCACTCAAAGAAAATATTTTTTTTAAAAAAGTACGTTTTTGATGCAATTTCAATTTTAAGATGCATTTTTCAAAACTTTATCCCCCTTTTTTCTGAACCTGCATAAATTGAAAGAATAACATTTTTACATTAAACTAACAAGGGAAGTCTCCCTGGTGTCACCCTCCAATCTTCATAAATTTGGATATGTTGTTAAGAACGAAAATTAATTCGACACGTATTTTTTTTAGCGGCCCAAACTCATTTTTAGGGGGGGTCGATTTGTACGGGGGAAATTGACCTTTTTCAGTTTTTGACAATTTACGCCTATTAAAACAAAAGAAATATAGGCATATGTGCTTTCAGATTAAAGGTATTAAAAATACCTATCTCCTGGTGCTAACAACGAGCCAAAGAAGTTATTATTTTTCGACTTATTAACAAAAATGTCCTAAAATTTTGATATTTTACTCAATATGACGAAAAGTTGTGCATGTTTGGACACGTTCTTCACACATGTAAATAGGTTTTCCAAAGACCTTTCATTTGGTATGTAACATGACTAGGTTTTTTTGCACAATATAGGAGATAAATGAAAAAAAACTTAAAAATGGCCTATTCTTCCCCCCTCCTTTTCACCCCCTAAATATGAATTTGGGCCGCTAAAAAATACGTCTCACTTTATTTTTTCTGCTCTACAAAATAAAACTAATTCCATTTAGATCCGCGGGTGACACTAGGGATACTTCCCTTGTAAGTGCAGATTTTTTTTGGCTTTTATTTTTTTGTTTTTTTCCCCCATTCGTGATTTTTTTAAAAACTACTTATGAGCCATCTCTTTAAAAGTATTTATTTGATTTTTACGATTTAAGAAGCATTTGACTTTAACAATTGTCCTTTTGAATATGAAGACACTAAAAAAATATTTAAAGAAAATATGCATTTTTGATGCAAATACGATTTTTGAATGCATTTTTCAAGACTTTAGCTCCCTTAAATTTTTTTGAAAACTATATAAAAAAACCGCCTTTTAAAAAAATCTGTTTTGTTACTAAAAACCGGTTTCGAATAATTGGTTTTTCGTTTTTTTAAATTATTTATTTGATAAAAAAGAAAAACAAAATTAGCAATTTTTATATACTTCAGAACACAGATGGGAACATTAGCAGAATAGTGCGTGATTCACGCGTGAGCGCGACTGAAACTTAAGTAACTCAAGTAATTGAAAAAAAAAAAAAAATTGCGTGAGTGGTTGTGCCTTAGCAAGATTTTTGCATGAGTGGGTAGTTTGAGATGATTTTTTTGTGTGATTTATTTTCTCTTCATATTTCCTTTCGTCCCAAATATAGAAAACAAATTTAAAAATGCAAAAAAAAAATGTGAAATTTGGCTAAACTTAAAATTTGGCTAAAAATTTTGTTAGATTTTTGAAATTTTAATTTTTAAAAGTTTTTGTTTGTGTAAACAAGAGTTTCTTGAGTGTGAATGACCGTGAGTGTGAATGAATGTGAGTGTGAGTAAAGATGTGCGAGTGCACGTGAGTGTAAGTTGTCTCAAGTGTGAGTATGAGTAGAAAAAAAAAAAAATATGCTCGTAAGGGAGTGTGCGTGATTGGAAAATTTTTGTCGTGAGCGTAAATGAGTGTGAGTCAAAAGTCACTCGCGTTCCCATCTCTACTTCAGAACTAATATAATACATACAAATTTCACTAAAAAATTGCATTTAATGCAAAATAACGAAAAAATTAAATTTCAGAAAAAGTCGATTATTCGATACCGAAAAATCGGTTTCTCAAATACTTCGAAAACCGGTCTTTTTAAAAAACCGAAAAATAGAAAAAATCGATTTTTCGAATACTTCGGAAATCGGGTTTGACAACTCTAATTTTTTTACCTAAAATTAAAAACAGATTTTTTGTGACAAAGTTTTTTTTTTTAATTTTTGCTATTATTTAAAAAAAAAAAAAATATGTTGAAAATGGCGGATATCCGTCTGGACAATTTTCGGGAATTGCGGGGGAAGTTAGCGGATTTCAAGGAAATGTTGGTTTTATCTTTTTTGAAAAAATCCCAATTTTGAGGCTCAAAGTGGGGACAGAAGTAAAACTCCGATCGGTGTGATATTTTGAATGTGAGTGACCCTTAGGGGACTGTCACTTTTACGCATGTACTAGAATTTTATCAGAGAGAAAAGCCCAAAAACGAGCAAAACTAGTTTATACCCTATAAAAAAGTGCACATTTTCGGATAAAATTACATCTCCATTGTTGTCTGATATCATTTTACAATGATTTTTTCCGAAAAAGTGATTTTATCGGAAAATTAATCACTTATTTTCACTTATTTTCACTTTATTTTCACTTATTTTCACTTATTATCACTTATTTTTAGGTACTTTAATGTTGGCCAACTACTGTGATAGTCTGATTGTACGTACCAGCAAATCCGTATGTATAGACTTGTTATTATTAAAAAAACACCTTCCATGTTATGGAGTATAGTTTTCTAGCAACATAAAAACTATGTATATTGTTGCTTTATTATGTTGGTTACATTGATACAATGACAATATATGGTATGCGGAATGAACGACAGAACGAAAAACAAGAATTTATGTACCATTAAGGACTGCCGAATATTGTAATACCCTACAATCATACCAAAAATGTGTAAAACAAATTTGACCGAATTTTTTTTTTTGTACTCAATTTTTTTTTTGCAGGGAGCCCCAGGTGGTAATTAAATCATTAGTTTAGGTTGTTTAGTGTTCAACACTTGTTTATTATGATTTTTTCTATCGAAACATTTTAAAATTTTAAACATTTATTCCTATAAACAAAACTTAAGAAATTTTTGATATTTCGAAAAATGTCGCTTTAAAAAATTTTCAGGTTTCTAAGCATTTTTCTGTCAGCAAAATACCCAGATTCTGACACAATTTCCTAATAGAAAATAAGTCATGTTTGAGATATGTTTATTCAAAAAACTGTTTGAATACTTTTGAAACTTTTCATTTGCTTTAAGAGAAAATTTATGATTCTGAGATATAATCCCAACAAACCAAACGATATTACTTTTATATCATAATAATATTATATCAATGATAAGTTTGCCCGAGAATAATATTATATATGTTACGAAAATAATAAGGGTAGCAGCTAAAAAGGTACCTATAGAAATGATATCGATATTCAAATTAAAAATAACAATGTAATGATATCGAAAGTTTTTAGCAGCGCGACCATATTATCGATATGTGTATTATGTAGGGTGTTCAGCCGATTAATTTTTATTCGTTTAATCGAACAATTTTATACGAATAATTGTTCGATTAATTTAAAATTGCTAATTTCGACTAAAGGGTTAATCGAAGAATTTATGCCTATTAATCGATTAATAATAACATGTGGTTTTTCTAAAAAATTTGCATAATTCATGCCAGTCATGTTTACCGGACTGGTTTTTAGTTTATTTTTTTGGATTTTCGCTGCTCTTGAAGTATAGGATTTGATAAACGACCTAAAGTTAGTACCTGATATACTTTTAGACCAAATCGGTTAACTATGTGACGGCGCTAAAATCAGTCAAAGTTTCGAGTTTTGAGCAAAAACCCACTAAATTATAAAAAAAAAAAAATAAATTAAAAATTTTATGAATATGCTCAAAACTAAATCTTTTTTGCTTAACATTTTCCAAAATGTATTTAGTTAATAAATATAAAATTTTTGTGATATCGGTAATCCAGATAAATTTGGCAACAAAAATAATTTTTTAATTCTAAAAACTTTTCAAATCTCCAAAATTATTTTTTTTTAATTTTCTCAAACAAAATTGCAGACAACTTAAATTTTTATACATTTTGTATCGCTGTTAAATTTGTTTTGTTTTTTTGTTTATAAAATGTTAAAATACTTGTAATTTACAATGATGGGTACCAATACCTTTTCGATACCAATACCCGTTAATACCAATTCAAATTGAAAACCAATACCAATTAAAAACCAATACCTTTATTTGTGCGATACCAATACCGATAAAAAACCAATACTGATTCCCCACTACCAATACCAATTAAAAACCAATACTTTTATTCTTCAAAACCAATACCAATAAAAAACCAATACCAATTCATTTTTTTCTACTTTCGTATCGGTTTTGTTTCGGTTTTTTTGTATTCTTATTTTCGTTTGTTTTAATTGTGACGTCAAACATTTTCTTTCCATCACATTACTAGATTTTACCTGACTAACGAATTGCTACAGATGTTTACAAAAGATGTTACATCGATCAGTAATCGTTTGCATGCAAAGTCATATAACAAAACGGATTTAGCTACTTGAATTTTAAAAGCCATAAAAACATAAAACAAATATTTTTGTCACGTTACGTGATTTTTATGACCCCTAATAAAAGTATATCTTAAAAAATTTAGACCTTTTCTATAATGAATTTTTTTCTTTTGCAAACATTATTAATATGTGATGCACATATATTGAATGTCACTGCACTGTTCTTTGCGTTGTAAAAAAAATACTAATGTCCTTTTTTGGAAATCCCAAAATTTTAACCAAGCAGTCGTTACAAAATTATATGTCACAACACCAGAATCCAGAAAAAAAAATTTTGTTTGTTTTATTAGAGGCACAGTCATATTGTAAAAGAATTTAAGAATGCATAATGTGCGGTTCACACTTGCTATTTTTGAGAGTTTAAGGGCTACGTGTTTAAAAAATTATTTGTTCTGTATCCAATACGTTTTTATTCAGTTATTGGTGTTTTGTTAAACAACTTGTGAACTCCATATAAGAAAAAAAATTTGCCCGTGTAATTACAAAAAGATCTAAAATCGATAAAGGGGCCCCTGCACGATAACCCATTTCAATCACTTAAAAAAATATGTATGAAAGGATGAATTTCAGGTATATTTTGTTACAAATGTTAAGTGTCATCTTTCTGCAATTAAAAAATATCTACCCTTACCACCGCAATTTATATGGCTTTTCTGGAATAACGGAATATTAAAAATTTTTTTTTGACAAGATTTTTAAGATCTGCCGGTGCTAATTTCACTAAAAAAGTACCTTTTTCCAAAAAAGGAAAAATAAAATTGAATCTTATACCCAATTCACACCTGAGGTGAATCTCGTTCGAACGAGATTTCACCTCAGGTGTGAATAGGCCTTTAGTTTTATAAAATTTCCTTTTTTGAATTTTTCTCAAAAGAGATAAAATTAAAACGCCTTAAAATATATATTTTTGTAAACCACTTTTGATTTAGTTGGCTTTAACTTTAATTTTATCATTATTATTTAAAAAAGAAGCGAAAAATAAGTTCTTCTCGCATTGGTACAGTGGACATAAATGGAGTAAAAACTGACCAATAAAAATTAGGTAATTTGTTACGCATTTTTATTTTTTATACCCTCCAAAATATAAATATATAAAAAAATGTTAGGGATTTTTTTAATTTTTCCTCCGCGCGATGAATGCTGTCAAATAGATTTATTATGATTTTTGCACTTCTTCTCCTTCTTTTTTTATATTGATCGTGTGTGGGTAATATTGACGATTGTACAATGGTCAATTTAACCCATACATGGGAATTTCTAATTGGCATTGAATTTTCATTGGCATTAGTTGGAACTAATGCCACTGCCAAAAAAAGCATTAGCATTTATTGCCAATGAAATTTTTTGGCATTATTTGTACTAATGCCAATGAAAAGGCACAAATGCCTAAAAAAAACTATTTACAATTGATAAAAAAAGTAGAAAATTAGAAAAAGTGAATGCTCTATTGTATTAAGTATGACTTGATGCCACATTGTCTGTAATTTTTGTAAAAATAGGTACAGCCATTCTCTTGGAATGATCAATCAAAAATAAAATATTTATGTTTAAATCTCCATATACCGTTATCAAAAAAGCTTACAAATTTATACATGATTAAGACAAAAGGATGTACAACTTGTAAATGGGTATGGACAGTTCTTGATTCTGTTTTTTTGTGATTTTTTTTATTTAAATTTTTTTAAATTGTTCAATTTTGAATAGTTTTTCCAAAATGTTCCGCGACATAATTCAAAACTTAGGACGCCAAAATCTTCGTTGGTTTACTACCATTAAGACTGACCTGCCCCTTTTTCCCGTTTTTTCGTCTGCGTTTAAAATATTAATAGAAAGGGAGATGAACAAATCTAAAGTTGTTAAAATGAGCATTTTATAATTGAATAAATTAATTTTATGAATTAACAATTTTTAAGTTTTTCCAAAAGTACAAACATATTTATTTCTATATTAATACTGGATAAAATGAAACCCGAATACACAAAAAACCGATTTGAAGTAGTGTGGTACTTTTGATTACGACGAGTTTAAAAAAGAGGGTTTTCACAAAAATTTTTTTATTTTTTTTTTTAATTTTTGGCATTTCAATTTGTGTTGACTGGCACAAGCGGGGAAGTTTTTTGTAAAGTATGGATAAAAAGGATAATCCTGGTCCAAACAGTTTTTTGAAAGGGCGTGGAACTTTCTATAACGATGAGTTTTTAAAATGGAGTTTTCAAAAAAAAAAAAAAAAAAAATCGAATTTTTTTATAAATTTTATTTTTTTATAAAATTTATTTTAATTCCATTTTTGAAAACGGACACAAGCGGGCAAATTTTTTGGAAAGTTGGGATAGAAAGGATAATTCTGGCCCAAACAGTTTTTTGAAAAGGCGTAGAACTTTTGATAACGATGATTTTTAAAATGAGGTTTCCACAATTTTTTTTTTATTTATTTTTTTTAAAGGGGTTTTTCAAAAAAAAAAAATCCTTCACGCAAAAATTCGACCCACTCTCTAGACACTCACTTAGAATTTTTCAACTCAACATCACGTGATTTAAATGAAAATCACTTTTTTGAGTCACGCAAATCACGGGATCAGCGACCATCTCCAATTCAAATACATAAACAAGAGACAAGTGTCTCTTCCCTGCAAGCATTTGGAAGAAATATCGCCTAGGGGAAATTGCGGCAATATCTTCTTTTTATCGTAATAAAAAATCATCAAAGTAGTATTTTTGAAAATCTTCCTTTTATCATTTCGAAGAAATTTAAGCAATATTAAAAAAAAACATATATTTTTTTGTTATTTATAAAGTAGATAAAATCGCCAAATTATCAAAAATTTATCTTCCAGGTGATTTTTCACCTGCGCGATTCATAACGATATCTTCCTTTTATCATTCGGATGAAAAAAATACGAAATCAAAACATTTTATTTGTTGTCAAAAATATTTTTTTCCAATCACAATCGATTTTTTTCTGTTTAATTTTGCATTTAATGTGATTGTTAAAAATATATTAGCTTTTGTGTGCAAATTTACAACGTTAGCAGCCACTTCAAACGTAAGTAGTAGCTCAAAAGAGGAATTTTAAACAAATTTTAAGTTTTTCGTGTTGTTTCAGATGACGGTCCATCTACATATTGTTTTAAACGATGTAAGAACTCCATTAATTACAATATGGTTTCAAAGATGCAATAACCTATTTTATTCAATGACCTGGTTTCGATAGCGGTATTTAATTGAATTTTAAAGTTAATTGGTGGTTTGTTCCAAAAGTTCCTTTTCTTTTTCGTGAATTTATAGTATTTCCCTTTTATTGTAATCTAATCTATGATATTTTGTAAAATTTTATGTATTTAATTCTAATAACATCCAATAAAAATCATATTTCTTCTCTTTTGAGACAAAACTATGACATCTTCTTTTTATCTTCCACACATATTATTGGCGATATCCTAAAGTTATCTTCCAAATGATTATCTGGCAATATTGCCCTTTTATCGTCTGGAAGAATTACTTTCGTATCTCCTGGACGTATCGCTTTCGGGACACGATTTCTACCAAAGGGTGTTTCTTCCGCAATACGAAGAAGATATCCCCCGCAATACAATTTATCTTCCAGGCGATACGCTGGCGTATCTTCTTCGTATCGAAATGCTTGCAGGGTTCATTTGTTTAATCTATAACATCTGTAAATTTTAATTAAAATGAAGTGTCCACCCTTGAAAAAATTTCCTTGTAGGTCTGAATCTAAAAAGTTTCAAGGCACTTATATATTACCCTAGGTTACGTTAGGTTAACCTACCCTAATATAGTCACTTAATTTAAATGAAAATCGCTCAATAATCACGTGATTTAAATAAAAATCGCTCACGCCTTAATCACGTGGTTTTTTGAGTCACGCAAATAACGGGACCACAGACCATCTCTAATTCAAATACATAAACAAAAGACAAGTGTCTCTTCACTCAAAAAAAAAAACTGTAAAGTTGGCAAAAAATTTAGTTAAATTTAACTAAAAAAACACCTGATTTTGAACCTACTAAATTTCTAGTTAATTTTAGTTAATGAATGTAGCAAAAAAACAGTAATTTTAACTAAAAATTCAGCTGAAAATTTCGTAACATTTTTTATTAGGTGAATTCAGCTAACCTTTTTTTTTTAAATAAAAAAAAAATATATTTTTCACAGCGTTAAGTTCAGCTTAAGTAGGACTAATGAGATTTGCATAGGAGGCTACACAAGAAATGTTTAAAATTTTCGACTTGACAAAAATGTTACAAAAAATCAGCAAATTAATTAGTAAAAATTCGTAAACTCAGTTTTAAAGTCAACAAAAAAAATTAATTCCAAATTTGTACAAAACTAGTATTTTCGTAAATCGAACTTAACTAAAAAAAGTAGTTAAAACGCTGATTTTAACTAAAAATTTGCTAAAAAGCCAGTAAACTCGAGTTAACAAAAAAAAGTTTGTCAACTTTACAGTTTTATTTTTTTGAGTGTTCATTTGATTCATCTATAACATCTGTGAATTTGATTAAAAATAAAGTGTCCACCCTGAAATAGTTTCCTTGTAGGTCCGATTTCAAAAACTTTCAAGGCACTTATTAATTACCTTAATATAGGCTTAATTTCTGAATTTCAAAAAGATCGGTTAACATTTACGACCTGTAGAGACTTTTGGCCAGAAAACCTACCATTACGCCCCAGTGTGCACTGTGGGGCGGACAGAAAGACGACGTACGTTAAATAAATTAATATTAACGACAAAACCTTTTGCATACAAATACCAAAACCGATATAATATAAATACCAATACTTATTAAAAACCGATACCAATTCGAGGCTAAAACCAATACCAATACCCAATACCTAAATAATTCAAAACCAATACCGAAACCTATACCAATTCAACAAAAAATGAAAACCAATACCTATACCAATACTAATATAATTTTAAAAACCAATACCAATACCAATACTTTTATCGAATTGGTACCCATCCTTGGTAATTTATATTGTTAATTTACTTAAGTACCCCTTTTTTAAAAATTTTCGAATAAAAATCTTGCAATTTAGAAAATTTCTGAATTTGGAATTATTCGATTAATCGATAAATTTTAATTTTTTTTTCGATTAATCGAACAAGTCAAAAATGCCAAATGTCGATTAATCGTTTAATCGAACAATAAAAAACCCCGATTAATTGAACACCCTAGTAATTTGATATCATCGTAATGATCGAAATAAACATAAACTATGATATTTTTATCGATAGCAAAAATAATAAAATTTATAATACTAAAATAAAAGAAAATTACTAAATTTTGTTGATTTTTTTTCGAATTTATTGTTTTTTTTTTAATTAAAACTAAATTACAGAAATAATAAAACATATAAAAATTATCCAACAAATAGAAAAAAAAATACTTTAACAAAATCACAAAAATGTTGACTGTTGGGCAGCATCGGATTTTTGAAGACGTTTCCATGGAACTGCAAGAAAAAATTTTAAAATTTATTTCTAAAATCTTAATATTCTAAAATAAACGATTTCAGCTTTAAAAAAAATGTACCTGTCCCAGATTCTGAAGACTTTTCTTACTTTTAAAGTCTCAGATTCTCAGAAATTTTTCCTATAGATTCTCAGTTTCTGAGACATTTTTCTTGTAGATATGGTCTCAGATTTTGAGACATTTTTCCTATAGAAATAGTCTCAGATTCTGAAATATTTTTTCTAAAGTAAAATTCTTAGGTTCTGAGACAATTTAGCTATAGAAAAAGTCTAAGACTTTAAGACATTTTTCCTATAAAAAAGTCTCTGGTTCTAGGAAGTTTTTCCTGTAGAAAAAGTCTCAGAATATGGTACATTTTTTCTATAGAAAAAGTCTCAGATTCTGAGACATTTTTCCTATAGAAAAAGAGTTGGATTCGGAGACATTTTTCCTATAGAAAAAGTCTCAGATTCTGAGACATTTTTCCTATAGAAAAAGTCTCAGATTCTGAGACATTTTTCCTATAGAAAAAGTCTCATATTCTGAGACATTTTTTCTGTAGAAAAAGTCTCAGATTATAAGGCATTTTTCCTACAGAAAAAGTTTCAGATTCTGAGACATTTTTCCTATAGAAAAAGTCTCATATTCTGAGACATTTTTTCTGTAGAAAAAGTCTCAGATTATAAGACATTTTTGCTACAGAAAAAGTTTCAGATTCTTAGACATTTCTCTTATAGAAAAAGTCGCAGATTCTTAGACATTTTTCCTATAGAAAATGTCTCAGATTCTGAGACATTTATTCATATAGAAAAAGTCTCAGATTCTGAGAAATTTTTCCTATAAAAAGTGTCAGATTCTAAGACATTTTTCCTATAGAAAAAGTCTCATATGCTGATTTCCACTTGCAATGCAATTCAATTCCACTTTGGTTTTTAAAAGTGATTTCATTCCAAAAAAACATAATATTCGTTTTGCGTTTTACGAGTAAACCACTTTTTTCAAATCCGAACGGAATTGAGTCTGTGACATGCCCCAACAATTATAGTTTTCTAAGACAATTTTCCTTAGAAAAAGTCTAAGATCCTCAAAGAATGTCTTAGATTCTGAGGAATTTTTCTTGTAGGAAAGGTTTCAGAATCTAAGTCATAGAAATTTTTCCTACAGAAAGTCTTAGATTCTGAGACATTTTTCAAATAAAAAAATCTCAGAATCTAAGACCTTACCTCAGATTCTGGGATATTTTTCCTAAAATTCTTACGGCCGTATTCAAAATGAAAATGGAATGCCTAACATTGAGTATCTATCTTTTGTCTATCAAGTTTTTTTTAGAAGAAGAAGCTTTTCAATCGAAGTTTTATTTTTGCCCTAGACGATATTCCTATTAGTTCGGAAGTTATCGAAATTTTCCCGAAGGTACACATGGTTTCATAAGGGGACAACGAAATTTTTAAACACTGATACGGCCGATATGCCGATATGCCGAAACACCCCAACCTTAAAATTGTCACTTTAATATATATTTTAAGTTTCAGGCAAATCTGTTTATATGGGTTTAGATACTTCACCTGGAAAAGTTTTACAGTAACTATTTACGGTTATTCAAAAAGTTTTTAGGTAAAGTTATTTTAAACGTTTTATCGATTGTTTTTCAAAAAAACTAAATTATTGAAAGATTTATACAGTTGTTAAAACAATGAACTACAAAATTTACGGAAAAATATTTTTATCAGTTAAATTATTTGTGACTGATTATACCGTATAATTTTACAGAAGTACGTTTTTTGTTGTTTGTTATTCAAAAAAAATATTTTTACTCCACAAAATAAAAAATTGTAAACTTGTTTTTACGGAATGTCTAGTCATTTATTAACGTTTAAAAATAACTGAAAAAGTATGTTGTTTCAAGTGAAATATAAGTAGTCCGTTTTTTAAAAGGAAAAACGATTG
This sequence comes from Pegoplata infirma, assembly GCA_963921195.1. Taxonomy (NCBI): domain Eukaryota; kingdom Metazoa; phylum Arthropoda; class Insecta; order Diptera; family Anthomyiidae; genus Pegoplata; species Pegoplata infirma. The sequence continues at coordinate 126,737,316 of OY992539.1, read as the reverse complement.
TTTTAAATGTTTTTTCAGTTGAATTTACTTACAAAATATTTTGAGTGTTCCCTTGTTAGGTATTTTTCCAATCGAAAAAGTCTTAGATTCTTTGACATTTTTTATACCCTCCACTCTAGTGATAGAGTGTATATATAAGTTTGTCATTCCATTTTGTGAGGATGTTTATTCTGGCTCGAGGTCATTATTTTCTTTACTAATTAAAACCATGATATTCTCATAGTATAATTTTCAAGAAAATTATTTTTTTTGTTTTAAATTTATTTATGTTGGTCATTTTTGCAAGACTTAATCGACACGTGTTTCGGAATTTGTCAAGATTCCATTGTCAAGATTATTTAGCAAAAAATAGAAACGATATACTACAAAGTAGCAAACGAGTCTAATGACAAATCGTTTTTGCACAAACTAAAACATTAATACATATTCGACTCTATCCACAATGTGAATTAGAAAGACGAAGAAATTGTACTATGCTAGTAAGTAACAATTGTCAATAACCAACAAAAATATTTAAAACATTTTACATACGATAGTCCATTGGACTACAACAATATGTTTTTTGTTGCTGTGAATGAAATTATACCATTATTAGGGCTATTCATCACTATGGCGTGCCAACCATTATGTTCAAATTCTGATTAATTTTTATTAATAAATAAAAATTGTTTTATTCGACCTTTAAAATATTATATTTTGTGAGGATGTTTATTCTGGCTCGAGGTCATTATTTTCTTTACTAATTAAAACCATGATATTCTCATAGTATAATTTTCAAGAAAATTATTTTTTTTGTTTTAAATTTATTTATGTTGGTCATTTTTTTTCTAATTCACATTGTGGATAGAGTCGAATATGTATTAATGTTTTAGTTTGTGCAAAAACGATTTGTCATTAGACTCGTTTGCTACTTTGTAGTATATCGTTTCTATTTTTTGCTAAATAATCTTGACAATGGAATCTTGACAAATTCCGAAACACGTGTCGATTAAGTCTTGCAAAAATGACCAACATAAATAAATTTAAAACAAAAAAAATAATTTTCTTGAAAATTATACTATGAGAATATCATGGTTTTAATTAGTAAAGAAAATAATGACCTCGAGCCAGAATAAACATCCTCACAAAATATAATATTTTAAAGGTCGAATAAAACAATTTTTATTTATTAATAAAAATTAATCAGAGTTTGTCATTCCTTTTGTAACACATCGAAATATTGGTCTAGGACCCCATAAAGTATATATATTCATGATCCTCGATCGATTTTAAGACGATCCAGCGATGGCCGTCCGTCCTGCCTGTCTGTCTGTTGAAAACACGCTAACTGTTGAAAGGCTTTACGGAGACTCCTGAAGTTTAACATATATATTGGGTATTTACCTGGTCAGGTTGGTATTGCAATCAATCAAAATCGGTTCAGTGGTTCGAAAGTTATGAGCAAAAGACTGAATTTCGGCAAGGGTTTTTCGTGGATTTAAGAGATAAAAAACACGAAATGGAATTCTGAGGATGATGAAGCTTGACGTATCCCAGCAGAAATAAATCGAGATTTTGGCGACACAGCATCTGTTTATAGCATACCGTAGCGCATCCAAAGAGCGCTCTTAGGGATGCAGTAAAAGGAAGGGGAAAAAATTTTAATTTTTTTTTAAGATTTTTTATATAAAACTTATAATGTGTAATTATTTTTTGATAAAATTTCACACTTGCTTTCCTTTTTAATATTTTTAACACTTTTTGAATAAAAAAACATGAGTTTTAGACAAAGACACATGATTTGACTGCATCATTATTGCGCATTAATCAGCGCTGCAAAGAGCGCTTCAATCATAGCATCTTTGACCGCTGTTCCCAAAAAAAATCCCATAAAAAATGTGAAAATGAAAATTTCTGATATTTTTTTGATGTTCACTTCCGATTTTTTTTTTTTTAATTTTGTTTCACATAAATAAAATTTTGTAAAGTAAAACGAATGAATTTTTTTGTTATATTTTTTTAAATTTTAGTTATTTGATTTCAACTTTGAATTTACAGCATCTTTATTCTGCTTAAATCAGCGCTAAAAAGATGCATGAATTTACAGCATCTTTATTCTGCTTAAATCAGCGCTCTAAAGACACGTGATTTCAGTGCATCTAAAGAGCGCTGTTTCTGTGTATCCAACTAGCGCTCTAAAGTGGGACATCGCCTTAGGGAATCATGCATGAATTCAGCGCAATTGGATGCGCTCCTTTACTCAAGTTCCCCTTCCAAAAGCTGCTGAACGTTCAGCAAAATTTCTGCTGGGATATATTTGCCGTTCTCCTGGCCTAGTTCGTATTGAATTTTAGCCAAATCGGTCCAGTGGTTCAAAAGTGAATTTCAGATTAGTTTTACCTTAAATTCACGTGTTGAAAACCCGTTAAACATGTTTTAAAAACTTTGGTAAGTCACAAAAATATATTACAGCATATTTTTTTACTCAAAAATATTTTTAAATTTAAAAAAAAATGCACTCGAAAAAAATTTTACACTCACAAAAAATTTAGTAAATTATTTTTTTTTTTCAAAAATTACTAAAAAAACGTGGTTTTTCACAAAATAAAATATTTCTAATCAAAAATGTTATTTTTTTCACGTTAGAAAATTTACTATTACTTAAAAAGGACATTTTGGAGGGAATTCATAGATTCGGCCAAGTCGAAATTAACTTCTCTACTTGTTTAATATTGAATTTTACCTCTATATATAATTTTATATTAGTATATATAATTTCATATAATTTTATCAAATTATATATAATTATATCAAAAACTTTTTTCCTCGGGAACTTACAAATTCTGTGACATTTTTTCTATTGAAAAAATCTGAATTTTTCTGGTATTCTAAGATTTTTTTTCCTAAGGAAAATGTCTCAGATTCTATTAAATTTTTTCTATAAGAAATTTAAAAATTTTCGAAAAAAGTTACAGATTCTGTGTAATTTTTCCTCAGAAAAGAAAATTTTCTTATTTCTCCCATAGAAAATTTTCTTTTAATTTTACTTTTTTTTACTTTTAAAAATTTAAGATTTAAATTTTTTTTTAATAAAAATTTTAGGTTTTAGAAAATTCTAGAAACAATTCTCACATGATTTATATTTGTCTTTCCTTTTTACCCAGAAGAATTGTCAGATAACGAATATAGAAAATTCTCAGAATTTTCCTATAAAAAAATTCTCAGATCTTTTCTTTAGAAAAGTTGTTAGATTTTTCATAGAAAAATTGTCAAAATTATAAGATTTTTCCTATAGAAAAATTCTAAGAAAAATTCTTAACTTTTTTCTACGGAAAAAATTCTCAAATTTTTCGTTTAGAAAATTTTTTGTATTCTTATTTTTATAAAAAAAATATTGCTGAAAAAAAAAATGGGGAAAAAATATATTGTCGAAAAAAAATATATTGATGAAAAAAAAAAAATTTTGTTGAAAAAAAATATTGATGAAAAAAAAATTTGATGAAAAAAAAAAATTAATGAAAAAAGTATTGATAAAAAAAATGTTGATGAAAAAAAAATGTTGATGAAAAAAATATTGATGAAAAAAAATATTGATGAAAATAATATTGATAAAAAAATTTATGAAAAATAATTATGTTACGTTTTACTCACCAGCTGGTGAATATTTTTTTATTCACCATGAGGTGAATTATTATACAAGTTATTTATACACCCAAGTTACTAACATTTTCGGTTTTAAGAAAATGAAAACAGGAATTATTATTCTATTATATAGTCAAACTGAGGTGGCGTTATACACCCGCCTAAAAACAATATTATGTTAAAAAATACTTTTCGCGAGTTATGGGACTTTGAAGTTATAAAAAATAGTTAAATCGTAACTTCATCAGCGATTTCTTTGAGATATTATGCTTATAACAATTTTGTAAAAATCAAAAAATCGTTCTGCTCCCGCATTGCGGTTGAATTATAGCATTTTTGGGTTTAAACCGCGATGTGGGTGCTCAAGTTTTTTTTTTATTTTTTAACACTTTGGAGGAGGCATTTGGAGTTCCGGCAGAAGGTTTTCCACTATAGCATAATTTTCAAAAGTGGTCTAACTCGGAGAAATCGATAATGTGTTACGATTTCGCGATTTTTTATTACTTAAAATTCCCATAATGCATTAAAAATATTTTTTTTTGCAATATTTTTGGATGTCCTGACAGGGGTGACCTATTTTTCCAAATAGATAACACCAACAAAAAAACTTGGTTGCCTAGAAATAAGATGTGTTATTCTTCACGGCTTTATTTCAACCACGATGCGTGAGGGTAAAGAAATTTTTGATTTTCACGAACATTTTATGGAGTCATTTTGATATACAATACTTTTTGGACCCTTTTAGGTCAAACAAAAAATAAAAGTTAAAATCGGTACGGCATAATTTATATATTTCTATGGACGCATCTTTAGTTCGGACATGATATAAAAATAGGTTACTAACGCAACGACATACCAATACGTTTCTCGAAAGTAGTAAGGATTGTAATAAAGAAAAAAAAAAAACAAACGATGAATTGTTTTGAAAAAAATAAAATAAAACCATTTCATTTGGTTGTAACGATTTCTATGTGTTTTTCATCTAGTTACTCTATTGTTTCTGGTCCCTCTATTTTTTTTTTTTTTTGCTAGAAAAAATATCTTTTTGTATGGAGTGAATGTTGTCGCACACATCCTTTGCAGGCAAGGACTGGTATAGTTTATTACTTAACCATACAGTTAGACATTTTTCATTATATTTCTCTTTTAACGAAACAATTATTTTGTGTTTCTGTTTTAATGTCATCGTTTGTAATTTACATATGCATAAGAGTTTTTTTTTTTATATATCGTGGTGTTTGCATTTAATTGCTGAGTTTCTATAATTTTGCTATAAAATCATTTTCGATTGGTTATTTTTTAATTTAGAAATTGTTCTTGTTTGAATCGAAGAGCTACAAACAATTACTTTTTTTGTGTCATCTATATTTACCGAGATATGGGCATTTTACAATTTTCGGGAATGCCAACCTTCTGAAATCCAAAGTTAGGGCCCATTGGGGTCCATACATGTATAGAGACCCAGCAATACTAAGGACAAAAAATTGCCACTTGTAACTGTCGTAGTTTTCGAGATATCGTGTTTTGAAAAAAAAATGTTCCCAAGTTATGATAAGTTTACTAAAGAAGATAAATATGGTGAATTAATTTGTAGTAACTTACGTCCTAAAACTAAAGAAAAAGAATGTGTCTTAAAGATAAAGATTTTTTACATAATTGGGGAAAATTTCTATGGCGGTAAAAATTTCTTCCATTTAGGAAAATACACTGTTCTCGAATGTGACACTTTTTTTTAACAATCTGGGCACCCTACTTGCAAAGTTAATTCGAGTACGCTAAATTCAATGGTGAAAGTCGTTTTTCGAAGTAAGCGCTCGTGTTCGCGATATTCGCGACTTAAAATGTTAATGCTCAAGTACAATAAAAACGTTATTTTTAAACTTTTGCAATAATTTTTAATTTAAACCATTCAACTCTGTTAAATTAACACAACAAACCATAATAATGTGAAATTTTTCGCGAAAAATCTTGTGTTTTTATGAAAAAAATGTTTCAATACAATTATTATTAGTTTTCTATTTTATTTTATTTTATTTTATTTTATTTAAATTTTCAGGAATGAATTGACGATCGTTTCCGAGGTGTTCCAATTCCCCCATCATCAGAATTCTTTAGAAAATTAGGTAATACTGTTAGCATGCAAACATCAATTATTCATAATCTAAATAATCTCAACTTACAAGGGAAGTATCTCAACCCTTATGAACCGATTTGCCTGAAACTTAAAATATATATAAATGAGACGATTTTAAGGATGGGGTGTCTCGGCTTTTCGGCCATATTAGTGTTTCAAAATTTCGTTGTCCCCTTATGAAACCAAATGGACCTCCGGGAAAATTTCGATAACTCACGAACTAACAGGAATATCCTCTAGAGCAAAAACACGTGTCGACTTAAATTTAATAAAGATTATTTCGTATTCATATGGACATCGTAGCTCTATGTCTTCATATAAATATCCCCCAAAATTTTGACATTTTCATGAAAAAAGTATTTAACGAAGCCAAACTTTTACAAGGTTATGCCACCGTTGGATAGGCATTAAAAAATCCTTTCTTCTCATATGTAAACATCATATAGTTTCTTAAAAAGAAATGGCTGAAAAATCCAAAAAACGATTTTTTCGCCATTTTTTGACCCATGTTTAGAACCCCTAAATCCCCAATATGGCCGATAAGCCGAGACACCCCAACCTTAGAATTGTCTCTTTTATATATATTTTACGTTTCATGCAAATCGATTCATAAGGGTTGAGATACTTCCCTTGTTAGTGAGAAAGCAAATATGATTTTCGAAGTTCCACCAGCATTACACCAAATATAATTTGAAAGCAAGTTTTTCGATTTTTCGATTTTTTTTTCGCGGACCTTATTTTTTTTTTTGCGGAAAAATTTTATTAAGGGGTCATTTTAGTCCTTTTCAAAAACGTCCATTTAAAGGCTTCAAATATTTGACTAATACAATTTCACTAGAGGTTGTCGAAGGTTAAAAGTTTGTGCGACATGTGCAAAATGCTTTAATATAGACAAATATAAAAATTTAATGTTTTTTATATCTTTTACCAAATCAGTGTTAAAAACTCGACAAAAAAAACAGTGTAAATATTAGAGTTGTCAATTATTCGACTTTCAACTTTGTTCGAATAATTCAAATAATTGTTTTTCCTCGTTCGATCAAACGATTAAAGATCAAAATTTATTCGATTAATCGAAGAGAATAACGAATAAAAAAATAATTTAAAAAAATATTTTTATTAACAAAAAAAATAAACGATTCATATAAAATAACTTAAAATAAGAAAGTTAAAATTTTTATTAACGAAAAAATGCATATAAAACTTAAAAATAAAATATTTAAAAGTTAAAAAAACTTAAAAATTGAATAACTGAGATCACTTTTAATTAACGGATGTCGATTTTAATACTTGTTGAGAAATAATTCAAATACAAATTATTATTTGAAGAATTCAGACAAAATATATCATAAATGATTTTAATTTTTGTCAAATAAGACAATTTAAGTTGTTCTTAAGAAATAATCTTTTAAAAATAAAAGTTGACTCAATTTTTTTGCTTTCAAACGATTCTTTCGCTAATTGTTGAAGTAGGTGATATAGTAAGAAGAGCATACAAAAGTTTATCTAATTTTTCTGTTCTTTTTTCAGATTTTCCCAAATATACCATATCGTCTGATATATCGCTGAAGTCCTTTTATTTTCTGAATTTTTAATATGTACTTTGAATTGAATTATTTAACTCGCATAAAAGATTATTATTTTCATTACTAATAACTTCCTCTATTTCAATACTTTTATCTGAATTATTGTGATTACTTTCAACATAAAATAATCTGGAGTATAATTCATTTGCATATTATTTTGTTTCGCTTTTTGGAGAATATTTTAAGAAACTTTCATTGCTCGGAAAATTTCCAGAATTTAGAAAAATTATTACCGTATTTAACATTTTTATACGTCTCTCATTAATTCTTATTTTAATACGTTTTAGAGGGGGCCCCTGTAGGTTAGTTGGTAGCGAGCTAGCCTATTAAACACAAAAACCCTTGGTCGATTTCGCTACAACGAGACGACGGTCATTGTTACCAGTTCTCGTTTAGGTTTAAATTATTAAAAAAAATGATTTGTAATTAAATTGGAAAAATAAATAAAAAAAAACTGATCATTGGATCAAATTATTATTATTATTAATACGTTTTAGTAAGTCTGATGCAAAAGAATTATTAATTTTTCCTAATTCTATAATGGATGTGCTATCCAGGGCTATGGCTACAATATATTTTAACTTTCCTATATTTTGTATAAAATCTTTCAAAATTTATAAGAATAAATTAAATTCTTAGCATTTATTTAATTTTTTAATTAAAAAAAATTGTTCGATTAATCGACATTAATTAATCGATTTATTCGTTATTCGAAAATCGTCATTTTTGAATTATTCGAACAAGAGTTGGGTTTTATTTGATCGATTAATCGAATTATTCTTAATCGACTGACAACTCTAGTAAATATACTTCTGAGCTAAAAAATATCTTCTAATGTGTTTCATAAAATTTTATTATGATTTTTTTCTTTGACCAAATTAACGTTCTACCTCTCGTTATAAGCGGTAATTTTTGTCCTTTTTTAATAGAAATAAATAAAAGTCTGTAAAAGAGGCAGTTAGATGGTTAAAATGTTCGACAAATATTTTGTTCATTAAATTTTACTAGGGGTCGTCAGGGCCATATGGCCTTATTTCCTAATGCATTGAGAAAGAAGGTCATATGGCCATATTATTACAAATAAAATTTGTAATAACCTTAATAAAATCTATAATAACATTAAAATAGTTTCAATATTCAGTGAAGGATAATACTATAAAATCAGACTTAAAATTAAAAAAAAAAATTAAAAAATTATTTTTTTTTTAAATGTTCCCCTTGAACCCCTGCTGTTTCTATCCTATTAGAGATAACCTAATAGTGTTAACTAAGAATTGGCTTAGATTTTTCTAATGCATTTGGTAATATTTGTCTACAAAACATTAAACCGCTTGGAACATTTTTATTTCCAAAATATTGGAAAATGTCCCAAAAAAAAAAAATTGGTTTAATGCAATTATCTCGATATTTAGCAAAGATTTTATGCATTTTTAAATGTGTGTTTTAGCTCTAGGTTAGCATAATAAAAAATGTTAAGTTTGGTAAACTTCAGATAAAAATATTATTTTGACAATTTTTTTGAAAATGTTAACTTTAAACCGCCATAGTTTTGGGTGCAATCGCCCTAATTTATCCACGCAGGCGGATTTGAATTACTTAATTATAATGTTATTAATCTACAAAGAGTTATCAATGTGCCTAGAAAAATAAATCGACATTTTTTATATATATTAAAAGTTATTGACAATTGTCCATATAAATATTTTTTTTTATTTACAAATATTCAATTCCAATCAGAATAATTTAATTTGAAATTTGAAAAAATCAAAAGTTTAAGCAAAAAATTTCTCTCTACTGGATACTTGGTAAAATCGAAAGCTGAACAAAAATGCCGCTCTGATATGATTCTATGAACATGGCGGTTTTTTAGTTAACTGTCTTTTTGTTTATTTGAGATGATTGAAATCCCCCGCTAGATACATTCCCCGTCAATATTCTAGAATATACTCTCATCATTCTTTATTTGAAATAAATTTTAGCAAAATTAAAAACGTTTTATTCCTATTATTTTTCTTTGCACATATTTACAGATATTCTGAACAATTTGATGTATTTCATTTTATTTTTTGAGTAATTAGCATAATTAAAAGTTTCTTTGCTTTTGTTCTTGTCCATTAAAAGAGACCAAGTTCTTTTTAAAAAAGTGCTTTTTCATATTGTTTTATAATATATAAAAAAATAAAAAAATAATTGTACTTATCTAAACAACTAGTAAATGTATATTTTTGTTTTGTTTTTAAATGCAAAGAGCCAACATTTTTTGTTTAGATATTATATGTAAAAGAAACAAAATGAGATTTTTCATGATTGCAAATCCTATTTAGATAACCTACATTCCATTATTTAAATTTGATTTGTTGTTTGTAACATCAAAATAATATTCGTTTTCTTGTAAGTGATAAAGTTGATTTTCAAACAGTAGTAATAATTTTTGTAAAGAAAAATTTAGCAAATGATTTTTCTTATTTTTGGTTATTTGATAGACCAAATTTTTTTTTTTATTTTTTTTTTTTGTATCAATACTTTGGAAGAGATGGGCGTTTTAAAAAGCGATTTTTTGACAATATTTACTTTTAGAAAGTTTTTTTTTAACATTTTTGTGCTCCAAAATCCTAAGACGTACGAAAAACTTATAAAAACAATATTGTGTATAAAATTATAAAGATTTAAAATTAAGAACACAATTTTATTTTTTTTAAGTTTCAACAAAAAATTTTGAAAACCATATTTGAATGTACTTTTTCCTGGGAAGGCCACCATGTATTTCCAAAAACAAAATTCTGTATTTAGGTTTAGAATGTCTTTTTAACGCTATTAAAATTTCAGAGAGGTGTTTTATCGTATTGTTGAGCAATAAATTTTCAAAATTTTCAAAATTTGAGCAATAAATTTTCAAAAACACAAAAAAACTGTCTAAAGCCAACTATTGATTTTTTGCCAAAATTAAAAAAAAAAAAAAATCAAATATTTGGTTATCTAACATACTTTGGAAATTGATTGTTTAACAACACGAAAAAACACCTCTCTGAGATTTTAATAGCGATAAAAGGGCATTCTAAACTTTAATACAAAATTTTGTTTCTGGAAATCCATGGTGTCCTTACCAGGACATTTAAATATGGTTTTTAAAATTTTTTGTTGAAATTAAAAAAAAATAAAATTTACTTACCCAGCAGAAATTTTGCTGAACTGGCAGCAGCTTTTGGAAAGGAAACTCGAGTCAAGGAGCGCATCCAAACCTGCTGAATTCATGAATGATTCTCTAAGGCGATGTCACACTTTAGAGCGCTAGTTGGATACACCGAAAAAGCGCTGTTAAGCTGCTCTGAATTCACATCACTTTAGAGCGCTGAAAAAATCGCTAAGAAGATGCAGTGAATCCTTATATATATATAATTAATATTATAAATCTGATTGTTGGTTTGTCTGTCTGTCTTTCTGTCTGTCTGTCTGTCTGTTCCGCAATAAGTAAAGAACGGCTTAACCGATTTTCATGAAATTTTCACCACAGATAGTACTAACCGAGGCGGGAACTATAGGCCATAAGAGACCGCGATCGGACAAAGGGGCGTAAAATGTCACGCCCCTTTGTACCATGCTGAAGCTATATCTGCCTGTCCGGCAATAACAGAAAAACGGCTTAACCGATTTTCATGAAATTTTCACCCCAGATGGTATTAACCGAGGCGGGAACTATAGGCCATAAGCGACCGCGATCGGACAAAGGGGCGTAAAATGCCACGCCCCTTTGTACCATGCTGAAGCTATATCTGCCTGTTCCGCAATAAGTAAAGAACGGCTTAACCCATTTTCATGAAATTTTCACCACAGATAGTACTAACCGAGGCGGGAACTATAGGCCGTAAGCGACAGCGATCGGATAAAGTGGCGTAAAATGCCACGCCCCTTTGTACCATGCTGATGCTATATCTGCCTGTCCGGCAATAACAGAAAAACGGCTTAACCGATTTTCATGAAATTTTCACCACAGATAGTATTAACCGAGGCGGGAACTATAGGCCATAAGCGACCGCCATCGGGCAAAGGGGCGTAAAATGCCACGCCCCTTTGTACCATGCTGAAGACTTTTCTGCCTGTTCCGCAATAAATAAAGAACGGCTTAACCCATTTTCGTGAAATTTTCACCACAGATAGTACTAACCGAGGCGGGAACTATAGGCAGTAAGCGACAGCGATCGGACAAAGGGGCGTAAAATGCCACGCCCCTTTGTACCATGCTGAAGCTATATCTGCCTGTTCCGCAATAAGTAAAGAACGGCTTAACCCATTTTCATGAAATTTTCACCACAGATAGTACTAACCGAGGCGGGAGCTATAGGCCATAAGCAACCGCGATCGGACAAAGGGTCGTAAAATGCCACGCCCCTTTGTACCATGTTAAAGCTATATCGATTTTCATGAAATTTTCACCAGAGATAGAAAAATCCGCGATCGGAAAAAATGGGGGTAAAATGCCACGTCCCTTTGTACCATGCTGAAGCTATATCTGCCTGTTCCGCAATAAGTAAAGAACGGCTTAACCCATTTTCATGAAATTTTCACCACAGATAGTACTAACCGAGGCCGGAACTATAGGCCATAAGCGACCGCGATCGAACAAAGGGGCGCAAAATGCCACGCCCCTTTGTACCATGTTAAAGCTATATCTGCCTGTCCGACAACAACAGAAAAACGGCTGAATCGATTTTCATGAAATTTTCACCAGAGATAGAAAAATCCGCGATCGGAAAAAATTGGGGTAAAATGACACGCCCCTTTTTACTATACAGAAACTATGTCTGCCTGTTCCGCAATCACTGAAAAGCGATCACTGAAAAGCACTGATAGTACTAACCGAGGCGGAAACTATGAGCCACAGTAGAGGGCGATGGAAACAAGGGGCGTAAAATGTCACGCCCCTTTTTATTACACTGCAAGTTATTTCTTGCTTTTCCGCAATTACGCTTAAACGGCTGAGCTGTTTTTCATGAAATTTTCACCACAGATAGTATTAACCGAAGCGAAAACTATGAGCCACAATAGAGGGCGATCAAAAAAGAAGGCGTAAAATGGCACGCCCCTTTGTATTACATTGAACGTTATTTCTTCCTGTTCCGTAATCACGCATAAACGGCTGAACCGATTTTAGTGAAATTTTTACCAATGATAGTACTAACCGAAGAGAAAACTATAGATTATAAATAGAGCGCATTTGCACAAAGAGGCGAAAAATGTCACGCCTCTTTGACACGCCCCTTTGTACTATACTGAACGTTTTTCGGAATGTTCCGTAATCATGCTTAAACGACTATAGCGATTTAAATAAAAAATAATATAGCACGCCCCTTTTTATTTTATTAGATTAGGTCTGTTCCTTAATAACGCTTAAACTACTAAGCCGATTTTACCAAAACATTTTCCAAAGACAGTACTAACAGAGGCGGGAACTTTAGTCTGTATCAACTGCAACGTCTTTTGCAATGTTCTGAAAGTTTATTCCGCCTTCACGTAATCACGCTTAAACGGCGAACCCGATGTTATTATAATTTTTACCACAGCTATTTAGTACTTATTGAGGCGAAAACTATAGACAATTTATTTTTGTCTGATCCGTACTCACGCGTTAACGGTGAAACAAATTTAAAAACAATTTTCACCATAGATGGTATTTACCGTGTCGATCGGGCCAAGGGGCTTAAAATGCAGCACCCCTTTTTATTAAATTAAAAAATATTTTTTTCTGTATAATGGCACGCCACTTTGTAGGCAATATTAGAGGCCCCGCACAACAATGTCGGAGCGGTTGACGTTTTCGGTCACGAGAGAGTATAGGCGCAAAGCAAAGACGGCAGCGGAAAATTCTGTCATATGTTGATTTTTGCACTATTTTTTTCAATTTTTCGTCACTTTTTCATATAAATTAATTGTATTATTAATTATCAATATGTTTTTTCATATTGATTCGTTTTTTTCCTGTTTTTTTTTTCAATTTAAATAATTTTTGTTTTTAGAGATCATATTCTTTTGTTTTCTTTATCGGAAATAATCGAAATATTTGTAAAAAAGTGGCAACATTTTCATATCAAAAATTTAGGGAGAGAGAGAAACCGACACAAAAATAAAATTAATTTTATTCTAGCGGTTTTCGGTCGAGCGTTTTTTCATGCCAAATTTGTATGAAAAAAACGTCACCGACATTGTTGTGCGGGGACTCTTAAACAGCGACTGATAAAAAGGCATATAATGGCACGCCCCTTTGTACTTTAGTGAGAGTTATGTCTGCCTGTTCCGCGAACGTGGAAAAACAGCTGAGCAAATTTAATTGCATTTTTTTCACGAGCTAACCAATAGGGGAACTAAAGTATAGGTCACATGAGACCAATTTTTAACTAAATGCGTTAAATGCCACTCCCACTTGAACTTCAGTGAAAGTTATGTCTTTATTGAAGTTTTCACCACATAAAGTGCTAACCGAGGAGGGAACTGTAGGTTCCTTTTAAAAGCCATTAAAGAAATACATTAATATTAGGATTGTTCCCATGAGGGAGGAACACATACATACCATGTTCCCCACACTGAGAAAAATCGAAAAAATCGACCAAACCTCAAGTCACGAAGCAGTAATTAAACTGACTAATAAATAACTCATTGATTATATATGTTTTTCAACCCGGGCAACGCCGGGTGCAAAACAGCTAGTATATATATAAAAATGACATGTTAGTTTGTTTGCTTGTATGTTTGTTTGTTTGTGTCGCTTTCAGAAGAAAACTATTGAACCGATTTAAATGAAATTTGACATGTAGATAGAGAATTTTCTGGAATGAAAAATGGGCCAAGAGACATCTCGATTGGATGCCCCGCCTCCTTTTACACCCACTTTTTGTGAATTTCAGATTTTTTAATATATTTGGTTGTTTGTTACTATATTTGGATGTTTGTTACAGATTAGCATGAAATTTGGCATACTAATAGGGTGTTTTTGCATGGAAATATAGGCCATCCAATATTGATTGGAAGCCACGCCTACTTTTACGCCCACTTTTTGTAAATATAACTTCCTCACAAAGGGGCGTGGCATCCTTTGGTTTTTCTTTCTATCTGCTCCACAATCACGGATAAACGGCTGATCCGATTTACATGAAATTTTCACCAGAGATAGTACTAACCGAGGCGGGAGCTATAGGCCAAAAGAGAGACCAATCGGCCAAGTAGGCGTAAAATGCCACGCCCCTTTGTATTATATTGAACGTTATTTCTGCCTTTTCAGCAATTACGCTTAAACGGCTGAACCGATTTTAAAGAAATTTTCACCACATATCCAAGCGGGTAATATAATTTATAATAGGAGGGCGATCAGACAAAGGGGTGGAAATGCCACGCCCATTTGTATTACATTGAAAGTTATTTCTACCTGTTTTGTAATTACGCTTAAACGTCATAACCGGTTTTAATGAAAATTTCACCACACATAGTACTAACCCAGGCGGGCACTATAGGTTATAATAGTAGGGCGCTCCGACGGATGGGCGTATAAGTACACTCCCCTTTGTATTGCATTGAAAGTTATTTCTGCATATTTTGCATGGTTGGTTACCGTTACCCTTATTATACCGTTACCGATTCAAAACCCTTTCAAATCGAATACCGTTACCGTTACCGATACCGCTAAAAATATTTTTAAAATACCGTTACCCTTACCGTTACCGTTATAATTATTAGAAGTTACCGGTATTGTACCGGTATTCAAAATTTTACCTGTTTTAAGGGATTTTAACAAACAAAAAAATGAAATCAAATTGCTAGCATAATTTTAAATTTATAATTTGCAAATTATCATAAAATAAATGACAAAAATAATAATCATATCAAATCTATACTGGTTTTTGGGTCTATAAAATATTTTTAGCTTTCAGTTCTATCTTTTTTCAAATTTTTAACTAAATTAATAATACCGGTACGTACCGGTTTGGTTGGTTCGATACCGGTACATACCGTTACCGAAACGATTTGAAAACACTTACCGTTACCTTTACCGAAATAAATAAAAAATAGATACCGTTACCGTTACCCTTACCGTTATTCGTTTCGGTAACCAACCTTGATATTTTGTAATCATTCTTAAACGTCTGAACCGATATTATTGAAATTTTTAACACAGATAGTACTAACCGAAGCGGGAACAATATGCCATATCAGCACGTGATTGAGCAAAGGCGTTGTATTAATTTAAATTTTTTTTGCCTGCTATAACTATAGGACATAAAATGAGCGATCAGACAAATATGTATTAAATGACAACCATATTAAACTTATTGCACGTTCTTTCCACCTTTTTCAAAATCACGCTTATTCGGCTAAACTGATTTTGAAGAAACTTACCGGACGGGAACTATAGGCCGCAAATGAGTGCGATTTGACAAAGGGGAGAAAAATCCCACACTCTTTTGTATTACATTGAAAGTTATTTCTGCCTGTTCCATAATCATGCCTTAATCGATTTTAATATAATTTTCATCACATATAGTATTTTCGAAGAGGGAACTATAAACCATAATAGATCTCGAGGTGTAAGGCCATGCCCCTTTCCACCACACTGAAAGTTTTTTCTGTCTGTTCCGTAATTACGCTTAAGCACCTAAACTGATTTTAACAAAACTTTCACTACATATAGTACTAACCGAGGCGGTAACAGTATGCCAAATTAGCACGTGATATTACAAAGGCGTTGTAAAATGCTGCGCCCCTAGCACTATTTGAAAATGTCTGAGCCGATTTTTACTTACTGAATAACCGATGCGGGACCATATCAGCGTGCGATCGAACAAAGGTACCTGAATTGCCACACGCATCTGTAATATATTGACAATTATTTCTGCCTATTCGGAAATCACGCTTAAACATCGAGTACTAACCGAGGCGGGAACAATGAGCCATATCAGCGCGATATAGTGCTAACAGAGGATGGAACCATAGGGCATTACAAACTATCATTCATTATATAATATTTTTTTCAACCCGGGCAACGCCGGGTGCAAAACAGCTAGTTCATGTATATTTTTAGAGCGGACTTAAGCAGAATAAAAATGAAGCACATTTGACTATTTCTGAAATACAAATTACAAAATCTTAAATACAATTGACTATTTCTAAATGCAATTGGAAAATCTGAAATACAATTGACTAATTCTGAAAATCAGTTGACTCCCTGCAAGCATTTGGAAGAAATATCGCCTAAGAGATCCAATTACATTTAAAAAATTTCCAATTATATATCGAAAATTTCAAATTATATTTCAGAAACTTCCATTTATATTCCAGATATTACCATTTATAACCAAAAAAATTTTAATTACATTTCAAAAATTTTCAATTATATTGGAAATTTTAGAAATATAATTGGACATTTTTAAATATAATTGGATATTTTAAAATAAGATTGGACATTTTTTGGAATATAATTTGTATTTTCTGAAACTAAAGTGGAAATGGTGTACTCAATTTTTTATTTATTTTTTTTTATTTAAAATGTGAGGTGTTATGATTGAAGCACTCTTTGCAGCGCTGATGAATGCGCAATAATGATGCAGTAAAATCATGTGTCTTTTCCTAAAACTCATGGTTTTTTATTCAAAAAGTGTTAAATACATTCAAAAGGAAAGCATGTATGAAATTTTATGAAAATATAATTTTATATTTTAAGTTTTATATAAAAATCTTAACAAAAAATTTTAATTTTTCCCCCTTACTTTTACTGCATCCTCAAGAGCGCTCTTTGGATGCGCTTCGGTATGCTATAAAAAGATGCTGTGTCGCCAAAATCTCGATTTATTTTTGCTGGGTAATTTTAAATCTTTATAGTTTTTTAAACAATATTGTTTTTATTAGTTTTTTCGTACGCCTTACGGTTTCGAAGCACAAAATTGTTAAAAAAACTGTGTTAAAGTAAATATTGTCAAAAAAAAAAAACGCTTTTTTAAACGCCCATATCTTCCAAGTATTGATCCAAAAAAAATAAAAAACATATATAGGGTTTTCACAGTAACGATTAAATTTGCCTTTTTTAGTTTGGTATTTGGCAAATGTGCCAAACTTCAAAAAAAAAATGCCAATTTGAATGTGGCATATTTTTCTTAAAATGCCCAACTCAAACCTTGTCTAAAAACAAAATGCCATTGTGCAAATAAAAAAAAACGTAAAAATGACAACAGCTGTGATTGTTTATGCTGAAATTTTGAACGCGGCAACAAAAACAATTATACAAAAAATATACAGATTTTTTGTGTTTATTTTAATATTGTGAATGTAAAAAGTTGTTAAAGTTATTTTGTGCAAATTATTAACAAAAAGTGCGCTCACGATATATAAAGAAAAAATGGTGGCAAATACTTGACGTTTAGTAAAATCGCAAATTTGCCAAATACCACACTAAAAATGGCAAATTTAATCGTCAAATTTAATACATCCCATTTTAAAGGGATGCTGCCATTATAAAAAGAATATTTTTCGCGATTTGCAAAAAAAGTTACATGCGTCTAAATATTTTTTTTTCATAAATTAAATTAAATAAATTAATCAGGTCTTGAAATTACCTATTTTTTTGTAGCTGCCCAATCTCACATTTAGCGGGTCAAAGGGGAGGGGTTATAACGGGATTTTTTCGTTTTTTGATGATTTTTCACATTTCTTGAAAAGAGACTATATGAACATTTTATATAGACCGAAAGGTTTTTTGAAGGCCTATCCAATGGTGTATCGATCGTGTCCAAATTCGGTTTCGTTAAGTTCTTAATAACCTCTATCAAAATTAAGCTGACCCGTATTTTTACGTTTGGCGAAATTCCTGCTAGTTTCGCTTTTATACGGATTTTCCCGAAAGCTCTTATTTTTTCATAAGGTGACAACCCTTTTTTAAATTTGAGATTGGGCAGCTAAAAAAACAGGTAACTCTTATTTTTAACCCCTCAGCCCCTCATCCCCTCATCCCCTTATTCAAGTTTCAGGACAAGCGGTGGGTGCCCTGTAAAAGACCTTCCTTGTTAGCATATTGCTATGTATATTATCCACATTACCCAAATAAAACAAATTTAAATTTGTGAAAGCAGATTTTTTTTAAATAAAAAAACACATAAAAACGGGCAAAAATTTTAAGAAAATATGCAAAAAACTGTGCCATATGGCCGTTTTTTTAATCCGTTTTTGAATCTATACAGATTTAAAAACGGGCTTCACCATTGAACTCAGAAATCACAGCATTCTTGATTTTTGTTTTTACTCATATAATAAAGTAGAGGATATAACAAGTTCGGTATTGACATTTAAAAATTTATTTGGTGCATATATTTATTTATTTTTCTTTGTTTTAGTCTGATCAAATGAATGAAAATCTAATTTTAAAATAAATCGCTTTAAAGTGCAAAATCATGTTTAGTATAATGAATAAAATAAAAAAAAAACATTTAATCCTTAAAATTGTAAAAAAATAAAACATATAACTCTTGTTTTTAAAATAAAATTCGTACTTTGTAAAATTGGAAAGGTTTTCCTTTGTGCAATACTTGGCAAATTTACACGTGCAATTTATTTTAAGAGATTATGATGATTCTATTTTTTTTTTTTTTTAATTTTGACTGCACAACAATTTTTTATACCCTTCAACCACAGCATGGGGGTATACTCACTTTGTCATTTCGTTTGTAACGCATAGAAATACCAATCGGGGTCCCCATAAAGTACACACAGAAAACAAATTTGCTAATTTCCAACTGAAATTCAGTTGTTGCAACACAAATTAGGCTGATGCATTTGTATTAAGGTTAAAACAGCTAAATGTCGGTGGTTACAACTAAATTTTGTTAATACAACAGTCTTTTAATTGAAACAACTAAAAAATTCGTCTGCCACACCGAAGTTAAGTAGCGGCAATCGAATTTTGAGTTGCTACAACTGAAAAATTCAGTTGGAAATTTATTTTTCTCTGTGTATATATATTATTGATCTATGATGGATTATAAGTCATTCTATGAATGTCCTTCCGTCCGTCTGTCCGTCCGTCCGTATGTATAAAACACGATTCAGTCCAAAATAACAGAGCTAGACTCCTGAAAATTGTTACGAATGTGTCTCATGGTCATAGGCCGGTTATGTTCGGAAATGGGTAAAATCGGATAAGGAACAAAAAAGTTCCCCCTTAAAGAACTAAAAAACTATACAAAAACGCCATTTTTACAGCTTTTTTTGCATTTTTGTTAAACAAATGAAAATTTTTTATGTCAGAACTAGTTAAAAGTCATACACTTAGACTCCGGGGAGCTACAAAATATCGTTTTTTTTGTCCCGCCCCCATTTTTGCGCGTGGATTAAAAAAAACATAAAAACTACGAGAAAATGGTATAACTAAAGTTCAAAAAGCATAATAAATAATTTAGTAATTATTTATCGCGTTAGGGAAGGTATCCCCCAGCACCCTCCACAGAGCCCCCTCCCCAAAAACGCCTCTGATTTTTTTTAATGTATTTTAACATGTTGGAGGATATCAAAGACATGTTGGAGGGTATCAAAAACTTGTTTTTATTAAAACAACACTCTTTTATGGTGATCATGGAGTAGCACAGCGTGATTTTTTTGTAAAACATACCACAGCCCTATCTCCACTCACTAAGTATGCTTCCATTCAAAATTACATTTTTATAAAATTTTCTCCAACTGTTATTTGTATGGGAGCCTACTTAGGGAGTGAAGATAGGGCGTAGGTATGTTTTAAAAAAATGTTGTAGGGTAAAAATAAATGGGGGTCGGTCTCACTAATGACCCCTCTTGGACGCACCATTGCACAGTGGATAATATGAGGTGAATGCATCTCATAATTGATTTTTGCAAATCTTTGAAATTAACCATAAAACAAGTTCTATCGTAAAGCTAAGATGTCAAGCAATAATTATTTTCATAAATCATAGTTATTACGTCAACAGAAGTATTCGAAAATGGCGACAGAACACACAACTTTCGACTTTAAAGATTTGGGGAGGTAAAATAATACCATATTCAAGTGCGTATTTTTAATATTTATAATTATTATTTTTAGGATTGTAATACCTTGTTGGAAATGGTATCTTGTCCAGATTCTATTTTTGTTATGTGCTCGGTATATCCCAGCAAAATTTTCGGTTGCAAAGAACCGATTGTGGAACAACTCATAGTTCCCTACACTCAAAAAATTATGTTAGTAAAATCAACTGAAAATGTCAGTTAAAATAACTACCTTGTAAGTTGTTTTGGGGTCAACTACTTTTTCAGTTAAATCCACTAACAATGTTAGTAATTTTAACTGACAAAAAACAACTGACTTATGTAGTAAATACTACTTACATTTATAGTCAAAACAACAAAAATGTAGTAAAAATAAAATAATCAATAAATATTTTTTTTCAAAAAATTTTTCAGAAAAAAAATTTGAAGACCAAATTTTTTCAAAGTTTTTTTTTAAAAAAAAAAGTTGTGAAAAATAAAAAAAAACGAATTTTTTAGAAAAAAACTGAAAATTTTTCAGAGATAAAAAAAAAAATAAAATTAACTTCTTTAAATAACTGTTACTACATCACAGTGCTTTTTGTTAGTTATTCAAAAAAAACTACTTAAAGTAACTAACAGAAATAGTTGTTTGATATTTTCATACAAAAACAACTGACTTTGTAGTTGAAAACAACTAACTACTGTAAAATATACAAACAACTAACATGTAGTAACTTTCATAATTTTCTGAGTGTAGAACCTGTTCTAATTCTTGTGCAACACCGATTCTTTTAACATAGGGATTGTCCCAAAAGCAACAGGTGTTTGTAAGCAAAGTTAGAACATATTTTTTTCCTCGGAATCGGTTCTAGAAGTAAAATTTGGAACAGAAATAAGAATTAAAGAAATATATTGAATTGCATTAATTTATTTAACAAAGATAAGACATATATAGACAATATGTATATAAATGGAATATTTACATTTTTTTAACACACATTTATCCTTTTTCGCCTCCAAAGTTGCATTTTGGGCCTTACAAAAATCACATACCAGAACATCGATTTTCTGCAAACAAAAATAAAAAACATAATATTATTAGTATTTGACCCGACCCAGACAATGAAAATGTAATTTACTCACCTTTGTTTTAACAATTTTCACGATTATATCCTGATATTTTAATAGAATTTCGTCTTTTTTCTTGGTTAACAAAAATAAATTGATATTTATTTTTTAATTTTTTTGACACATAATTTTTTTTTAATTCCTGAGAACCAAAATGTTATGAAACTTTGATTGCAGAGAACAAGCTTCACAATAATGTTCACTTAACTTGTTCTGAATTATTAAAGTGTAATAGTATATGGTTACCGAAGAACCTGTTCTAGAACAAGTGTTGTCAGAATCGGTTCTGAAAAAATTTCCTGGGATATTGTTAACAAATTTGAAATTAATTCTTTTGAAATATATAATATTTTTTTGCTAACCTACGCAACTTTGACTGGGATTTTAACTGTTAGCGCCGTTTTCCGCCGATCTAGTTTTAACATAGAATTAAAGTTTAACTTATTATCTAAAAGCTTTATCTAAAACTAGCTGCCTTTTCGTGCCTTTAAGCAAATGACATCCAAAAATGTTAACGAACTCAGAAATTAAAAATAAATAAAAATTTAGTTATATATTTGATTGGCTTATTATGCCCTGCTCAATTTGCCATTTCGCTTGTAACGCAAGAAAATATCGGTCTAGGACCTCATAAAAATATATAATATTGATCCATGGCCAATTTTAAGACATTCTAGCGATGTCCGTCCGTCTGTCTGTGGAAGGCAAGATATAACCCAAACCAAATAAATTAGTTTGTTGACATGTATCGCCGACCCCCCCCCCCTTACTCCTTCCCAAAAAAACGTCAAAAATATGAAACGAAAAAAAATCGACTTACTCACACTCAGTCACACAAATGTTTTACTCACGCAGTTTTTTCAATCACAATCACGTGAATAAATCTCTAGTGGATAGATTCGGCACAGCCGAATTTAACACTCACTTTTTTACCTTGGCAACTTACATACGATTTTTTCATTATAACTTCCCTATTTTTGTTTTATTACAACTAATATTAGATAAATATAAATTCTAATTGCAACATTTTGGCCCTTAAAATTGCAACATTTGGCCCTTAAAAGTCTACGGGGCCACTGGTTGGCCTTTTCTGAAAAAAATTTCTAAAAAATCATTTATAATATATGAGGAGTTCCGTCTAAGACTTAAATTTTGAGGTAAAAAAGATGTGATTTTTGTTTTGATGGCACATCGATGAAAGTTGGCATAAATATTAGAAGCTATTTTAGAATAAGAAATTCGTTCGCGTCAATTAAATCGCGCAAGGGGGTCAAAAGTTATGGCGGTTTTAAGATTTAGCGGTTTTAAAAATCATAAAAAAAATTTAAAGATTTTTTTTCTACATGCAACAAATTTGCATGCGTTTTTAAAACATGCCAGGATATATCATTTCTTCTAAAATATCTATATAAATAAAAATCAATTGTCGTTCGTTGGTAACCGCATCAGTTGAGAACGGCTGGACCGATTTGGACAGTTTTTTTTGTGAAATGTTCGTCATAGTCCAAATTAGGTTTTTACGTAAAGAAAAATTGGCCACGCCCACTTTTACATCCACTTTTCGATTTATTTAAAATCGGAAAACGGCTGCACCGATTTGGGTAATTTTTTATTTAAATGATCGTAGTAGTCCAATTTAAGTTTTTACTGAAAGAAAAATTGATCATGCCCACTTTTACACCCTTTTTTTCAAATTATTTAAAATCTGAGTATGGCTGGACCGTTTTGACAATTTTTTTTTTTAAATGAATTTTCATCATATTCCAACTTTGGTTTTTACGAGAAAAGAAATTGACCACGCACTGTGGTTCCGATTCCAAAACTAGGTGGGCAAAAGTATTTAACCATGATATTTTATGTTTTTGGGGTCGCTGATTTCAAAAAAATGCTTTAAAAAATTGTAGCTTCAATATTTTTGAAAATACAGTGGGTTTCACTAAAATAGCTTCAACTTAATTGGACTTTTCGCTACAACTGGAAAATGTTAATTACTTTTTGCTACTTTAGGGCACTAAATTTAAAGGAAGTATTTAAAAATGATATAAAAAACCTTTTCTGAACATTACAGTAAAGCCCAGCTATGTCGAATTACTTTTAATGTGTAGTTTTTTTAGAATGTTCAAATTAAATCCTTTTTGTGCTTCTAGAGTTGCGGGAAAGGAAAAATATGTGATATAACAATTATAGAAAATACTGTAGAGGTATTTGTTGCAAAAATATGTGCAGAAGATCCTGAATATTATAAGCATTTTCTTGAGAGTTAAAATTTGGAGGAAAAAATGACTTTTTTAAAAACGCTATAAAAAATGCAGCTGGACGCCGCTGGATGAGATGAAAGATGAAACATACTCTCTGATAGTTACTCTAAGAGATGTATCTAGTGGCTTGCCCGCAACTTGGAGCGTTTTTTTTTGGCAAGCTTTGATATATTGATAATCTAATTTTTTTTTTTTTTTACTTATGACCCTTACTTCAAAAACCGATATTAAGAAATCGCGAAAAACAATTCACGGCATTCTCCTGCAAATAGTTCACTTGGTATAAGCTACTTAGTTTTGTATTGATTTCCTTAGTTTTTAATTACAAACATTTTCGTGAACAAACATTGATGTTCTAGTGCTGCGGGGACAAAGTTAAACCCCTTATTTAATCAAAATATTTTGCGTCTAGTCTAGGCATGTTGTTAGCTATTTAAAACACCTACCGTTTTTTAATTTAGAGGTTCAAACTTTTTAGACTTTTGTCCACCTAGATTTGGATTTGGAACCACAGTGCCACGTCCACTTTTGCTACTTTTTGTTAAAAGTGTTCGTCATATTTCAACTAAGGTTTTACGGATACTAAAATTTACGACGCCCACTTTTTTCTATGTATCGAAAGAACAATAACTGCTAGAACGATTTGTTTATAGTCCGCAAAATATTTTTAAGGAAAGAAAAATTGTCCACGCCTACTTTTACGCTCACTTTCCCCGATATATGTATGTTAAATCATGACATGGCTGGATCATTTTGTCTTATTTTGTGTTTAATGTTCGTCTTAGTCCAACTTACAGTGACGAGCAAAAGTGTAACAGGGTTCACATTGCTTAGATAATCTGCTCTATATTTTACACTACACAAGATATAGTATTGAAGTTTTTTGATAATTTTATTAGTTAATTGATCAGAATTTATAAACATTATCGAAATATGCTGTAAAATTTTTTATAAAAAAAATATAGTAAAAATTCCATAAAAAGGCAAGTGTTACATTATTGCACTCATGATTTTTCTACATAAATCTTTAGGACAACTTTTATATTTCGCGCATATAGACCCGGATTTTGCAATTTTTTTATAAAACTTAATAAATAACATAAAAATAATTCATTTGTTGAAAAGAAATTTTGGGTAAACATGATTTTTAACTCAAAAGTCCGTCCTTTTTACGTTTTTTGGGGAACCACGCATATTTATCAAGCTAAGAATTTGCGGAAATAATTTTTTTTGAATGGTGTTTATATCAGGCGATAATAGAGACCATTTATAAAAAATTTCGTAAATGGATTGTTGCTTTTGCAATTAGTAAAAAAAAAGTTATTGTGTACTGGGGTTGGGTTTCTGGAGGAATTTCAATTATTTTTGCCGAAATTCGACATTTTTCGGCTGAATAAAGGCCAATTTTGCCTCAAGAAGTGTTTTCTTAATTCAGCCGTAAATAAATCAACAAGTTATATCACCAGTTGATCATAAATTTTGTTAAGAATGGGTTTATGCCATTTAAAACCACTATCACATTTCGTGGTTTTGGACATTATCCTCGGGGTAGTGCCATAGTGTCAAATTATCGAATCAGAACGCAATCTTTGGAGTTAATTTTTTCAGGAAGAACAAAAATAAATAATGTTTAATAAATAAAAGTCTTTTGCTGCTCTTATCGTTGGACGAAATTCACTAATTCAATTTAGGTACCCCAAACAATAATTTTAAATAGGGATTTAATTATAACTACATTCTTTATAACAATATTGTCAATCTACTGATGATTTTAATTGACGATATATTTAAGACCGAATATAGAAAAAACATCATCGGCCAGAATTGGCTCGTATTCATCCGAAAAATGTTGAATATATGCAAAAATATTTGAAATTCCGTCAAAAACCCAAATTGAGTACCCAATAAAAAAATTGTATTAATTGCAAAATAAACAAACCACTTATGAATTTGATTATAAATGGGCTCTACTATCGCCGGATATAAACGCCATTCCAAAAAAATAATTTCTGTATATTCTAAGCTTTAGTAATACGTGTGGCTCTCCTAAAATCGTTAAAAGGACGGACTTTTGAGTTAAAAAAAATGTTTAGCCAAAATTTCTTTTCAACAAATGAATTATTTGTATGTTATTTATTAAGTTTTATAAAAAAATTGCAAAATCCGGGTCTATATGCGCGAAATATAAAAGTTGTCCTAAAGATTTATGTAGAAAAATCATGAGTGCAATAATGTAACACTTGCCTTTTTATGGAATTTGTACTATATTTTTTTTATAAAAAATTTTACAGCATATTTCGATAATGTTTATAAATTCTGATCAATTAACTAATAAAATTATCAATAAACTTCAATGCTTTATCTTGTGTAGTTTAAAATATAGAGCAGATTATCTAAGCAATGTGAACCCTGTTACACTTTTGCTCGTCACTGTAGTTTTTTCGGAAAGAACAATTTTTTATTTGGTTAAATTCAAATAAGGTTTTTACGGTAAGAAAAGTTGTCCATTCACTCCATTTTTCGATATATATATAATTTGCTTCATAGAAAAATAAAATATAGAATAATCCCCCATGTGATGAAAATCGTTCGATTTCAAATCTATCGTTTTTGAATTTTCAATTTCGATGATTTTGAAATATTTGTAAGAAAAATAAGATAAAATTGTATGAATTCATTTATTTAATTACACTCAAGCCCTTAACAACAATTTGTGTTAACTTTTCGAATTTCGATTTTTAATGAAATCGATCGAAATTGAAATCGTTCTATTTCCATCACATACCAGAATAAAATCAAATGTAGTTCGTTGGTAATCGCATCACTTGAGAACTGACTGATTTTTTTTAAATGTTCGTCTTATATATTTTTTAAATGTTCATCTTAGGTTTTTTCGGAAAACAAATTATTCACGCCAACTTTTACGACTCCTTCTTCCGATATATCTAAAATCTGAGAACGGCTCGATCGATTTGACTAAACTTTAAACGTAAAAGTGGGCGTGGTCAATTTTTCTTAACGTAAAAACCTAAGTTGGATTATGACGAACATTTTAAAAATAATTGTCCAAATCGGTCCAGCGGTTCTCAACTGGTGCGGTTACCAACGAACGACAATTTATTTTCATTTTATATAGATATCTGAAACAGAAGAACGACAGGGCCGATTTGGTTATTAGTAGTATTTGTTGGTGTTCGTGATAGTACAACTAAGGTTCTTGCGGAAAGAAAATTTGTCCACTCCCACATTTGTCAATACATCTAAAACCGGTGAACGGTTTTAGATGTATTTTAGATTTTTTCTTTAATGATCATTGTAGTACAAGTAAGGATTTTACGGAAATAATTATTGTCCTCCCCACTTCAAATCCCACAATTGCTTAAAATTTGCAACACTTGAGAACGCCTGGACCGATTTGGCAAATTCTTTTATTTTAAATGTTCGTAATAGTCCATATAATTGTTTAAAAAGAAAAATTGTCCTCGCCCACTTAATTTCGATATATCTAAAATTCATTTTAACTCTAATTCGATTTATTAAAAATATATATTTCTATATATTTTAAAACCACGCACACAATTTTTTCTAAGCCAAGAAATTTATTAAGTTTTTTTAAGGGCGATATATTTAAAGCGATACGAAATATAACACTGATTTTATACTTGGGCTGATCTATATTTGGGCCAGCAACGCGGACCAGGGCAGCTAGTATGATATAAATTTAACCCTTTAATGACCAAACGATTTAAAAAAAAAATATCTAAGTACCTAAAATTGCGATTAATTCGCGGTAAAAGAAAAGTTTCACAAGTTTTTATAACATATTTAGGCAATGCGCGTTGGTATTACTGAAAAAAAATCACAGAAATCGTATCATTGTACCAGTAGTTTAAAAAAATCGGTGATGCTTTTTTATAACAAGAAAATTTAATATGGTCCAAAAAATCTATAATCATCAAAATTTTTTAACCCGCCTCTGATATTATGATGAAACATCAAGTGGGCTTTCATTTAAAAAAATTTCATCCGATTTCGTGTAAAGATCAAAACCGGTTTGATCAGAATGGCTTAAAGTAAAAAGTCAAAAAGCCAATCAGTTCTACTCGTTAAGGCACGTCTTTTGGTGTATTAAAATGAACATGATGCGTTAATATAATAAAATGCCATAAAATTTTTGCAATTTATTTTTTATAAACCCGCCAGTGATTTTTTTATGTAAACTCACAAAAAACTCGGTTTACGCAAGAGTCCACCAAATTTTGAATTAAACCGCGAATGTGCCTCGCGAAAAACTGGTATTTTAAAAAAATTAAGTTTTTTCTTTCGAACTTTGATCTGCTGAAACTCCTTAACTATTCGTGGCACATTACCGGGATCAATTCCAAAATGTTAAGAATTACAACAGTTGCCAACTCTACTTCAACTTTTTATATTTTATAGAGGGGGCCGAAATCCCTGATCAAAAAACATCGAAAATTTAAAAACTCTTAATTTTTGGTTTCAAAACTTAACCGTCTTATAACTTCTTACCAGGCGATGAAGTATCTATCAAACCAACATTAAAATAATCTCTTATATGTACTGACTTTGTGTTATGCCGGAAAAGATTGAAATATAAGGAGAACTTTAAAAAAAAAGCGAAAGAATGTAAAAACTATGGGTTATTTCAAGCCTTTTTTATAGATTTTTCAACTTTAACCCTCTGTAACTTTTACGGATAAAGTGGGGTAATCCTTAAACATTGCTCAGCAATGGTTCAAGGTCTTGTTTACACAACTGCATTTACAGTTTTTCCAAATTCCAAAAACTGCCGGTTTTTTTAAACATTTATTTCAGTTTCACTGAGTTGAAATTTAAAAAAGATTTTGTGATATATTGTTGCAAAATTCTATTGAAAATAATTAGAAAATATAAAAAATACCTCTTCAACTTGCTTTAACATTTCACTTTTATATTAACCCAGCAAAAAAAGTGCGGATTACTTCTATTTGGAGTGCTTTAAAACTATAACAAATGTAATGAAATACAACAAAAATAACAAAAAACACAAGAAAAAAACACACAAACAGTTTTTTCTACTCCATAAAAGGTTGTTATTCAGCACTTAACTCATTACCTTCCGCGACACTCCCATACAAAAGTAAGTAGATATTCAGTAGATAAGAAGTACTCCGAGCTTTCAAACAACTTCCAACTACTTCCACGGAGTAGTTCTTATCTACTGAATATCTACTTACATTTGTATGGAGGTGTTGCGATAGGTAATAAGTTAAGTGCTGAATATCTATGTATTCTGGAGTTGAAAAAACTGTTTGTGTGTTTTTGTCTTATGTTTTTTGTTAATTTTGTTGTATTTCATTACATTTGTTATAGTTTTAAAGCACTCCACTGAGAAGTGGTAATGACTTTTTTTGCAGGGAAAATTCAACAAAAATATCGACATTTTTTTTTAAACCTTCATAACTTTATTTCTTGTCAGTCGATTTTGATGATTTAAAGCACAAATTAAGGTCTAAAGTCCCACCTTTTCACCAAAAAACACGGCATACAAAAATATTAATCCATTCAAAAGTTACAGATTTTTGATCCAAAAATTACCAAAATTTTCCACTGTGCATTGGACCAGTAGAAGCTGATTAAATAAAACAAATTTACAAAAAATAAAAAAAAATTGTATGGGGACCGCCTTAACAATTAGAGATAGAGGGTAGGTGTGTTCAAAAATGTTTGGACTAAAAAAATATTGTGGGTCGGTCATACATTTTGTTGCTCTAGGGGCACTATTAGGGCAGTTAGAGCTGTTGGAGCAAAATGTCGTTTTGTGTGGGAGCTCCCTTAGAAATTGGAGATAGGGTATTAGTTTGTTCCAAAGATGTTAAGACGTAAAAATTAATGGGGTTCGATCTTATAAATGACCCCTCTATGACGCACCATTGGAGCAGTAGAAATGATTTTAAGATTGGAAAATTACAACAAAATTTTTTCAAAAAATTTAAAAAAATAGTGATAATCGTTATCCCACAATCCTCCTGGGCAAAAAATGTGTAGAATCGACAGAAGTTTTACACAAAAAATTTCAAAAAAATCGAAGAGTACAAAACATTTTCAAAAATGAGATTTAAATTTTAAAACTTAAAAATCGCATACTAGAGCGCTTTTAAGAATTTTTTTGGATTTTTTTTTTACAGTACGTAAAAAACAAAAATTTTGAAAAAAAAATTGAAATTTGGACCATTATTGAAGAAGTTATGAGTAAAAGAAGTTTGAGTAAAGGAACAAACTACCAATTTTTAACAATTCGATATCTTTTGAACGGGTCATCAAAAAAATCTGAAAATTTACCACGAAGGAGTTTTCGAAGGGGAATAAAAACAAATTGGGAAAATCTAAAAAAAATGGAATGCCCCATATATATTTTTAACTATCGATTCGTTTACATTGGCCTTTAATACAATTAATGAAATTAATAAAAAAATGTTATTTTTGGTAATTTTTTTTTTAATTTTAACAGACCAAACATTTTTTTTTTTTTTTGCCATAAAAACACTTTTTAAGTAATGTCTAATTATAAACTAATATTTTAAGAAAAAAAAAAAAACTTTGCGATTTTTATATCATGACCCTTAAAGGCAAATTTTCCGACCCCGACGTATTCGAAATTCGAAAAAGCTATTTTTGCTCCACCTACTGTTTAAGTTCGTAAGAAGGCAAAATCGGATTATGATGAAAAAAATTAACTAAAAATAAGACAACCTATGAAAATTTAATTTTTTTGCAAGTATTTTTGTACTTTTTTTTAACAAATAAATCATTGTTATCCCAGAAAAAGTTCATTGAATCTATACTTGAACACAGGGAATTTGAAATGCCATTTTTTTCGGCTCACTCCCTTTATTAATTGGGTGATGTTAAAAAATATTTAAAAAAAATTTAATTGTATTATTGTATCATTGTTTTAGCTTGAAAATATAAACAAAAACAAGTAAAAAGTTAAATTCGGCCTTGCCGAATGAAGTGATACCCTCCACAATTTCAAAAAGATTATTGCAGAATACTTTATTTAAAAGGAAATTACTTTTGAAAAAAAAAAAAAAAATTAAAAAAAAAAAAAAATTCCGCGAAAAAAAATTTTGGGAAAAAAAAATCCGCGATTTTTTTTTTTTTTTTGTCAAAAAATATGTTCGTACTTGTTTAAATACCATTTGGTGTTCAATTATGTTCACATATGTCAACCAGAGGCCGAATTAAAGCATTTTGTATTTTTAGGTTATGTTGAATGTACTGAAATTTTTGAGGTGTGCTTACATTTTCGTTCATAACTTTTGAACCGCTGAACCGATATCGCTCAAATGCAATACCAAACTTCTCGGGACTACTTCCAATAAATATGTTAAGTTTCAGTCATCTCTGTGCAATATTTTGTCCGCGACAGCATATTCCACAGACAGACAGACTGACAGACGGACAGACGGACATTGCTAGAATGTCTTAAAATCGATCGGGCATCACGAATATATATACTTTATGGGGTCCCAGACCGATATTTCGATGAGTTACAAACGGAATGACAAACTTATATATACCCTCTATCACTAAGTGGAGGGTATAAAAAATTTGTTAACATTCTTTGCGCGGGAAGGTGTTCCCTATAAATAAAAACTGAACTTGCTGCAAATGTCTACTTGTAGTCAATTTGCGTACCGCAGGGTATCCCAAAGAGTGAGAATATCGTTGTCATATATTTGAAATATTTTCTTGTTAGTATTATCTTACAATCCTTTAAATTAAGCAAAGTCTTTAAATAAATTGTTTTCTTTTTACAATCGGCCTTACATTATTTTTAACTCTTTAAAAACCATCAAGTTTTTCTTTGATTTTTTATGATTTTTTTTTTGCTTTCTATGTTTTTTGTTATTTTTTCAAAATGCTGGCTCAACAACTTTGTAGTTTATCCTGCGGTAAATGCAGTTACTGCAACTTAATACTTTAATAGTTGCAAAAGAAGAGATAGAAAAAAAAAAGAAACAAAACTTTTGAACAATTTTCTCCGTTAGTGTTTTAAGTAGCTTCACTGTTTAAAATACAGCGAAAAGTTGTTTAAGTATCCTTTTATTTCTCGCGTTTATTTTTATAAAACAAAATAACTGTAAAAGTGGTAACATTAAGTCTTTTTTATGTTTTTATTTTTGTATTTTTTGTTTTGTTTATACGGCCATGGTCATAATGTTTATTTTAACAGTTGTTAGTTGATTATAAGTTAAAAAATAAACTTTTATAATCATACATATTATGTAGTTGTATTTATACAAGAAAGTTTTATAGGAGTGTTTTAAAATAATTTATATATGGGGAAAATACTCAGTGAGTTAGAGGGGTTCGAATTTTGACATTTTAGTACACAGGCCCCATTTTCAGATCCATGCAAAATTTCAAGACCCAAAAGATTTTTTCAAAACTTTTTGTTTTTCCAAAAAACACTTTTTTAAAATTTTTGTTTTGGCTTTAAAGAAAGCTTATGTTTTTTTTGCTATGAGACCTATATAGTGGTCTGAGACCTGTTAAACCATAAAAATTACAGCAGCCCAAATTGCCAATTTTTTTGGAAATTTTGAGGACGAAAATGGGAATTGGGGGATTTATTTCAACAAATCCTAAATTTATATTTACTCGTAATTGTATTTTTTTATATAATAATAAGCCTTGTTCTTGATGTTGAAAGAACTGCCTCTGTACTGGGCATAGTCTGTCAATAAATATCTTCCATCTTTCTCTTCTAGACGCTGCTTCTCGAAGTTCTCATATGTTGTTGTAGTTTCTATCTACGGATGTACTATGTATCTCACTAAGTGTTGACCTTCTCCAGGTTGTTTTTGGGCGACCAGGTCTTTTTGAACCTTGGGGGTTGTAGGAGAGAGCTTGGTGACATATTTCAGTGGGTGGTTTGCGTAGCGTATGGCCAATCCACCCGAACTTTCTTCGGCGTATCTCGATGTTGACGTCTCTAAAATTTGAGCGGTTCCATAGCTCTACATTGGAAAAACGATTCGGCCAAAAAATTTTCAAAATTCTTCGTAGACACCGATTGACAAAAACTCGGAGTTTGTTTTGTATCTACTCATCTACTACGTACCAAGTTTCGCAACCATACAGTAGAACTGGCAGTACACATGATTTAAAAACCTTGATTTTCGTTGCTGTGCTGTACATATTGTTATTCCAAACTCTATGCAGTGTTGTGTATGCTCCCAGTGCTTTTCGTTTTCGGGCATCTACATCCTTCTCTGTGCCTCCTTCTTCAGTAACTATGCTGCCCAGGTACTGGTATTCTTATACTTTTTCTATTTCGATTCCATGGAGTGTAAGGGGTTCATTGGGGCACCTTTCGTTTGGGTTAACTGGGTTCCAAATAATACCATGAGGTTTACTTTATGTTGCGCGCCTTGAAACCGCATCTATTACAACCAGAAATAGTAGGGGTGAAAGCAAACATCCTTGCCTTACACCAGATAAGGATTGAAATGGTAAAGACATTTTACCGCAGTGAAGAACACAGCTTTAAAAACCAGCATAACTACCGCGAATTAGTGAAATGATTTTGTCTGGCACACCGATGTTTCGTAGTTCAGCCCATATACATTCTTTACTTATTGAGTCAAAGGCTTTTTCATAGTCAACAAATAGTGTATATAACGGGGATCTCATTTCTAAGGACTGCTCGATTATTATTCTGAGCGTGTTTATTTGGTCGACGCATGATCGGTTTGCACGAAAACCAGCTTGTTCTCGACGTAGCTTTTCATCAATATGTATCACCATCCGTTCCAGTATAACCTTCATAAAAATTTTCATAACAGGCGAGAGTATAGTAATGCCTCTCCAGTTGTTACAATCTGTGGCATCGCCTTTTTTATACAACTTTACGATTGTTCCTTGTAGCCAATCCGAAGGAAAAGTTTGAGATATCCAAATTTTACAAAACAAAGGATGAAGAATGGTGGCAAACTGTTCAGGGTTACACTTTAGAACTTCTGCTGAAATATTATCACTACCTGCTGCCTTTCCATTTTTCATACTCTTAATAGCGTCAATTATTTCGTTTGCAGATGGTGTATCTATTCTTATTTGCAGAAGGTTTACATTTGTTTTGTGTGTTAGGCAAACTTCTTGTCATTCTATGTTAAGGACACTCTCGAAATGCTCCTTCCAACGCTTTAATTGGTCATCAACATTTGTTAACAATCCACCGTTTAAATCTTTTACTGGCTTGTTTTTTCTACTAGCAACTCCCGCAATTTTCTTGGTTAAAGTAAAAAGGTCTTTCATATTAGATAGAGCGGCCGCGATATTATCCACATACGTTCTTTTATCGTCTCTTATTGCTCGTTTAATCTGTTTATCTAGTTGACTATAATCGCGTTTCAGTCTTCTTCTATCAGTTTCTATTTTGCTTGCAGTTAGGCGGTTCCTTAGCATTGCTCTATTATCTATTAGACTCCAAGTTTGAGCAGATATAAAGTCATCGTTTTTGTTTGATATTCTTCCAAGATTTTGTAGGCATGTATCATTTACTGTTGTTTTTATCACATTCCAACTGTGTTGTACGTCATTGTAGTTAAGAGTATGGCAGTCAAGTTTTTCGTTAACACTATTGGAAAATCTTTCTCGTTGTACGGGGTCTTTTAGTTTGTTTATCTTGTACTTTACTCTATTGTGATTATTAGATTTTTTCATAATCTTAACACCAAGGCGTATTTTAGCAATGAGCAAGTAGTGATCCGATCCTATATCTGCACCTCTTTTACTTCGTACATCACATAATAAATTACTTCACTTTGAACTGACACAAATGTGGTCAATTTGATTTTCCGTTTTAGTGTCGGGGGAAATCCACGTTACTTTGTTATATAGTTGGATTAAATATTTTATAACTGAATTTTGTTTAAGTTCGGATATTTAAAAGACTTAAAATGTCCCACCAACAAATGAAGTATTCCTAGGTGTTAAAGATTAGGTTATGGGTGTTAAAGATCTTGTCTAGACAGGGAGACCTATTTTTCGAAATAGACAACACCACCAAAAAAAAGCTTGATTGCCTAGAAATAAAATGAAATATATGTTTTTTTTTTTTCGATTTAACTTTAGCCGCGATGCGGGAAGGAAAGGACAGTTTTGATATTCACGAACAAAAAATAAAAACTTTTTGGACCATTTTCAGCTCAAACAAAAAATTAAAGTAAAAATCGATACGGCCTAATATATATATTTTGTA
This sequence comes from Pegoplata infirma, assembly GCA_963921195.1. Lineage (NCBI taxonomy): Eukaryota > Metazoa > Arthropoda > Insecta > Diptera > Anthomyiidae > Pegoplata > Pegoplata infirma. The sequence continues at coordinate 126,702,309 of OY992539.1, read as the reverse complement.
TACAACTATAATGAGTGTAAATTTCTAATGTTTTTAAATAGACATTATATTCAATTCCGGTTTGGGGATTAAGTCCGAAATGAACTCGGTAATAATTCCCATAACGGTGTTAGGGAATAATCCGAAAAAAATATATGAATTACATATTTTGTCTAAAAGTTTTTCTGCGTTGCCGGCCTTTGTCCGGGCTTAGGGATTACAATCTCCATACCTTAAACCCAGCCTCTCCGCAAAATGAAGCTTTAGTGAAAATGCCCTTATTAAGTCGGAGTTATTAACTGCGCATTTTCGTTTGTCCCAAAAGAGCTTCTGCATATCAGGGACTATGCCGGGCTTAGGGAAAACAAACTACATGCCACGAATCTGTCATCAGAAAAGTTTTGTAGAATCATCTTTTCGAGATATAAACGTTTTAATTTTTTGCTGATTAAGCCCTCAGAACCACCAAAGTTGGTTTCTTTTGCAAATATTTATGGATATACTTAACGGATCTTATATTTAAGCCCGTTATTGGAGTGTCTTCTTTACATATCTGCATCAAACGGTATTTGCGAAATTTGGATTGTTATAAGGATAAAACGAAAAAGAACTTTTTAAACTTTCTTACATGTCCTGATGGTATCCCTGATCGTATCGAGTCCGGATTTCTTGCAAAAGTTACGTAATTTTATTGGGAGTTCGAATGAAAAAAAATATGAATAACTTTAACATACGCTTTTTGAATATTCAATATTCAAAATATTAAAATTCCATATCTCGAGATGGCGGATTGATACGATTTTTCTGATGTCGGATTCGGGTTTGGGAGGCAAATTTACTTTATGTGTTTTAAAATTTTTATTTTTTGAATTTTAACAAAAAATCATAAAAATTGGAACAAAAAAAAAAAAAAAATTATGAAAAAAAATAGGAAAATTTGATTCAAAATGTTGACTTCTTTTGCCAATATTTATGGATATACTAACTGTATTTTCGATTTTAGCCCCAGGTCGTCTTTATTGGAGTATCTACTTTACATATCTGCTTTGAACAGTAAGTTTTTTTTTGCAAAATTCGAAAACTTATAACGACATAACGAAAAAAGGAAATTCCTTATAATGACCTGATGGCATTGATCATATCGAGTCCGGATTTCTTGCAAAAGTTAGGCAATTTTATTGGGAATTTGAATAAAAAAAAAATTTAATAACTTTAACATGCACTTTTCCAATCTTAAAAAATTTGCCTGTTTTGAGGGCTTGGTCCATAAAAAAATGAAAATACCTATATCTCGAGAAGACGATTTGATACAACTTTTCTGATGACAACTTCGTGTTAAGGAGGCAAAATTTCTTTAGAAAATGTTTTCAAAATGTGTCTGCAAAAACCGTGTTGAGTAGTATTATTAATATTTGACCCTACCCTGCCAATAAAAATTTAATTAACTAGAATTTGTATGAACAATCTTCACAATTATATCCCGATTTTTAATAAAATTTCATGTTTTTTCTTGGCTAACAAAAAAAAAAGATGATACATATTTATTTATTAATTTTTTTGACAAATGATTTTTTTTCAATTCCTGAGAACCTAAATGTTATGAAACTTTGAAGCAGATAACAAGCTTCAAAATAATTTTAACTTTCCCGAGTAATAATAAATCACAACTACACTCAAAATATTTTGTAAGTAAATTCAACTGAAAAAACGTTTAAAACAATCGTTTTTCCTTTTAAAAAACGGACTACTTATATTTCATTTGAAACAATATAATTTTTCAGTTATTTTTAAACGTTAATAAATGACTAGACATTCCGTAAAAACAAACGATATTTCAGTTATTTTAACTGTTTACATTTTTTTATTTTGTGAAGTAAAAATAAAATTTTTTGAATAACAAACTACAAAAACCGTACTTCTGTAAAATTATACGGAATAATCAGTCAAAAATAATTTAACTGATAAAAATATTTTTCCGTAACTTTTGTAGTTTATTGTTTTTACAACTGTTTAAATCATTCAATATTTTATTTTCCTTGAGAAACAAACGATAAATCGTTTAAAACAACTTTAACTAAAAACTTTTTGAATAACCGTAAATAGTTACTGTAAAACTTTTCTGGGTGTACTGAACTGATTAAAAAATTGTTTTCACCAATACATGCTTGAAATGGTCCTTCATAGTGGACATATGCTGGGTTTCATAAACCACGCCCATTTCTACGCCCATTTTTGGCCCAAAAATTTAAATATCTATTTAACAACTCATCCGATTTCAAAAATGTTTTTACCAATTTAGAGTGTTCCTCCAGGGTGGACATAGGCTAAGATTTATCGACCACGACCACTTATACGCCCACTTTTTGGCAAAAAACGTTAAAATTTCTAAACATCAGAAACTACTTACTCATTTAAAAATGTTTTCTCCAATATTAAGAATGGTCCATCAAGTTAGACATAGGCTACGGTTCATCTACGTAAAATTTGTAAATATACGAAACTTATTATGAGATTTCAAAAACGTTGTCACCAACATTTAGAATTTTCTTTCAGGGTGAGTAAGGGAAGGTTTCATTGACCACACCCATTTTAAATATCACTTTAGGTCAAAAGACGTAAAATTTTAAAATCTACCAAACTACTCATTTAATTTCAAAACATTCTGAAAAATGTCCTTTTTGGAAATTCCTATTTTACTGGGGCAAATACGTGCAAAGTAGTGAACTTTGTAACTTTTTCTTTCTCCTGAAAAGTTGGTCATAAAAAGTAAAAATGTTGGATCCTCCAGCCCAAAAAATCATTCTGAAAAAGTACCGTCTGGAAATTTAGATTTTAATGGGGATAAGGGTAAATTATTGTAATGTGGTACTTTTATTTTTTTTTTTAAATGAATGAAGCCTACATGGAACGAAATGAATTGGAATTCAGAACAAAATGGAATTAAAAGGGGACCAAATGAATAAAAAAGGAAATGAAATGGAACAGAACGGGGAACGAAATGGAGTGATACGGGGAATGAAATGGTTTCAATAATGACGATATAAGGGCTCGAAAATTTTCAAAAACATTATTTACCGAAACGAACATGTTTCCAAGCTAAACGAGGCTGTTTTAATTTTATTGTTTATTTTAAATAGTTTTTATGAAAGACTTCACGATAAAAATTATATAAAATAAAAATTCTGTTAGGGAGAATTTTAGAAATGGAGACCCTAATCCTGATCTTTCTATAATCAGGTATTTAATATTACCGGGGGCGAAGTTCCGGGCGGGCCTGCTAGTAATTATATAAAATTATATGAGGGTCAATACAAAATTTCTTTTACTGTATAATTTAATATAAAATTATATATAGCTTATGCTGTTCCATATGTTTACAATTAACCAAAAATTTTCTAAGTTTTTTAGGCAAAGTATAAGAAACTTTTTAAAATGTTCCTAAACATTTCCTTGTTAGGGTATGTATATCACTTATCTGGTTCGAAGCGTACCCGAACATTTTTTTGTTTAAGAAAATTATATGTTTGGTGAATGTATCGTTGACCTGTGGTGTATCTCAACCCAAACCAAAAAGCACCAGGATTTTATATGTTTTTGTGCAATTAAGTAGATCTAATTAGATCCACCAATATAAGGCAATGTCTGGTCAAAACTCGGATGATATCAAATCATATTTTATACAAGTAGATCTTTTTTAAAGCAAAAACATCCACCATTATTCGGATCAACTTGCGTATTAATATATATTGTGTCATATATCATTATATATTGCATCATATAAAAATTTTTACTCGGGTACTTGTTTTGAATAATTAAAGTGTAAGAGTGTATAATTACCAATAAACCTGCACTAGAACAAGTGTTGTTAGAATCGGTTCCGGAAAATTTTCCTGGGGCACCTTAATTTTTAATCTATATACATTAGACCGACTCACCTTATATGGGCAAAAAAAAAGTTCAAGTTGTACCCCCCTCAAAATTAACTTTGACATGTTTTATGAAGATTCCCAAAATATTTGGGCTCTAGCGATAATCTCCCGTGAGCTAAACCGCGTCAAAAAAGGGTCCAAAAATGGTATTTTTCATGAATAAAAAAATCAGTAAATTTTTTTTTGTCCAATGAATGACCAAATATAATAGATATTTTGGAATTCTTTGATTCTGCATTAAAACATTTTAAAAATCCAACCACAGACTCGAGATAACGAGATGTTTACGTCAGTTTTTTGATGCTTTTCAATTCGATTTTAATGAGAACTTAAATAACTTTGGTATTTTTTGTCCGATTTTCACTTATAATACATCGTTAGAAAGGTGTTGACCACCGCTTGGGATTTTAGTCAAAAATTAACCCTTAACTGCACTGCCTTACTTTTTTATAACATTTACTTCGACATCATTTAAAACCGTTTTATAACCACAAAAAGCATATCTTTGTGCAGGAAACACGTTTAATTAATATATTTGGCCACAATTAATTTAACCCATGCATGATCAAAATATTTTGGCAAACATTTTTAAAAAAGTTTTTGCGGAAATTATTGAAAGCTAGTTATAATACTTTATAAAAATAAAATTAAATAAGGTTTTGTTTATTTTAGTAAAAAATTAACCCTTAACTGCACTGTCTTAATTTTTTATAACATTTACTTCGACATCATTAAAAACCCATTATATAACCACAAAAAACATATCTTTGTGCAGAAAACACGTTTAATTATTATATTTGGCCACAATTAATTTAACCCATGCATGATCAAAATATTTTGGCAAAAATTTTAAAAAAGTTTTTGCGGAAATTATTGAAAGCTATTTGTAATACTTTAAAAAAATATAATAAAACAAGGTTTTTGTTTATCTAGACGTCCTTATTAATATCAAATAATTATTACGTGTACCACATTCCCGGTCAAATTTTTTTTCGAAATTTGTATGTGCAAATTAATTTTAAAAATAATATATAAACAAATTTTGGTCTTAATCGCATATATTCGTGCAAAAAACGAAAAAACCCTTTTTATTTTATTTTTTTAAAGTATTTCTGCTAGCTTTCAATAATTTCCGCAAAAACTTTTTTAAAAATTTTTGCCAAAATATTTTGGTCATGCATGGGTTAAATTAATTGTGGCCAAATATATTAATTAAACGTGTTTCCTGCACAAATATATGCTTTTTGTGGTTATAAAATGTTTTTTTAATGATGTCGAAGTAAATATTATAAAAAAGTAAGACAGTACAGTTAAGGGTTAATTTTTGACTAAAATCCCAAGCGGTGGTCAACACCTTTCTAACGATGTATTAGAAGTGAAAATCGGACAAAAAATAACAAAGTTATTTAAGTTTTCAGTAAAATCGAATTGAAAAGCATCAAAAAACTGACATAAACATCTCTTTATCTCGAGTCTGTGTTTAGATTTTTAAAATGTTTTAATGCAGAATCAAAGAATTCCTAAATATCTATTATATTTGGTCATTCATTGGACAAAAAAAAATTTGCTGGATTTTATATTCATGAAAAATACCATTTTTGGACCCTTTTTTGACGCGGTTTAGCTCACGGGAGATTATCGCTAGAGCCCAAATATTTTGGGAATCTTCATAAAACATGTCAAAGTTTATTTTGAGGGGGGTACATCATCAACTTTTTTTTTTGAGTCACTCTAATATACATAAAAGAGTTGGGTGAGTGAGTGAATGAGTGAGTGACTGACTTAATGATTCATCATCGCCCAGCCCAAACCGCTGAAGCTAAAGACTTGAAGGTTCACCTCCCGGAATATAGATCCACTAAGGCTGGATTTTGGCCAATGTTGATTCTAAGGGGGTAAAAAGAGTAATAAACTGTACTTTTTATATCTCCTGAAATAATGGTCATAGAGACTTGAAATCTTTTAATGTATGTTCACCTCCCAGTGTTGATTCTAAGGGGGTAAAATGGGTAAAAAACTGTACTTTTGGTACTTTTTACATCTCCTGAAATAATGGTCATAGAGACTTGAAATTTGGACTGTATGTTCACATCCTGGAGTATAGATCCAGTAAGGCTGGATTTTTGCCAATGTTGATTCTAAGGGGGTAAAAAGGGTAAAAAATTGTACTTTTGGTACATTTTATATTTCCTTAAGTAATGGTCCTAAAAACTTGTAATTTAGAATGTAGATTCACCTCCCGGAAAATAGGTTCACTAGGGCTGGGTTTTTGCCAATGTTGATTTTAAGGGGGTAAAATGGGTAAAAAATTTTACTTTTGGTACCTTTTATATTTCCTTAAATAATGGTCTTAAAGATTTGAAATTTGGACTGTATGTTATCCTCACGGAATATAGATCCACTAAGGCTGGATTTTTGCCAATGTTGATTGTAAGGGGGTAAAAAGGGTAAAAGCAGGGGCGTATCCTGGAATTTATTTCGCAGGGGGCCCAATTTTTTTTTTTTAATTTACATATCTTTTTCTCCCGCCGTCTTCACTTGAAACAAAATGTAACTGATTATCAGAAACCAAATTTTGATAACTTTTCTCCCAAAAATTTTAAACTTGTTAAGATATGTACACATTTTTCTATGAAAAAGTGCCAGATTCTAAGACATTTTTTCTATAGAAAAGTCGCAGATTTTCAGACATAGAAAAAGTATCAGATTCGAAGACATTTTTCCTATAGAATAAATCACAGTTTCTGGGACATTTTTCCTATGGAACAAGTCTCAGATTCGATACATTTTCCTATAGAACAAGCCTCAGATTCTGAAAAATTTTTCAGTCTCAGATTGTGAGACATTATTTCTATAGAAAAATTCTCAGATTCTAAGACATTTTTTCTTTAGGAAAAGTCTCAGATTCTGAAATATTTTTCAAGTAAAATTATCAAAGATTCTAAGATATTTTTCATATTGAAAAAGTCTCAGATTCTGAGACATTTATCCGTTAGAAGAAGTCTCAGATTGTGAAACAATTTTTTTATTACCTTTTATAAAAATACCTTTTATAAAAAGTACTTTTTATAAAAAGTACTTTTTATAGCTTTTATAAAAAGTATCTTTAAATACTTTTGTAAAAATTTCCTTTTGAATATTCCTTTTATTAAGGGGTAAAAATAGTACTTATTGTACTTTTTACATATCCTGAAATAATGATCATAGAAACTTGATATTGGGAATGTAGGATCATTAAGTGAAAACAAATTCTGGAAAAGGTAATTTTTGCAATTTTCTTTTGTTACGGGGTGGAACGGGTAAAAATTTAAACTTACCCAAGCAGAAATTGACGACGGTTATAAAAAAAAAGCGTTCTGAAAGCACTGTAACAAAAAAAGAACGTTCTCAAAACGTTATTTTCGAACGCTTTGCGAGCGTTTTCGAAAAGCGTTCTGAAAGCACTGTAACAAAAAAAAAAAGCATTATCAAAACGCTTTATTCGAACGCCTTGAGAGCGTTTTCGAAAAGCGTTTTGAAAGCACTTTTATTAACAAAATACATGTTCGTTTCAAAATTAAATGGTTTTAAAGCAGTTTTTGCAAACGTTTTTAATTTTTTTTCGAAGTACATACAAGTATAGTATTTTTTTAGATTACACTCAATTTTAAACAAATTGTTATAAAAACATTTTGTTAAATCAAATTAAATAATTTTTCCCTACCACTTTGAAAACTCAAAATTTTTAAAACATAAAACATTTTTTAATTTGTAAATCTATTTTAAGTTTTATTATTATCATTTATGCAAAAGAGTTATAGCAATAGTTTCGTTATAAAATTTACAAATAATGCATTTAACTTCTACAATATGCACACTGACTTCAATAACATCTTCACGTAAATTTTTAACGTTATAAAGTCCTATTTCTCTTGATGGAATTGGATAGACAAAATAATCGTTTATTTCATTAAAGATGTTGCCTTTTAAATATATATTATCACATGTGTGTTTAGATCGATTTGTACTAAAAATTTGGTTTACTATCATAATATTTCCATTACTAAGTAGAATTGCGTTATCAGGATGGGATGCAGTAATTTTGAAACCATGAATATTAATAAATGAAAACACAACTTTTGTTTCAGTGGATTCCATTACTTTGACAAGAGAATACTTTTTGTTTTTAAAGAGAGGATATACCAATGGAGCTTTATTTGGAGAGTTAACGGTATGAAAAACATGCAATTTTCGTTGAATTTCAGCAATAGGATTGTTCCAAGAGTTAACAATCGCTGGAAAATATCTTTAATTTTTGTATTTAAGCTCCTTATAAGTGCTTTACTTTTGGGTTTTAAAGCGCTTTCATGACTTTTAACAAAACGTTCTGAAAGCACTTTTTTAAAACGCTTTTAAAACGCTTTAAACCTAGCGTAGATCGATGTTATCATTCGGATCATCTGAAAGCGCTTTCAAGATGGTAAATGGAACGCTTGTAGAACCGTTTACAACGCTTTCACAGCGCTTTTGCGATTGTATTTTTCTGACTGGGTAGGTACGCTCTACTTTCCGGTAGTAATGGCCCTAGGATTTTGAAATTTGTAATGTAGGATCATTTGGTAAAAAAAATTCTGAAAAAATACTTTTTGGAAATTCCGCTTCTTAGTAGGGTAAAATGACTAAAAAAGTGAACTTCCGGTAATTTTAATATTTTCTGACGTTATTGTTTAGAAACTTCAAATTTTGAATGAAAAATTCTTCGGTAAAAACCAAAATTTTGGGAAAAGTACTTTTTGGAAATTCCGTTTCTTAACGGGGTTAAAAAGTATACTTTTTGTAATTTTAATATTTGCTGAAATAATATTCCTAGATAATTGAAATTTGTAATGTAGGATCCTTCGGTAATGAAAAAGCATACTGGAAAAAGTACTTTTTGGAAATTCCGTTTCTAACGGGGGTAATAAAGTGTAATTTTGGTACTATTTTTTTTTTGTTCCTATAATAATTGTCTTGTAAGCTTAAATTTTGGAATGTGGAGTCATTCGGTGGAAAAATCAATCTGCTATGCTAATGTATTTTTAAAAAATTCCGTTTCTAGATGTGTAGAAAATTGTTTTTTTATTCTTTTCATACTTCTTGTAATAATGATCCTAGGCAGTAAAAATTTGAATGCTGTATTCTTTAGTGAAAAAATGTTTTGGAAAAAGTTCATATTGGAAATTCTTTTTCTAAGAGTCGTTCGTAAAAAGCATAAAAAAGTGTGAGTTTGGTACTTCTTATATTTCTTGAAATAACGGTTCAGAAAAAAAGGTTTTTGGAAAAATTTAATTTAAAGTGGAAAAGGTGGCAAATGGTTATTTGTACATATCTTACTATTAACGCCCAGAAACTCAAAATTTGACGTGCAGTATCCTCTAGCCGAAATAACACACAAGAGATAAACAGGGTAAAAGGGGTACCTAAATTGGTACAAGTGGTGTAAAATGGTATTTTTATATCTATAGGATAAATACAATAGCACTTTTTATTTCTATAACGCATATTATATGGAGAGGAATGAAACTTGCATGGAGATTGAATTGCAAATGAAATGGAGTAGAACGGGGAACGAAATGGAATAGAGCGGGGAACAATATAGAATGATACTTTTTACTGAAATTTTTCGTATTAAACCTTTTAACTTTTTTGAAAGACTTAAACGTCCACAATAAAATAAAACAAAAACTACATATGAGTCATTTTTTGACATCGGTAGGGAAATCCTGATCCTTCTATTATCCGGTATTTAACATAACCGGTAACGAAGTCCCGGGGGGCGAGCAAGTTATTAATATTTTAGAAAAATTGTAATCCGAAATGATGGACAGCCAAATATACCCTTTTAGCGAACTTTGTTATTAGATCTAGAAATTGATGAAATAAATTGCAACAATATCATGTTTGAGTTCGATATTGTTGCAATAGTTACGTTATGGATTTTTAATGTGTAGCTTTTTATAATTTGATTGTTTTGATTGCTTAAATCTATTGAAACGTAAATCACTTAAATAAAAAAAAAAAAAAAAACATCGTAAATGCAAATTACGAAAAGTGATTTTTCTTGTTTGCTACAATAAACATTTATGTCGTTTGTCTCCTGAGACGTGAAATGATTAAACAAGGTAAATAAAAAGAAATAATAAAAAAATTAACACCAAATCCAAACTGTGAGACAATTTTAAATATTTATAAAAACATTTTTTTTTTAAATTAAATTTACCTTCTCAGGAAGTCAGTCTATCAGTGTGACAGTTTTGAGACTTCCGTTTATTTTTTTTTTTTTTAATGTTGCGTTGTATGTTAATATTTACCTTGAAACTTCATTTTGTTCTTAACAGGATTTCAAACATGCACACATATTTATGTACACAGACATACTTATTACATCGTTAGCCTCCTTTTTTAGTTGTTGCTCTTCGCGCTCGTTTTCTTCTATTATTTGTTAGTAGTCCTCATGCTCCTGTCTATTTATTGTTGTTGCTTTCCTTATATTCTTTTAGAAAAACACTCACCTTTAAATCAATGTTGACAAAACTTTTATTGGATAAGTTTGTTTGGAAATAAAAAAAAAACTGTGTAAGTTACAAAATACTTAAAAAGAACAACAACAAACAAATAATACATCTATCCCTCATGGTGAGATATTTAGTGTTTAAACACACTATGTTAACCTGCCAACTGAATAAAAAAATTATGTCGTTAACTTTATGTAATTTTTTTTTTTTTTTAATTTTACGTTTAGTTGTGTTTTAAAGAAAAAATATTTGTATTTTGAGGATGTTTATTCTGGCTCGAGGTCATTATTTTCTTTACTAATTAAAACCATGATATTCTCATAGCATAATTTTCAAGAAAATTATTTTTTGTTTTAAATTTATTTATGTTGGTCATTTTTGCATGACTTAATTGACACGTGTTTCGGAATTTGTCAAGATTCCATTGTCAAGATTATTAAGCAAAAATAGAAACGATTTACTACAAAGTAGCAAACGGGTCTAATGACAAATCGTTTGTGCACAAACTAGCATATTAATACATATTCGCCTCTATTCACAATGAGAATTAGAAAGACGAAGAAATTGTACCATACTAATAAGGCAACGATTGTCAATAACCAACAAAATGTGATGAATAACCCTAATATTTACTATATCTCACAACAACAACACAAGAAAAAAAACATATTGTTGTAGTCCAATGGACTATCGTATAAAAAATTGTTTTAAATATTTTCGTTGGTTATTGACAATCGTTGCCTTATTAGTATGGTACAATTTCTTCGTCTTTCTAATTCTCATTGTGAATAGAGGCGATTATGTATTAATATGCTAGTTTGTGCACAAACGATTTGTCTTAGACTCGTTTGCTACTTTGTAGTAAATCGTTTCTATTTTTGCTAAATAATCTTGACAATGGAATCTTGACAAATTCCGAAACACGTGTCGATTAAGTCTTGCAAAAATGACCAACATAAATAAATTTAAAACAAAAAATAATTTTCTTGAAAATTATGCTATGAGAATATCATGGTTTTAATTAGTAAAGAAAATAATGACCTTGAGCCAGAATAAACATCCTCAAAATATAATATTTTAAAGGTCGAATAAAACAATTTTTATTTTTAATAAAAATTAATCAGAATTTAAAAAATATTTGTTAAAAAAAAAAATTTAGTAAAAATAAATCAAATTAAAACCGCAAAAGCTTAAAAAAATAAACAGCATAAAATAATAAACCACAATGCGTATAAGTAATATTAATTGCAAAATGATCATGACATATGAGGCGTATGATTATTGAGAAATTAACCTCATTTCATCCCATTATATGGTGTATGATTAACCTGACCAACTGTTTTTGGCTGAAAAGCGGAATTCTTCTCTCTGCAGGAAAAATTTTTAAGAATCTACAGGGAATTTCATTAGAAACATTTATTTCAGAATCTGACAAGAATTTTTCTGGAAAAATATTCTAAAATTGTAGAACTTTTCTACAGGAAAAACGTTTTAGAATCGAAGAGTTTTTTTGAAAAATATATTTCAGAATCTTAGATTTTTTTTATGAAAATAGAGAATTTTTCTGTTTAAAAAATATTTTAGAGTCTAAGTTTTTTTATAAAAAATTTTCAGAATCTAAAAATTTTTATCTTTGAAGGTTCTGAGAAAATTTTTATAGGAAATGTGTCTTTAACTCCGTCAATTTTTCTTTAAAAGTTCCTAATAATTTTTCTACATTAAAAACTTTGCTGTATCTTAGAAATTACCTTATAAGCTTCGAAATCATTAAAAGCCATCAAAACTGTAAAATTTTTCCCTTATAAGCTTAGAAATCATTTAAAGCCATCAAAACTGTAAAATTTCCCTTTTTCCAAATATTTTCTATCGAAGATGTTAAGGTTTATTTTTTAGAAAATGGAATACCAGAAATGTCTATAATTTTTAGAAATTCAATTTTTCTTCTGCATTTTTTCAACTTGAACCCTTATAACAAATATAATTAGAGCCCGTGCTCGATCTGCACTTACAGAAAAAATCAAATAAAATTACTGACAAAATATGTCGCCATTAGGCACGTCTCCAAAACAGAAACAGGAAATACCAGAAATGTCTATAATTTTTAGAAATTCAATTTTTCTTCTGCATTTTTTCAACTTGAACCCTTATAGAAAATTCCTTCATTTGTGTCTGCAATTCCAGATCATTGGTAACCCTTGCGAAATAATGTAAGAGACAAAAAAGTTGAAAGAAAGTATGAAGTGAGGTTGAGATTGCTAGAAATAGAATTGTACACTCAAAAAAATACGTTAGTAAAAAAATTTGTAAAGTGGTTTGTATCTCAACTTTACCACTTTTTTACTAAATTCTACTAAAAAATCAATTTTTAGTAATTCTTTTTAGTAAACTCGCTTTACAAACTATTAATTTTATACTGATTTTTTAATAATTTTTTCAGTTGATTTTTTAAAAATTATCGTACTAACTTTTGATAATTATTTTGTAAATTTTACAATATTAGTTAGTAAATTTCGTTTTTTTTTTCTCTAGAAAACCTATACACTATAATTAAAAATATTTTATTTTATTAAAATATTTGGAAATTAAAAAAAAAATAAATAAAAAAAATATATTGTTAGTTATTTTTTAACGATAAAACTGCGCTTTGATGAGTATGAATATGTTTATTATTTTTAATATTCATTTACGCTTCATTAGTTTTTTTTTTTTTCAATTTAAAAACAAAAATAGAGACAAGAGAAGACATGCAAAATTTAAAAAACAATGCCGACCTTTTCAAATGGAAAATTTCCATAAAACATCAGTTTTTTTCTTTCTTCTTTACTTGCAGAATTTTTTTGTTTATGCTATGATAGCATTGCTATCCACGAATATTTTTTTCTCACGCACATAAAGGGTTGATTTTTGTGTAACTTACTTTATGCCTTTCTTTGAATATTTTAGTCACAAAATAACATTCGATCGGTGAACATCGCGCGACGAGTAAAATGAATAAAAAAATGTACAAAAAAAATATTACAACAAAAAAAGCATAGCAGGTAGCCAAATCTTTAAGTATTTTTTGTTTAAAATTATGTAACTCGTTTTTTATTTTTAGAATAATAAAGCAAAATAGGAAATGATGACAACAGGTAACAATTGTATATTTATGTGATCTATTTAAAACATTATGTTGATATATATTTTTTTATTTTAGTTCAACGTACACCAATTTATTCAACATCAATCTTCAAAGAATTAATTTTATATGGTAGTATGTATATTTTGTATTAAAACAATGTGTTCAATATTTTCTCTTTTTTAGATCGAAAATTCTAACAAAAACTGACTTGCATGGAAATAGTTATTGGCGACAACAAGCGCAATACGCAATTTACATGATGTATACAAATACAAAAAATTAAAAAATACACAATTTACAATTTTTTTACAAAAAAATTAATATTATTTACAAACGCGTTTTAAAATCCATTTTACAAAAATTGTACAAAAAAAATTAGTAATACTAATTTTTTTAGTATTTTCAAGATTACTAATTTTTGAAAACCAAAGTTTGTAATGGTAACTGAAAAAGTTATCGGGCACAAATTGAAAACTTTATTAGTAATGGTAACAGACTTTTTTGTAAGGAATACTAACAAATTTTTATGAGTGTAGTGTTGGAAACTGTCAAAATTTATTCTGTAGAAACTATGAATATTCACATATATAAAAAACAGTTTTCATTAACAAGACAAACCGACATTTAAAATCCTGTTGATGATGACACTAACTGGGGTGTTTGAAACCGGTATAGGAAATACAAGAAATGTCTATAATTTTTATAAATTCTATTTTTCTTCTTCATTTTTTCAACTTGAACCCTTATAACAAATATAATTAGAGCCCGTGCTCGATCTGTACTTAGAGAAAAAATCAAACAAAAAAGGAACCAGAATTATTTTTAGGAAAAATATTTTAGAAAGCGATAATTTTTTAGAATCTGAGATTTTTCTTTAATGAAAAATGATTCAAGATCTAAGGATTTTGTATACAAAAAAGTTCTTAGAATCTGCGAACTACTTTAAAATATGCGAATTATTTCAGAATTTTTCTATGAGTAAAGTGTATCAGAATTTGGAAATTTTTATATAGAAAGAATGTCTCCGAATCTCAGATTATTTCTATAAAAAAGTCTAACGGCCGTATTCAAAATGAAATTCTAGACACCGTCTAGATACTGTTTAAGGATTTCTTATTTAAAACACATTTTCTTAAACTATGAACATTAGACTGACATTTTTTTCTCAACTTTCGATTTTCCCAAATGTCCGGGCAAATTTTTATTGTCCAAGGTCTAAAACTTATGTGGTACAAATTTGAGGTCAATCGGATTAAATTAACCCGTGGCGCCCGGCGGTCAAAGTTTTAGATTTTTGAAAAATTTATAAAAAAAAAATAAAAAATTTAAATTTCTTTCGACACATCATATTTGTTAATTTTGATGCGGTGAGCACGAGTATCAAAAAACATTAAAATCGGTCGAACGGTTTTCGAGATATCGCCATTTGAAATTTGCAAAAAAACTGCGGTTTTTTCCTATGTTCAAGAAATTTTTTCGAAAACATCACAATTTTTTCCCCTCGTCCATTTCATTGAGCTTAAGACAATCTTTCATTTAAATCTAATTTGAGCCAAATCCGATCATTTTATCCCGTGGCGCCCTTCGGCCAAAGTTTTGTATTTTTGAAAAATTTCCACCAAAAAAAATTAGATTTTTTAAAAATTAAAAAAAAAAAAAAAAATGTTTTTGATACATTATTTTAATTAATTTTGGCATGCTGAAAACGAATGTCATAAAATTTCTTGAATCGGTCTAACGGTTTTCGAGATATCCCCATTTGAAATTTTCCAAAAAATGCCCAAAATGGTGGTTTTTTCCTATGTCCAAGAATTGTTTTAAAAAACATCATAATTTTTTTCCTCGGACATTTAATAGAGCTTAAGACAATCTTTCATTTAAATCTAATTTGAGCCAAATCCGGTCATTTTATCCCGTGGCGCCCTTTGTCAAAGTTTTGGATTTTTGGTGGAAATTTTTCAAAAATCCTTTGACCGAAGGGCGCCACGGGATAAAATGATCGGATTTGGCTCAAATTAGATTTAAATGAATGATTGTCTTAAGCTCTATGAAATTGCCGAGGAAAAAAAAATTGTGATGCTTTTTAAAAAAATTCTTGAACGTAGGAAAAACCCCCCATTTTTTGCAAATTTCAAATGGCGATATCTCGAAAACCGTTCGACCGATTTTAATTTTTTTTTGATATTCGTGCTCATCGCATCAAAATTAACAAATTTGATGAGTCGAAAAAAATTAAATTTTTTATTTTTTTTTTTTTTTAAATTTTTCAAAAATCCAAAACTTTGACCGCCGGGCGCCACGGGTTAATTTAATCCGATTGACCTCAAATTTGTACAACATCCGTTTTAGGCCTAGTAGAATAAAAAAAATGCACGGACTTTGAAAATTGGAGAAACATTTTTTTGGCCATACAGAAAATGCCAGTCTAATGAACATACGCTGAACATATCTTACCTATTTAACTGGCGCCATATTGATTTTGTAAAATGTCAACAACAAATTAAAAGCCAAAGAGTTAAAGTTATTTTAAAACTCTCGCTTTTATAAAAAACAATTTCCACGACTTGCTTTTGTAATTAAAGCCATTTTTAGTAAAAATTAAGATATTTTTTGTGGTTTTTGATAATCCCAGTAAAAACTTCTATTACCAAGTAATGAGGTTTTCGCCTTTAAATAGATGGTGGTAGCTAGTTACTATGTTGGTGAAACACTCATTATTTTAACATGGCGATGTCATTGGAGTAATGACCGCATACCCACTCGCTTACGAGAATGCTACTGAAAAACTACATACATTAGTACCACAAATAATAAGCTACTAGTAGTCCAAAAATAACTCGTTACCCACTACTTACAAAAATGCTACCAAATAACAGCATACATTAGTCCCAAAAATAAGTAGCTACCAGTAGCCCAAAAATAACTCGTTTCCCACTCCTTACAAAAATGCTACCAAATAACAGCTTTTGATTCTTTTAATAAATTTTTAACTTGGGGCAACTTTCCCCAATATGAAATTGAACAAGTTCATGTTGAACGCGTTTATTTCAAGAGCAACCAAGCGGGCAAATGTGGAAATGGAAAAGATCCAATGTGCCAACGAAACCAATGTTTACGTTGATATCCTTCCCTCCAAATGTTTCATTGTAAAATTCAAATATTACAGGACCGAAGATATATCATGGAACCTCGTAGAAAGGCTACTTAGGACATTACTAATAACAAATATACAGAAGCGACTTCTGCTCAGCCAATGGAAACCGCATTAAACACCATCTTAAGTCTATATAAGAGTGAGTTAGGTTTTAAGGGAAATACTGTCTGTGATGGTTTTTTACCGGCTTTAACATACTTTAAACAACAAGGCAAAAAAAAGTTAAATTAAAATTTGGAGAACACCACAAAATTTCTAGAAAAAACAATAACAATTTACAAAAAGTCAATTAAAATTCAGAAAACTTCAATAGAAGTTATGTAAAGACTAATTAAGGCTCATAAATCACGATCAAGTGTCAGCTAGATACAGTTTTCTGAATATCAATTTGGTTTTCTAAACTTTTTTTTGCCTTGTCTCAATTTTAATCAGAATTCCTGAATTTAAATTTCTGTTAACAGAGTTTTATTAGAAAAAGTAGATAACTGTTAATCTTTTTTAAGCTAAATGTGAAAGTTCTTTCTAAATTTGCTTTAGCATTTTTTTGATTTCATTAAAAAAAAAGTTATTTAGACAACTTATCAGATATTTTAAATCGTATTTACCAGTAACCTGTTCTCCCGAGTAAAAAAGATTATATATGTTTATATTTAATTATATAAAGACATCATATATATTCATATAGAATTTGATGCGAAAAATGAGTCGATAAAACCATATAAAGTTGCATTAAATTTGATATAATTTGATGTGATTTTAATATAATTTTATATGATTTGATGCGAAAATTGGCCCATTTTTTAGAAAAATTTATGCAATTATATATAATTAAATAAAAAAAAATCCAAAAAAAAACCAAAAAAAAAAATTATATTAAATTATATTATATATCAAGAACTCAGATTTTTTTCATAAATTTTGCATTATATAAGTATAATAACATATAAAATTTTTAAAACAAATGTTTAAGGTTTAGGTTTGGAACTTAAAACAAAAAAAAAATTCTGGACTTAGAAAAATTTTCAAAAGTTATATCAAATTATATATAAAGGACTTCGATTTTTTTTTTAATTTTACTCATATAAGATTACATATGATTCAGAAAAAAGTTGCATAAAGTTTTATATAAAATGTCTTCAAATATTTTGTTATATTAAATTATATAAAAAAACAGACAGAATTTTATATTTCATATGTAATTATATAAACTAACTTTAATCATATGTTATTATGTATAACTTAACATTTTCTTTTATATAATTTTATATAAGAAAAAAATACGAAGTGCAAATATATATAATCTTATATGATAGCAAAACAATTTACGTATAAATTTATCAAATAATATATGTTTATATAAAAATAAGCAAAATTATATATAATCTTTTTTACTCGGGCTGTATCAGATTATCGGTAACTCATTATTTATTAACAAGATGTAACCGGTTTTGTATTAGGCTATCGGTAACTCATTATTTGTTAACAAGAAGTAATCGAGCAGGTAACGAGCCCTCATTACATAGAATGCAGGCGGTAATGGGGACTTATTACGAAGTTTTTACTGGGATGTTTTTTTTTTTTTGTTTTTTTCTTATGTGATTTACTAAAACAGGGATGGTCAACTTTTTTTTATGCAGACTTAACTAAAATAATTTTGAATAGACTCTTGAACAAACAGTGAACAAACCTTAAAAACCTATTAGTTACAAACTTGATGTTCAGGGTGAACAAACCGTTTCTAAAACTTTATTTTGAATTCGGCTGTAAGAATATGAGACATTTTCTTTAGTAAAATGTTGAATCAGTGAGTTTTTCTACGACCTGAGAATTAGAACTTTTATATGAAAAGGGTTTGAGAATATGAACATTTCCCAGAAAAACGCTATTTTCCTATATGAAAAATATTTTAGAATCTAACGACCGTATTCAAAATGAAAAACGAATGCCTAACCTCGAGTGACTATCTTTTTTATATCAAGTTTTCTGAAAGATGAAGCTTTTCAAACGATGTTAATATTCTTTTGTTTTCATAAGAATGATAAAATGATTGACTTCCATCGAGACCCTTACTTTCCCTTATGGAAAATTGCAAATAAAAAAGATAGACACTCGATGTTAGGCACTCGTTTTTCATTTTGAATACGGCCGTGAGAGTTTTTCTGTAGTAAATATGTCTTAACATCCGAGAAATTTTGTGAAGGAAACGTTATAAAAGTTGTATACTCTTTATTTAAAGCTTTTATCGGAATATTGGAAGTGTCACAATTAAAATTTTGTAAATAAAAATTCAAGTTGACAAAAAAATAGTCTTATTTGTAATGTAAATCGGTCCAAGTGGGTTCTCTTGTGAACATTATTTTTTGGAGTTTTCTTAACATTTTCTTTACACGGTGAGAAATGTTTGAATGATAATATGCTCAAAAATATCTTACTTAAATAAAAAAATAAATGTACCCAGTAAAAACTTCTATTACCAAGTAATGAGGTTTTCGCCTTTAATAGATGGTGGTAGCTAGTTACTATGTTGGTGAAACACTCATTATTTTAACATGGCGATCCCAGCAAAACTTAGATTACCAAATAAGGTATAAAATAAGGTATAGGATCTCTTATTTTATACATTGCAGCATTGATGATTTTAACAGGCGATGAGACTCAAAGTAATGCATCCACATTATCACAAAGAATACCAGTAAGGTATAAAATAAGTCATAAATTTATAACGAAGAATACGAGTAAGGTGTAAAATATATGATATTTTATAGGTTACGAGAAATGAAATAATATTGCATACCAAAGATAATACTATATAAGGTGTTACGAGTAGTGAAAAAGTAATTTTGTATTAAATTTACTCACGTGATTGTAAGTGAGTGTAAGTAGATAAAATATGCTCGTGAGTGTGTGTCTTTAGAAATTTCCAGTCGTGAGCCCATCTCTAGTTTAAACTTATGCATTTTTTTATAAAATAATTATTTTTTATGTTATTGTAATGCATTATGCATCCAATTATAAATAATGCATTATTTCAAACATTCAAATAATACAAAATGTAACCAAATATAAGTCATCCATGATTTAATGTTTAAAAATAACAAATATGAAACACATTTTTTCCAATAATTATGCATTACGTAGCAAATTATTAGTAATGCATTATTTTTCACTTGAAAATAATACGTTGTGGAACAAATGTTTGGTAAGACATCATAAAATAATGCTACAAATAAGTTATATGCATTACCTGGTAATGTGTTATATAATCACTACCCATTAGCAAAGTTTTGCTGGGATGTCATTGGAGTAATGACCGCATACCCACTCGCTTACGAGAATGCTACTGAAAAACTACATACATTAGTACCACAAATAATTAGCTACTAGTAGCCCAAAAATAACTCGTTACCCACTACTTAGAAAAATGCTACCAAATAACAGCATACATTAGTCCCAAAAATAAGTAGCTACCAGTTGCTCAAAAATAACTCGTTTCCCACTCCTTACAAAAATTATACCAAATAACAGCTTTTGATTCTTTTAATAAATTTTTAACTGGAGCAACTTCCGCCAATATGAAATTGAACAAGTTCATGTTGAACGCGTTTATTTCAAGAGCAACCAAGCGGGAAAATGTGGAAATGAAAAAGATCCAATGTGCCAACGGAACCAATGTTTACGTTGATATCCTTCCCTCCAAATGTTTGATTGTAAAATTCGAATATTACAGGACTGAAAATATATCTCGGAACATCGTAAAAAGGGGCATTTGGCTGCTTAGGGCAGGACTAATAACAAATATACTAAAGAGACTGCTGCTCAGCCAATGGAAACCGCATTAAACACCATCTTTAGTCTATATAAGAGTGAGTTAGGTTTTAAGGGAAATACTGTCTGTGATGGTTTTTTACCTTTTTACCGGCTTTAACATACTTTAAACAACAAGCCAAAAAAAAGTTAAATTAAAATTTGGAGAACACCACAAAATTTCTAGAAAAAACTATAACAATTTAGAAAAAGCCAATTAAAATCCAGAAAACTTTAATAGAAGTTATGTAAAGACTAATTAAGGCTCATAAATCACGATCAAATGTCAGCTAGATCCAGTTTTCTGAATATCAATTTGGTTTTCTAAACTTTTTTTTGCCTTGTCCCAATTTTAATCAGAATTCTTGAATTTGAATTTCTGTTAACAGAGTTTTATTACAAAAAGTAGATAAATGTTAATCTTTTTTAAGCTAAATGTGCAAGTTCTTTCTAAATTTTCTTTATCATTTTTTTAATTTCATTAAAAAAAAATATTTAGACAACTTATCAGATATTTTAAATCATAAGCTGTTCTGTATCAGGTTATCGGTAACTCATTATTTATTAACAAGATGTAACCGGTTTTGTATTAGGCTATCGGTATCTCATTATTTGTTAACAAGAAGTAATCGAGCAGGTAACGAGCCCTCATTACATAGAATGCAGGCGGTAATGGGGACTTATTACCAAGTTTTTACTGGGTAGTTTGATGGTCCAAAAGCCAAAAAGCGATGTGAAGCGGGACCTTTGCTTAAAAAGCGGGATGGGATGAAATTTTCCATTTTTTTAAAAAGTCAATTTATCAAAAATCCGGCCACTTATTTTTTTTAATTTTTTTTTAAAGAGTTTAGATGTTTGTCCATCCACACAAAAAAATTCCGACACGCGTTTGTCCTTTTTTTTAGAGAAAATCGCATTTAAATTTTAAATTTCATAACAATTTTGTAATTTGCTTGTATTTTCTTGTTTTAACGTTGCGAATGAGTAATATTGATGCAATTAATATTACTCATTCGCAAAGTTAAAATAAGAAAATACAAGCAAATTACAAAATTGTTATGAAATTTAAAATTCAAATGCGATTTCTCGAAAAAAAAGACAAACGCGTGTCTAAATTTTTTGTGTGGATGGACAAACATCTAAACTTAAAAAAATTAAAAAAAAAACAAAAGTGGCCGAATTTTTGATTAATTGACTTTTTTAAGAAATGGAAAATTTCATAACGGTTCCTGAAAATTCCCCAAAACAAAAAAAAAATTAATCGATAGCCAATACAAAACTATACAAGAATGTAAATTTTTGAGATTGTGGTGCATTCCGTTTTAATTTGATAAATATTTAAAAAAAAGGTAACTTGACACAAATTTGACCATTTTTTTCAATATTTGACCACGATTCCTCCTTAGCCAAGTTTTTGAAAAATTAAAAAACCAAAAACCCGAGTTTCATAGTAACATAGGGCTATTCATACAACCTATTCAGAAATTCGCGGGACATACAGTTGAAGACAATACTTTGGAAAATTTTTTATAGTAGATGCAATTTGATAAAGACAAAGTTAACAATACTAAACAATTAGAGTTGTTAAATATTCGTCTATTTCAAAAACCGGTTTTCGAATACTTCGAAAAACCGCCTTTAAAAAAAATCGGTTTTTCGGTTTTGTAACTAAAAACCGGTTTCGAATAATCGGGTTTTCGTTTTTTTTTTTAATTACTACCTCCGTCCCGAAATATTCTTAACATTTCTATAGATTTTTTTGTCCCAAAATAAACATAACATTTTATTTAGCAGTGTTTTAGTTGAAATAGTACAAGATAAAGTTAAAAAAACAATCTTATACTAACATAGTGTACTAAAATTGTAACAAAATTAATTAAAAATATTTCCAAGATGTCCCTATTGCATCGATAATGCATTTATTAA
Organism: Pegoplata infirma; assembly: GCA_963921195.1. Classification (NCBI taxonomy): domain Eukaryota; kingdom Metazoa; phylum Arthropoda; class Insecta; order Diptera; family Anthomyiidae; genus Pegoplata; species Pegoplata infirma. Next base: position 126,679,863 of record OY992539.1, on the reverse strand, counting down.
AAACTGTTAAAAGGGCCTCTAGAGTAAAATTTCTTATTTCATACAACGCATTTTGTAATTATTTTCATCTTTTCGACCATAGTGGACACCATTCCTGTTTACAACGACGGTAGTCGGCGTTGCCTTTATAAGGATACCAAAAAGTTGGATTTGAAATCCAAATTAGCAAATCCAAATCCACCTGGTGGCGCAAATCCAAGGTTTACTACACAAAATGTTGGGCAGAATGGTACAAAACACCGCGTCAACTGAAAAAAGGTCCGAAAAAAGTCTAGAAAATTGTGAAATAAATCAAAAAATTCAAAATAATAATTTTTAACTAAATTTTTGTTAATTATATTTTCGTTCAGTTTTCACATTTTTCTCATAAAAGCAGCTAATTTCTTAAAAAAAAATTAAACAATTAATAATAAACAATAAAATATTGATTTTATTGTTTTATTTTTATTATTTGTCCCCTAATAACGCCATTTTTTGCATTAAAAACAAAAAATGTACTAAATATAAAATAAATGTACTAAATGCTCAAAATGTAGAGGCCAACATTTTGTGTTGTAAACTTTGGATTTGCGCCACCAAGTGGATTTGGATTTGTTAATTTGGATTTCAAATCCAACTTTTTGGTATCCTTATAAAGGCAACGCCGACTACCGTCGTTGCTGTTTATAACGTCGAAAACAAGTTGTCTCATTTATCTGGATGCAGTTTATTGAATCCATTTTGCACGTGAATTGAAAAATTTCAAAGCTATAAAGAATTTCTAAATTATTGATATGTCCGGATATGAATTAACAAAAAAAAACAAAGCTTTTTCAAAAAATCCTCCATAATCCCAGCCAAAATATAGAAATGTTAAGTTTATTTTGGGACGGAGGTAGTATTATTTATTTAATAAAAAATAAAAGAAAATAATAAAAAAGGAAAACAAAACAAGCATGTCCGTCTGTATAAGAAAGCTAGACCCCTGAAATTTGGCACAAATACGTTTCATGGTTATGAAAAAGTTCGTCTCGAAAAACTAAACCAAACCCCCCAAAAAACGACACTTTTTAACATGTTTTTTGTATTTTTGTAAAACAAAAGAACATTTTTATGGTAGAAAAAGTTGAAAGTCTATCACTTGGATCCAGGGGATTAAAAAATTTTGTGTTTCGGCTCGACCCCTTTTGTATATAAAAAATAGTTTAAATAATAATAAAATTGTATTACTATAGCGCCAAAAGCATTATAAATGAACTTGAAAAATTTACCTCCAATGACTCATTCCAATCACCCCCTCCGCACCTGAAAATTTTTTATTTTTATACCCTCCAACTACAGTATGGGGGTATACTCACTTTGTCATTCCGTGTGTAACGCATCGAAATATCGGTCGGGGACCCCATAAAGTATATATGTTATTGATCAGTGATCGATTCTAAGATATTCTAGCGATGTCCGTCCGTCCGTCCGTCTGTCCGTCCGTCCGTCCGTCCGTCCGTCTGTAGTTAACACGATGCAGTCCAAAATAAAAGAGCTAGACCCATCAAGTTTGGCACAAATATGTCTTATGTTCCTAGGCAGGTTAAGTTCGGAAACTGGCAAAATCGGACCAGGGGGAAAAAGTTCCCCCTTGAAGAACTAAACCAACATCTAAAAAAATACACATTTTAACATGTTTTTTTGTATTTTTGTTAAATAAATGAAACATTTGGTATATTTATCGCGATTGGAAGGTGCTCTCAACCTACCCCCCACAGACCCCATCAACCCCCCCCCCCCCCCCCCCCAAAAAAAAACGCCCCTGGCAAAATTTTGTTTTTATTTTTATTTTACATTTTGGAGGGTATAAAAGATTCGGCACAGCCGAATTTAACACTCTCACTTGTTTTTGCTAAAAAAAATCGGTTTCTCGAATACTTCGAAAACCGGCCTTTTTAAAAAATCGGTTTTAAAAAACCGGAAAAACAGAAAAAAATCGGTTTTTCGAATACTTCGGAAATCGGTTTTGACAACTCTACTAAACAATATTATTATTAAATGAGTATGATTTAAAAAATTGTTGTGTATGTATTGTATTAAGCTTTAATTTAAGCTTAATGGCGTTCAGATTGAGTAAATAATAAATGTGCTACGAGGGTCGATCTGGAAAATGAAATAATTAATAGACGTTTTTTAGAACATTTTTTAAAAATATTTCCAAGTCAATTTTTTCCAAGTTCAAACGCTAAAAATTTTAAAAGAGGTCCAATAGATTTTATTCAGTGATCAAATAATTTTTCCAACAAACCCAAACAAACAGTGAAATTTTTTAAGTACAGTTGAAAAAATCCACATTTTTGACCTCCAATTCGTTTGACCACCAATTTTTTATAAACAAAGAAAAATTTTAGTTATTCAAATATACCATTACTATACATTTAGGTGTACCAAAATTAATAAAAAATAATATCTTTTCTTTGTTTACAAAAAACTGGTGGCCAATAGAATTTGAGGTCAAAAAATTTCAATTTTTTCTACTCTACTTTAAAAATTTTACAGTTTGTTTGGTTTGTTAAAAAAAATTATTAAATCAATTAATAAAATCTACCGGACCTTGTTTTAAATTTTTAGCCCCTTATTCATATTCAAATTTGAACACTTTATAACAGGTTTATAAAACAGATTTCCATACAAAATTCGTTTTAAAAAACCTGTTATAAGTTTTTAATTTCAATATGAATAAGGACCTTAGTGTTTAAACTTGGAATAAATCGACTTGGGATTATTTAAAAAAAATGTTCTATTTCCAGATCGACCCTCGTAGCACATTTATTATTTACGCAACTGACGCCATTAAGCTTAAATAAAAGCTTTATAAATTACCTACATAACATTTTTTAAAATAATACTTATTTGATAATAATAACGATTAGGGCGGATTACTCAGTGAAAAGTTAGCTGCTAACTGCCGATTTAACGGAGCCTTATGTCAAAATTTTAAATTTAACGGAGAGGTTTTTTTTAACGGAGCATTAAGTAATCCAACCTTAGTGTTATTAGCTTTGCTTTTAACAAACTATATCTGCTATAAAAAAGTTTCCAATGTATTGTCGCCCGCTGTAGCGGGACATTTGGTGTGGAATGCCCCATATGGACAAAATCGGATTGTGTGGAAAAATGTTCCCTTGAGGACCTTAAACTACCCCAGAAGTACAATTTTTTTTGTAAATTTGTTCAATAAAAACTACGAACTTAATTGGCCTGAACTTGTAGCAGGGGTGTCAGAAAAGTTTATTATTTTTTTGGCCCGCCCCTTTTTAAGGGCGTGGATATAAAAAAAATTTTAAATAATAATAAAATTGAATTCATTTAGAGAAAAATACATTATTTATTTTAGCTTGACACGCTGAAAACCCTTGCCTACCAAAATAAACGGACATGCCCATTTCATTGTTATTAATTACACTGTGCTACAGTCAAGAAATACTTCTGATGTGACATTGTATAGGTTGTTGGTTTTGTCGAGTAGATCACAAAAATGCCCATTAAAATTGCCAGACACCCTCAAATTTTAGAGTTATTGTCAAAAAAACATTTTTTGGGAGTTTGCTCACTAAACCCTGTGTAATTCAGAAAATTTTTAACCGATTTTAAATTTTTTAACTGTTTTAGATAGAAGTAGGATACGTCTTTCCATGAGTGTGAATTGGTCAACACATATAAGAAAGATATCTATTGTTTTTTCTATAATATCAATTTTTTTTTGTTATTTTTTGAAAATTTTTCGAGTTTATCGATTTTTTTCTGCTATAGTTCATTTAACAACCTTTATATTTATAAACGTATTTTTCAAGAAAATTTAATTCTGAATACGATGAGCTTTATCCTGAAAATATCAGATAAGAATTGACAAAATTGTAATAATTTTTCTAAAAAAGAAAATTAAAATTTTGCAGGAAATCGCCGTTCAGTCAATCCAGGGAAAGAAAACAAATTTATCATAAGAGGTCATGTATGATATTTTTAAAGGTTTTTGGCGCGCTGAATCCGAATCTGGCCAATAAATTGTTCTATCGTGTCAGGTTTGTGAGATATTTAACATAAATTAATATATATAAAAAACTTCGTATTCACAATTAAATTTTCTTTAAGAATACGTTTATAAATATAAATATTGTTGAACGAACTATAGCTGAAACAGTCGATAAACTCAAAAAACTTTCAAAAAATAACAAAAAAATTAGATATTGCTCAAAAATCTATACATATCTTTCTTATATGTATAGACCAACTCCCACATATAAAAAGCCCTATACTTTTTCTTTCCAAAACAGTTAAAAAATTTAAATCGGTTGAAAACTTTTTGAGTTACAAGCAATGTTGGCAATCGATACCTTTTCAATACCGTTATTCGCTTCAAAACCCTTTGAATTGAATACCGGTACCAATACCAATACCGAAACTCAGTTTTGGTATCGGATACCGGTATCCAAAAACCTTTTCCTTCGGTATCGGTACGTACCGGTATTATAACGGGTTTTTTTAAAAACCATTCTTTTTTACAAAAAAAAAAATAATAGAAAGTTTGTAAATTTTTTGGTTTTTGTAAATGAAAAATCACCGAAGTTTCATAAAAATCAAAAAAATCTTTTGGCACCCACATCGTGAATTAAATAAAAATTAAAAACAAGCCACTTCCATCGCGATGCGAGAGCAAAAGAAAATTATTGATTTTCACGAAACTTTTATGGATTCATTTTGACTCCCAATAGAAACTTTCTGGACCCCTTTTGTATAGTATAGTTTTTTGGGGATTTTTATTAAATCCGTGATGTGGGTGTCCAAGGATTTTTTTGATATATATGGGACTTCAGGGAAGGCATTTGGAATACTAGCAGGAGGTTTTCTACCATAGTATTATTTTTTGAAGTGGCTTAACTCGTAGAAATCGTCCATAAAAGTCCCATAATTTGCGAAAAAAAAATTGTTTGCAATATTTTTGAATGTGATCTTCTCTAGACAGGGAATACCTGTTTTTCCATATAGATAACACCAACAAAAAAACTTGGTTGCCTAGAAATAAGATGAAACAGGGGCGTATCCAGGATTTTATTTCGGTGGGGGCCCAACATTTTTTTAAAAATTTTTTTTTACAAAAAATTTCCATAACAGGACATGTTGTAGAATTTTTCCCGATCTTTTCCTTGAACTGAATGTAACACAATGAGATTCTTCATTTTTGTGTAAGTTTACCACCGTTTGGGGGAAAATTAAGATTTTTTAATATTTTAGAATTTTTTGAGAGACTTTAGCATTTTTTTAAAGTGCAAATTTTATTAGATGCTGAAACATTTTTACAAAGATTATCTGAAATTTTTTCAAAGAAAAGTCTAAGATTCTATCACAATTTGCAGTTAAGACAGCTTTTGTAATAGAAAAAGTCAAAGACTCTAAATCATATTTCCAATGGAAAACGTTTCTCGGAACAATTCAGTTTAGAAATTGATTCTATAAACATATTGATAAAATACTTTTCCAAAAGAAAAGACTCCGATTGTAAGACATTTTCCCATAATCTGAGATATTTCTAGTTTATCACATTTTCTCAGATTCTACAACATTCAACACAAAAAATTTTAGATTCTGAAAAAATCTTCGCTTTTTCTATAAATAAAATGATTCAGATTCTGAGAACTTTAAAAAAAAAAAAACAGTATAAAAAGTCTTAGATTCTAAAATTCAGTTATTTCAACTGTTTACAATTTTTTATTTTGTGAAGTGAAAATATTTTCTTTTAAATAACAAACTACAAAAACCGTACTTCTGTAAAATTATACAATATAATCAGTCACAAATAATTAAACTGATAAAAATATATTTCCGTTAATTGTGTAGTTTATTTTTTAACAACTGTATAAATTACACTGCGAAACACTAAAAAATAAACAAGAGTTACCACCATCATTTCTATATATTTCGGACATGCTGATTCTAATGGCGTACTCCGTTTTTCGATGTATGGTACAGTTTTCTTGCAAAATGTCGTTTAAGATTTTCTGATTTCGAGCCAGTTTTTTAACAAAAAAATTTGCAAAGTAAATGGTTTATAAATTTTGTGACATAGAAAACAAAGATATGACTTGTAGCAACATTTCTTATGCAAATTTGGTTTAAAGCTTTTCAATTTAAGCACTTAAATTCACAAATTTCTTCATTTTTAAGGTTTTCGCGAAATTAACAGCCAAATTGGTCTTTGATAAAAAACTTGCTTTTAATGAATCAAAAATGCATCCCTCAGAAAACGAATAGTGGACAAAAAAAAAACGTTTTTTTGTGTATGCCAGCATCACTTTGCGAGATGATTAAAGGTTCCATCTTTTAGTATATAATGTGGGACTATTATAGTTTTTGTTAAGATAACTTTTGCAAATGAAAACTTTTTTGGCCGAATTTTTGGTCAGTTAGTTGTTTAAGGTTCCCACATTATATACTAAAAGATGAAGCCTCAAATCATCTTCTAAAGTGATGCTGCCATATACAAAAAAACGGTTTTCGCGATTTTCATCATGATGGTCCATATAACATAGATGTTTTTTGTCCACTATTCGTAGTGTCATGGACGCCTTTATGATCCACAAAATGCAAGTTTTTTATCAGAGACTAATTAAGCGGTTAATTTCGCGAAAACTTAAAAAAATTAGGAAATCCACGAATTTAAAGGCTTAAGATGAAAAGCTTTAAACCAAATTTATATTAGAAATATTTCTACAAGTTATATCTTTGTTCTCCATGCCATAAAATTTAAAAATCATTAGCTTTGGAATTTTTTTTGTAAAAAAGCAATTGAAAATCAGCCAATCTTTAATGACATTTTACAAGAAAACTGTACCATACATCGAAAAACGGAGTACGCAATTCGATTCAGCATGTCCGAAATATATTGAAATGATGGTCGTACCTCTTGTTTTCTAAAATAGTGGTTAGTTTTGTCACGCAGTGTTATTCAATATTGTTGTTTCATTGAAAAACAAACGATAAAATGTTTAAAACAACTTTAATTTAAAACTTTTTGAATAACCGTAAATAGCTATTGTAAAACTTATCTGGGTGTAGAAAATGTCCAGCAACAACCGGTCCAGTGCTTCAAAAGTTATGAGCAAAAGACTTTTTCAACGTTTTTTCCTAAATTTTCGAGATAAAAAACACGCTAATTTATTAAAAGCAATCCTGAGGATGCAGAAACTTTCTATATATATTTGCTGTTCCACTGGCCTAGTTCGTATTGAATTTCAGCCAAATCGGTCCAGTTGTTCAAAAGATATTAAGAAAACCGTGAATTTCAGATTGGTTTCACCTAAATTCACTTGTTGAAAAAACCGTTAAACCAGCTTTTAAGAAAATATTTTACAAAGTATTCTTGTCACTCACAAAATTTTATATACAAAAAAAACTTACACTCGAAAAAAATGTACACTCAAAAAAAAAAAAAAAATGTTTTAATTTTTTTTTTTTTAATAATGACTAAAAAAAGTTTTTAACTCAAAATAAAATATTTCTAATCAAAATTGTTAATTTGATTCACGTTAAAAAATTTACTATCACTTTAGAAGGGCATTGTGGAGGGTATTGATGGATTCTTCCAAGTCGAATTTAACTTTTCTACACTCAAAATATTTTGTAGGTAAAAACAAATGAAAAACACTTAAAACCAGTGAATGAACAATTGAAAATCATCCCAGTAATTATTCATTTATTTTTACAAACATCAACATTTATTTTTGACTGTTGACAAAATTTTCTAAAATAATAAAAAACATTAAAGCTAAGTAAGTTGTTCACCGGTGAAAAAAAATGATTCGAAACATCAATTAATTTGCAGTGAAAATTTTACAGTCATATGTTTGGTTATGGTTCGCGCATCAGCATACATAAAATACCTTCAATTAAAATGTTGTTGATAATTTTTGTCTAATTTAGTGCCAAACACTCATAATTACTTCATTTTATTTCCGAATGTTAAATTTCGCCGCTTTTTAAATGGTCTGTACAATTAAAAAAAAATGTTGCTTGTAGTGTTGTTGCGTATTGATGCAACATATACCGGGATATTTTGCCGGTTTTTCACCAGTGAACAGAATACCTCTTCAGCAAAATTTTTAGCTTTTGTAAAGCTAATGTGAAATTTATGTTTTTTTTTATATGGAGTTTGACAGATTTTCACGTGAAAACCGAGCAACTTACCCACCTTAAAGATTAAAAAATTAAGTTTTTTCACTCTTTTTTACCAACAAATTCGAAAAAGATAACCAACGAAAACATTAATAATTAATGATAGTTCTGTTATTTTTACCAACAAATTTCAGACAAATAACCTACGAAAACAATAAAAATTAATGATTTCGTAGGTAATTTTTTACAATTTTTTATTGAAATATTTTTTTAAAAACTTTTTATAAAATTTTTGGGGAATCGATCCCGCAATCAACTACATTCTGGCCAGACACTCTACCCATCGTGCCAAAGTCACTTGATACAAATATGTTTTTATATTTCTGTAAAGAATTTTTTGATTTTTTTTCTACAAAAAAATAACTGACTTGTATAGGTAAAAACTAATGATATTTCATTAAAAAATACCAACAATTTAAAAAAAAAATTACTTATACAAATCATTTAAAATCAAAAGAATAATCAGTAGTTTTTACTTACAGAACAAAAATAAATGACTTTAAAAATTTCTTTATTTTTTAGTGTATTATTTTTGAAACAAAGGACTGAAGTAGTCATTAATAAAAACTGAACATCAAACAAATGTTTTTTCTTTTAAAAACGTCTAAACGGAAAACTTTTTAAATATACTACAAACAGTTAATGACATAATTTTTTGAGTGTACTTGTTTTTACAAATTTTTTTAAAGTTTTTATACGTTTTTTTTTATATTTGTAGTATTTTTTCGATAATACCGGTACGTACCGGTATTGACGTTTCGATATCGGTAATACCGTAACCGATTCAACTCAAATACCGTAACTGATACCGATACCGAAATAATAAAAAAACGATACCAATACCGATATCGATAACGTTATTCGTTTCGATTGCCAACCTTGGTTACAAGTGGTTTAGTGAGAAAAGTCCCAAAAAGACGTTTTTGACAATAACTTTAAAATTTGAGGGTGTCTGGCAAGTTTTATGGACATTTTTGTGATCTTTTTGACGAGACCTACAACCTTAACTACCTCATTTCGAAAGTATATTCGTTATTTGGTTTTTGTAGCACAGTGTAACTTTTCGAATTTTAATTGAATAATTACGAATTTTCACTGGATGCTAAAACATCAATTTCAATTTGAATTTTAAATAAACATTTACGAATTTAAATTTTATTTTTTAAAAAATAAATTAAATATTTTGTTATACTTTCCGTTCAGCGAGGGAGTCGATTTTTTTTTTTAAATAAAAATAAGAAACTTTGAAAATTTGTTGAAAAGTATGTAGTTGCATATAAGAAAAATGAAAAAGAAAACGATATTTTTTTTCTTATTTTATTATTCCTTGATTCAGCTGATTTATCTGTATTTGTATTTTGATTCTTTCAAGTAAAGTTTGAACGGCTAATTTGATTTGTGATAAATGCTTTTATTCTTTAGAAAAGGAAAAGAATGTATAGTATAATATGTTTAAAAGATTGTAAAGAAAGTGCTTAAGTAAAAAATACGTATAAGCCAATTTAAGTTTTGTTTTCAATTTGGAGTAGGAAATCTGTAGAAAAGACACAAAGTACAGGTCACCAAAAATTATGTTTCTTTTTTAAAGTATTAAATTTCATTTAGAATTTTAAGCAATTTTCTTTGTGTTCTCAATCATTCAGTTATAAAAGAATCGATAACACCTTTTTTCTCGTGCCACATGTGATTTTATTTTTTATGACAACTTATTTACATACCGTAATTCATAAAAAAAAGATTTTGTGATTGGTATCATCTGCAAATTAAGTAAACAAATCTTTAGTTTTTTTTTTTGTTCTTTTGAGTGATTGATATTTTTTTTTTTTTCATTGTTACAATGTTTTTTTTCATGTTTGTCAATTAATCATAAATATTGTCTGTCATGTATTTTAAACGAAAACAATGCATTTTTTATTAGCTTTAGATTTTGTTTTTTATTAACATTTTGATTGATTAATTTTTTTTTTAAATAAAAGCAAATCTTAAATTTTATTTATGTATTTCACCAAATATTTTTAAAATAACAACTATTTGAAGCCGCCATAAATGTTTTATGAAACCTGTATTTTTAGAATTTAGCAAATCTATAACTGCAGTTGTGTAGACAACACCTTGAAACATAATTGTGCGGCTTTTAAGGATTATATCTCTTCATCCATCTTCAGGGTTAAACTTGGAAAATTGAGAAAAGTGGCTTGAATTAATCCATAACGTTTTCCTTCTTTCGATTTTTTTGAATAACTTTTGCTTAGTTGTCCCTCTTTTCTGACTTAAGCCTTTAATGCCCATGATGGCATGAGCCACATAGAATCGATGGAAAACACTTTAGGATACTATATTTTTCAGCTGCTTTTATTTAGTATATTTTTTTAATAAACTTCTTTAGTTATCCGCTAAATTTAATTTATAAAAATGTCCATTTCAATTTCAAACAACATTCATCATTTTTGTATTAACAATTATTTATCGTTCGTTTGTATATAAAGTTAAACTGTCAAACAAGTACAACAATAAGAAAATATTAAACAAAACAAGTTAAAACAATTATACGCCAGCAATAAGATAAGTCGAATGTTGAGATACCTACCCTGTACAATTTTAAAAAACAGAAAAATTTAGAAAAATAAAGATAAAAACTACTAAAAATTAATCCATATTACAACCAACAAAATTAAATTGAGTTTCATTCATCAAAGTTGTAATATTTAGTATTTAAACTTTCAATTAAAAAGAAAATGATAATATTGTTTAGTGGAATTGATAGGTTAATGTGACTTTGTCCTTAAGGCAAGTGTAAGTGTTATAAAAAATCACGTTGAAAAGTATGTAGGGTTTCATTGAATCAATGAAATATGCATCATAAAAGTTAAAAGTTATATCGGTTTTTAAATTCAAAAAAATATTTTCCCAAAAAAAATCGAAATTTTTACACTGAAGAAATTTTTATATTAAAAAAATCGTTATGATGCTTAAAAATCAGACCAGATTAACATTAAGTGTTCCGAAAACTATAAATCTACTAGTCGAATAGCCTGTCCCTGCCAGGCGGAACACAAAATCACTTTTACCAATAACTCTAATATTTTACCATACTTTATAAAACATTATGTTTGTGCTTAAAAAATTTAATATTGCTAGATTGAGTAACATCAATATATTTCCCAAACTGGAAAAAATTTAATGAGTATAAAAGATTTTACTGATAAAATTTTAAAACTAAATTTAGCACGCCCTTTTCGTCTCTCCGTCCTTAAATCGGATACAAAATTCCATCGTGTGGATCTGTCCCATGGTCACTCCTACACTCAAAATAATAACTCTGTTAAATTACAGAAAAACTCTGCTAATTTAACAGAGTACACCATACTTTTCCAGCTAACAACATTTCTTTCTAATTTTACTAAAAAACTCTGTAAAATGATTTTGACAAAAAAAAAAACTGTTAATTTACAGAGTTTATAGTAAAATATTGGTTAAATATGAAAGCTTTTTGACAGAGAAAACTTTGTAAATTGACTTTAAAACTCTGTAAAATGATTTGGACAAAAAGCTGTTAATTTACAGAGTTTCTAGTAAAATATTGGTTAAATAAACCACCATTTAGCAAAAAAAAACTATGTAAATTTACATATATTTGTAAAATGCATTTGATGCAGAAAAAAATTTACAGAAAAATTCTGTAAATTTACAGAGTTTAGTTAAATGCATGTTATTTTGTAAAATTTTTAAAAGATTTCTAAAAAAAAATTTTGTAAATTTTTGTTGCACTTTTTCAACTTTTTCTCAAAAAAAAATATACAGATAAAATTTTGATGTTTGGTAACAAAAACAACTCAAAACAGAAAACTTTTTTGGTTATAAATAATACGAAGTATTTTGCTTAAATCTGTATTTCAGCAGAAAACTCTGTTAATTATCTGTAAGATTAAGATTACAAAGTAAAAAGTAATATAACAGAGGAAACTTTGTTTTTTTGTCACAACAAAATACAAAGTATTTTCTTTAAACTCTGTCAAATATCTGTTGAATTGAGATTACAGTCATTTTACAGAGTATTTTACAGAGTAATTATTTTGAGTGTATATACATGGAAATTTTTATCTTTTTAGGGCGAATTACTCAATGTCCAGTTAGCTGCTAACTAACGATTTAACGGAGCCTTATGTCAAAATTTGTATGGAAAAGTTAAATTTAACGGAGAGTGATTTTATAACGGAGCATTGAGTAGTCCAGCCTTATTCATGAAGGGTTGTAAAATTAGCTAAAATGTTAAGAAACACAATTTTTTCACTTAAATTGTTCCTTATAATTCTCCGTACACAGTTTAAATATTAAATCTGACTTCATAAGGATATGATCCATTGTCAATACTTTATGCTTTACAATTTTCAGCTTCCTTAGTCATTAGGGGTTTCAGAAATAGTTTAAGGCTGTTATTCATAATACTTACAGAAGACTTATTGCAGATTTTTTTGACAAATATGCCTGCAATTTCTGTCAAATAAACCTACTTTAGTTATATTTCAGTTTTTATGAATAACCACCTAAATGTTTAAAAACTAAAATTCGCCGTCTTCCGCCACTCCCCTGTCTTGAAGGCCAAAAATCCGGCTACGTTACAGATTATGTATATAAACTGAACAAAATTCACAATGGATTTTTTTGTATCTCCGCCCTTTAACTGGATATCCAGGTCAGTGTTGATCTTTGCCATAGTCCGTACCATATGCATTCCAATTTTCATCTTTCAAGGACATAAGGTGTCTTCAAAATTAGGTAAGATGTAAAAACATAACTTTTCCACGCCCATTTCTTCTCCTAATTCTCCATCCATATTCTAAATTTTTTAAATCTGACTACTTTAGGATAAGCTCCATCGTTAGTACTATACTCGTATCCACGCCCGTTTTCCCTCTTAATTCTCTGTCCACTTTCCAAAAATTTTAAATCTGCCTACTTTAGGATATGGTCCAGTGTCAGGACAATATGCTGCCCAATTTTCGGTTGCGTAGGTTATTAGGGCTTTAAAGTTATTTAAATTAAAAAAAAATAAAACAAAATATTGCCTTGCCCATTTTTCCTCTCAACACCCTTCTACATTGAAAAAATGTTAAATCGGACTACTTTAGAATATGCTTCATAGTTAGGACTACATGTTAGTGATTTTCAGCTTCCTTATTCATTGGGGCGGAGCTTAAAAATACTCTAATATGTTTAAAAAAAAAATAATTTTGCCAAGTCCCCCTTTTCTCGTAATTCGCCGCCCACAGGCAAAAAATCCGGCTTCGTAAGAATCTGTCCCTGGTGTTTTACTATATACATGCCAATTTTAAGCTTTTAAGTCAATTAATGAAATTCAAAAGGCGCTGGATACACAAAAAATAAGAGAAATCAAAAAAAAAATAAATTATTTATACAGAAAATAAATGGAAATAAATTTACCACGCCCCTTTGCCTTTCTTATTCTCCACCCATACACTGGATATCAAAAACTCCAGGTTCGTGTTGATCTTCCCCATGAAACCTACTATATACATGCCAATTGTCATCTTCCTAAGTCATTCGGGGTCTTCAAATTAGTTAAACTATTAAAAAACCCAATTTTTCCACGCTCTTGTATCTTTTAATTCAGGATATACTACATCGTTAGGACTATACGCAGTCCATTTTCCGCTTCCTTTTGGGGCTTCAAAATAAGTTAAAATGTTAAAAATCCCAATTTTGTCAAACCCTATTTTCCTTTCAATTCTAAGCCCACAGTCCAAAAATTTAAAATTCGACTACTTCAGGATATGCTTCATCGATAGGACTATATGCTAGGAAATTTTCAGCTTCCCAAGTCATAAGAAGACTTTAAAATAAGCAAAAATGTCAATTTTCATCTTCATAGGTTATTGGGAGTCTTCAAATTAGTTAAAATATTAAAAAACACAATTTTGCCTCGCCCCATTTTTCTCTTAATTCTCCTTCCACAATCTAAAAAATATAAATCCGATTACTTCAGGGTATGCTTCACTGTCAGAGCTAAATGCTATGCAATTTTCCGCTTCCTAAGTCATTTGGGGGCTTCAAAAGAAGTAAAAATGTTTAAAAAATCCCAACTTTGCCACGCCATCTTTTCCCTCAATTCTCCGCCCACATTGCGAAAATTTTAAATTCGACTACTTGAGGGTATGCGCCATCGTTAGGACTATATTCTAGGAAATTTTCAGCTTCCTAAGTCATTAGGGGGCTTTAAATTAAGCAAAAATGTCAAAAAATTGAATTTTGCCACGCCCACTTTTCCGATTATTTTTCCGCCCACAGGCAAAAAATCAAAAATCCGGCTACGTTAGGATCTTCCCCAGGTTTTTTACTATAAGCATGCCAATTTTCAGCTTTGTAGCTCATCAGTGGGCTTCAAAAAGCTCTGGATAGACAAAAAAAGAGGAACACACAAATAGGGAAATTATATATATAGATATGAAGGTTTCTATTTCAAACGTACCACGAAAAAAAAAATGTTGTTGGATCAAAGTCAAACTTTGGGAGCTTATTGCCCTATATGAAAGTAACAAATCGTGGAACAAAAGTTTTCGTTTTTCGGAAAAATGGGCGAGATAGGCGTGGTCAAACATAGTAAAATTGAGCAATTTTTGCATGATGTCGCTTTATATTTATTTTTTTCTACAGTAACTCAACGATTCAGAAATTTTCGAAACACATCTTATTTATAGTGTTTTTTATGGGCTATCGATTGGCATTATTAGTTTTTGGGAAAAATTCAGAGCTATGTCTGAATTTTTCAAATGAAAAATAAAAATCGATGTAGCAAAAAACACGCCATTTTTAATTTTTTTTAAAAAAATTTTAAATTAAAGTTCATTTCATTCTCTACATCATATCAAATTTTCAGAGAGCAGTTATTTTTGGTTTTCAAGAAAATTGGCTTTAAAGTTTGAATGTCTTATTTTATTTTCCATATCACTCATACGCCACGATGCATTTATTTTTGCACTTACCAAAAGCTTGTTTAATTCTGTTTAGATAATTGATTTAGAGCTGAGTTGTCTTATTTATAGGAATTCGACTGCTTTTTTGTTGACCAGAGACATACAGTGCCATCGCTTACTCGTTTTCTGTGTAATAAGAATGACAATTTTTTGAACTTTAAAATCTTTGAAATGATGAAGAAGGTTTGTGAAATTTTTGAAGTGCAGACTTTAAAATATTTTTTGGAACTTGTCTACTTCTGATATATTTTAAATTTTTTGATGTAAGGCAATGTGTTTAATATCAGAGCATTCTTAAAAATTAACAACGACTGTGAATATTGTTGCCTGGATTTATTTCAGTAAATGGCTAAGCGGCGTCCCAGAATTTCAACAATCATAAGGCAAAGATCACTTCTGAAATATTGTCATTTTATTGATGTTGAATGCAACTTTGATACGAAGAATCTTGAAAAACAGTCGAACTCTTATTATAAGTATGCCAAATCAACTGAGTCCGGCCGAAACCAGTTTTTCGATGCCAAACCGAAACCGAACCAAAACCGAAACTGAAAAAAATTAATGCCTGGCTGAATAAAATTTTTATATATTTCTGTTTTAAGATATATATACAGCATTTAACGTTTTTAAACCATAGGAATTGTTGTATTTATTAAAAAATATACTACTATATATTATAAAAAACTTACAAAAAAATCATATTTAAATAAACTTAAAAAAATTGTTCATTAAATCTGTAGATTAAGAAAAAAAATTATTTGAACTGAAACTGTAACAAGTTAATTGGAAAACCTTGTTACATTTTTTAAAATAGACTGAATCAAGTGTAATGATACTCGAAATTGAAAAATTCAGCAACTTTTTTATATATTTTTTAAAATACTAAAATTTTGCCGAATACCGAATAGAGGCCGAAGCCCCATTATTCGGCCAAAGTCAAGAACGAAACCGAATATTCGGTTGGACTCTACAAATCAGCTCTAAATCAATTACACACAGAAAACGAATTTAACGATTTCCAACTGAAAGTCAGTTATTGCAACAAAAAATAGGTTGGAGCTTTTGTATATATGTCGTCACAGTTGAATACCGGTAGTCACAACTCATTTTTGGCGGTCATAATTGTCTTTTAATTGGGGCAACTAAAAAATTTGGTTGTCAAAGCCAAATATAGTAGCAGCAACCGAATTTTGAGTTTATACAACTGATAAATTCGATTGGAAACTTTTTTTTCTGTGTGTATCTAAACAGAATTAAACAAGTTTTTGGTAAGTGCAAAAATAAATGTATCGTGGCGTATGAGTGATATGGAAAATAAAATAAGATATTCAAACTTTAAAGCCAATTTTCTCGAAAACCAAAAATAACTGCTCTCTGAAAATTTTATACGATGTAGAGAATGAAATGAACTATAATTTAAAATTTTTTAAAAAAAAAATAAAAATGGCATGTTTTTTGCTACATCGATTTATATTTTTCATTTGAAAAATTCAGACATAGTTCTGAATTTTTCCCAAAAACTAATAATGCCAATCGATAGCCCATACAAAACACTTTAAATAAGATGTATTTCGAAAATTTCAGAATCGTTGAGTTACTGTAGAAAAAAATAAATATAAAGCGACATCATGCTAAAATTGCGCAATTTTACTATGTTTGACCACGCCTATCTCGCCCATTTTTCCGAAAAACGAAAACTTTTGTTCCACGATTTGTTACTTTCATATAGGGAAATAAGCTCCCAAAGTTTGACTTTGATCCAACAACATTTTTTTTTCGTGGTACGTTTGAAATAGAAACCTTCATATATATGTATAAAAGAGTAACGTGACTGACTGACTGACTTATTGACAGATTCATCATCGCCCAGCCCAAACCGCTGAAGCTAGAGACTTGAAATTTGGACTGTATGTTCACCTCCCGGAATATAGATCCACTAAGGCTGGATTTTTGCCAATGTTGATTCTAAGGGGGTAAAATGGGTAAAAAACTGTACTTTTGGTACTTTTTATATCTCCTGAAATAATGGTCGTAGAGACTTGAAATTTGGACTACATGTTCACCTCCCGGAATATAGAACCGCCAAGGCTGGATTTTTGCCAGTGTTGATTCTAAGGGGGTAAAAAGGGTAAAAAACTGTACTTTTGGTACTTTTTATATCTCCTGAAATAATGGTCATAGAGACTTAAAATTTGGACTGTATGTTTACATTATGGAATTTAGATCCAGTAAGGCTGGGTTTTTGCCAATGTTGGTTCTAAGGGGGTAAAAAGGGTAAAAATCTGTACTTTTGGTACTTTTTATATCCCCTGAAATAATGGTCATAGATACTTGAAATTTGGACTGAATGTTCACCTCCCGAAATATAGATCCACTAAGGCTGGATTTTTGCCAGTGTTGATTCTAAGGGGGTAAAAAACTGTACT
Organism: Pegoplata infirma; assembly: GCA_963921195.1. Taxonomy (NCBI): domain Eukaryota; kingdom Metazoa; phylum Arthropoda; class Insecta; order Diptera; family Anthomyiidae; genus Pegoplata; species Pegoplata infirma. The sequence continues at coordinate 126,662,255 of OY992539.1, read as the reverse complement.
TTTGGTACTTTTTATATTTCCTGAAATAATGGTCATAGAGACTTGAAATTTGGACTGTATGTTTACATTATGGAATTTAGATCCAGTAAGGCTGGGTTTTTGCCAATTTTGGTTCTAAGGGGGTAAAAAGGGTAAAAATCTGTACCTTTGGTACTTTTTATATCTCCTGAAATAATGGTCATAGAGACTTGAAATTTGGACTGTATGTTCACCTCCCGAAATATAGATCCACTAAGGCTGGATTTTTGCCAGTGTTGATTCTGAGGGGGTAAAAAACTGTACTTTTGGTACTTTTTATATCTCCTGACATAATGGTACTAGAAACTTGAAATTTGCAATTTCGGTTCACCTTCGGGAAAAAAGATTCACTGCGGCTGAGTTTTTGCCAATGTAGATTCTACGGGAGTAAAATGGGTAAAAAAGTGTACTTTTGGTACTTTTTTTTATTTACTAAAATAATGGTCATTCAAACTTGAAAATTAGAATATAGGATCCTTTAGTGAAATAAAAAATTCTGGAACATGTACTTTCTAAAAATTCTGTACCGTTTATAAAAATATTTTTTTTAAAAAGTACCTTTTATAAAAAGTACCTTTTATAAAAAGTACCTTTTATAAAAAGTACCTTTTATAAAAAGTACCTTTTATAAAAAGTACCTTTTATAAAAAGTACCTTTTATAAAAAGTACCTTTTATAAAAAGTACCTTTTATAGAAAGTACCTTTTATAAAAAGTACCTTTTATAAAAAGTACCTTTTATAAAAAGTACCTTTTATAAAAAGTTCCTTTTATAAAAAGTACCTTTTATAAAAAGTACCTTTTATAAAAAATACCTTTTATAAAAAGTACCTTTTATAAAAAGTACCTTTTATAAAAAGTACCTTTTATAAAAAGTACCTTTTATAAAAAGTACCTTTTATTAAAAGTAGCTTTTATAAAAAGTACCTTTTATAAAAAGTACCTTTTATAAAAAGTACCTTTTGTAAAAAGTGCCCTTTATAAAAAGTACCTTTTATAAAAAGTACCTTTTATAAAAAGTACCTTTTATAAAAAGTACCTTTTATAAAAAGTACCTTTTATAAAAAGTACCTTTTATAAAAAGTACCTTTTATAAAAAGTACCTTTTACAAAAAGTACCTTTTATAAAAAGTACCTTTTATAAAAAGTACCATTTATAAAAAGTACCTTTTATAAAAAGTACCCTTTATAAAAAGTACTTTTTATAAAAAGTACCTTTTACAAAAATTACCTTTAATATAAAGTACATTTTATTAAAAGTACCGAAAGTGCTGAAACAATGATCCTAGAAAATTGAAATATGGAATGTAGGATTTTTCGATGAAGAAAAAAACATTCTGGAAGAAATACTTTTTGGAAATTCCGTTTCTAACGGGGGTAAGAAAGTGTACTTTTGGTACTTTTTTTGTTCCTATAATAATGACCTAAGAAGCTTGAATTTTGTAATGTAGGGTACTTCGGTGAAAAAACATTCTGCTAAAGTATTTTTTAAAAAAATCCGTTTCTAGAGGTATAAAAAAGGGTTTTTTGATACTTTTTATATTTCATGAAGTAATGATCCTAGGCACTGAAATTTTGAATGCTTTATTTTAGGAAATTCTGTTTCTAAGGGTCGCGACTGATTGTAAAGGGGAGAAAGAAGTGTAAATTTGGTTATTCTTATATTTCTTGAAATAATGGTTCAGAAACTTGATATTTTAAATATAGGATCAACAAGACAAAAAAAAGGTTTTTTGGAAAATTTAATTTTAAGGGAAGAGGTGGCAAATGGTTATTTTTACCTATCTAACTATTAAACTAAAAGCCCCAGAAATAACAGCCATATTTTAAAATTTTAAATTTTAGGATAAAAAGGGGTACCTGGTAAAAGTGGTGTAAAATGGTACTTTTCATATCTATAAAATAACGACAATATAAATTTTTATTTCTTTAACGCATATTATACGGAGAGGAATGAAACTTGCATGGAACAAAAGGAGATGGAATTGGAAATGAAATGGAGTAGAACGGGGATCGAAATGAAATAGAGCAGGGAACAATATGGAATGATACTTTTTACTCAAATTTATCGTATTTAACTTTTTTTATTCCATATTTTTTCTCCCTATATGTTTTTTCACTCAAACTTATTTTTATTTCCATTCCTTTTTTCACTGAAATATTTATTCACTTTAAATCCAAAAACCTGATATAAGGGCTCGAAAATTGTCAATATTTTTTTTCACCGGAACGCACATGATAACGTGCACATGATAGCGAAGTTTTTCAAATTGTATTGTTTAAATTATTCATTGAAATATTATTTTATGAAAGACGTAAACGTCCACAAGTAAATAAAACAAAGACTACCCAGGGGAATTTTTTGAAATCATAGAGTAATCCTGATCCTTCCATTATTCGGTATTCAATACAACCGGTAACGAAGTACCGGGATGGTAAGCTAGTTTGTGTAAAAAATTAAAAAAATACATTAAATTTTTTTTATTTATTTCGGTTTGATTTCATATTAATTATTTCTGAGAAATAATAAATTTTGTTGTACTATGAGAAAATCTGAAAAAATTTATTGACAACACAGGCTAAGTGGAAGAAGCCACCATTCCTTCGTCAGCACTCTTCGATTGTCACTTTAGGTTTGTAAGATTAAAATCAGCTATTTAAACGTACATTATGAGAAAGAAGGTTACGAGAATCATTTAACATTTCATTACCCATATGTTATCGTTTAGCACGAATTTAATCAATATATTTTTAACTTTTTCTAACACAGTTGTAATTTCTTACACTGTAGTACACAGAAAAAAAAGGAATTGTTATTTTGACCCCCATATTTGTAAAAACAATTAATTTTTCACTGAAGTGCTCCTATACGGAAATTTGTAATATCAACAAACGTTTGTAAATTTTGATTGCTGAAAAAATATCTTTTTTTTTTTTTTTAACCAAGAAACTCAACAAACACAAACACAATTCTTTGATCTGACAAAAGTAAAAAATATTATTTTTTTTTCAACAAACACAAACACAATTTGTTGATCTGACAAATTAATTTTGAAACAAAATTACTTGACTGACAAGGGCCCAAATTCATATTTACACTCAAAAAAATACGTTAGTAGATTTACTATTTTTTTTTTGCTAACGCTAGTTAGCTAACTTTTAGCAAATTTTTAGTTGTGATTAGCATGTTAGCAAAAAATTCTTGTAAACTTCATTTAGCACATTAGCAATTTTAAACAAACTTTGAACTTATTTCTTTTGCTAAATTTGAAATTGAGTTGACAACATTTTTACAAGATTTTTTGCTAATATTAGCAAAAATAAATGGTAAATTTTTTTTTTTTTTCAGAAAACTTAAAATGGCGCTATCTCGGAAACTAAGCCAGATAGAGCAAAATGGAGGCCATTTTTGGTTCTCGGGCTCTCCATAGTATCGCCGGTCCTCTTCACATGTGTAGACCCTAATGGGTCCTAACTTTGGATCCAAAAAAGTTAGCATTCCCGAAAATTTTAAAATGCTCATATCTCGGTAAATATTGCCGACACAACAAAAAGTCCAAAAGCATTTTTGTAGCTCTCAACACGTAGAACAAGACCGCATAATAACCAAAAGCTCTCCGAGTAATAGTTTTGAAGTTATCGAGTTTTTTAATTCTCAAAACACCAGTGGTCCCATAAATTCACGTATCTCAAAAACTAAGCAAGGTAGAGCGAAACGGACACAAATTTTGTATCAAAAACTATGACGATTTTTAAGGAACCCAACTATGTCTAGGCCTATCGGGGTCTGGACCTATCGGGTCCGAACACAATGGGGTCCTCAAATGTGTATGAACTAAGTTGAAATAAAAAAAAAATTCAGTTAACTAATATTTGGCAAAACATTTTTGCTAACTTTACCAAAAAAATTGTCGGCTCAAAATCAGCACATTTTCTTGTAGGTTTACAAGCTTTTTTGCTAACCTTACATTTTTTTTTGAGTGTACAAGGAACGGAAAGACATGTTTAATTGCTGGCTAGCGTATCCAAAAGAGTTTTAGAACATAATCGAGAAGGAGTTATGGCGGTGACATTAGAAAGCCGTAAAAAATTCACTAGACTTGACAGCAAGAAAGACTTTCAAAAATAACTCCTTCGCGTTTATTTCCTAAAACTCTTCGTTTTGTTTCTAAATTTCTGAATCCAATTGATTTTTTTTTTCTAATTATATTTTATATGCTTTTATTATCTCTTATGTTGAATTTTTGAAGAAATAAATAAAGTAAAATATGCTTTGTTTATTCTTTGTCTTAAATTCGATAAAGGTCGTGAATGAATAACATCCTCCCTCATAATTTTTAACGCTGACCACTCTGGGCTATTTAAAATTTGGGGTTGTCTTATGACAAAGTCAAATATTCGTCAATTTCCACGAAAAATTTCGTAAACGTGCAAAAAAAACGATAAAATTAAAAAATGTACGAAAGCGCCCTCTGGTGGTACTCAAAAATAAAAATAGATGTCAGAAATGGATTCCTCGATCCAAAAACCCCCACATTCACATTTGGCTAGAGGAAATAGCATTTTTTTAACTCTATTCTTGAGTATTTGGCAAAGCATCTTCAAATGACCCGTAGAACAAGAATCTCGATGAGCCCCTTTACATTTTTTCGGCCCCCTACAATTTGACCCACCCTAAAGTTTATATATAATCTGATCCGAAAATTGACCCGATATGAGTTCATATCGGGCCAATTTTCGAAAGTAAAAATCTTATTTTTTTTTCAACAAATACAAACACAAACACGTTTTGTTGATCTGACAAATTAATTTTTTTTTTTCAACAAAGTTATTTAACAAACACTATTTATTGACATGATAAATTAATTTTGAAATAAAATTACTTGACTGAGTTTGTTGAAAACAAAATCAAAGTTTTGTATTAGAGACTAACAGGCGGCCATTTTTACTAAATGTTTGGTTGCTATCATGTTGGTTGGTTTACAATTGATGTTTTTTGATTTAAATTTTACAATTTTATTTTCTGTGTAGATTTTCTCAGAGTCGCAACTCTACTAAGGGCTTTTTCCGAAAGTTGTCGACATCTCCACTTACAATTAGTGTTGTCAATTATTTTTTTCAGTTTTTCTCATAGTACAACAAAAATTATTATTTCTCAGAAATAATTAATATGGACTCAAACCGAAATGAATAAAAAACTTCAGTTATAAAATATAAAGTCCAAAAATATATAAAACAGAATTAAGAAAAAATATTGTTTAAGAAAATTTTTTTTTTGAATCCTAAAAATGTTAACCTTAATTTAACGTAAATATGATAGAAAATAAGAGAAAACTTTCAAAATTTGTTTCTCAAAAGTACCAAAAATTACTCTTCAGAAAATTTCAGAACACCAACAGTATAATAGTTTTTTTTTTTTTTGCAAAATTCTTGTAGACAAAAAAAAAATAGTTTAATTGAAGGGCTTGCCGCAAGAACTTAATAAGCAACTTTTTATTTTTTTGTGTTTTTCGCCTTCTGCTGATGTTCCATTGAAAGATTTTTGGCAGAATTCTTGGTTTAACCCTTCGTACAAGTATATTGAGAATAAAGGTTCTACAAAAGTTCTGTTTTCTACATTATTTTAAAAGTTTTAAGGCAAAAGCCGACATAAAATGAAATGTTGCTTATCGAGTTTTTACAATAAGCCCTTCAATTTAAAATTGAAAATCACCTTAATTATTTAAACGGATACGGGTAAGAAATTCTTTAAAAAGCTGTTCTTTTACTGTGTCGAAAATAGACCCTTCGGTCAGCACCGTAGTACCGGTAATTCCGGTATTACCGGTTCTCGGTATTACCGGGAATTGGTACCGGGTTCCCAGTTCTTGAATGATTCCCGGGAATACCGGTATTCCCGGTTCCGATTCTGACGGTATTACCGGTATTCCAAGGACTACCGGTATCTAGGTTATGTAAATTTTTGTACAATTGAAATTTTTTGTTGTTTTTGCCAAAAAAAAATTAAATACAAAATATTTAAAAACACCATTTCCAACTTTTTACGAATTTAAGAAAAAAAAAAAAATTAAAATATTTTAAAATAATCTTTCAAACACAGTTAAATATTTCTGAAGTATGTATTAAAATGGTGTTATAACTAAATTTAAACATTTTAAGCTATAGAATTTTTTTTTGTTTTTTGAGAACCGGTACTAGAATCACAACAGGGAATACCGGTATTCCCGGGAATGTATCAAGAACCGGGAAACTGGGAAACTTTGGAAAGGATGTTGCTGATAGATAAATATAAAATATTAGTTCTATGTTAATATTCAAAGAAAAATGATTCATCATATTGTGAAACGGTTTCATCAATTCCTGTCATCAATTTTGATGACGATTTTTATCATATTAATGAAGTCTTTCTTTAATATGATAAAAAATGTCATCAAAATTGAAGAAACAAGTGATGGCACATTTCAACATGTCATTAAAAAATTCCTTCAATATGCCTTTTAATTTTTATACCCTCCACTCTAGTGATAGAGGGTATATATAAGTTTGTCATTCCGTTTGTAACACCTCGAAATATTGGTCTAGGACCCCATAAAGTATATATATTTATGATCCTCGATCGATTTTAAGTCGACCTAGCGATGTCCGTCCGTCCGTCCGTCTGTCTGTCCGTCCGTAGAAAACACGCTAACTTTTGAAAGACTTTACAGAGGCTACTGAAGTTTGGCATATATGTTTGTCATTTACCTGGTCAGATTGGTATTGCAATCCAGCCAAATCGGTCGAGTGGTTCAAAAGTTATGAGCAAAAGAGTAAATTTCGGCAAGGGTGTTTCGCGAATTTACGAGATAAAAAACACGATAACTTTCGAAAGACAATAATGAGACTACTGAAGCTTGGCATGCGTCTTTGCCGTTCCGCGGGTCTGTTTGGTTTTAAATTCAGCTCAATCGGTTAAGTGGTTCAAAAGTTATAAGCAAAACCCTGAATTTCAAATTAGTTTCGTCTAAAATGCCACGTGTTTTAACAAGTTTTAAAAGCATTGGTGGTAACTAAACAATGCTTTTCAAACTTGTTTAAATTTTAAGCAATGATTTTTAAACTTGTTTAGTTTTAAAAGCATTGGTAACTTAAAAACCACACTCGAAAAAAATTTTACACTCAAAAAAATTTTACACTCAAAAAAAAAATTTTACACTCAAAAAAAATGTACACAAAAAAAATTTAGTTTTTTTTTTTTTACAAAAATTACAATATTTTGTGTACATACGTACGTGCATTCACTCAGAAATATTTTTACAGTAAAAAAAGATTACACTCGAAAAAAATTTTACACTCAAAAAAAAATAGTAATTTTTTTTTTTTTTAAATGACAAAAAAGGGGGTTTTTACTCAAAATATAATATTTATAATCAAAATTGTTAATTTTTTCACGCTAAAAAATGTACTACCCTTTAAAAAAATGCATTGTGGAGGGTATTCATAGATTCGGCAATGTCGAATTTAACTTTTCTACTTGTTTTTAAATAAAATTAAAAATTAAAAAAAAAAATTTAAAACAAAACGTGCTGTCCTGTTTGGTACTTGAACCCACGGCCTCCCAGTTGTAGAGTTTTTTGTCGACGCCTTAGCTGGTTGCCCCACCATGAGAGAAAAATCACTTTACCTAGCACTTATTGTGAGTTAGATAATGTTTGCTAATGTGTATTTGTAAATACTCAAAAATTTTTGTTTAAGCAAAATAACTGTGTTTTGCTTACTTTGATAACATTTGCTAATGTGGATTTGTAAAGACTCAAACAAATTTTATTTTATATCCCTCTCTTTCTCTCTCACAGTTTTTGTAAGAGAGTATAGAAACTTTAAATGCATAAAAACTTTGAATGTTAAAGCATACAATAAACAAAATGGAGTTTTAACGTTATTATTTGTTGATATTCTTTCGATTAGTGTATAGAGCATAAACCAAGCAAACAAGAGATCCGATGTTCAAATATTGGTGGGGATAAGATAAAAAATATGATTATGCAAAAAAAGGAAATAGCAAGAAATTGTAAGTAAGTCAAAATTAAATTACAGAAATAAAAAAAATAATAAAACAATGAATAAAAAAAAATAATACATTTTATTAATTTTATATTTTAAATAAAAATTACTTCTTGTTATTGATACCGCGCTTCATCATATTGATGACACGTTACATTAAAAGAAAATTTTATCGTATTGATGTATCTTTTCATCAATTTGAAGAAGCTTTTTATTTAAGTGTAAGTGTGATGAGTTCTAAAGGATATGATCAACTTAAATACCAATTGTTATACCTACTTATCACACTTTGTGGAAATGTATAAAAAATAAATAAATATTATTACGTTCATACATTGTTATAATAATAGAGTAACTAAAAATAGTACAAGTACGTACCATAACTACACTGATAGAAAAACGCTTCATATCACTAATGAATGGAATTCATTAACATTGTTTCATTACAACAATGAAATATTTCATATGCTGAATGAAATTTCATACATATTGTGCAAGATTTTCATTCATTAGATTTCGTAATTTCATTAAAAAATTTCATTAAGTTTTGTTTATAAAATTTTCTGTTTTTTGACACCTGTCTTGTCGCGTCTGTTTAGTCTGATAGTTTACGCGCGCTGATCAGACCGGCACGAAATAATTTGTGATTTTTTTTAGAATTTTTATACGAAATTTAAAATGAAATGTTATTGATTAATAGTGTTTATTAAACTCGCGTTGTTTCATATTATTTCGTGGTTTTACTTATGTATTAAAAGTAAATGTTATAGAAAAATTTTGTGTGAGAAAACTGAGTGAAATCTATAGATAAAATAAAAAAATATGTGAAATGGTTTATTTAACTTGGTTATTTTGTGATAAATTATTAATTTTATATTTACTTAATTCGCGCTGTTTTTTATTACTTCGTGGTTTTAATAATATATTACAATTTAAGGTGAAAACCATTTTTTTTATTTTTAATTCTATAAAAAGATCTTTACAATTTCTTACATATATTTCATTTTAAAAATAAAAGCAGCATTTATTCAATGAAAGTATTTCATTTCAAAAATAAAAAGTAGGATTTACTCAATGAAAGTATTTCATAAGAATTAAATACTTTTTTCATTAAAGTAATGAAAAATTTTCATAAAGTACATTTTATATTTTGTATGAACCATTTTCATTAAATTAATGAAACTTGCTCTTGCAATTATATTTTATGATACCTATTTCATTAATTCAATGAAACCCTACATAGGTTCCTTTTTAACGTCATTTTTCATAATATTAATGTATATTTTCATTATTGTCATGAACAAATTTCTATCAGTGTATGAAACAATATTAAATTGTGTATAAATACGTAGTACAAAATTATATAAGTAAGAGACAGAAAAAGTTTTGAAAATGTCGAGTCATAAACTGTTCATCAGTCTTTTACTGTGTTTAGTTGGTGGCGATGAACGATATGATATATTATACTCATAACAAATAAATGATCAGAAAAGCAGCTAGATGGGCGGACAGACGGACGGAGGGACTGCAGACAGACTGACAGTGAAAATTGCCTTGGTTTGACAAGTTTCACTTACGCAAAGAAACAAAGAGCACAATGAGTGGTGGATAGTAGACCCCCAGGTTGATGTTTTTTTCTGTTTGTTACTTCTTTTGAGTTAATGTTGTATGTTGCAAGTGTAATTATATGAATTGCGCTTGGCGTTATAAAGTTCAGTATCAACTTTTGCTTGTTGTTGTCTAGTTTACAGGATATGCAGCAACAACAACAACAGCAGTAGCAACATTTCATGTTTCAACTATGAGTTTTAAAACGTTTGTTAGTGTTATTCAATTCATGCAGTTACACCATAGCGTATTTTATTAGATGGTAGAAATACTATTTCTGAAATAGTTCAATACAAATCATGATTAATTTTGAAATTAAGAGAGCGGGGGCGGGGGACCATGGGAATAAAGCAGGTGCGGATCCAGCTATTGTGTTGTGGATTTTTTTATTCAAAATTTTTTTCTTTTAGAATAATTTAGGATGCTTAAGAAAATTTTTGAAATTTTGAAAAAAATTCTTTTATAAAAAAGTTTTGGGTTCTAAAGCATTTTTCTAATAGTAAAAATCTAAGATTCTAAAATAACGTTTTAATAGAAAAAATATTAGGTTAGGTTAGGTTATGCAAGGGAAAAATATGACTTTTTTTTCATTTTCTCAATGTTTTTGATATTTTAAGTACAGTTTGAATTCAAATGGTCACTGAATTTTGATTAAGAGTTAATTGTCTATCAAATAAGGTGTTAAAAATTAAAATCGGTTGAAAATTAGCCGAGTTATGACAACTTCCCCCGGCAACTAACGTGTGGCAAACCACCTGATCAAGGAATTCGAGCCCCATTTTTGAAATTTATTGAAATTATCTACTGTAATTAATTTTTTTTATTCCTCGAGTTCCAATGTACTAAGAAGATACATATTTTTCATATTGCGTTTTGCTAACTTGTTTTAAATAAATGCTAAAGTGGTCTGAATTTTTCAACACTATTTTCAAATCTCCAATTTTACATTTTTATTTTTTTTGTTAAAGAAATTTTAAAAAATCGGCTATTGGAGTTTAGGGATTTGTTAAGCACATATAAAGGAATAAAAACCCCAAAAATTGTAGGGTTTGCTGTTTTCATTTGGCTATTACAGTGATGTAATTTCGGCGGATTTCGGGAAAGTAGTGATTTTTTGCCCTTTTTTAGCTTTTATTTAGTTTTTTTTGGTTTTTTTTACAAACTTGATATGTTTTGGACCGAATTATATCAACACGAGATAGAATACTTCAATTTGCAAAATTAGGGCGAAATTGACATATAAAAAATTGCCCCTGTTAAGGGTCAAAGGTCAAATTTTAGAAAATTTTTAATTTTTAAACATTAACAGATTTGCTGGACGGATTTTGCTGAATCTACTCGATGTTATCTTAATTGGTCTAAACTATATGGCAAATAATTAAAATTTAAAAATTTAACCCTTAAGTGCTGCTGGGGCCTATAATTTTTTTAATTTAATGGAGATAATGTAAGTGTATTTTGTTCAAATGGTCGAATAGGCCCCACCATCACTAAAGGGTTAATATTCTGAATTTAAATAAAAAGACATATGTTAAGACCTTTTAAAATGACATCAAGTAGTTTCATATATTTCCACTCAGAAAATCTGTTAATATTTAAAAATTCAAAATCTTCTAAAATTTGACCTTTGACTCTTAACAGGGGCAATTTTTTATATGTCAATTTCGCCCTAATTTTGCAAATTGAAGTATTCTATCTCGTGTTGATATAATTCGGTCCAAAACATATCAAGTTTGTAAAAAAAAACCCAAAAAAAAATAAATAAAAGCTAAAAAAGGGCTAAAAATCACTACTTTCCCGAAATCCGCCGAAATTACATAACTGTAATAGCCAAATGAAAACAGCAAACCCTACAATTTTTTGGGTTTTTATTCCTTTATATGTGCTTAACAAATCCCTAAACTCCAATAGCCGATTTTTTAAAATTTCTTTAACAAAAAAAATAAAAATGTAAAATTGGAGATTTGAAAATAGTGTTGAAAAATTCAGACCACTTTAGCATTTATTTAAAACAAGTTAGCAAAACGCAATATGAAAAATATGTATCTTCTTAGTACATTGGAACTTCAGGAATAAAAAAAAATAATTACAGTAGATAATTTTAATAAATTTCAAAAATGGGGCTCGAATTCCTTGATCAGGTGGTTTGCCACACGTTAGTTGCCGGGGGAAGTTGTCATAACTCGGCTAATTTTCAACCGATTTTAATTTTTAACACCTTATTTAATAGACAATTAACTCTTAATCAAAATTCAGTGACCATTTGAATTCAAACTGTACTTAAAATATAAAAAAAATTGAGAAAATGAAAAAAAAGTCATATTTTTCCCTTGTAATCCGTTTTTCAAACTTTAGGCTCAACCCGGAGGTACTCGGAACAAAAAAGAAAAATTTTTTAAATATGCATAATTATTTTTATCCCCAACCTCACATTTTTCAGTGCGAACACTTATGGATTTAACATTTTTTAATTTTTCTATATAACGCTATGGCCAGTCTAATAGACAGTGGAGGGAAAACTTCAGATTCCGCTGTCTCCTGTGCGAGTTCCGCTCCCCGTCGTGCAAGCTCATCGGCTTTCTCGTTTCCCAAAATATCTTTGTGTCCAGGTACCCAGCACAGAGTAATATTATGCTGCTCGCTGAGAACCTTAAGCTCTCTGTGGCAGCGGCTGACCACCTTAGATCTGATATTATCACTTTCTAAATCCATTAAAGCAGCTTGACTATCAATGAAGAATCCAATATCGCTCCTGTATATTGGTAACATCGAAATTTGCTCAGCTGCCTTGGCTATCTCAAATACTTCGGCTTGGAAGATACTACAATCGTTGTCTAGACGGAAAGACTCATTCAGGTTTAGTTCCATGCAGTGAAAGCCACCACCTGTGCCCTCCAGCATTTTGGAACCATCCGTAAAAACGTTAATTTGCTGAAATTCTACTCTGTTGTTAAGCCAATCATCCAGTGAAGGAATCACAATTTTGAATCTTCCATCAGTTACGTTATAAGGAATATCATAGTCAGTCCTTATGCTCCGTTCAGAACTACCAATAATCCTCGTATGTCGAACCTGTCTGTTCTTCAGAGATCCCGTTTGGAATAGTCTATTTAGAGTAATCTTCGCATTCTCCTTGATGAAGAGGTCTAGCGGTGTCATATCCAGAAGCATTTCCAAAGCTTCAGTTGATGTCGTCCTCATAGCCCCTGTAAGACTCAACAACGCAATCCTATTCACCCGTTTGATTGAGTCAGCATGAGTCCTATATTCAATGACAGGCCACCAAACATGACCGCCATAAGACAGCACTGGCCGGACGACTGCGGTAAATATCCAATTAAAGAGCTTAGGTTTCAGACCCCATTTCTTTCCGACTAAAAATATTAGATTTGAGACATTTTTCTTCCAAAAAGCTTTCTGAGACAATTGCTTAAAGAAAAATTTTAAGAATCAGTGACCTTTTCCCAATAGAATAATTTAGAGGCTCTTAAGTATGTTGCCAATTGAAAAGCTCTAAGCATTTGTGAAATGCTTCCTTTATAAAAATTCCCAGATTCCCATACAAATTTATATAGAAAAATTCTGAGATATTGAGTTATTTTTTCCACTGAAAAATTTTAATGTTTATAAAAATTCCTCGCATAGAAAAATTTTCAAATTTAGAGACATCATGTGCATAGAAAATTTCTGAGGTCCTGAGTTTTTTTTTTTCTACACAATCTAAAAACTTTTTCCTTAAAAAACTTCTCGGATTCTAAGATAAAAGTAATATCTATTCTGAAACACTTTCCTAGGGAAATCTACTTGAGATTAGCAACATTTTCTACCTAAATGCTTTTTAACATTTTTGAGTCAATTTTCTAGATTCTAGCACATTTTTTTTTAACGAAAAAATATAATTTTCTAAAATATTTTACCGTAAGAAAAAGTATAAAATTCTAAAACATTTTCTGGGACATGTTTTAAGAAAAAAATTTTAAATTTCGATTTTTTTTTTAAATTGTTAAGTCTTGAACACACAATTTTTTTTTTTTTTGGCAATTTTTTGCGTTTCCCGAAAAAACTGGGTACATGGGATAAATTTGAAAATTATGAGATGAAAAAATCAATGCCTGGGGAAGTTATAATAATTCGGCTGATTTTCAACCGATTTTAGATTTGAGGACCTTATTAGAGAGGCATTTTACTCCAAATCAAAATTCTGTAACCACCTGAATTCAAATTTAACTTAAAATACCAAAAAAATTGAGAAAACTGAAAAAATACACATTTTTTCTTTGTAATCCGTTTTTTTTTTAAATTCAAGGCAGGCGGCACACCTTACCCATGTCCGATCAACCTAGGTTTTAGTGAGACCTATTTTTCTTCTTCTTTATTTGCATATCCACTACTGGATGTAAGCGATTACATACATTCTATAAAAATTTCATTTATAACTTTTTGTTGTGTATTGGTTTACACAAATACATAAAAAAAAAAAATACATGTCATTGATTCTACTTCATACATTTACCTTGTGTACAATTGCAACCTTATTCTATACTATTAATTATGTTTAAAAAATCATCTCGGCTTCTTGCGGTGGTTATAAGTTCATTAATCGTTCGTAACCCAGTCCAGTTACGTATATTTCATAGCCACGATAGTTGTTTTCGACCAATACCACGTCTTCCTTCGATTTTGCCTTGGACAATGAGCTGTAATAACTCATACTTTGGTCCTCTGATTATGTGACCGAGGTATGCTGTTTTTCGAAGTTTAATATGTTTTAAAAGTTCACGATCTTTATTAAGAATTCTAAGTACTTCAATATTTTGTATTCTATCGGTCCATTTTATGTTTAAGATTCTTCGATAGCACCACATTTCGAATGCTTCAAGTCTATTCATGCTAAGTACTTTTAGCGTCCATGTTTCAGCACCATATAGCAATACTGACCAAACATAACATTTTAAAAATCGTAAACGTAGATTGATGTTGACGTCTCGGTTGCTTAAAATTTTTCTGAACCTGCAGAAAGCATTTCTGGCCATTTCGATCCGACATTTTACTTCTTTGTCACAGTCCCAGCTGTCATTGAGCCAACATCCAAGATATTTAAAATTAAATACTCTTTCAATTTGTGTGTGATCTACGTTCATGGATGTACTTGCATATTGGATTACACTTTCTCTACTTATTATCATATATTTAGTCTTGGCAATATTTATAGCTAAGCCATATTGTTTACTGTACTGGCAAACTCTATCCAAAAGGAGCTGCAGATCTGCTAAACTGTCAGCCAAGAGTGTTGTATCATCAGCATATCTAATGTTATTTATATACTGGCCATTTACCTTGATACTCAGTTCTATATCTTCAATAGCTTCGCCAAAAATCTGTTCTGAATAAACATTGAATAACAAGGGTGATAGAATGCAGCCTTGTCTTATACCTCTATTTATTGGTATATTCCGAGTTGTAATGTTCCCTACGCGGGCTTCTGCCGTTTGATGCCAATAAAGGTTTTGTATGCATCTAATTATTCTGTGCTCCAAGCCTAATGATCTCAGAATATTAATTAATTTGTCGTGTTGAACTCTCTCAAAGGCTTTCTCATAGTCTATAAAGCACATAAAAACGTCTTTCTTTACATCTCTACAATTTTGGACAAGAACTTGGACACAAAATAATGCTTCACGCGTGCCCATGGCCTTCTTAAATCCAAATTGTGTACGACCCATTGAGCTTTCGCATTGACTGTAAATTCTCTGATGAATTATTTTTAGAAAGATTTTGAGTGTGTGGCTCATTAAACTTATTAGTCTAAAATCTTTGCAATTTCTTGCGTTGTTTTTCTTTGGGAGTGCTACGAATGTTGAACTTAGCCAACTTTCGGGAAATTCACCAGTGTTGTAAATGTGGTTGAAGACAGTTTTTAAAATTTCGATGCCATTATCATCAATTAGTTTTATTATTTCCGCTGGTAATTCATCGCAACGAACAGCTTTGTTGTTTTTCGCAGACTTAATTGCGGTTACTATTTCGGATTTTGTAATATAGAGTGCTCTGTCGTCGATTAAGAATGTATCGCTAATGTTTTCTGGATTAGTTCTGGTGTTGTCATTAAATAGTTCCCGAATATATTGCTCCCAAATTTCAATTTTTTCGTCTGAATCTGTAACTATTTCTTTATTATTATTTAGAAGAACATTAAAATTTAAATTCTTACGGGTGTTACATAATTCTTTAAGCTTTTTGTGTAAATTCAAATCGTCATGTACTTCCTGTAGTTTTTCAATTTCTTCGCATTGTTCTTTAATCCATGTTAGTTTAGCATTGCGAACCTTTGCTCTTATTATTTTATTAAGACGATTATATTCTTCTCGATTAACGTTTCTAAATGTTCTTTTATCCATTAAGTCAAGGATTTCTTCTGAAATCCACATTTCTTTTGCGCGCCGTCTTTTGACACCTAGATTTTGGATGGCCTTATCGTTTAAAACTTTGTTTGCTTGGTTCCAAAGGGTAATTGGGTTAATTCCTTCATTCATCTATTCACAGATTTCTTCATTAATTTGTGAGGCTAAATTCTGCTTAATATTTGCGTTTTTCAATTTGTCTAGATCCAGATGTTTTGGTTTTGGTTTTATTTTTATTGAAGATAATTTTAACTTGACATTTGCCACTAACAGATTATGGTCTGTTGGGATATCAGCTCCCGGATAGGTCTGTGCATTTTTTATAGATGAACCAAAGCGTTTGTTTATTAAAATATAATCAATTTGGTTACGTATTATATTTTGACTAGAATCCCTGGGTGATTTCCAGGTGTAGAGACGTCTGGGGGGTAGACTAAAGAATGTGTTGGCAATTTTAAATTTTTCTTCCTGGCAGAACTGAATTAGGCGGTCCCCTCTGGATTAGGCGGTCCCCTATTTTTACCCATAAATAAATATATCTAGGGTAAGTTTAATTTTTTTGGTGCATTATATAAAATAAGCCAAAATTAAAAAAAATGCAATTTTCAAAATTTAAAAAAAAATAGAACAAATTGTGATCACATCTCCAATTATGGCTTAAAAGTTGCGTAATTTAGAGTAGAATTTTTAGATTAAAAAAAAAAATCGAAGGTTTCGGACCTTTTCAAAAAGTCGATTTAAATTTTTAAACGTTAAAAAATAAGGGATAATTATTTCGAATAATTTTTTAATATTTTTTTTCTAATATTACATTTAAATACCAACAAAACCTTGTCCAACCTTTTTTCAGATATCTGTATTTTTTACTGGTCAAAATTAATTAAAAATTTCAATTTTTTAATTTTTTGGAAAAAATCGCCATTTTGAAAAATTGATTACTCTATACCAACATGGTATAAAAATCTGAAAATTTGAGAGCTTATTTCATTTAATACGTACTTAAACATATCAAAAAACAATTAATCGAAGGGGGTCGGGTGTAAAAGTGAGTGATTTGGCCTGGAATGCCTCAAATGCACTCAAAATATTTTGTAGGCAAAAAAAAAAATAATTAAAAACGCTTTTAAAACAAGTGATTAATCAATTGAAAACTATACCATTATTCATTTCTTTTAACACACATCAACATTGCTTTTTTCCAATTATTTTATAATTTTACAAGCCTTTTACTAATAAAATTGTAAATTTACATACAACCTTTTGACGCGATTAAATTTACAAGGCATTCTCGTAACTTTACTAGATTTTGTGCTACCTTCTATTTTACGAGAATTTCAAATAAAAATTGCGAGCTTTTATTAAACTTTACAAGTTTTTTTACCAGCAAAATTGGAAATTTACAATTTTTTTAATGCGATAATACTAACAAGAAACTATCGTGACTTAAATTGATTTTTTCATTAAAAACAAGTTTATTGATATCGTTTTTCAATATTTGACGGAAAGGGATATGAAATGATAGTTAAAATGGATATAAAAAGTATCAAAATTTCACTTTTATTGAATGTATTGAAAAAAGCCATGGAGCGTATGAGTATTTTTTTTACTACAGAATTTAATATTACTCATTCGTTTGAATACAGAATGTAAAAAAAAAATCAACGGAGCGTATGAGGATTATAAATACTAAGGAATTTAAAATTAGTACTCATTCGTTTGAGTATAGAAACTAAAATTTTTCAAATTGAATTAAAAACCAAATAAGTTAAATTCGACTTGGCTAAATCCATGAATACTAGGTTGGAGCAAATTTAACTTTTTTTTGAATTTCTTAAACGTCGAGGTCGGGAAAGTTGCCTTTTAGGGTCGATATTAACTCACAAAAATGTTGGACCTGTATGACAACGGCTTTGGGTTCTCTTTTTTGACTTGAAAGTCGGAAAGTTCCCAAAAAAGTGAAATAAATAAATATTAGTTTTAGTTTTGGGTGCCCTTTTTGACTTGAAAATCGGAAAGTTCCGAATAAAGTGAAATCATATTAGTTTTATTAAAATATTATCAGACACTACTGAAAAAGTGTTTGTTAGAGCACCCACAAAATGTATGGAATGTGCAAAAGTGTATTTTTTATCGCTCCCCGCTCATTTTCGGTTGAGTTAGGAGTAAAAAATAAAATCTATTCAGAAATTGGACTTCTAGGTTGCAAACAGACCAAGCGGTTTGAACTTTTGACCTCAAAAATGGGCATAAAAACCTTTATAGACTAATTTGGCTGTAACTCTTAAAATAAAAGTTTTTCGCAATTAACTTTCATAACAAGTTTTATGAAGAATCAAAATGCAAAGGTTTTTATCTCATACTGTTTTGACCTAAATATA
This sequence comes from Pegoplata infirma, assembly GCA_963921195.1. Taxonomy (NCBI): domain Eukaryota; kingdom Metazoa; phylum Arthropoda; class Insecta; order Diptera; family Anthomyiidae; genus Pegoplata; species Pegoplata infirma. Next base: position 126,643,808 of record OY992539.1, on the reverse strand, counting down.
TCCGATCGCTGTGTTTTAAGCGGTTAAAGTCAAAATTTGGGTCAGAACTTTTTTTTTAAAAATTCTCGTAAATTTTTAAATTGGGGAAAATTTGAGCTCTTTGCACAATTCACTAGGGTATTGAATGTACTTTTCCAAAAAAATTTTTTTTGCAAAAATATGTATATCGACCCTTCCATGAAAAAATCCCAAAGTTCTTCTCTGAATCTCATTTTTTTACTATTCAACCTCAATATAGGCAAATACTCACTTTGTAATTCCGTGAGTTTCGCACCGAAACATCTGTCTAGGATTTCCCTAAATATATATGAGGCATTCCACACCAAATGTCCCGCTACAGAAAAACATGTGTCCCGTAAATTTCTGAATAGGTTGTTTGGATAGCCCTATATGTAACTAAGAAAATTGCGTTTTTGGTTTTTCAAATTTTCGAAAACTGGGCTTAGGAGGCGTGGTCAAATATTGGAAAAATGGTAAAATTTGTGGCGAGTTGCCTTAATTAAACATTTATCACATTAAAACGGAATGCACCACAATGTCAAAAATTTACGTTCTTATATAGTTTTGTATGGGCTATCGATTTAAATTTTTTTTTTTGGAAAATTTTCAGAACCCGTTCTGAAATTTTCCATTTTTTAAAAAAGTAAATTTATCAAAAATCCGGCCACTTTTTTTTTCTTTTTTATTTATTTTTTTAAAAGTTTAGATGTTTGTCCATCCACACAAAAAAAATCAGAAACACGTTCATCTTTTTTTTCTAGAAAATCGCATTTGAACTTTAAATTTCATAACAATTTTGTTATTTGCTTGTATTTCTTTGTTTTAAAGTTGCGAATGAGTAATATTAATTGCATAAATATTCGTCATACACTCTGTTGATACAAGAAAATACAAGCAAATTACTAAATTGTTATGAAATTTAAAATTCAAATGCGATTTTCTCGAAAAAAACGATGAACGTGTTTCTGATTTTTTTTGTGTGGATGGACAAACATCTAAACTTTTAAAAAAATAAAGAAAAAAGAAAAAAAAGTGGCCGGATTTTTGATAAATTGACCTTTTTAAAAAATGGAAAATTTCAGAACGGGTTCTGAAGATTTTCCAAAAAAAAAATTTTTAATCGATAGCACATACAAAACTATATAAGACTGTAAATTTTTGAGATTGTGGTGCATTCAGTTTTAATGTGATAAATATTTAATCAAGGCAACTCGCCACAAATTTGACCATTTTTCCAATATTTGACCACGCCTCCTAAGCCCATTTTTGAAAAATTGAAAAACCAAAAACGCAATTTTCTAAGTTCCATATAGGGCTATCCATATCACCTATTCAGAAGTTTACGGTACACATGTTTTTTTTTCGCTGGACATTTGGTGTGGAATGCCTCATATGGGGTATTTAGTGCCAAATTGGACACTTTGAAAATTTTTATTTTAGATTTTTTAATTATTTTTAAATTTTTTTTTAAAACCCATTAAAACCCCTATCCAAGTTAGTTTTCAAAATTTTTAAATTACCCGTTCCAAAGATATCGAATTTTCAAAAAAACAACTATCGTTTTCCGTATTTTTATCAAAACAAATTCAAAAATGGTCAATATTTTTTTTAAATTTTTGTTTTTTTATTAAAAATTTCTTAAAGTGTTCTAATATGCGATTTTTAAATGATTGCACTCTTTGTTTTTTTTTTTTCAATCTTTTCTTAAAATTTTTTATTTAATTTTTTTTTAATTTTTTGTGGTAAACTTAACATTTTCTTAAAATTTGTAACGTGCCGTTACAAGGAAAATACTTTTTCCTATACCGTACCACTCTACTTGTGCCCATTACTAATATGCAATTTTTTGTTTGATAGTTATTACTACCAAACGTGGAAGAGTAGCTTGCAATTCTCATTAAGTTAGTCAAATAGTTATATATAATGACAAAGGTTGACTGACTAGAACAACGAGAAACCAGTTGGAGTTCGTGATATACCTCGTAGAATATACACTGTATACCGTAGGCCGACCAGATTCCTGTTCCCAACTCCGTCTTTAGCCGTAGTTGGTCCGTAGTTAAAAACCTGTAGTTAGAAATCCGACTAAACCCGAACGCTACCTATCGTTCGTATTAACACGACTCACCTGCACCCCATTCTAGTGAGTTACTTAGTATTTTTACTTATCGTAGTTAGCACCCGATCGCCCACTAAACCCGAACGCCACCTATCGTTCGTATTAACACGACTCACCTGCACCCCATTCTCGTGAGTTACTTAGTATTTTTACTTATCGTAGTTAGAATACCCGATCGCCCACTAAACCCGAACGCCACCTATCGTTCTTATTAACACGACTCACCTGAACCCCATTCTCGTGAGTTACTTAGTATTTTTACTTATCGTAGTTAGAATACCCGATCGCCCACTAAACCCGAACGCCACCTATCGTTCGTATTAACACGACTCACCTGCACCCCATTCTCGTGAGTTACTTAGTATTTTTACTAATCGTAGTTAGCAACCCGATCGCCCGTTAAACCCGAACGCCACCTATCGTTCGTAATACCCGACTCACCAGCACCCTATTCTCGTGAGTTACTTCGTACATATTCTAATTTACTTTCGTCATCCGATTCCCAGACACCCCCGAACACCAACTAACGTTCGGTCTCACCGACTCACCTGCGCCCTATACTCGTGAGTCACTTACATCGGTACTAACGACATTGGGTCAACAACTTCGTGTGTACAACTATACAATCACAAAGGAAGCAGACCTTTGTTGAACACTGGACATATCTAGTGCTACCTCAGCTGGAAACAAAACTGCATCACAAATTATAAGCTTAAGTAGATCGTGGGATTATGGTAATATATAAAACAGAATTAAAAATTAAAAAGGTAATTAATATATTCAGCGGTTTTTGAATTTTTTTTTGTTGTCTTCCAATCTTTATTAAAACACTTTGAAGAAAAAAAGATAAAATTTTAACAAATTATTTCGAATTTGGACCATTTTTAAAGAAGTGATAAGTAAAAAACAGAAAAATCGTGTTTTTTTTATAATTCCATATTTTTTGAACGGATTATCAAAAAAGATCTCAAAGTTTACTTGGAATGGGTTTTTGAAGGGTACTACAAAATTGAAAAAATATAAAATTAAAAATTTTCCAAGTGTCCGATTTGGCATGGAATACCCCATATATACTATGTGGAATCCTAGACATATCTTTCGATGCGTAAAACACGCACTTACAAAGTGAATATACCCCCATAACGTGGTTGTAGGTCAAAAAAATTATGGTTCAGAGTAGGATTTTGGCAATTTTTCATGGAAGGGTCGATATATTTTTGCAAAATTTTTTTTTTGGAAAACTACATTCAATACTCTATTAAATTATGCAAAGAGCTAAAATTTTCCCCAATTTAAAAATTTATGACAATTTTTAAAAAAAAAGTTTTCACCCAAATTTCGACTTTAATCGCTAAAAAAATCGCGATCTGACATATTTAGATCAAAACAATATGAGAAAAAAATCTTTGCATTTTGAATCTACAAAAAAATTGTTATTACAGTTAATTGCGAAAAACTTTTGTTTTAAGAGTTACAGCCAAATTAATCTAAGTATAAAGGTTTTTTAGCCCATTTTTGAGGTCAAAAGTTCAAACCGCTTGGTCTGTTTGCAACCTAGAAGTCCAATTTCTGGATATATATTATTTTTTACTCCCAACTCAACCGAAAATGAGCGGGGAGCGATAAAAAAAACAATTATGCATATATGGGTGCTCTAGTGTTTGTATGGTCTGCATTTTTTTTAAGTAAAAATAACTTAAAAAGTTTTTATAAATTTCAACAATAAATAAAAATATATATTTTTTTAAATATAACGCTATATTTTCACTTGAAAGCTAATTAAAAATATTTTTTTTTTTTTTGCAAAACAAGAAGCAAAAAAAAACAATACATGCCAAAATATTATCTATTTACCATAAAAATACTTTTTCAGTAGTGTCCGAATATAATATTTTTTTACTTTGTTGGGAACTTTTCGATTTTCAAATCAAAAAAAGGAACTCATATCCATTTTCCAACATGCACAGAAAATAATATTGAAAATAAAAATTTGAGTAATCACTTGTTTAAATATTTGAAAAAATCTTAGTAATTTTTTAATTGGCGCAATTAAAAATTTACCCCAAAGGCAAAAAAAAAATATTAAGTAAATAATTTAATACAAATTTAATAATTTTGTTTGCTTCTTTTTATTCTCTTGGTGTTTTGAATTCTCATTTAGTTTATTATATTTTGTATACACCGAAAAAAATCCATGCGTAAAATACACGAATCCTTTCGTATAATGTACGAAAATATTCGTGATTTCGCCCAACGAAAGACATTCGTCAAATACACTAAATGTTTCGTACATTGTACGCAAAATATTTTTAATTTTACGAAAATATTTTATGCATGATACGAAAAAATTTCGTAAATTTCATGCAAAATTTCGTAAAATACGAAATAATGTAAGAGACAAAAAAAAGTTGAAAGAAAGTATGAAGTGGGGTTGAGATTGCTAGAAATAGAATTGTAGTGTTGGAAACTGTTAAAATTTATTCTGTAGAAACTATAAATATTCACATATATAAAAAACAGTTTTTATTAACAAGACAAACCGATATTTAAAATCCTACTGATGATGACACTAACTGGGGTGTTTGAAACCGGTATAGGAAATACCAGAAATGTCTATAATTTTTAGAAATTCAATTTTTCTTCTGCAACTTGAACCCTTATAAGAAATATAATTAGAGCCCGTGCTCGATCTGTACTTACAGAAAAAATCAAATACACGAAATTTCTTTGTAGTTAAAATCAATAATTTCGTAAAAAGCAAAAATTAATTTGGATACTTACGAAAATATTAGTCCAAAATGATTTACATATAGAAAAAAAATTTTGGTATCAAAAAGTGTCATAAACACACATTTTTTCGGAGCGAAAGAAAAGCCTTCCAAAAACACTCCAAAAAGATGTCTCACATGAGCTTAAAATTACTGTAGCAAGTATTTTATTTGAAAATTTGTATATAAAGACTCGTATTGTACTCGGATTTAAATTTAAAAATACAAATTTTTGACTCTAAAAAGAGGTGTTTTTTGATTGAGCCACTTATATACAAAAAATTTAAATATTTGTTATATTTTTGAAGCCCATTTTGGAGTCTAAAGAGAGTGTGTTTATTTACTAGGAAATATATTTTATATTTACATTAAAAAATTATACTAACAATAAGGGTAAATTGTCGCGATTAAGGCAGATCAAACAAGTAAAAGTGTTAAATTGGGTTGTGCCGAATCTTCTATACCCTCCAACATGCAAAAAAATTAAAAAAAAAAAAATTGCAAGGGCGTTTTCTTTTTTTTTGGGGGGGGGGGGGTCGGTTGTGGTAACTGGGGGGGGGGGCAAATTTCCTCTTGAATATGTGTTTAAAATTTCATTCTTATGCTTTTTGCACCAAGGAAATACAAGTTTATCATTATTTAAAAAACAAAAATTTATTCGACGCCCATAAAAGGGGGCGGACAGAAATAAACGACATTTTCTAATTCTCTGGGTCCAAATGCAGGACTTTGAACTTCTTTTAGTATAAAAATGTTGCATTTGTTAAACAAAAACACAAAAAATCATGTAAAAAAAGTATAAAAGTTAAATTCGACTTGGCCGAATTTATCAATACCCTCCACAATGCCCTTTTTTAAGGATGGCAAATTTTTTAATGTAAAAAAATTAAAAATTTTTAATAGAAATATTTTATTTTGAGTAAAAAACTTTTTTTTCTCATTTTTGTAAAAAAAAAAAATAATTTAGAATTTTTTTTTTGAGTGTAAAATTTTTTCGAGTGTAATTTTTTTTTTTAGTGTAAAAATATTTTTGAGTGACAAAAGTACAATGCAAAGTAATTTTGTGGCTTACAATTGTTTTTAAAGCTTGTTTTTTTTACGGGTTTTTCAACACGTGAATTTTAGGGGAAACCAATCTGAAATTCAAGGTTTTGCTTATAACTTTTGAACCACTGGACCGATTTCGCTGAGATTTAAAACAAACCAGGACAGAGGATCGGCAAATATATATGCCACACTTCAGCACTCTGCGAATTGTTTTTCGTAAGTTACCGTGAGTTTTATCTCGTAAATTCATTAAAAACCCTTGCCGAAATTCAGTCTTTTGATCATAACTTTTGAACCACTGGACCGATTTCGCTGGATTGCAATACCAACCTGACTAGGTAAATGCCCAACATATATGCCAAACTTCAGGAGCCTCCGTAAAGTCTTTCAAAAGTAAGCGTGTTTTCAACAGACAGACAGACGAACGAACGGACGGACGGGCGGACGGACGGACGGACATAGCTAGATCGTCTTAAAATCGATCGAGGATCATGAAAATATATATACTTTATGGGGTCTTAGCCCAATATTTCGCGGAATGACAAACTTATATGTATATACTAGGGTGGGGCGATTTGAACATCTTAATGGGCGCTTCGCGTTTCTGATTCTTGGGATTGTACTGAGCAAAAAAGTCAACTAGACCATACGTCTACGGTGAAAATCGAGCCTCCCGATTTTGACTTGTAGTTTTTTCTCAGACTTTAGTTTTTTGGAAAATTTGCAAATTTTCTTGGGCTCATATTTCGTAAACTATTTGAAATTTTGACTTATTTTCAAAAGTAAAGTTGTAGCTATTGTCTCGGGCTACAATTTCTCTGAACATATTACTTAGAAAAAATTTCGTTGTCATGGTCAAAAAGTCGGAAATGTAGAAAATTCACCACTTTTTGTAATTTTTTTTTGGATATTTTGGCCTATAACAGCCAAACCATTGGGACTTTCGATCCAATACTAAGATAAAAATTGTAGCCAAGACAATAGTTAAGAACTATCTAGTTAATTGCAAAAGCATTAGAACGTTCCTTCAGGCAGTTTTGGCCTTGTGAAAGTGCAAATTTTTTGTGAAAATATTTATAAATTACCATTTTCAGTTGTTCATAGCGCAAAATCATAAAAATGTTCTATTTCTTATTTTTTCCACTTTTTTTATCCAAAAATATAATGTTTTTTTTTTTGTTTTGTTCAATATTTATTTTGAAAATTCCCCTGCAAGCATTTCGATACGAAGAAGATACCCTAGCGTATCGCCTGGAAGATAAATTGTATTGCGGGGGATATCCTCTACGTATTGCGGAAGAAACCCCCGTTGGGATAAATTGTGTCCCGAAAGCAATACCCCCAGCAGATACGAAAGCAATTCTTCCGGAAGATAAATCGGCAATATTGCCAGATAATCATTTGGAAGATGAAGATATCAATCAAATTTTACATAGAAAATATTGCCAGATCATCACGTAAACGTTCGAGAAATATAATTTAAAGCAGTTGATAAAATCATGGTTTTTATTGTATTTACATAAAATTAATGAGATAATAATATACAAAAAATCTTAGATACAAGGAGCTTACATACATATATCTTGATAAAAAACATAATGTATAAATGCTACAGAACCCATCTTTTGGCACATTTTTCATACTTCTTTCGGGACGTAATTGCTTCTATGATTTTTATAGCTTATTGAGTTTCCTTTTTCGTTGAATTAATGTAATTTGCTGGACCTAATGGAGGAAAAATGCGGTTTATTTTGCAGTTTCTTTTTTAGTTAATGCTGTTATTGCTTTCAAATTCGCTACTTACCTCAAAAAACCCCTTTATAATAGTTTTTGCTTGTTTTATTTCACATTCATTGCATAAAACCCCGAAAGACTAAATAATGATGAGAAAATATATTTTTGACAATAAATAAAATATTTTGATTTCGTATTTTTTTCATCCGTATGATATGAGGAAGATATCGTCTATTTATCGCGCAGGTGAAAAATCACCTGAAAGATAAATTTTTGATAATTTGGCGATTTTATCTATTTTATAAATGCCAAAAAATAAATATTTTTTTTTTAATATTGCTTAAATATCCTCGAAATGATAAAAGGAAGATTTCCAAAAATACTACTTTGATTATTTTTTATTACGATAAAAAGAAGATATTGCCGCAATTTCTCCCAAGCGATATTTCTTACAAATGCTTGCAGAGTTCATTTAAAGTACAAAGTAATTGTATTGGTAGAGACAAGGTATGAATCAAGAAGAATTCCAATTTAGTATATTTTTCATTTAAAAAGATTGCCTTCCAAATCTTTTCGAGATTCCATACGAGGCGCTTTCTTTCGGCCTTCAGATACAGATGCCATTATACCTTCACGGTTTTTGTCGATTGAGCGCTTAGCAACACTAGCTAGTAGCTGGACATGACGCTCCGTACCTTGAATATGACAAGGTATTAGTGGGTCTGGAAATGGTGGATCTTCATCATCTACACATTCGAGGTATTGTTTAAATGCTCATACGGAATTTTCCTGGTAAATGGCGGTTCAAATAACAATGCTTTGTCCTCTAAATCGATCATGTGAACGAAATGCGTACAATAAAAATTGATGTTTGGTTTTACATATTCGCGAAGCTCAGTTAAATCGCATACGTTGCATACATTATATTTTTGGATAAAAAAGTCGAAAAAATAAGAAATAGAAAATTTTTAGGATTTTGCGCTATGAACAACTGAAAATGGTAATTTATCAATATTTTCACAAAAAATTTTCACATTCACAAGGCCAAAACTGCCTGAAGGAGCGTTCTAATGCTTTTGCGATGTACTAAAGAGTTCTTAACTATTGTCTTGGCTACAATTTTTATCTTAGTATTGGATCGAAAATCTCAATGGTTTGGCTGTTATAGGCCAAAATATCCAAAAAAATATTACAAAAAGTGGTGAATTTTCTACATTTTCGACTTTTTGACCATGAAAACGAAGTTTTTTCTAATATGTTCAGATAAATTGTAGCCCGAGACAATAGCTACAACTTTATTTTTGAAAATAAGTCAAAATTTCAAATAGTTTACGAAATATGAGCCAAAGAAAATTTGCAAATTTTCCAAAAAAAATAAAGTCTGAGAAAAAACTTCAAGTCAAAATCGGGAGGCTCGATTTTCACCGTAGACGTATGGTCTAGTTGACTTTTTTGCTCAGTACAATTCCAAGAATCAGAAATGCGAAGCGCCCATTATGATTTTTTTCCTTCCTTACTAATCGCCCCACCCTAGTATATACCCTCTAATACTAGAGTTGAGGGTATAAAAAACAATATTAAACAAATGATTTTTCTAAAAAAAAAACAACAAAACGTGAACATTTTAAAATAAACTTAAAACAGTTGATGTCATAATTTTTTGAGTGTGTTTGGTCTATAGCAATGGTTCCCAACCTTTTTTACGCCACGCCCCACTTATAAGTTAAGAAATTGTCTTGGCCCCCTACACAAAGAAACATTTTTTTAGTTTTTCTAATTTTTGTTTGTAATGAAAAATTACTGCTTGTTTAGCAAAGTTTTTGTAAAAAAAAGCATTTATATTAAGTTTCTAGTAAAAATGTTAAGAAATTAACAAGACTTTTGCAGTTAATTTTGCAAAAAGAATAGTTTTTGTAGTTAATTTGACTACAAAAAATCTTGAAAATTGGCTCGTTGCCCCCCTGGAACCTTCAAATTGTCCCCCAGTGGGGCGAGAATCAAAGTTTGGGAACCATTGGTCTATAGGTACATTTGAATTTTGAAGGGAGAGTTATGTTTTGCATTTAAAACTCGATTTTTGCAAAAAGTGCTAAATCGAAGTGATTTATGATGCTAAATTTTACTTTGAAATCCCAAAGATGAATTTAATTAAAAATGTACGGTGCTCGCACTTTTACATTATAGATGGCTCAGTACAAGCCGTGAATACTATTTATTGAATAGTCGTGGCAACATTTTATTTTCTTAAAGGCAACACTCCCCAACAACTGAAATAAGTTTTTCATCCATCCAATATAATTTTCATCCCCTTTTCTATTACTTTACTTACAGTTTATATTTCTTTGATGATGATAACGTAATTTCCTGTTTTGTAGTTTTTTTTTTTTTCTTAACTTTTATATTATTTTCTTAGTATTTCACAGTGTTTTATATAAAATGTTTTTTTATGTTGCTAATTTTTTTCTTATTCCTTCACATTAAAGCTTTTGGGTTGTTACCATTGTATAATAATTGTACTTGTCGTTGGTGTAGTTTAATGTTTTCGTTTTTTTTTTTAGTTCCTTGTTGCAACTGTGAAAATTAAAAGACAACGTGCTACAAATTTTACCCTTAGGGATTGTCAGAGTTAGTTCAGTTTTTTTTTTGTTGTTTTGTTTTTGCCTAGATGTATTTTTGTTTGAGTTCCTTCAGTTGTTGGCTAATGTTTAGTTAAATACATTTGTTGCAATAGACCTTTGTTGCAGCTGTGTGGTTATTTGAGTGTATGGTATGTGGGTGGGTGTAAATGTGGAATGGGAATGCTGTTTGTTCATTATACGTTTGTTACATTTTCTGGCAATTTACCCATGTACAAAAGCAATCAGTAAAGTTTTTTTTATTTTATTTTTAAACTACATAACTACTTCATCATCTCTCATCCTTAAATAATTTAAATATAAAATGTTTGTTGTAGGTTGATTTGTAAATTATATGGTAATTCTTTTGGTTTAAATAACAAAATTGCTTAATTCTATTTTTATTTTTTAAGTCTTTTCGCTTTAAAAATACATTTTTATAAAAAATATATTTTGATTGAAATTGTGCTAATTCGACAACTTAATTTTTTTGTACAGATTTGCAAATTGTTTGCCTCAAAGAAAATTAATTTTCAGTGGAAACTGAAAAGTTTTTGCGGGAACAGCCAAGGTTGATAAGAAAATTAAACCGCAGCACTCAGGGCCAGATAGATCCAATTCCGGCCAAAAGTTTTTATCGTTGTTGGATCCATCTGAAAATGTGCTTGTAGAGGATTTCGAGGTCGCTGATTTCAAAATTAAGCTAAAAACCAAAAAAATCAAAATGGCGGATTCAATATGGCGGAAATTTTTTTAAAAAATTGTCCGATTTAACTCGAATTTTATTTTAAGCGGGTTTTGGAGTTACTGAATGAGAATTGATATTCTGAATTTTGAAAAACAAAATGGCGGACTAAATATGTTTCTTAAAGTTTAAAAACTGATCCAACTCCAGCCAAAAGTCTTAAGTGTTGTTGGATTTGACTGAAAATGTGCTTCTAGAGTATTTTAGGGTCGCTGATTTCAAAATTTTATTAAAACTAAAAAAATCAAAATGGCGGATCCAATATGGCGAATGTTTTTATACCCTCCAACCACAGTCTGGGGGTATACTCACTTTGTCATTCCGTGTGTAACACATCGAAATATCGGTCTAGGATCCCATAAAGTATATGAGGCATTCCACACCAAATGTCCAGCGAAAATAACATGTGTACCGTAAACTTCTGAATAGGTTGTATGGATAGCCCTATATAAAACTTAGAAAATTGCGTCTTTGGTTTTTCAATTTTTCAAAAACTGGGCTTAGGAGGCGTGGTCAAATATTGGAAAAATAGTAAAATTTGTGGCGTGTGGCCATGATTAAATATTTATCACATTAAAACGGAATGCACCACAATCTCAAAAATTTACATTCTTATATAGTTTTGTATGGGCTATCGATTAAATTTTTTTTTTTGGAAAATTTTCCGAACCCGTTCTGAAATTTTCCATTTTTTAAAAAAGTTAATTTATCAAAAATCCGGCCACTTTTATTTTTAAAATGTTTTTTTAAAAGTTTAGTTGTTTGTCCATCCACACAAAAAAAATGCAGAAACACGTTCGTCGTTTTTTTTCGAGAAAATCGCATTTGAATTTTAAATTTCATAACAATTTTGTAATTTCCTGTATTTTCTTGTTTCAACAGATCGTAAGAGTAATATTTATGCAATTAATAATACTCATCCGCTACGTTAAAACAAGAAAATACAAGCAAATTAAGAAATTGTTATGAAATTTACAATTCAAATGCGATTTTCTCGAAAAAAACGACGAACATGTTTCTGAATTTTTTTGTGTGGATGGACAAACATCTAAACTTAAAAAAAAAATTTAAAAAAAAAAAAAAAAAGTGGCCGTATTTTTGATAAATTGACTTTTTTAAAAAATGGAAAATTTCAGAACGGGTTCTGAAAATTTTCCAAAAAAAAATTTTTAATCGATAGCCCATACAAAACTATATAAGAATGTAAATTTTTGAGATTGCGGTGCATTCCGTTTTAATGTGATAAATATTTAATCAAGGCAACTCGCCACAAATTCCATATAGGGATATCCAAACAACCTATTCAGAAATTTAGTGGACACATGTTTTTCTGTAGCGTGACATTTGGTCTGTCCGTTTGTTTGTCCGTCTGTCTGTCTGTCCGTCTGTCCGTCTGTCCGTCTGTCCATCTGTCCGTCTGTCCGTCTGTCCGTCTGTCCGTCTGTCCGTCTGTCCGTCCGTCCGTCTGTCCGTCTGTCCGTCTATCCGTCTGTCCGGCTGTCCATCTTTCCGTCTGTCCGTCTGTCCGTCTTTCTGTGGAAGACACGATACAGCCCAAAATAAAAGAGCTAGACTACTGAAGTTTGGCACAAATATGTCTTATGGTCATAGGCTGGCTAAGTTCGGAGATGGGCAAAATCGGACAAGGGGGAAAAAAGTTCCCCCTTGAGGAACTAAATCAACCTCTGACAAAACCCCTTATTTTTACTTGATTTTTTGGGTTTTAGTATAAAATGCAACATTTAGTATAAAATGCAACATTTTTATGCCTCACGAAGCTAAAAGTAATGAATTTGGACCCTGGGGATTAGAAAATATCGTTTTTTTTTCGGCCCGCCCCATTTTGTGGGGCGAAAAATATCGTTAAAATAATAAACTTTTATATCTTTAGTTCAAAAATCATAAGACTGAATTTTTAAACATACATTTCGAGGGGAAATTTGTACCCCCAGTGATCACTGCAGACGCCCCCCCCCCCAAAAATAAAACGGCAGTGGATTTTTTTTTGCATGTTGGAGGGTATAAAAGATTCGGCAGAGCCGAATTTAACACTCTTACTTGTTATACCCTCCACTTAGTGATAGAGGGTATATATAAGTTTGTCATTCCGTTTGTAACTTATCGAAATATCGATCTGGGACCCCATAAAGTATATATATTCATGATGCCCGATCGATTTTAAGACATTCTAGCGATGTCCGTCTGTCTGTCTGTGGAAAATGCTGTCACGGACAAAATATTGCATAGAGATGACTGAATCTTAACATGTTTATTGGATGTTCTCCCGAGAAGTTTGGTATTGCATTTGAGCGATATCGGTTCAGCGGTTCAAAAGTTATGAACGAAAATGTAGGCACACCTCAAAAATTTGAGTACATTCAACATAACCTAAAAATACAAAATGCTTTAATTCAGCTTCTGGTTGGCATATGTGAACATAATTAAACACCAACTGTTATTATAAAATATAAAAAAAAAAAAAAAATCGCGGATTTTTTTTTTATCAAATTTTTTTTTGTGGAAATTTTTTTTTTCAAAATTTTTTTTTTTTTTCAAAAGTAATTTCCGTTCAAATAAAGTTTTTTGCAATAATCTTTTTGAAATTGTGGAGGGTATCACTACATTCGGCAAGGCTGACTTTAACTTTTTTACTTGTTTTTTTTTTTTTAAATTGTTCGATTTAACTGAAATTTCGTTTTAAGCGGATCTTGGAGTTACTGAATCAGAATTGTTACTCTGAGTTTTCAATAACAAAATGGCGGACTAAATATGCTTCTTAAAGTTTGTTACAAGTTATTAAAAAAAGTTCATTCATTTTCTTTGTTGAAGCTAACTGAAAATATGGCCGTAGTTGATATCCGGGGCGGTTATCTGAAAATCGAACTGATAACGTTTAAAAATTCAATATGGCGGAAACAATATGGCAGCTAGATTTTTTAAATTTGTCTTGATCTAACTAAAAATTTGTTTAAAGAGTTTTAAGAGTGTCTAAAGTTAAATCTACGCACAAAATTTTAAGAAAACAAAATGGCGAACTAAGTAATTGCTTTACATGTAATATTTTTTATTATCGATAGAGATCGATAATAATGGATGCATGGGGGATTCATGAGTTGCTTAACTAAGCCTAATTTAATTTCATAAATAAAACTCATGTTGTGGTTAAGATATGCAAACTTTATGCGTTGGTTAAGCCCTAAATATGACCTCCAACATTTTTAATTTTATAGTCTGGGCAATAGCTTACTTGATTCTCCAAAATCGATTAAATGAAAATAAAATACAGTGGTTAATGACACTAATTTAATTTAGTGCCTTATCCGCAATTTTAAATTAACATTCTTTTTATTTGAAATTTGTTATTGATATATTCTTCTACCACCAATACACAATTGTTGCTGGCTGCACTGTTTCTAATAACAATTAAAATTTCAAAATTTGATTTTAAAAGAACCTCTGGATAAAAATGCACTTTATGGTGCATTTGCAACCCACAGGAAAAAAGAAGGAAACAAATTTTCACATATTTTTAAAAAAAAAAGTCTTAAAATTTTTATTTGGTTTTTAATTTTCAATTTCTCAACTTAAATTTTGATTTTATTTAGATTTTTTTGCACTTTATGGAGGTGCCAAAACTTCAGACTAAGAGTATTTCTAAAAATATAGTTTATTTTTTCCAATTGTTTTTTCCAGATTTAATTAGAAATTAAGAATTTTTTTCCTAATATATGAATTTTAATTTCCTTCATAATAACTGAAAACAGTGTAACATTGAATACACTGCAGGGGCGTATCCAGGATTTTATTTCGCAGGGGGCTCAACATTTTTTTCTGATAATTTTTCTTTCAAAAATTTTAAATTTTTTAAGTATGTACGTTAGGCCGGGTCGATATGTATGGAGCGAAAAAAACAAAAAAATCGTATAGCAAAAACAAAATCTACAAGAAATTCTAAGAAACTTTTCCAAAGAAACCTTTGGTCTAAAATCAATCCCTATACCGCGCCTAACGACATGAAAATCCGTCCGTCCGTCTGTCTTTCTGTCTGTGTGAAACACGCTAACTTTCAAATGTTAGCGGAAGAATGAAAAATATATACGGCACGCTGCTGAAGCATGGCGTATATATTTGTTATACTTCCGGTCAGATTAATACTAAATTTTAGCGAAATGTGTCCAGTTTTTCATAAGTTATTAGCAAAATGGGGAATTTCAGATGGGTTTTAATCCAAACTCCCGTGTTGAAAAAAAAACGCTAAACACGCTTTGAAAAGAAATGGTTAGCCAAAATATTTTAGAAACTATTTTTGTCACTCAAAAAAAAAATATTACACTCAAAAAAAAAAAAAAATACACTAAAAAAATTACACTCAAAAAAATTTAGATTTTTTTTTACAAAAATTAAAAAAAATAAGTTTTTACTCAAAATAAATTAAATACTGATGTAAAAAAAATATTCAGTTATCAAAAATTTTTACTGAACACAGCATTTTTCCTCTCCGATATGCAACTCTCCAATTTCATCCCACAAAAGTATCTATGTGTTTTTTTTTTTTGACGAAATATCATTATGATCCTCAATTACATACCTTTGTTTACTAAGAAAAATCCGCTGCACCAGCTCCCTTTGTAATTAACATACAAAGGCTTTGGAGGGAATCGAACCCACAACCCCTGCACTTACTTTCAGAGTATCACCCTACATGTTAATATACTGCAGCCCAATATAAAATAAATAATGGAGTAAAATTATCATGGATTAACGATAAAAGCAGCGATTTATTGTTAAAATTTCTTATTATAATTTTTCGTCTGTGGCGTTTTCATTACAAATCAATCTAATTATTTCCCCATTTCAGGGATTATGTCTAATGTACTTGCAGTTGATAATCCCAAAAATTGTTCGAATTATATCCAGCGGCAATTAGTAAAACATTGCCGCTGGATATGTTCCTGCAGCATATCGGTATATAAAACTATGTTTTCTTTACATCTGAGGTGTAGGGTATGTTCAGCAACTTTGTATAAAATATTGTGGCAAATATTTTTGTGAAACTTATTAACCCTCTAACTCCCTCTCATAACGGTATTTTTTGGCTCTATTCTAACAAATCGCAAAAAACACCCCGAAAGAGGGGAGGATGGGGATGAAATGATCTACAAAAATGTTGCCAATAAAATTTTACTATATACCTCAGAGCACACCAAAGCCCAAAAATTAACACAAACAAAAAAAGTCAAGTTCTATGTTTTGCTTATGAAAAAAAGGAAGGACGGACAAATCTTCATGTCGTTAGGCGCGGTATAGGGTTTGATTTTAGAAACATGGTTTCTTTGGGAAATGTTCTTAGAATTTCTAGTAGATTTTGTTTTTGCTATACGATTTTTGACAAAAAAAAATCGACCCGCCCTAATGTACGTACTTAAGACATTTTTCTATAGAAAAAGTGCCAGATTCTAAGATATTTTGCCTAAAGAAAAAGTCTAAGCTTCTGAGACATTTTTCCTATAGAATAAATCACAGTTTCTGGGACATTTTTCCTATGGAAAATGCCTTGGAATCTGATACATTTTTCCTATAGAACAAGTCTCAGATTCTGAAAAATTTTTTCTATGAAAAAAGTATCAGATTCTGAGACATTTTTTCTATAGAAAAATTCTCAGATTCTGAGACATTTTTTCTATAGGAAAAGTCTCAGATTCTGAAACATTTTTCAAGTAGAAATAATCTTAGATTCTAAGATATCTCAGAATCTAAAAAAAAAAATTATAGAAAAAGTCTCAGATTTTTGTCCATAGAAAAAGTCTTAGATTCTGAGACATTTTACCTAAAGAAAAAGTATCAGATTCTGAGATATTTTTTCTAATGAAAAAATATCAGGTTCTGAGACATTTTTCCTTTAGAAAGAGTATCAGGTTCTGAGACATTTATTCTATAGAAAAGGTCTTCGATTTTGAGACATTTTGCCTATAAAAAAGTTTATATTCTAAGATATTTTCCAAGTAGAAAAAGTCTTAGATTTTGAGACATTTTTCCTATAGAACAAGTTTCAGATTCTGATACATTTTTCCTATCGAAAAAGTATTTCTTTTTATAGAAAAGGTCTTAGATTCTAATACATTCCTATTTCTATAAAAGTATCAGATTCTGATACATTTTTCCTAAGCAAAAACCATCAGGTTCTAAAGAAAAAGTATCAGATTCCTAGAAATTGTTCCTATTAAAAAAGTCTCATATTCTGAGTTTTTTTTTTTAAAAGCTCAGATTCTGAGACATTTTTCCTAAAGAAAAATTCAAAAATTCTGAGACATTTTTCCTATTGAAAAATTTTCTGATTCTTACACATTTTTCCTACAGAAAAATTCTCATATTCTGAGACATTTTTCATATAGAAAAATTCTCAGATTCTAAGACATTTTTCATATAGAAAAATTCTCAGATTTTGAGACATTTTTCCTGTGAAAAAAGTCTCAGAATTTTAGGCATTTTTCCTAAGAAAAAGTCTCAGATTCTAAAACATTTTAAAATAAAAAAAGTTTTAAATAGCATAAGTGTCTGATTTTGAGATATTTTTTCGCAAAAATTGCTTCTGATTCTGAGACTTTTCCTAAAGAAAAATTTTAGGTTCTGACAATGAGTAAAAGTCTAATTATTTGAGACATTATCTAGATTGTAGATACTATACTAACAAGTCTCAGAATCTGAAACATTTTTTTAAAGGCAAAGTCTCAGATTCTAAGAAATTCTTTCTGTAGAAAAAGTCAGAATAAATACCAGATTTTGAGCAGAACAATAATAAATTTTTAAGTTATTACTACAAATTACTTACAATTGGATCCCATTTTTGTATACATAAAACTTCAGTTTCTGAGACAATTTTCCATTAGAATTTTAAGTTGAAACGTTCCAAATTCTTAAAGAAAAATTTTCAGATTTTGAGACATTTTCTGGGAGAAAAATTTTCAGATTCGAAATATTTTCATTCATACGCCACTGATACACTGTCTATGTCACTTGTTTAATTTGTTATACCGTTAAAACTCTATAAATACTAAAGTAACACAAAAACACAATTGCCATACAACAGCAACAACAAAGAATCTACAATCCAATGTAGTTATTGCATTTTAAATTTTTCATTTGCAGGAAATCCAAGTTCAAATACTTATCATTGTAGTTGTTCATTTAAACATAGAAAATTGTGCCAATTGACAAGTTACTAACATAAACTGAGGGCAAGAGAATGGTATTGCACACTCAAAAAAAAAAAAAAAAAACTTGTAAAATAGCAAGAAAAGTTTGTAATTTTTTTTGCTACCTCTTATTTGACAAGAATTCTTTGTTATTTCACAAGCTTTTTCCAATAATTTTGTAATTTTACAAGATCTTTACCAATAAAATTGTAAATTTACAATTTTTTTGACAAGATAAAACTTACAAGGAGGTTTCTTGGCATTACTAGGTTTTTTGCTACCTCCAATTTTACGAGAATTTCTAGTAAAAATTACGAGATGTTTTGTATTTTTACAAGATTTTAAACAATAAAATTGTAAATTTACTTTTTTGGCGATGTAATACTTACAAGGAATTCTCGTGAATTCACTAGATTTTTTTGTAAAAATCTTTTGAAATTTGTAAAATTACAAGAAAAACTGTAAAATTAAAAAAAAAAAAAAAAATATAAATTTCGATCGAAAATTATTTGTTAAAAAAACAAGGAAAACTGTCAAATACATATTGGTAAAATGGGATCAAGAGACTTTTTGTAGTAATTTGAATAGGTTTTTAACATAATAATGTTTTTAGGCTGGTGTCTAATTTTAAAAAAGTTGCAGGACGCCACCTCAGTTTGACTATATAAGCTAACAATAAACGAAAAAGAAAATAAGAATTACTATTTTCATTTTCTTAAAACCAAAAATTTTAATAACTTGGGTTTGTAACTTGGATAATCTTTCACCTCGTGGTGAATAAAACCGTTTTTCACCAGCTGGTGAATAAAAAGTAATATAATTATTTTTCAACAAAAAAATCATTTTTTTTCATGAAATTTTTTTTTTTTTTTTCATCAAATTTTTTTTCCATCAATTTTTTTTTTTTTTCATAATTTTTTTTATTCATCAAATTTTTTTTTTCATCAATTTTTTTTTTTTTCATAAATTTTTTTTTTCATCAAACTTTTTTTATTCATCATTTTTTTTTATCATTTTTTTATCAATTTTTTTTTCCTTCAATTTTTTTTTATCAAACTTTTTTTTTTATCATTTTTTTTTTTTTTATCAAATTTTTTTTTCATAAATTTTTTTTTCATCAAATTTTTTTTTATCAATTTTTTTTTTCATCATATTTTTTTTTTCATCAATTTTTTTTTTGATAAAATTTTTTTATCAAATTTTTTATTATCAAGTTTTTTCTTACCAAAAATTTTTTTTTCATCAATTTTTTTTTAATATCAAAAAATTTTTCTTTTCATCAAAAAAATTCATCAAAAACTTTTTTTCATCAAATTTTTTTTTTCACCAAAAATTTTATGTTCATTATTTTTTTTTAACATAATTTTGTTTTTCGTGGAAAAAAAAAACATTTTTTTTTACCAAAACTACTTTTTTACCAAGTCTAAGCTTTTCGCATAAAAGTTTTCCATTTGTTTATCAAATGTACATAAAACAAGTGAGAGTGTTATATTCTTTGGTACCGAATCTTTTATACAGTCCAAAATTTAAAAACACTTTTTTGCACTTATTTTTGCACTCACTTACAAAATGTACAGCTCTTTCGGTTTTTTAATGGGGTCCTCGACTGATATTTCAATTCGTTTTGCATGGAATATTAAAGTAATATAACATTATTTTTTCTAAAAAAACTTTGCGTTGGCAAGTACACCCAAATCTTTTGCAAAACATTATCATGATTTAATGTTTTGGGCAAGAGTAAAAAATTTGTAGGCATTTTTTTTAAGTTATTTGTGAAAAAAAAATAATTTACTAAATTTTTTTTTGAGTGTAAAATTTTTTTTGAGTGTAAAATTTTTTTCGAGTGTATTTTTTTTTAGTGTAAAAATATTTTTGAGTGACAAAAATACGTTGTAATATATTTTTGTGACTTACCAATGTTTTTAAAACATGTTTGACCGGTTTTCAACACGTGAATTTAAGTTGAAACTAATCTGAAATTCACGGTTTTGCTAATAACTTTTGAACGACTAGACCGATTTGGCTGAAATTCAATACGAACCAGGCCAGAGGAACGACAAATATATATGCCAAGCTTCACTTTATCACTAGAGTGGAGGGTATAAAAAATTAAAAAATAATTAGCTTTTTTATACCCTCCAACCACAGTATAGGGTTATACTCACTTTGTCATTCCGTGTGTAGCGCATCGAAATATCGGTCTAGGACCCCAAAAAGTACATATCAGTGATCGATTCTAAGACATTCTAGCAATGTCCGTCCGTCCGTCTGTAGAGGACACGATACAATCCAAAATGAGAGCTAGACTTCCAAAGTTTCGCACGAATATGTCTTACATTCCTAGGCAGGTTAAGTTCGGAAATGGACAAAATCAGACCAAGGTGAAGGATGTTCCCCCTTGGAGAACTAAAGCAACCTAAGAAAAACCGAATTTTTGGAAGGTTTTTTGTACTTTTGCTAAGCAAATGCAACATTCTTATCTCAGAAGATGTTCAAAATCGCAAGGGGAAGGTGCCCCTAACGTCTCCCACTAACCCCCCCCCCCCCCAAAAAAAAAAAAAGACGCCCCTGGATTTTTTTTTTATATTTTTTTTTTACATTTTGGAGGGTACAAAAGATTCGGCACAGCCGAATGTAACACTCTCACTTGTTATGGTTGGTTTAGTTCTTCAAGAGAAAACTTTTTCTCTCTTGTCCGATTTGGCCCAGTTACTAGCTTAACCAGCCTATGACCATAAGACATATCCATTTCGAGAAAAATTGATAATTGTGCAACAGATTTTTAACTTTCTTTAAGGTCTATATTTTTGTTAAAAACAAGGTACATGCAAATTTTAGAATTAATGAAAATGAAAAATTATTAATTTTTTTTTGCCACACGAATTTTTAATAAAAATTTTATTTAAATTAGTAAAAGTTAAATTTAAAATAATAAAAATCATTTTTCTTTTTCGTTTCCTCAAAATTGTAGCATTGAGTTCAAATGAGATAAGTATTTTCCTGAATCTTTTAAATCTTTAATAGTAACAATAAAAATCAACATAATCGCATTAAAAATCATAATTTTCCTAACTTCAAAATCATTTCAATATGTTAGTTTATCCATAAAAAAGTAAACTACATCACACCTTCTGTACTTAAAGATGCTGGTCACGTCTTCAATATGTCCCCTTTTGTTAGATTTACAATATTTTTTTTTTCAACAGCCCTCATTATTTCTTTCTCTTTTTTTTTTTAGTGAAAGTACTAAAGTGAGTTAGTAATGCGTAGCAATATTAACATTTTTCATGAAAAAAAAAATAAAAAATAAAACAGAAAAAGAAATATCCGATATTTTTTAAGAATTATGAATGCCACGTGACTTTTAGCGTTACATGATTTGTAAATAAAGCTTAAAATGAATTAATGTTCAAATTCCATTTGCAAGGATTGAATATGAGCAATGTCAAAATATAGATTTTTTTTGGCATAAAGCCAGTTGGACATTGAGAGAAACTACTTACAAGGGAAGTATCTCAACCCTTATGAACTGAATTGCATAAAATCTAAAATATATATAAAAGAGACAATTTTAAGGTTGCAGTGTCTCAAATAATCGGATATATCGGGGATTTAGAGGCGAAATTTTTTTTAGCCATTTTTTCTAAAAGACTATATAATGTTTCTATATAAGAAGAAAGATTTTTTTAATGCCTCTCCAACGGTGGAATAACCTTGTAAAAATTCGGCTTCGTCAAATATTTTTTTCATGAAAATGTGTAAATTGTGGGGGTACATATTCGAATAATCTTTATTGAATTTAAGCTGACACGTATTCTTGCTCCTGAAGATATTCCTGTTAGCTCGGGAGTTATCGAAATGTTTCCCAAGGTCCACATTATTTCATAAGAGAACAACGAAATTATTACACACTGATATGGCCGATAAGCCGAGACACTCCAAGCTTAAAATCGTCTGTTTTATATATACATTTTTAATTTCAGGTAAATCGGTTTATTAGGGTTGAGATACTTCCCTTGCTAGGGATTGTTATTTAGGTGATTTAAAAAAATGAATGTATAAAGTTTTCCTAATGCATATTTCTTTTTTTTTTTAATATTTTTGTATTGAATATTATAAATACCCTGAGCTACTTAAATTTGTTCTCTTTAATATACTGGACTTTTCTAATTTTTTTTATTAGATTTTTTTCACAATTTCTTCATTGTTCAATGATGTCATTGTATTTATGTTTATAATTCGTGTTGGAGTAATTTATTGGTGCGTGTTAGTTTGGGATAAAAGTTCAAGCATAAAATACTCAACGTGACATCTCACGGATGACATTACCTGGAAACTTAAATGGTTAACCTTTTGTGTAACATCCCTTTTATATACACACACTGTATAATCTACATGTATGTACATTAGGGTGGTTTTTTATTTTATTTTTTTTGGAATTTCGAGGAGCGCGCAGCGGATTTTTGTGCCATTTGATGTTAAAATAATTGTGTAAAAATTTGAGCTAAATCGGATAAAATTAACCCGAGGCGCAAGGAGGTCAAAGTTTCGAGAAAAAGCCAAAATGGACAAATTTTGAAAAAACTTAAAAAAATGTAAATTTTGTGGAATAAAAAAAATAAAATATTTTTTATTTAACTTTCTTGCAATAATACTCAGAAAAAATTATCTTAACTTTTTATGACGGCAGTAACACTTCCAAACATGAAATACAAAAATTACCATGCATTTTGGGGGGGTACCTGATATGAGTGTGTTCGATTTTTTGAAAATTTTATTAAACAAAAAAATTAAATCTTAGTATTCTATAGCAATGGATTATTAAATACATCCTAAGGCTTAAATATTTAAAAAATTGGGGATATCCATCGACTCAATTTTTTTTTGGAGTCATTTGACTCCTTGAAATCCGCAAAACTCAAATGACTCCAAAAAAAAATTGAGTCAATGGATATCCCCAATTTTTTTAAATATTTAAGCCTTAGGATGTATTTAATAATCCATTGCTATAGAATAGTAAGATTTAATTTTTTTGTTTAATAAAATTTTCAAAAAATCGAAAACACTCATTTCAGGTACCCCCCAAAATGCATGGTAATTTTTGTATTTCATGTTTGAAAGCGTTACTGCCGTCATAAAAAGTAAAGATAATTTTTTTTGAGTATTATTGCAAGAAAGTCAAATAAAAAATATTTTGTTTTTTTTATTTCAACAAAATTTACATTTTTTTAATTTTTTTCAAAATTTGGCCATTTTGGCTTTTTCTCGAAACTTTGACCTTCTTGCGCCTCGGGTTAATTTTATCCGATTTAGCTCAAATTTTTACACAATTATTTTAACATCAAATGGCACAAAAATCCGTTGCGCGCTCCTCGAAATTCCAAAAAAAATAAAATAAAAAACCACCCTAATGTACATATGACCGGTATATTTTGACTGTATGAATACACGTTTTCACAATTTATTTAAAAGGAACACATTTTAGGGAGAAACTTATTTGGAAGAACAATTACCCAGTGCAACAGTGGGTCTATACTTTTGGTGCGAACTTGTAATTTTTGGTGAAAAAAAAAGTTTGGCGAAAATTTGGTTTTTGTAAAAAAAAAAAATTAAAGCATTTTGTATTTTTAGGTTATGTTGAATTTACCAAAATTTTCGATATTTCCTTACATTTTCGTTCATAACTTTTGAACCGCTGCACAGTGCCACATTTGGCTAATCTAGCACGACAAAAATCAAAAAAAAAAAGTTCTCCGATTTTTATGATTTGTTTGTATGTGTTATAAAACATACCTAATAACACGGAAATAATCATATAAGAACTATAATTCTATTCGTTATTAAGATGTGGGGGCTTAAAGTTGCATCTTGTAAAATCCTGAAAGTATTGTTCATTATTTCGCACACAGAAAAAAATAAAAAAAATATTTGAGTAAATTTTTAATACTATTGAGTAAAAAATTACTCAATTTTGCACCAGTAAACGATTTAATAGTATTGAGTACATTTTTAATAAAAATTTATTAAATGTTTGAAAAAAAAAAAATTGAGTAAATTTTTAATTGACACAATTAAAAATTTACTCAAAATTTATCTATTTATTTTTTTTTAAAAAGGTTTTAAATTTTTTTTACAAAAAAAAAAAAAACAAAAAACTTGTTTTTCAAACTTTACCAAACATATTTATGTCTCAAAAACATAGGAAAATTTTATAAAGACGATTACAAACTTTCATATACATACACCAAAAACTATAAACTAAACGAGAATTCAAAAAACTATGAGAGTTTAAAAAAAAATAAAAAAACTATTAAATTTTTATTAAATTATTTACTTAAATTGTTTTTTAAATTTTTGAGTAAATTTTTAATTGCGTCAATTAAAAAATTACTCAATTTTTGTTTTTAAATTTAAACAAGTGATTACTCAAATTTGTGTCCTTCATATTATTTTCTGTGCATTAATTAAGTCGATTTTAAAGTGTTGTAACTTTTTAACAAAAAAAGGTATTTATACACTCTTTTGTGGTAATTTTAAAGGATATTTAAAGGCATTAAGTCTTATCTTTTCTTCTTTTTTTAAAAATTTTTTCTATTGTTAATAGGGTTGCCAGAATTGTATTTCGAAAATGCGGGACAAATCCCCGAAAATTACAAAAATGGCGGGATTTTAAAAATTTTCGCGGGACAAAAATATTTTTATTGTTTTAAATAGAGATTACCAACCTCTAGTGCATTTTGAAATAGAAAAAATGTTTTGTTTTTCAAAAACATTTTTTTCGCGCTGCTTGCTGCTTTAGTGACTTATATAGCTAAAGTAAATTTTTGTACACACATTTCCATTTTGAAGATACAATGCTGGACCAGAATTACTCTATGGAAATTTTATAAATTTTTCCCCGGAATGTACAACTTTTGGCGTACATTTTTTGAAAAATATTTTTTTTTTTAAACAAACACTAAGATTGTAAACTTTTTTGTTATATCCAATACACATTTGAGGTGAAATCTCGCTCGAACCAGATTTCGATCATATCGCTCATTTACTTGTATAGTGTCATAACTCAAAATGTTTGATTTTACAGAAAACCTGTTTAAAGTTTGCAATTGAAACTTGGTTTACGTTGCAAAAGGCCAGTGAGTAGAAAATGTTATAATGACGTGTTCTCTTCTCAAACGGCGAGTTGAAAAGATATTATTACGAATTTTTGACACAATATAAAGCAGGATATAACAAATAATTCTGTATTGTTTACCCAAAAACGACATATTTTGAGTTATGACACTATACAAGTAAATA
Organism: Pegoplata infirma; assembly: GCA_963921195.1. Classification (NCBI taxonomy): domain Eukaryota; kingdom Metazoa; phylum Arthropoda; class Insecta; order Diptera; family Anthomyiidae; genus Pegoplata; species Pegoplata infirma. Next base: position 126,618,288 of record OY992539.1, on the reverse strand, counting down.
AGCGATATGGTTGTGTATAAAATGATGCAGACCATTTGATCGAAATCTCGTTCGAACGAGATTTCACCTCAGGTGTGAATAGGCCTTAATTTGTTCCTTAAAAATGTTCTAATCATTTGGGCGACAAGGTAAAACCAATTTTACAAAAGCTTACAAGTAAGCATTTTAAAAACTTAGGCTTTTAAAGTAAATAATAGTTGTTGTTAAAAAAAATTGCAAAAAAGCGGGAATATGGAATCCCGCGCGGGACGCGGGAATCGGTCATGAAAAGCGGGACAATCCCGCCAAATGCGGGACGTCTGGCAACCCTAATTGTTAATTAAATTTTTAACAAAATAAAAAATTTTCAGAAGAAAATTATATATGTATTTATTTTTTTTGATGGAATAGAACTTTTGTGTTTTACCTCTATTGGTCGCCGGACTTTTTCAGACATATTGACCAATATCCATAGTACTTATTTCAACGGCTAACTTTTGCGACCGTCTGCGACGCCGACTATGTTCACATTTAGCCCAATATCTTCCCTTTTTAGAGAAAAAAGAATTAGCCCGTAGCTTCCATCTGGCCCGCGCTAAATTTTTTTAAGTGTCAACATTTTTTTTTAAATCCCACTAGGCAGGAATGGCTTAAAATTCATGAATGTATTTTAAAAATATAAAATGAAAAATGAAAAAAATGGCAAAAACCAAAATCTTCGCCAAAGCCGTTTTTTTTAAAAATAGCGCCAAAAGTAGGCTTGAGAGATCGAAAATGGTAAAAAGCTTGACATTTAGAAAAAAGCTTGATTTTTCTTGACACCTAGAAAAAAAGCTTGATTTTTCTTGACATGCAAAATTTAAGCATATTTTAAAGTAAATTTTAAACCAATTTTATTTAATTTAAGTAATACTAAAGCCGGCTTCGAAAGCTTATCAAAAAAAGTGTCGGGACTCGGAAATTTAGATTTTTTTTAAAGCATTTTTGATCTGTGCAACTAAAATTTCGGGGAATCAAAAATTGGCAAATCTTAAAATTTACTTAATAAACTAATCAAAAACACAATTAAAAAGGTTACAAAACTATTTTTTTGGGACTTAGATAATAAAAAAAAATCGGGACTTGACAATAAAATAAGTCGCTGTTCTACGAAATATTAGCAAAAAAGTTGTTAATATCAGTAAATATTAAATGCGTTCTGCAGAAGTTTTAAAAAGTTTTATCAAGACTTAAATTTTATATACTGATTTCAGTTAACTAACTTTTGACAAATTTTGTTGACAAATAATAAAAAAAAAATTTGGAATCAGCTAATTTTCGAGTAAATTTAAAATTTTTTTTGCTATCGTTGCAAACTTTTTAGTGGTGTTTCAGGAACATACTTTTTACTGAATGTTTTAAAAGAAAAAGTCATATGGTAAAAGTGACATAGCCAAAATTTATCGCACCACTTCAATGAAATAGAAAAAATCAGATCCATAAATTAAGTGCAGGAACAGCACAAGTACGGCACGGAGGACGGCTTCAAATTAAGTAGAATGAATTTCACCACCTTAAAAAAATGAGACAAGTTTTAGTTCACACCGGCGCACATTGGGTTCAAATGGTGCCAAAGTGGCGATTAATTGAAATTTATAAATGAAGTTTTTGTTATAAAATTTGGTATGGGGTAAAAGTAGATAAAATTCTGCAACACTAGTTATCAAAATCAATCAACTAAGTTGTTTACTTTTTTTTCGGTGAGCTGTCAAAGTTAACAAATTATTGCAGTTTTTGAAAAATGTAAAAAAATTTAAATTTTTTTACAATTCAAGCGATTATTAGTGGTATTAAGTCTTTTAAAAGAAAATCTTTTATAATGGAACCTTAAACACCAGGGATTAAGCTAAATTTTCAAATTTTTTTTGTTTATAAAAATTGTGTCTCAACGTTTTTAATATTTTTTTTAAAAAGGGTCCAAAATTGGGATATTTTCCATATTTAATGGGCCACACATATTAAGTTAGTAATAGTTGGATTCAGTTTTGTGGATTTTAAAAATGTATAGGATATCAGCTTTTATTTAAAAGAAAAAAAAGTACGGACAATTCTCGGCCCTTTTTTTTTTATTCCCATTTTTGTGTAAAAAGTCTGGGTATCATTTATTAAACAAATCCATTATATGTGTGTTTATACCCTTCAACTACAGTATGGGCTTACACTCACTTTGTCATTCCGTATGTAACGCATCGAAATATGGGTCTAGGACCCAATAAAGTGTATATTATTGATCACTGATCGATTCTAAGTCATTCTGTGACTAACCGTGTGTCCGTCCGTCCGTCTGTTGTTGAGCACACCATATAGTACATAAAACAAGAGCTAGAATCCTGAAGTTTGTCACAAATATGTATAATGATCATAGGCTGGTAAAGTTCTTGAACGAGCAAAATCGGACCAGTGGGGAAAAAGTTCCCCCTTGAAGAACTAAAACTACCCCAGAAAAATATTTTTTTTACAAGTTTTATTTGTATATTTGTTCAATAATTAAAACATTTTAATGCCATATGAAGTTCATCGACCTGAATTTGAACCAAGGGGATCAGGAATGCCAATTTTTTCGGTCCGCCCCTTTTTGGGGGCGTGTATAGAAAAAATAATTTAAATAATGATAAATTTGTATTAATTAGGTGCAAAAACTGACATCTATTTTTTTTTGGCAACGTTTATCGCGAGGGGAAGGTGTCCCCCATAGTCTCCCGGTAAACCCTCCCCCCTACGCGAAAAAAACGTCCCCTCCATTTGTTTTTTGTAGCTTTATTACATGTTCAAGGGTTTCGTGCTTTTTTCCAAAAACATAAAAAACGACTAAAAGATTAAAAAACAAAATTTTTTGGTAATTTTTTTTTTTCTAAAATGCTGTGTTATATGCATTTATGATAATTCCTTAATAAAAAACTATAATATTCCCATAAATCACTTTTTTCAGATAAATTTGTACATTTATGAGATTTTGTGAAAAACAAAAATTGGATTTAAAAAAAAAATTATAATAATATAAATACATATTATGCGTTATTTCTTTAATTACTTTGACAGCACATTATGTGCACTTTAATTTACATTTTTTTTATCAATTTATCGCTTTTCATTCCAAAGTTACAGAAAAAAATGGTGAACTATAACCCTTTTTTCCGAAAAACAAAAAAACGCCTAACAGGTTAAAAAAAAAAAAAAACCCAATTTTTTTTCCAAAATGTGTATTTTTACGGGTTTATATTATGTCTTCAATAAAAAAATATAATATTCTAAAACTACTGCTTATCTGAATTAATCGCCATTTTGGGTACCATCGAACCCAATGTGCGGCGCCGGTCACCGGTTTCATCTGTCAAATCGTATGGATAAAGTCGTGCCGGGCTTGTAGGGTTGCCAGACGGCCTGGAATGGCCTGGATTTTCCATTTTTTTAGGTCTGGTCCAGTTTCCAGTTAGTGTATAATTTTTCCAGTTAAAAAATTATTTCTTAAATTTAAAAATAAAAATTTTTATTAAATAAATTTTACAATTTTATTTTAATAAAACATAAATCAAAAAGCTACCTCTTTTGCAATTTTTTCTGCATTTTCACTACACTCAAAAAAAAACATTGTCAAATTACTAGAGAAAGTCTCGTAGTCCTGTTTTTTTAATATTTGACAGTTTTCCTTGTTTTTTAACAAGCAATTTTCGATCGAAATTTACATTTTTTTTTGTAATTTTGTAAATTTCTATGGCACTTTTAGAAAAAAATCTAGTAAATTTACGAGAAATCCTTGCAAGTTTTATTTTGCCAAAAAAAAAGTTGTAAATTTACAATTTTATTGGTAAAAAGCTCGTAATTTTTACTAAAAATACTCGTAAAATAATTCCTTGTAAATTTTATAGCGTCAAAAAATTTATAAATTTACAAAATTAATAGTAAAAAGCTTGTTAAATTACAAAACTATTAGTGAAAAGCTTGAAAAATTACTAAGAATTCTCGTTTAATAGGAGGTAGCAAAAAATAAGCTTGTACTTTTGTTCATTACTTACGAGCATATCGGCAGTCTAGTTCGTGTCGAATGTTTCCTTCACCTCGTAGATGATCTGAGAATTGTTGGCGTACATTTTTGTTTTCAAATAACCCCACAAAAATAAGTCCGGAGGGGTCTGTATTGTCGCTTTTTTGAAATCGCACGTCCAGGGAACTTTAACTTGCCACATTGATTTCCAGATCCGATCCCCACTCCCTACTTATTTTTGTGGGGTAAGTTGAATAGAAAAATATACGCCAGCAATCCTCAAACTATTGACGACGTCAACATCAACATTCCGACATGCTCAAAATTAATGAATATGCTTAAAAAAGTGTACATTTTGCCATGGCTAATAGAAGTGACCATTTGATTGATGTTATATTCGAAAAGTAGTCCAAAATAAATATATCCCACATATGAAAATCGGTTGTTTTTTTAAGTTAAAAAAATATGTATGTGTCTAGTTATTTTCTGAAAATCCAGCTGAATTTTTTCCATATTCCAGTTATTGGACCCTACGGGCTTGTTATGTTCCTACTTTTACTCTTCTCACTTATTACTTTTGAAATAAAACTGACATTGGAACAACTAGTCGTAAAAATATAAGAATTTTTGCAATTAATCTTTAAATTTTATTCATTTACATTTAATGATTATTAAGATAAATATTTCTTGATTTTTCTTGACAGTTTAGTGGGAAATTGTTTAAAATTTGATTTTAGCTTGACAAATGACATTTGGGCTTGATTCTTGACACGTACTAAAAAAGCTTGACAATCAAGCCAAATCAAGCCCGTCTGGCAACCCTATCCGAACGTCAAAAAATTGTAATTTTAAGCTTATCTTGAAAACGATGAGAAATATGAAAAATTATTTAACCCTCCTGCTACACCTTCCATAAACAATAACAAATTTTATTGTTTCATTCCAAATCCTTCTCGAAATTCTGTAGTTAAGAAATAAGTTTCATCCTAATAAAACTACTAGCACATATCGCTCATTTACTTGTATATTGTCATTACTCAAAATATGTAATTTTTAAGTAAACGAGTCAGAATTATTTGTTATATCCTGCTTTATATTGTGTCAAAAATTCGTATTAATATCTTTTAAACTCACCGTTTGAGAAGAGTACACGCCATTATTACATTTTCTATGTACCGGCCTTTTTCAATTAAAAACCAGTTTCAATAGTAAACTTTAAACGTGTTTTCTGCAAAATCAAATATTTTGAGTTGTGACACTATACAAGTAAAGGAGCGATATGTTCCACACTTTCAATTGTTACGTGTGTTTTTCATTTTGAATTTCATTGTCTTTTTCTATTTTATTTATTTTTCTCAGTATATGTGGTGGTTGTGGTTGTCATTTTTGTAATTTGAACTTAACTTTTTTGTTCCGTTAAGCAATTTGTAATAAAAATGTATAGAAAAACCATATGACCACTGAAAAACGCTTTAAGAAAAATCCTGACACATCATGAAAGGACAACCCAGCCAGAAATTGCCAGCGGGACAAAAAAAATCCTAAATGTGCTGTGTATTAAATTTTTTTATTAAATTTTTTTTTTTGGTGTGGATTATATCATTGTCAGTCGATCCGAAATCGCATATTCCCTGACTGTTAAAAACGGGACACGTCACTAAAATGTCACAACAAATTATTTTCCCGTGACCGAAGACAATAGTACATATCAAATAAGGGTTTAAGTTAAGAAAATATTTTTTTTTATTCCAGACGTTTATCGTTGTTATCGTTTTTGAGTTTAAAAAATGTAATGAACACGCTAGTGTCTCGTAGAAATATTTTCTCGAACAGAAAATATTTGTGTTTAAAACTTATTGTATCCAAAGAAACATAAATTTTAAGATGGAAAAGTCACACTGAGCTTAGGACTGCGGGAGCCTTTAAAATGCTAGCTAATCAGTCGGATGCGGGGTTCGGGTCCTGTCTCAAATATGATTAAATTTACAAAACAACAATATTATTTTAGACTCCCTATTTAGTTGCATGAAATGAAAATGGCCACAGTAACTAACAACAAAAGAAAAAAAAAAATATATCAAAATACCCCAAATGTAGTTACACGAAAACTGAAATTTAATAAAATGAAAAGGTATTGGTTGTTGTTGCTTCTAAAACGAAAATCTCCAGATGTCGTGGAGATAATATCGGCTCATCACCCTCCCTAAACCTTTGGTTCTAGTGCCGTAAATAGGTTTTGTTTCTAGAACCCCAAACATGATGACTATATCACCTTATTTTATCCAGCACATCATTATTGTAAGAAAAAACACTATTTTTAAAGTTTAGCAATCCATGATATATATGTATATTTAATTCAACCCATATAAATTCATAACAAGAAAAAATGTAGTATTAATTCTAAAAGTAATCTTACTATTAGTTTAGTTTTAATTCTAACATCGCAATTATTTTGAAACTAAAAACAAAAATTATAATTCATAACTTAAGCGAATACGGTGAAACTGACCTAACTATACAGAATTTGCTTACTCTCTTTTGTTCTTTTAGATTCGCTTATTATTTTTATTAGCAACAAAAAAAATATAAGCCTTAATAATAATTTTTATTTTTAATGCAATTTTAACTTTAATTCGATTCTAATTTTAATTCAATTTTAATTAACTTTTAATTTTAATTTTAACATTTTATTTTTCTTTTAGTTTAACAACAAAAATTATAATCAAAAAAATTAGGTTTAACCATTACTGACAAACCGACCTACTTATTCCGTATTTGTTTTATTTATTTTGTTACTTTAGATTTGAATTATGATTGCAATGCCAAAACAACAAAATCTAAATTCATGATAAAACGCAAAATTTTTACGTAAAGCAAAATACAATTGTAAATATAAAAAAAAATGTAAAAAAAAAACCGAGCGAAAATGACCTACCTAATCATAGTGCATATGGTTACTAATTTCTGTATTTAGTTGTAAACGTTTATATATTTAAATCAATAAACCGATCAAACCTTACTTAGTGTAGGGTAATATTCTTTTAACAATCATAAAAGCAAAAACTCACTCTTAGTAATTGAGCATCAACATTGATCTCTTTTATATTTTGAATTTTGTTTTTAACAAATCAATAAATGGATAATCACAACAAAGAGTGTGAAATTAACTTTTTTCAATTTCTTTAAATATTTAACGTGAGCGCTACAAAATTTAATGCAGCATTAATGGTTTATTGAAATTTTTGAATGATCTCTTAAATTTATACAAATATCATTGTGGATTTTTGCTTTTATTACGTGTTAAATTATTTGTTAAGAGTTAATGTAACGATTTTTAAATTTTTAAGGGATTTGTTAGAACTTTTATTAAATTTTATTTTTCACTTACCAACATGTTTGATGTCGAAGAAGGCCTTTTTCGAAGATCGAACAGGTTGTTTCGAAGTTGCAGCTGCAGTTTGCTGAATTAATACAATATGATGACTTTTGTAGATATAAAATTTAAGGGGTGGCTAAATAAATGTTACGATTTTACTAATTACATGTTTTTATATTCTTGTTGTTGCAATTTGTTTTTTTTTTTTTTTTTTATCTAACTCGCGATATATGTTTTTTGTTGCAATTTAAATCGATGTTTTAATTCTACTTTAACTTATTTTAACTGTTTTTAATTATTTAGAAAAAAAAAAAAATGTTGACTTAAAAAAAAAAAATTCAATGCAACAATAACAACATTGGGGAGACCCAATAAAAACGATTTCGCTTATGGCCACGTTGGAGTCCACCAAATGTGGGTTTTGTTTTCTGATGAAAACAAATCTTTTTACACCAAATATAATTTTAATGACTCCACCATGCGAATTCACTAGGTATTATTGTTGCACTTTTAAATTAACTAATTTTACTTTTCACTTTCAGTATTTGTTTTATAACTAACTTAATATTAATATTTGTTCTTTTTGATTGATTCAATTGATTCCTTTTTTTTTTTTTTTATATATTTTAGGTTTTAATTTAAGAACTAGATTTTTGGTTTTAGGTTTTCTGCACTGATCACTTTTTGTCTATTTGCGTATTATACTAATTTAGAGTTTTTTTTTTTCTGTACTGCTTTTGGTGTTATTTTTTTGTTTTATGACTTTTGTCGATTATGCAATTTACGTTGTGGGAGTTTTTAATGCAGTTGGGGAAAGATTCCTATTATTTATAATTCAGAGATTGTGGAATTTTATCTTCGGTTGCCAATTTATTAAACTAGGCCTGAATGGTGAGATCAAGTCTATATTTTGGGGAATGTAAATATTACAACGAAATTTAACTAATTTAATGAATATTTTGTCTTACCAGGAATTTTCACAAAAGTACTTGACTAGTAATTATGGTTCCAACAAACGTTTCAATCGGGGATTTTATTGTGCTCCGAAACCCAATACTTTTAAATCCCAAATGGGACAAATCCTTTAGCATCTGTGAATAATTAAGGATATTTTCCAATAAAATTTCAAACTCTGTGTTGTAGCTTCGGATTCAAAAAACGCACGGACTTTGGACAAATTTGTTGTAAGAAGTCTTACTCCTTTAGTTAATGCTAACCATAGGATGCAAGGATCCCAACTTGATTTTTAAGAAACGCACAATCTTTATAGAAATACCCCGAAACTTGGATTACAGCACACGTGATTTTCGTAGAAAGATTCTAAGCGATGGAAAGTGGGGAATATAAATTGTCGAATATTTTAAAGTAAATCACTATAATTTACAAAAATTACCTGCTATAATTGTAACCTGGTATAACTTCCTTTGAAATTTTCAAACTTTTTTAATAAAACTAAGTTGATGCTTTCAATTTTAATAGATTTCTTTAGACTTTAAAATTTATTTGATGTTGATTCTTCAGAGGTTGTCGGAAAAAGGAAGTTATTGAATTTTTTCTGTACCATGAAAGGTATTGAAGAATATTTTAAAGAAGAAAATTGATAAAAGCAGAATATATATCAATTATTTATGAGTAACCGCATTACCAACAAACTTCAGGGGACGTAAATTAAAATATGCACGTACAGCTCATAAAAGAAAAAACGTTTTACTGGTCTAGATGTAAACAATTTCCTAGCCAAGTTATCTTAGTATTTTTATAATACTCAAGGCCGGAAAATAAAATTAGAGATATTTTTCTACGATTTCTATAAAAAAAATTTTTAAAAACTATGCAAATTATGTATAAAATTTAAGTTTAAAGTTGGTACTTATTTTGCAGTATTTTAAGCGAAGACGAAAACCGCTTGCTGAATGCAGGTATCTGCATAACGTTAAAAAAGTAACCAAATGAAGAGAAAGAATAAGAAATATATCAAAAGCAATTAAAAATCATCATGTGGTAGGGAATTTTATAATTTCCGAATTTTATTGAAATTTTAGAACTATTATAGACTTTGGGTATACTATCAGATAGCTCAGATTATAAGAAATATTTTGAGATATAAGAACTTTTTTTTGAGAACTTTCCGCAAAGATAAAAGCTAATGCAATATTTTCGGTGTAAACTTATGAAGCAGATGAGAAACAAAAATACACTGAGACAAAAAGTTGATCATACTTTAAAAATTACAACCAAAATTATATGACAAAAGCAAACAATTTTTTTTGTATGATTTAATACTGGGATCTGAAAAAAAAAAATATTGTCCGAGATGTCCCCCACAAAACCAAATAATTCTGACTTAACAGCTGACAGGGAAATAAACAAAATCCGAATCTTATTCAAAACTGTTAAAAACTTTAAAATAACGTTTGTGCTAAATCTTTGTTTCTAAAAACCAAATTCTTAAAACTATTTTAATTTTATAATTTGACAAAAAACAGAAAATTGTCAGGTCTTACAGAAAGTATTTTTTTCTCCTGAAATAAATTTTCAAATACGGAAGAGTTCTGGATATTTATATTTTTTTTTCCACAATTTTCCCTTGAAAATTTTTCTTGACTTTTAAAAAAACTTTTTCCAAAAAAGTCAAAATTTAAAAAAAAAAATCGAAATTGAATTGAGTTTTCCACGAGTTTCCAATTCGAATCATTTCCCTGTTTTGCTTAAAAGTAACAGAATTAGTTGGAAAAATGGGACATTTAGGCTCGAATATCCTTGGCGTGAAATGTGCCGGATAATTTACCCGACAAGTCCTCTAGTATATAATAGTGATTCCCAACCTTTTCGCGTATTCGGGCCTTAACAAACACAGGAGAAAGTTTTGCGTTAAAGTTTTTGATAGCACTACTTTGCGCAAAGTTCCGCCGAAAAACTTCCTGGCCAACCTGAAAGGTGGGAACTCTAACTCTAAGGTTATATTGATGCTGGTTCTTTTCGTATGCTTCTTTTATATGTTTACGTAGATCTTGTCTAATGATTTGCATATGATCATCTCTGGACATCTTAGCCGAAGGTTCATCTAACAAATTTAAATTTTTCAAAAGTGAATATGATGATGCATGTGTTATCATGTTAAATCCAAATAGTGCGTGATATGGCGAGGTATTTATGGACTGATGGTGGGAGTTTCGAAGTGCACAGCTTATCGAAGTAAGATTTTCATCCCAGCATCTTTGATCGTGTTTCAGATACGCTCGAATACCCGCGATTAGAGATCTGTTAACTCTTTCTGATGCATTTGACTGCGGTGAGTATACAGCCGTGTATATATGGTTAATTCCATACTTAGTCAAAAATGCATTAAAATCATTAGCACGGAACTGACTACCATTATCACTAACAATATTTTCTGGGACCCCATAGACGTGAAATATATGTTTCTCTAAATACTCTTGAATCAATGTAGATGTGAATTTTCTCAGTGGGCAAAGCCAGTGGAATTTTGTAAGATGGTCAAGCACTATCAAGAGTCCGATAAACCCGGATTTACTCCTTGGATATGGACCCAGAATGTCCACATATAAGCGCTGGAATGGACGGACTGACGTAGCCTGATTTCCCATAGGTGGTTTCATTATAAAGTTAGGGGCTTTAGTCGTCTTGCATACTTCACAATTTTTTACGTATTGACGTACATCGCGTACCATTCCAGGCCAAAAAAAGTTTCGCCGTATTAGTTCCAACGTCTTTCCAGTGCCACCATGAGCCGCCACTGGAGTGTCATGTGCCCTTGACATTACAGAGTTTCTCAATGCCAATGGAACCCAGAGCTTCCAAGCTTGCTCCTCTTGTAGTGCATCCCCCGAGTAGTGTTCTGTTCGAGTATAAATATATTTATCGACCACTTTCACATCCGGATATAGGCTACCATTGTTGCTTATCTTCGTCTTCAGTTCCTCGTATTCAATATCCTCGAAATGTGGCGAGTTCAGATCAATCTCTGGTTCTATAATTTCTAAACCAGCTACTTCATTTTCGGGTATTCGGGATAATGCGTCAGGAACTACGTTATCCTTTCCCTTTCGGTGACTAACTGTAAATTTATATGCCTGTAATTTGAACACCCATCGTGCCAGCCTCCCACTAAGGTCTGGTTGACGCATCAGCCACACCAAGCTTGAGTGGTCGGTTACCACCTCGAATTCTTGAAGCTCCAGGTAACATCTGAACCTCTTTATGGCCTCCAGAGCTGCTAGGCACTCTCGCTCTGTGACGCTGTAATTACGCTGGGCTGAATTTAACTTACGACTCATGAATGCAATTGGTTTCTCGTTGCCGTCATCATCCAATTGCACCAGAACTGCACCAATACCGTAATCACTAGCGTCACAGTGCAGATAGAACTTTTTCCCAAAGTTCGGATTTGTCAACACTGGCGCTTCAGTAAGTAAACGTTTTATTTTTTCAAAGGCTGTTTGGGCTTCTGGGGTCCAGACGAACTTTTTCTTAGTGGACAACACCTCCGTAATGGGGAAAACCTCTGTAGAAAAGTTCTCTATAAACCGGCGGTACCAACCAGCAAGTCCCAGAAAACCTCTAACTTGTTTTAGGTTCTTTGGTACCGGCCAGTTTTGGATCGCACTCACTTTTTCAGGGTCTGTGGTAATCCCACCATCACCTATTACATATCCCAAATAGTTCACTTTAGTTACACAAAATTTACTTTTCGTCACATTCAATGTTAGATTGGCTTTCCTAAATTGAGATGCGATTCTTACTAATATTTCCAAATGTGTGGGAAAATCTTCTGTCACTATGACCAAATCGTCTAGGTAGCCGAAGACACAATGCCGGAGATCGGGTGGTATGATCTCATCCATAAGCCTGCACATCGTCTGAGGAGCATTGCACAGTCCGAAAGGCATTACTACGAACTGGTAGAGAGGCCTTCCCGGAACTGTGAACGCTGTCAGGGGCTTGGATGCATCGTCTAAGGCTATCTGCCAGTATGCGTCTTTAAGATCGAGTTTTGATATGATATTGGCTTTTGGAAGTCTCGCGAATATACCCTCTATGCTAGGAAGCGGATAGGCATCCTTTTTTGTTGCTAGGTTAACTTTTCTAGCATCTAAACATAAACGAACCTTGTGAGGTTTAACTACTAATCTCATTGGTGAACTCCAGGGGGACGTGGAAGGTTCAATCACCCCTAGTGCCAACATACGATCTATTTCACCAAACATCAGTTTCTCAACCGCGGGAGAAACCGGATAGAACCGTTGTTTGATCGGTGTAGTGTCACCCACATCGATCGAATGCTTAATTAAGCTGGTTCTTCCCAATCCCTGTTTTTCAAAATTCGGAAAGAGTGTTTTAACAGAATCTAACTGTTGACGTTGGCTTTGGGACAAGGGAAATAACGGTTCATCTGATTCATCAGATTTATTCTCTGACTCGGACGGAACATCGGACTTAATTTGCATAGCGGACAGTTCAGACGGACTATTGGACAATTCATTAAAACTGAAAATGTCTACAGTGCCAATAACATCTGGAAACAACTTAAACAACTTCCAGAAGTCAATACCAAGAATCAATCTTTGAGCTATCGACGGAATTATAAAAAATTTCATAGAGCAAGTTTGGTCTTTATAAGTGACATCAACATTTAACCATCCAATAACTGACTGAGCACTACCGTCAGCAGTTTTAACAAGGGATTTACATTTGAAAAAATTCGGAAACGTAGAAAAATCGTAGGCAGCTAAATCTGAGCCAATACAACTTATGTTAGCACCGGTGTCCAACAAACCAAATTCGGTAAATTTCAAAAAGGACACTTTTGCATAATAACGCATATCTGTAGGATTCGCTATGATGGTTGAAATCAAAAATTTGCTACACAGTTTTCGCCTTTTCCAATATTTGCGTAAACGAATTGTGGATCGCTTTGGCTTGGCCGGTGCGTAAGTCGAAATTGTGTCTACATTAAAAATTTCATTACGTTTTTGTATATAAATTTCCCACCTTTTGTGGTATGGTAATTTTGGATATGGACATTTGGGTTTGTCTATTAGAATGGGTGGTAAAAATAAATCAGGGTTATTTGATCTATTTAAAATTGTAATTGGTTTGCTGATATTAGTATTAACCATATTAGTTAAATCGGGTTTTGTGTCACATTTCATAATAGGTTTGTCAAAATTGGGAGTATCAGGGTCAAATCCGGTCGGCATATGATTAGAACAATTACATATTATTTTTGGTTTGGGTCCCTTGGAGGAGGACGCGAGTTTTTTGGAAAATTATGTCTTCTTGCTGCACATGTTACACAGTCAGGATAGTATGTGTTTTTTTCACCACATCCATAACAAAAAACATTTTTGTCCTTGAGGCAAGTTTTGTAACAATGACCCAATTCGTCGCAATTCCAGCACTTGGAAACGTTTTGACCTTGAATTGCGTTCACTGCAGGCTCTAAGTCTTCCGGCGCTACAAGAGCTGCAGCGTTGTCATTGACCTCAAGTTCATTTACGTATCGTCGCTGAGACAAATTGGCATTATTGCGAGCCGCGAAACCTGCTTGTCTCCTATTAGCAGGCTCGTCTCTTAAAAAATTTTCTCGCACCTGGACAAGATTACGCAAGTGAGGAATAGTATGAATAGGTACATACAACAAATCTTCACGAATTTCCCACCTTAAATTACGAATTAATATTTCTATCAGATCCATTTCATCAATGGGGGAGGATAACCGATCCGTGATAGAAGAAACAGCGTCGAAAAAGTCGTCAAATGACTCTCCCGGCTTTTGTTTTCTGTTTCTTACTTCTTCACGTATATCAAAAGAAGTCTTATAATCCCGATATTGATAACGCAGGGCTACACAAAAACTTTCCCACTCAATGACATGCACTCTCTTGTGGTACCGCCAATACCATTCTCTTGCCTTGCCCGTTAATAATATGTGCATATATTTACAAATTATGGAAAAATCTCCATTAAATGTATCTCTGGTAAGGGATTTAACGCGATACAAAAATTCTTCTACGTTAGACCCCGGTGTTCCTTCAAACTTACATTGCCAGTTTTGAATTGTAGACGTAATTTTATCTGACCTGAACGCTAAATTGCCATTTGCAGCATTCGCTGCTGGATTATCTCGCGGCAAATCTACCTGTGGGTTTTGCGCAGCAGGTAAATTAGGAGGAGGAGGAAAATTCAGAGGATGATTTGCAGCATTATGTTGCAGATTGGGGACCGCTGGAAAAGGATACAAGTTTGCCATACGATTTGCAGCCTGTGGCTGTGGATTTGGAATAGCTGGAACTGGATTAAAATTCAAAGGCAGATTTACCCCTATAGGTTGCTGATTTGGGACAGCAGGTAAAATGGGGTTTGCAGCATTTCGTTGCGGATTTGGGCCCGCTGGAAACGGATAAAAATTTAACGAAGGGTTTGCTGCCCTAGGTTGCAGATTTGGAATTGCTGGAACTGGTTGGTTCGCAGCATTACCTTGTGGATTATGGACATCAAGTAAAATAGGGTTCGCAGCATTTCGTGGCGGATCAAGCCTGGGCGAGTTTACCTGAACCAAAGAGGCCTCTTGCAAATTTGCATGTGAATTTTGTGCAGAATTTGGTACCAGATTAAGAGTCCGAAGCATTCGGGTCAAACTTTGTTCAATCATTTGATTAATGCGGTCATAATCAAGTGGGTTATTAGCTACTCCAGGAGTACGGGTCGACTGGATAGGGTTGAGCCCTGCCAAAGTATTATTAAGCTGCTGGTTGCCACGGTCAGGAGTGAATAGTTGCCCATCCTGAAATTGGTTACTTACATTCAAAGTAGGAGTATCCGGATCTGGGAAAAGATTCCGGATATTACTCCGAGTATTATAATGTGCGCCTTTGGCACCACGAGATTTACCTCTAACTGGGGGTCTTCCTATTGGATTAGGTTTTGGATTTGTAATATTTTTCTGACCAATGTTAAATTTACGAAGCTCACTAAGCTGACATGTTCGTCTGCATATTGGACATTCAGATGAAGTCTCAAGAAAACTTTCAATGCATGGACGATGAAAAGCATGTTTACACTCAGCAATCATCAAACAGTGTTGCCCCTCCAACATTGGTTCACGACAGAGAAAGCAGATATCCAGATCAGTAGTAGCTGATGCCGGAGGTTGCTCTCCACCTGGTGGTGGTGTATGGGAAGTTGCCATTTTTTACAAAAAAAAAAATATTACAGTCACTGTTATAATCCAGAAAAAAAAAATTGCGAACTGCAATAGTTAAATATATATATTTAATAATTCACTAAATCGACAATATAATAAATTGTTTTAAAGTTTGGTTGTAACACCCTACAAAATTCAAACAACAATAAAAATTATAAGGATAAAAGTCTCTGAAAATTTTGATTTTGAAATTTATAAATATTTGCAAAATCTTGGTATTATCAATATTACAAATGTAATTTCAATTCAATTATCAACATCACTGTAGAAAACTTAGCTATTCATCAGTTTATGATATTGGTTAACACTAACCAAAATACATTTCAATAGCAAATATAACTTATATAGTGCAATTACACAATTTAAGCTTGACCACACTGAGGACATGCAAAATGATGAAACCAATAAATTTCTATGCAGTCATAGTGAAATTCGTGTTTGCACGCAACTAACTTTAAAATTTCCTGATTTTTATATATTCTGAAATAACAGATATAACAAATTCTTAGATTTGCCGATATTGACATGTCTCAGTCCAATAAAAAAAAATTTTTAGAAAAACAAAAAATGAATTTATGGTACCAAAAGAAAGAAAAATTTTCCTTGAATCTAGATTATATAAAGAAACAACAGAAAAACACTTATCTCTATATAATTGCAATTTTCCTAATTTGATAAATATAATAGAAAATTTTATTGACTTTAAAACTCGAATCGGTAAAAGTCAGAAAAATTTTGTAAAAAGTGTAAGAAAAAAATTTATAATTTATTCAAGCTAGTGTCTTTTCTTACTAATAATGTGATTCAAAAATAAGGTGATGAAGCAATTAAAAATTAACCAATACAGGACAAATAAAAAAAACGGGCTATGGAGTTAAATATAACGTATACCTCTTGTATTCCAATTTTTCACACCAACATCCATTCTACATTTATGTGACTTTTCGAATATTCTCAATTCCAAGAAGACAGTGAAGTACAAATAGCATTTTCGCTGTAATTCCTCTCAAAATAAGCGTTTGATAACTAAGATAAATTGAAATACAAAAGAAATATTTACACCTAACTGCAATAAAAATCAAAAGCACTTTAAATCTACTACTCCAATTTGCAGAAAAAATATGAAAATCAGTTGGTTAGCTTACTCGAACTTGTTACCTCAAGTAGCTACGAGATCCAGCAAAGTTTTGCATATTCATCTTTAAAATTAGAATTTTAAACCTGAATACCTTCAAAATTTATTTCAATCACTGGAATTTAATATTCTATATAAAAATTATAAAAAATGAGCCAAAGAACACTCGGTTCTCGAGCCCCACGTTGGGAGCCAATTATTGTAATGAACACGCTAGTGTCTCGTAGAAATATTTTCTCGAACAGAAAATATTTGTGTTTAAAACTTATTGTATCCAAAGAAACATAAATTTTAAGATGGAAAAGTCACACTGAGCTTAGGACTGCGGGAGCCTTTAAAATGCTAGCTAATCAGTCGGATGCGGGGTTCGGGTCCTGTCTCAAATATGATTAAATTTACAAAACAACAATATTATTTTAGACTCCCTATTTAGTTGCATGAAATGAAAATGGCCACAGTAACTAACAACAAAAGAAAAAAAAAAATATATCAAAATACCCCAAATGTAGTTACACGAAAACTGAAATTTAATAAAATGAAAAGGTATTGGTTGTTGTTGCTTCTAAAACGAAAATCTCCAGATGTCGTGGAGATAATATCGGCTCATCACCCTCCCTAAACCTTTGGTTCTAGTGCCGTAAATAGGTTTTGTTTCTAGAACCCCAAACATGATGACTATATCACCTTATTTTATCCAGCACATCATTATTGTAAGAAAAAACACTATTTTTAAAGTTTAGCAATCCATGATATATATGTATATTTAATTCAACCCATATAAATTCATAACAAGAAAAAATGTAGTATTAATTCTAAAAGTAATCTTACTATTAGTTTAGTTTTAATTCTAACATCGCAATTATTTTGAAACTAAAAACAAAAATTATAATTCATAACTTAAGCGAATACGGTGAAACTGACCTAACTATACAGAATTTGCTTACTCTCTTTTGTTCTTTTAGATTCGCTTATTATTTTTATTAGCAACAAAAAAAATATAAGCCTTAATAATAATTTTTATTTTTAATGCAATTTTAACTTTAATTCGATTCTAATTTTAATTCAATTTTAATTAACTTTTAATTTTAATTTTAACATTTTATTTTTCTTTTAGTTTAACAACAAAAATTATAATCAAAAAAATTAGGTTTAACCATTACTGACAAACCGACCTACTTATTCCGTATTTGTTTTATTTATTTTGTTACTTTAGATTTGAATTATGATTGCAATGCCAAAACAACAAAATCTAAATTCATGATAAAACGCAAAATTTTTACGTAAAGCAAAATACAATTGTAAATATAAAAAAAAATGTAAAAAAAAAACCGAGCGAAAATGACCTACCTAATCATAGTGCATATGGTTACTAATTTCTGTATTTAGTTGTAAACGTTTATATATTTAAATCAATAAACCGATCAAACCTTACTTAGTGTAGGGTAATATTCTTTTAACAATCATAAAAGCAAAAACTCACTCTTAGTAATTGAGCATCAACATTGATCTCTTTTATATTTTGAATTTTGTTTTTAACAAATCAATAAATGGATAATCACAACAAAGAGTGTGAAATTAACTTTTTTCAATTTCTTTAAATATTTAACGTGAGCGCTACAAAATTTAATGCAGCATTAATGGTTTATTGAAATTTTTGAATGATCTCTTAAATTTATACAAATATCATTGTGGATTTTTGCTTTTATTACGTGTTAAATTATTTGTTAAGAGTTAATGTAACGATTTTTAAATTTTTAAGGGATTTGTTAGAACTTTTATTAAATTTTATTTTTCACTTACCAACATGTTTGATGTCGAAGAAGGCCTTTTTCGAAGATCGAACAGGTTGTTTCGAAGTTGCAGCTGCAGTTTGCTGAATTAATACAATATGATGACTTTTGTAGATATAAAATTTAAGGGGTGGCTAAATAAATGTTACGATTTTACTAATTACATGTTTTTATATTCTTGTTGTTGCAATTTGTTTTTTTTTTTTTTTTTTATCTAACTCGCGATATATGTTTTTTGTTGCAATTTAAATCGATGTTTTAATTCTACTTTAACTTATTTTAACTGTTTTTAATTATTTAGAAAAAAAAAAAAATGTTGACTTAAAAAAAAAAAATTCAATGCAACAATAACAACATTGGGGAGACCCAATAAAAACGATTTCGCTTATGGCCACGTTGGAGTCCACCAAATGTGGGTTTTGTTTTCTGATGAAAACAAATCTTTTTACACCAAATATAATTTTAATGACTCCACCATGCGAATTCACTAGGTATTATTGTTGCACTTTTAAATTAACTAATTTTACTTTTCACTTTCAGTATTTGTTTTATAACTAACTTAATATTAATATTTGTTCTTTTTGATTGATTCAATTGATTCCTTTTTTTTTTTTTTTATATATTTTAGGTTTTAATTTAAGAACTAGATTTTTGGTTTTAGGTTTTCTGCACTGATCACTTTTTGTCTATTTGCGTATTATACTAATTTAGAGTTTTTTTTTTTCTGTACTGCTTTTGGTGTTATTTTTTTGTTTTATGACTTTTGTCGATTATGCAATTTACGTTGTGGGAGTTTTTAATGCAGTTGGGGAAAGATTCCTATTATTTATAATTCAGAGATTGTGGAATTTTATCTTCGGTTGCCAATTTATTAAACTAGGCCTGAATGGTGAGATCAAGTCTATATTTTGGGGAATGTAAATATTACAACGAAATTTAACTAATTTAATGAATATTTTGTCTTACCAGGAATTTTCACAAAAGTACTTGACTAGTAATTATGGTTCCAACAAACGTTTCAATCGGGGATTTTATTGTGCTCCGAAACCCAATACTTTTAAATCCCAAATGGGACAAATCCTTTAGCATCTGTGAATAATTAAGGATATTTTCCAATAAAATTTCAAACTCTGTGTTGTAGCTTCGGATTCAAAAAACGCACGGACTTTGGACAAATTTGTTGTAAGAAGTCTTACTCCTTTAGTTAATGCTAACCATAGGATGCAAGGATCCCAACTTGATTTTTAAGAAACGCACAATCTTTATAGAAATACCCCGAAACTTGGATTACAGCACACGTGATTTTCGTAGAAAGATTCTAAGCGATGGAAAGTGGGGAATATAAATTGTCGAATATTTTAAAGTAAATCACTATAATTTACAAAAATTACCTGCTATAATTGTAACCTGGTATAACTTCCTTTGAAATTTTCAAACTTTTTTAATAAAACTAAGTTGATGCTTTCAATTTTAATAGATTTCTTTAGACTTTAAAATTTATTTGATGTTGATTCTTCAGAGGTTGTCGGAAAAAGGAAGTTATTGAATTTTTTCTGTACCATGAAAGGTATTGAAGAATATTTTAAAGAAGAAAATTGATAAAAGCAGAATATATATCAATTATTTATGAGTAACCGCATTACCAACAAACTTCAGGGGACGTAAATTAAAATATGCACGTACAGCTCATAAAAGAAAAAACGTTTTACTGGTCTAGATGTAAACAATTTCCTAGCCAAGTTATCTTAGTATTTTTATAATACTCAAGGCCGGAAAATAAAATTAGAGATATTTTTCTACGATTTCTATAAAAAAAATTTTTAAAAACTATGCAAATTATGTATAAAATTTAAGTTTAAAGTTGGTACTTATTTTGCAGTATTTTAAGCGAAGACGAAAACCGCTTGCTGAATGCAGGTATCTGCATAACGTTAAAAAAGTAACCAAATGAAGAGAAAGAATAAGAAATATATCAAAAGCAATTAAAAATCATCATGTGGTAGGGAATTTTATAATTTCCGAATTTTATTGAAATTTTAGAACTATTATAGACTTTGGGTATACTATCAGATAGCTCAGATTATAAGAAATATTTTGAGATATAAGAACTTTTTTTTGAGAACTTTCCGCAAAGATAAAAGCTAATGCAATATTTTCGGTGTAAACTTATGAAGCAGATGAGAAACAAAAATACACTGAGACAAAAAGTTGATCATACTTTAAAAATTACAACCAAAATTATATGACAAAAGCAAACAATTTTTTTTGTATGATTTAATACTGGGATCTGAAAAAAAAAAATATTGTCCGAGATGTCCCCCACAAAAAATAAAAACGCTTTTAGGAAAGAAAAGTTCCCAAAAGTCCATTACTCAAATTTTTTTGAGTTAAAAAAAAAAAAAAAAAAATTTAATTACCTAAGTTAGTTAGTTAGTTAATTGTTCTTTATTTTAAATTCATTTCTTTTGTTACAAAGTTTTAATGTTTATAAAGAACATACGACTTTGACTAATGTCGTCAGTCGGATTGAGAAAATAATTTATATTATAACAATTGTGTTTTATGTTTAATTTAGATTAATAATTAAATTCATCAATAAGCTGTTTTCTATAACCTATTGCATCTATAACAAAAAGATATATATTAGACTGCCCAGAAAAAAAGCGAAGTTTTTATTTTCTTGGGGGATACCTGCAAATTTTGTTCCTTTTTGTGCAAAAAAATTTCGGTTTTTTTTGGGGATTTTTAAAATAATATCTAGAGGTCGCGATCTCGCGTTTTATAACGATTTATTTTTTTTGAGTTTTTTATTATTTTAAATTGTTAAATATGATTAATATGATAAAATATTAATAATTTCAGACAAAAAAAAATTAAATTAAAAATTAAATATCGCTCATTCCATGAGATGTCTCCCAGCATCTAATCAAATGTTCCTTAATTTATTTGAAATTTTGCACACATGAACACTATGAAGCAATTCGCGAATATATTCGCGTTCGCGAATTCGTGGATTTTCGCGAAACTAAAAACGAATTTATTTTAATTGCTCCATAGTGTACCTGTGTGCGAAATTTCAAATAAATTAAAGAACATTTGATTAGATGCTGGGAGACATCTCATGGAATGAGCGATATTTAATTTTTAATTTATTTTTTTTTTGTCTGAAATTATTAATATTTTATCATATTAATCATATTTAACAATTTAAAATAATAAAAAACTCAAAAAAAAATAAATCGTTATAAAACGCGAGATCGCGACCTCTAGATATTATTTTAAAAATCCCAAAAAAAAACCGAAATTTTTTTGCACAAAAAGGAACAAAATTTGCAGGTATCCCCCAAGAAAATAAAAACTTCGCTTTTTTTCTGGGCAGTCTAATATATATCTTTAAAGTTTTCCTTTGCATTATTTAAAATATTTATTAAATCATTTTCAGTTAAGGTAGTTTTTTTAAAATATAGGTAACGAATTTCACGTAAAATTGGACAGCTGGCAATGAAGTGCAAAATATTTTCAGTTTCGTTGCTATTACATAAAGAGCATAAGCGGGACCTCTGCGTCTGAAATCTAGTTCCATTTAACTCAATAAGGTCACACCTGGCTTTGAAGATGTAGCTTACTGCCGTCGTATTATTATTGATTTCAAAATATGTTTGTTGCTCCATGTAGTTGAGCTTTGAATAAAAACGGTTTGTTCCAGTAGCCTGTTGTAGGTGGGTTTCTCTTTCTTTTCTTTTTAGTCCAGTTAGTATATCAAGTCTGAGGCGTTCCCAGTCTTCTCTTGAAAAACATTCTGAAATTTGTATCGAGCCCGCATCACTAGCTAATTTTTCAATGTGTTTATACCAATACGATTTTTTTTCAATGGTGAGTTTGGTTAGCTTACATGGTAAACGGTTATCACTATAATCAAATAAAGTCTTTATAATGTATCTCAGGTGCAAATCTAGTGTGTATATATAATTATTTTCTATACCAGTTTCTAACATTAATGCGTATGTTGGCGTAAATGAAGGTAGTTTAAGTATCTTTTTTAAGAAAAAGCGTTGAAGTTTATCGACTTCTTCAAATAACGAATATCCCCATACTTGGGCACCATACGACTGGATTGCACGACACACTGATTGGAAAAGATTCCATTTAGCCTTTAACCCGATTTCTTTTTTTGATAGAAATTCTTTCCAAGTGGCGTTTATACTGTTTTTAGCAGATTTATTTCTTTTTTCTATGTGTTTTTTAAACGACATTTTAGGTGATATTGTTACTCCGAGATATGTATATTCGTTTGTCACTCTAATAGGCTCCCCCTTAAAAAACCATTGTTCACGAGCAGAAAGTCTACCCCCATTTCTTATTACCATCATTTCTGATTTATTTAAATTTAGTTCTAGATTCCAAATTTCACAATACGTCTCTAGCTTCTTAATCATAGATTGCATTGTGTTTATATTATCTGCCAAAATCACGATATCATCAGCATACAATAAAAGTCTTATATTTTCTGTGCCCACAGTTACACCTCCTTCTATATAATCGTGTAAGTCGTTGAGATACACCGAAAAAAGCGTTGGAGATAACACACATCCTTGTTTTACACCAGACCCTGTTTCAAACTCCTCAGAGAGTTCTTCTCCGTTCCAAACTGTAAACTTTGTATGGCTGTATATACTTTCTATCATTTGGGACATTTTTGTTGATACGCCAATGCATTGTAGTTTATATATAAGCGACTTTCTTGATACTTTGTCGAAAGCTGCTCGAAAGTCTACAAAAAAAGCGTACAATTTCTTTTTTTCATTAAATTTGAGATGTGCAATCGCTGCTAAATTATACAGATTATCAGAAGTTGAGTACCCTTCGCGGAAATCAGCTTGAAATTCTGTAATTATATTATGTTTGTGAAGCCATTGGTTAAGCCTAGTATTCAAAATACTCATAAAAGTTTTTGCTACTGTATTCATAAATGCTATTCCACGATAATTATTTGTATTCTCCCTTTCTCCCTTTTTAAAAATTGGAAAAATTATACTGTTTTGGAATGTTTCATCTAATTTTGACGTTTCGTATATAATGTTATAAGAAGTCGCTAATTCTTCCAAAAATCTATCCGAAGCATTTTTGAGAAATTCATAGCTTACGCGATCTTCTCCCGGAGCTTTATTATTTTTTGCTTTTGCAAGTACATTTTTAATTTCAATGGTGTTTATTGGGCGATCTAGATCATCATCAGAATAAAACATTGCTGCATACAGGATATTGTTTGACGTGAGTGGTGGGTTTAATAGCTCATAAAAATATTGCTTGAATTCATTTGCTTGTATTCCAGGACTTATTTGCCTTTCTACATTTTTAATTTCCTTTACTAGGTTCCACCAGTCTTTATTATTTTTTACTAGATTTATTTGACTTTCTATACCTTTGTAATATTCGGTTTTAGTATATTCACATATTTCTTTGTACTTTTTGTTTTTAATAAGATACTTTTTCTTGTTATCTGTTGTGGGGTTTTGCCGATATTGATGCAATGCTTTAAAGGATTTTTCTCTAAAGTTGTGGCATCTGTAATTAAACCATTTATTTTCCTTTATAAATTGTGTTTTTTCTACTTGGTTGTTGCTGTTAGGGTTTGCAGTGTTTATAATTTGTATCATATCCTTTAAATCCAAATTATTTTTGAACTGTTTTATGTTGCATATTTCTTGATCAAGATTTTCTTTATATTGTTCTGTTTTTCTATCATTCCATCTAAGTTTTGGAAGCAATTTCATTGAATTATCAACATTTCTCACTTTTACATTTAGGGTTAAAATTATAGGCATGTGATCAGACCATAGCTTATTTTTTACCATAAAGGATTCAACTAATTCTAAATTATCATGTGCCAAAGCACATATATCATTAACTGATGCTCCAACACCACTCATAAAAGTAAAATTTCCAGTTTCATCACCTTTAGTGCAACCATTCAAAATATATAAACCAAAATCTTGACAAAATTCAAGAAATGTTTTACCTTTTGCTTCAACTTGTGTATCGCAAGATTTTCTTACATCAAGGCCAGCTTTAAAAGTGGATTTTATAAACTCGTCTATGTACTGTTGTTCGTTTCCTATTCGGATATTTAAGTCCCCAATAAGGACAAGATTTTCTACATCTTCAGTTGTTAGGAAATTTCTTACTATTTCGAAACTATCATTCCAGGTAGCTGCTCTTAGATATAGTGGCAAAATATTAATAGTTTTAGTTGAGGTTTTTACGATAATAAGCTCAATGTCTTCTTTTACACTAAACTCGTGTGAAATATTGTACTTTTTTAGCTCTTTTTTAACGCCATATACACAGCCCGCAATTGCTCTTCCAAATCTACTATTTCTGACCGCTGCTTTCCAATATGTATCATAACCACTAAAAAAAATTTTAAATCGGACTACTTTATCTTCCGTAATATGAGTTTCCAATAAAATAAATACATCGCTAGTTTTAATAAACTGGAAAAACTCATTTTTCAAAACTTTATTTTCTAACCCATGACAGTTATATGACAAAACATTTAAAGACATTGAATTATTTTCATTATAGATGCATTTAGGTTTTACAATTTTGGTATTAGGACATTTTTTTTTATTTTTTTGATCTTTTATTGGTTTTTTGAGTTTTTTGAGTTTTTTGAATTTAAATTTGTTAAAATTTCATTATAATTTATACATATTGTATTTAAAGAATCTCCAAATATATTTTTCAGAGTTTCGACTCCATCCCGTTTCTCGCATATCAGCTGTTTATTTCTGCTCCACCAGAACCAATTTTCATCAATTTTCATTTTATCATTTCTAACTTGTATACGATGATTCTTATTTACATCTAAAATACGTTTTTTAAGCTCAAGAAAAACACGTTTGTCTTGTTGTTTATCGGAGTTTAAATCGCGTTCCACAATGATTTTGGTACCCGCTAAATTTTTTGAATTTTGGAAAATCTCCTTTATAATTTCTCCTGAACTAAATTCAGCAATAACCCCAATTTTCTCGTCTCTCTCATACAGTTTTTTGGTTGATAATTACCTAAGTTTCGGAAGAGTTTTTGAAAATTTTCTATGTACCGATAATAAAATTTTGTTGGCAATTTTTTATAGTTTTGAGTTAGTAAACTGAGGAAATACTGATTTTTTTATAGTTGAAGTACTGACACACCACAATTTTTTGTTTGTTTTGTTTTATAGTGCGTTTTCGATGTTGTCGGAACCAACGGGCCCCATAAGTAGATTAGCCATATCAATTGAGTTACCGGGTCAGTAGTAACATACAAATACTACGTCCTTACAATATTTTGACCGCCGTTTATGTTACTAGGACCAGTAGCGTATCCAGGATTTTATTTCGGTGGGGCCCAACATTTTTTAAAATTTTTTTTTTACAAAAAATTTACATAACACATGCACATGCTTAAGAATTCTCGATCTTTTCCTTGAACTTCTCGATCTTTTCCTTGAACTTAATGTAACACAATCAGATTCTTCATTTTTGTGTAAGGTTAAAACTGTTGGGGGAAAAAAATTAATTTTTTTTTATTATTTTAAAATTTTTTGAGAGACTTAAGCCTTTTTTAAAGTGTGAATTGTATCAGATGCTGATAAATTTTTAGAAGATTATCAGAATCTGATTTTTTTCAAAGAAAAGTCAACAAGATAATTTCCAGTTAGGACAGTTTTTGTTATAGAAAAAGTCAAAGACTCTGAATCATATTTCCAATGGAAAAGGTTTCTCGGGAAAAAGTCACTTTAGAAAATGATTTTGTAAACATATTCATAAAATACTTTTCCAAAAGAAAAGACTCCGATTGTAAGACATTTTCCCAGAATCTGAGATATTTCTAGTCTAGCACATTTACTCAGATTCTGAAATATTCTAAACAAAAAGTTTTAGATTCTAAAAAAATCTTCGCTTTTTCTTTAAGAAAAATAATTCAGATTCTGAGACCTAGATTCTAAAACCTTTTTCCTAAAGAAAAATTATCGTATTCTGAGAAAATTTTCCTATAGAAAAAGTCTAAAAATTTTTAAAAATTTTTCCTATAGAAAAATTTTCAAACTCTGAGACATTTTTCCGATAGAAAAAGTCTCAGATTCTTCAACATTTTTCCTATAGAAAATGTCTCAGATTCTCAGACTTTTTTTCTACAGAAAATTTCTTAGATTCTGATACATTTTTTTATCGAAAAATTCTCAGATGCTTAAACACACAGAAAATAAAATCATAAAATTCAAGTCAACAAACAGCAATTGTGAATGTCTTATACTGATATCAACCAATCCTTTAGTAAAAACGGCATCCCGTTAGTCAATAATACAAAAAATCGATTTTCTTTTCAACAAACTACTTCAAATAATTTTATTTCAAAATGAAAGGAAAATTTCAACAAATCATTAGTGGCAGTTTGTCAATAAGACAAAGAAAAATATTTTTTTAACTTTCAAATAACCCGTTTGTTATTAATGTTCAATAATTTGTAAATAAAACAGATTTTTTTCAACTATTTATGTCAATATAAACGACTTTGTCAAATAAAAGTCATATTTTCAACAATTTAAATCAATAAATATAAAGAACTTTGTCAATCTAACAAAATCGTAAATTTTTTTTTAATAATTGCTGTCTATAAAGAATTTGGTAGCTTTTGTAAAGTATAAAACAAAAACACAAACATACTATAGCGACAACAAGCTCTCTCTCGTCGTATATTTTGTTTTTTATTTGTGCCTGTACTTCTTTTTAAAAAAGCAAACAATGAAAAAAGAAGACAATTTAAAAAAAACGATTATGAATTTTGTTTTATTTTAGCTAGCAAGGGGTACGGCAGCAATTGAAATTATTTCATAGAAAATATTATTAAAAAATGTATTTCGAAAATAAATTAATCTTTTTATATAAACATTTTGTTTTGTTAACTATTGTTTTGTTTTGCCTTTATATTTTTGGAATTATTTTTTTACAGAATTTGCTTTCCAAGTTTCTACCGATTGCTATGTTGTCTAAAACGAAACTAAAATATGTGTATACTAGCAGGCCCGCCCGGAACTTTGTCACCGGTAATAGGTTAGGTTAGGTTGGATGGGCGTCCGCCGATTTGGCGAATTCACTCGGAGGCCATAAGGCCCATTGTGATTCCCCTAAGTTGTTTCCCTACTCCCATGATATACAAAAATTTCTACCTCTCAAACCACCCCGATTCCCTAAGGTATTCTGCTAGAGACGTCAATGGTACATTGTTTAGGCAATCTAAGTCATCAAAAAATCGTTGCCCCAAATACTTAAGACGACGTTTCATCAGACCCGGACATTCACACAACAAGTGCCTCACTGACTCCTCCTCCTCCACCTCCCCACAACTTCTGCAAAAGTCCCTGTCAGAAATTCCCATACGAACGGCCATTTAGCCGATTATACAGTGTCCCGTCAGTACTCCTACTAATAGGCTAACCGTCCGTTTGCCAAAGGTAAGAAGGTTTTCTGTCCTCTTATGATCCGGCAGTGGCCACATGGTCCGCGATATCCTGCACGTGGTCAGCGATATCCACCTATCCCTCATCATATTCCTCGATATCCTATCGATTTCGTTCATCAACTCCACTATAGGAACCGAGATATCCGGTTCGACACGTTCCCCCACCGACTCGGAGCCACCTCTTGCACACTCATCAGCTAATTCGTTACCAGCGACCCCACTATGTCCAGGGACCCAAATTAGCTCGACTGTGTGCTGACCGATTCGATGAAGGGATTGTATACAATTACTAACAATTCTCGATTTCACAGTGTGTGACCCTAAGGCCTTCAGAGCTGCGAGACTGTCCACAAAAATGTTGATGGCGCAAGGACTTAGGTCCTTTGCCATAATCATCTGCGCGGCCCTGTCAATTGCAAAAACCTCGGCCTGGAAAACGCTACACTTGTCCGGGAGCCTCATTGAGGCCCTGATTCCGAGGCATTCAGAGTATACCCCCGAACCCGTACCCATCTCCATCTTCGATCCGTCCGTGAAAATTGAGATCGCATTCCCCGTTATAACAGAGTTTTCCGCCCAGTCTTCCCTAGTTGGTATTTTGATTTCGAAGTTCCTATTAAAGTTCGTCTGCGGTGAGATATAGTCGGTTTTCCCTTCCAATTCCGACCCGCCCACCGTACCTAATATGGTCGAGTGTCCCCAAGAGCGTTGCTTAAGCATTTGTGACTCTCTTAACCTAAGAGCCGATTTTGCTGCTGTGCTCTTGATGTAGATATCTACGGGCTGAATGCTTAGTATCACTTCCAGGCCGGCCTGGGGTGCTGATCTAATAGCACCAGTGATACCCACGCACGCCAGTCGCTGTACCTTTTGTAGGTTGCAGAGATATGATTTCTTATCCGCTGCTTTCCACCACACAAGGGCTCCATAGGTAAGTATTGGTCTAATTATCGCACCATACATCCAGTGGATAATATACGGTTTTAGACCCCACCTTCTTCCGAAAGTTCTTCTGCAGGTGTAAAAAGCACATAACGACTTTTTCATCCTTTCCTCCGTATTCCTTTTCCAGGAAAGCTTTGAGTCCAGGATTACACCCAGGTATTTCGCCTCATTAGATAGTTCTAGGGTGATTCCATCTAGTTTGGGAAGAACAAACCTGTCTATCTTAGTCTTTTTCGTGAACAAGACTAGTTCGGTTTTTGAGGGGTTGACTCCCAGACCGTTATTCCTTGCCCACGTCAAGAGTATCTTAAGTGCTGATTCCATGAGTTCACTAATCGTTGGTAAAAACTTACCTCTGATTAGGATCACAACGTCATCAGCATAGGCAACCACCTTGATACCCATTTCGTTGAGTGACTCGAGGATTTCATTTATTACAAGATTGCACAGAAGAGGAGAGATCACCCCCCCCTGTGGTGTGCCCCTTGTAACTACTTTCCTCGCTTCACCATCACCTATCTTCGAGTTAATCGCCCTGCTTTTCAGCATGTTGCCCGTCCATAGAGTAATCTGTGTGTCCGTGCCCGTCTTCCGTAGGGCATTAAGAATTGACGATATTTTGACATTGTTGAACGCGCCTTCCACGTCCAGAAATGATGCCAAAACGTACTCTTTTTTGTGAAGAGTATCCTCAATCAAACCGACAACATCACTCAAAGCCGTCTCAACAGACCTACCCTTAAGATAGGCGTGTTGGGCCTCGCTGAAGTTGTCTGATGTGAGGATACTTCTCACATATACATCTACCAGTCTTTCCAGAGTTTTCAATAGAAACGATGACAGACTGATAGGTCTGTAATCCTTTGCGGTATTGTGGTTTATTTTTCCCGATTTGGGAATTAAGACCACCCTAACCTCCCTCCATTCGGAGGGTATATATCCCGATGCCAGGCTCCCCGTAAAGATACGAAGTAGCCATGGCATGATTATCCCGAGGGACTCCTGCAAGAGTGCCGGAAAAATACCATCAGGCCCTGCCGATTTGTAGGGCTTGAAGGAACGTACCGCCCACGTTATCTTGCGTTCGTCCACCATCGTTTTGATGAATTCATTTGTTGGAATTGCAGCTGGTGAAAGTGTACCCAAGGGAGTTTCCCTCTTCACCGGTAATAATAAATAGGGTATTAAAGAAGAAACAGGATTAGAGTCCCAATTAACAAAATTGTCCCCTGCAGAATCTTTATTTTAATTAATCTTTATCTTTGAAGTCTTTCATAAAAACTATTTAGAACAAACAATAAAATTTAAACAGCCCAAACGGAATCATGTTCGATCCGGTAAAAAAATTTCTTGAAAATGTTCGAGCTCTTATATCGATATTATTGAAATCATGTCATTCCCCGTATCATTCCATTTTGTTCCCCATTCTATTACATTTAGTCCCCTATTCTATTCTACTCATTTCAATTCATTGAATTCGTTCCATGTAGGCTTCATTCCTTTCTGTATAACATGTGTTAAAAAAATAAACACATCGTTATCTCAATTAATATAAAAAGTTCCATATTACCGTACGTGAACCCATTGTTTACTCCTTTTAACCCTTAAAAACTTTAATTTTAAAATATGTCCTTCTCTTCATTGTTAATTCTTCTGGACAATTTCAGGGGATAGTAAAAGTACCACAGTACAATGATTTACCCTATAACCCCATTAAAATCTATATTTCCAGAAGGTACTTTTTTAGAATGATTTCTTGCCACATTTCAAGTTTCTATGACCAATTTTTCAGAAGATAGAAAAGGTTATAAAGTTCATTACTTTGCCCCTATTTGCTCCATTACATCGGAATATCCAAAACGGACATTTTTGAGAATGTTTTGAAATCGGATGAGTAGTCTCGGAGGTTTTTAAATCTAAAGTATTTTAACCCAAAGTGATCTTTCAAATGGTTTCGGTCAATCCACCTTGAAGGACTATTCTTAATAAGATTTTTGAAATCGGATGAGTATATTCATAATATTTGAATTTTACATTTTTCTTGCCAAAAGTAGGCGTAGAAATGGGCGTGGTCAATGATATTTCCACTCTGAAGAACCATACCTAGCATTGGTGGAAAAATTTTGGAAATCGGATGAGTAATTTTGGGAATTCTTAAATTTTAGGTTTTTTGACCAAAAAGTGGGCGAAGAAGTGGGCGTGGTCGATGAGTCCTAGCCTATGTCAACCCTGGAGGAACACTCTAAATATTGGTGGAAACATTTTTGAAATCGGATGAGTAGTCTCATAGACATTTAAATTTTAAGTTTTTTACCAAAAGTGGGCGTAGAAGTGGGCGTGGTCAGTAAATCATAGACTATGTCCACCCTGGAGGAGCGCTCTAAATATTGGTAAAAGCATTTTTTAAATCGGATGAGTAGTTTCAAAGATATTTTAATTTTAAATTTTTTGCCAAAAGTGGGCGTAGAAGTGGGCGTGGTCAATGAAACCCAGAATATGTTCATAATGAAGGACCATTCCAAGTATGTATTGGTAAAAAAAATTAAAATCGGTTTAGTAGTTTTGGAGATTTTTAAATTTTACGTTATTTGGCAAAAAGTGGGCGTAGAAGTGGGCGTGGTCGATGAAACCTAGCCTATGTCCGTCCGGGAGGAACACTCTAAATATTGCTGAAAACTTTTTTGAAATCGGATGAGTAGTTCCGGAGATTACTTTCTACAAACAAACAAACAAACAAAAAAACATACAAACATTACCTCTTTATAATATTAGTATAGATATAGATATAGATATAGATAAAAAAAGAAAGAAATAAAAAACAAACGAAAAAAAAGAATTTTCATCATAAGACAAAAACGGTAAAACGATAAAAGTAAAATACATTCTTAATAAGTGTTATAAAAAAGAATATTGACTAACAAAATACTTTTGTTTAATTTCAATATTAATATTCTCTTACATTTATCTCGATTTTTAATCAATTTATTTTTAATTTTTTTTCCTATAAAAAAAAGTTTTAATTTGTCAATACAACTAATACTGTTGGTTGATATCACAAATTCGTTTGTTGAATTCCTTTACCATATCAACAAATGACGTTTGTGTTTGTTGAATTTCTTTGTTGAAAACAAAATTTATTTTTTTCTCTTTTGTTAGATCAACAAATTACGTTTTGTGTTTGTCGAATTTCTTTGTTGAAAAAAAATTTAAGATTTTGTACGTTTGTCAATACAAATAATAATTTAGGAGAACTATTACAAACTCATTTATCAATTGTTTTTTCAACAATTAATATTTACAAACGTTAGTTGATGTTACAAATTTCCGTATAGGAGCACTTTCAGTGAAAAATTTAATTGTATTCACAAATATGGGGGTCAATATAACAATTCGTTTTTTTCTGTGACACTTTTCCTATAGAAAAATTTTCCAATTCTTAGACATTTTCCTATAGAAAAAGTGTCAGATTCTGAGACATTTTGCCTATAGGAAATTGTCAGATTCTGAAACTTTTTCATATAGAAAATGCCACGGATTCTAAGATATTTTTCCTAAAGAAAAAGTCTCAGATTCTGAAATATTTTTCCCATAGACAAATACTCAGATTCCGAGACATTATTCTTATAGAAAAATATATTTTTACAACAGGAAAAGTCTCAGATTTTAAGCATTTTTCTATACCAAAAGTCTCAGCTTGTGTCTCTGAGACATTTTTCCTATACACAAAATCTTAGATTTTGATATAATTTTCCCTAAAAAAAATCGTTGATTCTGAGACATTTTTCGTAAAAAAGTATAAAGTTCTGAGACATATTCCTAGATTGAAAGAAAAATTCTGAGAAAAAAATTCTAAGAATTTTTTTATAGAAAAAATCTCAGATTTTAAGACGTTTTTCAGATTCAGAGACATTATTCCTATAGAAAGTTCGTAGATTCTGAAACATTTTTCATATAGAAAAGCCTCAGATTCTGAGAATTCTTTATAGAAAAAGTCTCAGATTCTGAGAAATTTTTTCTATAGAAAAATTTATAGATTCTGAGAAAAAGGCCAATTTTTGAAGACAT
Organism: Pegoplata infirma; assembly: GCA_963921195.1. NCBI lineage: Eukaryota > Metazoa > Arthropoda > Insecta > Diptera > Anthomyiidae > Pegoplata > Pegoplata infirma. Next base: position 126,585,243 of record OY992539.1, on the reverse strand, counting down.
CTATAAAAAAAGTCTTAGATTCTTAGACATTTTTCTTATAGAAAGTTTTGGATTCTGAGAAATTTTTTGAGAAATAGTCTCGTTTATGATTTGACTACCTTTTACTTACAATTAGGTCCATTTTTTGTGTACACAAAAGTTCAGGTTCTAAGATATTTTTCATTAGAATCTTGAGTTGAAAAGTTTCAAATTCTAAGAATTTCTAAAAATTTTCAGATTTTGAGATTTTTTTAACAGAAAAATTTTCAGTTTTAAGGGAGGGGGGGGGGGCGCACAGTGTTGTGACCTTGGCCATAAATGGTCAAACTAAATGTCTTAAAACTTAAGGTTATATGAATTTTATTTTTAGAAAACATCATAAATAAAACAAATCCAAAACAGTTTATAGATATCTTCAGTAGTTTTTAAGTTACATGTCTCTAAAGTTGAACTTTTTGAAATATATCATATTTTGGTTTTAAAATCTTTGAAATCCACATTTACTTGTAACGGTTAAATAATTATATTGCATTTAAAATTCGACCTTATTGGTAATGAAGTTTTAAGTTAGATATGTTGCTTGTATGATAGTGCTGTTTTGGTCGACATAAGTTAATCATATGGCAAGTAACGCTGTTATAAAGTGAGTTCCAAAGAAAATACTAATTTATTTTGCAAATTTCATATTTGATAGTCAGCCATTTTTGTGGCCCTCATTGGCGCGCTTAGTTCTTTGCAGAAAATATTGGTATAAGTATGTAGATTACAAATAACAAAAGAACTCGACCACGTTTTTCCACTTTTTTTTTTAATCAATTTTTTTTGTGGGAACCCGAACATAAATTTGGAAATTTTTTTTAACGAAAACACCAAGATGCAGCAGTTGTCCTTGATAATTTGAAATGCTTTGCGAAAAATAGTTATGGAACACATATAATAAATCGGAATGCAAAATGAATTGGTCGGTTAAATTTTAAATTTTATTTAAATTGGTCCAAGAACCATTATTTGTCATCCAGGCCTGACACAAATTAGATGCTTGGCTAGACACCAGTTGTACATTAACAGATGCAGACTTTTATTTAGAAAGAGTTTGTTGAGGAAGTACTTTGTACTATATTTTTACTTGCTTATTTTATAACGGTCTTTTTGAGATAGGCATATCCCTGCTTAAACTTAAAAACAATATTCAACGTATTGTAAATACTACGTGCAAAAATGTTGTGAATTATTGATAGTTTTAAGGTCAAAGGATTTCCCTGAATTTTCTCAAGTCCTTAAAAAAGGATATTTATGCGCTAAGAATATCCTAAGGATAGGTTAAGGATAATCCTTGCTTCAATTATAATAAAATAAGGTATTTTCAACATTATCAGAACAGAATTTCATGAAGTACGAAGGATTTTTTAAACTTTTTTTTTAAATTTTTTAAGGACATTTTTTATTTATGTATTACATTCTAGCTTCAATTTTTCATTTGATTAAGATTTAAGGTATATTCCAAGTGTTGCGGATGCAAAAATTCATGAAGGGGTCAGTCTTAGTGAAATCAATCAAAAATAGCTAAAAATTTTCGTGACCCCTCCGATTTTGATGAAATTTGGTTTAGTTGTAACACTAAGTGATAAACTAAAGCACACTTATTTTCAGCCCTCTATGTAAACAGTGGGCGAAAACACGGAGGGTCAAAATTTCCCCCAAAATCTCCCAGTCGCGACACTTTGCACCATAAAAACTTAATATCGTTGGTTCTATTATAGCTAGAAAGTCCATTTTTGGTTTGTTTTGAAGCTCATAATATGCTCTATAAGACCTACCATAACCAAAAAATTTTCGAAAAAAATAAGGGTTACCACCCTTATTTTAAGGTCGTGATAAAGGGAGGAGAAAATGGGGATGATGGTATCCCCCGATTTTTTTTTACTTGATAATCTTATAGAGAAAGTCCTAAAGAATATATTCTAAAATTTTTAAGTTGGGACAACAATGGGATCGCTCAAAATCAAAATTTTTCACAATTTTCCCCAAAATCTCCAAATCGCAACACTCTTTAACCTTAAAAATTTAATATCATAAGTGCTTATGTAGCTACAGAGCCAATTTTTATTATTTAGCTTATAATACGCTCTACAAGACATACCAAAACCAAAAAATTTTCCAAAAAAAGGAATCGGTGCCCCCCTTATTTGAAGGTCGTTGCAAAGGGTGGAGGAAATGGGGGGAAAGTATCCCCCGATTTTTTTTTTACTTGGGATTCTCAAAGTGCAAGTCCTAATGAACACAGTCTACAATTTTTATGTTGGGACAACAATGGGATCGACCAAAATCCAAATTTTTCAAAATTTTCCCCCAAAATCATCAAATCGCGACATTCTTGCGCCTCCCATTGTAGTCCCAAGATAAAAATTTCAGGATATGCTCTCTAGAACTTACTCTTTAAAAAAAAAAGGTAAAAAAAAGGTAAAAAAAATTTCCCCCACCCCTTGCCACGATCTTATAATACAAGAGGCACCCCTAATTTTTTTTTATTTTTTTTTTGTAATAGTAATATTGTAGGGCATATTAAGAGCTTTAAAACAAACCAAAAATGGACTCTGTACCTACAATACAGTCCACGATATTAAATTTGTAATGGGCAAGAGTGTCGCGATTTGGAGATTTTGGGGGAAATTGTGAAAAATTTTGATTTTGGTCCATCTGATTGTTGTCCCAACATAAAAATTTTAGGATATGTTCATTAGGACTTGCACTTTGAGAATACCAAGTAAAAAAAAAATCGGGGGATACTTTCCCCCCATTTCCTCCACCCTTTGCCACGACCTTTAAATAAGGGGAGCACCCTTCCTTTTTTTCTGAAATTTTTTGGTTAAGGTAGGTATTGTTGAGCGTACTATAAGCTTTAAAACAAACAAAAATGGACTTTGTAGCTACAATAGCACATATGATATTAAATTTTTAAGGTTCAAGAGTGTTACGATTTGGAGATTTTAGGGGAAATTGTGAAAAATTTTGATTTTGAGTGATCCCATTGTTGTCCCAACTTAAAAATTTTAGAATATATTCTTTGGGACTTTCTCTATAAGATTATCAAGTAAAAAAAAATCGGGGGATACCATCATCCCCATTTTCTCCTCCCTTTATCACGACCTTAAAATAAGGGAGGTAACCCTTATTTTTTTCGAAAATTTTTTGGTTATGGTAGGTCTTATAGAGCATATTATGAGCTTCAAAACAAACCAAAAATGGGCTTTCTAGCTATAATAGAACCAACGATATTAAGTTTTTACGGTGTAAAGTGTCGCGACTGGGAGATTTTGGGGGAAATTTTGACCCTCCGTATTTTCGGCCCCTGTTGACTTAGAGGGCTGAAAATTTGCATTTGTTAGTTTTTTACGTAGTGTAAGAACTTAACCAAATTTCATCAATATCGGAGAGGGTCAAGAAAATTCATGATTGATTTCACTAATAATGACCCGAAGGAATTTGAATTTTTAACTTTTTCTTGACTTTTTTAAAAAAGGACATTTTCGAGGGGGGCGTATCCTTGTTCCGATTTGCACAAATTTTGGTAAATACATTTAGCATATTATAACAGTTGGATTTTCAAAATTTCATGAAATAACTTAAATTTTTACCCTTTTTCTGAACGTAATTTTAAAAAGGACATTTTTGAGCTAGGCGTATCCTTGCTCCGAATTGGACAAAAAATTGTAGAATAATTAATGGCATTATAGGTAATAACTACAATAAATAACATAAAGATTAAAGCGTTAGTTTTCGTTTTATGCCGTATTTTAATTTCAGGATATATGGGAAGGATACGAATCCTTGGGCGGATATTGACCAAATTCAAAATTTTTCTTGATCTTATCGATCTTAACAAGTGTTCCAAATTTTAACGCTCTAACTTAACTCCTTCTATTTTTGGCCACTCTTTACATGAAGACGCAACACTGTGGGCCGGGCCCCCGGCCACCCATCCTGTATACGCCACTGACTAGGACAATATTGCCGATTGTATTTTTCTGCCTGGGATGTTATATGGTTTTTTATATTCAATCTTCTTGGTTTTTGTTAGTTTTTTAATGAGAGCTTTCTGGAGTACATGTAAATAGAAATAAGTACAATATACCGCAAATTAAATCACATGTGCTTTATGTTTGCTATCTTTAGTTAAATTGAAATTCTTTCATAAAATCTTTTGGTATAATTGTATAAATCTAGCATTACTGAACGACTCTTTTGAGTTTATGAACTGAAAGTCTCACCGAAAAACACTGGTTGTAATTTAGAATGCTATATTATAAGTTTAATTGCGTCCTGATTGATTAAATAACAAATGTGCTACGAGGGTCGATCTGGAAAATGAAATTATTTATAGACCTTTTTCAGAAAATGTTTTAAAGATATTTCTAAGTCGATTTTTTCTAAGTTCAAACATTAAAATTTAACAAATATTCCAATAGTTTTTAGTCAGTTATCAACTTATTTCCAACAACCCAAACAAAAAATGCCTGCGAATTTTGTACTCTTGCCCAAAACATTAAATCATGATAATGTTTTGCGGAAGATTTGGGTGTACATGCCAAAGTAAAGTTTTTTCTTAGAAAAAATAATGTTATATTACTTTGCTATGCAAAACCAATTGAATTATCAGTCGAGTACTCCATTGAAAAACCAAAAGAGCTGTACATTTCGTAAGTGAGTGCAAAAATAAGTGCAAAAAAGTGTTTTTACATTTTGGAGAGTATAAAAGATTCGGCACCAAAGAATATAACACTCTCACTTGTTTTATGTACATTTGATAAACAAATGGAAATTTTTTATGAGAAAAGCTTAGACTTGGTGAAAAAGTAGTTTTGGTAAAAAAAAAGGATTTTTTTTCACGAAAAACAAAATTATGTTAAAAAAATTTAATGAACCCAAAATTTTTGGTGAAAAAAAATTTTGATGAAAAGAAGTTTTTGATGGATTTTTTTTTTGATGAAAAATTTTTTGATGTGAAAAAAATTGATGAAAAAAAAAATTTTGGTGAGACAAAAATTAATAATAAAAAATTTGGTAAAAAAATTTGATGAAAAAAACTTTGATGAAAAAACAAAAAAAATTGATGAAAAAAAAAAAAAAATAAAAAAGAAATTTGATGAAAAAAAAAAAATTTGATGAAAAAAAAAATTTTATGGAAAAAAATTGATGAAAAAAAACTGATAAAAAAAAAAAAAAAATTGATGTAAAAAAAATTGATGGAAAAAATATGATGAAAAAAAAATTTATGAAAAAAATTTTTTTTTTTTTTGAAAAATAATTATGTTACTTTTTATTCACCAGCTAGTGAAAAACGGTTTTATTCACCATGAGATGAATTAATATCCAAGTTACAAACCCAAGTTATAAAAATTTTTGGTTTGAAGAAAATGAAAATAGTAATTCTTGTTTTCTTTTTCGTTAATTGTTCGCTTATATAGTCAAACTAAGGTGGCCTCCTGCAACTTTTTTAAAATTAGACACCAGCCTAAAAACATTATCATGTAAAAAAAATAAGGCGGTCATATTTATGTGGCGAGGAGTGTATTCTTTGATTTGCAAACCTTAGAGACACGGGATTGTTATTTTTATCCCCAGTTTCTGACTAGAGTTTACAATTTCTATAGTGTTTTTTATAGTTTCGTTTGCATTTTTTGCGAAAACGCAAATTGATCTAGTAAAATTGGGAGACACGGGTATTTTGTTTATGGCCATACTTTCAGGATTTTTTGGTCCGGTTCATGTGTGCAACCAAATTTTTTAATTTTTTGGATGGTGTAATCAGAACTACTTGAAATCAGACTTTTTAGTCACACTATTCAAACCAATACACATCTGCTCATAAGTAGTTTACACACTCAAAGAATTATGTAGGTAAATTCCAGTGAATATTCACTTAAAACAAATGAAATTTTATTTAAAAACCATTCCACTGTTTCTTCATTTAAAATAAAAACACATTACAGTCAATTTTAAATGTTAATTTAATGACTAACCAAAACATTAAAAAACTAGTGAATATTCAGTTATTTTGTATTGTAAAACAGTAGAAGAAATTTTTTACTGCCGAAATTAAAGGTAACAGAAAATTAGTTTTTAATACAGTAAATTATTTTTTTTAAACTACAGAAACAATAAAAAAATTAAATCCTTTATAAAATAAGTGATTTTTCTTTTAAAATGAATTTACTGATTACTTTTTAAAATAACCTACAAACAGTTAATGACATAATTTTCTTAGTGCATGTTTAAAACAAAGTTTAAACTTTAATTTTCTTTAATTTTATTTCATTGTTGAAAAAACTTTTTCCTGCACAGATGTTTTGAGGTATTTTTGACACTTTACTGAACTAAATAACTAGAAAAGAAGAAAAGTTTTTCAACTATACAATGACATTTCTATTTAGGCATTATTTAGAAAGTTCTAATTGTGTTTTTTTTTTCTAGAATGTTAAAAAAGAAGATTTCCACACTTTAACAGTTTTATAAAACATTTGTTATTTTTGTTTTATTTTAGTATAGCACCACGTATTCTACATAATTGTACATAATGTATGGATGAATGTATACTTTGCATAAACAAGGTATTTTTAATATGTTTGTGTGTATGTTGTGTATGTTTAAGGTTTATTAAAATTTTTTTCATAAATTGTAAGTTGTCGTCAATGTGTGTATTTATACTGCTAAGTGTTTGCATACCAATATGAACAAGGACGACTTTAAAAAGACTATAATATCTAAAAATTTATTATAGAGTAGCCACTATTTAATGAATTATTAAAATTTTGTAAATTTTCATTGTGCAAAAATGTTTCAATAACGTGGAATAATATTATTTTGAAATAATCAATAATCATACGCCACATATGACAAACGAGTTTTGCAAAAAATATTAATCATACGCCATATATGGCGATAAAATAAGTTTAAGATTTCATTAATCATACGGCACATATGCCAAGATAATTTTGCAATAAATATTACTTATACGCACTGCCGTTTATTTTTATGCTGATTTTGAAGTTGTTTTTGCGACTTTTTTTTCTATTTTTTTTTTAATATTTTGATTGAATGTTGACTTCAATACGGCACAGTAATCTTCAAAATTAAAAACCATTTTGAGTTCTTACTTTGAACTTTAACTTTAATATAAATGAATTGTATTTTGGTTACTAGTTTTTTATTAAAGGAATTTCTTATGCCATTTTGGTCAAATTTTTACGCCTTGATTTGAAGTTCTTTTTTTAATTCCAAACGAATTATTAATTTTTTGTAAAAAATGCGTTTTTATGCGGATTTTCTTTACGCGGTTTGTTTTAGAACTCATCTACCTCATTAAAAAAATACTTAACTCATTTCTTACCGAATATTTTAACATTGGAACGACTCCTTTTTGTACTCTTGTGAATAAAAACTGGTAATTAAATGATTTTTGATGATCGTTCTTGTGAAAATTAAAAAAAAATATATATTTTCTTTCTTCGGTTACAGATCAAGCCTTAATAAAAATATACAAAAAATTTTAGTAATTATTAATGTTTTTTCCTTTCGAAAAAGTCTGTTTTTTTTTTAGGATTCGAAGATTTTTTTCCTTAAGAAAATGTCCATATTTTCCAATTAAAAAGTCTTACATTCTGAGACATTATCTCAGAATATGAAACATTTTTCATTAAAAAAGTCTTAAATTCTGAGACATTTAAAAAAAAAAACTCTCAGATTTTGAGACATTTTCCTATTAAAAAAAAGTCGCATATTCTTTTTAATTTTTTCCTTTAGAAAAAGTCTCAGATTCTAATACATTTTTTTATAGAAAAAGTACCTTTTCCCTAAAGAACATTTTCTTATTTTTCCTATAGAAAAATTTAAAGATTCCGAGACTTGTTTCCTATAAAAAGTTCAAAGATTCAAAAACATGTTTCCTTTAGAAAAATTTTCACAATTTACATTCACATAATTTTCTTTTCTTTTGCTCTTTCTTCTTTACCCATATTCTTCTCAAATTTTTTCCAAAGACGCCTTATCAGATTTTTGCTAATAAAAAATGTTCAGTTTTTTCCTATAGTAAATTCCCAGATGTATCCTATAGAAAAATTGTAAGATTTTCTCTCAAAAATTGTCGGATTATTCCTATAGAAAAATTCCAGATTTTTCCCAACATTTTTTGTAAGAAAAATTCATAAATTATTTCTATAGAAAAAGTCTAAAATTTTTCTTTAACAAAAATTCTCAAATTTTTCTTCTAAAAAATTCCCAAACTTTTCGCATAGAAAATTTACAAAATTTTTCGTCGAGAAAATTTTTTGTATTTCTGTCTAAATATTCCGAGACTTTTTTTATATAAAAAAATTTTAACATTCTGCGACATTTTTTTTAGAAAAATTCATAAAAAATTTCTCCTATCGAGAGAGACAATGAGACTTTTCTTGTTTCCTATAGAAATATTCTAAGGTTTTTCCTTTAGAAAAATTCGCAAATTATTCCTATGGATTTTTTTTCAAATTTTTCCTATAGAAAAATTCTCAAAATTGTTCCTATAGAAAAGTCGCAAGTTTTTTCATGAAGAAAAATTCTAAGCTACAGAGACATTTTTTCTTTAGAAACATCGCCTGCTGGTATGTATAAAAAATTAAAAAAGCTTGATCCAAAAATTTTTATTGGCGGCAAACAAGTAAGGGACAACCTAATTCACATATTCTTATGCAAAGAGTCGATAATATTGTTATTTATTAAAAAAGGGAAAAAATATTTACTTTTACCATTTTACAACATGTAATAATGTGAGTGAGTGTAGACTCTACACTGTAGAGTAATATCATCTTTACATTTTGTGTAATTTCTATTCAGAGCACTCAAGTTTATTAGCATCTTAAAGTGTTTGTCGCAGTTTTTTTTTAAACACATTTTCCATATTGATAAGCGAGTGTCAGTTGTTGTGGTGGTTATTGTTTGTCTGTCCCTGGTGTAATTTTTTACTCATCACTATTGAACACTTTGACACATGTGTGCAGTGTAAAGATAATGTTTCCGGTATCGAAAAAAAATACTGTAATATATGTATATGAATATATAAAATAAGGAAATGTTTTTGGAAAACAGTAATTCATTAAATTTGTTATAATGATATGCATGAATAAAAAAAAAAATAATCATAAAATTCATGAAAAGCTATCAACAGGATTTCATGGAAATTTTTTTATTATAATATATGAATGCTTAAGGGAGTTTTCTTAATTTTCTTTGTTTAAATTTAAATTGGTTTGACAGATCAATTAGGAAAAAAAATAAAAATTTTGTAACTTTAATTATGTGTTAATGATGTAATTTTCTTATCGTTAAAATATCTCAGAACTCTGAAAGTAGTTTTTTATATCCCAGCAAAATAAATCGAGATTTTATTTATAAAATTTTACACTTGCTTTCCTTATATATATATTAAGCTTCCAAAAATACTTTTTAATTATTTTTATACTACTTTTATTTCATGCCCGGTGAAAAATGGTACAAATATGATCATATATGCGTTCATACAGCGTCATGTATGTCCATATATGTAGCATATATGAATATATATGGCACTGTATGAAGTCATATATGATCATATTTGCAACATATATGCCCATATACGTAAAATGAGGGCATATGAACATATATGACATATATGCTCCGTATATGTCCACATATGTCATATATGGGCATTAAGGGTGTTCTTAACAGTAAGGGAAAAATTTAAAATGTTTTAATTGCTTGGCACTGGGCAGAATTTTGTTCCTTTGTACTAAAATCTTAACAATAAAAAATTTGAAGTTAATCCGATAACTTTAAGTGGACGCGGAAACGACCTGAAGTTTGAATAACGGATTACAAGGGGAAAAAATTACTTTTTACTCATTTTCTCAATTTTTTCGATATTTTAAGTTAAGTTTGAATTCAAATGGTTACAGAATTGTGATGTGGAGTACATTACCTTTGTAATAAGGCAACAAAAACTAAAATCGGCTAAAAATCAGCCAAGTTATTTCAACTGCCCCAGGCAACTAGCGTGTAGCAGACCACTTGATCAAAGATTTCGAGTTAAATTTTTGAAATTGATTGAAATTATCTACTATAGCAACATTTTTTTATTCTTTACTTCCCAATGTACTAAGGTGATAGGTATTTTTCATATTGTGTTATGCTAACTTGTTTTAAATTAATGTTAAAAAGGTCTAAATTTTTCAGCCCTGTTTTCAAATCTCCAATTTTAAATTTTAATTTTATTAGGCAAATAAAATTTAAAAAATCGACCATTGGACCATAGGATTTTGTTAAGCACATATAAGGGAATAAAAATTACAAAAACTGTAGACATTCCTTTTTCGTTCGGCTAGTTTAGCGATTTTATTTCGGCGGATTTCGAGATAATAGTGATTTTGGTAACTTTTTAGCTTTTAGTTAATTTTTTTATTTTTTTTTAACAAACTTCATATGTTTTCTACCGAATTACTACAGAATAATATAGAATACTTCAATTACTTTAATCAGGGCAAAATTGAGATGTGAAAAATTGACCCAGTTAAAGGTCAAACGTCAAATTTGAGAACAATTTGAATTTTTAAAGATTAACAATTTTTTTGAGCGGATATTTATGAAACTCCTTGATGTTATTTTAATATGACTAAACATAAATGGTTTATTATTAAATTTCGGAAAATTAACCCATAAGTGCTATTGGGGTCTATATTTTTTTTTATTTAATGGAGAAAATATAAGTATATTATTTCATAGGGTCATATAGACCTCAACAGCACTTAAGGGTTAATGTTCTGAATTTTTATAAGCCATTAATTTTTACATCTTATTAAAATAACATTAAGGAGTTTCATTAATATCCGCTCGAAAAATCTGTAAATCTTTAAAAATTCAAATTCTTCTAAAATTTGACCTTTGGCCTTGAACTGGGTCAATTTTTCATGTCTCAATTTTGCCCTGATTAAAGGAATTGAAGTATTCTATATTGATCTGTAGTAATTCGGTAGAAAACATACGAAGTTTGTTAAAAAAAATAAAAAAATTAACTAAAAGCTAAAATAGTTACCAAAATCACTATTATCTCGAAATCCGCCGAATTAAAATCGCTAAACTAGACGAATGAAAAAAGGAATGTCTACAATTTTTGTAATTTTTATTCCCTTATATATGCTTAACAAAATCCTATGGTCCAATGGTCGATTTTTTAAATTTTATTTGCTTAAAAAAATTAAAATTTAAAATTGGAGATTTGAAAACAGGGCTGAAAAACTTGGACCTTTTTAACATTAATTTAAAACAAGTTAGCATAACACAATATGAAAAATACCTATCACCTTAGTTCATTGGGAAGTAAAGAATAAAAAAATGTTGCTATAGTAGATAATTTCAATCAATTTCAAAAATTGAACTCGAAATCTTTGATCAAGTGGTCTGCCACACGCTAGTTGCCTGGGGCAGTTGTAATAACTTGGCTGATTTTTAACCGATTTTAGTTTTTATTTCCTTATTACAAAGGTAATGTACTCCACGTCACAATTCTGTAACCATTTGAATTCAAACTTAACTTTAAATATCGAAAAAATTGAGAAAATGAGTAAAAAGACATTTTTCCCCCTTGTAATCCGTTATTCAAACTTCAGGTCGTTTCCGCGTCCACTTAAAGTTATCGGATTAACTCCAAGTTTTTTATTATTAAGTTTTTAGTACAAAGGAACAAAATTCTGCCCAGTGCAACACAAAAATCCGAAATAAAAAAATAAGAACACCCTTAATGGGCATATGCCCTCATTTTACGTATATGGACATATATGTTGCAAATATGATCATATATGACTGCATACAATTTCATATGTGACCATATATGCTCATATATTTACATATATGCATCCATATATTTACATATATGTATCCATATGTGCTCATTTTTCACCGGGTGGTAAGGATTCCTTACTAAGGAACGTTAAAAGTTTGATTCACTCGTGAAATTTTTCGTCCTAAGTTTCATATTGTTTTGTGTTAACAAAGAAAACAAGAGAAAAGTTAAATTTGACTTTGCCGAATCTATGAATACCCTCCACAATGCATTTTTTAACGGATAGTAAATTTTTTGGCGTGAAAAAATTAACAATTGCGATTAGAAATATTTTTTTTTTTAGTAAAAAAACTCTTTTTTTGTCATTTAAAAAAAAAATTAAAAATTTTTTTTTTGAGTGTAAAATTTTTTTCGAGTGTAATGGTTTTTTTTACTGTAAAAATATTTCTGAGTGAATGCACGTACGTATGTACACAAAATATTTTTAGTATATTTTTAATTTTTGTCAGCAGAAAATCCATGATCTGGTATGTCATTACTGTAAGGCCAAAAATTCAATTTAGGAGGTGAAAAAATTGGTACTTGACAAGTATTTTAACATTACAAAATGTATCAAAATTTATGTTTTCAGCAATTTTGCTTGAGAACCGATATCACAAAACTTTTATAAATATTACATCGTCCGAAAAAAATGAAAAAAGTCGTTTAACACTAACTGGATTGTAAACGTTTGAAACTAGAGACTAAATGAAGTAAAACTGCATTTACAGTTTTTCTTTTCGTGATTCTGTTTCCTTTTAAAAGGACTTCAAAATTTTAGAGGATTACATTTTATAAAATATTTTTTTAATATTTGTACTTGTCCTAGGATGCCAATAGTGACAGCAAATGAAAGAGTGGGATCTCCCCTAATTTTCCTTTTTTATTATTTTTACATATCAGAAAAAAGAAGGTAAGTTACGTCCTTTCAAAAATTTTTCCTTCAATATCATTAAAAATTTTCAACAAAATATGTTGATACAGTTGTCAAATTCCTTTATTTACATCCTATTATGCCAGAATGGCAAAATAAAACAATGAGAAAATTAGGAGAAATCCTCCTCTTTCATTCACCAGTGTCATCCTAGGACAAGTACAAATATTAAAAAAATATTTTATGAAATGTATCCTTTAAAACTTTGAAGTCATGTTAAAAGGAAGCAGGATCATGAAATGAAAACTGCAAATGCAGTTTTACTCTGTTTGATTGGCTGTCGGACGGTGCACAGTGGTTTATAATAGATTTTTCTTTGGAAATAATTCGGCCTTTCAGTAAGTACTGGACCGTGAAATTTATACCGGTAATACGTAACGTAATTTCGAGCTTAATTTTAGAAAGAGGACCCCACATGTCCAACAAGAGAACCTCCAGGGACCCCTAAAGTGGGACACCTTTTACATACAAAGGCCGTCAGTGCTTACCAATTTTTAGTTTATTATCCGATTTTTATTAAATTTAGATTTTGTAAATACCTAAAAAAATATGCTTGAAGTAGCCGTTATCTCTTTTACTTTCCGATTAATAGCCATTTGAATTGGGAAAATTTTGATGAGGGTCAGTGGGGGACGTTGAGAGCACCTTCCCATCCCGATAAATATAACAAATGTTTCATTTATTTAACAAAAAAACATGAAAAAAAGTGTATTTTTTCAGAGGTTGGTTCAGTTCTTCAAAGGGGAACTTTTTTCCCCACGAGCCATTTACGAACTTAACCTGCCTACGACCATAACACATATTCATGCCAAATTGCAGGAGCTAGCTCTTTTATTTTGGACTGTATCGTGACATCTACTGACGGACGGACGGACGGACATTCACAGAATGTCTTAGAATCGATCATGGATCAATAATATATAGAGTTTGCAAATAATCGAGATATTTCATAATCGCGATTACGATTAAAAAATTTGCCGTTAATCGCGATTACGATTAATCGAATTTTTTAAATAATTTGAGTTGCAATAGCTTTAAAAAAATCTCTTGAAATTTACATTTTAGAAAGTTTAAGAAATAAAATTAAAAACTTTCGAACTTTCCCACTAAAAATAATTCGAGATTTTGGAACCACAGTCTCTTTTTTAGCATATCATTGCGCATCGAAAAAACGCTCGAGCGTCCTTGAGAGTTTTTTGTTAAGACATTTTTTTTTTAAATTTATAATTAAAATTCATTGTTGATAAAATTTTACACATACATTAAGTTTTGACATCTGCAACATCAAAAAGATTTTTGGAGAAAAATACTAGATTTTCTTACATCTTCATTGCGCTTAAAAAAACTCTAGAAAGAGTGCTTCAATCAGCACTGAAAAGATACATGACTTTACTGCGTCTTAATAGCTCTTTATCGTTGATACTAAAGAGTAAGATAACTGTGACTGGTTTGGATTCGCTCTTTGGCTCGTGATTCATTTCCAAAAGCTGCTTCCAGTTCATCAAATTTTCTGTGGGGTCATGTGGGAATACCTGCCGATGGCCAATGAAGGAGCTAATTGCGAGGAAATATATTAAAAAATTTTACAAGGCATCATTAGTCGGCAACCAGCGTTTAAAGTATGAAACAAGTAAAAAAGTTAAATTCGGCCTTGCCGAATGTAGTGATACCCTCCACAATTTCAAAAAGATTATTGCAAAAAACTTTATTTAAAAGGAAATTACTTTTGAAAAAAAAAATTTTAAAAAAAATTTCCGCGAAAAAAAATTTTGTTAAAAAAAAATCCGCGATTTTTTTTGTCAAAAAATATGTTCGTACTTGTTTAAATACCATTTGGTGTTCAATTATGTTCACATATGTCAACCAGAAGCCGAATTAAAGCATTTTGTATTTTTAGGTTATGTTGAATGTACTGAAATTTTTGAGGTGTGCTTACATTTTCGTTCATAACTTTTGAACCGATATCGCTCAAATGCAATACCAAACTTCTCGGGAGAACTTCCAATAAATATGTTAAGTTTCAGTCATCTTTGTGCAATATTTTGTCCGTGACAGCATTTTCCACAGACAGACAGACAGACGGACATCGCTAGAATGTCTTAGAATCGATCGGGCATCATGAATATATATACTTTATGGGGTCCCAGACCGATATTTCGATGAGTTACAAACGGAATGACAAACTTATATATACCCTCTATCACTAAGTGGAGGGTATAAAAATTACGTTTTTTTTAAATTTCATGTTTAAATTTTTCGACCAAAACCGACCAAAGCCTTTTGAGTATATTTTAAAAACAAACCTCTTTAAAATTTACTCATATCAGAATTTAAATTTTCCTTTAAATTTTAATGACTTTTACGAGAAAAGGAAAGAAAAATCGCAAACAAGTTAAATGAGTCATGGCCAACACATCAAAATTTTCCCTTCCAACTAATCGGTACCAGAACGCATCATATTACCCTGCAATCGATTCTACTTAATATTCCAGAATCAATGATTTTTGTTTTAAATTGTTCCGAAAGTAATCGATTTTTACAGTAATATAGTTTTTTTAAAAAATAATTTTAAATAGAAACTTCAAAATGGGTTTCAAAAAATTTTGGAACTGATTTAGTTACGTTATATTCGTTATAAAAACAGAGTATTTCATAGAAAATTATTAATCGTAATCGCATGATTTTTTTGTCGATTACGATTACGATTAATTGGTGCGATTAATCGCGATTACGATTACGATTTTAATCGTTTTGCAAACTCTAATAATATATATACTTTATGGGGTCCCCGACCGATATTTCGAGGCGTTACAAATGGAATGACAAAGTGAGTATACCCCCATACTGTGGTTGGAGGGTATAAAAAAATATGAATTACTTTAACATACACTTTTCCAATATTAACAAATTTGTCACTCTTAAGGGCTTGGTCCACAAAAATTTAAAATGCCCATAACTCGAGAAGACAATTTTATAAGATTTTTCTGATGTCAGATTCGTATTTGGGAGGAAAAAATACTTTAGGAAATGTGTTTTAAGTTTTTTTTTTTATTTTAACAAAAAATCATAAAAATTGGAACAAAAAAATTAATGAAAAAAAATATGAAGATTTTGTTTAATTCTTTTGCAAATGTTTCTGGATATACTCAATGGATTTTGGATTTTAGCCCCAGGTTGATTGCGGGGTCGATTCCTCAAAAGTTTTATTAAAAATTTTTTAAAAAAATATTTCAATAGAAAATTGTAAAAAATAACCTACCCGAGTAAAAAAAAAATTGTATGGTAAAATATGTTATCTTATAAAATTATATATAATTTATTGGATCTGATTTTGCTAAATTTCATCCGAAAATTGGCCGCGCCAAAGTTATCTCGTAACATCTTATAATATATGATGTTACAGTTTAATATTTGATTGTATGCGATTTCATCCGGAAATTGGCCGCGCCAAAGTTATCCCAAATTATCTATTATCATGATTTTGTATTAAATATGATATGATATGATGTAATTTCATCCGGAAATTGGCCGCGCCAAAGTTATCTTAAAATATCCAATATCATGATTTTATATTAAATTGGATATTATATAATGTAATTTCATCCGAAATTTGGCCGCGCCAAAGTTATCTTATGATATCTGATATCTTGATTTTATAAAAAAAATTATTGGATACATTTTTATCCAAAAAATGTTTCTGTTCCCGAGTAAAAAAAAGTTATATGACGCAATATTTAATTATATATGAACAGATATGCTTTTATGTAAATCCATATTAATTTTGATCCGAAAATTGGCGGATCGAATATTATACGATTATATCAAATTCTATTATTTTTGATAAAATAATATCAAATTTGATTAAGTTTGGTCCCAAAAATGGGTCTATCTAATTGTATTAAATCATATGTTATCTGTTAAAATTAGATAAATTTTTATATAATTGGATGAAATCTGGTAAAATTTTTTGGAATTTTAAACGTGAAATTAGATATTATTTTATCAGATTAGATACATTATCAATTAGAAGAGTTTTCATTGCATTCTTCGGAATTTTTTCGGGACTTAGCAAATTATTAAAAATTTGTCATTTTTTTCTAAAATCATTTATAAGGGATTTAAATTTTCCAAAAAATGTTTGTGTCTCAGAAAATTTAAAAAATTTTTTTCGGAACTCAAAAACTTTTCAAAAAAATTAAATTTCTCATAAAAACATTTTCAATAATTTTTTTACTCCAAAAAAATTGCCAAAAAAATTTTGTGTCCGGGACTTTGGAAAATTTTTATAAAATTTTTTAGGACTTAAATTTTTTTTTTATTGTCCGGGACTTAGAAAATTTTTAAAAATTTTTTCGGGATATAATTATAAATAAAATCATATATCTTTTTATCAGACATATCTAAAAATTCCCGACCTGATATGTCATATAAAATTTCATATATATCAGTATATAAATAGATATGAATATGCATGCTATCATATTAAAAAACAAGGAAAAATACAATGCTATATATAAACTTGTATGTCCATATCAAAGTTCATGCATAACCATATATAAATATAAATAACTATATAATAGCATATATGATTATATCAGATCTTTTTTACTCGGGTTTTTAGATTTATTTTTAGATATAATAATGTCAAACTGAAAATAAATAAAAAAAAAAAAAAAAAAAATTTGAACGGACGGGGATTAGAACCACAAGTCTTCCGTTTTGTAATCGCAATCTCTACCCTCTAGACCAGCGGACGTTGTTAGCAAATAACAACTTTAAAAGACTTAGTTTTAAATAAATTGATCGTATCTAATTATATCAAATTGATCTAACATATAGTAATATATGATTATATCCAATTAAATATGTTATTCACTTCCCGAGTAAAAAAAAATTGTATGGTAAAACATGTTATCTTATAAAATTATATATAATTTATTGGATCTGATTTTGCTAAATTTCATCCGAAAATTGGCCGCGCCAAAGTTATCTCATAACATCTTATAAAATATGAAGTTACAGTTCAATATTTGATTGTATGTGATTTCATCCGGAAATTGGCCGCGCCAAAATTATCCCAAATTATCTATTATCATGATTTTGTATTAAATATGATATGATATGATGTAATTTCATCCGGAAATTGGCCGCGCCAAAGTTATCTTAAAATATCCAATATCATGATTTTATATTAAATTGGATATTATATAATGTAATTTCATCCGAAATTTGGCCGCGCCAAAGTTATCTTATAATATCTGATATCTTGATTTTATAAAAAAATTATTGGATACATTTTTATCCAAAAAATGTTTCTGTTTTTAGATTTATTTTTAGATATAATAATGTCAACTGAAAATAAATAAAAAAAAAAAAAAACTTCGAACGGACGGGGATTAGAACCACAAGTCTTCCGTTTTGTAATCGCAATCTCTACCCTCTAGACCAGCGGACGTTGTTAGCAAATAGCAACTTTAAAAGACTTAGTTTTAAATAAATTGATCGTATCTTATTATATCAAATTGATCTAACATATAGTAATATATGATTATATCCAATTAAATATGTTATTCACTTGTACACAATTTTCAAAAAGACTTAGAAAATTTTTGATAAAATTTGCAAAAAAAAAAAAAAATTGGAATGACGTACAGCGCTATTAGGGGCTTCCATGGTAAGCTTAAACAATAATTTTACTTTAGCGATATGCCTTATTTCCAAGTCATAGGCTTCCAAAGTGAAATAAGACTTTGGCATATAAGTTTGAAATTTTTCATGGAATCAGGAAATCAGAATTAGATTTGAGATCGGGTTCCAAAAATCATTGATAATTTGATAATTTAAACCAAATATAGCTATTATTAACTATATAAATGCAATATAAATTTTTAAAAATGATTGCAAAATTTTTTAAATTCTAAAAAAACAAATGCAATAGAAAAGTGTTTTTTATTTAAAAAAAAATAAAAAAATATATTTTTTTCTGGAATCGAACTCGGGTTCCCAAAAATGATAGATAATTTTATAATAAATTAAATATAGTTATATATAACTATATAAAAGCAATATAATTTTTTAAAAATTATTGCAAAAATTCAAGAAAAGAAAAATTTAAAGTTCTGAAAAAAATAAATGTAATAAAAAAGTGTTTTCTATTTAAAAAAAATATATTTTTTTTTCTGGAATCGAACTCGGGTTCCCAAAAATTATAGATAATTTTATAATAAATCAAATATTGTTATATATAACTGTATAAAAGAAAAATATTTTTTTAAAAATGATTGCAAAAATTCCAAAAATGAAATTTTTTTAGTTCTAAAAAAATTAAACGCAATAAAAAAGTGTTTTCTATTTAAAAAAAATAAAAAAAAACTTTTTTTTTCTCGACTGGGCCGGGAATCGAACTCGGGTTCCCAAAAATTATATGTAATCTTATATGATACAATAAAAAGTTTTGTATAACCATATATGTTGACACACAAAAATAAATTTTGAAATACTGGCATATATAATTATATATGGCTAGTTGTTTGGTCAAAAAAATATTTTTTTTATACATGATTATATCAAAATATATATTCCATTACATATGCGACCATTTATAAATATATATTGAGTTTAGACGAAATTTGCGTATATATAGTACCATACAAACACAGATATGTTATCGTTTAAGACACATATAATTATATCTATTATTTTTGTTGGAAATTTTTTTAGTATGGAACCATATATAGTTTTAAATGGTATTATATTAGTCATATATAATTATACATAAATTGATACTGGATTTTTTGTTTAGTAAAGTCCTATACATAATTAGATATAAAGTCACGTATAATAATGTATGAAATCGGATTAAGTTTTATGTGCAACGTATGATTACATCTACCATTTATATTTATATATTATGAACAATATAATTAGATATGATTTTATATGACATCATTTAAAAAAATTGGAAAATTTCAAAGTGAGATATAATTTTATACTTTGACTCATATAGTTGTATATGGTTTTATGAAAACATATAAAATAATATACATTTATATAAATTCCTTTTTACTCGGGTTGTACACAATTTTCAAAAAGACTTAGAAAATTTTTAATAAAATTTGCAAAAAAAAAAAAATTGGAATGACGTACAGCGCTATTAGGGGCTTCCATGGTAAGCTTAAACAATAATTTTAATGAAGCGGTATGCCTTATTGGCTTCCAAAGTGAAATAAGACTTTGGCTTATAAATTTGAAATTTTTCATGGAATCAGGAAATCAGAATTAGACTTGAGATCGGGTTCCAAAAATCATTGATAATTTGATAATTTAAACCAAATATAGCTATTATTAACTATATAAATGCAACATAAATTTTTAAAAATGATTGCAAAAGTTCAAAAACTAAAATTTTTAAGTTCTAAAAAAACAAATGCAATAAAAAAGTGTTTTCTATTTAAAAACAAAAAAAAAATAAAAAAATATATATTTTTCTGGAATCGAACTCGGGTTCCCAAAAATGATAGATAATTTTATAATAAATTAAATATAGTAATATCTATATATATAAAAGAGTAATGTGACTGACTGACTGACTGACTGACTGACTGACTGACTGACTGACTGACTGACTTATATACTCATTCATCATCGCCCAGCTCAAACCGCTGAAGCTAGAGACTTGAAATTTGGACTGTAGGACCACCTCCCGGAATATAGATCCACTAAGGCTGGATTTTTGCCAATGTTGATTCTAAGGGGGTAAAAAGGGTAAAAAACTGTACATTTGGTACTTTTTATATCTCCTGAAATAATGGTCGTAGAGACTTGAAATTTGGATAAAAAGTACTTTTTATAAAAATTACCTTTTATAAAAAGTACCTTTTATAAAAAGTACCTTTTATAAAACGTACATTTTATAAAAAGTACCTTTTATAAAAAGTACCTTTTATAAAAAGTACCTTTTATAAAAAGTTCCTTTTATAAAAAGTACATTTTAAAAGTACCTTTTATAAAAAGTACCTTTTATAAAAAGTACCTTTTATAAAAAGTACCTTTTATAAAAAGTACCTTTTATAAAAAGTACCTTTTATAAAAAGTACCTTTTATAAAAAGTACCTTTTATAAAAAATACCTTTTATGAAAAGTACCTTTTATAAAAGTAACTTTTATAAAACCCGAGTAAAAATAAACATATATAACAATATATAACTTGATACAAACATAATAAATCATATATGATTATACATCCCGTGAGGTATTTTCTAATTTTTTTAAATGCAGTCATATGTTGTAATATATAATTTTATCATGATTCGGATTAAAAGGTATACGGTTGATATAAATATATGAAATAATATTAGGGCCAATACAAAATTTGTTTTTCTGTATAATTTAATATAAAATTATATATAGCTTATTCTGTTCCATATACAAATGTTTCCAATTAAATATTTCCAATTAAATGTTTCCAATTAACCAAAAATGTTCTAAGTTTTTTAAGCAAAGTATAAGAAACTTTTAAAATGTTCCTACACATTTCCTTGTTAGGGTTATGCATATCACCTATCTGGTTCGAAGCGTACCCAAACATTTTTTTTTTTTGTTTTAGAAAATTATATGTTTGGTGAATGTATCGTTGACCTGTGGTGTATCTCACCCAAACCAAAACACACCAGAAACTTAAAATTTGGAAGGTAAAATCCTTCGGTGAAAAAAGAGATTGGGAAAAGTTTTTTTTGGAAATTCCGTTTCTTAACGGGGATAAAAAGTACTTTAAATATTTGCTGAAACAATGATCCTAGATAATTGAAATATGGATTGTAGGATCCTTCGGTGAAGAAAAAACATTCTGAAAGAGGTACTTTTTTTAAATTCCGTTTCTAATGGGGGTAATGAAGTGTACTTTTGGTACTTTTTCTGTGCCTATAATAATGACCTTAGATGATGGAGATGGAATTGGAAATGAAATGGAGTAGAACGGGGAATAATATGGAATAGAGCAGGGAACAATATGGAATGATATTTTTAACTCAAATTTTTGGTGTTTAGCTTTTTTTACTCCATATTTTTTTTTATTCCAATTTCTTTTTTCACTGAAATATTTATTCACTCAAAATCCAAAATCCCGACATAAGGGAACATGGTAACGTACCAGCAAAGTTATTAAAATTTTATTGTTTATATTATTCATTGAAATATTTGTTTACGCGAAGAAACGTTTTTTCTTTTTTTTTATTAATTTTAAGTTTACCCTTTTTAAATATTACGCGGTGTACAGAGAGAAGAGTGAAGTTACTCGTTACTCGTAACTTTCAACTCCAATCTCATGTCCCTTTCAAGTTAAAATGAATTTTTATACCGGTCAGTTGTTAATTTACAAGAATCAAGAAAGGTTGGTATTACACCAAGTAATAAATACTGTTGAATTAAAACCCCATACTAATCCCCACATGTTTTATTTGTTACAATATTTGGGATAAAATTGTTTACACCCCCGCACATACATTTTTTGGTCCTTAGAACCGGATTACAAAATTGTAAATATTTTTACCCCAAATACTTTAATTCCAGAAAGTATTTAAAACACATCAAATATTTAAAACCCCCGTGAACATATCACATCACCCCTTTGGAAATATCATTGGATTTAAACTGAGGACTACCCCGTAAAAAACACCGCAAAATTAACTACATAAAATATTAAAAAGTAAGTGCAAAATATTTTAAAGTCAAATCAAAAAAGAAGCAGACAACAATATTCATATAGTTTAAAGTGAGAGGAAAAAAAATTAGTATAAAGTGTAAAACAAAAATTCCAAAAAACTGTGCTCTTTTTTTATTAAAAAAAAAAAAACAAAAAAAACACAACCCGTTACATATATTCTGGTTTTTTAGAAAAAAAAAATTTCCCTCACTTATTAGAAACAAAATCCACATCAAGTAATACAACAGATATTCATGATTTTAACTTAATACATGTTAATTGCTAACATAGTGCATTCTCTTAAACTCTTTAAAATATTGTTTATCGATGGTCAAAATTGCAAGTTCTTAACATTCAGTATAACAGTTGAGTTTAAGGGAGACAAACTTCTACAATTTCAAAAGAGTAGCTGTACAGTGATTTATAAGAGATACGACAACTCAACTAACTGATTTTTTGTTTTGCTGCTTCTGTAATGAAAATAACATTTTGATCGAACCTCTCCTAAGTACAAATCTTTAAGAAATATAACAGTTTGAAATACATTTATATTTCGGCGTTGCAATCAAACTTTAGTTTAGCTTGATACACTTAAGAGCAATTCTGTAGCACTATCAACAAATATTGAAGTACATATTGGATAATAATATTAATACTTTGTGCAGTTTTGCTGTTGTTGCACTTATTTTAATAATTTGGTAACAAAACATTTTTTACATTTTCAACATATTTTTAACAATAATCTGTTAAAAAAAAAAGTTTCATACATTCGATTACTACACCAGTTTCACCCCTACATTTTTTTCTTTTTATTCGTGGAACGTTGACTACGTATTTTTTTATTACTAATATTTACAATATCATCCAACTATGACTGAGCTAGAAAATCTTATTTATGCAGGTGATAAATTATTAGAATTTAAAACTTATCTTGAGAAAATTCCTCTTAACGTCCACTCCACTCATACCTTAGAGGTTCATAGAGATGAAATTTTGCATCTGTGGGCAGAGTTTAGGTCATGCTATGATGCAGTTTTATTCAAGTTCGACGCTGAAGACCAAAAAGAAGGGGTTACACTTGCATCATTAAAAAATCGATTCTTTTCTACTTTCGAAGCTCACGTGAATGTGCTCTCAAAGGTCGACGAACTTCTTGATGGTATCTGCCAAAAAAGTCTCCCAGCTAGCGATTCACATCCACTCTCGGACTCTAAAGAATCTTCTAACAATGTACCGCCTTCAAACGTTCAACCGTCTTCAAACCCCCTACTTGATATGATACCAAATATTTCTTTGCCTCCATGTGACAGCGAAGTATTTGGTGGAGATTACGCCTCCTGGCCGACTTTTCGTGACATGTTCACAGCCCTATACCGTAATAACAAACGTTTATCTCCCGTTGAAAAGTTGTGTCATTTATTAAAAAAGACTCAAGGAGAGGCTCGCGATATCGTAAAAACGTGCCCGCTAACTAATGACGGGTTCGAGTTGGCTTGGAAGAATCTCGTTGAGCGTTACGAGAATGAAAGGGTGCTTATTAATGCACAACTCAAGTCCCTTTTCGGCATATCACAAGTTGTTAAAGAGACTGGGCCCAATATAAAGCGCGTTCAACGCACAATTAATGATTGTGTCACCAACCTGAATCTGCTCGACTTAGATACAGATTGTAAAATTTTTGATCAAATAATCATTTATGTATGTTCCACTTGTCTGCCAGATATTACGCTTACTTTATGGGAACAGCACTTCCGTGCTAGTCAAGAAAGGATTCCATCTTGGAAACAAATGGATACTTTCCTGACATTTAGATATCAGACGCTTGAGACTGTTGCGGACATGCGAACTTCTTTACCGGGTTCAAGCAACTCAAATAGCCGTAGATCGTCTGGCTCGAGAAAATCTAGCCCTGCGGAGCAGAAAAAACTTAATAGTTATCAAACCAATATTTCAAACAATCGACCAGCTAAATGTTTTTTATGCAAGGACTCACATCCCCTTAGACAATGTCCTGTATTTTTAAAGATGTCAATTGAGGAACGTTTAGCTGCTGTCAAAAAAGAGAAAAGATGTACAAATTGCCTTGCGACTTCTCATGAGTTCAAGAAGTGTAAAAGTCAGAATGTATGCAATATATGTCGTCAAAGACATCATTCCCTTCTTCATCGAGCGGACTCAAACCAACTTGCCGTTGTGCAATATACCCCGCCTCCTACCGCTTCTGCCCCTCACGTTAATACACCTTACGTGAATACCCCTCACGTTAATACGCCATACGTGAATACCACTCACGTTAATACCCCTCACGTTAATACACCTTACGTGAATACCCCTCACGTTAATACACCTTACGTGAATACCCCTCACGTTAATACGCCATACGTGAATACCCCTCACGTTAATACCCCTCACGTTAATACACCTTACGTTAATACCCCTCCTGGTAATACCCCTTCAGTTAATCCCTCCCAGGTTAGTAACACTCATGTTAATAACCCTCAAGTGAAATCCGATAATATCGCTTGTACCTCAGCTGCGGCATCGCAAATGCGACAATCGTATTCTACCCAAATACAGTCCACTTCTAATTCCACGGTTGTACTTGGTACCGCTCTTGTTGATATTTGCATTGATGATATTAGATGTACTGTTCGTGCATTGATCGACTCGGCTTCAGAGGCTACTTTCATCTCAAAGAAACTTCAGATGAAACTTTTAATAAAAACGCGATTATCGCAAACAGAAGTTCACGGTCTTAATGATGCATTGACCGCTACATCTACTCAGATTTGTCATATTCAGATTGGTTCTCCGATTGATAGTTCTTTTAAAATTTATGCTGATGCATATGTCGTTAAAAAACTTACTGGTCAACTGCCCTACCACTCTTTGTCAACTTTAAAAAGTTCAAACTTTTCAGATCTGCAAATGGCAGATAAATATACTCATAAATACAGTGACATTGATTTACTTCTTGGTGGAGATGTATACCCGAAAATAATTCGAAACGGTTTACGATGGGATCATGATCAGTCTTTAGTTGCACAGCAAACTGCGTTTGGATGGATCGTTACTGGAAAAGTAGGATCAAAACCCAGAATCGACTCTGTTTCTACGTTTTTTAATGAAATTTCGTTGAATAATCAACTGAAACGATTCTGGGAATTAGAGGAAATTCCTAATAAACCACAAGTTTCGGATGAAGATATACATTGCGAAAACATCTACCAATCGACAACTTTTCGAAATGAGCACGGACGCTTTGTTGTATCGTTGCCATTTAAACGTGAATACCCTGAAAGTATTTCCCTTGGCCCCTCTCGTAATATTGCAGTATCTCAATTTGCAAGAAACGAGGCTAGATTAGCCCGTGACCCCCCACTGAAATCCGAATACGATCGTGTCATTGCCGAGTATTTAACTTTAAATCAAATGACGAAGGTACCTCCATCTTTCAGCAATCGCACCTACTATTTACCCCACCATGCGGTTATGAAACCGGATAGCACTACAACAAAGCTGCGCGTGGTGTTTAACGCTTCTAGCCCCTCAGCCAATGGAGTGAGTCTAAACGACCTTCTCCATGCCGGCCCTGTGTTACAGGCAGATTTGACAATTCTTGTGCTGAGATGGAGACTTTTTAGATATGTTTTTAATGCGGACATCGAAAAGATGTACCGCCAGATATTGGTAAACCCTTCTCATACCCCTTTTCAAAGAATTATCTTTCGCAACTCTCCAAATGAAGAACTTCAAGATTATGAGTTGAACACAGTTACATTTGGTGTAAACTGTGCACCCTACCTGGCAATAAGAACGTTACATGAACTTGGCAAAACCTGCAAGTCTACTCACCCCGCTGCTGCTAATATTCTAGCAAACTTTATGTATGTCGACGATGTTTTGGCTGGTGGTCATACCCTTTCTACGGCCCTAACTTCACGAAATGAGCTTATAGACGTTTTAAATTCTTCAGGTTTATCGTTGCGTAAATGGACGGCTAACAATGATTATTTGCTTAAGGACATCCCCCCAAATCATTTATTGGATGCCGAGTTCCTGAAGCTTTCAGACTCGAGCACAACTAAAACTCTTGGTCTAAGGTGGAATGCTGGAAATGACTACTTTTACTTTAGACCAAAAAACCACCCCGACCGAAATTTAGCCACAAAAAGGTCTGTGCTTTCCGAAATCGCCAAGTTATTTGACCCTGCCGGCTGGTTAGCCCCCAAAATTATCGTTGCAAAAATGATCATGCAACAAGTCTGGAAAGATGGAATAGGCTGGGACGAAAATCTTCAACCCTCAACTCTACAGCAGTGGCATAATTTTTTAGATGATTATCCTAATATAGAACATATAAAAATCCCCCGTTTCGTTGATTTTGACCCTTCGTATTCTATTGAGTTACATGGGTTTTGTGACGCTTCAGAGAAGGCGTATGCAGCGACGTTGTATATCCGCTCTGAAAACCTAGGTCTTGTCTCTACTAACCTTTTGGTCGCAAAAACGAAGGTCGCTCCCGTCAAGTTTGTTTCTCTCCCGAGAAAAGAGCTCTGCGGGGCCGAATTAATGGCAAACATGATAGATTCAATTCTCTCTCAATCACAACTTACGAAGTACAAACTTTCTTTATGGACAGACTCAACTATTGTGTTGGCATGGCTACAAAAGCCATCAACTACTTGGAAAACTTTTGTAGCGAACCGAGTTTCATCCATCATCGAAAAGGTAGGCAGTGAATCTTGGCTTCATGTTGACTCAAAGAATAATCCCGCTGATTTGGCATCCCGTGGTCTCACAGCATCAGAGCTCATATGTAACGATTTATGGTGGCACGGTCCCCCCTGGCTAAAACGGCCACACGCTGAATGGCCAACAAGCTCTTCGAACTTTTCAACGATAGAAGAGATTCAACCCATTAAGGTCCACTTGGCTCAAGTAAAAGAAATGGATATACTTAGCAGGTTCTCTAATCTTCCTAGGGCGCTGCGGATCATTGGCCAAGTTTTTCGCTTTTTTTATCGTATTAATAAACGATATAAACATAAACTTGTTGTTGACGATAACCTACAGCTGTCGGAATTGAATGACGTCAAAATGCGAATGGTTATTGCGTGTCAAAAACTATACTTCAATAATGAATATAGCCTTTTATCGCAAGGAACTGAATTGCCACGTAAAAGTGACCTCTTAATTTTTAATCCATTCATCGACCCTTCTGGAACTCTTAGGATCAACGGAAGATTAGCCAACACTACTACTCTCAGCTATGATGAAAGATTTCCGATTCTACTGCCTTATCATGCAGCTTATACAAAGTTGTTTCTAACGCACCTTCATAAATATTCGTTACACGGTCAAAACGCTCTTTTATACAGGCTAATGCGAATGCACTATTACGTACCAAAACTCAAAACTTTAATTAAAACCATTCTCTCAGAGTGCAAAGAATGCGTTTTGCAGAAGCGTAAAAGAAGTCAACAAATTATGGCCGCACTGCCACCGGAAAGGACGACTCTTTCGCGCCCCTTTACCAATACTGGTATAGACTTTACCAATACTGGTATAGACTTTGCAAGGTTACAAAAGGGTATGTACTCGTTTTTGTGTGCTTTGGAACGAAAGCCATTCATTTGGAAGCCACTAGCGAAATTTCTACTCAGGCTTTTTTAGCGGCGTTTGCCCGTTTTTTTTTCTCGACGAGGATCCCCAAGTGCCTTATATTCAGACAATGGCACTGCCTTTGTGGGTGCCTCAAATGTCTTAAATGGCGACAAGGATCAATTTCTTTCCCTTTTGAGACAAAACCTCATTGATCAACACAGTTTTACGACTTTAGAATGGCATTTTATACCCCCGGGTGCGCCGCACATGGGAGGGCTCTGGGAAGCGGGCGTCAAGAGCTTCAAGTCACATTTTAAGAAAATATCTCATGCTCAGAGCTTCACTTTTGAAGAGTTTAGCACCATGCTAGCTCGAATTGAATCGTGCCTTAACTCGAGACCCCTCAGTCCAATGAGCGACGACCCCACCGATTTGTGCCCTTTAACCCCTGGGCATTTCCTCATTGGCGCACCACTTTTATCGCCCCCGGAGCCAGATTTTTCTACACAATCTTTAAGCTTCGTCAATCGCTGGCAGAAGTTAAAGGTTCTTCATCACCATTTTGCCCGAAGATGGAAAGAGGAATACCTCAAGGAACTCCATAAACGTTTTAAGTGGCAATACCCCCAGCGAGACTATGCTATCGGCGATCTTGTAGTTATAAAACGAGATAACCTGCCCCCTAACCAGTGGCGGCTTGGCCGCGTCGAGAAAGTTTTCTATGGACCCGACAATAGGGTTAGAGTCGCCGATATACGAACTGCTAACGGCATCGTAAAAAGGCCTATCGTTAAATTAGTCTTGCTCCCCCATCCTGAACAAAATTAATATTACTTATTTTTTTTTCTTACAGCAAAATTTAAAATATGCCCCGTCACAATCGAAGAAGCCTCTCACCTTTAGAAGAAAGGGTGTCTAACCAGAATCGTAACTATCGTCGACATCAAAAATCTTATGATTGTCGCTTTTGCCGTAAAGACCATCCACTCCGCCGATGTATTCAGTTTAAAAGAATGAACGTTCTTGAGAAACTGAAAGTCGTAAAACGCTATAAGTACTGTGAAAATTGTTTAGCACACTCGCACATAGTACCACGATGTCACAATACTGAACGCTGTCGCCATTGTGGAGGCAAACACCACACGCTATTGCACCGTCATGAACGAATCACTCGAAATACTAAGAATGCATCAACCTCGTCTATTGCTCAACCCAGTCTAAGCTTATGTAGCGTGACTCTTCTGCCAACGGTTATTGTAAAACTACATCTTGGCGAAGAATGGGGAAATGTACGCGGAATGTTAAATCCATGTGTCGAGGTAAGCTCTCTTGCTGAATATTTAACAGAAAGATACAAGTTCCCAATTGAGAAAATTGGTTCGGATCGGTGGTGCAAAATACGAATACGTCCACGTTTTGATGAAAGCCCAACATTTACTCTTACGGTCAAGGTAACTACCCAATAAAAAAATATTAGGTTTTAAGAAGCACTAAAAATATGAAGCGCTTCAAAAAGCGCTTACATTTATCACGTCTTACGTATGCAGCAGTAAAAGCTGCTTCGCTGTAAGGTAGAACTGTTCAATGCTTCGGCTCTCACTTACAGCAAAGCAGTACGTAAGCACTTAAAAATTTTAACCGTTTTTTTTTTTTTTTAAAGCAGCAAAGCTGCTTCGCTGTAAGGGAGAGTGGTTTTATGCTTCGGCTCTCACTTACAGCGGAGCAGTATATAAGCACTTACACATTTTAACATTTTTTTTTTTAATTTCAAAGCAGTAAACCTGCTTTGCTGTAAGGAAAAATGGTTTAGTGCTTCGGCTCTCACTTACAGCGAAGCAGTATGTAAGCACTAACAAATTTAACGAACTTCTTGATTTGTTTTGCCGATGTTTAGACGAAGTTAGTACATAGCAACTAGTCAGTCTTATCGTTTATTGTGTAGTGAGCAGACGCGGAAGATAAAGTGTGAACAAATTAACAATTAAAAAAACATATTTATAAAAAGTGAACAAATTATAAATTAAACATTTACAAAAAAACAAATAAAAAAATTATTAATTAAACATTTACAAAAAAACAAATAAAAAAACAATAAGGAATACGTATGTAAGTATTTTTTTTTATTAAAAAAACCTTATATTGTGTTTGTGTACGGTATTTTGTTTTTTTTTATTATTTTTTTTTTCATTATTTGTGTTGTTTTTGCTTTGCGTGTCCGTAAAGAGGTGTACAGTTTTTTTTCGTGTTAAGTTTTGCTTGCGCAAAGTAATTGTGTTTTTTTTTTGTACAACGGTGCTCATTGATTATTTAGTATTTGATATTTTTCTGCACATTGTTTTTAAATAATTTAAGTTACATTACATCTATTTAAACCTTTGCAAAATTCGAAATGGTTGGTAAAAGATATTTAAATTATTTAAAAAAGAGAGAGAAAAATAAAAATATTTCAGCTCTTCGCGCTGCTATGGTTAATAATGCTGAAGTAGAGAATAATAATCAAAACAATCCCAATTTAGTAGATCCAAATATAGAAGATCTACTAAGATCTACTCCTTTCCATGCATAAAATATTAAAAAATCGTGCTTAATATATGCATGCAAAAAGGGATGAATGAAGTGCTCCAAGGAAGCTCCTTTTCAGGTATGAAATATTAAACACAAATCATGCTTAATGTATGCATGAAAAGAGGTAAGAATGAAGCGCTTCCGGGAAGCTAGTTTTCAGGCATTAATTATTAAAAAACTTTATTACTATATGCATCAAAAGAGACATGAATGAAGCGCCTTCTGTAAGCAACATGGTAATACTTGAATTTATACATGATTATCATGCCTTGCGGATGCTGTTAAATAGAGGCATGCATTCATCGCATAAATCATGCGCATATAATGCGCTTTTTGGATCACAAGCAAGTGCTTTTTAGTGGGAACTCGCCTTTATAAAATCATGCCTCCGCGAAGCAGGTTTGTAAGGGAGGAATCAAGAATTTTCCTTTACAAACCTGCTTCGGTGTAAGCACAATTTTTTGTTGGGTAGTGATTTGCCTAGACAACATCCAAAGGAAAATCTCGACGAAAGAGTTGCAGCCCCTTATGCTAACTTACGCCTCGCTGATCCAAAGTTTTTCAACAATGTTGATATAAACTTCATACTTGGAGCAGATATTTACCCACGGCTCATAAAACAAGGCATTCAATCAGAATTAGTGGGATCGCCAATGGCCCAAGATACCGTTCTGGGCTGGACTCTTATCGGAAAACTTGGTTTCTGAACTTGAATTTTAACTTCTTGCTGTAATCTATTATTTTTTATACTTATGTATATATTTAGCTTATGTAAATACGAAATAATACTGAATTGTTTACTTATTATTTTACTGTATTAGTTTATGCACTAGAACTTATATTGTACTAATTTTTACCCTATACAATACACTATACTCTTATTCGTAGTACGCAACAGCCTCCGGCTCCTTTGTGTTATTGCAATACTGCAAGGGGGCCGGAATGTTTACGCGAAGAAACGTTTTTTCTTTTTTTTTATTAATTTTAAGTTTACCCTTTTTAAATATTACGCGGTGTACAGAGAGAAGAGTGAAGTTACTCGTTACTCGTAACTTTCAACTCCAATCTCATGTCCCTTTCAAGTTAAAATGAATTTTTATACCGGTCAGTTGTTAATTTACAAGAATCAAGAAAGGTTGGTATTACACCAAGTAATAAATACTGTTGAATTAAAACCCCATACTAATCCCCACATGTTTTATTTGTTACAATATTTGGGATAAAATTGTTTACACCCCCGCACATACAATATATAATAAGTAAATAAAACAAAGACTACGAAGGGGAATTTTTTGAAAATGATAGAGTTATCCTGATCCTTCTATTATCCGGTATTCAATACAACCGGTAACGAAGTACCGGGATTGTAAGCTAGTATAACTATATAAAAGCAATATAATTTTTTAAAAATGATTGCAAAAATTCAAAAAAAGAAAAATTTTTAGTTCTAAAAAAAATAAATGCAATAGAAAAGTGTTTTCTATTTAAAAAAAATAAAAAATATATATTTTTTTTCTGAAATCGAACTCGGGTTCCCAAAAATTATAGATAATTTTATAGTAAATCAAATATAGTTATATATAACTGTATAAAAGAAAAATAATTTTTTTAAAATGATTGCAAAAATTTCAAAAATTAAGATTTTTTAGTTCTAAAAAAATTAAACGCAATAAAAAAGTGTTTTCTATTTAAAAAAAAATAAAAAAAAAACTTTTTTTTCTCGACTGGGCCGGGAATCGAACTCGGGTTCCCAAAAATCATATGTAATCTTATATGATACAATAAAAAGTTTTGTATAACCATATATGTTGACACACAAAAATAAATTTTGAAATACTGGCATATATAATTATATATGGCTAGTTATTTGGTCAAAAAAATATTTTTTTTATACATGATTATATCAAAATATATATTTCATTACTAGGGAAAGTACTTTCATGCATCTAAAAAACGAAAATATGTGCCTATAATATGCGTCTAAAAATCCAAAATATGCACTAAAAACTTCAAAAATATGCATCTAAAAATTATTGTTTTTACTAAAAAAAATAGTTTGTCAACATAATTTAGGCTTTGTCCAATACTTTGAGGCCCTCGACAATTCTTAAAAAAATTTTATTGAGTGGAAACAATTTTTAATGAGTAAAATATTTTTTTGCTTGAGCAATTTTTTCTTTGAGTCACATAATATTTCTGAAGAAAAAAAAATTTATAAAAGAAAAAGAATATTAAAATACAATATTTTTTTCGAACAAGTTATTTTTCAATACTTTTTGTTCTTTATTCTAAAAAAAAATATTTTTAAAATATTTTTTTTCACTTTTTTCGGAGTTTTACGATTTTTAAGTCCAAAAATTAAAATTAAATTAAAAACGCAATTTTCCTGTAAAAAATCTTGAATGCGAAAACATTTTTTTCTTACCGATTAGTAAAATGTTTCAGAATAGGAACCTTTTTAATAGGAAACATTTCTCAGAATCTTAAAATTATACTTTTAGAATCCATTTGCTTTAAAAAATGCATCAGAATATGATTTCTATAAAAAGATACTTTTTTCTATAAGAAATAGGCGATAGGTTTTGAATTTTCCTAAGGACGTTTTGAAAAAATATTGATGAAATTTAAAAAAAGTCCAAATTATTTGAAAATATGCAAAAATATGCAACTACAAATCAACGCCATTTTATTTCAAATTCATTGATTCGGATAGATATTTAATTTATGTTACGTTTACAATGCTGAGTAAAAATATGCATTTTCATGAAAGTACTTGCCCTATTCATTACATATGCGACCATTTATATATATACTAGCTAACTCGCCCGGTACTTCGTTACCGGTTAGCTGTAAAAAAAAAAAAATATTACTTCAAATTCTTAATAATTTTTCTTTAAACAAAAAAATGTTAGTTTCGACCTTTAATATATTATATTTTGAGTAGATTTAAAGTTGAAAAAAATTTTATTTTGGCGAAACGATCCCATAGTTCAAACTTTAAGTTTCAAGGAACATTAGTGCATAAGGAACAATATGTACCAAATTGAAGCGAAAATTCAAAAATTGATTTTCCCAGAATGTAATTTCCGCGAGTGGATCGTAAAGTACCAATTTTAAGTATCTCTACTTTCTCCCTTTTTCCCCATTAGAAGCAGAATTTTCATAAAAGTACTTATTTTAAAATGTTATTTCCGCGAAAGGATCGTACAGTCCAAATTTCAAGTATTTAGGACCATTAATGCAGCAGATACAAAATTGCCCTACTTTCCCCATTTTCCCCCTTAGAAGCTACTAAAAAAGTGCTTCTTCCAGAATGTTATTTCCGCTAGAGGATCGTACAGTACAAACTTCAAGTATCTAGAACCATTAGTTCAGCAGATACAAAACAGTTAAAAATTCAAGTATCTAGGACCATTAGTTCAGCAGATACAAAATTGCCCTACTTTTCCCCCATTTCCACCTATAAAACAAAATTTTCAAAAAAGTACTTCTTTCAGAATGTTTTTTTCGCGAGAGGATCGTACACTCCAAATTTCAAGTATCTAGGACCGTTAGTTCAGCAGATACAAAATTGCCCTAATTTCCCCCTTTTTCCCCGTGGAAGCGAAATTTTCAAAAAAGTACTTCCATTAGAATGTTGTTTCCGCAAGAGGATTCAAATTTCAAGTTTACCCTACTTTCCCTCTTTCTCCCCTAAAGAAGCAGATTTTTCCAAAAAAGTACTTCTTCCAGAATGTTATTCCCGCGAGAGGATCGTACAGTCCAAACTTCAATATCTAGGACCATTAGTTCAGCAGATACAAAATTGCCCTTCTTTCCCCCTTTAAAAAGTAATTTTCAAAAAAGTACTTCTTTCAATATGTT
Source organism: Pegoplata infirma (assembly GCA_963921195.1). Classification (NCBI taxonomy): domain Eukaryota; kingdom Metazoa; phylum Arthropoda; class Insecta; order Diptera; family Anthomyiidae; genus Pegoplata; species Pegoplata infirma. The sequence goes on along the minus strand of OY992539.1, from coordinate 126,550,710 downwards.
ATTCCGCGAGATGATCCTATATTGCAAATGTCATGTTTTTAAGACCATTAGTTTAAAATTTACCAAATTGCCCTATTTTCACCCTATTGGCCCTCCTTAAAACCAAAATTTTCAAAAAGTGTATTTTTCAAAAAATTATTTCCGCGAGAGGATCAAAACTTAAAGTTTTAGTTCAGAAGATACAAAATTGCCATATTTTCCACAGGATTATAGAGTCCAAATTTCAAGTTTCTAAAACTATTAGTTCAAAAGATACAAAATCCCCAAAGGGCCCTACTTCCCCTTTTTCCCCCTTAGAAGTAAAATTTTTAAAAAAAGTTCTTTAAGTATGTTATTTTTGCGAAAGGATCGTTCAGTTCAAATTTCAAGAATCTAGGACCATTAGTTCAGCAGACTCAAAATTGCACTTCTTTCCCCCTTTTTCCCACAGAATTTTGAAAAGTACTTTCTTAAGAATGTTATTTCCGCGAGAGGATCGTTCAGCCAAATTTCAAGTATCTAGAACCATTAGTTCAGCAGATACAAAATTGCCCTACCTTCCCCGTTTTCCCCCTTGAAATCGGAATTTTCAAAAAAAGTACTTCTTTCAGAATGTTAATTCCAAGAGAGAGGTTCGTGCAGTCTAAATTTCAAGTATCTAGAACCATTAGTTCAGCAGATACAAAATTGCCCTACTTTCCGCCTTTTCCCCCTTAGAAGCGGAACTTTTTCCGCAAGAGAATCGTACAGTTCAAACTTTAAGTACCTAGGATCATAAGTTCAGCAGATACAGAATTGGCTTACTTTCCACCTTTTCCCTCTTTAGAAGGAGAACTTTCAAAAAAGTACTTCTTCTAGAATGTTCTTTCCGCGAGAGGATCGTAAAGTCCAAACTTCAAGTATGTAGGACTATTAGTTAAGCAGATTCAAAATTGCCCTACTTTCTCCCTTTTCCCCCCGTGGAAGCAGAATTTAAAAAAAGTACTTCTTTTAGAATGTTATATCCGCGAGAGGATCGTACAGTTAAATTTTAAGTATCGAGGACCATTAGTTCAGCAGATACAAAATTGCCCTACCTTCCTCTTTTTCCCCCTTAAAAGTAGAGTTTTAAAAAAAGTACTTCCTTGAGAATGTTATTTCCGCGAGATGATCGTACAGTCGAAATTTCAAGTATATAGGACCATTATTTCAGCAGATACAAAATGCCCTACTTTTCCCCTTTTGCCCACTCAAAACCGGAATATTTAAAAAAGTACTTCTTTCAGAATGTTATTTTCGCGAAAAGATCGTACAGTTCAAATTTCAAGTCTGCCGGACCATTAGTTCAGCAGATACAAAATTGCCCACTTAGAGGCGGAATTTTCCCAAAAGTCCTTCATTCGAATTTTATTTCCGCGAGAGGATTGTGCAGTCCAATTTTCAAGTATCTAGGACTATTTGTTCAGCAGATACAAAATTGGCCTACTTTCCCCCTTTTTCCCCCTTAAAGAAGAATTTTTAAAAAAGTATTTCTTTCCGAATGTTATTTCCGCGGGATCGTACAGTCCAATTTTCAAGTATTTAGGACCATTAGTTCAGCAGATTCAAAATTGCTCTATTTTCCCCTCTTTTTCCCCTTAAGAGAGGAATTTTTAAAAAAGTATTCCTTTCCGAATGTTATTTCCGTGGGAGGATCGTACAGTCCAATTTTCAAGTATCTAGGACCATTACTTTAGCATATACAAAATTGCACTACTTTCCCCCTTTCTCCCCCTTAAAAGCGAAATTTTCAAAAAAGTACTTCTTTTAGAATGTTATTGCCGCGATATGATCCCATATTCCAAATGTCATGTTTCTAAGACCATTAATTTAAAGTTTAGCAAATTGCCCTATTTTTCCCCTATTGGGCCTCCTTAAAAGCAAAATTCTCAAAAAAATATATTTTTCAAAAAATAATTTTCGCGAGAGCATCCAGATTCAAAATTTCAAGTTTGTTCAGAAGATACAAAATTGCCCTATTAAACCCCCTCTACCCACCACCCCACCCTTATAAAAGGATTTTTCAAAATATTACTTCTTACAAAATGTTTTTGCCGCGAGAGTAGAGTTAAAATTTCAAGTTTTTGGGACCATTCGTTTAGCAGATACGAAATTGCCCTTCTTTCCCCATTTTTCCCCCTTTAAAAACGAATTTTCAAAAATGTACTTCTTTTAGAATGTTATTTTCGGGATAGGATAGAACAGTTCAAATTTTAAGTATCTAGGACCATTAGTTCAGCAGATACAAAATTGCCCTACTTTCCCCCTTTTTCCCCGTAGAAGCATAATTTTTAAAAAAGTTTTTCTTTAACAATGTTATTTCCGCGAGAGGATCGTACAGTTGAAATTTCAAGTATCTAGGACCATGAGTTCAGCAGATTCAAAATTACCCCACGCACCCCCTTTTTCCCAAGGAATTTTCAAAAATACTTCCTTTGGAATATTATTTCCGCGAGAGGATTGTACAGTTCAAATTTCAAGTATCTAGGACCATTAGTTCTGCAGATACAAAATTGCCCTACTTTCCCCCTTTTCCCCGTAGAAGCGGATTTTTTGAAAAGTTCTTCTTTAAGAATGTTATTTTCGCGAAAGGATCGTACAGTTTAAATTTCAAGTATTAAGGACCATTAGTTCAGCAGATTCAAAATTGCCCTGCTTTCCCGATTTCCCCCCAGAATTTTGAAAAAGTACTTCCTTTAGAATGTTATTTCCGCGAGAGGTTCGTTCACTCCAAATTTCAAGTATCTAGGATCATATTTTCTGCAGATACAAAATTGCCCTACCTTCCTCTTTTTCCCCCTTTAAAGCGGAATTTTCAAAAAAGTCCTTTTTTTAGAATGTTATTTTCGCGAGAGGATCGTGCAGTCCACGCGAGAGGATCGTGCAGTCCTATTTGTTCAGCAGATACAAACCGGAATTTTCAAAAAGTACTTCTTTCAGAAAGTTATTTCCGCGAGAGGATCGTACAGCCCAAATTTCAAATTACCCTACTTTCCCCTTTTTCCCCCTTAGATGCGAAATTTTCAAAATAGAACTTTCTTCACAATGTTATTTCCGCGAAGGATCCCATAGTCAAAATTTTTAAGTTTCTGGGAAAATTAGTTCAGAACATACAAAGTGTACCAAATTGTCCTATTATCCCCCTTTTTTCCACCCTAGAAGCGGACTTGAAAAAAAAAAAAAATTGTTTCGGAATTTTTTTTCCGCGAAAGGTTCTTATAGTCCAAACTTTAAGTTTCTAGGACCATTAGGTCAGAGAAAAGAAAATGTACCAAATTGCCCAATTTTCCCCCTTTTCGCCTTCTTAGAAGTGCCTTTTTAAAAAAGTACTTTCTTCAGAATATTATTTCCGCGAAAGGATCCTATAGTCCAAATTTCAGGTTTCCTATTTCCCCCCCAAATTTGAATGAAAAATTTTCAAAAAATACTTTCTTCAGAACATAATTTCCGCGAGAGGATCATATAGTGCAAATTTTTAAGTTTCTAGGACCATTAGTTCAGAAGATACAAAATGTACCAAATTATCATACTTTCCCCCTTTCAACCCAATAGAATCAGAATTAAAAGAAAATTTGTTTCAGAATGTTTTTTCCGTTAGTGGATCTTATAGTCCAAACTTTAAGTTTCTAGGACCATTAGGTCAGAAGATAGAACATATACCAAATTGCCCTTTTTTCCCCATTTCCCATTCTTATTTTTTTTTTTTAAATACTTTCTTTAGAGTATTATTTCCGCGTGAGGATCCTATAGTCCAAATTTTAGGTTACTGGGGCCATTAGTTCAGAAGATCGAAATGTTTAAAATTGTCCTATTTCCCCCTAAATTTAAGTGATTAAATCAATAAATTCCCAAAAATTAAAAAATAAATGAGATAAAAAAATTGAGTTAAAAATTTGAGTCAAAAAATTAAGCGAAAAATATTTTGAGTAAAAAAAATTAAGTAAATAAAATTTGGGTGAAAACACCTTCTAAGTAAAAAATTTAATTAAAAAAAATAGTAAAAAAACTGCAGAATAAAATACAATTGAGTGAAAAAAATTTTTGTGAAAACAAATTTTTTTGAGTGAAAAAAAATTTGAGTAAAAAAAAATTTTGAGTGAAAAAAAATTTTGAGTAAAAAAAATTTTGAGTAAAAAAAAATTTTGAGTAAAAAAAATTTTGAGTGAAAAAAAAATTTTGAGTGAAAAAAAAATTTTGAGTGAAAAAAAAATTTTGAGTGAAAAAAAAATTTTGAGTGAAAAAAAATTTTGAGTGAAAAAATTTTAGTAAAAAATTTTTTTTTCCCCGAGAGGATACTATAGTTCAAATATCTAGTTTCTAGGACCATTAGTTCAAATTAGTTCAGAAGATACAAAATGTACCAAATTATCCTACTTTCCCCCTTTCAACCCAATAGAATCAGAATTAAAAAAAAATTTGTTTCAAAATGTTTTTTCCGTTAGTGGATCTTATAGTCCAAACTTTAAGTTTCTAGGACCATTAGGTCAGAAGATAGAACATATACCAAATTGCCCTTTTTTCCCCATTTCCCATTCTTATTTTTTTTTTTTAAATACTTTCTTTAGAGTATTATTTCCGCGTGAGGATCCTATAGTCCAAATTTTAGGTTACTGGGGCCATTAGTTCAGAAGATCGAAATGTTTAAAATTGTCCTATTTCCCCCTAAATTTAAGTGATTAAATCAATAAATTCCCAAAAATTAAAAAATAAATGAGATAAAAAAATTGAGTTAAAAATTTGAGTCAAAAAATTAAGCGAAAAATATTTTGAGTAAAAAAAATTAAGTAAAAAAAATTTGGGTGAAAACACCTTCTAAGTAAAAAATTTAATTAAAAAAAAATAGTAAAAAAACTGCAGAATAAAATACAATTGAGTGAAAAAAATTTTTGTGAAAACAAATTTTTTTGAGTGAAAAAAATTTTGAGTGAAAAAAAATTTTGAGTAAAAAAAATTTTGAGTAAAAAAAAAATTTGAGTAAAAAAAATTTTGAGTGAAAAAAAAATTTTGAGTGAAAAAAAAATTTTGAGTGAAAAAAAAATTTTGAGTGAAAAAAAATTTTGAGTGAAAAAATTTTAGTAAAAAAATTTTTTTTCCCCGAGAGGATACTATAGTTCAAATATCTAGTTTCTAGGACCATTAGTTCAAAATTCACCAAATTGCCCTATTTTCCCTCTTTTTGTCCCCCTTAAAACCGGAATTTTCAAAAAAGTACTTTTTTCAAAATGTTATTTCCGCGAGAGTATCCTATATTCAAAATTTCAAGATTGTAGGACCATTAGTTCATAAGATACAAAATGTACCAACTTGCCCTATTTTCCCCCTCCCCCCCACCTTAGAAACGGAATTTTCAAAATATTACTTTTTCCAAAATGTTATTTCCGCGAGAGGGTGCTAGACTTAAAATTTCAAGTTTCTGGGACCATTTGTTTAGAATATAAAAAATGTACCAATTTGCCCTATTTTCCCCCTTTTCCCCCCTTGGAGGCGGAATTTTCAAAAAAAAAAAAATTCCGAAATTTTATTTCCGCGAGAGGATCCTAGCGTTCAAATTTGAAGTTTCTAGGACTATTAGTTCAAAAGATACAAAATCCCCCAAAGGGCCCTATTTTCCCCCTTTTGCCCCCCTTAGAATCGGAATTTCCAAAAATCCCTTCTTAGTGGGTGGTTTTGTCGGGAGCCGAACCTACATTCCAAATTTCAAGTCTCTAGCTTCAGCGGTTTGGGCTGGGCGATGATTATTGCCAATCAGTCAGTCAGTCAGTCAGTCAGTCAGTCAGTCAATCAGTCAGTCAGTCACCACACTCTTTTATATATATAGATATTGAGTTTAGACGAAATTTGCGTATATATAGTACCATACAAACACAGATATGTTATTGTTTAAGACACATATAATTATATCTATTATTTTTGTTGGAAATTTTTTTAGTATGGAACCATATATAGTTTTAAATGCCCGAGTAAAAAAAAGTTATATGACGCAATATTTAATTATATATGAACAGATATGCTTTTATGTAAATCCATATTAATTTTGATCCGAAAATTGGCGGATCGAATATTATACGATTATATCAAATTCTATTATTTTTGATAAAATAATATCAAATTTGATTAAGTTTGATCCCAAAAATGGGTCTATCTAATTCTATTAAATCATATCTTATCTGTTAAAATTAGATAAATTTTTATATAATTGGATGAAATCTGGTAAAATTTTTTGGAATTTTAAACGTACATAAAATTAGAAATTATTTTATCAGATTGGATACATTATCAATTAGAAAAGTTTTTATTGCATTCTTCGGAATTTTTTCGGGACTTAGCAAATTATAAAAAATTTTTCATTTTTTCTAAAATCATTTATAAGGGATTTAAATTTTCCAAAAAATGTTTGTGTCTTAGAAAATTTAAATACATTTTTTTCGGAACTCAAAAACTTTTCAAAAAAATTAAATTTCTCATAAAAACATTTTCAATGATTTTTTTACTCCAAAAAAATGCCAAAAAAATTTTGTGTCCGGGACTTTGGAAAATTTTCATAAAATTTTTTAGGACTTGATTTTTTTTATTGTTCGGGACTTAGAAAATTTTGAAATTTTTTTTCGGGATATAATTATAAATAAAATCATATATCTTTTTATCTGCCATATCTAAAAATTCCCGACCTTATATGTCATATCAAATTTCATATAGATCAGTATATAAATAGATATGAATATGTATGCTATCATATTAAAAAACAAGGAAAAATACAATGCTATATATAAACTTGTATGTCCATATCAAAGTTCATGCATAACCATATATAAATATAAATAACTACACTCAAAAAAAAACGTGGGTATTCAATACTAAAAATTTAGCTACGAGTACTAATGTTTTAGTCCAAAAGGACCTAGTGCAGGAATTGGTAATCAATACTAAAATTTGTTACTAATATCTAGTACATGAAAAATACTAAAAAAACAGTAAATATTACTGCAATTTACTACAATTTTAGTAAATATAATTACTAAAAAAATCATAAGTATTTCAAATTTTTGCCCTATTTAGTAAAAAAATTACTAATTTTAGTAAATAAAATTGCTAATTTTAGCTAATAAAATTACTACCTATATCAATTTTAATAAATAAAAATCAGAAAAAAATTCTATATAAATGATTTTTTATTTCACTTCGGTTATAAGATATACTTAATTACATGTCTTCTTGCGCTGCTTAAAAATTGTAGATTGTACCACGTCAGGTATTTGAAAATATAAATTTTGTCGCCATTCCATTGAAATATATTTTGGAAACGATTGCTAAAAATATAAAAAAGAAATAATATTTTCTCAATACATGTTGAAATGTAAGTACAAACATTTTACTACAGAGGGTGTTTCTTTACTTACATTTTTTTGGTATACGTGTGTGTATTCATAACATTCTTCTTCAGCTTGAGTTTTTTTTCACAGCCATTGAAATGACAAACGATTTAACAAAAAAATTGATGTAGTTTTATTATTAATGGCATTTTATTTAATATACATATTTAAATAAAGAACATATTTAACTAATTAGTTTAAGACTACACAATTTAATTAAATAAATTAAGAATAGATTTTTTTTTACAAACACTCCGTGACCGTGTATCGCGTTGTTTCGGTTTTAATTTTCTTCGCACTAAACAAACAGAAAAATCAGTTGGTAGCACTGAGTTAAATGCAAGCAAACGTGGTGTTCGCACACACTGCAGCAGCAAGCAGCAGACGGCAAGGAATATAAAGAACTGTGTTTAATTAGAAATTATAAATTTATACAATAAGTACTTTTTGTATTTACAGCTTGGGGTATGCTTTTTTTAATGTTAAGAAATAAAAAATGCGTCTTTTTAGTGAAATTATAATTAAATAGAGTACTCTTGATTTTTTCTATCTGCTGCTTGCTGCTGAATTGTGAAGAAGCATGTGCTCGCTATTACAACCAGTGTTGCCATTATCAATATGAAAAAAAAAAAAACGCAAAAATAGTAGGAAAACGGTAAAAATTTACAAAAAAAAATCAGCGACAAGAAAAAAGAGATAATTTTAAAAGATGGAAAATGTGCTTTTTAAGGTTACAAGGATAAAAAGCAAAAAAACAATAATAAAAATATTTGTTTTTATCATAAATTAAAAAAATACGCTGATACAATCAGGAGTAAAAATAATATTACAGTCATATTACTTTAAAAACAATTCGTGCTGGATTTACCGCTCTCCGACCACCCAAAAAGCTAATTGGCGCTTTTCCCCTTTTTCATTTATCGCATTTGGCGCTTTCTTTCTAGAACTAATCATTTGAGAAAAAATTTACATTTCACAACAGAAACGTCCTAATAACAGTCTTAGATTCATATTTTTCATGTAGTTGTTGTAGTACAACCAAAGAAATGGAAAACTTTGTTTAAAATTAAAAAAAAATATTTCACAATTTTTAGACTTAAGGAGTGAGATCATAAAAATGTTAACACACATAAAGTTAAATAAAAAACAGACTACTGAATTTTAAGACTTCAAACCAAATTTTTATTAAATAAAATTTAATACAAAATCATAACAAAAAAACCGCATGGAACTCTAACCACTACGAACAAAGTTATCCACTTTTTCCGGAAACCCTTCCATTAAGGCTTTTATGGTAGTTTCTGTCACCTTTTTAGAGCAGGTGGTCCATCTACGTTTGAAATCTTGCATGTCCTGGGAGACCTTTTTTGTGCCCTTTAATTCTTTTTTAACAAGAGCCCAATATCTCTCCACTGGCCTGAGCTCCGGGCAGTTTGGTGGATTTGCCTCTCTTGGTACAAAAACCACATTATTATCATTATACCACTCCAGCGCTTTCTTGCTGTAGTGACAAGATGCTAAATCAGGCCAAAAGTAAGTGGATACATTGTGCTGACTCAAGAACGGAAGAAGTCTCTTCTGCAAACACTCCTTGATATAAATTTCGCTGTTTATAGAGCCAGATGTCACAAATGACTGGCTTCTTTGGCCGCAGCTACATATGGCTTGCCATACTAGGAATTTTTTGGGGAATTTCGTTTGCTTTTTTGACCGAAATTTTTCCGCAACATTTCCTCGAACATCGGAAACATAAAATTCTTGACCAGGGAGCTGCGCAAAATCAGCCAGGACATAAGTTTCGTCGTCCATTACACAACAGTTGTATTTTTTTATAAAATTTGATTTCAATTTTCTAGCTCTGGTTTTGGCCTCCAAATTTTTAAAAGCGTTTCTATCGGGAACTTTTTGAACTTTGTAGGACTTTAGTCCCGCCTTACGTTTCACTTTACGTACAAAAAAGTCTGAGCATTGGGCTAACCGAGCTGTTTTTCTGCCAGATGTGTTAGGAGCTCTCTTAAGGATGCTTTTAACTTTATATGCCTTACCAATGTTACGATAACCAGTCGTTGTTCCTGTTCCCGGCTTCCTTTCAATTGTTAGGTGTTCCAGATACCTTTTTACCACTTTTGAAACTGTTTGGCAGCATACATTAGTTTCTTTGGCAATTTTTTTGTATGTCCATGTTTGGTTTTGTTGAAAATATTTAATTATTTTTGAACGCACTTTTCTTTCATCGTCCATTGTGTAAAAAATTGCAAATTAAAACTCATGATGTAAATTAATTTATTAACTGACATATTTTTAAAATGTAAACTGCCGAAAAAAAAAAAATTTGGAAGCTTTACACCAAAGTTGTAGGCAAAAATGTGTGTTAACATTTTTATGATCTCACTCCTTATTTTGTGAATAGGCCTGATGATTTAATATTTTTTTTTTTACCTTTAATTAAAATTATTTTTTAACTTAATTCATATTTAGCGGTTTTTAGCGCTTTTTGAGTCACTGTTTTGCGCGTTTTGCCTGTTACATAATTTTCGAAAATAACCCCCAATTTTCTATATTTAAATCTGTCAAAAATACATATTTTGATTGCATTATTACAAAAATACAACTCCATAACCAAAAAAATAAAATAAAACAAGTCTGATTTTTCCCAATTTTATTAGGTTTAAGTTTCAAATTTCAGCAAAATCTATTGATAATATAAAAATCACAAATTACAAAAAAAAATGTCGCGAAAAAATGGAAAAACACTATAAATACCATATTTTTAAAAACGCATATTTAAAAAACGGCAAGATCAAAAAAGCACCAGCAAATACCCGAAATGAAACATAATGGCAACACTGAATTTAAATTTAACGATTTTGCGAAAAAAAAAGGTTGGTAGCTCTGCCTGTAAACAGGCGCCCCCTTACGGAATAATTACTAACAAAAATAAATTAAAAACCTATTAAATTACTGTATATTAGTACTTTTATGAACTAAAAATAGTAAAAAAATTAGTAAAACCAACTACCAACAAAAATTACTCATAAGCAGTAAGAAATACTAATTTTAGCACTTTGAAGATACTAAAAAAACTACTGTAATACTGGTAATTGGTAACTTATTAGTAGATTTGGGTTACCAACGCACTTACTAATTTTTTTACTGTAGAATTATTTTGAGTGTATATAATAGCATATATGATTATATCAGATCTTTTTTACTCGGGTGGTATTATATTAGTCATATATAATTATACATAAATTGATACTGGATTTTGTTTAGTAAAGTCCTATACATAATTAGATATAAAGTCACGTATAATAATGTATGAGATCGGATTAAGTTTTATGTGCAACGTATGATTACATCTACCATTTATATTAATATATTATGAACAATATAATTAGATATGATTTTATATGACATCATTTAAAAAAATTGGAAAATTTTAAAGTGAGATATAATTTTATACTTTGACTCATATAGTTGTATATGGTTTTATAAAAACATATAAAATAATATACATTTATATAAATTCCTTTTTACTCGGGTACGAAATCATTAAATTTTAATGTTTTCGTAAGTTATCTTTTTGGAATTTGTTGGTAAAGATAACAGAACTATCATTAATTTTCAATGTTTTCGTAGGTTATTTTTTTCGAATTTGTTGGTGAAAAAGATTGAAAAAACGTTATTTTTTAATGTTTAATGTTATTTATTTAAGAAAATTTTGTCAACTGTAAACAATAAATATTGATTTTTGTTAAAACAAATGAATAATTGGGATGGTTTTCAATTGTTTATTCACTGGTTTTAAATGTGTTTTTAATTTGTTCTTGCCTACAAAATATTTTGAGTGCACTTTTCCAATATTAAAAAATTTGTCTGTTTTGAGGGCTTTGTCCTATATTTCGAGAAGGCTATTTGATACGACTTTTTTGATGACAGATTCGTATTAAGGAGGCCAAAATACTTTAGAAAATATTTTTCAAGATGTCTGTGCAAAAACCGTGTTGAGTGTGTAATTGGAACAGGTTCTACGGAATTATAAGTTGTTTCCCAATCGGTTCTTTACAACAAAAAAAATTTCGCTGGGTAGCATTGCTGACAAAATCTCGATTTGTTTTTGCTGGGATAGTTTAACTTTGCAAAGTCTTTTGATAATTTTGTTTTTCTTTTAATTTTATACTATTTTGCGTTGCAACTGTGGTGATTTTAATTTTGTTGTAAATATTTAATTTTACCCCTGAATACGTCATCATACATTACCATTCATTACTTGAGTACTAAACAATTTCCTATTATCAGCCTAAGGAAGTTACACAAACAAATATTTTTTTTTTACCAAATTGGCAACCCATGGCGGCTTTCAGCTGTCATAAGATATGAACACATTTAAAATTGTACAAAAAAAGAGAAATGAATTAAAAGCGCCACAGGACATTTTGGGCAAAGACTTTAATTATTAATATTTTTTTTAAAGAAACTGAAAAAAAAAAACAATTTCTATAAAAACAAAAAAATTTTAAAGCAAAAATTTATATAAAATAATTGTTCCTTACACCAAAGTCGTTATCATTACAATTAGTGTCAACTTACTTCAGATACTCCTTGTGAAACCCCTGAGTGTAGTGAATGCTTCTATATTTTTTTTTTTTTTGGATTTTTTCAAATTTTAACTTCAATAGAGGTGTTTATGTAATATCCACATGGCGCCCAAAGGCTTCAGTCACTCTTTAGTTGTTTTTTTTGTTATTGTTCTCTCCTTGACATGGAGTAAGTACTAAATATTTATGTATGTGTGCTGTTTTTTTAGAAGGTGGTCTGATGGTTTCAGTTGTTTGGTGCTTATTAGCGACCTCTGCAATTTTCTAACGTTTTTCCAGCAATTTACTTGTCTCTCGGGGTGTGCTACTAATGAGCACTTTTGCTTTACTCTTATACAATTCATTCATGCCGTTCGTTTTTTAACATTTTTTTTCATGTTATTTTTAACGTATGTATTGTTATTTGTTTGTATGGGTACGAGATTTTTTATAGACAGGTTGTTTGTTGTTTTCGAGTACTTTAACACGTTTTTTTTTCCTTACTAGAGAAAAAATACTTTTTTTTCGTTTAAACTTTAGTATTTTTATATTTACACACAAAAAAAAAAATTTCAATTTCAATAAAAAAATTCACGAATTCAATAAAAAAATTAACTAAAAAAGCCGTGGTGAAGAAATTCACGAATTCAATAAACGCATTTGTAAGTCGTTTGTTGAAAATATTTTTGTTTTCGCTCAATGAAGGAATTCAAATATTCAATAAAAAAGTTTATTGGCAATTTTTTGTTTTTTCAATAAAATATTTTATTGAATTAGAAAATTTTTTAATTGAAAATTAAAAAAAGAACCAGTTAAATTATTTATTGAATCAACAAAAAATTGCATTAAAAAATTTGTAGCAAAAAAAATTCAAAAAATCCTATAAAAAATAAAACGATTTTATAAATTTTTTACAGAAATGTATTTATTAATAAAGAAAAACACAACACAACATAAAATAAAGTAATAATTCATGAATTATAATTATTAAAAAAACATAAAACAAGTAAGACTTAGCACAACCAATTCAATTCAGTCTTAAATAAAGGATTCCATTTGTTAATTCAAATTAAAATCAATTCTTACATTATGGCAAATATTACACAGTAGCTATACTTATAAGTATGGATGAATTTGTATAAGTATTTTCGAAATTGCTTACACATTTACTTTGGGATAGAAAACCGTTTGCCTATTTATTTTTATTACGTTAAATGTTATCGAAATTCAGCATTTTGGAAAATAGGTTACACCCAAACAAAATAACAATTTTAATTATTATCCGTATTTAAAATTTCGTGAATAAGAGTAGATATTTTTGTACATTTTTTTTTTGTTGGTATTTCATAAACAAATATTTGTAAAAAACTGTAAAATAATTCTGCTTCGTTTGGAAATTCTAAATTAAATACAAAAAATATTTTAAATAACAGATCTACAGCTGTTAACACTTTTAGCATTGGATATTTTATCTCATCGAAATAGATAAAAATTTCTTTTACTTTTAAAACACTTCCTATAATTAACAACCTTGGTTGAATATTAATTTTTTGCACCTTTAATAGGTCCAATTTGATGTTAAGCTCCTGTGTTGAGCTGGCAATTATTACAAAGGCTTCCTGAGAGTCTGAAATTGAATATTTTTTTCTTATTTTGGCACCGCTGTCGTCAGTTACGACTTTTAATTGTGGAGGAAACAAGTAGTGTAGATTAAATAATAAAACAAAAATTTTGGATTCTGAAAAGAAAAAAACTTTTTAGTGGTTATATATTCAAAATAAATTATAAAAGATGTTTTGAGACCCTTAGTATACAGAATTTTAGTAGGCCTGTTAAAAATTTCAAATACCGTTTCTGAATTTGGAATTTTTAATCCCAATTGAGATTTTTGAATATCAATAAGTCTTTTCTGATTTAAATTTTAATTGGTATTGATTTTAATTTTGATTGGTATTATATTTACCTGCATAAATTCTAAATTCTTTCAAAAATTTTACAATTGAGACTTACAAACCCCAATTAGATATTAAACAAGTGAGAGTGTTAAATTCGGCTGTGCCGAATCTTTTATACCCTCCAACACGTTAAAGAAAAACAGGGGCGTCTTTTTTTTGGGGGGAGGAGGGTTACGTCGGTGGGAGACAAACTTCCTGGATCCAACTGCAAGACTTTGAACTTCTTTTGACATAAAAATGCTTCGTTTGCTAAGCAAAAGTACAAAAAACCTTTAAAAAATGGCTTTATTTTAGAGGTTTGTTTAGTTCTTAAGAGGGGAACTTTTTTCCCCCTTATCCGATTTTGCCCATGTTCGATCTTAACCAGCCCAATACCATAAGACATATTCGTGCCAAATTTCAGGAGTCTAGCTCTTTTACTATGGACTCTATTGTGTCTTCAACAGACGGACGGACAGACGGACGGACGGACAGACGGACATCGCTAGAATGTCTTAGAATCACTGATCAATAATACTTTATGGGGCCCTAGTCCGATATTTCGATGCGTTACACACGGAATGACAAAGTGAGTACACCCCCATACTGTGGTTGGAGGCTATAAAAAGTCCAATTGATATTCGGAAAATAATATCTACTTTTCAAAAAAGGCACGACTAAAAAACTATTTGAAATTCAGAGATTTCAACTTCAAAGTAGAAATCCTAGTAGAAGTTTAGAAAAGACCAATTGAATTTCAGAAATTCTTAGCTAAAATGCTTGGTGAAATTTTGTTAATGCCCACCTATTAACATCTGTATTGGACTTTTGAATATTCATATTAAGTCTTGCAAAATGTTGTTGTATAATAAAACATTAGTATATTGGAAACATTTTTCTGTAATTTCTGAAATTTAATTCGTCTTTTATAAATTTCAATTGGCCACTTTTAAAGTTTTATTGGAATATCTAAATTTGAGATTACGATGAGATTGAATATGATCCATGCAATTTTCTGATAACGTCTTTAAAAATATTGTATTTTTCTTTGTTTTTTTTTTAACCATTTGAATTTTGATAACATTTTTCAATGTTTGCTCAATGAAAAATTGTCGAAATCCATGAAGATCCAGCAAATAAAATTTAGAAAATATTTCTGGAATTTTTTCCAACATTTTGTTTTTTATTTTAATTTGAAAGAAACTTCATATTAGAAATAAATATTTTTGATTATTAATTAAAAAAAAAATAGAAAACAACAGCAAATTTTAAATAATAGGGGTATTAACATAACGCACTTTATCAAAATATTTATGAAATTTTATGGACTAAAATATCTCATAAGATTTTATGTAAGCTAAAAGATATAAATTTTTTTTGACCATTGTATGCAGGTGTCTTTTTGAATTCTATTTTGGATTTCTGAATTTTAATTGGCCTGTTCTGAATATGATAATATTTGCAAAAAACTTATGTTTTTAACAAACTACAACTTTTTGTAAAACTTTTCAAATTCAAAAATCTTTTTGTAAAACTTTTTTTATTAAAAAAATTAAAATTCAAAAATCTTCATGGATTCTTTATCAAATTTCAATAATGTTTGGTATTGGTAAAGTGTTGTAATAAAAACACATATGTATGTAGAATGTTAATACCCCTATTATGAAATTTACGTAATTTTGATACTTGAAATTTTCTGACATTATTTTTGTTGTTTTCTATTTTTTTTTTTTTTTTGACAAATTTTCATGGATTGTCTTTCATTTAGTTTATTATTGTATTTTTTGAAACTAAATGGAAAAATATAAAAATTCTAATGTGTCAAAAAACAAAGAATGAATAAAAATGTAAAAATATATTGGAAGACGTTGTTTAAAAATTGTATGGACGTCCGTCATTTCGAAGGATAAATCCGAATAAAATTTAAATAGAAATTTGAAACAAATCGTGATGCAAACTATAATTCAGATATTTAAATGGAACTTCAAAATTTGCCAATTAAAATTAAGAAAAGACGAATTGTATTTCAGAAATATACAATTGAAGAAAAATGTTTCAAACATACAACAATATTTTGTAGGACCTTACATATTCAAGACTGCAATCTTGATATAAATACAATAGGTAAGTATTAACAAAATACTAACAAGCAACAAGAATTTCTGAAACTATTTTCAAACACGGTTTCTACACCTGAGAGAAATATTTTATGAGAGAAGATAGAACGTATGGAAAACAAAAGAAAGAAATGTCAAATGGCTTTTGTTATGCATTCTCTCATAACATACATATTTCTCTCATGTGTAGATACAGGGTTAACTTCTATTGAGATTTTCAACTTTAAATTGAAATCTCTGAATTTCAATTTGTTTTTGCTGAATAGTATTTTTGAATTAAATAATGCCGTTTTAAAATTACTGATAGCGTGTGGGATAAGCATTTTCGAATTGCAATTGCTATTTCTGTATTCTTATTGGACTTTTCTGATTTCTAACAGGCTGTTAATTTTTTATTGGAAATTTCAGATTTAATTAATGTTTTTGAAATCTATTTGTGATTTCTTAATAATAATAAGAGACCTTTTCTTAATATAATAAGTTATACAAAAAACATAGTAGCGGTTTTCACCCTTGATAGAAAACATTTGAGGAAATTTCCTACAAGAAAATTTTCTACCGATTTTTTCCACTAAAGAGTGAACAACTATTTAAACAAGTTTTCTCACACTTACATTTTCTATAACCTCAAATTATTTTACATAATTAAAACCACGAAATAAAAATAAACAACGCGATATTTAGTAAAAATATAATTAATCATTTAAGTTTCATTTTAAATTTCGTATAAAAAGTATGAAAATATCACAAAATAATTAAATGCCTCTCTAATCAGCTGTTTTGTCGGTCTAGAAACTTTTATTTTATTCTATACTTCAACTTACTCAAGCATCAAGTCGAAGAAATTTTCTATGTAGAAAAGAAGAAACAAAGAAAATGAGAAAAACGAGCCGCCATGTATTTTGTTGTTGTATCTGTCAAACATTTTCTTGTTTTCTTCGATTCTCCGATTCTTTTCTTGTTTTCTATCAAGGGTGAGAACCGCTAGTATCAACAAAAGAAATGTTGTGATGTCAGGAGAAGTTCACAGTGTTAGACTTGGATTTATTGGACTTAAATAGGACGTTTTGTGATGGACATTCTATGTAGAACAAAGGCAATTAAATTAACGGAATTTAATTTGAAATTCTAAAAAGACTAATTGATATTCAGAAATACCAATAGTTATTCAAGAACCATAATTAGAATTCTGAAAAATCCAATTAAATAATGAAAGTTAACAAAGTTAATGTTTTACCTGCGTCACTTTGAATGGATTCTTGCAACTGTTTCAATGCCACCGAATTGTTTATTTTAGTTTTGAGTATATGCATTAATTTTTGTTCCACAAATGTCCATTTCGATTGTAAATCCTTGGCATTAGGATACTTTAAGCAGAAATCAATTTCAATCTGTTAATAAATGATATTGAAAATATTTAAATATTAAAACCAAAAAATATATATATATTTGCAAAATATCTGTGGGAATAAATTATAATAGCTAATGTCGAACCTTGATATGTATATTAAATATTTTTTTAAGTAAACGATAATCATTATTGTTTTTGTTATTAAATAAATTTTGAGAAGGGGTTTAGTTAGTGCGAGCATAAAAACAAAAAAACTATTGGGATTGCATTTTTTTAGAAGATGGATTTAAAACGATTTCCGAAGCGAGAGTCGGACATACATGTGCTCCAAAATATGAAGCTCAGCAAATTCAAAAAGCTCTTATATTTATTTTACCTATTATCACTTATTTCTGCAGATATATTGTTCTAAAGTATACGTAAATTTTGTAATACATTTTTATTTTTTGAATCTTACCAGTTTAGTACCAGAGGGCTTTGCATACTCAGGCCATTTATTTAAAATATCTGCCGTCGATTTCGAGTCTTCCATTTGCTGAAATCTAAATTGATGACATTGCCTCCAAAAAATATCGAAGTCATGTTCAGTCACATTATCGTTTCGTAGACATTGAATAGCGTGTGCGGCATCAGACTCTGCAACTGTTACAAAAAACAAATTTGAATAGTTATTTAAATTGTTGAAGTAGGTACAATGGGATATCAGTAATTAGCTTTTATATACCATATGTGTTATTGTTCTCTTCCTTTTGCACATCTTTAACTTCTAAAACGTTCTTGGACAGACGTCGTAAGTTACTTAGTTTGTTGTATATTTTTCCACGTTTTCCGGTGTTGTAGTATTCCTAAATAACATGTTTTTGAAAATAAATTTTAAACAAAAATTCGTTTCTTACCAATTCCTCTGTTGGAAAAATTTTGCATATTTCCCTTTCCATGTCTGAGCACTCTGACAAAGAACAAGCAAATCCTTTCGTATCACAATATACTGAAATGGTTTTAATAAGTAATTGTCGCTGCTCCTCGTGAAGTTTTTTATTATCCTCATAGTATTTGAGGATTAACCTTCCGTTTTGAGTCTCCTTAAGCATAGTCATAACAGAACAAACATGTGGTCTTAGGAAATCATTTGTATCTGGCTTTGCAGATGATGTAGACGTGCTTGTAGATGTGCTTGTAGATGTGCATGTAGATGTGCTTGAAGATGTGCTTGTAGATGTTTTAGACGGGGTAACAGATGCTGTTTGACCATTGTAAGATGCATTTTTCCAAAGTTCAAGATTTTTTTCAAAAACTGTCAAATCTCCAACAGGAAGTCCAGAAAAAAGTAAATCGACATGTTTTGGTTTTAATATTTTTAAAATATCTGTTGTTATTTTATGATCTTCACGGCAAAAAGAAGAAAAATTAATACAATAACTTACTATTCATTCATAAGATTTGAAAAAAAAAAACTTTAAAAAAGTTGTAGTTAAAATTTAAAATATTTTAAATTTAAGCTTAATTTTTTTCTAAATCATTTAAATTTTTAAACGACTTAAAATAAAAAAAAAAACACTTAAAAAATTTTTTATATATTACACTATTTTCAGATTCAATTTAAAAAATATCAATAGAATTTTAATTTAAATTACACCATTTTCAGATTCAATTAAAAAAAATACAATTTTAAATTGTGATTATAATTTTAAATGAAATCTATAAATGGAAATTTTAAATTCCAATTAATATTTTTCGAATCACATCTGAATAAAGTATAATTTTTAAAGTACCTTACGAACTTTTTTAAATTTCTTAGAAAAAATTTGTGAATTTCAAGAGTTTAGGATAAAAACTTACCGACAAAGTGTTTATAAAGATGTTGTAATTTCCACACGCATAATATGTTAAAAAGTTCGTTGTTAACAGATGTAGACTGCGAGGCATCCTAGTGTTAGAAAAATGCTAATAAATACTTTGGTAAAACTCCTTTAACTTTACAAATACTTTTCCCTGAGAAGTTAGTATTTTTTCGACAGGTGGACCAACTACGCTTTTAAATTGCAGAATTTCGAAGGCGGTGGAAATTTTTATAATTTCGAATGCTGCAAAATGGGTGCTATAGATTGTATTAACTTTATGACAATATAGAAATATATCATCACTTGACGTTTTAATTATATAACTAATACTAAAGATTTCAACGTCATTTGAAAGTTTTCCTATAAAGGATTTATTGTCATATCTATAACCCCATATTACGGCCTCTGAAAACACGGTTACTTTAGTACTTTGAAAGTGATCAATTATATGCTTTTTAATTTTTTCAGCAGACGTTACTTTAATAAACTTATCAGTCTCATTTGGTTCTGAATTTAAAATAAAATTAGCAAATTTTATTTGATGTTTTATTGAAAAAGTTTTGCAAATATTTTTTCTGGAGGTTATAACATGGGAATATATTTTGAACTCCTTGTGTTTTGCCTCGTATTTAAAATTCCATAAGTTTCTCAACGGACCCGATTTCTCCATTATCAAGGGGTAGTGAGTAAGAATATGGAATTTTGGTGTAAGATTCTTTTTAAATAAATTTTTAAAATCACTATTGAGGATTTTAATTTTATTTTTAATTTTTACAATCAATGAACTTGAAATCTCGTAAGATAAGAGATCTTCAATAAGCTCAAAAAAATTTAAAAGGTATTCCCAAACGTCGTCGTTGTGGGAAATATATTCTCCAAATAATATTGGAAAATAATAGCAAAATGCCATCATCTGTTTACCAGTTAATTTGAGTTTGCAATTTTTAAGTTCATCAGGTGTTATGCTTAATTTTTCGGATCCTTTGTCACTTTTAAAATAAGAAAAGGATTTTATACGATTGTTTAAATCATCAATAGTAAAATACTTCATTTTATTGATGAAGTGTAGCAACGAAACACTGAGTATGTTGTGGCATATGCCCTCATATATGTCGTGCATAATGTCTACAGAATAGTTTTCTGTAGCATGAAATGAAGGAATATCATTGAATAAGCAATTCGATGATATTCCTGACTCTTTAGAAGTTTCATTTTCTAATGAAAATCTATAATTGGTTCTATTTCTTAGAATTTCAAAATTTTCAGTATCACATTCATGTGCATCTAGCTTGTGAATAATACAAAATCTACAATAGTGATTTGCTGAAAACGACTTTGAAAAATTTAGTGTTACATTTAACCCTAAATTGTCGCCTAAGATCAAACCCATTATAAAAAAAACCTTTTTTGGTCCATTTTTTGTGTTGACGTCAATTCCAGAAATTTCAAGTTGTTTGATTTCTTCCACAAGAGCTTCAAAACAACTATTTCCGTATTTTTTTTATATCTTTAGTAAGAATGGAACATGCCAAAAAAATGTCGCTAATTTTAGATGATTTTTCTGGCATACATGGAAAATTGTAATAGAAATTGCATACCGAATGTTTAGTGGCTTTTGGCCCTAAAGGATTATTGATCCCAAAGTCATCATTGTATATGAAGTATGGTATCAAAATACGGTTTGGGTATAAAGATTTCTTTTGCTTCCACAAGTTAGACTGTGAAAAATTTACGAATTTCGCACTCTTCTCTGTAGCATTCATGTGGGTCAAAACTTTTTCCAGACAATCGTCTTTTTCAAATATTTTTTTAAATTGAAATCTTAAGGGCATTAGGGTCCCTGTAGAATTTTTAGTTTTAACGATAGTATTTGATGGGGTTTCAATAGAAATTGGGCGTTCTTGAATAATAAATGTATTGGCCTTTTCTATAAGGCCCATGTCTGTCAAAGATTTTTCAAGCATGTAATCTGACTGAACATTTTTAAACAATCGCTTTAAATCGCTAATGATATTTTCTAAAGTTTTTTTGTCACAACTGATGTTATTAACACAACTCTCAATAAATTCAAACACAGGTGTTAGTATAGAATTTTGAATAGATTTTTGTAAGGAAATTACATCGGAACGTGTGTAATTATTTTTTGAATGTAATTGTAATACAAATTTATTGGCAGAGCAGATAACATTTCCCAAAGCTTCATCATAATGAAAATGGTTTATAGGAGGGGTCGCGTTGTTTAAATTATTATGGGAATGCATTTCACAATTTTCTGTTGGTGTGTTACTGTTTAAGGGATCAATTGACTCAGAAATACTTTCATCATCTATTGCCATTGGTACTATTTGAGTATTTACATTTTTTTCAAAATGTCGTAAAATGTGGGACTTGAAATTATATTTTTTTGTAAATTTTTGGAAGCACGCCTTGAAATTACATATATAAACCGTGCCAGGAGGAGCGTAGTGGTTCTTTAAATGTGAAATTAAGTATTCTGCGCAATTAAACTTCTCATTGCAAAATGAACATTTAATTGTACTTACCATTTTGTTATAATTTTTCACTGAATGCTAATAATTATTTTCACAATAGATTTATATAGCTTTTTTACAACAAATATATTAAAACACGTGTTTTTAAAACAATTAACAAAAGCAACTTGACGCCACGGAGTGCAAAACAAAACTGAAAAAATATGTATGCATCAAGAAGAAAACGAAACACAAAAAGATAATAAAGTAAAGAGGAAGTTTTTTTGTTATGTTTTACCGCAACGACGTTTTTTTTTTATTTTTGTTTTGATGAGTGGCAAAAAAAAAAAAAAAGCAAATAATACAAAAGAATCAAATGCAACATTTATTGAGTCAATGAGTTTTTATTGGAGTTCCATACGTTTTCCAATAATTTTTTTCAGACATAATTGTTGAGTGTTATTTTAGAAATCGATATTTATTGGAGATGCATACGTTTTCCATTATTTTTTTCAGACATAATTGTTGAGTGTTATTTTAGAAATCGATATTTTCAATAAATTTTTTTACTGAATCAATAAAAAAATTAATTGAAAATATTTTTATGTTTAATAAACGTGTTTATTGATAATTTTTAAAATATTTTTTTTTCTGTGTAGTGTATATTTGAAATTTACAAAGCATTATCCGGAAGGTGTTCTTGAAATATGAGAGCATTTGAAAATTGTATTTTCGAGTGAGCTGAATTTAAACTTTGGTTGAATCTTTAATATGGTCTTTAGAGTGGATTTTTTTTTTTAACACTAGCCGACCTGACAGATGTTGTTCTGTCCAAAAGTCAAGAAAATAGCTTGTTGTCGTAGTGTAAATTTTTTGATTGTTTTATGAATATTTCGATTGGTCACATGTGACCAATCCAAATTAATCTACAAGTTTTGAAATTTTCAGGGAATATTAAGAATAGCCTGGGGAGTAACACTGTGCAGTCAGATTTTTGATTCTCTGTCTGTGGGCTGAGGGGCGTGGCAAAATCGATTCGGCAAAGGGGTAAAAAATGTCATTCCCTTTTCTTATTTAATAAAAGTTTATTTCTTCCTCTTCCACACAAAAAACGGCAAAACCAATTTCATTTAAATTTGCAGCATCGATAGTACATACCATAGCTGTATGCTATGATTGAAATAACGAAATGAATAAATAACAATATTTTTTCAAAAATAATCAAATAACAGATTATTTAAATATTTGAAAATGAATAATATTTATTTTGATTTTATTTGAATAACGAAAAATCGAATAATTTTTTCTGATTTTTTTTATTCAAACAAACAAAATATAATTTTTCAAAATAATCAACAAAAATTTGTGATTTTTTTTGGTTATTCACAAAAATTCAAATAAATAACGTATTATTCAATCAACAAAAAATAAATATTCTTGAAAATTTTGTGTTTGAAAAAAAAACTATTTTATTTATTTTGTACAGTTTAACAAAAAATTATTCTTACAAAACAGTTTTGTTTTAATATCAGGTTCTTATAAATTGTAATTTATAAAAAGTCCATTTGAATTCAGAAAAGTTAAGTTGTGATTTAGGAAATTCCAAGTGCAGAGCTATAAACTTATGCAAATATTTACTTAACAAAACTTTTTTTTAAAGAAAAGTATAAAAATCTGTAAAAATTGGCGACTTTCATAGGTTGATTTAAGGAGTATACTCACTTTGTCATTCCGTGTGTAAGCATCGAAATATCTATCTAACAAACCATAAAATATATATTATTTATTAGTGATCGATTGTTACACATTCTGCAGATGTCCGTCCGTTCGTCTGTGGAAGACATGATACAATCCAAAATAAAAGAGCTAGACTGCGAAAATTTGGCAGAAATATATCTTATGGTCTGAGGCTGGTTAAATACGGAAATGGGCCAAATCGGATCATATTTAAAAATTTGAAAAAAGGCAGAAGCAAATGAAATATTTCTATGGCAGAAGAACTTCAACGTCCTGCAGTTGAATCCAGGGGACTAGAAAATGAAATTTTATGATAAAATTTAGCGGTCATATAACCAAATTTAAAAACATGCGATTTGCGAAATGGAATGATATCTGACAATAATGATAAATACCGAAATGTTTATTTATTACATACACTCAAAATATTATGTCAGTAAATTCAACAGAAAATACGTTTGAAACTAATGAAACTTTATTTAAAAAAAAAACTACTTATATAAATAACTGTAAAAATCCGTAAAAACTGAATGAAAAATGTTTACTATAAAAACGGTTAAAATTACGGAAATGTACATTCATTTTTGATTTTTTAGAAATAATTTTACAAACAATTATTATAGAATAAAATTTCTATTATCTAGAAAAATTTATATAAAATGACAATTTTTTTTAAGTTTCTTTGTTTGATTTTTTTTTTTGAATTTCAAATATTTTTATTGAATCATACAACAGAAACAGAAGAAATTTTTTGTAACGTTGACGTAAGTGAACCAAAACTACATATCGTTGCCTAGCCATCAGTATGATTATATAGTTTTAAGAAATTTCGAAAAGTCTTCGTGGGCGTATTTATGTAATATAGGACCACTTTGGCATCAGACAAACAAACCAACCGGCTTAAAAGCCGGCCATTATGTTTTACAAAAAAAAATAAAAAATTGAGCCGCATCCGAGCAAAATTGGTCAGGCCGATGCCAATTTCTCTCCAGCTTGATTAACTATTGGCATAATGGGACTCTTACAAGAAATCAACAATTAATTTCCATTTTCCCTTTTTTAAAAGAAATGCCTAAAAGTATTTAAATTTTCAGAGTACGTTTTGACCATTAAGGTCTAATTGTAAGTAGTTAGTCTAAAAACGTAAACGTACCGCATACTCTATGAAATATGCAATTTCTCTATAGCTTCTCGTTTTCGAGATATTCGGAATAGAAATTTAAAAAATGTTATTTATAAGCGTTTTTGTAGCACCACTGTTAGACATTATTGCGTTAATGTCAAAAACTAAGAGTGGATTTTATATAATATGGACCTGTAGAATCCAAATCTGTCATCTAAAATGCTGTAGCTTGTTTCGTTTTTGTGTTTTTCGCGCTTAAAATGTGCCCAATTCCATACCATATAAAATACATTCAAAATAATTATGTTTATTTTTTGACCGTTTGAATACTGCAATGTAAATTTTTTTGAATACTTTATATAAATGTAGGGTGACCATTTTTTTCTGAGCTCAAATCAGTACGCCCAAGTTTTTATGTTTTTTTTTAGAAATAACTCTCTAAAAAATTTTTTTCTACGGGAAAACACTGATGTTTTTTAACACTCAAAAAATTTCGGTTACACTAATTCACTTGACCACAAGTATTTTGAGTAAAAACAACTGCAAAAAACAGCTGTTAAAAACAACGGTTGTCGTTATTTTGCAGAAAATTTACTTGACTTTAAACGACTTCATTTAAATGTTTTGATCGCTTCACTGCAGAAAATATAACAAAATTCCACAGGTTTTAAGAATAGGAAAATTTTTCAGATTTTGAGGACTTTTTTGCGAAAGTTTTTACAACTTTTCCTTTGATAAAAATTCCCAGCTACTAAGCACGTGTTTTTTAATGGCCCTAATTTTCTGAGCACTTTTTCATATAATCTATATAAAAAATCCATCGGCCCATTAAGCTGTTTGTTATATAAAACCTCAAAGATATTGTGCGCATTAAGAAAATTTAGGAAGATCAAAATAAACTCATGCTCAGATACATTTTTGCGTTTAGGAACCTCTTGATTTCCAAACTCCAATATCCTTAGAATTAATTAATTATAAATTATCTCATGGTCAGACTTAAGTCATAAAAAGAACCAGGGCCGCATTAAGGTATGGCGGGGCCCTTGGCACACAAGAATTTGGGGCCCTGCTGGAAAGTAAAAAGTCGCATGACCAAAAAAAAATGTCCCAGAATCTAAGACTTTGAATACGCTAAGTGTCTGAAAAGCTGGGACTTCTATGAACTTTAGACTTTTAAAATCTCAGAATCTGAAACTTTTTCTGTACGAAAAACATTTCATAATCTGAAACTTTTTATGTAGGAAAAATTTGTATGAATTTAAGACTTTTGATACAGGACAAATTTCTCCTATAGAAAAAGTCTCAGATGTATGCGAAAACTCTGTTAGATTCCAAGAATTTTTCAGTAAGAAAATGTGAAATTTTCTTTAAAAATAAATTAAAAAAAAAATTTATCCATTTGCGTATAAGCGAATTGATTGGCATTTCGGTGCCCCTTAGTCGGGGGCCCTGGGCACGGGCCACCGGTACTGCTGAAACGGTACTGCTGGCGACTTACATATATTATGGAAATTCAAGTTTTTGTATAGAATTTTTGAATAAAATTATGTTTTATTTTGAAATGTTCAAAAATCAGTACAATCAGTACATATTTCAAAAAATCAGTACAAATCAGTACAACGTTTTTTAATCAGTACACGTGATCAAAAATCAGTACATGTACTGATCAAATCAGTACGAATGGTCAGCCTATATAAATGCATAATTCCAAATAATATTTGTTTTTTTTGATATCTCTAGTTTTCGAGAAAATTCGAATATAATAATCTTTTGCAATTCAACCGTGATTTTTGAAAAAAGTGCTCGATCGATGTTTTGGTTTTTGTTCCTATATTATTCTTAGACATTCCAAATACGTATTCAAAAAAGAAAATATAGTATTCGCACTTTTAGGCAAAAACTGTTTCCAACCACCCGTGTTTTACTTGGTTGGTCAAAGTCACAAATTTTACCTGGCCTATGTGATATAGTTATAAAGTAAATTTGAAACATTTTTGATATATTACAACTTATTATTTTAATTATTTTCAATATGATACTTCCCCAGTGAAATTTCATGCACTAATTCGTAGAATATTTTTTCCCTTTTGGTAGACTTCAATGTATCTCGCTTAAAAAATATAACAGTTAATCCGTAAAATGAGGGATAGAAGGATAGATCGTTATGTGCTAGAGAATCACAATAAATTACATCATCAGTACAACATCAGTTTTACCTCAAAAGTAGTCAAAAATAAAAAAATATTATAAGCAAATATGCATTTAAATTTTAAAAATAGAATAATGCATTTTCTATTGCAAAAATGTTCAATTGTATAAAGAATGAAATTTTTTTCGATTAAAATAATTTTTGTGTAGTAGAAACATTTCACAGTTAATACTAAAGAATATTTTCTTAAAAATGTCACCAAAGCAAAAACCCTTAAAAATCTCAATGTTTTGCAAAATAAACCTTTGCAATTAAGGGTATTTAAGTAATTATACTTCCTTTCACGACTTTTTATTGTTTAAGAAAAATATCGAAAAGTCTAATCAACTAGAGTATTTTCCATAAGAAAATGTTTTAAGAACATTTTTTAATCAGTAAAAGTCAATTTGGGAAAAAATTAAAAATAATCTAATTAATGTTTTAGTAAAGAAAACCTTAAATAAGTAAAACAATAGTGGTTTGTAAGAATAATTGTGTGTTTTACTGTATAATAAAATTCAAAATAAATAAAAAAAAAAAATATTTTTCAAACACAAAATTTTCAAGAATATTTATTTTTTTTGTTTAAATAATACGTTATTCATTTGAATTTTTGTGAATAACCAAAAAAAATCACAAATTTTTGTTGATTATTTTGAAAAATTCTATTTTGTTTGTTTGAATAAGCAATCAGAAAAAAATATTTGATTTTTTTGGAAAGAAATATTATTTCATTTTTATGAATTTGAATAAAATAAAATTTTATTTTATTCAAACCAAAATAAATAAAATAACAAAACATTTTATTTTTTGATAGCCAACTAAAATATCAAAGTATTTTATTTTTTTCCAAAAAATCCAAATAAAAAAAATCAATAATACAGCTATGGTACATACCAAGGACGCAACATGAAGCTTAAGCTATATTAAAAGCAACGATTCGATAAGAATGCGTAAAGCGAAACGCCCTTTGTACTATAATTAGGTACTGCGCAATAACTCCCAAATGAAATAACTCAAAAAAAAAAAAAAAATGAACAACTCCCAAAAATTTTACATACGATTTGGGACTTATTTCATTATGAAATTAGACCCAGTGTAGAAGAACTTATTGCACAAATTTTGTTGGAATTTATTTCATTATGAAATAACTTCAAAATGAAAAAAACCACAACAACAAATAGTTTGGGAGTTATTTCATCAATGGTGGGACTTATTTAATTTTAATTGAAAACAATATATGGCGTACGGAAATAGCGCCCAAGGTCTTATCGCCCAAAACCGTAAATGTTATATCGCCCAAGCTGCGACAATAGCCCAAAATGATAGGTCTAAATATGTTATTTCTCCCAAAACAAAATTGTCAAAAAATCCAAAACATTTTTTTGGGCGAAATGTCGAAATTACGACATTTTGTAATCCTTAAGCCCGGAAATTCACATGTTTTTATTTTTGGGCTATAAAATCGCTAATCTTTATAATGTGGCCCTAATTTTTTGTAAGGACGTGTAGGTTAATAAAATACATACACCAAAAAAAAAAACGTGGGTATTCAATACTAAAAATTTAACTAATTTTAGTCCAAAAGGACCTAGTGCAGAAATTGGTAACAAATACTAAAATTTTTAACTAATATTAGTCAAATCCAGTAAAAATTACTAATGTTAGTACTTTAAAGATACTAAAATTAGTAACGAATTAGTAGATTTTGGTACAATATCACTTACTAAACCTTTTACTGTAGAATTATTTTGAGTGTAAGAATCAATCAAAATAGTTAGGGCGTTGAATATTAGGTGACGATATTGTTTTCATAATTTTTGGACTATGAACATGTAGACATAATTCCTGTAATGGGAACTTATTTCATTTTCTTTGGCAATTATTCTCTCATTTTTTGGGAGTTATTATGTTGATTTTAAATAACTCCCAACTATTGGGATATATATCATTTTTTCTTTGGGAGTTATTTAATTTTTTAAAGTGTGGAGTTAATTCATTTTTCTTGGAACTTATTTCATTGGGACTTATTTCATTTGGGAGTTATTGGGCAGTACCCTATAATTCAAGTTACGTCTTTCTGTTTTTGTAAAGATTTCTTTATAGATAGTGCTAACCGAAGGTGGAACTAAAGGCTACTTCTGGACCCGGTCCCGTGCTTTAGTTTTTCCCGAGACTGTATATTAATATCCAGATGCAAGAGAAAACAGAATCGATGTTTTCCCAGGGCCAGAAACGCAGACCGGGTCAGCTAGTTTACAATATTTATGGCGAATTTCATTAAAATCTGAGATGACGAATCCGAAAATGAAAGTTTTTTGTGCGGTTTGACATGGAATGGCCCATAGATACAAAAATTGCCTCAAAATATAAAACTTTTTTTATTGCAAAAATATTTCAGAATCTGAAAATGTTTCTGTAAAATAAATGTCTTATATTCTGAGACAGTTTCTAATGAAAACATGCTTCTGATTCTGAGACTTTTCTTTAGAAAATATGCCTCGGAGTCTGAATTATTTTCTACTAAAAAAATGTCTCAGAGTCTAAAACTTTATCTAGAGAAAAAAATACTCAGAATCTGAATCTATAATAAATATTTTTCAGAATCGAAGACTTTTTCTATGGACAGAATATTTCAGAACCTGAATCTTTTTCAGAACAAATTTCGGTTTGTCTACAGAAAAAGAAAACCTTAGCATCTGAGAGCTTCTTCTTGTCCTTTGTCCTGTCATCCTTCTCTCCCATTGGAGCATATAGCCTCAGCTGAGAGCTAAGCTATTCCATATTCTTCTTTCTAGTACTTTCTTTTGAAAATTTCATCTGCCATTTTGAATTTTTAACTAAATTCTAAGAAGTTATTAACTAAATTCCAGAGCTACAAAACTGCCTTTGGACTTTTTCTCGTGTCGGCAGTATTAACCGAGATATGTGTATATATAAAATCTCAGGAATGACAAATTTTTAATACGAAATTAGGGTCTTGAGACCACGACAGATATGTAGAACTAGGCTATTCCATATTTTTCTTTCTAGTACATTCTTATGAAAATTTCGTCCGCCATTTTGAATTTTTAGCTAAATTCTAAGAAGTTATTAACTAAATTCTAAGAGGTCCACTTACTCAATTCTAAGAAGAGAAAAACGATGAAGTTATTTTTAGTAAATTTTAACTAAACTTGAACTAAATTGTGTGTGAACATATTTTTAATTAATAAATCTTAAAAATAAATATATTTTTCTTAGATTTGCGAACAATTTTTTGTCAGTAAGAACTAGTTTCCTTATATTAAAGAACTCCATGTAAAGAAAACTATGAACTATTTATAAGTAAATAAACTAAAATTTTTTCCTTAAAGTTAAGAAAATTTATAATTTTTAAGTTAAATTTAACTAATTTTTTAGAAAATTCATAAACAATCTTCAAAGAATTTTTTTCCAAAATTTTAGTTATCTTTAACTTAAAAATGATAAATATTCTTAACTTTGAGGAAAACATTTTAGTTTATTTACTTATAAATAGTTCAGTTTTTTTTTTTTTTACATGGAGTTCTTTAATATAAGGAAACAAGTGTGGTCAAACCGATTTCCGCATTGTTTTTGTCAAAATAACAACACGATTTGCAATGAGCAAAAAATTGTTTTTTATTTTACCTACATTAAAAATATTTTACTTTACAAAAATATTTCTCATTTACTAAGATAAGTTCGGTAATATACCCAACCGAACAAATCCGATATACTTAATACTGGTGAAAATCTGATTATTGGTAACGGATCAGCAGTAATTTTGCTGAACTAGCAGCAGCTTTTGGAAAGGAAACTCGGGTCAAGGAGCGCATCCAAACCTGCTGAATTCATGCATGATTCTCTAAGTCGATGTCACACTTTAGAGCGCCAGTTGGATACACCGAAAAGGCGCTCTGAAATCACGGCTCTTTAAACGCTGATAAAACCGCTTTAAAGATGCAGTGAATTCATGTATCTTTTTAGAGCTGATTTAAGCAGAATCAAGATGAAAGACATTTGACTATTTCTAAAATACAATTGGAAAATCTGAAATACAATTAACTACCCAAGCAGAAAAATATGTCGGTACAAAAAATAAAGCTCTGGTAAAGCACTTTATTTTAAGTAAATAAAGTAGTATGCAATATCACATAGGAAAGGGCTCGGCCAGTTCTTTGCCAGTATAGTTTTTCAACCACATTTTAATATAAAGCTCTGGTAAAGCACTTTATTTTTTGTATAGTAAGGAGCCAAATTTAAATATAAAATTCTAATTCATTTGTTTTTTAACCATTTTACATGCTTAATAATAATTACACTGTAAAATAGCTATAACAATTGGAGCAGAAAAAAAAAAATAAACTTCGAAACACGAAAACTCAATTTTGGGTCGTAGAATCATTTAACGTTCCCTATTGACTGATCAAACTCAAGAGATATCCTTATATTTATATATATAAAAATGACATGTTAGTTTGTTTGTTTGTTTGTTTGTATGTTTGTTTGCTTGTGTCGCTTTCAGAAAAGAACTACTGAACCGATTCAAATGAAATTTAGCATGTAGATAGTACGTTTCCTGGAATGAAAAATGGCACCAATGGCATCTCGATTGGATGCCCCGCCTCCTTTTACGCCCACTTTTTGTGAATTTCAGATTTTTCAATATATTTGGTTGTTATACTATATTTGGATGTTTGTTACCGAGAAACATGCAATTTGGCATACTAATAGGGCGTTTATTGCAAGGAAATATATGCCATCCCGCATCTTGATTGGAAGCCACACCTCTTTTTAAGATCCTTACAAAGGGGCGTGGCATCCTTTGGTTTTTCTGTCTGTCTGTCCAAAATCGATTATAAACGGCTGAACCGATTAACATGAAATCTTCACCACAGATAGTACTAACCGAGACGGGAACGATAGGCCATAAGAGAGACCGATCGGCCAAGTGGGCGTAAAATGCCACGCCCCTTTATATTATATTGAACATTATTTCTGCCTTTTCAGCAATTACACTTATACGGCTGAACCGATTTCAAAGAAATTTTCACCACATACAGTACTAATCCAAGCGGGAAATATAGTTCATAATAGGGCGGCGATCACACAAAGGGGCGGATATGCCACGCCTCTTTGTACTTCATTGAAAGTTATTTATATCTGTCCCGTAATCACGCTTAAACGTCTTAACCGATTTTAATGAAAATGTCACCACGCATAGTACTAACCCAGGCGGGCTCTATAGGATATAATAGAAGGGCGCTCTGACGGATGGGCGTAAAAGTCCACGCCCCTTTGTAATATATTGAAGGTTATTTCTGCCAGTTCCGTAATCACTCTTATTCGTCTGAACAGATTTTGTTGCAATTTTCAACACACATAGTACTAACCGAAGCGGGAACAATATGCCATATCAGCACGTTATTGGGCAAAGGCGTTTTAAAATGCCGCTCTTTGTATTAATTTCAAATTATTTTTGACTGCCATAATAAAGAGCGTTTGGACAAAGAGGCATTAGTTGCATTGCTCTTTTGTAATATACTAAAAGTTGTTTCTGTCAGCAGTGTTGGTATTTGAGAATTTTTGATTAGTGCCAAGTTGAAGTCTAAAAATGGCCAAACAAATTTTACCATACATTTTTGGCCACAGCGATTTTGTTCTTCTTTTTATTTCGCTGTTGTTATTAAGATCTATTCTAAAATTGTTATTCACTAAAATATCGGATCTCTTTACCCGCTTTTTGAGCTAAATTTCGCTTGACAAGTAATGATCCTTTTGTCCCTAAGTATCGATTTTAGTTTACAAACTTTGCGGGCTTAGAGTGGGTAAGGGGATCTAATGAGAGACTTTCTGAACACTTCTTACTAACACTTTTCACAATTCCTATTTTGGAACTTATCTTTTACCGGAAAAAATTAATCGCTAAAACCCTCAATCAAGTATACTCGCAAGTGGTCGTTAAAGGGTTAAAGAAAAATAAAAAGTAGGATTCTATAGGGGAAATTTGGTACTTTTTGACTTTTGGGAACTCATTCAATTTTGCTAAAACAAATTTTTTAATTTTTTTAAAAAAAATTTACCAATATTATGTGAGAATGAAAAAAGGCGGGAACTATAGAACATAAAATGAGCGATCGGACAAAGGGGCATAAAATGACACGCCCTGTTAAATTTATTGCACCTTCTTTCTGCCTTTTTCGCAATCACGCTTATTCGGCTTAACTGATTTTGAAGAAATTTCCACCGCAGATAGTACTAACCGAGGCAGGAACTATAGGCCACAAAAGAGTGCGGTTTGACAAAGGGGAGTAAAATCCCACGCTCTTTTGTATTACATTGAAAGTTATTTCTGCCTGTCCCATTATCATGCTTAAACGGCTTAAACGATTTTAATGGATTTTTCACCACATATAGTACTTCCGAATTGATTGGGCAAAGGCGTATATTTTTGCCAGTTCCGCAATCACGCAAAAACGGCTGAGCCAATTTTTAATAACTGACTAACCGATGCGGGCCCATATCTGTGTGCGATCGAACAAATGGACGTAAATTGCCACACCCATTTATAATATATTGAAAGCAGTCACGGTCCGTGAAGTTGTCACTGGGTGTTCTCTACTTATTTAAAATATGAAAATTATGAATATAATGTACATTTTTCTGGAGGTAACACGTTCCTGCGATTAACAAAGTCTCAGTTTTATTATTTTTTATTGACATGCAGTCAAAATTCACTTTTGTGCTAAATTTATTTGCCAAATAATGCTTTTTGTTAATTGTCGATGTGGTGAGGCAACAAAACGGCAATAAAAAAGAATTTGGGCTGCATCTTACTCAAAAATATACAAAACTAATAACATCGTATCTTTATCTCTCTCGGACATGCGTTAGGTCCAGGAAAACATGAATTTTATACTTAAATTTGCTGTTTTTAAAAATTAGAGAACACCCAGTGACAACTTCACGGACCGTCACTGATTGAAAGATATTTCTGCCTATTCGGTTATCACGCTTAAACGTCGAGTACTAAACAAGGCGGGAATAATGGGTCATATCAGCGCGCGATCGGACAGAGGTGGTGTAAAGTAAAGCGAAATTGAAATTTTCACCAAATATAGTGCTAACCGAGGATGCAACCATAGGGCATTACAAACTGTTATTCATTATATAATATTTTTTTCAACCCGGGCAACGCCGGGTGCGAAACAGCTAGTTATATTAATATGCGATTTTCAATCTATTTTTGTATTATTATATTACCTTAAATTGAAAATAAATTTATTGTATCTTAAAGTTTGATTTAAGTTTCGACTAATAAACATAAAGTAATTCAAATTAGTTTTCGAAGTCTTTTTCCAGAAAAATATATAAATGACCAATATAGAAGACTTTGCAATAGCCCAATTGGATGAACACATTGGAAATTTGTTAACGCGGAGTTTGTCCCTTCGTTTATTGCTTTGATATCAAAATTTCACTAATTCACACTCATATTTTCAGCAGAATCACTAATACCATCACGTTGTTCGTATTCAGAATTGCTTTGATTTGAATTGTAATTGATTCTACAAATATAATTGAAGTATCTGTTTCAAAGTGATATTACTTCCATTTTTAGTGAATAAGCAGTTTGGAGGATTGGAAGTCTTGGTACACCTTTGCAAAATATAATAAAAATTCGCTTAAAAACCACAAACTTAAAATCGAAATTTCTTTTAATCTTGACCTGATCTGTCAAAACGGAGAATGCCACTGGATTCCACTACCCAAAATTAAGTTTACGTGTCTCAGTGTTATTTATGTAAAAGAGTTAAAGCAATTGCTGTATTATAAACTTTGGTAAGAATACACTCAAATTCGACCAATGCGGAAATTAAAAAAATTTCATATTTGACGGCTTATAGCCAGTGACGGTCCGTGAAGTTGTCACTGGGTGTTCTCTAATTTTTAAAAACAGAAAATTTAAGTATAAAATTCATGTTTTCATGGACCTAACGCATTCCCGAGATAGGTAAAGATGGGATGTTACTAGTTTTGTACATTTTTTAATGAGATGCAGCCTAAATTCTATTTTATTGTCATTTTGTTGCCTCACCACATCGACAATTAACAAAAAGCATTATTTCGCAAATAAATGGAGTACAAAAATTAATTTTGGAGGCATGTCAACAAAAAAAATTAAAACTGAGGCTTTGTCTACCACGGGAACGTGTTACGTCCAGAAAAACATATTTTATATACATAAATTTTATATTTTAAATAAGTAGAGAACACCCAGTGACAACTTCACGGACCGTCACTGCTTATAGCACAAGGGGTTCAATTGACTTCTGTTTAGTAATGAGAAAAAATAGAATAAAGTTGTAATAACTAGACTGATTTTCAACCGATTTTAGTTTTTATTGCCTTTTTAGAGAGACTATTTACTGCAAATCACAATTTTGTAATCATTTGAATTCAAACTTAACTTAAGATATCAAAGAATTGAGAAAATTAGTAGAAAGCCAATCTAAGAAAAAAGGCGCTTTAACCCCCTTGTCCTTTAAGCACTTTTTTTAGAGGATTTCTTAATTAAAATTTCTTTAACTAACATTTCCATTTTGCAGTAAACATACGTTGTCACGATGGGTGAATGTAATTTCAAATCCACGAATATTCACAAAAGAAAAAACTACTCTTCTTAGCGTAACCGGATTTTAAAGTGGCTAATTTGCGCGATGACAAAATGCGATAAGTTGTATAAAATACTGCATATACTGATCATATTTCAGTGTTTATTTAAATTATCTCTTTACTGTATAATAGAACAAATTGGAACTGAGCGGCATTCTAATTATATATATTTATTAAATCAAAAGATTTTCTCTGAAATTCTTCTTTTAGTCTTAAATATTTAAAAAAATAATAATAAATTTTATAAAATAAAATCAAAAAAAAATTACTTTGTTGTTGCTTTTAAACTGCTCTCAAAAAGTACTTTGTTATGTTGCTTTTAAAGTACTCTAAAAAAGCACTTTTACAGAGCTAAAAAAACCTATACGGCAGACCGTTTACCATGGTTATCATTAGGGCGCTGATAGAGTACTTTACTACATTGCTTTCCCAGCACTTATACTACCAAATAAGGCACTTTGTCAGCACTCTCCCGTCTGTATTTTTCTGCCTGGGTATTTTTAAAATACAATTGGAAAATCTAGAATACAATTGACTATTTTTGAACATCAGTTGAATATTTCTGAAATTCAATTGAATATGATTTAAACCAACCTCTGAAAACGTATTTTTTTTAGTTTATGTTGTAGTATTGTTAAAAAAATTAATGATTTTTATGTCAAAAAAAGTTTAAAGTCCTGACTACACCATTTCCACTTTTATTTCAAAAAATACAAATTATATTGTTGAAATTTCCATTTATATTTGAGAAACATCTATTTTTATATAAAAAATTTCCATTTATATTTCAGAAAGATCTATTTTTGTTTTAGAAATTTCCAACTGCCCAGGCAGAAAAATACAACCGGGAGAGCGCTGGCAAAGTACCTTTTATGGTCGCTTGTGTGCTGGGAAAGCACCACAGTTTAGTACTCTCCCAGCGTCCAAAATGATAACCACGGTAAACGGTATGCCGTTGCTATTTTAAAGCGCTTTGAAAGCGCTTTAAAAACAAAAAATATGGTACTATTATAGCTCTTTTAAAACAAAAAAAATGGGACGTATCTAAATTGTATACATAAGTCCATAAGGCATATCTTTTTTTGGTGTTTATTTGAATTAAGAATTTATTAAATTAGGATAAAAAAATTTATTGACTCATTTACTAGGATATAAAAATTATGAACAAACTTTGAACAATTTTCCAAGTCACGGAAAAAATTTGTTTGCAGTTTTCTTTGTGTTTTGGAATAAAAAATTTATTAAAATGCTTTTAGGAAAAAATTTGGAAAATTCCCGAAAAAAAGTGGTGTATTGAAAAAAAGTGGTGTATGTATCCGGAGTTCAAGACACTTCCTCACGAAAGAAACAGGTGTTTTTATATAAAAGGTGTCAAGTTTGTAATATGTAGGTCATTGTGTATAAGTGACATATCACGAGAACTATCAAGGACCGGCCACTTATCCTGCAGGGAAATAAAAAATATTCCAATTCTTATGAAAATTAACAAATTTTAATAAAAAGTTTATACTTTGAACGGATTTAAATAGAAAACCATTGGCAAAGCGCTTGGAAAGCACTTTTTCGAATTCATACTACCATCTTCACAAAAAATAAAGTGCTTTGCCGAGACTTTTTCTTTGGAACGGTTGGCAGTTTCTGCCTGGGTGTATTTAAGAAATTTCCATTTGTATTTGAAAATTTTAAAAATCAGAGACCATAACCGTTATGAGATTTATTGAAAAAACTCAAATTTAACTGTTCAAAAATATTATTTTGAAATAGAAATTTAAAATAACAGTTTCAAAAAATTTATATAAATATCTGTCCAAAATAACAGAAATAAAAAACTTTTATTTTTTTTAACTGATATCAAATACTCTTTGAGCCTTATAAAATTTGATATATTTAAGTAAAACTAAAATAAACGCATACAAAAGAATCCTATTGATAGCTAATACCTCAATTATTGATTTGAGCATTAAAACTTTGATTGATTTGAATACAAATAACTGTTATAACAGTTATTTAAAATAAATAAATGATATTTTAAACTTTTTTAACAAAAAGTTTTTAATTACTGTTATTTTATACTTTTATTGATAAAAATCAAAAAATAAAAGTTATTGCAAATTTTAACACGGGACATCTCTAGAAGTCTTTTCATATATATAATGCATATTTTGGACAACATTCGTTTAATGACTTTTTTAAAGCAAAATAACACATATAACTGTTTTATTTGGTCTCTGTTAAAAATGATGGAAATATAAATGAGTTTTCAGGGAAGAATTTAGAAAATTTTTAAATACAATTGGAAATTTTTAAAATATACATGTATTTTTTTACATTTAAATAACATTTTCTTAATAAATAGCATTAATAAAATTTTTAAATCCAAATGGAAATTTTTGAAATGCAAATGGAATTTTCTAAAAAGCTTGTAGAAAATTTAAATCTCTTAAATACAATTGGAAATTTCTGAAATAAAAATAGAAATTTCTGTAATATAAATTGAAATTTCTGATAAATAAATACAAAATTTATTTATTCTTTGAAATAATAAATGAGCATTTGCTGTTTTTTGGTTGGCCTAATTACCACCATTCAAAATGTGTTAAAGATGTTAGGAATGAAGCTCTCTTTGCAGCGCCGATTAATGCGCAATAATGATGCAGTCAAATCATGTGTCTTTGTCCAAAAACTCATGATTTTTCATTCAAAAAGTGTTAACAATTTTAAAAAGAAAAGCAAATGTGAAATTTTATCAAAAAATTATTTTATATTTTAAGTTTTGTGTAAGAAATCTATCTATAAAAAAATGCTGTGTCGCCAAAATCTCGATTTATTTTTGCTGGGGGTAGTCAATATTAAATTGTTTTTAATCGGTAGCCGTATTCAAAGGGTAACGGTTGCCAACACTGGTTTGTATACATAAAATTATTACGTTATTCCAGTAAATACTTAATTTAATTAATGAAAGACTAAATATATATTAATTGGTACCTGCAAACAAAGTGATATCCTGATATTTATCATATGTAACTATTCGTATTGTATGTATGTTGTTATTATTTAATGATAAACACAAATAAAGAAATTATTAGGGGAACTTACAGTACATCCTAATCGGTGGCATAACATTAAAGTATGTGTATAATAGGGATATAACCAAAATAAGAACCTATCATAGCGGTATGGGCAATGTTATTCTGATAACAAAAAACCTTATCCGGGGTCATTTTGGTCCAAAAACCTTCGGCACCGATAGCAATTTCCAAAACACCACAAATTTTTATTTTTATTTTTTTTTTTTTGTGGGAATCCTTCTCCACCACCGTTTTTTGGTTTTTTGTCCTTTTACAACAAAAATAAAACAAGAACATAATAACAGCATGATTTTGAACATCAGAAATATCGGTTGCCTAATTAATTGAAAAAAAAAAATATTAGCGAAAACTTCATCGCGATCGGTGCCGAACCTTTTTTAACATTCGCGAAAAAATGAACACACATTTCTTATTGATTTTTTATGTACTTTCTCACTATGATAGGTCCTTTTTGATATTTGCAAAGAAATGCAAATGGTTATATCCCTAGTGTATAAGCTGTATATTTTGAAATTTTGGATTGTTTTAAAGGACGTTTCAAAAATGGGTGGTTTTGAGATAACTTATAGTTTTATTTAAGTTTGAAGACTTCGAAAGATCTTCTGATTTTGTTTTACTTTTTGTTTAATTGACAATTCATACAAAATCTATTAAATTTACAATTTACACTACAAAAGAAAAACAAAATCTAATATACTTTTCATACGAGCTAGTGAAGGTAGTAGGTATCGTCGAAAAGATCACAAAAATTCCCAATAAACTTGCCAGACATCCTCAAATTTTACGTTAACCAGCTAAACATTGATTACAAAATAATGTATAAAATAAAATAACCTTATTTGGTACCATGTACCGTTGATGATTTTAACATGAGACGAGACTCAAAGTAATGCATCCAAATTATACTTAGCTACCAATAAAAGTTTTTTTTATTTGCTGGGTCCACATGCAGGGTTTTGAACTTCCTCTGACATAAAAATGTTGGATTTGCTTAACGAAAGTACAAAAACCCCTGCAAAAAAATGCTGTTTTTCAGATGTTGGTTTAGTTCTCTAAGAGGGAACTTTTTTCCCTTGGTCCAATTTTGACCATTTCCAAACTTAACCAGCCTATGACCATAAGACATATTCATGCCAAACTTCGGAAGTCTAGCTTATTTATTTTGGACTGTATCGTGTCCTCTACAGACTGACAGATGGACGGATATCGCACATTGGGGCAAACTTATACGATTCTTGGCATTAAATAAACCGCTTACTTTTACTAAGAGTGTGTGGTACCGTTGTAAAGGGGACAATCTGTATATGATATTTGCATTATAAAATTTCATGGTTACCTTGCAAAATTCTGAAAATTTTCCATATTATGTTCATTTAATGTATTTTTTTGTTTTTAAAATCTTTAATTACGTTAAAAAAACAAACTCATTGTCAGTTGGAATCACTGTTGCCAATTTGGTGTTTTTCCCGCTAAAACTAGCGTTTTTATTTTGCGTCTAGCCGGAAAAAAAGTGATTTAGCGGGCAGCGGGAAATCTAGCGATTTTTACCAGCCACAACTTAACAATAAAAAAACTTGAATTTATTTGATTTTTTCTGTAAGTACAGATCGAGCACGGGCTCAATTATATTTGTTATAAGGGTTCAAGTTGAAAAAATGCAGAAGAAAAATTGAATTTCTAAAAATTATAGACATTTCTGGTATTTTCTATACCGGTTTCAAACACCCCAGTTAGTGTCATCTTCAGTAGGATTTTAAATGTCAGTTTGTCT
Organism: Pegoplata infirma; assembly: GCA_963921195.1. NCBI lineage: Eukaryota > Metazoa > Arthropoda > Insecta > Diptera > Anthomyiidae > Pegoplata > Pegoplata infirma. Next base: position 126,510,465 of record OY992539.1, on the reverse strand, counting down.
TGTTAATGAAAACTGTTTTTTATATATCGTCGAACTATATTCAATAAATGCCAACTCGAAAAAGCTTACTGTTCAGGAGAGCTAAAAAACTAGTTATTTCGCATATTATTGCAAAAATAAACAATGTACCTTCCACAAGATGGTTTAAATATTCTAAACAATTTTTACCTATGCAAAAATTTTCATATTTTGCACTTGTTCGCGTATTTTTTAGAGATGGCATTTATTACTATATCAAAAAAGAAATATTTTTTTAGAGTTGGCATATTTTGTCGGAAAATAAAAATAAATTTTTTTTTTAAATTTAAAAAATTTTTTTTTTTTTGGTTTTTGTTATCCTTATTACGGTAATTGCAAAAACTAAACAAAAAATTAAAAATCTTTGCATATTTTTAAAAGTTACTAGCTCCGAAAGCCTTTTAATCTCAGGGTGGTCAACTTTGGCACTCTGTAACTCACGCTGTATTGCAATAGGGTCACTCCAAACCAGCTATTTTGAAAGCTTATATCATTGACTTTATTTGCCCCATTCATTATGTTTCAATCTGATAGATAGTTTGAAAGTTAAGTAAATATAAGCAATTTTTTTTTGCAAACACTATTTACCGATATTTTCAAAATGGCAATATCTCGAGAACCAGTCATTTGATATCAAAATCTTTACAAGATTCGTGTTTAGCATGGCAAATGCAATAAGATATGTGGTCTAATTTTTTTTTTTAAATTTTTTGAAAAATTTTTGGAAATTTACAATGGGAGTTGGCATTTATTTCCACCAAAAAAATATGTACTTTGAGTTAGCAGAATAACAAAAATGGATGTAAAACGACAACAAATTATTTTTTTGCTCTGAAATTTTTATGGCAGATAGGTATTACATAGGAGAGCTATTTGCCATCGGAAACTCATTTCCATCAAATTTGAGTTGGCATATTTTGAATATAGGTTCACGATATGTGAATATTTATAGTTTCTACAGAATAAATTTTGACAGTTTCCAACACTACAATTCTATTTCTAGCAATCTCAACCTCACTTCATATTTTCTTTCAACTTTTTTGTCTCTTACATTATTTTGCAAGGGTTACCAACATGATCTGGAATTGCAGACACAAATGAAGGAATTTGCTTTTTCTGTTTCGGAGACGTGCCTAACTTGAAATTTTTCACACTTTTGATTTTTTTGTTTTTAGAGCCGTTTAGATGAGAGTTTTTATCGTCATTTGTATATTTGACCTTTTTCGGTTTTTTACGATTTACGCATATTTAATCAAAATTAACATAGGCATATTTGGTATCAGATTAAAGGCATTTAAAATACCTATCTTCTAGTACTTACAACATGCCAAAAAAGACTTATTTACAAAAACTTTGGTATTATTGTGAAAAAACGCATTTTATTTGGAATCCGCGGAAATTTTATCACTACCGCACAGTGCCACATTTGGCCAATCTAGGACGACAAAAATCTAATTTTATTTATATTGACTAGAAATTCGGTATAAATGTTAGTTTTGACTTCAAAAACAACATTATGAAAAATATGGGAGGCCAGTTAACGGCCACGCCCACTTTTTAACAATTTTTAATTTTGGTTGTAATTTCTTTAAACTTGGTATATATACGCTCAAGGACTGTAGAAATAATATCACAAAAAAAGGGGGCGGTCAGACAACTGCCACGCCCACTTTTTAAAAATATGTTTAAAAAATATGTAAAAACAAGGTTTACATATCGTCCCACTGTAGTCGGCGTCGCAAACGGTCGCAAAAGTTAGCCGTTGAAATAAGTACTATGGATATTGGTTAATATGTCTGAAAAAGTCCGGCGACCAATAGAGACCAAACACGAAAGTTCTATTCCATTAAAAAAAATAAATATATAATTTTCTTTTCAAAATTTTTTATTATGTTAAAAATTTATTAAAAAATAAAAAAATTGTTTAAAAAAATAAGAAAAGATACGACTTAAAGCCTTTAAATATCCTTTAAAATTACCAAAAAAGAGTGTATAAATATCTTTATTTGTTAAAAAGTTACAACCGTTTAAAATCGACTTAATTAATGCGAAATAATGAACACTACTTTCAGGATTTTACAAGATGCAACTTTATGCACCCACATCTTAATAACGAATAGAATTATAGTTCTTATATGAGTATTTCCGTGTTTTTAGGAATGTTTTATAATACATAAAAACAAATCATGAAAATCGGGGAACTTTTTTTTTTGATTTTTGTCGTGCTAGATTGGCCAAATGTGGCACTGTGTACCGGCGAAAAATAAAAAAAAATCTTGACTACCATATCTGCTATTTTTAATCGTAAACATGTTTTCAATATGATCATAAAGTAAAATTATTTTTTTTTTTATTTTTTTGCCTAAAAATTTCGAAAATTTTGAAATTTTGGCTTTAAAACCCATACAATGGTCTGGGGCATGTATGCGTAAAAAGCTTGTTTTTTATCCGAATTTAATTTTATTAGTCTTTTTGGAAAGGTAATTTAGTACCATTTTCGTATTGTTTCACAAACAAATTAACAAAAATAACAAATACCAACATTTTACCAAAAACTACAAAAAAGGGGGTTTTCTCTCATATAAGAATGCCCCAAAACTTCAATCCATTTTCGGCACGAGTTATTTTTAGCCGTTTGTCCCCAAATTTTGGCTCACTCATTTTTAGATACTAAAGAACAATTTAGGACCCTACCAGGTGTAAAAAGATGATTTTCGTTTTTAAGGACACCTCTAATATACATATATATATACATATATACGTATATACATATATTTTAAAAAACTTACAAAAAAATCATATTTAAATAAATTTAAAAAAAAATTGTTCATTAAATCTGTATATTAAGAAAAAAAATTTTTTGAACTGAAACAGTAACACGTTAATTGGAAAACCTTGTTACATTTTTTAAAATGAACTGAATCAAGTGTAATGATACTCGAAATTGAAAAATTCAGCAACTTTTTTATATATTTTTTAAAATACTAAAATTTTGCCGAATACCGAATAGAGGCCGAAATCCCATTATTCGGCCGAAGTCGAGACCGAAACCGAATATTCGGTTGGGCTCTACAAATCAGCTCTAAATCAATTATCTAAATAGAATTAAACAAGTTTTTGGTAAGTGCAAAAATAAATGTATCGTGGCGTATGAGTGATATGGAAAATAAAATAAGACATTCAAACTTTAAAGCCAATTTTCTCGAAAACCAAAAATAACTGCTCCCTGAAAATTTGATATGATGTAGAGAATGAAATGAAATTTAATTTAAAATTTTTTTGAAAAAAATTCAAAATGGCGTGTTTTTTGCTACATCGATTTTTATTTTTCATTTGAAAAATTCAGACATAGTTCTGAATTTTTCCAAAAAACAAATAATGCCAATCGATAGCCCAAACAAAACACTATAAAATAGATGTGTTTCGAAAATTTCAGAATCGTTGAGTTACTGTAGAAAAAATTAAATATAAAGCGACATCATGCAAAAATTGCTCAATTTTACCATGTTTGACCACGCCTATCTCGCCCATTTTTCCGAAAAACGAAATCTTTTGTTCCACGATTTGTTACTTTCATATAGGGCAATAAGCTCTCAAAGTTTGACTATGATCCAACAACATTTTTTTTTTCGTGTACGTTTGAAATAGAAACCTTCATATATGACTAGGATTCTTTGCATTAGGCGTGACATATGCGAAACAAAATTACTGTTTCTTCACCACCACCTCTTATTAATGATGTAGTTGAACACTGCAAGAGCAGGAGGATGGAAATGCTTGTTGGATGTGACTCCAATTCTCACCATACTCTATGGGGGAGTACGGATACAAATCCAAGGGGAGAGGATCTTTTAGACTTTTTAATACAGAATAACTTGAAATTCTATAACGAAGGTGATAAACCGACCTTTCAAATTAGAAACAGAGAAGAGGTGTTGGATCTTACTTTTGGGTCCTTACCAAGGGTAGATGGTTGGAATGTCTCAGACGAAGTTAGCTTCTCTGATCACAAATATGTAGAGTTTTCTGTCAATACTATGGAAAATAATGAGAATAAAATTTTCAGGAATCCTAGAAGAACTGACTGGAATAAATTTAGGGAATCGTTAAATAAAACGCTAGGAAATAAGCCAATGGAAATAGGAAGTGTTGAAACACTAGAATCGACCCTCGGTAATATCGAAAAATGTTTAGTCGCTTCATACAATAAGTCCTGTCCACTGAGCAGGCCGGGGGGTAAAAAGAATCAACCATGGTGGAACCAAGTTTTAAGAACGTTGCGTAAAGAATCTAGAAAGGCTTTTAACAAGGCAAGAAAGGATGATAATGATGAAGACTGGACTGAATATAGAACTAAGCTAAGAGCTTTTAAAAAGGAAATGAGAAAGGCAAAAAGAGAAAATTATGTAAATGTCATCGAGGAACTGATGAATATAAAGGATACCTCTAGATTAAGAAAAATGCTCTCGAAACAGGATAAATTTATAGGTAACATTCGAACACCGTGTGGCAACTGGACAGAATCGACGGAAGATACACTTAGATTACTGTTTGAAACTCACTTTCCGGGGTGCTCTTTTACGCAGCAAGAGAGTGAGCCTTCTTGTTTGATACAGTCTAGTAATTTTTCGGAAATGGCTGATATAATTAAATGGATAACGTAATATGGGCAGTTAATACCTTCGGACCATATAAATCACCAGGATTGGATGCAATCTATCCGAAAATGATCCAAGAGGGAATTGATATCATAGGCGATACACTATTATGCATTTTTAGGTTCTGTGTAAATCAATCTTACGTTCCAACTTCCTGGCGTAAGGTTAAGGTAGCGTTCATACCGAAAGCTGGTAAAATTCAGCATTGTACTGCGAAAGACTTTAGGCCAATAAGTCTTTCTTCTTTCATGTTAAAGACGTTGGAGAGAATTCTGGATGAACATATTAGAAGGAATATATGCCCTTTAAGCATTTCTGGTAGTCAACATGCGTACATTAAAGGCAAATCAGTGGATTCTGCACTTCATGTTGCTGTTCAGCACATTGAGAGGTCACTTTCCTTTAAGGACTATACACTAGGAGTTTTCTTAGACATTGAAGGTGCCTTCAACAATGTTAAATCGGATGCTATTTTCTCAGCGTTGATTAGAACTGGAATTGAATCATCAATTGTAAAGTGGCTAATGACGATGCTAACTCATAGGAAAATTACATCAGAATTGGGTAATACTATAATTCATGCCATAGCAACGAGAGGCACTCCACAAGGGGGCGTGATATCTCCTTTATTATGGCTTCTTGTTGTTGATGAAATTCAACGGAAATTGGACAGAAACGGCTTAACCGTGGTGGCTTACGCAGATGATTTATTAATTATGTCTTCAGGAAAATGTATGAGCACAATCTCCGATAGAATTGAAAGCTCGTTGAATATGCTTTCAGTATGGGCTGAGAAATGCGGTCTGAAGATAAATCCGGTTAAGACGGAAATGGTTTTATTTACAGGGAAAAGATTGATACCTAGTTTTGACCTCCCGAAACTGAATGGCGTAAGCTTAAAGCTCTCGGATTCAGCTAAATTCTTGGGGGTAATACTAGACAGAAAACTAACTTGGACGATAAATTTAAAGGAACGAATAAAGAAGGCTTACGCTGCGCTATACTCTTGTCAAAGATTAGTCGGGAAGAAATGGGGTTTGAAACCTAAGCTCTTCCATTGGTTATTTACTGCGGTCGTCCGACCAGTGCTAACTTATGGTGGTCATGTATGGTGGCCGGTCTTTGAATATAGGACTCATGCTGACTCAATCAAACGAGTGAATAGAATTGCGTTGTTAAGTCTTACAGGCGCAATGAAGACAACATCAACCGAAGCTTTAGAAGTGCTTCTGGATATGACACCGCTTGATCTTTTTATTAAGGAAAATGCAAAAATTGCCCTAAATAGACTAATTCAAACGGGATCTTTGAAAAACAGACAGGTTCGACACACGAAGATTATTGGTAGTTTTGAACGGAGTACAAGAACGGATTATGATATCCCATATAACGTTACTGATGGTAGACTAAAAATTGTGATTCCTTCACTAGATGATTGGCTTAACAGTAGAGTACAACTTCAACAAATTAACGTGTTTACGGATGGTTCCAAAATGTCGACAGGCACCGGTAGTGGCTTTCACTGCATGGAGCTAAACCTAAATGAGTCCTACCGTCTGGACAACGATTGTAGTATCTTTCAAGCCGAAGTTTATGCGAAAGCCAAGGCAGCTGAGCATATTTCAATGTTACCAATATACAGATGCGATATTGGTTTCTTCATTGATAGTCAAGCTGCTTTAATGGCTTTGAAAAGTGATGATATCAGATCTAAGGTAGTCAGCCGCTGCCACAGAGAGCTTAAGGTTCTTAGCGAGCAGCATAATATTACTCTGTGCTGGGTACCTGGACACAAAGATATTCTGGGAAACGAGAGAGCCGATGAGCTTGCACGACGGGGAGCAGAACTCGCACAGGAAACAACAGAATCTGAAGTGTTCCCTCCACTCTCTACTTTCTGTCAAAAAATAAGATTGGACTCAAGGGCGATTTGGTTGAATAAATGGTCCAGCTCTGATCGAAGTATACAGACAAAATTATTATGGGATGAAAACCTGTTAAAACACAGCAAAATTCTTTTGGATATGAACAGGAAGCAACTTAGAGCTACGGTTAACCTCATTACTGGTCACAACACATTGGGTAAACACATGGTAACAATTAGAATAAGAAATGATGATACATGCAGATGGTGCAGGGAATCCGTAGAAGACACCTACCATTTCTTATGCGAATGCCCTGCACTATCTTTTAGAAGATTTAAAATTTTTGGTTCTTATATTTTTCAGAATTTATCAGAACTTCGGGGCACAAATCCTAGGACTCTACTGGCGTTTATTAAAGTATCAAAATGGGACGCATAAGGCGAACAACTTAGGACTAAACAGAGAAGAGGAAAAATAATTAGAGGAATCATAATGGGCCATCACATGGCCTCTATGGACGCTGGTTTCCGCCAGCGTCATCCTTCATAACCTAACCTAACCATCCCCCCTCATTTTCACCCACAAAACCTGAATTTGGACCGCTAAAAAAAAATTCCTGTCTTCCATAAAGATCAGCGGGTAACACTACTGGCCAAACATGCACAGTAGAGTGGCACTTAAAAATTAAATTTTCGAATTTCAAAATGCGCGGGTCGGAATATTGTGTAGTTGCGTCTAAAAATGATTGTGTAAAAATTTCATGAAATTCGAATAACTTTAACCCGTGTCGCATTGAGGTCAAAGTTTCAAGTTTTTGGGAAAAAGGACTATGATTTGAAAAAAAAAAAATAAAAAAAAAATATTTTTTTGTTTGAGCTCGAGGCCATGAAATAAATTTTATTTATTGTTTGCCGATATTTCGAAACTCTTTGAGTTTCATCTTCTGGGCTAATCTATAATATGAATATAACAATATTTTTTTATAAAATAATTTTTACTGTGTAAATATTAGACAATTTTAAACAAGACTTTTTTCTGTGTGAATATAAGTACAAAGAATAAAAACGGACAACAATAACAATCATAATAACACCCTTAGAAAAACCAACAATAAAATAACAAGAACATTAATACGTAAACTTACAAAAAATATAATTTACATATACATATTAAACACCGATTTTAAAATATTGCTGTTGTTTCTTCATCATCGTCTATTTATGCACTAAACTTAAAAAACTAATTATTGCAACTCTTCCCCTTGTGTATCAAATGTTTGTAACTTTGAGAACAGTTCTCTACATCAATTTTAAAATTCATTTTTGTTGTCGGTATATTAATGATGTGTAGCATCTCTAACATGTACCGACGTTTATAATTTTGTTCGCTCTCTAGTACTTGCATATTATCAAAATCAAGAAAGTGTTTTTTCTCCACACAGTGGGTTGTCAAGGCTGTTTTTTGAATAGAATTATTCAAACGGTGTTTCTGATCGGATTTGTGTCCTGCAATCCTAGTTTTTAATTTATTCTTAGTTGTTCCGACGTAAACTTTCTTACATGTTTCATTTTCGTTTCCAATACAGGGAATCTGGTATACAACGTTTGCCTTTTCCATATTTGGAATTTTGTCCTTCATTTTACTGAAAATTTTTCCAAGTAAAATGAAGGACAAAATTCCAAATATGGAAAAGGCAAACGTTTGAGAAATTGCTTTTTCTGCTCACGTTCACGCACTCTCGCGTGAGTAACTAAAATTTTTCTCATGCTCACGAAGACTCACGAAATTTAAATTAACAAATTTTTATTTTACTGTTTGCGATTTCTTTTACAAAAAGTATTTAATTTCCTTAAAACAATTATAAAAATTTATTTAAATCACAATTTTGTATTAATTACCCATTAAATTCCATATAATGACGATTTTTTTACTTGTTTTCTGTTTCAAACAGCACAAAACTATCACGAAAGGTCACGAAACAAAAATTACTCACGCACGCTCACGTACGAAAATATTTTTTATAATCACGCGCACTCACGATCACGTGAGTAAAATCAAATTTCACTCACGATCACGCGTGAATCACGAAAAATTCGTGTCACGCTCTCATCTCTTCTTGCTATGTTAAATAAAAACTCGTTTTATAGCATTTTTATAACATTATTAATTAAAAAAACCGTTATATTTTTCAAAAAACCGTTACATTTCAAATTTCTTGACATTTAGCTATTAAATAGCTAAATTTATTTTCTGTTTTTGAATCTGGTGTTTTCTGGAGATTTTCTGATTTAGCGAGTTTTTGTGAAAAAAAGTTGGCATCAGTATTATTCCAACTTGGAATAATAAAATACATCAACTTTCTGGTTTCTGTAAGAGTTTGCAAAAAAAAATGCAAAAAAAAATTCAAAAAACACAATTCAGAAACAATAAAAACTATTTTTTTCAACAAATGTGAATGAGAAATATTTAATAATATCATATTTTTTTAGCATTTTGCAAAAAAAACATGCAAAAAAATTGTGTGAATTTTTTTGAGAACAAATCAAGTAAAAATAATTAAATGTAAAAAAACGAGTAAAAAGTGTGTATAGAACCATTTTTTTGATTGGAAACTGAGTGTGAAATCTCGAATATAAAACCGCCAAATAGTATTTATTTTTTAAGAATATCGAAATAGTAACTTCAGAATTGATAATCGAAAGAGTAAGGTCGAAATAAATACGAATAAAATTTTCAAGTTGGACATTTACTGTGAAACCACTCATATATTAGAATAAAGTTTGTGAGTTGGAAATTTTGTGTGGAACCCCTTATATAAAATCGCTTAATGCTCCTTTGTTGCTTATTTTTTTATAAAACACTCATAAAACACTTAATATTTTATTTTCCGATTTTAGAGGGTTTTTAAAACCGCGATAACATGGCCTAGAGGCAAATTGATGCAACCATTTTACTTGGAATCTTGTTGTATACATGTCGCTCTATATTCCACATATGAGTAGTATCAATTCAGTGCAATTCGCATTATACTTTTATTCCTTTGAAATTATGAATTTTATTAATTTTTTTTCCTAATAGCCTATTTGAAAATCCCCTAAAAGTTTTGCATGTGTTTATAGCTTTAACGGTCCAAAAATGTTCTTAACACAATTCTTAATCATGAGGCATTCAAAAAATTTCGGAGTATGGACGTTTTACGTATCTTTTAGTGCACCAAACATTGCCTTCAAATTAAAATTATTTTAATTTATTAAAATTCTGATTAATTTTTATTAAAAAATAAAAATTGTTTTATTCGACCTTTAAAATATTATATTTTGAGGATGTTTATTCTGGCTCGAGGTCATTATTTTCTTTACTAATTAAAACCATGATATTCTCATAGCATAATTTTCAAGAAAATTATTTTTTTGTTTTAAATTTATTTATGTTGGTCATTTTTGCAAGACGAGTCTAATGACAAATCGTTTGTGCACAAACTAGCATATTAATACATATTCGTTTCTATTTTTGCTAAATAATCTTGACAATGGAATCTTGACAAATTCCGAAACACGTGTCGATTAAGTCTTGCAAAAATGACCAACATAAATAAATTTAAAACAAATAAATAATTTTCTTGAAAATTATGCTATGAGAATATCATGGTTTTAATTAGTAAAGAAAATAATGACCTCGAACCAGAATAAACTTCCTCAAAATATAATATTTTAAAGGTCGAATAAAACAATTTTTATTTTTTAATAAAAATTAATCAGAATTTTAACATAATGGTTGGCACGCCATGTGATGAATAACCCTAATATGGAGTTTTTTCTCACAACAACAACACATAAAACATATTGTTGTAGTCCAATGGACTATCGTATGCAGTGTTGCCATATATTTTTTTGAAAAAACTTTTTTTTTCTGAAAAAAAATCTTTTTTTTGTGAAAAAAATCTTTTTTTTTACAAAAGTATTAAAATAATTCAAAATTAATACAAATTTATCAAATGTAAAAAAATAATAAAAAAAACAACCCATTTGGAGCTCGAAAAGACTCATAAAAGAGTCCTTAGACGCTCAGAAAACATAATAATATGAGTTTTTTTCCTTTCAAAATGGTCCCTTTTTCTGAGCGCTCTTATAATATAATAATAATTTTGATCCAATGATCAGTTTTTATTTAGTTTTCCCAATTTAATTACAAATCATTTTTAATAATTATTTAAACCTAACCGAGAACTGGTTACAATGACCGTCGTCTCGTTGTATCGAAATCGAACAAGGGTTTAGTGGGAATCGAACCCACGACCTCCTGTTTCCCTATTAGCGCTATTATATGACTCATAAAAGATTCTGAAAAATATATGTTCATATTCTTTTCTGAGTCTTTTTAGACTCTTTTATGAATCCCGACTAAAAATAAATATACAGGTCCATATATAATTTGAAACTGAGCCATATATAATTTAATATGGCACAACACGTATTTGGATAAAATAAGATGATGAAATTGGTGGATCAAAATAGCTTAAAATTTGTTATATTAGATTAAATATGATTGTTTTTGATCCGAATATTGGGCTTATCAAATTTGATATAATTGTATATAATTTTATATCATAAGATAAAATATGTAGAATTTTGCACAAAATATTTTTTTTATCTCATAATTTTCAAATTTATCCCAAGTTTTTTCGGGAAATACAAAAAAAAATTGCAAAAAAAAAAAAATTGTGTCCGGGACTTAGAAATTTAAAAAAAAAACAAAATTTAAAAAAAAGGTCCTAAAACTTTGTTAATAAATTTTTACTTCAAAACGCAAAAAATGTACCAAAAATATTTTTTATCCAGGACTTAGAAAATATAACAAAACTTTTTCAGGACTTGTAAAATTTTTCAATTTTTTTTTTTTTGTTTAAATCATTTTTAATGAAATTCTTAACTCCAAAACGCACAAATTATTTGTGTCTGGAAATTAAAAAAAAAAAATTCTCGGGACTTAGAAAACTTTTTTCCCCCGATTCGGAACCATTTTCAAGAGTTCTATTAATATTTTTGAGCCTTTAAAGAGTCATAATTTATAAAGGGTCAGAAAATTGTACACTGTAAGCAAATATCAAACACCGGTGCATGCTCGACAATATATGACGGATTTGATTAATATGTGGTAAAATCCATTATTAGTGCAGAAATATACAATTTAAGTGAAAAATTATTCTATGTTGCCACTTACAAATTTAAGTAAATATCAGGTGGAATTTTCATATGGCGATCAAGTCAAAGAATTGTCGGATTTAATAAGAATTTAATAGATTTAATAAGGTTGCCAACACTCAAAAAAATACGTTAGTAGATTTGCTAATTTTTTTTTTTGCTAATGCTAGTTAGCTAACTTTTAGCAAAATTTTAGTTGAGATTAGCATGTTAGCAAAAAATTCTTGTAAACTTCATTTAGAACATTAGCAATTTTAAACAAACTTTGAACTAATTTCTTTTGCTAAATTTGAAATTGAGTTGACAGCATTTTTACAAGATTTTTGCTAACATTAGCAAAAATAAATGGTAAATTTTTTTTTATTTTCAGAAAACTTAAAATGGCGCTATCTCGGAAACTAAGCCAGATAGAGCAAAATGAAGGCCATTTTTGGTTCTTAGAATCGCCATACTTTCGCGGGTCCTCTTCACATGTGTGGACCCTAATGGGACCTAACTTTGGATCCAAAAAAGTTAGCATTCCCGAAAATTTTAAAATGCTCATATCTCGGTAAATATTGCCGACACAACAAAAAGTCGAAAAGAATGTTTGTAGCTCTTAACACGTAGAACAAGACCGCAAAATACCCAAAAGCTCTCCGAGTAATATTTTTGAAGTTATTGAGTTTTTTAATTCTCAAGACCCTAGTGATCCCCTAAAATCACGTATCTCAAAAACTAAGCAACACTCAAAAAAAAAAGACTGTAATGTTAGCAAAAAAAGCTTGTAAACCTACAAGAAAATTTGCTGATTTTGAACCCACAATTTTTTTGCTAAAGTTAGCAAAAATGTTTTGCCAATAATTAGTTAACTAAATATTTTTTTTTGAACTTAGTTTATACACATCTGAGGACCCCATTGGGTTCGGACCCGATAGGTCCAGACCCCGATGGGCCTAGACCTAGTTGGGTTCCTTAAAAATCGTCATAGTTTTTGATCCAAAATTTGTGTCCGTTTCGCTCTACCTTGCATAGTTTTTGAGATACGTGATTATAGGCGACCACTGGGGTCTTGAGAATTAAAAAACTCAATAACTTCAAAAATATTACTCGGAGAGCTTTTGACTATTTTGCGGTCTTGTTCTACGTGTTGAGAGCTACAAAAACGCTTTTGGACTTTTTGTTGTGTCGGCAATATTTACCGAGATATGAGCATTTTAAAATTTTCGGGAATGCTAACTTTTTTGGATCCAAAGTTAGGGCCCATTAGGGTCCACACATGTGAAGAGGACCGGCGATACTATGGAGATTCTAAGAACCAAAAATGGCCTCCATTTTGCTCTATCTGGCTTAGTTTCCGAGATAGCGCCATTTTAAGTTTTCTGAAAATAAAAAAAAATTTACCATTTATTTTGCTAATATTAGCAAAATATCTTGTAAAAATGTAGTCAACTCAATTTCAAATTTAGCAAAAGAAATTAGTTCAAAGTTTGTTTAAAATTGCTAATGTGCTAAATGAAGTTTACAAGAATTTTTTGCTAACATGCTAATCTCAACTAAAAATTTGCTAAAAGTTAGCTAACTAGCGTTAGCAAAAAAAAATTAGTAAATCTACTAACGTATTTTTTTGAGTGAAGGTAGAGCGAAACGGACACAAATTTTGGATCAAAAACTATGACGATTAAGGAACCCAACTAGGTCTAGGCCCATCGGGGTCTGTACCAATTGGGTCCGAACCCAATGGGGTCCTCAAATGTGTATGAACTAAGTTGAAATAAAAATTATTTCAGTTAACTAATTTTTAGCAAAACATTTTTGCTAACTTTACCAAAAAAATTGTGGGTTCAAAATCAGCAAATTTTCTTGTAGGTTTACAAGCTTTTTTTGCTAACTTTACAGTTTTTTTTTTTTGAGTGAAGCTAAACACAAAATTTTAATCGAATATCTCATATTTTCAGAGAAAAAAGCCATATTTAATTGTAACCGTTTACATAGACTGACGGACGGACGCGCTAAGTCAACTCAAATAGGATTCTGAATCGGTCGGTATACTAAAAGGTTGGTCTAGGACCAATATTTAGGATAATTACAAAAAAAAAAAAACTGATGCTCTTTGTATTTTTTTACTTATTAACAAAAACTTGAAAAATCTTTATTATTTTCCAAAAAACTTGTTTTTTTAGAAAAAATCTTGAAATCTTTTTAGAACCTCAAAAAACTTGCAAAAAAAGGGAAATCTTGATATATGGCAACACTGATCGTATGTAAAATTGTTTTAAATATTTTTGTTGGTTATTGACAATCGTTGCCTTATTAGTATGATACAATTTCTTCGTCTTTCTAATTCTCATTGCGAATAGAGGCGAATATGTATTAATATGCTAGTTTGTGCACAAACGATTTGTCATTAGACTCGTTTGCTACTTTGTAGTAAATCGTTTCTATTTTTGCTAAATAATCTTGACAATGGAATCTTGACAAATTCCGAAACACGTGTCGATTAAGTCTTGCAAAAATGACCAACATAAATAAATTTAAAACAAAAAAATAATTTTCTTGAAAATTATGCTATGAGAATATCATGGTTTTAATTAGTAAAGAAAATAATGACCTCGAGCCAGAATAAACATCCTCAAAATTTAATTTATTAATTTAACATATTTTTGCTTGACTTTGAACCCTTCCTATAGGAAGGCCCCAAGCTAAAAATAAAAAATAAGTATGAGGTTATATGCAGAATTTTGTTGTCTTTCCATTGGTGCTACCCGTTTTTCAAAATTAGCGGTTTCAGTTTTTGACTTTTTGGCAAGGGCCCCCATATAGCTGCCCCAATGCACAGAGGTAAAAACCGGCCAAAACTAAAAAAAAAAATGTTTTTTCTTTTTTTCCAAATTGATGCCAAATGAGAGCTAGCACTTCAAAACATGCGATTACAAAGTATTGTGCCAATCCCTTGACTAGTTTAGGTTTTATAACGAAGCAAAGTTGAGTAATTGTATTTATTATTTTTAAAATTTAAAAGTTGTAATTTGCAACTTTGAAATCCAAGTAGGCTGTAAACTTAAAAAAAAAAAAAAATTTGTCTTGAAATTGATATATTTTGAAAACTTAGCATTATTTTTACATGTAATATGCATTTCGGTAATTTCGAGTGCGTGGATCAATTTAAACAGTGGTGTGAAAATAAATCTAAAAAAATAAAAAATTTATAAAAAATACAAACTTTGGAAAGCCCAAAAAAATACTTTTTGCTCAAAATTGCTCTTAAGTCGCTATACCACAAATTAGTGTAAGGGTTCCCAAGTAAGTAAGTACTAATTAACATCAGTACCAAGTTTAACCAAGTCTTTCAGTTAGAGCCTTTTAAAGTTGGGTCATTTATATCAAATAAAGAGCTTTTTGAGCTGTGGAAAACACATAAAAAAAGAAGATGGATGAAATACTGACGACTAAGACACAACATCTTAAAACACCTTCAAAAAAATTTTTTTCGCGAACAAAAAAAAATTTTTCGCGGAAAAAAAAATTCCGCGGAAAATTTTTTTTTTTCGCGAAATTGGTTTATTATTATATACTTAACCTACCTACAACATTTTATAAGTTTACATAAAAAATTAAAGAAGTTATAGGGTTTTGGCCGGAATTTACCACTGTGCAATGTGCATCGCTAGAATGTCTTATAATCGATCACTGACAAATAATACCGCTCTACAAATCTGAGGTTTGCCGCTGCGTTTTGAATGAAACCAATGGTTTTCCGATTCCAAAACGGTCACTCAAATTTTTCTATCACGTCATAATTTTGAGAAAATCGCGGTTAAAGTGTTAAAAAAGCCCCATTTTGGCCATTTTTGAGCGCCTATAAAATTAGATCCTGACATGCGAATGAGTTGATATCAAGCTCATTGAAAGTGCGTAATTTTCTCTTTAAGACAATATCCAATTTTCTTGGAATTTAATTTTTTATAACGGTGAAAAAATCATTTTCCACAAGTGCTTTAAATCTAACATGTACGTATGTGTTTGTATGGAAATTTGTTAAAAAACACTGTGTAAATAAACTAAATATTTAAAAAATGGAAGGTTTTTTGTTAACGATTTTTTTAACATTTTAGAAATTTAAATTCCAAGAACGTTATGTTTCCTCTTATAGAGGTTAGGTTAGGTTGTAAGTGGCTGCTGACGTTTTACGACAACACACGTAGACTCTGAGGTCCATTGTGATACCACGGGACCGTAATAGGTTTCCCTACTAGTCGCTGTCGTTAAACCAGTTTGAGCTTCTTATGAAACTCCTTAGATATTTAATTTTGACATCCGACAAATCAGAAAGATCGTACAGCTCCCTAGATCCCAGTGAAGCAAGTCTCTGACCAGAAAGTGCCGGGCAATGGCAATTAAAGTGTTCGATAGTTTCCAACTCCTCTTCATCCATGCAACTTCGGCAAAAGTCATTCGACGGCACATTTAACCGCTCTGCGTGCTTCCCTATAAGACAGTGTCCGGTAATTATAGAAACCACCGTCGAAATCTCACCTCTTGGAAGCGATGTCAGCTCACTTGTGCGCCCCTGATTAAGAGAAGGCCAAATCAGTCGTGTTGTCTCACACGTCCATCCATTTGCCCATCTTTGATTAGTCTCCGTCGCAGAACAAAGCCGTAGGTTTTGCTTGCAAGTTTCTAGAGGCATACCAACACATTCAAATTCTGTTGGAACCTGTAAGGTAGTTCCTAGTCTTGCAAGCTCATCGGCTTTGCAATTCCCTGGAATGACTCTGTGCCCTGGGACCCATATGAGTCGTATGTTAAACTGCTTGGCCATCTCATTTAAAGACGTGCGGCAGTTAAGGGCAGATCTTGTTTTCAGAAACATTGAATCCAGGGACTTCACCGCGGCTTGACTGTCAGTATAGATGTTGACTGTGGTTGTAGACAAGACATTGCAGCTCAACCAGTCAGCCACTTCTTTTATTGCCAGCATCTCTGCCTGGTAAACACTGCAATGATCTGGCAATCTTCGAGCCAGGCTCAATCCAAGCTCTTCCGAATAGACTCCAAAGCCCACCCGTTCGTGCAGCCTCGATCCATCTGTGTAAAAATTTATGGTGGCTCCACTACCCGGAATGCCCCCCATCCAAGACTCCCTGGATGGTATCATAGTGGTAAAGTGGCGCTCAAAGAGGCTCAAAGAGGGAGCACAGTCCACATTTTGTGGTATTGTTATCTTCTTCAAGATCGCGCTATGGCCATAATCGCTGCTCCTCCATTGCAGCGTGCTATTAAGTCGAACTGCCGACGCAGCCGCATACTGCCTACCCAATATGTCCAACGGTATCAGGTGAAGGAGGATTTCTAATGCAGCCGTAGGTGTAGTACGAAGAGCACCAGTGATGCACATCGACGCCATTCTCTGTACCTTCGTGATAAAGACACAGTTCGCACCAGACAATGATTCCATACAGCAAAATTGGACGCACCACTACTGTATAGTTCCAATGAACGACTTGAGGGCTAAAACCCCATCGTTTTCCAATGGCCCTTTTACAGGAATACAAAGCAATCGTTGCTTTTCTCACCCGTTCCTCAATATTACGCCTGAAATTCAGCTTCCTATCTAGAAATACTCCAAGATACTTGGCTCCATCTGAGAAGGTGATTTCAGTACCGTCCAGAGAAATAGGATCAAAAGCAGGAATCTTATTTTTCCTTGTAAACAAAACAAGCTCTGTTTTACTAGGATTAACTCCTAGACCACAGTCTCTTGCCCATTTAGACAGATCTTTCAGAGAACCCTGAAGAATGTCCCGCAATGTTGGCAGATGCTTCCCCTTTACCGTTATCGCGACATCGTCAGCATATGCGACAACATGACAACCACGTACTTCTAGAGATAGTAGCATTGAATTCAGTGCCAGGTTCCAAAGAAACGGCGAAAGAACACCTCCTTGTGGTGTGCCCCTATTGACAAACCGAGATATGACGGACGCTCCCAATTCAGACGTTATACGTCTATTGGCAAGTAGGTTTTCCACCATTAAAACCGATTTCACGCTTTACTCCCAGACCAGACAATGCCAATATTATCGATTCTGTGATGACATTATTAAAAGCCCCCTCAATATCAAGAAAGGCCACCATAGTGTACTCCTTTACCGAAAGCGATCTCTCGATGGTACCAACGAGCTCATGAAGAGCTGTTTCCGTTGATCGTCCCTTGCTGTATGCATGTTGCTTTGTCGAAAGCAACCTCGGGTCAATCACTCTACGCAAATATGAGTCTATCATTCGTTCCATTGTCTTTAACAAAAAAAAGACAGACTAATTGGTCTGAAATCCTTCGGAGCTGTGTGGGAACTTTTCCCTGCCTTCGTGATAAAGACGACTCTGGTATTCCTCCATTTTAAAGGAATATACGAGATAGAGAAAATCACATACTTTTGAATGAGCTTGACACCAAGTCAATCGCATGTCAGTATCCTTTATTATAAGCTTTCAAAAAGGATCCAAACACTCAAAAAATTATGTTAGTAAAATCAAGTGAAAATGTCAGTTAAAATAACTACTTTGTTATTTTGGGGTCAACTACTTTTTCAGTTAAATCAACTATCAATGTTAGTTATTTTAACTGACAAAAAAGCAACTGACTTATGTAGTAAAAATTACTAACTTTTGTAGTCAAAACAACTAATATGTAGTAAAAATAAAATAAACAAAAAATTTTTCAGAAAAAAAATTGAAGACCAAATTTTTTCCAAGTTTTTTTTTTTTTTAAAAAAAGTTGTGAAAAATAAAAAAAATAATTTTTTTTTGGAAAAAACTTTGAAAATTTTTCAGAGATAATAAAATAAAATTAACTATTTTTAATAACTGTTACTACATTACAGTACTTTTTGGTTAGTTATTCAAAAAAAAAACGACTTTAAATAACTAACAGAAATAGTTGTTTGATATTTTTCATACAAAAATAACTGACTTTGTAGTTGAAAACAACTAACTACTGTAAAATATACAAACAACTAACATGTAGTAACTTACATAATTTTCTGAGTGAAATGGCCTTTTTCGGCACTTTCACCTCGAATAACTCAAAATCCTGACGTGATGTTGTTGTTGTAGCAGCTGCAGAAATTATCATACTCTAAGTTATAAAATTTTAATTAATGTTAAGTCACTCTCCAGAATCCAATACGCATTTTCATGTTGAGCTGTGTAATATATGTACTTTATAAAGTCCTAGAGCGATATTTCGATGCGTTACACACGGAATGCAAAAGTGAGTATAACCCCATACTGTGATGGAGGGTATAACAAGTAAAAAGTAAAAGAAGTAAGAGAGAAAAATTAAAAAAATTTAAATTTTTGGCATTTTGGAACAAAAGACTTTTCAAGACCTTCCAAGCTCCAAACAGCTCATTTACTAAAAAAAGTCCCTGACACATTCATTTTTTGCGTTTAAGAGTAAAACATTTTATTAAAAATGCTGTTGGTAAAAAAATAAATTGAAAATTTGAAAAAGTTTTAAGTACCGAAAATTTTTTTAAAATTTTCTAGGTCCCGAACACAAATATTTTTTGTTGCTTTTTGGAGTAATAAAACTCATTAAAAATTTTATGTATCGAAAAAGTTTTTGAAAATTATCTAAGGCATGGACACAGACTAATACAGACTGGATAATTATGACAGATGTCAAAAAAGTAGTCTTTAATCATATCGCTCATTTACTTGTATAGTGTCATATCTCAAAAAACTTGATTTTTGAGCTAATGATACAGAATTGTTCGTTATATCATGCTATATGTTGTGTCAAAAATTTTTATTAATATATTTTAAATTCACCGTTTCAGAAGAGAACAAGCCATTGTAACCTTTTCTATGTACCGGCCTTTTTCAATGAAAAACCAGTTTCAAATGTAAACTTCAAACACGTTTTCTGCCAAATCAAATATTTTGAGTTATGACACTACACAAGTAAATGAGCGATATGTTTAATATTTTTCAAATTATTCTACTAATTAGATAGAAAAGAGAAGACCACATCAGTTTTTATCGTTTCACTCACTCCTAATTAGTAGAAAGTGTTGCCATGCTAGCTTAAAGCCAGCTAAAAACCACTCTGTTTCTCCTAAAATAGCTTAGTTTTCCCCATTTTTTGTTGTACAACTTTACTGTGGAGTCTGTATATAGTATGTGGCCGGACACAATATTTCATTGTTGTTTTGGAGAAAATAATTTCATTAAAAATGATTTTAAAAAAATGTTTAAGATTTTTTTGACTTTAAAAATGATTGAATTATAGTAACCATGCTGTTTCCCCTAGTCTTTATATCATTTACTAGATGTACTATCTCTTTTCCAAACTATTATTTTGCTTATTTTTCTAAATATGCTGTTTTGAGTAGAAAAGAGTTTCAAACAATTTATCTATTTTTCTGGTACAATATATTAGAAATTAATTTAAAAAAGCATTTTTAAGTAAAAGATTTATTTTATAAAATTTCCGGAATTCCCGGGAAAAATAAAAAAATTTCCCGGGAATTCCCGTAAAAGTTTTCCCGAGAAATCCGACCCGGGAATTCCCGGACCCCAAACACTAGGTATGCTATAATAAAGCTTAAATTAAAATAAGCGGTTTTATGTAAAAAAATCCCTTTACAAGGAGTTGCATTCATTTACAAGGAGTTGCATTTAAGACAGACTGTGAGTATCAACAATATTCTTTATTCATGCTTATGTATGTGTCAGCTTTTACATATGTAAGAGTGGTCCATATTTTTTTTGTTTTCCAACCACTGTATGGGGGTATACTCATTCTAGTGTTGTCCGTGCGTCTGTAGAAGACACTTTATAGTCCAAAATAAAAGATGTAGTCTTCTGAGGTTTGGTAACAGGCTGCCTAAGTTCCGAGATCGCAAAATGGAAAAAAAATTTAAAAAAAAATCGCCTTTGAATAGCTAAACCAACTTCTACAAAACTCCGTTATTTTACAGGTTTTTTTATACTTTTGTTAGGCAAGTGAGACATTTTAATGTCTAAAAAGTTCCAAGTCTTGCATTTCGACCCAGGAAATGAGAAAACATATTTTTTTTTCGGCAAGCTCTATTTTGTGGATGTAGATGTAATAATAATAAAATTGTATTACCTAAATGCAAAAATCACAATAAATGAATTTTTTTAACATTTATCGCATTTATCACGTCCAATGCCCGACCCTCATTCCTGCCTGCAAAAAAAAGCCACTGTAAATTTTTTTTTACATTTTGGAGGATATAAAAGATTCAGAACAGCCAAATTTGACACTCTCACTTGTTTTTGTTATTTTAAATTTTCTTTAATAGAAACTATGAATTATGAAATGTTTAGGTACTTGTCTTACAAGTTCAACAAAAGTCCAAAAACAATATTTTAATGGACACTCTAAAGCCTTACATGTATGATTACCTATTTTTACAATGAATGATATGCCCGGCAGGGAGTTTGTTTATTTGTTTTCAATAGAAATATGCTATATCCTTTATTTTGTTTTTGTATATTACAAAATGTATTGAATGTGACATGTTGCTTATTTATGTACGAATGGCAAATGATACCGAAACCCAGGCAGAAAAATACAAACGGGCCAACGTTGGAATGAAGTTGGCGGCGACGGTAGCAACGTTGGCGAATCATACCCTTTTCTAAGTCTACGAAGTCATTCTAAGTAAAGTTGGCCACCGATCGCTCGACTTTTGTTTTGACGTTGGGTTAACATTGATTTTACAAATTTACGACTTTGGTTTTACTTTTTGCTTAGGGATGTATTGAAAATCTCCATGTAGTGATTTTTAGTTACCATTTTGTACAAGTTGGTTGAAAAAGCATATTTTTAAGTGTTCACTTAGATTAAAGAGTTGAGGTCTATGTAAATCAAAATCTTGGAAAAAATAAAACTGTTAAACTTTTAATTTACAGTGTAGTGTTTTATGTAAACACAATGTTGTGCCAACACAATATTTTTAGTAAAACAGCCCGATATTGTACCAACACAAAATTTTTGGTACGGTTGGCAATTTCTGACTGGGTATATAGTATATTTACGTGTGTGTGTTAATTTGCATAAGTATATTGTTGCATAATTAACAGTATAATTAATATCGACTTTCCTTTAAATCCTTGACATATTTTTTTTTATATTTTGTATGTGTTTATATTAATTACACTACTCTATATGGGTTTCCCAGACTTAAGACAGGATTTTTTTTAGAACCGATTCTCACAACACTTGTTCTACACCATCTTTAATTGAATTTCAGAAATAGTCAATTGTATTTAAAATTTTCCAATTGTTTTTCTGTAATAGTCGATTGTATTTCAGATTTTTCAGTTGTATTTCGGAAATAATCAATTGTGTTTTAGATACGTCCAATTGTATTTCAGTAACAGTCAATTGTATTTCAGGTTCATCCAATTATATTTCCGAAATTAATCAATTGTATTTGAGAAATAGTAAATTGTTTTTCAGAAATAGTCAATTGTATTTCTGAAATAGTTAGTTGTATTTCAGAAATTTACAAATGTATTTAGAAATAGTCGATTGTATTTCAGAAATTATCAATCGTATTTCAGAAATTTTCAAATGTTATACAATTGTTTTTTCTGAAATACAATTGGAATTTTCTGAAATATAATTGAATATATACAACATATACAATTGATTTCTAAAATACAATTGACTGTTTCTGAAATACACTTGATTATTTCTGAAATACAATTGGATGAATATAAGATACAATTGACTATTTATTACACAGCCCTAAAAAATTAAAAAAGATTTTTGCTTCTTTGAATTTATCAACTGATTCTAGTCAATTTGGGTGCGCTGAATTCAAATCTGTAATCAGATTGTCTCTATCAGCTCTAGTTTTCATGATATAGCTTTTTATACCCTCCACTTATGACCTCCAATTATTACAGTCCGGCCGTCTGTCAGTTTTTTCAAAAAAATGTTTTTCATCAAAATTTCTTATTTACAGTTCAATTAACCGAATTCATCAAAAAAACACATCTTAAGCGAACCGGTTTGATACCTATAAGTTGACTGGAAGGTAAACTATACTTTTCAAACGAAAAAAATATTTGAATTAAAAAAAATTTTGGGTAAAAAATTTTTTTCCGGAAAAAATGTTTTTTTTTTGTAACTACCATAACTGTAAATAATAAATTTTGATGAAAAAAAAAATTTTTGAAAAAACTGACAGACGGCCAGACTGTCATAATTGGAGGTTATAAGTAGAGGGTATAAAAAAGCTATATCATGAAAACTAGAGCTGATAGAGACAAACTGATTACAGATTTGAATTCAGCGCACCCAAATTAACTTAAATCAGTTGATAAATTTAAAGAAGCAAATTTTGTGTTGGCCTGTGTTATTATTATTATAATTATAATTAATAATATTATTATTATTTGTTTATTAGTCAATGAAACAAAATTCCTTACTGACTAACAAGGGGAGTCTCCCTGGTGTCACCCTCCGATCTTCATGAAATTTGGATATGTTGTTAAGAACGAAAATTAACCGGCCCAAACTTATTTTTAGGGGGGTCGATTTGTATGGGGGAAATTGACCTTTTTTCAGTTTTTTACGATTTACGACTATTTTAACAAAATTAATATAGGCATGTGTGGTGTCAGATTGAAGGTATTAAAAATGCCTATCTCGTGGTGCTAACAACGGGCCAAAAAAGTTTTTTTTTTTTAATTTTTCGACTTTACCAAAAATGTCCTTAAATTTTGGTATTTTACTCAATTTGGCGAATAGTTGTGCACGTTTGTACACGTTCTTAGCACACGTATATAGGTTTTCAAAAGACCTTTCATTTGGTATGAAACATGACTAGGTTTCTTTGCATAATATAGGAGATAAACAAAAAAAAACTGAAAAATGGCCTTGTCTTCCCCCTACTTTTTACCCCCTAAATATGACTTTGGGCCGCTAAAAAAATACGTTTCCCTTAATTTTTTCTGCTCTACAAAATAAAATCAATTCCATAAAGATCCGTGGGGGACACTAGGGAGACTTCCCTTGTAAGATAAAAAGAAAGTACATAAAATTTAAATATACAAATTAGTGCCCCCCATTTCCCGGTTCTCGGTATTCCCGGGAATACCGGTACTCCCGGTTCTGGAACCGGTTTCCCGGTTCTAAATATATTCCCGGGAATACCGGTATTCCCGGTTCTGATCCTGGTACCGGTTCTCAAATACCAAAAAAATACAATACCATAAAATATTTAAATTACAATATTTAATCAGTATTTCAGTAATATTTAGTTGTGTTTGTAAAATTATATAAAAATCATGTAACTATTTTTTCTTAAATTAAAAAAATAAAATGGAAATGGTATTTTTCACATGTTTTGTATTTATTTTAGGTAAAAGCAAAGAAAAAATTTTAATTGTACAAAATTTTACAAAATATACATACCGGTAGTCCCGGGAATACCGTCAGAACCGGAACCGGGAATACCGGTATTCCCGGGAATACCGGGAATGAATTAAGAACCGGGAAACCGGTACCATTTCCCGGTAATACCGAGAACCGGGAATACCGGTATTCCCGGTACTACGGTACTGACCGTAGGCACTAATACAAATTTATTTAAAAAATTGAAAGGGGCCGGCCACAAAGAAGGCTTGAAGATCTTCTTATACGGTCTAGCGTTGATACCAAGCTTAAATTAAATTCTGGAAGTATAGTGCCAATATTTCCCGGTTCTTGGAATTCCCGGGAATACAATTATTCCGGTTCTGCCACCGGTTTCCCGGTTCTAGATGTATTCCCGGTTCTGATCCTGGTACCGGTTCTCAAAAAACAAAAAAAACACTATAACATAAAATATTTAAATTACACCATTTAATCACACTGTGCTACAGTCAAAAAATACTTCTGATGTGACATAGTATATGTTGTTGGTCTTGTCGAGTCGATCACAAAAATGCCCATTAAACTTGCCAGATACCCTCAAATTTTAGAGTTATTGTCAAAAAACGTTTTTTTGGGACTTTTCTCAATAAACCTTGTGTAATTCAGAAAATTTTCAACCGATTTTAAATTTTTTAACTGTTTTTAATAGAAGAAGGATGGGGCTTTCCATGTGTGTGAATTGGTCTATACATATAAGAAAGATATTTATTGATTTTTTCAATAAAATCTAATTTTTTTGTTATTTTTTGAAAATTTTTCGAGTTTATCAATTTTTTTCTGCTATAGTTCGTTTAACAACCTTTATATTTATAAACGTATTATAAGAATATAAGAAAATTTAATTCTGAATTCGATAAGCTTTATGCTGAAGAAATCGGATAACAATTGGCAGAGTTGTGATAATTTTTCTAAAAAAGAAAATTAAGATTTTGCAGGAAATCGCCGTTCAGATGTCCCAGGCAAAAAAAATAAATTTATCGTAAGAGGTCATGTACAATATTTTTAAAGGTTTTTGGCGCGCTGAATCCGAATCTGGCCTTTAAATTGCTCTATCTCGTCAGGTTTTTGAGATATTTAACATAAATTTATACATCAAAAACTTAATAAAATAGCGCAATTTCAAGGTCAAATTCGAATTCAGGAGGCCAAAAACCTTTAAAATAATGATACGCGACCTCTTAGTATGTCCGTTTATTTTTTTATTTTTTTTTGCCTGGGTTATCCGAACGGCAATTTCAAGCAAAATCTTTTTTAGAAAAAATATCACAACTCTGTCAATTGTTATCCGATTTTTTCGGCATAAAGCTCATCGTATTCGCAATAAAATTTTCTTTAAGAATACATTTATAAATGTAAATGTTGTTGAACGAACTATAGCAGAAAAAAATCGATAAACTCAAAAAATTTTCAAAAAATAACAAAAAAATTAGATATTGTTGAAAAAATCAATACATATCTTTTTTATATGTATAGATCAATTCACACACATTAAAAGCTCTATCCTTCTTCTATCCAAAACAGTTGAAAAATTGAAAATCGGTTGAAAAGTGTTTAAGTTACACGTGGTTTAGTGAGAAAAGTCACAAAAAATCGTTTTTTGACAATAACTTAAAAATTTGAGGGTGGCTGGCAAGTTTGATGGGCGTTTTTGTGATCTTTCCGACGAGACCTACAACCTGAACTACCTGATTTTAAAAGTATTTTCGATTTTGTGTTTTTTGTAGCACAGTGTAAAATTATTTAAAAATCATGAAACTTTTTTTTTTCTTAAATTCATAAAAAAAAAATTAAATAGTGTTTTTCACATGTTGTGTTTTTTTTTGGTAAAAGCTTAGAAAAAATATCAGTTGAACAAAATTTTACAAAATATACATACCGGCAGTCCCGGGAATACCGGTAATACCGTCAGAACTGGAACCGGGAATACCAGTATTCCCGGTAATATCGGGAATAATTCAAGAACTTGGAAACCGGTATCAATACCAAGAGCCAGGAATACCGGTATTCCCTTTACTACGGTACTGGCCGTATACACTAGCGAAGAGTACTAACAAGGGGCCCCTGTAGGTTAGTTGGTAGCGTGCTAGCCTATGAAACAGAGGGTCGTGGGTTCGATTCCCACCAAAACCCTTGGTCGATTTCGCTACAACGAGACGACGGTCATTGTTACCAGTTCTCGGTTAGGTTAAAATTATTTAAAATGAGTTGTAAATAAAAATTGGAAAAATAAATAAAAACTGATCATTGGATCAAATTATTATATTATTATTATTTATATTACTAACATCGGTGTTCATTTTTACTAATTTGTAGCATTTTAAATGATTTTTTATTATTTTGTAAAACAATTGGAAAATCTGAAATACAATTGATTTTTTCTTAAATACAAATGAGAAATCTAAAATACAATCGACTTTTTCTGAAATACAATTGACTATGGCCTTATATCTGAAACTAACAATGAGGGACAGAATAACAAGTTTGCTTAAATTATTTCCCATATTCCATGGGTGTGACTTCGATACTTGCATCCAGCTGAACATGTGTTGTCAAAAAAATCCTTAATGTTAATTTTTATGTAACCGTATTACGGAAATTTTTTCTTTAGTTTTATTAATGTTTTCAAATTTCTTTCTCTCTTATTTTTATTTAAATTATAATCACAAAGTCATCACGTAATTTTATTATTTTCCATTTAAAATAAAACGTTCATTTACATCAACATTAATTTCTATTGTTTCGTTATTTATTTTTACCTTCATTTACTTTTTTTTTTGTATGCGATCATTGTAATGCATTAATTTGCTTTGTATTATCCTTCAAGCAGAAATAAAAATAATTTCCTTTTCAATGTCGTTCATTTTTCTCATTTATCTTTCAGTTTTACCTTTTGGCGGCGGAATTTAATATTGTTTAATGTTGAATTATAACAACAATGTCAAAGTCGTGGTGTTATAACTAACAGAGCATTTAAAATAATAATATTTGTAAAGGTACATACCAGTTGCTATAGGACGTAGAAAATACGTTATGGTTGAGCAATAGAAAAAATTGAACTGATGCCATTAGAAATTTTAATAATATTCTACGAATTTTAGAATTAATAGAATTGACATTAATTTTTGTCGGATACTTGAATTATGACATATCACAATTCAAGGGGGTGAAAGGTAGAAATAAAGAATAAAAATCGCCTCGCACTGAAGTAAAATCTATATATATATATAAATTTGTCGTTCCTCTTCAGCTAAATCGGTCCAGTGGTTCAAAAGTTATTAGCAAAACCGTAAATTTCAGATTCGCTTCACCTTAAATTCCCGTGCTAAAAAAACCGAACCTTAAAAAAAAAACTTTAACATTGAAAAGCCACAGAATTACTCTAAAAAGTATTTTTGTCACTCAAAAATATTTTTACACTAAAAAAAAATTTAACTCGAAAAAAATTTACACTCAAAAAAAATTTTACACTCAAAAAAAAAAAAATTAGTATTTTTTTTTTCTTTTTTTACAAAAATGGAGGGTATTCATTAGGGTGTCCCAAAAAAAAGTTGTCCGGGCTCAAGCATAATTTGAAAGCTTATAGGGTAAAGTATTTTTGAGATTTTTTTCAGATTTTTCGGAAAAGGTTTTAAGGTCGCGCAAATCGATTTTTTTTGAAAAACCGCTTTGCCGACCATTTTTTTAAATTTGTTTATAAAATGGTCAATAGCAACGAGTTTCTTCACTACTGAGGTAATATTTTTAAAGAAAATTGCCCAAATTTTTTTTGGTGTGCATAAACTATAAGTTTTGGCAACACTTTTGCTCATTTGGGTACCCTACATTAGATTTTTTCGTTAATTTTCCATAAATTTTGAAAATAACGCTTTGTAACTTTTAAAATTTCTATGAAAGTCAAGAAAAGTAATAATGCAGTTTGATAAATAAATCAATTCTTTATAATTTAGAAACAATAATTTTTGAATTCGCTCTTACCGTTCCAGAGTAATGCCATTTTAAAGCTTTCTACCCATTGTATAAAACTAATAATAAAATAAAATATTGGATTTAAAAAAGATGTTATCTTCCACTATATAATATCTTAGGATAAAAACTTGTACATAGACTAGATATGAACCGATTATTATGAAAGTGAGGTAAGTCCACATGGTTTCAAAACGAGATATTGAAGGGTTTGCGTTTTTAAGTCTTTAAAAATCTGGGTACTTTATATTGATTAAATTTTAATCTAGGTGTTATCTCAGGTACCTAAATTTACTTATTGAGTATTATTTTGTTAAGATTTAATTAAACCCGCCATTTCTCACTATATAAAAGGGACTTATTTTTTAAATTAACTTTTTATAGCTTTTAAAAATGAAATTTTTATAGCTGATAAGGTATATCGGTAGTGTTTTAACACTTAAATCGCCCTATAGTTTGATCATAAACTAAATTTGTTACAGAACTTTGAGATGAGCTAAAAAAATTTTACTAGTAAACGATTTATCAAAAATGTTAATTTTGAAAGTGAGGCTAGTCCACACAAAATTTTTTTGTAGTGTTAAAAATAACCTAATAATCGCTGATAGAGTAAAACATTGATGATTTTTATTCTTTAATAACTCCATAATTTAATACTTAACTAACTTTAATACAAAATTCTGAGATGTTCTGAACAAAATTTTACTAGTAAACGATTTATGAAAAATGTTAATTTTGAAAGTGGTGTTAGTCCACATTTTTTTTGTAGTGTTAAAAACAACCTTATAATCGCTGATAGAGTAAAACATTGATGATTTTTATTCTTAAATAACTCCATAATTTAATCCTAAACTAACTTTGTTACAGAATTCAGAGATGAGCTAAACAAAATTTTACTAGTTAACGATTTATCAAAAACATTAATTTTGAAAGTGGTGTTAGTCCACATTTTTTTTGTAATGTATAAAATAACCTTTATATCTCTGACAAAGAATATCCGTAGCGTTTTTAACTCTAAAATAGCACTATTGCTTAGTCCTAAACTAATTTTGTTACAGAATTGTAAGATGAGCTAAAAAAAATTTTACTAGTAAACGATTTATCAAAAATGTTAATTTTGAAAGTGAGGCTAGTCCACACAAAATATTTTTGTAGTGTTAAAAATAACCTAATAATCGCTGAAAGAGTAAAACATTGATGATTTTTATTCTTTAATAACTCCATAATTTAATCCTTAACTAACTTTAATACAAAATTTTGAGATGTTCTGAACAAAATTTTACTAGTAAACGATTTATGAAAAATGTTAATTTTGAAAGTGGTGTTAGTCCACATTTTTTTTGTAGTGTTAAAAATAACCTTATAATCGCTGATAGAGTAAAACTTTGATGATTTTTATTCTTAAATAACTCCATAATTTAATCCTAAACTAACTTTGGTACAGAATTCTGAGATGAGCTAAACAAAATTTTACTAGTTAACGATTTATGAAAAATGTTAATTTTGAAAGTGGTGTTAGTCCACATTTTTTTTGTAGTGTTAAAAATAACCTTATAATCGCTGATAGAGTAAAACATTGATGATTTTTATTCTTAAATAACTCCATAATTTAATCCTAAACTAACTTTGTTACAGAATTCAGAGATGAGCTAAACAAAATTTTACTAGTTAACGATTTATCAAAAACATTAATTTTGAAAGTGGTGTTAGTCCTCATTTTTTTTGTAATGCATAAAATAACCTTTATATCTCTGATAAAGAATATCCGTAGAGTTTTTAACTCTAAAATAGCCCTATTGCCTTGTCCTCTACTAATTTTGTTAAAGAATTGTAAGATGAGATAAAAAAAATTATACTAGTAAACGATTTATCAAAAATGTTAATTTTGAAAGTGAGGCTAGTCCACACAAAATTTTTTTGTACTATATCAGCAATAAAAATATTATTTTATGCACAACAAGAAAATTGTTTTTGATGTTTAATGTTTTTGATAAATCGTTAACTAGTAAAATTTTGTTTAGCTCATCTCAGAATTCTGTACCAAAGTTAGTTTAGGATTAAATTATGGAGTTATTTAAGAATAAAAATCATCAATGTTTTACTCTATCAGCGATTATAAGGTTATTTTTAACACTACAAAAAAAAATGTGGACTAACACCACTTTCAAAATTAACATTTTTCATAAATCGTTAACTAGTAAAATTTTGTTTATCTCATCTCAGAATTCTGTACCAAAGTTAGTTTAGGATTAAATTATGGAGTTATTTAAGAATAAAAATCATCAAAGTTTTACTCTATCAGCGATTATAAGGTTATTTTTAACACTACAAAAATATTTTGTGTGGACTAGCCTCACTTTCAAAATTAACATTTTTGATAAATCGTTTACTAGTAAAATTTTTTTTAGCTCATCTTACAATTCTGTAACAAAATTAGTTTAGGACTAAGCAATAGTGCTATTTTAGAGTTAAAAACTCTACGGATATTCTTTATCAGAGATATAAAGGTTATTTTATGCATTACAAAAAAAATGTGGACTAACACCACTTTCAAAATTAATGTTTTTGATAAATCGTTAACTAGTAAAATTTTGTTTAGCTCATCTCTGAATTCTGTAACAAAGTTAGTTTAGGATTAAATTATGGAGTTATTTAAGAATAAAAATCATCAATGTTTTACTCTATCAGCGATTATAAGGTTATTTTTAACACTACAAAAAAAATGTGGACTAACACCACTTTCAAAATTAACATTTTTCATAAATCGTTAACTAGTAAAATTTTGTTTAGCTCATCTCAGAATTCTGTACCAAAGTTAGTTTAGGATTAAATTATGGAGTTATTTAAGAATAACAAGTAGAAAAATTTAATTCGACTTGGTCGAATCTATGAATACCCTCCACAATGTTATCTCATAGTAATTTTCTAAAAAAAATTTAAAAAATTGCATTACAAATTTTTTATTAGAAATATGTATATTATTTTGAGTCAAACTTTCTTTTAATCAATCAAATT
This sequence comes from Pegoplata infirma, assembly GCA_963921195.1. Classification (NCBI taxonomy): domain Eukaryota; kingdom Metazoa; phylum Arthropoda; class Insecta; order Diptera; family Anthomyiidae; genus Pegoplata; species Pegoplata infirma. The sequence goes on along the minus strand of OY992539.1, from coordinate 126,479,303 downwards.
TTTTTGAGTGTACAATTTTTTTGACGGTCAACATTTTTTTGAGTCTGCCATTTCATTCAAAAAAATAATAATGTGTAAATTTTTTTTTTGAGTGTAACATTTTTTTTTTTGAGTGTAAATTTTTTTTTGAGTGTAAATTTTTTTTAGTGTACAAATTCTTTGAGTAACAAATTACTTTGTAAAATATTTTTGTTGTTTTATACCTACATATTTGTAATACAAAAAAAAAACTATTTCACATATTTTCCTCTTTTTATATTACCATCCTTTTCTTTAAAAACCAAAAACAAATTAACATTCAATCATACACATACTTTATTTGATTTTTTCCCGTTACATACAGTTGCACTAACAATAACAAATATTTACTTGTCTAACAACTAAACTGCACCCCACGACAAGAAAACAAACAACAACAAGTTTTACAAAACTGCACTCATAAAAATTTGTTAGTATTCCTTACAAAAAAGTCTGTTACCATTACTAATAAAGTTTTCAATTTGTGCCCGATAACTTTTTCAGTTACCATTACAAACTTTGGTTTTCAAAAATTAGTAATCTTAAAAATACTAAAAAAATTAGTATTACTAAATTTTTCTGTACAATTTTTGTAAAATGGATTTTAAAACGCGTTTGTAAATAATATTAACTTTTTTTGTAAAAAAATTGTAAATTGTGTATTTTTAATTTTTGGTATTTGTATACATCATGTAAATTGTGTATTGCGCTTGTTGTCGCCAATAACTATTTCCATGCAAGTCAGTTTTTGTTAGAATTTTCGATCTAAAAAAGAGAAAATATTGAACACATTTTTTTAATACAAAGTATACATACTACCATATAAAATTTATTCTTTGAAGATTGATGTTGAATAAATTGGTGTACGGTGAACTAAAATAAAATATCAACATAATGTTTTAAATAAATCACATAAATATACAATTGTTACCTGTTGTCATCATTTCCTATTTTGCTTTATTATTCTAAAAATAAAAAACGAGTTACATAATTTTAAACAAAAAATACTTTAAGATTTGGTTACCTGCTATGCTTTTTTTGTTGTAATATTTTTTTTGTACATTTTTTTATTCATTTTACCCGTCGCGCGATGTTCACCGATCGAATGTTATTTTGTGACTAAAAATATTCAAAGAAAGGCATAAAGTAAATTACACAAAAATCAACCCTTTATGTGCGTGAGAAAAAAAATATTCGTGGATAGCATAAACAAAAAAATTCCGCAAGTAAAGAAGAAAGAAAAAAAAAACTGATTTTATTATGGAAATTTTCCATTTGAAAAGGTCGGCATTGTTTTGTAAATTTTGCATGTCTTCTCTTGTCTCTATTTTGTTTCTTTTTAATATATATTTTTTTTTAAATTGAAAAAAAACTAATGAAGCGTAAATGAATATTAAAAATAATAAACATATTCATACTCATCAAAGCGCAGTTTTATCATTAAAAAAAATAACTAATAATATATTTTTTTTATTTTTTTTTTTTTAATTTCCAAATATTTTAATAAAATTAAATTTTTTTTAATTTTTTAATAGAGAAAAAAAACGAAATTTACTAACTAATATTGTAAAATTTACAAAATAATTATCAAAAGTTAGTACGATAATTTTTAAAAAATCAACTGAAAAAATTATTAAAAAATCAGTATAAAATTAATAGTTTGTAAAGCGAGTTTACTAAAAAGAATTACTAAAAATTGATTTTTTAGTAGAATTTAGTAAAAAAGTAGTAAAGTTGAGATACAAACCACATTACAAATTTTTTTACTAACGTATTTTTTTGAGTGTGGTATTTCACCATGCTATTAAAACTTGTTTAACGAGTTTTCAACAGTTTAAGGTGAAACAAATCTGAAATTCAGTGCATTGCTTATAACTTTTGAACCACTGAACCGATTTTGCTGAAATTCAAAACCAAACAGCCTTGGGGAACAACAAATATATATGCTAAGCTTCATTCCCCTCAGAATTGTCTTTCGAAAGTTATAGTGGTTTTAATCTTGTAAATTCGAAAAATACCCTTCCCGAAATTTACTATTTTGCTCATAACTTTTGAACCACTGGACCGATTTCGCTGGATTGCAATACCAACCTGACCCGGTAAATGAAGAACATATATGTCAAACTTCAGGAGCCTCCGTAAAGTCTTTCAAAAGTTAGCGTGTTTTCAACGGACAGACAGACAGACGGACGGACGGACGGACGGACGGACGGACGGACGGACATCGCTAGATCGACTTAAAATCGATCAAGGATCATGAATATATATACTTTATTGGGTCCTAGACCAATATTTCGATGTGTTACTAACGGAATGACAAACTTATATATACCCTCTATCACTAGAGTGGAGGGTATAAAAATCATCAAAGTTTTACTCTATCAGCGATTATAACGTTATTTTTAACACTACAAAAAAAATGTGGACTAACACCACTTTCAAAATTAACATTTTTCATAAATCGTTTACTAGTAAAATTTTGTTCAGAACATCTCAGAATTTTGTATTAAAGTTAGTTAAGGATTAAATTATGGAGTTATTAAAGAATAAAAATCATCAATGTTTTACTCTTTCAGCGATTATTAGGTTATTTTTAACACTACAAAAATATTTTGTGTGGACTAGCCTCACTTTCAAAATTAACATTTTTGATAAATCGTTTACTAGTAAAATTTTTTTTTAGCTCATCTTACAATTCTGTAACAAAATTAGTTTAGGACTAAGCAATAGGGCTATTTTAGAGTTAAAAACGCTACGGATATTCTTTATCAGAGATATAAAGGTTATTTTATGCATTACAAAAAAAAATGTGGACTAACACCACTTTCAAAATTAATCTTTTTGATAAATCGTTAACTAGTAAAATTTTGTTCAGCTCATCTCAGAATTCTGAAGAAAAGTAGTTAAGGATTTAACTATAGAGTTATTTAATAGTAAAAAACACCAAAGTGTTATTCAATCAGCAATTATTTGGTTATTTTTAACGCTACAAAAAAATTGTGGACTAACCTCACTTTCAAAATTAACGTTTTTGAGAAATCGTTAACTAGCAAAACTTCTCTCATAAAATTCTCAGACGTTTTTAAAGTTTTCTTTGAACTTTTTTTTTTAATCGAAAGATACCATTAAACTGTATCCAAATCTATCGTTAACTAAGTTTTTTTGAAAATGTGACTTACCCCACTATCATAATAAATGGTTCATATGATGGGTTTAAAAGCTGAATATCGGGAATATGAGATGCAGCTTTCAGAAACAACAAACAAGAGTGTTAAATTCGGTTGTGCAGAATATGTTATGCCCCGCAATATGTAAAAAAAAAAATATATATAAAAATATTTTTTTGAAAAGGCCGTCTTGGAGGCCCCAAGCGGCGGCTGTAAGGGGAGACCTTCCCCCTCGCGATAAATATTACCAATACATTCATTGTGCTTTTTCCACTGAAGTAATAAAATTTTATCATTATTTGAATAAATCCGCACCCACAAAATGGGGCGGACAAAAAATAAGAATTTTGTTATTCACTGGGCGCAGATACAGAACTTTATAAATCTTCTTATATAAAAAAGTTCTATTTTTTTTAACAAAAAAACAAAATCTGATGTAAAAAATTACATTATTTGTTGATTCTCAAGGCGCAACTTTTTC